>CM066328.1:120596150-122996150 GCA_033807585.1 Hydrophis major
GAAAAGGCCATTCAACAGTGTTGGGGACCTTCACAAGGAGTGGACTGAGGCTGGAGTCAGTGCATCAAGAGCCACCACACATAGACGGATCCTGGACATGGGCTTCAAATGTCATATTCCTCTTGTCAAGCTGCTCCTGAACAACAAACAACGTCAGAAGTGTCTTACCTGGGCTAAAGAAAAACAGAACTGGTCTGCTGCTCAGTGGTCCAAAGTCGTCTTTTCTGATGAGAGCAACTTTTGCATCTCATTTGGAAACCAAGGACCCAGAGTCTGGAGGAAGAATGGAGAGGCACACACTGCAAGATGCTTGAAGTCCAGTGTGAAGTTTCCATAATCTGTGTTGATTTGGGGAGCCATGTCATCTGCTGGTGTTGGTCCACTGTGCTTCATTAAGTCCAGGGTCAACGCAGCCGTCTACCAGGAAATTTTGGAGCCTTTCATGCTTCCTTCCACAGATGAACTTTATGGGGATGCTGACTTCATTTTCCAGCAGGACTTGGCACCTGCCCACACTGCCAAAAGCACCAAAACTGGTTCAATAACCATGGGATTACTGTGCTTGATTGGCCAGCAAACTTGCCTGACCTGAACCAAGAGAAAGATGAGAGACATGAGATCGAACAATGTAGAAGAGCTGAAGGCTGCTATTGAAGCATCCTGGTCTTCCATAACACCTCAGCAGTGCCACAGGCTTCCATGCCATGCTGCATTGAGGCAGTAATTGCTGAAAAGAGGCCCAAACCAAGTACTGAGTATATATGCATGCTTATACTTTTCAGAGGTCCGATATTGTTCTATGTACAATCCTTGTTTTGTTGATTGCATGTAATATTCTAATTTTCTGAGATTGTGGATTTGGGGTTTTCATCACCTGTAAGCCATCATCATCACAATTATGACAAATCACGGCTTGAACTATCTTGCTTTGCATGTAATGATTCTATCTCATATATTAGGTTCACCTTTTAAGTTGCATTACTGAAATAAATGAACTTTTGCACATATTCTACTTTTTCAAGTTTCACCTGTACTGTCCAGCATTTTATTCTCCCATTTAACTACACATGGGATCAGCTTAGAATGACTACAAAACTTAAGTAACAGAGAACATTCCTCCATTTGAAACAATTCATTTGAAATCAAGTTTCAGCCATAGACAGGAAAGAAGAACAAAGCATTCAACATTTCAACCTCAATTCCTCAAAAGTGATTTTGTACAATGGAATAGTATTTGGCTGAGGGCTATTCCAAGAAAGATACAAACTAAGTGTTAATTCACTTTGGAGAATTCACATGTTTAATACTTATTTTCATTCAAGATGGCTCAATAGTAACTCAGCTTTGACATTGTGCAGCAGTTTGGAAAAGTGAAGAAAATTTGCAATTTTTGTGTGTTTGTCTGTTTGCATGCACGCTCAGTAGCTTTTCTCTGCATAGTACTGCAGTTTAGCAGTGTTGGATAGCAACTCTCAGAATTGCTAATATACTGTTCAATGACTAGCTGTGATACCTGGCATGTCCTTACCATCTCCAGCAGCTGATTACTGTCCTGGCAGCCTTTTTTGTTCTCAGCTGCTGGGAATCTATGTTCACTGCTGGTTCTTGTTTTTTATAAACTTGTGAATGATCCAAGGATGATCTGTTCAGCCAATGAATTATCCTCAATCCTAGAAGCTTATTTTCCATTTAATCCTTCCATTTACACCTGGCACCTTTTAAATTTCTGTCCACTTGGCTTCCTCCATCCCTTAGAATTTCAAAACTCACTTTTTCTTTCTTCTGTTGTTTTGAGTTGCACAAAGAAGCATTGCTACTTGGTTTCTATGAAATTGAATCAACCAGTTCTTTTTTTGCTGCAGGGTTTCTATGGATCCATAATAAACAAGGAATAAAAGAACAATCAATTGCCTCTTCTTTTGATTATGATGGTGCCATAAGAGAAAAATAATTTTCAAAGAGGTCTGTGTTAGTTCAAAAGAGATTATTTGGGATGGGGCAGTGGAGGCACCCATGAGGTTTGCAAACATCTGGGAAAGCAAAAGAAAGGCATGGAGATTAGTGAAAAGGGCAGGCACTTGTAGACCAGTCCATATAGGAGTCAGCTAGTGAGGCTTTCCTTCCCTGCATGGATGAAAAGGATGAGATAGCCTTCTGGAAAAAATATGAATCTCCCATATGATGTTGTATTGAAGAGGATCTGCTTTTATTCAAACTTAACCATGAAATCTAAGGTATAGCTTTAGATCATTTGTGTGTTGGGGCATACCAATAAAACAAAATAATGTCCTAAGGACTCTGAAATTTCCAAATCATAAGTGGCTAATCATGATATTAGTTGCTCCAGAAGAATTAAAAATATACATAATGTTCTCTGAAGAAGCTATGTTGGTTGTTTCTTATCAGCAATACTTGTCCACTTTTCATCATTATTTGAGATAAAAATTAGGTTGACAAGATTTTTTTTTCCTGAAAATTTCTGGATCAATTTTAAGAATTGACATGGTTTTGATCACCTTCAAGTCTTCCAGGAATAGGCCTGGTTTTAAAAAAAATCAGTAGACATTTCAATTAATAGATCAATATCTGAGGGTTTTTTGCCACTACTACTCCCTATCCTCAGGAGCCTGTTGGCTGGACTTTATTATGTACTCATTCAAGATATTTGTAAGTTATACAACAACACATTTGTCATTTAGTGGTCACTGGGATGTTTAAATATAGATGAAAATCACATGATCTGAGTTCACATAACTATCATCTCAGAAGCTACCCTCAAAGATGCATATGCATATTTACATATTTGGTGGACATTTAATTTTCCAGGAAAAAGTACTGTCAATTGCTGTTTGATTAATGCATACCTTAACTGCAACTTACATTGAGATACACACACACACACACACACACCATATATTTTGGCTAAATGCCAAAAATGACAATCAAGCCAAAAATGGAGGAAAAAAAATGGAGGAAACAGGGAAAAATTTACAAAGTTGTGGTGCTGTGGTACAAGTATTGGTTGTGGTGCTTGCAATCTCTACATCACATAGTCATGTTGCCTCTTCTCAGCTTGTCCAGGGCTATCATGTTTCAAACTATTATTTCTATTGAAGTAGTGAATACCATAGTAGTGTACTATCCACTAGGAAATTCTTAATTCTCCCTGACCTTTTCCTTATCAGAGAAATACTGTCCACAATTGTGGAACTAACAGTTGTATACCTCATGCCACTTGAAGAGAGACTGAAGGAGCTAAACATACTTAAGCATGAAGACCGAGGATCGATACGATAGCAACTTACAATACCTGAATGGATATCACACAGAAGCATTTCAGCAACTTTTCTGTATCATTTCAGAAGGCAGGACATGGAACAACAGATTAAAGTTACAGCAAGGCATATTTCAATTGAATGTTAGAAATATCTTCCTGGCAGCAAGACAATATTTGAGAATGGATCCATGAGGTCCAGTATGGCTCCCTTTCACCGTGATGCCTATACAAACATCTTGTGGGGAGGCTTTACATGGATTCCTACACTGAGTAAAGAGAGAATGACTTCATGACCCACCCCGATTCTATGATCTTATAATTTCATATTGCAGTTTCCTATCACATTGTATAATGTATAGCAAAAGAAAATCAATATGTGAATGGACAATGTACTATGCAAAAATGCATCTGGCAAAGCTTACATATTAATTTGGTCCTATTACCAGGATTCATCTCTAATTAAGGATGAATCTATGCAGTGGTTCACTTCAATTATTCCTATCTTTTCCTCAGTCTTTTTTCTCTCAAAATATTTTACGGGATACCAATATACTATTTTCTTTTACTCATTTTTTTATGTATTAATTTACAGTCCAAGATCAAACTGGAAAACATGAAAGAATATATAGTAATTAAACATTTCATATCCTGTATATAAAGTCCATAAAAGCCAAAAACAATCAAAGCTCTGAAAAAGGGCCAGCCTACCCTTACAAGCCAAAATGATAAATATTTTGCCACTGCCCTTGATACATTTAGAAATTGGTGAGTTAAAAGAAAATCAGTGATCTTCATCAGGAAGACTGAACCCTGTAATAATAGAGATAATAAATTTTAAAATTTATAAGCCATTCTTTTATAAAACATAGGATACAGATTCAACCTCCATATCTGAACATGTACAAATATGATTTTTCCATGGGAAATTGAAATAAGGGGAAGGAAAGGAAAGGGAAGGGAGGGGAGGGGAAGGGAAGGACTCATTATCATGATAATACTGTAACTTGCAAACTAAATACAGATGAAATAACTACACATAAATCTCTCTTTCAACTTCTGTCTTAATATTTTTGCCAGTGTTATTAATGCAAATACCCTTGCTAATGTGTCACTTGGCTAAAACATCCTATATGTAATGTAACCAGCACTGCTTTGAATGTAATTATAGCACTTGTCTAGTTAGTTATCACCCCTTCATTCACCCTTGGGAAAAGGAAAGACCCAGAGAATTGTCCGGCTGTTTTCTTTCTTTATCAAAGCTTCTGTGTCTACTTGAGCAAACTTAACAAAGACTTACTGAAAGCTTTCTGAAATCATTCCTGAAATATGGTGTATAATCTCCAGAGATTAACTCTGTGACAAAATTTAAATGCAAGTTTAATTTGGCACCTTCCACTTAGCTGATTCCAAACACATAAAAATGCTTCAGTTAAGTACTTAAGATGACATTTAATTGGTCTCAAATATGATACCACTCTGTATAAAATCTTTGTGCTGCTTAAAAACTCTAATCACTGCTTTTCAAGCAAGGGTAGGCTTACTCTTCAACTTGGGCATCTAAAAGCTTTAAAGTGGTACCCACCCAAAGGAAAGGAATACATTGCTTGTCTCACAAATTCTCTAGAAGTTCTATAGAAACAAAGAACAAAACAGATGTGTGTGAGAGAATGGGCCTTTCTCTATGACTGAGTTATATAACATACTGAACATACATCCTTAGGACTGCAGGAAACTGTATCAGAAAGATGCTCCCTTTTCTTTATTATCTCTGTCCCCAGTTACTGTAGTCTCCTGACTTTCCTCCAAGTGGAATGGGTGGCAAAATTTTACAGATTTTACCCATTTTGAAGCTGCTGTTGGATGGTGTCAGAAAGGGAATAGGAGAATGCTCTTTAGCATTCATTCAGCTAAGGCTGATTTAAGCCTTTCTCACTCATGATCTGGATATGAGATGAAGGTAACACCATGGAAACAAGAAGAGAAAATTGCATGATCAAGGAATGATGGTACCATGTTTAAATCCAAGGGAGGATTTGGCCTAGGAGTGCGGTATTTTTAATCACATGAATAATCACAAGAAATAAAATGCTAGTTCTTGTGTGAAGTAGCAAGATATGGAAAGATATTTGAGCCTTTGTTAGCTTGCTGTCTTTTGGACGCCATGGTTATCCTAAGAGTTGGCATTGCAACTCTTAGGATAACTATGGCAGCTGGGAATTCTGGGATTTACAATCTCTACACATCTGGAGACTGCCGCTCTGGTAAAACAGATATTTAAAAAGTCTTAACTCACCAGTCTTGAGATGGTGTTCTCCTCATTCTGTTTTAGAGTAATTTATTACTGATTCATTGTTTTGTTTTAGAACAAAAGTGTATTCTAACTGCTTTGAGTGTTTTGTAGAGTTGCCTATTTCTAGTTAGAACACAAATGAAAGAAGATAAAGAATAAAGAATACACTCTTGTTTTGAGTCCCAAGTAGCGGAGTAGAACCTGATATACTAAGGAGAATCTCATGACTCAAAGGGAGAATGTATTTTTGTTGACCCCATCCTTCCTCTACAATTCATTATGACCATTGGAATTTCTTTGGAGGGTTAGGGGATCCTTATGAAAAATATGAGAAGTGGAGGTGAGAGCCGTAGTGGGAAATTGGTTATAATTAATCATGTGCTATCACGTTGGTCTTGACACTTAGTGATCACAGAGAAAAACCTGTCCCAGGATGATCTATTCCCAACCAGGACATTCAGTCCTTTCAGTGGTGTGCTATCATTGCTGTAAACAAGCCCATCTACCTACTGGTAGTAGTTGGTTGTTCACTTCTTTCCATTTTTCCCAGCATTTTCAAATGAGCTAGGTCTTCATAGAATTTTCAAATGAGCTAGGTCTTCACATTTGTTCAAATGCATTCAACTCCAACTTTGATGGGTTCATCTATGATTCACTTGTTTGTTTTCTTGGCATATCCTTTAGCTTGGTTTCATACTTGCACATGGGCAGCTTGTGATTTGTTCCATAGTCCGTCCCTGGCCATACCTTTGCTTTTGCCTGGCCATACCTTTGCTCCTCCTCGTACCTTTGCCTGGCCATACCTTTGCTCCTCCTCGTACCAATAATATAGTCAATTCAACTCCTGTGTCCTCCATCCAGTGACATCCGTGTATTTAGGTATCTTTTTGATTGTTAGAAAACTCTTAGCAGTGAAGCTGCCCTTGGATTGGCAGAAACTGATGACTCATTCTCCTGCTTTGTTTCAATTTCCTAGGCCCTACAGCCCATCTACATTTTCCTCTTTGTTATTTCCAGTTTTAGCATTCCAGTTTTCTAACCACAAGCAGCACATCTTGCTTTCATGATCTGTTGATTTCAGACTGAATTTGACCATAAAACATATCAACATTCTCTTCTTCTGCATCAGTGGTTGCAGCATAATCTTGGATATCCGTCATATTAAAAGCTTGTCCACAAAGTTTAATTGATATTATTGGGTCACTGGCTATATGCTATGCAAGTACTGTCCTTGCTAAATCCTTCCTGACTATGAAAGCAATGTCATTCCCATTGTAGTTGTTCATGTCCTAAGTTGTAAACTGTCTGATAGTCTGACTGAATGTGTCCACTTCCAGTCTGTTTCAAAGTGTGTATACTAAAGATATCAATGCATTGTCAATTAATTTCATTTTTCACTGTGTTGAGCTTTCCCATGTTTCTGCTTCTTATATGCCAGATTCTCACTGTAATTCTATCTTTGCAGCTCTGGATTTTCCTTTCTTGCATGGCGACATAAGTAATTAGACACCTGGAAGGCATTAATATAGCTGCATCATAAATATCATTAATAATCTAAAAGATATTCTGTTGTTCGTGAGTAGCATGTTGAGTGCTACCTAATCTGAGGGGCCACCCAACACTATATTGTCAAACATTTTATATTTATTCTTTTTTTTCCTTGATAAAAATAAGCCCTGTCCTATTCAGTGTTGTATAAAACAATGCCTTTACCACTGTCATTTCAGCATTTACTTATATTGCTGCTGACCACTACACAGTAGGTACTCTATAAAGCCTTAGTAAGACCACACCTAGAGTACTGAATCCAGTTTTGGTCACCACATTTTAAAAAAGATGTTGAGTCCCTAGAAAAAGTACTGAGAAGAGCAACCAGGATGGTGAGGGGACTGGAGACTAAAACATATGAAGAACGGTTACTGGAAGTGGGCATGGCTAGTCTAGTGAAGAGGAGGACCAGGGGAAACATGATAGCAATGTTCCAATATTTGAGGAGCTTCCACAGAGAGGAAGGGGTCAAGCTATTTTCCAAGGCACTTGAAGGCCAGACAAGGAATAATGGATGGAAACTGAACAAGGAAAGATTTAATCTGGAAATAAGGAGAAACTTTCTGACAGTGAGAGTAATCAACCAATGGAAAAGCTTGCCCTCGGAAGTTGTGGGAGTGCCATCACTTGAGACCTTCAAGAAGAGATTGGACTGCCATTTGTCAGAAATGGTATAGGATCTCCCGCTTGGGCAGGGGGTCAGACTAGATGACCTAGAAGGTCCCTTCCAACTCTGATTACTTGTTATCTGTTAATCTGCTTGCTTCATGGTTTTGGGGGATCTTGCTGGGGGTATATACTTCTGAGGTACATTGTGGTAGTCTTCACTCGGAAACTCCTGCCACAGTGAAACAGCATAGTAAAATTTGTGAGGAGGAAAAGAAAAAGAGACCGATAAAACTGAATGTCCCTGTCATTTTCATCAGTTTCCAACAGACTTAAATCCCTTATCCTAATAGAAGACATGCTTCCATTCCTGCACAAACACTGGATTCAATCCCAAACTTTAACAGTACAATTTTACATATGTTTACTCAGAAATGTATCTCAGTGATTGTTTACTCTGAAGTAAGCAGGTATGAGATTGTAGCCTTAGGTCATTTCCACACTAGTAACTTTTAATGCTTTATTGCATCACCCAGCCATTGAAGAATGATATAAAGCCTGTCTGGATTATGTTATTTGGGCATAGCAATGGTTGGATGACTCTAGAAGATGCTATAAATTTCCAAAGTGTATTTTGGATTGTGGCTTCAGGCTGCATACACCATGAATGGCAAAGATGATGTTATTATTGTGCAAACAGATTGGGTGTTCTGATGTTCCAATAAGCTCTTAAAACATATACATGCAATTTTGAGGTACAATGTGAATGTATGAACAGTTGGTTGATTATTTCTCTGAAATAATGCCCACACAGCTGATTTCCTTGTCCAACTGCCCCAAATATTCTTCTAACCATGTGAAAAAACTCTTTATCTAATATTTAAATTGTAAGAGCCAATGTTCACTAATTTGAATTAATTAGAAGATATGAAAGATGTTTCCATTTTAAGGACTTTTGGTAATTATTTTTAAATGTATTGTTGTATCTACTGATCTGTAAGCATTGAATTATATTTATGCAAATTAGAGATACCTTCAAAGTGCTATATATAGTTTGCAAGGGTATTTATAGCACAAATCCACAATAAGTGTGTCATACCATGTAGTTCACCCTAGTTTACTTTATTTTTATAACGTTTAGAATTAAGGAACGTTTTGTTTTATCATATCAACTTCTTATGACTGAGAATTTCATTTCAGTAACTATCAGTCTGCTCACCTGAAAAGAAATATTCTACAGTATTTAGAATGCTGTTGGAACTGCCTTTGAAATTCTTCCTAATCTTTCCTAATAATTTTAGATGTGCTTCCTATCAAGACCAATTTACTAGAACATATGATTGGTCTATGGGATTAACAACACCAGAAATAAGCCCTTTTAACATTCAATTTCTTTTTATTTCAGGGGCAGTGATCCTGTGTCTTAGCTGTTGATTAAGTCTAGCTCCAATCAATTCTTACCAGCATTTGACAATGTTTACAAATTGTAAACTGATAAGCTGTGGATTGGAGATTCTCCACCTCCTGAGGGCATCTTGATTACCTTGATAAGACCACACTTGGAATACTGCACCCAATTTTTATTACCACAATATAAAAAAGATGTTGAGACTCTGGAAAAAGTGTAGAGAAGAGCAGCAGATTGGGGGGCTGAAGGCTAAAAACATATGAAGAACAGTTGCAGGAACTGGGTATGTCTACTGTAGTGAAAAGAAGAATTGGGATGAAAAGATAGCAGTGTTCCAATATTTGAGAGGCTGCCACAAAGAAGAGGGGTTCCACCTATTTTCCAAAGCACCAGAAGGCAAAGCGAGAAGCAATGGATGGAAACTGAACAAAGGAAGAAGCAACCTAGAACTAAAGAGAAAATTTCTGACAATAAGAACAATCAACCAGTGGGTGCTCCAACACTGGAGGCTTTTAAGAAGGGACTGGACAACCATTTGTCTAAAATGGTATAGGGGCTCCTGCTTAAGTAGGGGATTGGACTAGAAGACCTCCAAGGTCCCTTCCAGCTCTATTATTCTGTGTTCTGAATCTTCTCTTAGTTTTTGAATTCTTCTTTGATCAAATGCCTTTCCAGCACTGGTGTTGATAATGCAGTACATATTGCTTTCCTTAGCTTTCAATTCTCCTTCACTACATATATTTTTTTCCTTCTGACTTTCTCACCCCCATTGCCAACATGCCCATTTATGTTTTAAAAATTACAACAAATGGAAAGCCAATATGTTTAGAGTTGTGGTGGCACAATGGTTGGAATGCAGTATTGCAGGCTAATTCTGCCTACTGCCAGCAGTTTGATTTTCACTGGCTCAAGGTTGACTCAGGCTTCTATCCTTCCAAGGTTGGTAAAATAAGGACCCAGTTTATTGAGTGCAATATGTTGACTCTGTTATCCGCTTAGAGAGGGCTGTAAAGTCTGTAAGTCTAAGGGCTATTGCTATAGCTATTTGGACATCATTCAGTGATAGATTGCAGAACCTGGGAAGGAATGAGGACACAAGGGGAGGGGGACACTTGCCAAGTCTTGTTGAAGACAAACAATAATGGTGTAAAACTGAAGACATAAGGAAGCATTCAGTTGTAGGGAAAGAAAAGAGAACGGAAGTTTTACTAAATGTAAAAAAAAAAGTTAAGTTATTAGAAGAAAATGTTTTCAAAGGAAGAATGAATCAGATGGAGCAAAAGACCCTTCCTAGCAACCAGACAACTGAAGAGCTGTCCAGCAAAAGACAAGCAGCAAGAAGAAAAAGAAGAGCTGTAAAAGCATTAAGAGGAGGAAACCACAGTGACTTTAGATCGCTTGCATCACTTTCATGTTCCCTGAAACACTTGCTTCTGAAATGCAATTTGCTGCATGGTTAAGCAAGGCTGAGAAATTCCAGATACTTTCCTTGGGCCAATAGTTTCAGTCCTTGAGCTTACTGCCTTAGTTTAACCTCTGCCTTGGCAAATCTTTTTTTTTTAATTGACTTTTCATGGTTGTTAATTGACTCTACCTGGGAACTGCTTTAAAAGGTTAATAAGTGGCATATAAATATTTGAAATACAAGCACAGAACTATAAACATAAAGCCTTTCTTGTCTGATTCTTTGCTGAAATAAAAAAAAAAATCCATAACTGTTCCTTTAGGTTTTGCTTGAGGATTTCCAGAAAGGGGCATTCAGTCACTGAACAAGGGTTATCCCTGGTGTCATGATATTTCTTCTAATGTTCCAATGAAAGCTGTCCTTCTGGAATTAAATTGCTGAGATCTCAACTTACTTCAGATCAGCAGCTTTCAAGAACACCTCACCTAAACTAGACTAAATTAACTTAAAAATAAAAAGGGCATGTGCTATTACTTTCCTCTCACCTTCCTTCCTGCTTTTTGTTTGTGTATGTATCTTTGTAATTGAGTGTGTATAGGGGTATGCATATTAAAGCTGTTCTACACTGATGGAAACTTGAAAGTTAGCATGTTTTTTTCTTAAAACTAATGTTGCCTTACAATATTTGCCTCCATATGAATTTAACTTTTGTTTTTGAAGTCCAAGATGTTTGGGTCACGTTGTTGAAACAGCTTGTATCCAAGTGAAAGGATGGTGCAAGATGAGCATGACTTGCACAGGCTTATCCAGTGATAAATTATGTTCAGTTGATTTGCGAATACCTGGTTCCATATTTTAATAATGTAACAAACTTCTTGTGGAGAAGATTAGGTCACCCACTAAAGCCTTCATAGAGCAACAGCACTGGGAAAGGTATCTTAACCTAACAATTCACCACTGAGTTTCCTTGATGAGGTTTAGATGATGGACTGCCAGCATTCTATGAACACTCTGCCAATGTTGCCATTCTAGTTTCAAATACAAATATATTTATTACATCTATATAATAGATGCTTCTCCAATACCAGAAGTACAGCAATCAGTTCAGGGCAGGCTCTCAATGGAAAAGAGAGGAGAGAAAGAACTTTTAAGAACAATCGAGGCAAACACGTTCCACTATTCTACTTGTGGCTATTGTTTTTTTGGTTTTTTTAAGAAATCCTAAAAAAGCTTCTCCCACAGTCTTCAATCAATATTATCCCCATCTCAGCACAACTTTTCTCGGTTATGAATCATTGACAGTATGCACACTATACAGCTTTCTCTAAGCCTTCCAATGGAATGTTGACAAACTGCTGAGCTTCCACCTGTCAAACGCTGGTTATCTTTTCAAACTCTACATTGGAGACTTAGTTTTTGAATTTTAGGTGTGGGAGGAAATCTGTATTTTGCCTAGCTAAACTAATGACTCTTCCTCTTAGCAACTTGCAATCGTAAGAGATGTTTTTCCCCCCTTTGTGCTGTTTCTGGATCAAAAGGATCCACAGTCTTAAAATTTAAGCTGGGTGGGAATAACAGCACTCTAATGCTCAAGCGAGCATCAAAAGCCAAATGTTTCTCTTTTCACCTGAAGCTGGAAAATAGATGTGTCAGGTGACTTATTAACCATATCCGGGTTCCAACATTTCAAAAGGTACATTGGGACTACTTCATGATAATCATACTTAAGCACATGGACGGGAAGTATTGACTAGGAAAACAGATAGATTCTTCTTTCCACTGATCTCTTAGGCATGCCATTGTTAAACTATATAATTTGCTCTCAAGGAAAGCATGGCGACTATTTGATTTATTTTAAAAGGGGGACTGGACAAATTCAAAGACAAGTGGGCTATCAGTGATGTCTCCTAAATCACTACCTTCTAGATCACAAGACTTAGATAATAGTTGCTAAGGAGCAACAATTGAAAGAAATCTATCATCTTCCTCTCCATGCTGGTTAAATTTATCATATCTGAATACCTTTGGTTGACCACTGTGTGCCACAGTATGCAAGATAAGATGAACCCATTTCAGCACGGTTCTTTTTAATATACAGTTACATTATTAAAGTTTTACAAAGCACATAAAACTAACACAAATGAATAAAGCACGGAAGCAATAAAGGAAGAAAGAAAAAAAGCAAAAGTGCAGAAAAGAATTGAAAAGGAAAAATGGAAAGAAGCTTTTGATTTCCTTTGCAGCAAATAAAAGTACATTTATAAAATTATTCCTTATTTTATAATTACAAAAAAACCTTCACTTTTTTCTATTATCCATTTTTTCTAATTTTCAGAACCACAGATCATAACTACATTTTTTCTGTTTCATTCAAAAAGTCTATAAGGTTTTTCCAGTTGATCAAAAATGTAGATATTGTTTTTTCTGTACTCAACAAAGTTAGTTCAGCCACAATTTCTATCATCAACAACTATTCCTCTGTTATAGGTAGTGTCATGCCAGTCTATTTTTGAGTATATAATAGTCTCCCTGCAATTGTTCTATATAAAAACAAAATTCTGTGACTTTTTTCTAGTTGCTTGTCCATTAGTCCCAAAAGAAAAGTGTTATGTCTCACGTATATCCACAAGTGAGAACAAGGAGTTCCACAGTTCAAAATATTCAAACAAAACAGAGCCAGACTAAAAAAGGGTTAACAGTATTATATTCCAGTCCTTGGCAGACTTCCCGGAATCTGTCTGGTAATTCAGAATGTCCATAAATTTCAAAGGCCGCTCCACACATATCCTTTCGACACATCAAACACTTTGCTTCCAAGCAAAGTTTGAGAATCAGCAATCCTCCTTAAATCACCTGGATGGGCGTGTCAGTCCCTCTAATCAATGTCTGGCTTGGCGCCTCCCTTCAGCTTGGCATTTCATTGTTCTCCTGGTTCTAGCATCAATCCACGATCTATCAGTTTCCCCATTAGAAGCTGACTCTGACTCAGTTTGTGGATCAGTTGCTGGCATGAGTGAAGTAGAAGGTTCTGGCGAGGAATGTCTGTCTGGAAATCTCTCATCCTCCTGGCTCACATCTGTGTCCTCTGATAATTCAGACTCCACATTCACAGCAGGCTCCACCCTTTCATCTTCAGAGTCATCAGAGTCAAAACTCACAGCAGGATCGATCCTTTCAGTCACAACACTATCCCTCACCGCAGGGCCCTTCCCCCGAGTCTGATGATCAGGATGTGGTTTTGAAGGGAATTGTGCATGATATATTCGAATAAGGTCTGGGGCATGCACCTTGGATACATCCTGCCAAGAGCGAATCTCCGTTTCATTTTCCAGTCTCCCCATGAAGTACTGGAATTTTTGCTTTAGCCATAGTGAATCATAAATTCCGACCACTGTAGTATCCATAACAGGTTCAATGCTGGGCTAGATGGAGGACCTGTATCTGCCAGAGAACGGAGAGTACACAATGGAGTGTCAGGTACTAACAGGGAGTGGTGAAAAACAGGGTGAATGCGCATGGAGCGCGGTAGAGTGAGTCGATAAACCACAGGGTTAATAACCGCCTCGATAGGGAAGGGACCAATAAAGCGATGATCCAACTTCCTAATTGGACGATCAACCCGAAGATGTTTCATTGACAACCACACCTTGTCCCCCACAGCCAATGGAGGCGTCGCTCAATGCGAACGATCTGCGAAACGCTTATAATCTGCTTTCGCTCGTTCCAATTGTCTGGAAATTAATTGATGCACGGCATATAACTCCCACAAAAAATCTCATGCCTCTGGAACTGGAGAATCTGCGATCGACAGGGGGAAAAACCTCGGATGGTAACCCACATTTGCGTAAAAAGGCGTCATGTGGGTAGAGGTGTGCTGAGAATTATTAAAGGCAAACTCTGCCAATGGAAGATAGGTCACCCAGTCATTTTGTCTTTGATTTACAAAACATCTGAGGTATTGGGCGAGGATGCCAATTACCTTCTCAGTCCCGCCATCGGTTTCCAGATGGTGCACCGATGCTAAACATACTTGTACTCGTAGTGCGTTCATTAGACTTTTCCAGAATTGAGCGGTGAACTGAACACCGCGATCTGAAACAACTCTGTCCAGTAAGCCATGTAAACAGAACACGTGTTGCATGAAAAGCCGGGCAGTAACACGAGCCAAGGGTAATCTCCTACACGGGATGAAATGGGCCATCTTAGTGAGCATGTCAACCACCATGAGCACCGTCGTATAACCCGATGAAAGGGGCAAGTGTGTTAGAAAGTCCATGGAGATCGCTCCCCATGGTCTGCTCGGAGTCGGCAGTGGTTGAAGAAGTCCAGGAGGCACACCCGACGCCGGTTTCACTTGTCGACATTGTACACAAGAAGCGACGTAGAAAAACACATTGTGTCAAACCCGAGGCCACCAAAAAGTCCGGGTGACCAAGTGCAGAGTTTTGTGAAAACCAAAATGACCAGCAGCGGGGTTGTCATGACATTGCGTCATGATGAGGGCTCTAAGTGTCCTGGTGGGTACGTACAATAAATCCTGATGTCTTAGCAAGCCCTCTTCAAAGGACCATGGGGAATCGGGTCCAACTTCCCCCCTTTTCTGCTGCGTCCACGCGTCCAATCGCTGCGCCTCCCGTATGCGAGCCCACAAATCTACTGGATCTTGAAGTACGGCCAAGGATTCCGGTGGTAACACCATTCGTAGAGGAAGAGGATCCTCAGGACCGATATACTCGGGCTTCCGAGACAACGCGTCTGCCCTCCGATTCTGTCCACTTGGAACATAAGTGACGGAGAAATTGAACCTTGCGAAAAACAACGACCACCGAATCTGGCATTGGTTCAACTTCTTAGCGGTAGACAAATGTTCCAAGTTGCGATGATCCGTCCAAACCTCTACCTTGTGCCGAGCCCCCTCTAAATGATGTCTCCAGGTCTCAAATGCAGCCTTAATAGCCAACAACTCCTTTTCCCAGATGGTGTAATTATGCTCAGAAGCTGTGAGCTTCCTAGAATAGTATGCGCATGGGAAAAGAGGCACGCCGCCCTTCGGAGCTTGTAACAGTACCGCTCCGATAGCAACATTAGAGGCATCTGTCTCGATCACAAATGGACGATTCGGATCAGGATCCCCCAATATCGGCTTGGCCACAAATGCTTAACAATGCATTTGTGAAGAATAACAAGCCAGATGAAGGTATGCCTCTTTCTTTCTTTGCACATACTGTATACTTTAATATTGAAAGGTATCATTATACATAGTTCCTTACCTATAGATTTCTGTTTCATCATGATATTTACTTTTTCCACATATTTTTGTGCTGGAACATTTGAAGATAGAGTAGATTTCTTGGTCCTGGCTTCATTCTAATTCCATCAGGATTCAAAAGCAATGTACTTGTAAAGACATACATTTTATCATATGAATCTGGGCTGAGAGGTTTGCTTATTTAATATGATAGCACAGGCTCTATGCCGATCCCAAGTACAAGAAAGAAGGAATATATGAGCCAATGAGACCTTCAGAAAAATGGCCATATCATCTTTGGATTGAAGAATGTACAAAACAAGTTCTTAAGACTTTACAGGAGAATCAATTTCAATAGGCTTAGAAAAGAATTAGGTGGGTTCTCATGAGCAGAAATCCTCAGTTTAAAACCTAGGAAAGCTGGGATCTTTTCAGAAAGAAGATACCCAAATTACAAGTGCGCATTATTCCAATGAGGGGGAAAAATGAGAGCAGTTTAAGAAGCTGTTGTGGATGTATAGGGAGCTTTTGACAAGCTATGAATTGCATGTATAGAAAATACATGTACGGAATAGGAGGTGGATGGAATCATCAAGCAGGTATACCATCAAGTAGTTAATACCTGCCTAAATTAAATTGGAAAGATAAAGCATAAGAGCATGCTCAACAGTAGCTAAAAGCAACAAAAATAGCATTTGGGGACTATGTCAGCAATAAAAAAAAGAGAAATGTTAAGTGTGGAGCATGAGTGCGAATAATGGAGACGAGCCGGTGAAAACAGTGAACTTCAAACTATTTACATAGTGTGACAGCTCAAACTGGATGGCTGCTATAGCCTTCCTTATATAGGCAACTTATTAACAATTCAACCAATGACAACCTGGGAGCACTAGCTCTGTTAACCAATGAGAATGGCCTGTTAATGGCCAATCAGATTCTCTTGAACGGACCAATCTGATCTTGCCATTTAACAGCCAATCAGAAGTGCAGGGCCAGAACCCTGCACTTGACTTCAAGCTCAAGATAACTTTATTTAATATTTATTCATTCACAACACCCCTTCCCCCCGGGTTCCGCTTACGGGGTGCGGTTACATAGTCCTTGAGGTAGGATGGTTGTTTTGTTAGTCTTTTTGATTTTCGTTGTGCACCTGATATTTGGTTGCACTCTTGTTGAAGTAGGGCGTTGTTTAGCGAAAGGGGTGCCTCTGATTCAGAGTTCGCGTTTTCGTTGTCACGAATATCTTCGGCATCACCCTAAGTTGAACTCACTCCCATCCCTGGTTCCTGTTCTCGCGTTTCTGTTCCACTATCGTTTCCTTCAAAAAGGTTTTCTGCTAGTTGAAATTCGTCTTCCTCTGTCTCTCCCCCCCGCCCTCAGTTTGGTTATTAGGGAGCTCGGAATTGCCTGACTGCAGCCTTGATTGTAGTTGATCGATATGGCACTTCCAAAGTCTATCGTCAGGGCATTATACAAGGTATGATCTTGGGCCGGTTACACAGACCACAGTCGCTTCTACCCACAGCGGATCGCCTGATAAGTTTTTAGCGAACACCAAATTGCCTACCTGGAAGGTACGGCATCGGCCGCTGGATCTGAGTGGTTTCTCTGGTTCGTACGCTGGGTGTAACCGGTCGAGGTGGGAGCGTCCCATTAACAGCTCGGCGAGAGTTTTGTTGGTGACGCTGTGAGGCATGATATGCTGTGAAAAGAGGCTTCGGTTTATCTTCTCTTTGATGTTGTCATAGTCCACTTTCTGTAGCATTTTCTTGACGAATTGTACCATGCGCTCGGCCCTACCGTTGGCCGCAGAGTGCGCAGGCGAAGTGAGCGCATGTCGGATACCGCGGTCAGCCAGGCACTGCTCAAGTCGTCTGATACTTGGTCCAATGGCCATCCACGTTCCACCCACGTGGGACTCGTGCCAAGGTGGGGTCGCGTTTTGTTTCTCTCGCGATATCATGGGCAGTTAATGGCGGTGTACGAAGTGTCTCGATCTGCAACGTTGTCATTGTTGGCACGGGGTCGTTGATAGTCTCTGGAAGTGGTGCACGGCTCAACGTGTCGGCGTGGGGAATAGCTTTTCCAGGGCGGTATTGCAGCTGATAATTATAAGCAGCCAAGAATTCTGACCAACGAGTCATCCTGGGAGATAATATATAGGGCGTTGGCTTATCCCCAGCTATTATTCCCAGCAAAGGTTTGTGGTCAGTCACTATAGTAAAAGCCCGGCTGTACACGTACTCATGAAATCTTTTGACAGCTGATACAATTGCAAGGGCTTCTTTATCAATCTGGCTATAATTTCGCTCAGTTTTCGAGAATGTCTTTGAAAAATAGGCAACAGGGGCTTCGCTACCATTAGGCAATACGTGGCTCAAAATGGCGCCCACTCCGAAAGGCGATGCATCACATGTGATATTTAATGGTAAGGTTTCATTGTACTGCATTAGTACAGCGTCAGAAGTCAGTAGCTTTTTTACATTACGGAACGCCTGCTCTTCTCTATGACCCCATACTCAATTTGCTTTTTTTTTCAATAGGCGATGTAAAGGTCCAGCGACAGTCGCCTTGTGTGGCAAGAATACGTTATAAAGATTGATGAGGCCTAGAAACTCCTGGAGGTCGGCCTTATTCTGGGGTCTGGGAGCGTTTTTTATTGCTCTCAATTTGCTATCTATAGGGTGAATACCCTGACTGTCAATTAAGTACCCTAAAAATTCGACACGATCTGTACATAGCTTACACTTATTTTTCTTCACCTTAAGGCCTGCGTCTTGGAATTTTTGGAGAACCAGTCTTAGACGATCCCGTAAAATTTTTGGAGTGGAGGCAGCAATTCACACATCGTCAAAGTAGAGGACAACGCCTTTAATCCCTTGTAAGAGTCTTTCCATTAGGCTCTGAAAGATCCCCGGGGCTACACTCACTCCGAATTGGAGCCGCGTACATTTAAAGGCACCTCGGTGCGTTACGATTGTCTGTGCCTGTGCAGTTTTTTCATCAACCGGCAGTTGCTGATAAGCCTGAGCTAAGTCTAGTTTAGTGAAGACTTTTCCGCCCCCCTGGGAATGGAGGAGGTGTTGCACCACCGGCACTGGATATGGGTTTTGCTGCAGGGTGTGGTTCAGGTAGTCCCCACAAATTCTAATTGAGCCATCCGGCTTAATTGGTGTCACGATTGGGGTCTCCCAGGGAGAGTGATCAGTTAGCTTTAACACTCCCTGGGCTATCAACTTATCAAGCTGTTCGTCAATTTTCAGCTTTAGTGCGAACGGAACTCGACGAGGCTTAAGGCGGATGGGAGGTATTTTTGGATTAAGGCTAAAGGATATCGGGGTCCCCTTGTACTCGCCTAGCTTTTCTGCGAAGATGTCCCTGAATTCATGGCCGAGGTCCTCCTCCCAGTCACTGCCGCCGATTCGGTTAATGCCTGCCATTTCAATGCCAAGTGGTGCGAACCATTGGAGGCCTAACAGGCTAGGCTGGTCCTTGTCGATCACAGTTAGGGGTAAGTATGCTGTGTGGTTTTTGAACGAAACCTGGACTCGACTGGATCCCATGACTGGAATCCGGTTCCCCTGATAATCTTTAAGTACGAGTCTTTGGAATTGAAGATCTTGGCGCCAGATAGTAGGGATGAGTTGCTTGAGTGTCTTCCAGGAAACCATCGAAAGAGACGATCCCGAGTCGACTTCCATTTGGCAAGGCTGATTTTCGATGGCCATTTTAATTCGGATTTTCTTGGCATCCAATGAAGAGGCGTGACCGATAGTGATAGTTTGGTGAGCCTCTTCTCGCCTCATCAAGCGATTCATGGGTCGGTTTCTGTAGGAGTGGTTTGCTGGTTCTCGCCTTACAGGACGGTTTCCTGTCGATTGGCGATAATTGGCCCCCTTCGAGGTCTGGCTGGGTCCTAGGAGACTTCTGCAGACCCGTCCGATATGGCCTTGTTTCCCGCACTCATGGCAGAGCGCGTTGAGGAATTTGCAATCGGACCGGTAATGGTTGGCCCCGCAGCCAGCGCATGATTGCTGGGACTTCGGGTAATGGTCCCGATTGGACCGCAGTTGATGGACCTTTTCTTCATTGTTGTCTGACGATGAAGAGAGGTCCTCATGGTGGGCCGTCGGAAGCTGTCCTTCTGATTTAGGTGAAAGTTCACAGGCTGGTTGGTGTGTCGGAGTGCAGTTTTGGCGCAGTTGGGCAGCCAACTTTTTGGTTGCTTCCGCTGCCATAGCATCACAATGGCATCGGAAAGGCTAATGTCGCCCTTTGTCATTATTTTGCTCTGCATGTTTAGCGCATCTAATCCCAGAACTACTCGGTCTCTCAAAGCCTCTTCCAGGTCGGCGAAATCACAGAGGCCTCCCAAGTTTCGGAGGTCCGCAATGAAATCGGCAACACTCTCTCCTTTCCGCTGGTTTCATTGGTAGAACTCGTGCCATCTTACGAGCGTTGGTACAGTCGGTGCATAGTGGGCCCTTAGTAGAGGTTCGAGGACGTCCCAGTCCATAGCCTTCACTTCAGCCGGTTTTGCTAGTGCCTTGGCCATCTTGAATACGGTCGGCCCTCAATGCGTTAGGAATACCGCCTGTTTCTTCCTGGTTGTGGCATCCTTCAGATTATTTTTTTCCAAGAACATTTGGAAACGATCCATGTAAGACTCCCGGTCTTCTTGCGCTGGGTCGAATGGAGCGGGTGGTACTACGCCGCCGGACATGATTCCGCCGTTGTGCATTTCAACCACGTGCTCAGTTGTCTTCTTCGTTGTTTTAGTCAGCTCTGACGTCTCCACATCCCACCCTCGTCGCCAGTGTTAAGTGTGGAGCATGGGTGCGAATAATGGGGACGAGCCGGTGAAAACAGTGAACTTCAAACTCTTTATTTACATGGTGTGACAGCTCAAACTGGATGGCTGCTATAGCCTTCCTTATATAGGCAACTTATTAACTATTCAACCAATAGCAACCTGGGAGCGCTAGCTCCGTTAACCAATGAGAACGGCCTGTTAATGGCCAATCAGATTCTCCTGAATGGACCAACCTGATCTTGCCATTTAACAGCCAATCAGAAGTGCAGGGCCAGAAACCAAGATCAAGATAACTTTATTTAACATTTATTCATTCACAACAAGAAAGCACTAAGTGGACCCATTGCGAGAGTAATTCAGAGTGCAGAACTCTGCAACTGCTATTCTGTTTCTGTTTTCCAAAAGTGAGAACCCTATTCAAATGGACCTAAATATAATTAAGAACAAAGGGAGTGGAAATCCAAGGTGAATAAAATGGTAATTAGAGTCACTGTTATGAGATAGGTGGCTATATAAATCATTTAAATTAATAAATGAGCAAAAGACTGTAGAGCCAAACTAATTATATACAACAATCTATTATATTTTCATGCTGTCCAACTAAACTGGGATCCTGGGCAGTTCCTAAAGACACTAGCAGATGTTATCTCAGAGCCCATTGTTAGGAATATGAGTCACCTAACAGGTATTTGGATTAGAAATATATAAACCAGGATAAACATTTTAAAACTGCATCTTTAAGAAAATGTAAAACTGTAATTAGGTGTGGTTTCTCAAATGGCCATAAGATGGAGCCAGAAACCTGGGTTGTTTAGTTTGAGTCTCAGAAGAGAGTGTGAGTGTATCTCTGTTTCCTTTTGTTAGAAAGTATTGCCGTTACTCCATTTTTCCTACTTGACTGATATATCTGGATTTGATGTAAGTCTGATACTGAATTGTTTTTTAACGCTGGACTTTGTTATTGAATTATCCCTGGATTGAAAAACTGACTTATGTTCCTGTGAATGACTTTGGACTGCCTATTTTGAACTTTGCTTAAACCCTTCTGGAAGTAAAAACCTACATTTACTGTACAGTATATCTGTGTGCTGTGTGTGTATTATTCAAACACTACTCTCAAATACGTCTCCCTGTATGCGCTCATTCTCCTAAGAGGGAATTACCTCAACACTGGTTATGGGTCCAGGCCACACCAGGCTCAGATAACTAAGAGTTAGTGTGAATACACAGTACTGTATACAGACAGCTGTTTACTGCTTAATTGTGGTTTACTATCCTGGTAAAGATGGCACAAGTCATTTCAACAAGTCTATCACTGCTAACCCGGTTGGATGGAACAAACTATGTTTCCTGGTCTATGAAGTGCAGTCTACTTCTGCGTAAAGAAGGTTTATGGAAAGTAGTTCAAGATCCACCGGATATAAATGCTTGGGATCCAGAAAATGAGGACGATGCCAGGAAGATTGCTGACTTTAAATAGAACAATGAATGAGCTCTTCGTATAATTGGACTAACACTGAGTGACCAGCAGCTAGTCCATATTCATGGAGAAGAGTCTGCTGCTAGGTGTTGGGAGAATTTGAAGAGGATTTATGTTCATGACAGTATAAGTGCACACATACATCTTATACGCAAACTGTTCAGAGCACATCTTCTGAAAGGAGGAGATATGTTAGCTCATTTAAACTTCATGAAAAGAACTTTTCAAGAGCTACATGAAAAAGAACTGATATTTTCAGAGCTGCATCAAATTTACATCATTCTTTCCTCATTGGATGAAAGTTATGATGATTATGTATCTTCACTGGAACTCCTGCCCAGAGATAAACTGACATTGACTGAAATAACTAGAAGATTGTTAGAAGGAGCAAGAAGATGGCTGGATAGGGACCAACTGAGGAAGGAACAACCACAAGAAGAGGATTTATCTTCAACTGCCTATAATGTTAGGACATGTTTTTCTTGTGGGGCTAGGGGACATATAGCTAGATTCTGTAAGAAAAGAAAAGGACAGAATACTAGTAAACACCAGAAGGCTAAGAAGAATGTTAGTTTAGCTATGTCTAGCAATTCAACTGTAAACAATGATTTGTGGGTTGTTGATAGTGGAGCATCGTAGTGCATTACTAAAGATAGAAAAAGGTTTGCAAAATGTCTACAAGTAAGCAGCATGTATCATTGGCAAATGGATGGAAGATTAAAGCATCAGGTGAAGGTATTGCATATTGTTCTTGTATAAACAAACATTTAACTATGTTATATGTACCTAAACTGAAATTTAATTTGTTATCAGTAAGGGCTTTAGTTAATCTTGGATAACTGTATAATAGAGAAAGAGGGTAAAAGTGTTACTGCTACTTTAGAGAATGATTTATATGTAATACATGATGACCAGTTGAAGATGGCTAACTCAGTTTATAACAATGTTAAGCCACATGATGAATTTACTGCATAAATGTTTAAGGCATATTCATTTCAAAATGCTCAAACAAACTGTTGAATTGTCAAGGGAGTAAAATTGAAACCCTGTAGCAAGTATTTAAACTGTAATGCTTGTAGTCAAGAAAAGAGTAAGGTAACTCCAGCAAACAGACTTAATGGGTTTAAGACCAAAGAACCTTTAGAGCAGGGGTGTCCAACCTTTCGCCTTCCCTGGGCCACATTAGAAGTTGAAAATTTGGTTTGGGCCACACATAAAAAATAATAAAATAAAATAAAATAAAATAAAATAATAAAATAAAATAAAATAAAATAAAATAAAATAAAATAAAATAAAATAAAATAAAATAAAATAAAATAAAATAAAATAAAATAAAATAAAATAAAATAAAATAAAATAAAATAAAATAAAATATTTTTATTATTTATTATTTATTATTAATTATTTATTAAAAATTATTTATTTTTTATTTTATAATTTTCTGGCCAAATTTTGAGGGGGGGAGAAAGCTCGTCCACCTCGCGCCTACCTCTCATCCTGCAAATTATTTATTTTTTATTAATTTTCCAGCCAAATTTTGTGGGGTGGGGGGAAGGGGGAAGAAAGCTCACCCGCCTCACACTTACCTCTCCTTCTGCAAATGCAGCGGCGGCAGCAGCGGCGGCGGGGGCAGAAGCAGCAGCAGTGGTGGTGGCAGCGGCAACAGCAGGAGGTGGCAGGGCGGGACTTTTGGGCTGTGGCTGCCCGCCTTTTCTGTTACTCGCCGTGCCCCACCTTGCGCCTACCTCTCCTTCTGCAAATGCAGCGGCGGTGGCAGCGGCAGCAGAAGCAGGAGGTGGCGGGGCGGGACTTTTGGGCTGCGGCTGCCCACCTTTTCTGTTGCTCACCTCGCCCCACTCGCACCTGCCTCTCCTCCTCCTCCTCGCTGGATCTTTCAGGAAGTTTGGGGTGGGCATTGGGTCATATTACAAGGCGACCTGGGCCGCATGTGGGCTGTGGGCCGCGGGTTGGACAAGCCTGCTTTAGAGGTTGTTTTTGCTGACATAATTGGTCCTAAGAAACCAAGTTTAGGGGGTGCCTGTTATATTTTGAGTATTATGGACCATTAATCACGATATGGCTTCTGCTATCTTATGAAAAACAAAACAGAAACATTCCAACATTTCTTTAACTGGCTAAGGTTGGCTGTGAGAAAAATGAAAAGGAAAGTAATTACTTTAGTTACTGATAATGGGACTGAGTTTGTTAATAAGAGGTGGCACAGGAAAGTCCACCATTTAGCCCTGTATTACCAAGACATTCAACCCGAGTAACACGACCACCTGATAGATATCAGGCTAGTGTTGTATGCCAAGTGAATACAGTTCATAGTAACTATAATGAACTAGAACTGTATCCTGCTAAGGATGAGGCTGCTTGGCAGAAAGCAATGAATAAGGAACTGGAATCATTAAAAAGACTGGAGGTATACGAAAATGTGAAGTTACCACCAGGTAAACATGCCATAGGATGTAAATGGATATATAAGCTTAAGACAGGTGTGGATGGGACTGTTACCCATAAAGCCAGGTTAGTAGCACAAGGGTTTAATCAGACAGCAAATGACTATGATGAGGTGTTTGCACCTAGTCTGAAGGCTACTACATTAAGGGCGGCATTAGTGTGGGCACCTAAGGAGAAATATATTGTAAATCATTTGGATGTAGAGACAGTTTATCTGCATCACCATTGCAACACACTATATATTTAAAGAAACCTTTATGATGATAATACAACTGATTGCTGGAGATTGAAAAAGAGTCTTTATGGTTTGAAGCAATCAGGATATGAGTGGAACCAATGTATAGTTAAAGAATTAACTAAGATAAGTTTTGTAGCTGGCATGGCTGATCCATGTTTGTTTAAAAAGGAAAGTAATGGTATAGTGTCATTATTTTTATTATTTACTGATGACATAGCATTAATCACAAAAACTGAAAAAGAAGCTACTAAAATAATCTCACTGTTGGAACAGAAATTTAAGATAAAACAGTTAGGAGAAATCAAACAATATCTTGGTTTAAAGATAGATAGAACTAGGGGAGGATACAAGATCTCACAGGCAGATAAAATTAACCAATTACTAAAAAGTTTTAAAATGGAACTTTGTAAACCAGTTAAGACACCAATGAGCCAGGAGTTTAGCCATAGTGATGTACAAAGTCCTATTTTCAACAAGAACATTTATCAATCCTTGATTGGTAGTTTATCTTATCTCAGTAATTGGTCAAGGCCAGATATTGCATACAGTGTTAATCAATTAGTGAGAATTAATACTGAGCCAACTGAAAGGCACTGGCAAGCTGCTAAAGGTGTGTTAAGATACCTGAAACAAACAATGCATTATACATTGTATTTGGAGCTTAAAGATGAACTGAATTTGACTGCATATGCCGATGCAAGTTTTGCTACAGACATAAATACAAGGGTACTGCTGTATTATTGGGGAAAGCATTGATTGGATGGAGGTCTATGAGACAGAAACATCTAAGTTTGTCAACAATGGAGGCTGAATTATCATGTTTATCTTTATTATGTACAGATTTAGTTTTGTATAAGCAATTATTAATTGATATGGGAATTGATGTAACAGATTCTATTGTTGTTTACGAAGATAACCAATTGGCAATACAGATGGCTTCAAATATTGCTGTTAAAACAAGAACGAAACACACAAATTTAAGATATTTAAATGTGAGACAATGTGTGCAAAGTAAAATGATTAAGCTGGAATACTGTATGTCAGAAAACAATATAGTAGATCATTTTACAAAGGCCCAAGGTTCTATAAAGCATAAAGCTTGCTGCAAGGATTATGGACTTATGTAAGGTTGCATGTATTGTCTTACCCAAAAGGGGAGAACATTAGGAATATGAGTCACCTAACAGGTATTTGGATTAGAAATATATAAACCAGGATAAACATTTTAAAACTGTATCTTTAAGAAAATACAAAACTGTAATTAGATGTGGTTTCTCAAACGGCCATAAGATGGAGCCAGAAACCTGGGTTGTTTAGTCTGAGTCTTAGAAGAGAGTGTGAGTGTATCTCTGTTTCCTTCTGTTGGAAAGTATTGCCATTACTCCATTTTTCCTACTTGACTGATATATCTGAATTTGATGTAAGTCTGATACTGAACTGTTTTTTTGACACTGGACTTTGTTATTGAATTATCCATGGATTGAAAAACTGACTGATTTATCTGTGAATGACTTTGGACTGCCTATTTTGAACTTTGCTTAAACCTTACTGTACAGTGTATCTGTGTGCTGTGTGTGTATTATTCAAACACTACTCTCAAATACATCTCCCTGTATGCGTTCATTCTCCTAATGGGGAATTACCTCAACACCCATTTCTGTGATCTTTGAGAAATCATGGTGATGGACCTAATGTCGAGGGCCTGAGAAAAGGAAATACAGGTAGTCCATTAATTTAGTGACCAAAGTTACAATGAGACTTAAAAAAGTGACATTACTATTTTTCACACAACTATTGCAGCATCCCAATTGGTCACATGATCAAAATTTGGATGCTTGGCAGCTGGAATGTATTTATGACAGTTGCATTGTCTTAGGTTCATGTGAATACCTTTTGCGACCTTCTAACAAGCAAAATCATTAGGGAAAGCCAGAGTCACTTAATAACTGCATTATTAACTTAAGAAATGCAGTGTGTGATGACCCAGGATGGGATACAAAATAAACACAGTCACAAAAAAACAGGTGAAGCCCCTTCTATTCCTTCACTTTGTTTCCAAGCTCCAAATATCCTTGACTGGAGACAAAAAACTCACACACAATCAGTTACAAAAAGGAGGAAATGCTGTTTAAATTATAAAGAGTAAAAAAAAATACAAACCAGGCAAGATAAGGGCTTGAAGACATCCATGGATATCAGAACACACACTGGGAAGGACGCCAAACTCAGAGAGGAAAAATAAACTAGAGATATTTCCACGCTTTGTTTCCAGCACTCACCCGTACAGATGTCTGTCCTCTTATCCAGTTGTCACAGCTGTAGTCCATGAAGAGGATCAAGGCCCTCTCTTCCCCCATGGATCACATCTCTCTCCTCCCTGCATGCCCTAGGATGGAGAGGGGATGGGCCTGGGTCCTCCTCTGACTGCCCAGCCGGCCTCTGCCCTTCCCCAGCCTCCTCCACAACCTCCACTCCTTGTCAGCTGTTCCTCCTCTCCCTCAGCATCAGTCTCCACCAGGGGCATGACACAGTGATTCACTCAATAACTATAGCAACAAAGCTTGTAAATGGAGCAAAACTCACTTAACAACCATCTCAATAACAGAAATGTTAGACCAGGCTTGTCCAATGCGCGGCCCATGGGCTGCATGCGGCCTAGGTTGCCTCGTAATGTGGCCCAACGCCCAACCCAACCTTCGTGAAAGATCCAGCGAGGAGGAGAGGCAGGCGCGAGGTGGGGCGAGGCAAGCAACAGAAAAGGCGAGCAGCCGCAGCCCAAAAGTTCCGCCCCACCACCTCCTGCTGTTGCCGCCACCACCATTGCCACTGCTGCTGCATTTGCAGGAGGAGAGGTAGGCGCAAGGCGGGACGAGGCAAGAAATAGAAAAGGCGGGCAGTCGCAGCCCAAAAGTCCCACCCCACCACCTCCTGCTTCTGCTGCTGCTGCTGCCGCTGCTACATTTGCAGGAGGAGAGGTAGGCACGAGGTGGGGCGAGGCGAGCAACAGAAAAGGCAGGCAGCCACAGCCCAAAAGTCCCGTCCCACCACCTCCTGTTGTTGCCGCCGCCACTGCCACCGCTGTTGCTTCTGCCCCCCCCGCCGCCACCTCTGCTGCTTCTGCCCCTGCTGCCGCTGCCACCACCACTGCATTTGCAGGAGGAGAGGTAGGCGCGAGGCGGGCGAGCTTTCTTCCCCCACTCCCCCCCCCGCAAAATTTGGCTGGAAAATTAATAAAAAATAAATAATTTGCAGGAGAGGTAGGCACGAGGTGGACGAGCTTTCTCCCCCTCCACCCCCACCCCGCAAAATTTGGCCAGAAAATTATAAAATAAAAAATAATTTTTTAAAATAAATAATTAATAATAAATAATAAAAATTATTTTATTTTATTTTATTTTATTTTATTTTATTTTATTTTATTTTATTTTATTTTATTTTATTTTATTTTATTTTATTTTTTATTTTATGTGTGGCCCAAACCAAATTTTCATCTTCTAATGTGGCCCAGGGAAGGTGAAAGGTTGGACACCCCTGTGGTAGACTCAATTGTGGTCATAAGATGAGGAGTACTTGCATTGTTCCTATCTTTAAAGAGGTTATTTATTTATTTATTTATTTATTTCCCGTATGACATATTTTAGCCAGGGATCACTGATCGGGCTGGCTGCTTCTGTGAAAGGAATTTTTTCAGGCGATGTTATCTTTACCCACAGGACGCCTGAATGACGGTAGACAATTGGGGGAGGCTCCTTGTCAGTACGTGGTTTATTCACTCACAGGAATCGAACCGCCAAGCTGTCAACCCCAGTGGTGTGCAGGCCTAACGTCTTACCATGTGAGCCACCATGCCCTCACCCCCAAAGAGGTGAGTGGCAGAAAAGACTTGGGTCAGTCAGCTTGAAATTAATATGAGATAACCATAGAATGGACTAATCATTTGTATCCCTCTGCAATTAATATAACTCTTTGTTCTTAATAAGCCTTCAATTTATGAGCACTTAGGAGAGAACATATTACTTGGCAGGAGCCAGCACAGGTTTATCAAGAATAAATTGTGTCAAAACACTATGTTCTATTTTGATTGAGTGATCAGCTTAGCCATCCATGGGACAACAATAGTAGTTTGATTTCAGCAAAGCATTTGACAATGTCCCCTGCAAGATTCTAGAATGGAAGATGGCAAAATGCGGATTGGATTATGCTACTATTAGATGCAGAATAAGTTTAAGAATTGTACCAAACAAATATATGTCTCCATATCAACTTGGAAGGATAACATGGGGCTCCATTCTATACTCTGTGCTGATTAATATAAATGATTGGAGTTAGGGGGTTAGAAAATATGATTGTTACAGGTGAAAATTTGGTTATTACACCTGAGAATGTGAAGAGCCGAACTGAAGCCATTTTGTGTTCGTAGTCTGAACTTTTAAAGCTCAGAACATTATGTAATGTGTTTTTTGCTAGAAATAACACAAGATTGCAAAATTATGTACTTGGCATAAGTTAGAGGTATGTGCTGGAGCACTCTGACATTAGACATCACATTAAGAGATATTAATGGTTTTCTTATAATCGTCTGGAATTTGAATAACAGGAAATCTGACTATAATGAAAATGTTGAGAGTTTTCCATGGAAGGTTGGAACTTTCTTATGAAAATGTTCTATAACGTCCATATATGGGAAACAGGAAGTGTTATGTAACCATGTGATTTGATAAACCTAGTTAAGCTGTATTCACTAAATGGAAATGTCTCCTTTTCCCCTAAACATGGTTTTGGAGTCGAGGGGTCCATACTGCAGTATTTTCCCTAATAAAGCATCCTATGGATCAGATTATCAAAAGTCTGTTGATTCATTTTTATGTACTTCTCAGAACAATTAATAAATTTACAGACAAAACAAAACTAGGAAGAATAACAAACATGACTGGCTGGGGAATTCTGGGAGTTGTAAAGTCCACAGGTCTTAAAAGTTGCCAAGTTTACCAAAGCTGGACACCGCCTTAGACATAGTATCAAGATTTGGGAGGTTCTTGACAAGCTAGAATGGCCAAAATCCAAATATGAATCCCAACAGAAAAATAGGTAAATGCAAATTTCTTTATCTTTGTAAAAAACATTAAGGATACGGATGTAGGGTGGATGAGAAAACCAAACTTGGAAGCAAGACACAGTATGTAGAAAGCATCTGAGTGTAGTGATATTGGTAGATATTGGTGAAATGGATCACTAACTTTGATTAGAAAAAACATTATTTACATTTATTGGTGACTGGAAGCCCCCTATGGTCTTTTTGTGTAAAAATGAAAAAAAAAAAGGTCTGATTTCTGATTAGATAATATGGATTATAGAAAGAAGACTAACATGTTGTCACTTTAGGGTAGGGGTGTCCAACCTTGGCAGCTTTTAGACCTGTGAACTTCAAGTCCCAGAATTCTCCAGCCAGCCATGTCGACTGAAGAATTCTGGAAGTTGAAGTCTACAAGTCTTAAAGTTGCCAAAGCTGTATCTCCTTGCTTTAGAGGATTTTTTTTTATCTATTTGTACTTATAATTGCCGTAAAGAATATCAGAAGCCACTTCTTTATCTTTCTTTCTTTTTTTTCTATTTTTCTTAATTTTTTTCCCCTTTCTTGCACTTTTGCTTTTTCTTTCATTTCTTTCTTTTTCTTTTTTCCAGTATACTTTGGATTAGTTTGTATTAGTGTTATCTTCTTGCTTAAAAGCTTTATTAAAATTATATCCCAAAAAGGGGATCTGAGTGTGCTGGATAAGCTGAATATGAGTCTATGGTACATTAGTAGTCCTCAACATACGATCAGAATTGAGCCCAACATTTTCATTGCTAAGCAAGGCAGTTAAGTGAGTTTTGCCCCATTTTATGACTTTTCTTGCCATTGTTGTTAAATGAATCACCGCAGTCATTAAGTCAGGGGTCCCCAACCACCGGTTCCCGGACCGGTATCGGTCCGTGGAACTATTTCTACCAGGCAATCAGTTTGCTGGGCATCGTCAACTTGTTTTGATGAAAAAGTACTTCTGGTGAGCTTTTCCGGGTAGAAAGCAGCATTTGGGTGCTGAAAGAATCCTTGCGCCTTAGTTTCATTGAGAGGGGGGCGGCTTTGAACAAAACTAAGGCACAAGGATTCTTTCAGCACGCATGGCAAGGTGAGCCGAGCGACCATCCCAAAGCCGTCCCAAAGCCCATCGACACAGGTACAAAGGAGGAGTTGAAGGTGGCGGGGAGAAGCGGGGGACGGCTGGCTGGCCAGTCGCTCGGCTCGCCTTGCCATGCATGCTGATGCCGGTACTGGGCCGCAGATGATTTTGTGATGCCGGTACCGGGCCGTGGCACAAAAAAGGTTGGGGACCACTGGATTATGTGACTGTTAGGTGAATATGGCTTCTCCACTGACTCTGTCAGGAGGTCCCAAAAGTTGATCACATTGTCATGAGACACTGCAACTGTCATAAATACATGCCAGTTGCTGAGTGTCTGACTCCCATGGCCGTGGGGTGCTGCAAACGTCGTAAATGGTACAAATAATCATAATTCACTTTTTTCAGTGCCATTCCAATTTTGCATGATCACTAAACAAATGGCTGTAAGTCAGGGACTACCTGTAATGCAGCCCTGTAAAAAAAAAAAACACGATCCTAAGTGTGAAGATCAAGATAAGTCATTGTTTCTTTCTATTAAACATTGGTCAAACTACACACACACATACACACACAATATTGCATTCAGTTTTAGGCACCACAATATAGGGAAGAACTGACAAATTAGAGGCAGTTCAGAGGAGGACCATTAAGATAATAGAAAGAAAAACTTATGAAGTAAACTTAAAAGCTTAGTGTCAGTGTGTGCTCCCTTCAAAATCCAAGAAAGAAATACTCAGACTCCATGGGTTAGAGCAAAGTTATCCTTTTACTGGAAATCAAAGTGGAAGCTACAGATTTAATTCCGAAACTGAGAAATTGGCGTGCAAATCACATATACAAAGGAGTGGAATTGTTCCTACCCTCCAAAGTCCAAATAACTCTTCCAATTAAAAGTTCTGAATATGATCATGTGGACATCTTCAGGTGGTGACGAGGTCTCTGTCCGTTGACCTTGATATATTTTGATAAAGTTCGCAGCTGCGCAAAAGGGGATAGAAGCTAGCCAAGAAATGGAAAGTTAAAAAGAAGAAATCATATACCCCCTCCCCTTGCTACACCTAGCCAAGGAATGCAAAACACCTCCAGTTGTCTTCCCCTCCAAGTTCCCCCCTCCCCCCATAATGACAGCCGAAAGAAATAGTATAGCATGGCAGCAGAGAAGATGCAATAGTTAGGATGCCGAAGGTATGAAATATGGAAGGTATCTTGAGGCTGACACTTAGCCTGAAGGAGATGGTGGGAAATAATGAGTGCTGCCATAAAAAAAAAAAAAAAAACCTTAAGGCCTATCATGTAGAACACAGGTGTCAAACTCATGGAGTCGTGTTGCCGTCATGTGATGTTTCAGATGTTTTTTCCCATTCATGGAGCTGGGGTTGATGTGGCCTGTGTGTGACGCATCTGGCCCACGGGCCACCAGTTAGAAGATTGATGAACTTGTTCCAAAAGACAAAACAAGAAACAATTAGTTATAGCTAGTCCTAAGGTTATCACGGCAATCGAGACTGGAAGTTCCATTACTAAGTGATGCAGTTTAAAAGCATGACACCATATGACTGCATTGCTTAGCGACAGCAATTCTGATGCTTTCCATTGCTGTCATGAATAGAGAAGTGTGAGCTACTAGGTGAGGAGGTGGCTTGCAAACAGTTCAGCAAGCAGGCAACTGGCTACTGCCAGGTGGGAGAGGCCACTGCAGGCAGTGGGATTCTATGGGTACTGTAGCTTGACTCCTCAGGGGAAAAGTTGCTAAAATGCAAGCAGATTACCAGTGTGACTTGTAACCTACTGTATTCTGCCAGCTTTCCCATTAGCGTTGCTTTTGGGAAACTGGCAAGAAAATTTGCAAATGGCTGTCACATGACATGTGACACTGTAACCACCAAGTATGAGCCAATTGTCAATCAGCAAGATCGTGATCACATAGCTATGGGAGTTCTCAGTCAGCTAGAACATTGAGGATTGATTGTAAATACCATTTGTTTAGTGCTGTCATAACTTCAAATGGTCACTGAACCAGTAGTTGTTAACCAGGGACTACCTATAAACAGTGAGGTAATATTGATACACATCAGGGAAAAAAATCTTAAGATCTAAGACTGTTACAGTGGAACAAACTTCCTTGGAAGCTGGTGGACTCGCCTTTCCTAGATGGAATCCCAAAGGTGCTTTTTCAAGTGGCAACTGGTTTTTCTGGTTTTTCACTGAAGGCATTTCACTTCTCATCCAAGATGAGCTGAAGAAGCTTCTTGGATGAGAAGCGAAACATCTTCAAAGAAAAACCAGAAAGTCCAGTTGCCTCCTGACAAAAAAGCACCTTTGGGATTCCATCTAGGAAAGGCGAGTCCACCAGCTTCCAAGGAACAACCATGACCTGGATGACTGAGAACTTCAGCAACAGAGTGGTCAACACCACTTGTTGTTACAGTCTCAATGCCTCACAGCTTCAACCTCAAAATGAGTATTGTGGACCTTACCCCATTCTTAAGAGGTCCTTAAGGGGGGGCGTGCATAAGCGTACCAGCGTGCCTACAGTCCCTGTCTTGCTGTCCCCATTTATCTGTATTTACTTCTTTTGTTCCTGTTTTATGTTCATACTTATACTTGTTATCTTGTATATGTTTGACAAACAAATAAAATAAAAAATAAATAACTCTCTATAGACATTTTCCTAGATGGAAGTTAAATGGACATTAGTCAGTGATGCATTAGCCCTGGATTCCTGTACTGAGTGTGTGTTTAGATTAGATAACATGATTTCCAAAATTTCTTCCAATTGTGTTCATTAGATGATTTTACAATTCCCTAGTCAAGTTTCTTTCCATTATGAATATGTAAGGTTATAAATATCACCCACAAAATGCCACTGATCTGACACTAGTTTTGTTATCCAGTTAGCTGTGTGTTTGTTCCTAGAACTGCATTATTCAATTGTGTGTAGAAGATACTATTTTCAGTGTCTTGGCCTAAATTGGATTTGAAAAGGAAACCTGCTAAGCATAAGTAATGATTATATAATACTTTCCTTAGGGTAGACAGCTTTTTACTGAATGGGGGCAACTCTTCATTTTTGAGGGATGAGCTGCATTTAAAATGAGTGGGGGTGCTGCCCACCTCTAAACAGCGATGTACTATGGTATCATTTTTAGCAACACCTGCAGCAATCTTATCAGAGGTTACTCTAGAGGCCAATCCTCCCTTTCACAGTGCATGTGGCCCTGGAGGTATCCCTTGTGAAAGTCACTGATGCTCATTTGCCTTGTATCTTTTAACAATATTCCTAAAAAGACTTTAATTCAATCCAATATCCAATGTACTAACACAACCCAGTTCAGGGAGATATACCAAAGCTACTTTCTTTAGTTCTTTTAATACCTGTGAATTCCCAGTAAACTCACACAAGATTTCATGGCTTAAAAACAGAAGTACCAGTCTTATGTTAGAAAGACATTGCAAACATATTCTCTGGAGAGTTAGTGTTATGGGTTGTCTTTCATCTTGTATTTTTCAGAATATCAAAAGGAAAGCTGTAGCTAAAAATGTGGGCAATTTTAACAAAACTATTCTAAACTTAACATTTTAAAATGTCTTTACTTCAAGCTACAGAGTCAATTTTCATAAACAAGTCTAACTGTCAATTAAATGTGGTCAATTTTAGGGCATGTTCAGCTCCAGTTCACAAGGGCTGCCTCTCCAAGACAATGTTCACATAAATTCCATGAGCATTAGACTTATATTATATTAGACTTATAACCATATTTTGGTTCTTTCTCCACTGAGGCTGAATTTTGTGGTGGAGTTTTTGTTTTCTTTACAGGTAAAGAAAAAGAAAGCAACAGTGTGGCCTAATTGATGCTACTATATAACCACAATAGAGCCAGTATAGTAGGGTGGTTAAGAAATTAAGTTGGTTTCTCAACTATAAAAACTTTAAGGCCTGTGAACTTCAAGTCCCAGAATTCCCCAGCCGCATATTGACTGGGGAATTCTGAGACTTGAATTTCACATAACTTAATTTTCTAAAGTTGAGAAATATTGGACTAAGGTATGAATTAGAAGCAGTGGTAAGGTTCATTTTTCTGTGGGTGTGACTTGGTGGGTGTGATAGGAGAAGGTTAGTGTAAAAATCTCCAATCAGAGGTGGGATTTGCTGGTTCTCTGAACTACTCAAAATTTCCACTACCAGTTCTCCAGAACTGGTCAGAACCTGCTGAATACCTGAATACCTCTGATTAGAAGTTGTAGGATACATCCTGAATACCTCTGATTAGAAGTTGTAGGATACATCCTCCTCCTCCCCAAAACATTTTCTTTAATAATGCAGAAGAGAGAATTTTGTCTAGAGCAGATGTGAAACTCCCCAAATTTGGTAACACTTTTGAATTTGGTAACATTTTTCTACCCTTTCATTGCATCCCACCTAGGTTGCACTGCTGCAGTATGTTCTCTGTGGGGCTGCCCTTGAGAAAAGTACCCAGAAATAGTAAATGGTGCAAACATTATACTGGGAAAACAGCAGAAACATATGTGTTCACCTAAGCTTTTAAATTTTAATTCATTTAAATAATCTTGCTTTTCATGCTGATTTTTACTGCAGTGATTTTGCTGTTGCGTTTAATACTTTGTACCTTTTTAAATTGTTATAAGACAATTTAAGTACAGAAAGACCATGAGAACATAAGCAGTGCTTGCTGAATATTGATTGGGGAATTCTGGGAGTTGAAGTTCACATAACTTAATTTTCTAAAGTTGAGAAATATTGGACTAAGGTATGAATTAGACTCCTGTCCATCTAGCTCAGCAGCCTGTTCTCACAGTGACCAACCAATTGCCCAAGGAAACCCACTAGTCACTTCAGCAGACAAACTTCAGAAGCAATTTTACTATCATCTCTAAAATGCTGTTGGCTTTTTAAAAAAAATAGTGGATGCATTACTGCATCAACACTTTAATTGAGCTGTTTAGAATGGAGTATAAATGTAATAATAAACAGCCCAAAGTTGGCAATGAAGCAGTTAATTATGCAAGATATAGGAACTTCTGATGCCTTTCCTGAAAGATCTGCACTGATTGCCATTTGCTTACTTGACAAAAGTTATCACTATCAACCATTAAAGGCCCCAAAGCCTACATTGTCCTTTCTTGCAAGCCCATCTTTCCACCACATGGGAGAACACAAAGGATCTTCATCTGAGTTGTTACCAGATTTTGGAAAATTCTTTTCAAACCTTCTCTTTGGTCCCAATCAGCATCTAAAAAATTTATGATATTTCATGTTAATTTTAATCTCAGTGGCCTCTTATATGTGGAGTGATGTAGGTTTTGATCCTGGCCTCCTCATGTGTCTACATGAAACTGCCAAGAAAGATCAACTGTCTGCTTAGAGGATTGGTAGCATCAATTCAATACCCAATTATATACCAGGCTGATGGTATATAATTGACTACACTGACAGAGTAGTCAAAAGACATGTCGCACTATTTAGAAGTGTCAGGTTCTGGATGGAAATAAACCAATTGTAATTGAATCTAAGCAAAACAAAGTTGCTGCTTTATCAAGATTCTGTACTAGCTTCAGTGCTGTCTCTTGAAGGGATTGTACTGTCCTTGAGTGAGCAGATCCATGCTTCAGTAGTCATCCTTATGCTACTGTTGATGGGGAGGTAGAAGCCCTAAAGAGGAGATCATATGTTCAGCTGGTGCAACAGTTCTAGCCTACCTTGGTAGAAAGACCTTGCAAAGTAATTCATGTTCATATCACCACTCAGTTGGACTATTGTAATGTGTTCAACCTTTAAAAATACTTGGGAATTATAGTTGGTTGGAAATTTTATGTTTCTATCTTTCTATTCAAGATACTTTTAACATATGACACCTGTCCACAGGTGCTGTGATAGCTACCAACAGGCTTCCGAGTGCAGTTTAAGATCCTGGTTTTGACCCATATAACCCTATATAGTTTGGTGCTGAAATACTTTTCAGAACTGTTTCCTTCATCCGCCATTGATCATTCATCCAATATGAACAACCTGGGAAAATTGTTGACAGTTCCCCACTATCATGAAATCAGATGTCAATGCTTGGAGGAAATGCTTCTCCATTATGGCCTCCAGTTATAGATGTCCACTGGAGGTCAGACTTGTCCTGAATTTGGTGGCCTTCCAGAAGCAAGTTAAAAATAGATGTCTCTCCCAGGGGTTTTTCACAATTTAGTAAGGGGAACACTGAAGGAATTGTTTACATATTGCTTTACATCAATTATCAGTCTTGTTTTCATGGCTAATTTTACTATTGTTACTTTTACTATGGATGTTTTTAGTCCCTGAAATGTGCATTATTGCAGCAGGCTAAAATTCTGATAAATAAATAAAAATTGGTATTCTGAATAAACAAAAATATTCTAAATAAGAAAATGATGAAGAAATTCATCAAACAAATAAAATGTCAAAGTAATTCATAGCATGGAAAAATAATCTAAAATTCCCAAGTCATGGCTGAAGTGAGTTGATATGCAATTTTGTGAAATCTTTCTCTCTGCTTTGACATATTGAAAGAAAGGAATTGTATTTTTCTTTTTTCAGTAGCTTATTTGAACAGAACAAAACAACACTTTAAAATGAGGGCTTTAACATTTGCAACCCAAATGACTATTTTGATGCTTTATTCACAACCAATGCAGAGCTTACTCAAGTTCATTGACAATGGACCACCATTAACCACCAGGTTATAGAATTAGCAATACATATAAAAGTACAAATGATGAAGCCTTGATTTATGAGGTTGGATCTATGTGCCATTTAATTTATGATTAGGAAAGGATATTCAGTATGGATTCATTTTTAATCAACAACATTCTGTTATTTAAACCCCATACTTATTTGTGAATCTTCAACCTATATATAGAGAGATCATACTAGATCTGAAACAAATGCAACTTGACCTATTCATGAAACTGGGAGTCATACCAATATTAATAAAAAAGAAAGCAACTTGGTTTTAGAGTTGGACCCAAATAGGATTCTTTTTCTTTACTCATGTAGGGGGGAAGGGTGGGAATCAACCAATCAATATAAGTCACTTTTTTCACATGGTTGGGAAAAATGATAAAACAACATATAGATCTGAAACCTGAAATATTTTTATTAGGGATGGTTCCTGAAGGTTATAGCAAAGAAAAAACATATTTAATCATACATGTATTAACAGCAGCTAGAATTATATTTGCTCAAAATTGGAAGAATGATAAGATACCGGCAGAGGGAAAAATAATTGAGAAAGTATTTGAATGTGCAGAAATGAAGAGATTAACAATGGTAATTAAAGAAAAAGAAGAAATTGAATATTATATGGATTTATTTTATCAATGGTTGGAAAATAAAACAAATTAAAATGGAGTAGATGAATATATAGAGAAATAAGTTAAGATTGTTAAAAATAGGTATATTAAATAATAGTCATAAGAAATTGTGAATATATATATATAGATATATTTGTTTTCTGAGGTTCTCGCGGGTATTTGTATGTGGGTCTTTGGTTATTCAGGTTTTCTCCCGCGTAAGATTGGAAGTATCTAGGCAACGTTTCGATGAAGTCTCATTCATCATCTTCAGGCTTGGTCTTCAGCTCTGTGCTTCTCAGAGTGATGTGAGCTTGCAGCTGCTTCTTCCTTTTAACTGCTAGTGGGGGTGTGACTTAATTGGGTGGGGGCTTGGCTGTGTTCTGATTGGGTGGGGATGTGTTCTGATTGGTTGGGGGTTTGGCTGTGTTCTGATTGGTTGGGGGGTTGGCTGTGTTCTGATTGGCTGGGGGCGTGTTCTGTTCAGGTGGGGGCTTGGTTGTGCTCAGGTTAGTTTTAGTTGCTGGGGGATTTGAGCTGGTGAGCTGTGATCTTGCTGTTTGGCTTCAAGTTCGTGGTCGTGCTGCATCTTCATGGTGGGGGTCAGTTCACTTCATGTATGGCTCAGAGGAGTTTGAAGTGGGTAGTGATGTAGCTGCAGTGTGGCTTCTGGTCCGTGGTCATGTATCATCTTCTGTGTGGGTGTGAGTCTGCTTTCTACATGGAAGTGTGGTGGTGGCATCTTGTGTGGCTCTCAGGGGTGTGGGTCTGGTGTCATTCTTCATGTTAGGTACTCATCTGTTCACAAGGGCGGGTTTCCAAATGGCTGGTAGACGGGAGGTATCATCTCGTTTATTCATGCTGTGTGGGCGTTTTTCTATCTCTATGGCTTCTCTGATTATTCTGCTGCTGAAGTGTTCGGTTTTGGCGATAGCTCTAGTATTTTTAAAGTCAATCTCATGTCCTGTGGCTTTGAGTTGTTGGACCAGGGAAGAGGTTGGTTCTTCCTTTTTGATTGAGTTCTTATGTTCTTCAATGCGTGCACTTATTCTTCTGTTAGTTTGTCCAATGTATGTGGTGGGGTAGGCAGTGCAAGGGATTTCGTATACTTCTTGATTTTCTAACTCGATTTTGTCCTTAGGGTTTCTTAGGATGGTGGATATCTTTCTGTTTGTGCAGAATGCTGTCTTAATGTTGTGTTTTTGGAGGATCTTGCTGATTTTGTCTGTAGTGCCTTTTATATATGGGAGGAGGGCTTTGCCATTCTCTTGTTCTCTGTCTTGGATTTTGGTTGGGGTTTCTTTTTGGATTAGGTGGGTGATCTTCTTTCTTTGGAATCCATTGGCTGTCAGCACGCCGGTGAGAGTGTGTAGTTCGATCTCTAGGTGTTGTTCGTCGGCTAAGCATTTTGTTCTGGAGATGAGTGTCTCAGCTACGGAATTGATCTGTGCTCTGTGGTGGTGTGAGAGTGCATGTAAATAGTGGTTTGTATGTGTTTTCTTCTGGTAGATGGTGTGTCCTAGGGAGCCATTGGACTTTTTGTATACCAAGACATCTAGGAAAGGAAGTTGGTTGTTAGCTTCTGTTTCCATGGTGAATTGTATTTTGGGGTGTAGGCTGTTGAGGTGTGTGAGGAAGTTGTTCAGTTTTTCTTTCCCGTGTGGCCAGATTATGAAGGTGTCATCTACGTATCTGAGCCAGAGTTTGGGTTTGTGATCATATTTTTCTAGAGCTTGTGTTTCAAAGTGTTCCATGTAGAGGTTAGTGATGACAGGTGAGAGGGGTGATCCCATGGGTGCTCCACCAGCTCAAATCCCCCAGCAACTAAGACTAACCTGAGCACAACCAAGCCCCCACCTGAACAGAACATGCCTCCAGCCAATCAGAACACAGCCAACCCCCCAACCAATCAGAACACAGCCAAACCCCCAACCAATGAGAACACACCCCCACCCAATCAGAACACAGCCAAGCCCCCACCCAATCAAGTCACACCCCCACTAGCAGTTAAAAGGAAGAAGCAGCTGCAAGCTCACATCACTCTGAGAAGCACAGAGCTGAAGACCAAGCCTGAAGATGATGAATGAGACTTCATCGAAACATTGCCTAGATACTTCCAATCTTATGCGGGAGAAAACCCGAATAACCAAAGATCCATATTTATATACACACACACACACACACACACACACACACACATTATAATATATATTAGATAGATAGATAATATTATAGATATATAGATATAGATATAGATATAGATATAGATATAGATATAGATATAGATATAGATATAGATATAGATATAGATATAGATATAGATATAGATATAGATATAGATAGATTTTCATAGATTTTCACGGGTAAAGGTATGTAGGTCTAGGTGTGTTCGAGTCTTTTCCTGTGTAAGATTAAGAGTATCTTGGTGATGTTTTGGTGAGGTCCCACTCACCATCCTCAGGCTGGTGCTTTCGGCTTCGTGCCAGTGCAAGCAATACGTGATCGGAGCTGCTGCCTCTCTGTAAATACTGGTGATGGGGACTGGTGTGCTGGACTGGTTGGCTGCGCTTCTGCCTCTTGATTGGTTGATGGAGTTGATGTTGGTATAGTGTGATGGTCTTGTGAGTTTTGTAGTGGAGATATCCTGGATCTTGTGCTATAATCTCCTGGGTCATTTGTTTTGTAGTGATCTTTTTTCCATTAGCCTCTCATGTTTTAACAGCTTGGGTAATGGGTTGTGTGATGGGCTTGCAAGTTCTTTTGTTGTGGTATCCTGGGTCCTGCGTTGTAATCTCCTGGGTCGTTTGTGTTTTGATCTCTTTTCCATTAGCCTCCTGTGTTGTAACGGCTTGGGTAATGGGTTGTGTGATGACCTTGTGAGATTTATTGCTGTGGTATCCTTGGTCTTGTGCTGTGATATCCTGGGTCATTTGCTGTGTTGCAACTTCTTGAGTTCTTGTGGGGTAATTTCCTGAGTTTTCTGATGTGATATCCTGAGCGGGTGTATGTGAATTAGCATTCTGGGTTTTAGTCTGGCTTCGAGTTTGGGGTCTGGGTCTGTGTTCTTGGCATGTGTCAGCTTGTTTGGTTTTGGGGTCGGGGTGTGTTACAGCTGGTGAGGCAGCCTTGGTCTGGTTTTTGGATGGTGGTTGTCCTTCGTTTATAGGATGGGCTTTGGCCTGGATCTGATTAGGGGGATTGGCGGTGGTGTCCTGTGTTGTTTCGGGTCTGGTGTTGGTTTTCATAGCTGGGACTCGTTTGTTGGTGAGGGCTAGCTTCCAGATGTCTGATAGGTGGGAGGTATCATCCCTTCTATTCATGTTATGGGAGTGTTTCTCTATCTCGATGGCTTCCCTGATTATTCTCTTGCTGGAGTGTTCAATGTTGGATATTAATTTGATTCCTTCAAAATTAATTTCATGTCCTGTGGCTTTAAGGTGCTGGAAGAGGGAGGAAGTATTTTCTTCTCTTCTGACTGCATTTTGTGTTCTGCAATACATGTATTTATTCACCGGTTGGTTCGTCCAATGTATGTGGCTGGGCAATTGTTGCATGGTATTTCATAAACTCCTTGGTTTTCTAGCTGGATCTTATCTTTGGGGTTTCTTAGGATGTTGGCTATTTTTTGGTCAGTGCCGAAGGCTGTCCTGATATTGTGTTTGTGGAGAATTTTGCTGATTTTATCTGTGGTGCCTTTGATGTAGGGGAGGAGTGTGATACTGTTGTCTTGTTCTGTGTCTTGGTTTTTTTGGGTATCTCTTTTTGGATTAGGTTGGTAATTGTGTTTCTTTGGAATCCATTGAAAATTAATACGTTAGTGAGGGTGTATAGTTCTGTTCTCAGGTGGTCTTTGTCAGCTAGGCATTTGGTTCTGGAGATGAGGGTCTTGGCTATGAAGTTGATCTGTGCAGGGTGGTGATAGGATTATGCATTTAGGTAGCGGTTATTTTTTTCTGGTAGATGGTGTGTCCTAGGGAGCCATTGGGTTTTTTTTTGTAAATTAGGACGTCCAGGAAGGGAAGTTGGTTGTTGGTTTCTGTTTCCATGGTGAATTGTATTTTGGGGTGTAGGTTGTTAAGATGTATGAGGAATTTTTCCAGTTTTTCTTTCCCATGTGGTCAAATTACGAAAGTGTCATCTACATATCTGAGCCAGAGTTTGGGTTTGTGTTCGGATTTGTCTAGAGCATTGGTTTACCTAGAAGGAGCACCCATGGGATCACCCCTCTCACCCGTCATTGCTAACCTATATATGGAACACTTTGAAACCAATTTAGGTTTCTTTGGGTATTTTCCCATGTTTTAAAATTTGTGCTTTTATTTTCACGACGTTTTGACAGAATCTCATCTGCCATCCTCAGGCTTGTCTATTGGGTTCTTTTTAATCTTGTGTGTCAGGCTTGGCAGCCATTTTTGCTTCATTTAGGAAAAAAAACATTCAAATAAAGCAGAAAGCCAGCACCAAATTCAAACAAAAAATGGCTGTCAAGCCTGACACAAAACTGAAATGGCTGTGATAGTCTGACTCACAGACGAACACAATACAGAAGCCTGATGATGGCAGATGAGATTCTGCCGAAACGTTGCTACAACAACGTTTTGATGAAGTCCCATTCATCATCTTCAGGCTTGGTCTTCAGCTCTGTGCTTCTCAGAGTGATGTGAGCTTGCAGCTGCTTCTTCCTTTTGACTGCTAGTGGGGGTGTGACTTGATTGGTTGGGGGTTTGGCTGTGTTCTGATTGGTTGGGAGGTTGGCTGTGTTCTGATTGGCTGGAGGCGTGTTCTGTTCAGGTGGGGGCTTGGTTGAGCACAACCAAGCCCCCACCTGAACAGAACACGCCTCCAGCCAATCAGAACACAGCCACCCTCCCAACCAATCAGAACCCAGCCAAACCCCCAACCAATGAGAGCACACCCCCACCCAATCAGAACACAGCCAAGCCCCCACCCAATCAAGTCACACCCCCACTAGCAGTTAAAAGGAAGAAGCAGCTGCAAGCTCATATCACTCTGAGAAGCACAGAGCTGAAGACCAAGCCTGAAGATGATGAATGAGACTTCATCGAAACGTTGCCTAGATACTTCCAATCTTACGCGGGAGAAAACCCGAATAACCAAAGATCCATATATATATGGATCTTGTAGCAACGTTTTGGCAGAATCTCATCTGCCATCATCAGTCTTGTGTATTGTGTTCGTCTGTGAGTCAGGCTTTCACAGCTGTTTCTGTTTTAAATTTGGGGCTAGCCTACTGCTGTGCCAGAATGTTTTTTTCTTCATCCTGATTGTTTGGGAGTCTTGGTCTGTGTTTATTGGTCTTAGAGTTTGCTATGTTCTGCTTGATTGGTGTTTCTAATATCTTCAGTAGGCTAGCCTATTGCTGTGCCAGAATGTTTTTTCTTCATCCTGTTTGGTTAGGAGTCTTGGTCTGTGTTTATTGGACTTGGAGTTTGCTGTGTTCTGCTTGATTGGTGTTTCGAATATCTTCTGTCTGTTTTGTAGAAGACGAGATTCTGCCGAAACCTTGCTACAACTTTAAAAGCAACTTTGAATGGTCAGTAAGCAAATGGTTGCAACTGAGCCCAGAATTTCTGTTGTGAAGCAAGACAGTTGCTCGGTGAGTTTTGTCCCATTTTATGACCATCCTTGCCATAGTTATTAAGTTAGTCACTGCAGTAGTTAATAACATGGTTGTTAAGTGAAGATGGCTTCCCCATTGACCTTACTTGTCCGAAAGTCACAAAAGGAGATCACGTGGCCCCAGGACACTGCAGCAGTAATAAATATGAACCACTTGCCAAAAAGAAGCATTTATTTTTTGAACTTTTAGGTGCACCTGACCATAAGACGTGCCTAGGTTTAGAGGAGGAAAACAAGAAAAAAAAAGTTAGGCAGAGCCTGAATGGACCATAGGTAGGTGTTCTCTCATGTGCCAGCTCTGCCTATTGACTCCTGCACTGCAGAAAAGAGACAGAAGAGGCGGGCAATGACAAAGACAGAAGAGGCAGTGTTCAGCACTGTAAAAGGACCCCACTGCATTGGCCCTGCTGCTATTCATCAAAGGACCAGCACCCATGCACAAACATTTCCACCCACTTTTGGGGGGGAAAGTGTGTCTTATGGAGTGAAAAATACAGTATATGTGATTCATCAAATCCACTCCCCAAATAGCAGCCATACCATAGGACATTTATTCTTGAATATGGGATAATCCATACTGTGCTTAATTGGATTAATTAGAGCCATGGTCGTGCAGTGGTTAGAATACAGTACTGCAGGTGAATTCTGCTCACTGCCAGCAATTCGATGTTGACTGGCTCAAGGTTGACTCAGCACTCCGCATTCTCTCTTCTGAGGTTAGTAAAATGAGGACCTAGATTGTAAACCACATAGAGAGGGCTGTAAAGCACTGAGAAGCCATATATAAATCTAAATGTAATTACTATTGCTAATTTAAACTTTTTGTCTACTATTCTTGATTTGGCCTGTTGTAATTTCTGTACTGGTGACCAGATGCTTTCCATGGCCATTAGTCTAAAAAAGTTTGATTTTCCTGTTTAAACCCTATGTATATCACACTGTAATCTGCTTCTTTCAAAATGTGTAATTGCACCTGTTAGAACAAATCACCTTCTCCTATCTTTTTGATACTCGTAGTCCATCCTCTCTTTGGGAAGTTTTAAATTTAGCTGTGATTATCTACTTCTTAAGTAAAATATTCATATTCATCACCAAACTAATTGCATCCTATTCAACTGAGACTATATAGTTCTCATAAATTTTCTCATCCATGAGGCATTGAATTTGAGCCCTCATTTGAAAAAAGGGCATAACTCAGGGGTGGAAATCTACCAGTTCGCACCTATTCGCTAGGACCAGTTGTTAACATTGTAAGAAGTTCGGAGAACTTCGGTTGTTTCAAGAAATTACTGGCCTAATCCTATAAGGAAGGCAGGAAGGAAACATTCTGGTGTTGCTTACAGAAACTGCCTCTCCGTTAACCCTTATTACATTCTTGGCAGGACTAGACTTCCTGTCTCAGGAACTTCTCTGCAGTTCTTTTCCCCTTCTTTGCTTGTTCTTTGCTTATGTGGAGTGACCATATAAAGTTACAATGGCACTGAAAAAAATGACTTATGACCATTTTTCAACATTTTTCAACCGTTTTACAACTGTTGCAGCATCCCCACAGTCATGAGGCCAGGCGAGGAGATGCATGCTTTGATGTGAGTGATATTGAGTTGGCCACACCCAGCCAATGACATGACCACCAAGCCATGTCCACCAGTCACATGACCATCAAGCCACGCCCACCACCTAAGCCATGCCCACAGAACCAGTTGTTAAAAATTTTGAATCCCACCCCTGGCATAACTCCATGGTCACTTACAATCTTTTTTCCCCACCAAAGTTTCAGAAACAGTCAAAGCTCAGAATGGTCTTTTCCAGAAACTTGGGAGGGAAATCTGCTGTTATTCAGAACAGGGAATTTTCATCAAGAAAGCTTATTGATTCAGTTTTGCATAGGACAGTTTCACATAGCATGTATTTACATTTAATCGAATCAGGTTCTCTCCCATTTTAGATATTGATCAATCATTGTAGCAGTTGAAAGAAAAGTCCGCTATATAGGATCAACTCTACAAGAGTTATCCCCTTGGGAAAGAGCTCAGTGCAAAATGATTTCTCAGTGCCTTGGTATTTCTCCAGCTCAATTGTATTCTTTCAAAATGTGATTCGTTGAGTTAAGCAGGTCAGGTCCCTGTGGATACAGTATATGCCATCCAGTGAAAATTAAAGACCAGAAAATTAACAGGGTTTGTTGTGTTACCAAGCTGAAGACATTTTATCCTCATGCTCATAGAAACACATCTTGAGCTAATGGAACACAGTGCTGGATTCCAAGTCATATTTATACTTGCAAAAAGCAATGAGTGTACTTCTGTTAAGCTCACTTGGCAACTATCTTGCTGTGATTCCCGCCCCACCCCCACCCCCCTTGGCTTTAAGTGATACGGACAAGGTGTGCTTTAAAGATAATGGAAAGCATGGCCAAATGAATCCATTTAATTACAGAAGTCCTGCCACGGGTAAATAATATAATGATGTGGGATTGTGGACACCAGGCCAAAAATAAAACCAACCCTCCACCAAAAATACAAGAGCTTTGGTTAGTGATCTCCCTCTCTTTCAAAATTGTTGATAATTTGAGTGTGCTCCATCAAGAGGAACCATCCTGAACCAGCAGGGTGAAAACTTAACCAGATGTGGGAAGTGCTGGTGGATAAACTAAAACCCAGGATGAACACAGTTAATATTAGCTTCTTGATACAGAAAGCCAGATGGATTAATGGATCAGCTCATGCATTGCCTAAGGAAACAAACAATAAAAAAGGTATCTTCTATACTTCAGCACACATTGAGGACCCCTGACAATAGCAAGTAAAAACTCCTCATTTGGCACAAAAGAGGGGGGGAGTAGAGGAATAAATTACAAGCTCTATTTAAAAAGTCCACACAAGGAAACCCATGAAAGGACCTGGAAAGCAGCAAGTCAACCCTTTTAAATAGTCTGGCAAAGAAAGGTGGGGAGAGAAGAGAACATTATGCAAATGCTGACTATGATTGTTGATGTCAGCTGTATCTAGTCATCCTTTCAAATGAACAGAACTAGCGTCTGGTTTCTACTAATGGAAAATCCAACCCATTATATGGTAAATCATAGGAAACCAGGGCCTCTGGAATTTCAGAGTGTAAGCTTTCAATCTCTGTTACTCCTGGGTATGGAATCAGCGAGTTTGCCATTTTCTCAGGGTCTCTATCCCATCACCTTTTAGGAAGCAAAGCACAGAAGGCGGTTTGGCTTTGCTCGCTACCAGCAATTCTGAAATCTCTCTCCAACGAATCAGAAGAATTCCTTGTGAACCCTTAAGCCCATCCTGCCCTCTAAATTCTCTTCACCTCGACTTTTTCTCCGCAGTTCTGGAAAGTTAAGGTAGAGGGGAGGGAGCTAGGGAGTCAGTGAATGCCATAGACAGAATGACAATAGTTTACACAGTAGCACGTGTTTCAGCAATAAAGGCTCCCCCTCCCGATTTTCTCTTCCCCCCCCCTCTCCCCCCCTTCCCCCTCTCTCTCACACACCCACTTTAACTGTGCTTTTGTGTTTTGTCAGAATTAATGAGAAAAGTTCCCTTGCCCTAGGGGTAATTAGTGTCCTTGGAGTTAAATAAGCTAATACTTAGACACCTCTGGCACAGGCAATTATGTTTGTGTATTGAATAATTGATTCAAAGAGAGGGGGAAGGGGGCTGCTAATCAGATCTGAGCATAATGAATTGATTTAATTAACAGGGGAATCTGAGGGTCCCTGGGAAATGTGTGCATTTATTCAGCAGCAGGAGAGAGGGCAAGCACATAAATTGAGAGAGAGGGCAGCAGGCAAGCACATTTGCTTCAGTGATAGCTTCGCATCTTCCCATCCTGTTCTTTCCTTCATTTTTTTTTAAAAAATAGCATATTTATATATATATATATATATATATATTATAATTTCAGATTTAGACTCAAATCCAGAGAAAAGCACTTTAGAAGCTTATCTGCCTCTGCAGTAGCAACCGCAAAAGAGGGTTTAAGGACGGATCCTGTGGGCTCGCATTAAGATCAAGGGGCACCGTTGTTGCTATTGTTCGGAGGTTAAGGGAAAGGCAAGAACGGGAGAAGCTGAGCCCCATTTCGTACCTTACCTTCCTGCCTCCACCCCCCCCCCCTTCGCGCTATCCCCACTCCGTGCGTGCCATCTCCAAACTGGCATTCAGTTGCAACCCGCCAGAAGGATAGGAGTCTCCGAGGAGGTGGTCGCTGCTATCTCTGCCGCTTTAGGGGAAAGGGGTGTCGGGGGAGGGGGGAGACGCCGGCCAAGCCAGCTCCCCGGCGGGATTTGCCTCCTCGGGTAATTCTAACGGAGCGCGATCTAGGTTAAAAGTCGGGCAAGTGTAACCCGCTCGGGCGGAGGCGAGGGGCTGCCTGTGCGAGAGGGGGCGGGTGGGGGGAAGCGAGGGAACCGGGAGGATAAGCCAAGCGGCGGTAGCCGAGGCCCGCTTCGCCAACCCTCCCGTCCCCACTACCCCATCCCCACCCCACCCCAGCACCGCGCTCCGAGCCTCTTCCTTTCTAACGGAGCGAAGGATCAGCAACCGGCGGCTTGGAGGGCGAGTCAGCGACGGAGCGGCGGAGGCAGCCGATCCCCGCCACAATGGTGCTGGACAAGGAGGACGGTAGGTGGCGGGTCGCGATTGCGGCGGCGGAGAGGTGGGGGGGGGCGGAAAAAGGGAGGGTTGCCGCGATGCTGCCTGCCCGCCGGCGCATCCTCTCTGCCGGGCAGCCGCAAAAGGAAAGAGCCCGCCTCAAGTCTCGGCTGGGGGAGCCGGGCTGAGCAGCGACACCGAGCGCGTTCCCCTCCTGCTCTGCCCGGAGACGGGCACACGCGCCCTCTGCTCGCTTGCTCGCTCTGCAAGGGAAGTCAACTCCGGAAGTCAACAAAGCTTCCCAAGGACCGGCTTATTTACCCGCGCTTCCCGCAAGCCCCTCTTAGCTGCCGGACCTAAAATGTCCGTGTGAATGCGTGCCGTGGACCCGCTTTGACGACTTTCTTTGAAGATCGCTCTGTTCCAGGATTGTCTCTTCGCTCCCTGCCAGCCTATTCTCTCTTCCGGGAGTGTGTGTGCGTGTATTCCCCCCCCCCCGTGTTCTCTTTCTCTCTCACCCTCTCAACCGCCCCCCCCTCCATCATTTCTTCCAAGCAAAGAGGAGAAAAGGCTATTATTGAGGAGGGGAAGAGCTGCCGGCTTGATGATTAAACTCCTTTACAAAAGACAGCTTGGCGTCTGAAGGGAAAAGGATTTATTCTTTGCCCCCCTCAAAAAAAAAAAAAAAAAAGGCCTTCTGGCGGAATGAGGGAGAAGGTGCTCTCCCCTGGGTGTGCAAATGGGGCGCGTGGGGTAAAGGGACGGCGGGGGTGAGGGGAGAGAAGAGCTGCCTGTAAGTTTCAAGGAACCGTAAATTGTCATGACTTGTTCGAATCTGACACCGGGTCTTACTTGGAGGGAGGGTGGGGTCGAGGGTAGAGCAGCGGAAACGGCAGGATTTTAGGCGAGGGTTCAAAGACTAAGCTAATTAAAAAGGCAATTACTGGGGAGGGAAGGAAATCGGCTTGGGAGGGAGCTCCGCCGAAAGCAGCCTCCAGAAGGCGCGAAGGAAGAAGATCGGGCTTTTGAAAGCGCTGAGGTGGCGTGGAGGGCGGGGGACGACGACGACGGTGAGAGAGGGAAGGATAACTTAAGAGCGACGGGATCCACTTAAATGATCGTTTCAGCTGTCAGTCTTCCTGGCTCTGGCAATCTGGGGTAATGACTTGAGGCAGCCTTTGTTGGGGCTGAGAAAGTTGAGGAATTAAATCACCTTCCGCAGCTAAAATCAGTAATATGTGGGGGGTTGGGGACAGGATCTGGGTTCTCCGTGCGTCCTGTCTGCCTTTTTTCCTCCCAAGGATACCCAGCAGTTTTCTGAGCCTGTCAGTTAATGAGGTCCAAAACCGTTTTTGTTTGAGGGTTGCCCTGGGAGAACTTTAAATAAGTGCTCAAAACTGAGCTAGCTGAGTGAGTTAACTAGTTGAATGAACCCCGGTAGAAAGTGTATTTTGACTGTGTCTTTGGAACTATCAGATAAATCTATGCTTTTTCTCAGGTTTATGAATAGAAAAGGAAGTGCCTGAGAGGCCCCAAGTTTACAGAATGCTTTCTCAAGGCATCTGATGACAATCTGTGTTGGGTGTCTCTTTGTTTTGTTCTGTGACAGGGAACAGCTGAGCTATCCCCCCCCCAACATACACATACACACACAACTAAACTGCAAAACACAACAGGTGTTTGAAAACGCAGATATAATATAGATTTGTTTCTCAGAGAACTGAATTGGCTCTCAGTTGTTTGGGAGCAATCTTGGAAAGGTTGTTATATAGTATGTAAAAATTCTTTTGTACTCCATAAATGTTTTGTTCTGGCACATGGAAGGAATGCAGGAACAGAGTTATCTGTTTCCATACTTCTCCTGCAACAAAAAAAAAAGGAAAAAAAAAGATATTTTCTTCAAAATATCAATGCAGGTAGCTAGTGGACTTTTTCACTCACCCATTTGTTAATTTGCACATTATTACATTTGCACAGAGAACAACTCTTCAGGACTCACTAAAAAAACCACACGTTAGTTTCCTTTTTTGTGCTCACACATAGTGATGTTTTATGTTTAAAATATTCATCTTTGAGCAAAGCAGACGATAGTGAAAAGTGATCTACAGATTTGATCTTTACATTTAGGAAATGGGATACTAGTTCAGGGTATGGATTTTGTTTGGCTATTCTTAACTGTGATAAAGTACAGCTTAAAACAAAACTGGTTTTATAACCACTTGTAATATGTGCTACTACAGCCAGGATATTTAAGTAGCTTTTCATCAGCTAGCTTCCATGCTTTTATATATGTACATTTCTGCTCACAAAGAATTTTCATTTACTGAGAAAATCTCAGCTGACACAAACCTGGTACATTTGTTGCTATGTTCTCTCCCCTCTTTCACTTTCAAAAAATTTAAATGTTGGATTTGAAAATGTTCGCAATTGAAATATGTTCCCCAGCTTTGTGTCATCAGAATTTTGGCCTCCACCATTGGGAATGATGTCTAAATAAGCTTATTGAAGACAGAGTCTGGGATCCCCAGAGTAACTCCAGTATGAATTTTTTAAAAGTCTCCCCTTTGTATGTTCCCCCAAAGACAAAGATGTAAGAGGTTAAGTAATGTCAGTATAATTAAGTAAGGTTAATTCATTACTGCTTTGCTCCTCTGGGATTTCACTTGCCTTTCCATCTGCTTTGATTCCGATGTGGGAACTGCACCAAGTTATTGTGGTAGTGTTAAAGATGTTACAAAATTTATTTGACTAGATGAAAAAAAAAAGTTTCTCCCCCTTTACTCTGTTAAAAATAAACTAGGTAATGTTCTGTCCTCAAGTCTTAAGCTTTACTTTTCTTTCTTTCATGCCAAAGGTTCCTACCAGCTTATATCTGTTTAAATCTGATTGACGGGTCAAACAGCAGGATATTGCCTCTATAGAGGCAATAAGGGAAGCAGGTGAGCAAGGAGGAAGGGCTGAGATCTAAAGAGTTTCCTAATAGGGCTATTTGGGTTCTTTCAAGTACTGCAGACATACTCATTAAACATAAGGAGCTCAGGGGCTAGAAAGATGGTGGTGTAAGGAAGTGAAACTAGAAACATTGATTATCCAGACAGTTCTCAACAGCCCTCATTCCAGGAGCTCTCATGAATGGCTGCATAAAAGGAAATAATGGTGATAGTGGTGAAGAAAAAGTGGAAATTAGAATGGGATGCACTTTACAAAGAAAAAAAGTTAAGGAATAAACCTCTGATGAGAAGGATGTAGGGATCACCGTAACAAATTGAAGTGGTACCTAGGACATTTTTTAGATTTTTTTCCATAAGGAAGTTATTCCAGCAAGGCAGAGTTTGTACCTGTTTTAAGTGAGGGACAGAGGTAGAGAGAATATTGCTTTCCCATTTTTATCTTTGTGCTGGTTCCTCTTCACTCTCAACTCTTTCTGCTTGATTCAGCCCTGGGCATTACTAAATTAGAGACATTGGAAATAAAGGTGTGGCTATGTTATTTCCAGAATATTGTTGAAATACAAGTCTAAAGGGTAGTGGAGAGATTTAGTAAATAATCATTTAAAAATTACGGTATTGCAAAATGTAAAATTATCACCCTCTATTTATTGCAAGGATACCTACCTTTTCTTTAGTAGCTCGAGGCAGCATTGATAGCATTGTCCTGTCACATTTATCTCTTTAACAGGAATGCCATCTGATAGGCTGGCAACCAGCCCAAAATCATCCACTGAGCTTCATAGCAAAACAGGAACTTGATCCTGAGTCTTTCTTATTTAAGTTTACTTGTGCTTTCCCTTCTCTTTTCTTTCGGCAACCAAGGTTCTGTGGCCATTGAACATACTCGGCCTCTCAAAGTTATTTTAGAAGTTTCCTTCTACCTCCTGATACATTAATTACAGGTAATCCTCAATTTATGATGACAGTTGGGACCAGAATTTCCAGTGCTAAGTGATGCAACTGTAAAGTGTGACTGCATTGCTTTTAGCAATTGCTATCATTGACTGAATCCCATGGTTGTTAAGATGGCAACTTCCTGCTGGCTTCCCACAAGCAAAGTCAGTTTGGAAGCTATCAGGAAGTTGTAAATCCAAAGCTGGCAGGCAGGTAAATGGCTGCTGCTGGGTGAGAGAGATGGCTGCGTGAGGGGATGGAGAAGGGGCTCAGCATGGGTTGGGTGCATGACAGTGTGAGAGGGTGCAGGAGGTGCTGTTGGGGTGGATACACAACGGTGCGACGGACAGGGAGGGTCTGCAAGAGAAAATGAGTGACCATTGCAGCATAGGCAGAGAGACTTTGTAGATAGGTGCATGAGAGGGAGAAAGTCCACCACCCACTGACATTTTGGGAAGCTGGCAGAGAAGGTTGTAAATGGCAATTGTGATTATAAGGCCCTGCAACCAGTCATAAGTATGGATGGGTTGCAAAGTGCCCAGGTTGCAACTGTGACTGCAGGAGTGCTGAGATGACCGGATCTCTGAAGACCGGTCATCGCCACCATTCATTCAACACCACCATAACTTTGAACAGTCACCAAGCAAATGGTTATAGATTAAAGACTACCTATATCTAGTTATGCCCTGTGCATTTGAATACCGGAAAGGGGTTCAAATGATTCTGCAATAAAAGTTGGTTCTGTTGATATTGGTATGAATGTCATTCCTCACAAATGGTCATTTGACAACAGAACTCTTGGGCAATCTGTCCTAGGAACTCTTGAATATTTTTCTACGGTGAAATAATGGAATCACCAATGGAGTTGGGTAGCCTTACAAATGTGATAGATTAACAAACAAGCAGGCAGGCAGGCAGGCAAATAATACTTGTAGAATCTTAGTTTCCTAGAAAAGTTTCTTTTGTTACCATAGTCCAGTTACATTTCTGACTTTCTAGAAAGGGTAGAATCAGTGTGGCATAGTGGTTAAAGTGTTGGACTCACATTGGGTAGACTGGGTAGGTTCTAGTCCATTCTCAGCCACAGAAGCTCCGACTCTCTTTTAGCCTAAACTCACAGGACAGGGAAAAATAGGAGAAGAGAACACCCACATACATACATTCACTTGAGAGCCTACCAAAAAGCAGAATATAAATCTAATGAATAAATAAAAGTCTAGTCACCAGTACTGGCAAACTGGATACACATGGGATACTTTAGTCTTGGCAAACGCTTCTTCTAGTTCAAATAAAAGCTTATATGTGTTAGCATCCAGGTTAAAGCCAAAGGGTACAGGGATAGGCCAGGAAAATGGTTCTAGCTATATGAAAAGTGAAGCAGAGAGAAATTCAACATCTCCGATCTGACATGTTCAACAACAACAGTGTTGAGCTACATCAGTAAGGGAGCTTTTTTTTTCTCTCTGCCCAAATTCATCCAATGTAAGGAGACTGACAAAATAGGAGGTGACATTGACCAGGACAAATATTAAGAGTTCCATTGATACATATAGTTAAAAGGTAAGGAAATCCTAAGAATTGAAAGTGTAAAGAGACTCAGGTAGACTTTGAATTGTATTCCTCTTGATGAGCATAAAGGACAAACCAACTTCAAGCCAAATCCAAAGCTGGGATCCTGACACCTCATGTTGAAGCGTTGGCTGTATTTGTTAAAAAAAAAAGACTGACTCCTTGTTTCACCCTTCACTTCTGAATAACATCGTATTAATCCATGTTAAAGCTTGGTTTAACTCAAGTACTTTGGTTAATAATTTGAGTTGCCACCCTATCAAAATAGCACATTTTTGAGTGCCGCTGATTACATGCAAAACAATGGTTAAGCATGCATTAGTTTCTCCTTTAAAATCAGTGGAACTTTTGGAAAGTTCAGTTTTGTGCAGTTCTTAGTTACGCTAAGAATAACTTCTGCTGATGCAATCATGCACTAATGGGGAAGATAGTTTCATATGTCCCCAAATGTAAATACAAATAATATATGAATATCTGAATAGTCTTTAAATTAGTGGGAGAAACTTAGAAAACATCAAGCTTTGCTTCAATGAAATATTAAAAGCTATTTTTGTAAAATTATCCAGCTAGAAATATGTGAGATCTTATTTTCAGCAAATTCTTATAATTTGATAGCAATTGAAGCTTAATTGCTATTAGAGATGTAATTGTATTAGAGATGTATTGTGTTTACATTCATGATTTCTTCAAATGAAGCTAGGAGGCTAAAACCAGTTAAAACAGTTGCCACAAATGTTTGTTTGGAGGATATGATATCCTAAAATGTGGTTATCCAAGGCCCCAAATTCACAATTAATGATAACAGCTTTGATGAAAAGGATTCAATCCTATCTTCTAAAATAGGATCCTTTAGGGATCACAGTATTAAAATCCTGCTCCCTGCATATCACAATTCTCCTTTTGCAAATAGAAGTGATCAAATGAGAATGCCTGTTTTTAAGTATTGAATGAAACCTTTCTCTATGCAAAATGATACATTTGACATCAAATATGTTCAAGGACTGTTAGGATTAAGCGTTCAAAAATGAAAAAGGAAGGCAAAGCCATTTGAGTTAAGGATAAGGAATCTAATTAAAATAGGTATTAAGCATATCCAACTTGAGCTTGCTATCATGCTTTTGAAAGACTACCCTGGTATCCGTTTTAAAGTAGAGGGAAAAAGTATCTTGAAAACTGGGATGAGGTGTTTTCCTGGACTAAGTAAGCAGCAGAAACTTATTCTGAGTATTTAATTATCTCATTCTGTAAATGTAATCCTTAATTTTGGAAATAGAAATCCAAATCTCCCTCCCTCCTTCTCTCTCTATAAATTTTTGTGGGCAAGCAAGTATTTCACTTTAGACATTGATGTCCTCTGCAGGACTAGCTGACATAGCTTGGACTAGTGGAGTAATTCAATTACAGAAGAAATACCCCCAGCCTCTTAATATCAAGAGATACTGCAACAAAAGTTCTGAGCATCCTAAATCTCAGTCTGCCTTATTAACTCTTCATCCAAAAGGTCAGGCATTTGATTAAAGCAAGCATGTGTGAAAATGCTTTTCATATATACTGCAGTGTCAAAATATCACAACCGGAGTATTATTTTAGAAAGGTGAAAGAAATAGAAATGAGTCAGGTTATGACTATACAGTAAACACACAATAAAAGATTGACCTCTATAGCTAAAGCAATAAAATCTTTTCACCGTGATTTTCCTTCTGATTTTCTCATTGCTGTTGTTATTGGGGTTTTATTTGACTGAAATTAATTTCTGTAACCTGCATTTTATTTTGATAGATACGTGTAGAGAGAGAGAGAAAGAGAGAGAGAGAGAGTTAGCTAGTTTGGTCAACTTTTGGGAAAAAAGGATGAGACTCAGATCATACATGGATCTTTGCCTGATGTAGAAAAGTTGATGTCAGCAGTAATTTGTTGAATGTTGGCAGCTGTTTAAAAGTCAGAAATGGAGAGAAAAATGTCCAATATACATAATGCAGATTGAAATGTGTAAATACTCAGTTGCGTCTCTTTTGTGCGCCTGTGTGTTTCTCTTGTCCCAACAGTGAACTGTGATGTTCAAGAGGCAGTCAATATAATTGCTGGTAAGTCCAATGTAATGGAAGTAGAGCCGATCTAAAAAGACAAAAAGTTAACCAGAAATTCTGTCGTTTGATGGGGGACTTTTAGTCATAGCGAAACTGGAGCTGCAGATGGCGCTGCTGAGCTGGAAAAGCTCTCAATTCTCCATTAAAACCTGGCAGAAGAATAAGCGGGGGGTCCCTGAGAGAGGAGGGCATTTATTCAGCGGCAAAGGTGCAAGGCTCAGACAAATGGAGAGGCAGCGGCAGCCTTAGCAGCTACGCTCCGATATTTCCTTTCTCCTCCTCCCTCGCTTTGAGTGTAATTTTAGATTGAGATTCAGCTTAAATTCAGGGGGGAAACACTTTTGTCAGGCTGGAAGCTGTGTATAGCTGCAACAGCCAAGGTTATGGGCTATCAAATGCAATTACATTAAAACAGATTATACTGTGCAAATTGAGCCATTTAGAAGGTGAGAACCAAAGAAACCGCTCTGATCTTCCCTCCCTGTCCCCCCCCCTCTCTTTCTCTCTCCTAAATTGCAGTTTTAGTTCCTTACAATTCCGAGGTACAAAAGTAGGTGAGACTGCAAAGTGCTTCATTTCTGAAGGTAATTCTAAGCGAGTGCAATCTAGGTTAAAAGCTGGACAACTGGATAATTAGAGCTCTCTCGCTGCTAAAGGACAATCAGCTGAGCCCCAGTGTCTGCTCTAGGCGCTCACACAGACTACTCGTCCCAATCTTTTCCCCACTGAGCCGAGGCTATTGGAGACGGCGCATCTGCACCCAGGCTTCCTGGGAACCCCTGAGATGATGGTGCTGGACAAGAAGGACGGTAGGTGAGCTGAGATTCCGGGAGCGCTGCTCGGCGCCTCCACTTCTGCGCCGTTGGTGGAAAGAACCTGAAGGGTGCAGCGTTTTCTTCCCTTCCATTCATTTTTGTTTCTCTGTTTGGATGGTAACACCAGGTTTCCTCGTCTGCTTTTTGGGTGAGGCAAAGCAAAGCAAAGCAAAGCAGCCCAGCCGTTTTAACTTTAGAGTCTAGCGCTGGGGGAGCCCGTAAGTTGGGAACGGCTTAATTCTAAAAGCAGGGACGGGGGGGGGTGGGGGGATTTCCTTAGTAACGGGATCTCACCCCTCCCTTGCTATTGCTGCCGCCACCAAGGTAGAGTTAAAACAAATCGTCCTTTCCTTTCCCAATGCCAGAGCAGAGACTAGAGAGTGTCCAGACGTTCTGTCTTTTTCTCTCTGTTCGTAGTTATAAACACCACGACAATGAACGGCGTTACTTGTTAAATGCTTTTTGAAAATAAGTGTCGAATCTGATCGCTGGAGGCAGGGAAGACGTTTGTTGGGCTTTTCGTTTTTGCTTTCCCTTTAGTGAATGATATAAGCTTGGGAAGTTTTGGCTATTTGAACAAAAACAAACCTAAAAATATTTTCAGATTTATTTGTAGAGAATACATTCAAACTGGCGATCAAGAATGAGCGCATAGACTTGACAGAGGGAAGGTTCGAAGGCTCGCGTTGCTGCTGTAATAAATTCACATTCCCCCCCCCTCCCCCAAGCAGGCAACTTAAGGTACAGTTTGGGAGGGTTGTCTAGGAAAAAGACGGAGGCTGGCTAGCCAAGTTTTGCATACTGTTTCTTCTACAGCTAGAGGAAAGTGAAGAGTTTAGACTAGAAAGCGGAACATTTGTCAAGTTTCAGGCTAGAGTACACAAATGTGTACAGAGAAGTGACCAGTGAAACTTTTGTGCTATAACATGGGAGTTCAAACGTCCCTTTTCTCCCACCCCCCCACCCCATCCCCCTCATTCCTTTCTCTTCATTTCTCAAAATCCACCCAGGACATACTGTGCACTGCAGTCAGGTGCCAGATCTGTACATAGGGATGCCATTTAAACATGTTGTCTTTCCTGTTTTTTTAAATCATAGCTGGAAATGCATAAGCCAAAATGCCTAGTTTAGTGAAGGCTTTGTGGGTGAGGTAGAGAAGTGGACCTAGGGAAGAAAGTATGGGAAATTCTGAGTTATTCAGGGTGAAAATCAACATTATTTTCCCCCACCTCTTCCAGCTTACTGAAGATACTGGGGTTTTTTTGGGTTTTTTTTTAATGCTGCTATTCAAGAAAGTAAGTGCTCAGTGGAACTTTTTCTGTGGTGACTGTATTACCAGTATTTGAGATATTGTAGGAGCAGGACACAGTTTGCTTATGGTAGCCAAAATCAAGAGAAGTTATATACCATCTTTTCTGACCAATACATTTTATTAAAAGGCATAATACATTTGTTGAGGTAGGCTGCAGTTCATGAAAATGCCTTTTAATAATAATTGTTAGTCAGGAAAGGTGCTACCAGACTATTTCTGTATTGTTTAAGCAGTGTGTATCTAAAATAATATATTGCTCACAACACTGATTAGGCGTTTTATTTAATACCCTTTTCCAAAATGCTTAGTTAACCCAGGGTTTCGCTTAGCTACAGTAATACCCGGCTATTCTGTCCAAAAATGGATTTTTCCATGTTTGTTTAAAAGTGGCAGATGTTTTGCATATATTTACAAAAATATTTAAATTTTATATGCAGGTGTCGATATGTAATGCTTAAAAATCTGTTATTGGGTAAGTTAAAAGTATAAACTTCCATAATTTAATTTACTGAACATCATAATAACAACCCAGTTTGCATGCAACAAACTGAAACAGAATTTTGCATTAGGTTTTGTGACCTTATAGCACAGTTTGCATTGAATCTACCTTAGTTTATCATTCTGGCTGTATTTTAAAATGATTGAGATAATGTTACTATCTCAAAAGATCTTAACTTGGACAGGTAATCTGATAGGTGAGTGAAAGTTACAATGTAGAATTCTGAATTAACTCCGGTTCTATACCATATCCAAATATTCGGGTTTTTTTTTTTTTAAAAAAAAACCTTTCCAATCATGTACCAGAGATTAAAAAATAAGTTGTCCAGAATTAGCTATTCCAGTAGCCTCTTCTGAGTCATCAGTAGATTATTAGACTATATATAAAAGTGGCAAAGAATTGTTTTGGAACCAAAAAAAAAGTCTTTGACACAGTTCAGGTTGGAGATAAAAAGCTGTTTCCAAGGGTTTTGCAAATAGTGTCTCATACTAAGCATGCTGACAAATAAAGTGATATGCATTTTTTTAAAAAAATCACATTTTGTCAAAAAGGTGTGTCAGGTTTTCAAAGTGCTACCGAAACCCTGCACATCTTTTTGCCTGGAGGTTACACTGGATGAATGGCTCTAATGGAAAATAACATAAGAGCAGTCAAAATTCTCAGAGGAATTTTAGGTTGCTGAAACAAATAGTTTGTGACAAAAGGCTATATTTGAAAAGGTGGCAAACAAATTAAAAAAATCATTGCATAAAGTAATTGTAAAGTTAGTCTTGAATTGATGGTTATTAATGCTGTGCGGCATTGTGCTCTTTGCTATCCTAAACTGGGAAGAAAGTTTCCTTGCGAACTTTATAGAGAAGCTTGCTTACAATCAGAAATTAATGTACATACAGTATGGATAAGAAATATATGGCAGACTGCCCTTGCTTATTTTGTTGGCACATACTAACTGCTTGTTTCCTTTTTTTTTTTTTTGACCCCCTCCAGAACTCAAAGGAAAATAAACATTTGATGCTAGTGGTTCCTTGTCCTTTTTAGTTCACACTTAGTTGAAAGTGTTGCACATTTGAGGCAGAGCTTGGTGCTAAAGTAAGAAGATGCTTCATGGAAAGATCAAAGAGAGAGTTGTTATGCTCATGTAGAACTCACTGAAATCAATAGTATTTGTCTGCTAGATTTATTACATAAAGCAAAATAAAATGGACTGCATGGAGAAATTTAGGGAAATTAACTTATCCTAAATATTTTCAGCAAACAAGAAAAGTCTGAATAAATTAATCTTTTTTTCCATCCCCATCCCCAGCCTATTAACAATTGACAAACTTTCATCTTTTAAGCAGATCTGGTGAGAGAAAGAAAGGTTAAAATAACAAATATTATGGGGATTCTGCATAAATTGGGGAAACCATTTCAAACAAATTACCTGAATTTGCAACTTATGTAGTAAGTAGATAATCTCTATTATATTTAGTGCTGAATAATGAGAGGGGAAAGTATATATTAAAATTCTTGGAATGAAATCTTAAATTTGGCTGATCCAGGCTTAGATGGAAGCATATGGAAAGGAGGGAATTAGCTAGTAGATCACAAATGAAGCTAGTAGATCAAATGTAGTAGATCAAAATGAAAATGAAGTAGCAATAATCATCTTGATAAATAATACTGAACAAATAAGTATACGGTATATCAGAATTGAACTGTTTAAAAAAATAGATTCAGTTTTGAAAGTTCTGGAAAATATCTGCAGCTGAAATATAACTAATTAAAATAAAAGCCTTATGCAAAATATCAGTAGATGCTGGGTACACAAATATATATTTCATTTTAAAATTCATTCAGCTGAATTCTCAACCTATGTGTTATTATTATGTTGATGCTTCTGATTTATTTCATTTTGAGAATTTAGAAAAAAATCATGGTGTTATTTAGGCACCCTTGTAAAAGTACTTTACTTCTTAAATAAAATCTAGTTGTTGTAATGTCTATTCAACATTTATTTATTCAACTCACTTGTATGTATTCACATAAAAATGAGTACAATGATCATGCATAAATGGTTCATACAGTTCTGCAAGAAAATGGAAGTGGTTTAGGAGGAAATTGGATTCTTTCTCGCATTTATTTCAACATTATTTTGAGAGAAAGAGTGCTATACAATGGGAACAGTGAAAAATAGAGAAACAGAGGAAATTATGTAAAAAAAGAAAGATGGTTACAAAAATTAAAGCTTTTGGGAAGATATTTTGAATATATGTAGCAGATTAATTATCAAAGTTTATTTATACTACAGATTCTGAAGAGATGAAAGATAATTCCATTACAGTGATGGGGACAATCGGAATCTTTTAAAGAGCTTTAGGCACTTAGTGTTGCATAGATTTCTGTAATAATATCACAAGTCAAAATTTTGTTGGTAAATTGATCAAGAAGGTATAATCCACTTGATGGGAGACACCATTAGCTTATTTAAGAAAGCACTTAATAGACAAGAGGTGAGGTAGGACAAAGAGGTTGATACCTTTCATCTGGTGAATGCATGAAGATGAACAAGGGAATTGTTCTAAAATGTCATTTTAAGTACTCTCCATCTTAAAAAATGCATGTGTAGCATGCATACAATGAAATGATTGAACAAATAATTATATATATTGCAGTCAGAGTGCTTTCAATCTCCCTATGATAAGCCCTCTTGTTTTGAAATGGACATGCTTCCAGGAGATAACAGATGAAAACTAATCTTTAATTACATGTGGCAAAATATAAATTGGATGAGGAAGCTATTGCTACCAAGGGACTGTATAATGCAGCTGTTCCAGAAAACTATACAGTCCATGAGGAAGAGTAAAGGTATTTTACTTGAAAGTTTATTAACTGGATTGATTATTGATGATAGCAATTGAAAAGTAGTAAAGGTAAGTAGGAATACATAGTTAGAAGATTTGGCAAAACGTGATGAAAAAGTCAATAAAAATCTTCACTCTACTGATTGCCATAGATAGCGCTTAGACATTGTGACATTTAGAAAAACAGAGCATATCAAATTGATGATATTAACTATCACATTCTTGGTTAAAAACTTTGTAAGATGAAAGAATAAAGATGATGGAGATTCAATATCCGAACAGGTATTGGTTCTTTATAATTAATAACATCTGTCTTAATGATTCCCATAAAAAGCTATTCTGGTAGTTATTGTGGGAATTGTTTCTTGGTGAACAGAAAGTTTGTAAATAAAAAAATGTAATAAATTCATACCCAAATGATAAGATTGATATCAAATTTAATTGCTACTTTTTCCAATCCATTTTATCCATTTTTTAAAAAGGAAATAAGGCAACTATGATGGGACATTTTGTGACTGCAAAGACTCTCTTCTTTCCATTGATTAGTTCATTTCTTTATTCTCCAGGATTTGGATCCCAAAATCCATATTTACTATCTGTATACTTAAGCAAGTTAATATTTCTCATTTCCCACCTTCTTTAAATATGGGAATATTTCTATGTTAGTTTAGGTTACCCAAAACTTATGCCTGACTCATACAAAAAACCGCTGTTACAAAGATACTAGGAAGACAGCTTATCTTTACTTTAAGGTGGTAACTTTGAGTCTGTAATTGATTGTGGTTAGAGTTAATTGAAATTAGCAGGAATTTGGGAGGAACTGCTGTTTCAGAATGGCATAAACCTTACATGTGGCAATGTTTGCAAATATAATCAATGCTTAGACCTTTCTGGGAAATAAAAATATCTGTATTCCTTCTTAATATTTTGCTGTTTTGAGTGTGGCTGTATAAAAACTGCCCAGTTTGGACATGTATTTGTTGGGGAAAGGGTTAGTGAAACCATAGGAATACAGATTTTATCTTTCTACAGACTGGCATTCTATTTTCATGCTGTACTCATGAGAGATGATAAAATATCAATCTCTGCACTGTAGCAGCTCTTGCAAAACACTGGAACGACACAATCTTCAAAAAATGTTCCTTTTAAGAGCAGTACATTATTAATAAAGTAGTCCATTAGGTCTGGTGATAAAGGGTCAGAGAGTCTGAAATATCTGTCTCTCAAATGGTTAAGGAATTTATCACGGTTGGAGGATTAATTGATTTCATTTGGGAAGCATTTTAGTTCTTCACATCTCAGGTTCAGAGGTAGCTATGCTTTGTAAATGTGATGGCTACTGGGCTGTTTTTTATAACATCCAGTTGATACTTTGCCACATAAATCAGATTAAGCTTGGGAAGGATACTTGTTTTCTCATAATTTTGTTGCCCTGTTTTCCCTTTAAGAAGTCAAGAAGTTTTTTTTTTTTTTTTGGCTTCCCAACAATCCTGTAAACCAACTTTGCTTAAAAGACATAACTTTCTCAATTCTATACATCAACTTTTCTTCCAGAGAAGGATTCTGAAGTTGGGATCCCCAGTCCAGATATAAACGTAATATTACATTATGCTCTTAAAGAACAGTTTAAAATATTTTGTAGACAAGCGAGATTTGTACATATCAAAGCTAATGCATTCAGCTGATAATCGATTTTGAAGACTGCTTCGAGTGGGACACTTGATCAGATGGCATATAAACTGAACAAAGGGTATAAATGAAAGAAACTGCTCTTAGTTCCAAGTAGCATTTATATTTAAAATCAGTGACTAATTGGCGCAACTGCTAATAAAAATAGCTCAATATGTAAAGCATATAAATGTATTTTGGATAGTTATCCTGAGAACAGCTTGCTGAAATGTGAATATATTCATAGCCTTATTTACCATTTGATGTTCCAATTTGCAAATATCTCTTAAGATTTTTAGTGGTTAATGTTACTATTCTTCCTTGCCTGCTGTCCCCCTCCCATTATGCCTTGTAAATATCTTTTCTACAAGTGGCTTAATGCAGGGTCAAATAAAGATCTAGTCAATTATTTTAAGATATATTTTTTTAAAAACCCAAAACCTCTGCACAGCATTGAAAGATCAAATCCTAAAAAGGAAGTCACTTGATGGACTCATGCTTAATGTTGTAGTATATTTATTTTAAAAATTACTATATGCTTAGAAAAGAGAACTGAATCACAAATACGCAAGCAACTGTTGTGTCCTTTTTCACGAAATAATCAAGAACGGTAATCTTGAAAAGCTGGTTTCAATTTGGATTTTTTTTTTAAAAGGAAACGTATTGTAGCAGACTTGATTTCTAATAAATAAAAGCAAGTATAATGAGTGTGTAACTGGGAAGGAAGATAAAGGCAGCCATGCTTTAAATTGTTAATGACGGTGCCAATGGCTGTAGCTTTACCATAGCTGTTTAAATTGATCAATTTTGTTTAGGCCATAGTTCGGCATTCAGTCATTTCAAGGGCGCTCCAAGATATTTTTAAAGACAAATTGGGATCTTATTAAATGGGCCTTTCGTAGAGCTGAAGCGCCTGCACTGTGGATTATTTTTAAGGGCCCGTTTGCTTTCTATTGTCATGACTGTGAGAGAAGGACATTCTGGGTAACTCCTCCAAGCCTTGCATGTCCAATAAAACCAAAATCTTTGAATCATTTAACAATTAAAGCTATTGGGATTGTCTGTGAGTGGATTCCAGGCTGCAGCCCAAGTGTTTCACTTGCTAATTTTTAACTAATGGTATTCAGTGTAAATAACAAAATTGAATACACCAAGAAATATGCACTATGTCATGAACTCATGGCAGGAGTCTAGTGACAAGCTATCATCTTTTTGGAAAAAATGCTGGACAAAATTCTTGTTTTCATTGTACAGTTCCTTAGAATGACCTATAAAACATAGCAATTAGTTTAATTCTGTATTTCTATATGGTTTCAATTTATTTATATTAACTTATTGGAAATCTTTGAGAGGCCAAATTCAGATATATATATATTTTGTGCCTTCAAGTCAGTGTTGACACCTGGCAACTCTCTGGAGAAGTTCTTGTAATTTTCTTGGCAAGATTTTTTTTACAAGTAGTTTTCATTGCTTGCTTCTTAGGACTGACAATGTCACTTACCCAGGGTCTGGTTTGGTGCCTATGGTGGGACAAGGACTCACTGTCTCCTGGTTTCTAGCCTGGTGTCTTAATCACTATATTAAGATGGATCTATTAAATTCAGATTATTATTGTTAAATGCCAATGGGCAGAGTTTACGTATTTGCTTGACTTACGCAATTGTGTCCATCCTACTTTTATGTGACTCCAAGTGGTCTAAAAGTACAAAATACATAATCAAAAACAAAAATAAAGGCATACTGCGGCTGGTCATGATCTAATCTATTACCTATTCAACCAGGAAACAAGCTCTAACCTATCCCTAGGGCCCAGGCTTAAACACAAAGGCTGTGCGAAAAGTCAATGGAAACAGGCCGAATTAATCTCAGAGTTGGGCCTTAGAAGCAAAGACACCTTTAGCCGAGATGTATTGGCTAGCCTTTTCTAAAAACCATTGCTTTTCTGATATGGCAGATTTACTGATAATAGGAAAAAGTCCCATAGCACCTAACCAGCTTTGGAGCACCATGGAGACACCATGGAGTCATTTTTCAGATCCACCCACCATCTCCAGTTAAGCCTTTAGGTAGAAAATAGTGGACAGATGAGGAAGTGAAATTACATTTGCCGGTATGCCTATCAGACCATTTGGGTTCTAATGGTTGCTCCAGTTGTTCTTAGTTATCATGAGTTATTGCTGGAGTAAAAATTGGATCCCTCTCAATGCTTCTCAGTCATAGTTCTAGGCTGTAGTTTTCTGATCTTCAAAATAAGCAGAAAGTTTAACCAGGTTGCCCATTTTTAAGGACCACAACAGGTATTTTGCTTTGCTTCCTTAATTAAGTAGGGGAACTGATCATTTGAATTATGTATTTTGATATATATATGGGTTGAAGGGCTCTGAACGAGCAGAGATATGGCTGCCAAAACTTGCCTAAGTACTGAGAGACAAAAAGATCTTGCTTGATCACTAGCCTCTGATTTAATTACATAATATATTTATAGTTGACCATTCTTAAGAGGAATCCAATTTTTAAACCTTTTTTTTTTTTTTAAATGAACCTTTATGGCAATAAAAAGCTTTTTATAAATACACGTCTCTGGAAATGAATCCTGTAGGAGACCATGGCATCAATTTTACACCCTTTGGCTTATTTGTGCAGAATAGAGACCCTTTTTGAAAAAGAATCCTTTCTGTCTTTTCTCTCCTTTTTTTATTCTTTTTTACGCTGTGCCCTTCCATTCATTTGACTATACAAAGCAATAAAGGGCAAAACTAAAGTAACATAAATTGGTCTGTCTTCCTGAATCCATGTCTTGCTAATGTACCCAGATTAACTCAACTGTAAATTGTCTCCTTTGGATGCCGTGTCTTGCTGAAAATTTCCTATATGATTCATGATTTGAGTTGCTTTTAACAGCTATTGGCTAAGCAATATGGTAAATGTACAAGGTGATGCAATTGGCATTAGTGAGAGAGAGGATGCACAGGAGCATGTAATGCAGTCAATACTACATTAACTACTGATGCCCAATTACAGAAACTGGAAGAGTGGCTTTTAGGAGCATTAGGACTTGTAGAAGAGCTGAGATCACCTGCCGCTCCTTGCCTAAAAGCTTCACCCTTTATGCGCTGGGATCAAAGCAAACATTCACTTGCTATTTTGCCATGTACAGCAACAAAGGGGATGTGGGGAGAGGGAGCTAGGCTTTTCTCTTTCTTTCCCCCTCTTCCCTAAAAAGAAATGTCACATTAATGCTTCGAATACATGTAAATGCAAATCTCCATATTTCAAGATTTGCTGGGTCTCCTGGGGAAAAAAAGACTTGAATAAAGACTTTAACCACCCTTATGTGTAATACTTCACTTGTTCTATTCCTTTTTTCCATTTAAAGTTGGTCTATCGGTTATTGTTTTTTTGCCCAGACTTCATCTCAGTGAGTTACATGGAGTAGATTCTTTCTTCTAGCCTTCTGTTTTTCACTCTTCCCCTAGAATTAACTTGCTTGCCTGAGATCCAAGTACAGAGAAAGCGATTTAAATAGAAAGTAAGAATACAGTCCTTACTGTAGTGGTGAACCTGTTTTTAACCTATTTTGTCCTGGAAGGAAGGTTGCATGAATGATGGTGCCTTTCTTTTTTATCTTAGCGTCCATCTGTGCATGCATATATAACACACACACACACAAACACACACACACACACACACACTGATTGCTGCATTAAGTTGGCTGAAATAATGTTGTTACACTTGCCACCCACCCAGAAGTCTCACTGCAGATAAGAGTTAAGTAAAAACATTCAAATCTACAGTTGAAAACAATAATGGCGATTTTATGTAGCGCAGGAAATAATAAAAGGCTACGTAGATATGAAAACCCTAATCTTCACATTACATATTTAAAATATCAGACTGTAAAACGCTCGAGAAAAGAGAAATAAGCTGGCAGTTCCAGAGAGACCCCACAATAGGCCTTCTGTTGGCATCCTTCTGGAAAGCATTCTGTAAATGAAGCCCAGCCACCAAGAAGTCCTACCTCTGTTTGGTCACCTCCTCACTTCACTTGGCTGGGCATGCAAGGTGGATCAAGGTTCTTGGAAAGAGTCTTTCAGAGCCTTTAATAACTATAATAAAAAAAAACTTTAAGGGATAAAGTGACCCTTGAAAATTATCCAATGAAGATTAAACACATGTACGGACTATGGATTGCTGATTGGCTGTTGAAAGAAATATAATGAAAGCGTAATGGAAGGCAGAATGGAATGGCTGAAACTTGAAAAACTGTAACATCTGTATTGTAAAATACTCATGTAGATTTCCTGCTTCAACTGTTAAGCCCAGATGAAAGAATTTTCCAGTGTTGGAGAGAACTAATGCCATGCTAAGCAAAGTGGCTGATGTATTGGGTACACTTAAATGAAACCTTTTTTTAATTTTATCTTGTTACCCTCTTTATAAAGCCTGCATGGCAAGCTTGCAAATTGCAACACAGGTGACAAAACTGTTGACCTTTTTGGCTTTGGGGTTTGTAAGCTTTCTTCTACTAGTGTTTTGTCTTGCCTGAAGCCAACCTTTACGAGAACCATGTCTGTTGGCTTAAAAAAAAGAAAAATCATTTGTTGTAGATACTCCAGGGACAATTCACACAATCCCACTGACATTCATCTTGTCTTCTTTTTCCTTTACTATCATTTATTTTGAAGTTGCATTGTGACGTTGCATGCTTGTATTCTTTTTCTATTATAATTAGTTTGATAAAATAGGATAAAATACAGGCAGAGTTTGGCAGAATGATGGTTGCATAGATTTGTGCAGCCAGTTGTGCCTACCTTTAGGTCTGAAGTACACTTCAAAGATTTATTTTTTTGCATCCCACTTTTATTATCTTTATAAATAACTCAAGGTAGTGAATGTTAATAGTTGCCAAAAGAGGATAACTGAATGGGGCTGTCTGTGGAGATGAGGCAGAGATAATTTTGGGTAGATCGATTTATTTAATTTATGTTCTCTCTGTCCTCTGAGAGCTCTAGATCTGTGATGGCGAACCTCAGGCATGCAGAGCCCACTCTATGTGCATGTGAACTGTCACCACTGTTAAGCCTGTGTTCCCCAACCAGGGTTAAGGAGACAAGCTAAACAGAATGTGCAGCGTTAGTCAGATAGGCACACAGATAAATGAGTGATATAAGTTTGTATGTTTGTTAACATACAGTAAAAATAACAGATACGCTTGTGCTATCAAAAATATAGTTTATTCCATTTAGAGTTTGTAGCATACTCAAAATAACAGTCCATTAGTCATGTATCGTTTTAGTCAGTCCATTCAAGGATATTCAGTTAGCAAAGTCCGTGTAGAATATCCAATGTCAGTTCACTTACAATAAATCAATAGTCCTTTCTCTCTCCCGTTCGAGTAAGGAAAAACGCAGTCTTCATCCAGTAATTAGGGATCATCAAGTCAGAGAGAGCAAACTGCCCTTGTCTTGCTTCTTTTATGGTGCTATTACAACCATTCCCTTAATTACATTCCTACAGTTAAAGTTGCAGACACTTTAACTAACAAACCATGATAACATATTTATTATTTTACCTAAACCAGTTAGGGTAAACAATGTTATCCCTAACATTCTCCCCTTTTAGGTAATAATACTATAACTATTTACATCTTTAAATCATATTTGTTACAACTCTCTTTAAACTTGACTACTCCTTAAGCTTTTGTAAATTGGTCTGCAATGTTTTCTTCTGTCATGCAGTATTCCAATTTAATTAGCCCATTCTTTACAGATTCTCTAACATTTGAGAATCTTAAATCAGTATGCTTTGATCTAGTTTTTAAAGCAATACTAGTAGTTAACTTTATGGCTGCCTGGTTGTCCTCGTACACAATAATGGAATCTTTAACAGTTACACCCATGTCTAATAATAATTGTTTGTACAGAATTAAGTCAGTGCATAGTAATGACAGACATGAAAATTCCGCTTCCATCGTGGACAAGCTAATATGCTGTTGTCTGATTGACCTCCACCCTATTAGTGTCTCACCAAATAATATAGCCATTCCTGATGTTGATTTTCTAGTGTTTATGTCAGTTGCAAAACTTGCATCTGCATAGGCACTAAGACTCAAATCACCCTTTGGTTCTATATACAATGCATGGTTCATTGTTCCTTTAAGATATCTTAAAATTCTCTTTAATGATTGCCAATGACATTGATGTGGATCTGAATTAAAACGTGCCAGCTGATTAACACTATAAGCTATATCTGGCCTTGACCAATTGCTTATATATGATAAGCTGCCAATCAAAGATTGATATATGGACTTATCAAATTTGGGAGTTTGCGCATCAGTTTGGCAAACTTCCTGACTCATTGGAGTCTTTGCCGTTTTACAAAGTTCCATTTTATACGTTTTAATTAATTGGCAAATTTTATCTTCTTGAGATATCTTAAATCCATTTTTTGTTTTGTTAATTGTCAATCCTAGATACCTTTTAATTTCACCTAAATGCTTTAATTTTATCTTTTTGGCTAATAATGATATAATCTCATTAGCTTCATTATTAGTCTTAGTTATCAAAGCAATATCATTTGTAAATAATAACAATAATGACACCGTTCCATTATTTTCTCTTTTAAACACACATGGATCTGCTAAACCAGATTTAAAACCTATAGTGTTTAATTCTTTCACAATATATTGGTTCCACTCATAGCCAGATTGTTTCAATCCATAAAGACTCTTTTTGAGTTTCCAACAATCATTACTATTTACTTTATTGTCTTTTATAATAACTGGCTTTTTCAAATATATAGTGTGCTGCAATGGTGCATGCAAATAAGCAGTTTCTACATCTAAATGGTTAATGACATAGTTTTTCTTAGCTGCCCACACTAAAGCTGTTCTCAAAGATGTTGCTTTAAGACTTGGTGTGAAAACTTCATCGTAATCAGATGCAGTTTGATTAAATCCTTGAGCTACCAACCTAGCTTTATGGGTAACAGTCCCATCATTTCCAGTTTTTACTTTAAATATCCATTTGCACCCAATGGATTTTTCTCCTGGAGGTAATTTAGCATCTTCATATACTTTCATTACCTTTAATGAATTTAGTTCCTTTTCCATTGCCTTTTGCCAATTCTCCTGATCCTTAGCAGGATACATCTTAAGTTCATCTATACTAGTTGGAACTTTAGTTACTTGGCAAACTATACTTGCTTGATACCTATCAGGTGGTCTAGTTACACGTGTAGTACTTCTAGGTATTACAGGACTTACAGGTGGACTTTCATTTACTAACTGTTCTTGATTATCTAACTCTTCCTGATCAATTGTATCCTCTTGTTCTGGTCCTATTTGTTCTTCGTGGACTTCTTCTTTTATTGGACTCTTCTTATAACTAGTCTGTTCTTGCTGCCTTTTGTAGGGTTCAATAATTACTTCGTTATTTAAATCTTGCTCTAATCTATTCCATCCTACATGTTCTAGGAATTTAGCACTAGCACTGGTGTAAACTCTAGATGTACCTGGTTCCCAGAATCTATAAGATCTGTGATTAGATTCATATCCTACAAAAAATAATCTTTTAGCTCTATGCTGTCCTTTGTGTCTGAGTTGTGAAGGGATATGCACCCATGCTGGTGCTCCAAATGTGTGCATGTAACTTAAATCAGGTTTCGTACCATGCCACAGTGTGAATGGTAATTCACCTGTTGTTGAATTAACAACATTATTTAATATATGATTGCCACACATTATTGCTTCTCCCCACAAATTGTCAGGTAATCCTGAATCAGACAACATAGTACGTGCCATTGATTGTAGTGTTTGGCCTCGTCTCTCTATAAAGGCATTATGTTATGGTCTATATGGTGCAGACTTTTTATGTTGAATACCTAACATCTTAAGTCTATTCTGGAATTTATTATTTGTAAATTCCGCACCATTATTTGTTATAAGAGTTACTAATTTCTTTTTAGTTTTTCTTTCTGCAAATTTTATCCAATTAAAGATATTTAGATACGTTTCAGTTTTGCTCTTCATTAAATAGCAAAACCCATATCTAGAATAGTGGTCCATTATATTTAATATGTATCGAGCTCCTCCTACACTTGGTTTTTTCGGACCTATTAAATCGGCAAATACTACTTCTAAAGGCTCTTTGGTAGTAAATCCATCAACTCTATTTGCTGGTATGACCCTGCTTTGATTGCAAGCATAACATTGCAAATACTTATTACAAGGTTTCAAACTTATTCCTTTAGATAGTTGAACAGTTTTCTTAAGTATTTTAAAATTTAAATGCCCTAGCCGTCGGTGTAACAAGTGAATACATTCATCATGAGGTTTCTTATTATCATAAACCATGTTAGCCACCTCTAAACCATTATCATTTAACACATATAATTCACCTCTTAAAGATGCAGTAATTTTCTTATCTTCTTTTTCAATTATGCAGTTATCTCCCGTAAAGGTAACTACATATCCTAGTTTAAACAAAATTCTAACTGAAATTAAATTAAACTTAAGTTGTGGTACATATAACATTTTTACATTCTCTTTTATAAAAGAACAATATGCTATTCCTTGACCTTTAGCTTTCAGTTTCCAGCCATTGGCTAACGATATCTACTGTGTACTCTGGGACATTTTAATAAAATTTCTGTTATCATTTGTTATACAGTGGGATGCTCCACTGTCAACCACCCATAAATTATTTTTTACAGCTCCGTTAATATACATGGCTAACTCTAAATTTTTATTTATCTTTTGATGACTTTTAGTATTCTGGCCAGCGTTCTGGTGCTTTGCTTTTTTACAAAATCTTGCCAAATGTCTTCTTCCTCTACAATTAAAACACTTTTTAATTGCGTATGCAGTAGGAGATTCAATATCTTCTTTTTGAGGTTGCTCCCTCCTTAACTGATCTCTTTCAAGTCTTCTTCTTGCCTCTTCAATCAATCTGCCAGTGATATCAGTTAAAGTTAAACTTTCCTTAGGCAAAATTTCAGGGGAAGTGACGTAGTTATCATAACTTTCATTTAGTGATGATAGAATTATGTAGACTTGGTGTAGTTCAGAGAAAATAAGTTCTTTCTCGTGCAGTTCTTGAAAAATGCTTTTTATAGAATTCAAATGACTCAGTATATCACCATTCATCTGGAGATGCGTCCTGAAAAGCTTTTGTGTAAGATTTATGTGAGCACTAATGTTATCTCGAACATACATCCTCTTCAGCTTCTGCCAACACCCAACAGCCGTTTGCTCTCCACAGATATGAACAAGTTGCTGGTCAGTTAGTGTTAGTCCTATTATGCAAATAGCTTGTTCATTCTTCTGTTTAAATTCTTTTATCTTTTGTCTATCTTCCTTAACCTCTGGATCCCATTCCTTTACGTTTGGTGGGTTTTCAATTATGTTCCACAGACTTTCTCTTCGTAGAAGTAGACTACATTTCATAGACCATGATACATAGTTTGTTCCATCCAACTTGGATATAAGGGTCAAACTTTGTAGATTGACTTGTGCCATGTTTTCTTATATGGATATGAAACTATAATTAATAAAACACAGCTGTCTGTTTACTGTAACGTATAACAACACAAACTCTCACTTTTTACATAAATCTGTTTTATCCTAGTTAAACTGACTTTGCAGCCTCTGGGCCCATAACGAGTGTTAAGCCTGTGTTCCCCAACCAGGGTTAAGGAGGCAAGCTAAACAGAATGTGCAGATAGGCACACAGATCAGTCAGATAGGCACACAGATAAATGAGTGATATAAGTTTGTATGTTTGTTAACATACAGTAAAAATAACAGATACGCTTGTGCTATCAAAAATATAGTTTATTCCATTTAGAGTTTATAGCATAGTCAAAATAACAGTCCATTAGTCATGTATCGTTTTAGTCAGTCCATTCAAGGATATTCAGTTAGCAAAGTCCGTGTAGAATATCCAATGTCAGTTCACTTACAATAAATCAATAGTCCTTTCTCTCTCCCGTTCGAGTAAGGAAAAACGCAGTCTTCATCCAGTAATTAGGGATCATCAAGTCAGAGAGAGCAAACTGCCCTTGTCTTGCTTCTTTTATGGTGCTATTACAACCACTCCCTTAATTACATTCCTACAGTTAAAGTTGCAGACACTTTAACTAACAAACCATGATAAAATATTTATTATTTTACCTAAACCAGTTAGGGTAAACAATGTTATCCCTAACAACCACAGCTCAGCTTTGCCACACATGCGCATGCACTTCCTGTCAGCCAGCTAGTCTTTGGGTCTCTGCTGTGCATGCATGAGGGTGGGGCATGCAGGGGTGGGGCACATACACATGCATGTGGGGGCAGGGCGCATGCACAGGGTGGGCACATGCATGGGGGATGTGCCTATTGCATTTTGGGGATGTGTGTGCTTTGGGCACTAGGTGCCAAAAAGGTTAGCTATCACTGCTCTAGGTGATATGCCTATAATGTTCTTGCACTAAATGTGTATAGATTTCTCACATTGCAAAGTAGGATTGCTGGAGTCATGTCAGAAAGAGGAATTCTCTCTCTCTCTCTCTCTCTCTCTCTCTCTCTCTCTCTCTCTCTCTCTCTCTCTCTCTCTCTCTCTCTTACACACATACACAATCTCTCTCTCTTTTTTTTTTGTACATAGCATGCATTTTATTTAGAATAAGCTCCACACAACATAACAGTATATTCCCAAAATGTCAGATTTGTTCTGTGAAATAATCATTTAACCTACCAAACTAACTAAGGTGCCTCAAGATAGGTTTTGTTTTTAATATGACAGATTCTAGGGTATATAAAAGAAAAGCATGGATAAACAATTTTGGGGTCTCATTTGTTAGCATTTTGCTTTTGATAATGTTGTGAACAGCAGAAATAAGGTATAAATTCTTGGTTCGAGGAAGCAATCAAACTTAAAAAAATGTGATTCAACTCCATTAGTTTGCAGGTCAATATAATATTGGTTCTTCTTTAGTAGCCTATGTTGATCTAGAAGTAATCTGAACTCTTAAAATCATCCTTGAAAAATACAATTTAATACTACTATGACTAATATTTGTCGATCTATATTTAATTGAATTCTTATTCGAGCCTCTTGTTTGGAAAATTTCAGTACCACCTCCTGATATATGTGGACATTGATATACTATAAGAGCTGATTTGGTATAGGCAACAGGCTAGAAATCAGGAGACCAAAAATTCCAGCTGGGGATTTGGAGCCAGTCACGCTCTCTCAGCCCAACACACCTCATAGGGTTGTGTTCTGTGGGAAATACGAGGCGGAAGGTGAGTTGGATATTTTACCACCTTGAGTTATTTGTAAAAATAATAAAGGCAGGATACAAATAAATAAAATATAAGTCAACCACTAAATAAGAGCAATATATTTTAACTACACTTTTCCTATATGATGGTTTATCCCAAAAGTAGGATAGATTTGAATAACCTTGTAATAGCCAATTTGCAGTATTAAGCAATCAAACTTAAGAATGATAGAAAAACAAAGACATTCTATTGTTGAGGCTCAAGTTGAATCCACACTGCAGAACAAATCTTTTATATCATAAAGTGCCTTGGCTCTAAAGATTGAGGAAATTGTTTCTTTTCCACATATGATGAGAATGAGAAATGCTAAAACTGGTGGCTGATCCATCATGACCAAAACATGAAAGGTACTGAATGGAACTTTTACATTTTCCACTGTGACAAATCACTTTGTGATCATACCTCCAAGGCCATTGACTTCAATGGCACCAAAACCCTAGCCACCATAGAAAATCCCAGCCACAGAATCATCAGAGAAGCCATAGAGATTGAAAAAAGACCAGAAAGCATGAACAGAAGAGATGATTCCACCAGGCTGTCAATCATTTGGAAGCCTGCACTCACAAACAAAAAAATCTCCACACCACAAGCCAGGCAAACACCTGGGCACAAACAGATCCCCCCTGATACCTCCAGCTCAAACACACCCCAACCAGGCACCCAGATGAAACCCAGCTTCCTAACGAATGATAGCCGTCCATTTACCCGAAGCCAAGCTGCACTAAAGGCCTCCAATAAAGTAACACAATGTTGCCAGCCAATCAAGATACAAAAAGAGCCAAAAAAACAGACAGAAGATATTAGAAGCAGAACACAGCAAACTCCAAGACCAATAAACACAGACCAAGACTCTCAACCAATCAGGAGGAAGAGAAAACCATTCTGACACAGCAATAGGCTGCCCCAAATTTAAATCTGAAACCACTGTAAAAGTCTGACTCACAGACAAACACCATACAGAAGCCTGATGATGGCAGATGAGATTCTGCTGAAACGTTGCTACAACTTTAAAAGCACCACGTGGGAAAATACCCGAACAAAGCTGAATGCCAGACATGTAAGTACCCGCGAAAACTTAAGAAAACATATATATATATATATATATATATATATATATATATGTATATGTATATGTATATGTATATGTATATGTATATGTATATGTATATGTATATGTATATGTATATATATATATATATATATATATATGTCTGGCATATGTATATGTATATGTATATATGTATATATGTATATATGTATATATGTATATATGTATATATGTATATATGTATATATGTATATATGTATATATGTATATATGTATATATGTATATATGTATATATGTATATATGTATATATGTATATATATATGTATATATATTTCTGAGGTTCTCGCGGGTATTTGTATGTGGATCTTTGGTTATTCGGATTTTCTCCCGTGTAAGATTGGAAGTATCTCGGCAATGTTTCAATGAAGTCTCATTCATCATCTTCAGGCTTGTGTCTTCGGCTTGTGTGTTCATCTGAATACAATACAGAAGCCTGATGATGGCAGATGAGATTCTGCCAAAACGTTGCTACAACTTTAAAAGCACAACTATAATGACGTGGGAAAATATCCTAACAAAGCTGAATACCATATAATTTATATATATATATATTTGATTTGTCAATCACTTACAAGATAATAGGTATAAGTATAAACATAGTTATGAATACATGAAATGGATACTAGAAGAAAAATAAAAAGAAACAATAGGACAGGGATGGTAGGCACATTGGTGCGCTTATCACGCCCCCTACAGACCTCTTAGGAAAGGGGTGAGGTTAATAGTAGACAGTCTAAGGTTAAAGTTTTGGGGGTTTGGGGAAGAAACCACAGAGTCAGGTAGAGTATTCCAGACATTGACTACTCTGATGCTGAAGTCGTATTTCCTGCAATCAAGTTTGGTGCAGTTAACTTTGAGTTTGTATTTATTGTGTGCTCTTGTATTGTTATGATTGAAGCTGAAGTATTCATTGACAAGTAGAACATTGCAATGTATGATTTTATATACTATATTTAGTTCAGACCAAAAGCGGTGAAGTTCTAAGTTTTTATTTATATTATATGTTTATATATTATATTTAAAAACTTCCAGCACATGCTAAGTTGCTCCCACAAATAAAAACTTTGAACTGAAAAATTTAAAGTTGAATCTCAAGATTAACCTTTAATCAGTATGATTTATAACAGGATGGCTTCCTTTTTCAGGCTAAATACTGTAGTTAGCAACAGTAATACTGTGAGGCATGCTGAAGGACATTGCTCCAAACAAATAATTAGATATAAGTTAAAGTTGATCTCATTTAAATGTGTTAAATTTCTTCATAGTAGTAAATAATGAAAAATAGACAAATTTTACAGAGAAACAAAAATATAGAGGCTACAATTTTAATTCCCCATGCTGTGTGCGTGTGTGTGTGTGATATTAAACATTCAGTTGAACAGAATTTTGGGAGGGGATTTGAGACAGGATGTAATGATGCAAATGACTCCAAGTACAACTGATTGTCATCCTGGACTAAGAGTGCAGCTATATGACTTTCTCCAGAGGTGATATTCAGCAGGATCTGACCAGTTCTAGAGAACTGATCGTGGAAATTTTGAATAGTTTGGAGAACTGACGAATACCACCCATCCCCATTTATTCTCTACCTCCCGAGTCCCAACTGATCAATTGGGTCTTCTTTTGTTGCCCTGCATAGGAAGACAGAACTGGAAAGCAGGTTAGTGGGGTGGGGAGGGAATGGGATTTTGCAGTATCCTTTTCCTGCCACGCCCACCAAGCCACGCCCACAGAACCGGAAGTAAAAAAAAATTGAATCCCATCACTGCTTTCCTTATAAGAAAGATGGGCCTGGCTTGCTTCTTTTTAAAGTAAATTTCTAAACTTCATAGATTTCCGCCCCTCTTCACATTCTTATTAAAATATCTATATGAGATTCAAAGATAGATGCGGGTCCACACGTGACTCTTTGGTTAGCCTTCTGGAGACATTTTTTCAAAGTGCACTCTTTAAGTGGGCTGCTCAGTGAAATATGTACATTCATAAAATAGCTGATTGAAAAGCAATATTTCAGATAAATACAAGCCAGTGATCTATCAGCAGCTATAATAAAAGCTGGGCTCCAGGCTGTGATTTTATTTTGAAATAATAAGAATTGCTTTATTCTTTTTTACTTGAGTTACCATGGTAATTCTGTCGTGTAGCAGTGTTATATTGATTTAGAAAGTGGACAGTAATATTTCTTTTGTGTTACTCTGTTTCTAGGGGTTGATTTCTAATTTCCACTTGGAGATTACTTTTATAAATTTCTTAAGTCCTTCTTCTTTTTTTTCCCTAGCAGTGTAATTTTCCTCTCACAGAGTGCTATTTTCTGAGCTTATTGGTTTGCTCTTTTTTAAAATTAAACTTGCTGGTTTCAAATATTGAAATGATATCTTTGTCTGTGTCTGTACTTTGGTTTAGCAAAATATTACAATCTAGTATTTTATGCTTAATAATTTAAGGGGAACTTTATGGCTGCCATCAATGGTTGTTGAGTGGTTATAGAGTAACATATGATTAAATTAACAGAGAACATAGACCTCTAACATTTTAATACTGACTCAGCCTTGTTAAGAGTTGCTTTTAAAAACCTGGTATACAAGGACAAATTTTAATAATTAAGATATAAAATTATCTATGTGTTGCATAATAACTTATTACATTTAATTTCATCTGAAGTTCTGAGTTTTTTTTTTAAAAAAGCACTATTTGAACATGAGAATATTGACAAGAAATATATATATATTTATTATACGAATGTATATCATATTGTTAATTCTTTTGCATCTTTACAGAGAGAACAGCCCAAAAATTATTTTGGAAAGAAAATAACACTTATATTCAATGTGGTTATATGTAGGATTGCTCTGCCAGAATCTGAGAAGTCTGGTTTTTCATTTGATACATGACTTCAGTAGGAAGGCCACTTTGCTTTGTATTGTTTTTAAATGCAGCTACTATCCAGATGTTTAATGTGAAAATCCAAGAATAACAAACATTAAACATATTTTATAGATCATTTAAGATGAGGATCCTCTATTTGATGACAGATGGTCACAGTTTAAACGCCAATGTGTATATGGTTAAGAAGTCTCATAGCCCTAAGCTTCAATCTGAAAGCTATTATTCTAGTTATATTATTTAGTCCCCTCCTATTTTAAAACTAAAAAATCCACTTAGTGTGAAAAACCCAATATATTGCCTTATTATAGCCTGAAGATATTTTAATCGTGAAATCATTTCACTCTATATTTCTTGCTTTGTTTGATTTCTGAAAACATAATTTACAAAAACCAAAGAAAAAGCAGATCTTGAATGCTCAAACAAATATTATTTTGGAACCTAATTAAATGTAGAGTTCTGGTAGCTTGGGCTGTGTCACCTTTCACAGCAAACAATGCAAGTTGCATGGCTGGCAAACAGAATCTAAAACAGTGCCTCAAATTATTAAGGCAGAAAGAAATGCTATCTATCTATGAACAATTCTCATTTGAACCTCATACACAATATTGCTAGACTGCTGTTTTTCATGTCATTCATAGCAAGTCAACTTAAGGTCTCTATCTCAAACTTACCATTACGAAGATGGCATCAGTTAAAAGTGTAACCATCTAACTATTATAAAAGCACAACTTCAAGCAGTTTAACCAATATAAATAATGATGAGAAATTATAAAGCTTCCCTAGCTCTTGTTTAGCGAGCCATTGACTGTTGAAGGGTAGCTACCGATGTTCTGCTTTCAAGCTTAATATGACCCTTTTGACTCTTGTTAGCTAGTTGAAGTACCACAGCACTTATGCTGTTGTCATAAATTATGGAATCAGTACTTAACCAATTGACTTCTGAAAATGACAAGTACATCTTGTTCAGAGTCTTGATTATACTTATTCGGATCTGGAATAAATTTGTATGGAAATTATTTGGTTTGGGGGCACTCTTCTGATAAGAAGCCAAACATCCAGATTGAAGTCAACAGTGTTGACAATAATCTATATTTAATACTAGCTATTCTAGTGACTATGCCATGGCATAATGAGCATTGAGGTTTAAACTAAATGAAACAGTCACATGATTTATCTAATTTAGCTTGCTGTCTCCACTAATTGATGGACTATTTGCAACATGCTGAACTTCATAAATTCCCTCAGTGTTTATTTATTTTTTCTTCCAGAGTACTTCGTAGAGTATACCATAAAGTTTTCAGAATGGAGTTGGGGAAGTTAAGTTGAGGGTGGTTTTTTATCCAGACTTAATAAACCCTTGCAACATTTTAGAAATTGATCAGGGTTTTTAAACTGTTACGAATCAATGCTCTATGCAGTAATATTTAACATGTATTTTCATAATTTTTTAAATAAATATTTTAATAATGTTCAGAGTCCTAAGTTCCATGGGGAATAAATCTATCAACAATTATTCAAACATTGCACATAAAAACATAGAAAACTTCTTAAATCATGGAGTTATATAGAAACTATTTGATTTGGAAGCTCTTTCCCAGGGATGGGATTCAAATTTTTTAACAACCGGTTCTGTGGGTGTGGCTTAGTTGTTGGGCATGGCTTGGTGGTCATGTGACTGGCTGGGCATGGCCAACTCAACATCACTCACATCGAGGCATGCATCTCCTTGCCTGACCTCTCATGACTGTGGGGATGCTGCAACGGTTGTAAGTGTGAAAAAATGGTCATAAGTCCCTATTTTCAGTGCCATTGTAACTTTGAATGGTCACTCCACACAAGCAAAGTACCAGCAAAGGAGGAAAAAAAACTCCAGAGAAGTTCCAGGGACAGGAAGTCTAGTCCTGCCAAGAATGTAATAAGGGTTAACGGAGAGGCAGTTTCTGTAAGGAACACCAGAATGTTTCCTTCCTGCCTTCCTTACAGGATTAGGTCAGTAATTTCTTCTAACAACCAGTTCTTCGAACTGCTTAGAATGTTAACAACCGGTTCTAGCGAATAGGTGAGAACTGGTATAATCCCACCCCTTTCCCTTTCCAATAAAAAAGAGTAGGGTGAGAAGCTAAACATCAAATAAATCAAGTCAGTTTATCACGTCTGGGTTGGATAAGAATTGGACCAACCTCAACTACAATCAAAACATATGCATTTGACCAATGGGTTAATGATCTTCCATCACATATTGCTGTGAAGTACCGAAACAGAAGGGCAGGCATAAATCAAGACAGCATTCTGAACTACTGAAAGCTAAATCTAGCCCAAGAAGATAATCTGTTTGCTCTTAATTTCCAACTTTCTAAAATGAGATGATTGGAAAATCTTATATATATTATATTATATAACATACAATATTCCCTGAGTTTAAGACAAGAATCATTCTGTCTCTCGTTTTTTAATTGTTGCAACAGGTTACAATAACCGCATATTTGAATCATTCTCATTTGAAAAGTTGGCTATTTCTAAAAGTTGGGTATTTTTCTTAAAAGTATTTGGTTTAAGGGAATAATTCTTGGAATTATGAAAATAGGACAGATCCTCATAATCTGTATTACAGTGTACCAAATAGATGCCATGAATTAAAAAAAAGGTTTGCCCAAACACCATCAATTGGAATTATAATTTGACTCACACGTTGTTAATTGACATGGTACCAGCATTATATGGTTCTACAACATCTATGTTCTATTATGATATTTGAATGCATTCTTCCATGCATTAAGTATACCGACTACCTTCATCTCCTCTAGGTTAAACTAGGTTAAAAGTATTATCTGTCTTAAACAGTGTGAAACAAATTTGGGGAAATAACTTTGTGGCAACCTGGCTGATTAAATGTAAGTCAATTTATTCATGTTTCTTTCTTAATTTTTACAGTGCTGAATCTATCGAAGTTAAAAATAATATTTTTGACCACCTCAAATACTATACTTCCCCATCATAGACAGCTGTTTCATTTACTCTCTGTTCACTTGTTATTATTAAGAAATTTCATTTTTACAGCATGACCAAAGCTCTAGGTCAGTGGTGTCAAACTTGTGGCCATGTGCTGAGCCACCCCCACCCAGTTTAGCAAAAGGGGGGAAAGTCCCGATACATCACATGAGGCCACCACGATGATGCAAATTTGACACCCTTGCTCTAGGTAGTTTACAACAGATTAAAAACATAGTGCTATCCTATAAACATCTATCTCAGGCTCATGGGAAGGTCTTGGTATGTGAATAAAAATGCCAAATCCAATATAAATATGTGGCTGACTGTGCAACCAAGAAGAATAATATATTATTTTATATTATTCTTGAACTTTTTAGATGATCTCTATGAAGGAGTTAGAATTAGGCAGATGGCATCACTTGTCTGCAATGACAGAAATTGGAGTAGCTGCTTTTACAATAGGAATGGGAAGGTAATTAAAGTAAAAAAAAATACATCTAGCTCAGCTGACACTGTGATTTGTAAGCATTAGGAATTTTCCACTTCATTTTCTAGGCCTATTCTATTTAGGATTGTTTCCTGAAAATGTGTAAATTGAGGAGGATGAGCTTTTTTGTTGGTCTAAAATCATTTATATTTATATTTGATTAAGAATTACTCAGAGATAATACATTAAAATTTAAAGATGTTTATATCGGTTACAATTTTAGTTGAATCAAGATACAGCAAGATTAGGGGAAAGTTTGCAGCATAATTTCTCACAGTTCTAATTTGGAAGAACATTTTTTCTGAAGTGTGACCTTCTATAAAATAATGCTGCTTGGTCAGTTCTTTTGCTGAATCTTTCACACTTCAGAATATCTCTTCAATTTGTCTATGACAATTCATTCAATTATGATTGAAAGACACATCTGTTGGATAGTTTGAGCTGAGAAGTACCAGTACATCTTAACTTTCATAAGAGAACAATTTGGAGATAGGACATGTAGTAACTCTCCAGAACTCAATAAGAATCGTAAATAGTTGTATGCAGATCTTCTGTGAGGACTAGGAGCTCCCAGTTGGGTTTGGAAGGGTAGTAGATGTGCAAAAGTCTATGTACTAAGTTAGACTTGATTAAGATAATATTCTTTGTTCCTCTTACACACACTTTTCCATCCAGTAACGTAATACCCATTGGCCTTTCTTTTAGTTCAACAATGTAAATAGTTAATAAGTGATACTAGAATACAACTAATACAAGCTATATCTGGCTTCTTCTTTGACATGTGCCTTTCTAACCTTCCTTCTGACAAATGTTTCACACCATTTCTTCTTTGTTTATTTGTTTTTAGCTTTCAAGTTTTCCCCTTCTTGTGTTTCTTTCCCTCCTGCCTGGTTTTTCAGCATCTTTTCTTCACTGATGTTGTGATTCCTTCTTCTTCACTATTGTTCTTAAAATTTGATTTTTTTCTGACTTGTAATAGAATTGAACTGTTATCCATTCTTGCCATAGACTGTCCAAGTGCTATTGATTGGTATTGAAATTAGGATTAAAAAAATACTTTTTTTTTTGGATTTATTGCTTTCAAGCATGGTGCCAATTGTTTTCTTATAGATACTTATGGGAGGACCATTGAATGCAATGCCTCTTCATGCTGTGGAAACAAAATATGTCCTGCTATACTTGCATGACTTTCATTGTACATCATAATCGATGGCGCAACTAAATATTTCACACCATTAACGTTTTCCTTTATACTTACATATATACATACTTACCATGAATGTGATTGCAAGAGAAGCAATCGTATCCAGTGTTCCCCCTAAAAACAAAAGATAAGAAGAAGCAAAAGAAATCCAAGGCACAAGTAAAGAAAACACTCAAATTATAGGTGTTAACGTTGTTTTAAATTTATTATATATCCAACAAAATAATTGAACCCATCTTTTCTGAACATTCAAGGGATTGTCCAGTAAAGATGAAAAATATTTTTGATGAATGAATCTCATTTTAGATTGTTTGACATTTTTAAAACACTAGCCCTTAATTTATTAATATATCTACTTCAATATTATTGTAAATTATGCATACTTATTTTAGAAATGTTTTCAGTTGTTCATGCAGCTGAACTGTTTATTTTTCCCCTGTTTAATGTTTATTAAATTCTCTAGTAATTGTACAATGTAAGGAAAGTGATATCCATTAATAAACCTAATATAAAATCTATTAATAAAAATTGTGGTCCATTAAGTATAAAATTCATATCAATATAAGATTAATTAAATCCTTTAATCTATCATGACATTTAGCCCATATTGAGCATATATTATTTATTTTCATTTGTAGAATATAAAGACATTTATATCTAATTCTTTCTTTAGTCATGAAGGTAAGCTTCCACTTATGCAAAGTTAATCTCTCTATGAAAACCAAAATTCTCCATAGAATGATAGATTCTATGATACATTACATCATTTTCCATGATTCTCTTTCCAATATTGCATCAACATTCTTGCCCTAAGTATTTCAAGATGGATAGGTAGCTCACAATATATAATTGGTATCAATGGAATGACTTCCAGCACAAGCAATTTCCCATCTCAACCCCCACACTTTGTAAATTCTGTAAGTTGGAAAAAGAATTTGTCTGACACCCTCATATCAACACATTTGAGTAAATGCATATAACAATTTTCTTCAATGACCAAAAACAAATATATAGGGACACAGTCTCATATTCATTATATGCATGCGTTTGTGTGTGTTTAGAGGTGAGTCCCTTTGTCAGCAGTGATGCTATGAGAAAAGTGGCTATGAAAGATGGAAATGGTGAAAAGTTCAGATTGGATGATTGATTATTGTGTGGTGCTGGATAAGTATAGAATACTTTTTGAAGAAAGGCATGTATGATGAACTTCTAGAAAAAGAGACAAAAATATTTCCTCCCCTTTTCCATACAATTCCCAAAGGCTCAAAAGTATAATAAAAGTATAAGAATTGCTGCTGCCAAAAGACAGCAAAATTCCTGGGAAGATGCATGGGCTATAATATTCTGCAAGGGTGAAGAGCAGAACCGAAGTGGGAGGAAAGAAGCATCAAAAGTGGCCACAAGAGCAGAATATTCCTGCTGCACTTAGCTGTAGTTTGTCTGAATTCAAAATTCTAGTCACAAAGGGAAAATTGAATGTGTTAAATCCATCCAACCCTCTTAAAATTATTCAAAATGGCTGCTGTTACCATGATTGCTAGCAACAAATTTCCAGCTTAATTATCCTTGGTGTGAGAAAATATTTCTCTGGTAGGCCCCAATTTTCCTGTTTTTAGTTCCAATCTATATGTAGTTTTCTGTCCATATCATCTATGCCAGGAGTCCCCAACCACCGGACCCCGGACCAGTACCTGTCTGTGGATCATTTTGTACTGGGCCGCAAAGAATGAATAATCGTGATTAAAATATATATAAAAATATGTTTTTGCTTCCGGGTGTCTTATTTTGAAAGACAACCACTTCCGCCCTCCCCTAACTTCCGCGCTTGACTCTTTGGCACGTATTTATCCTGCATCAGCAATGCAAGCTAGCCCTCACAAAATGAGCCAGAAACAGAGTTCACTGGAGAGGTTTTTTTTGGAAAGGGTAAGTTACGGGTTCATCGCTTATTTATTTACTGTTATTGGAACCTTCATGCCCCTCCTTGAAAAAGTGTTTCTGCGTGAAACTGGTCCCTGGTACAAAAAAGGTTGGGGATCACTGATCTATGCCATATGTGATTTTATGCACCTTTTTATACCTGTTTGGGTTGAGCTGTTTTGCCCCTCTTCTAGAATTAGAATATCTTTTTAAAGGTATGTTGATAAAGATGAAGTCTTACCATAACTTTGTATCAAGGCATTATTATGTTAGCATTCCTGCTTTCCAATTCTCTTCTTTATGATTCCAAGGAGAGAATGTATCCATTTCCCCCCCCCTCAGGTCCATCAACAAAGGACTGGAGGGGAATAAACTACATGTGAGTGTGGAGCAGAAAATGCCATTCAAGTAATATTTTGGAAATTAAAGAGCTCCAAAGTAGATTCTGACCTAGTTTGAAGTTCATTGCAATTTCATTGAAATTCAACTTCGAATTTCTATCAGTAAGTGGAAGAGCAGATATTTCCACGTGGCAAATAGAGAGCCATCCATCTTTTACTCATCTTTCAGAAGAGGAGCTAGTTCTGTCCACTGTACTTTATCAGAGATATTCTATGAAAGTCCATAAAAGGAGTTTAAAAAAAACAAAGAAGGAATAAAGTTTTAATTGCTCGATTTTTGGAAGATGGAGGAAGGAGATCACACACCCCCACAAAAAAAATCCCACAGAAGAGAATTCCATCTGAAAGAAGTTGCTTGCATACACAGAGCATTTCTGCCTCCCTCCATCATTAAATAATCTCTTTCAGAAATGCTTTAGAGTATGTCCTTTGCAATTTTCAATAGGCTTTTTTAGTCAAACAGCATAGATGCTAGCAGGTGGTATTTTTGGCAAATGACCTCTGCACGGCACATATATGTTCCAAAGTTGTCCTTTTCCCTCTTTTATTTTAATGTTGTGCACTGGGGAAAAAAAACCCTTTTGCCTTCAGAAAAGGAAGACAGAAAATATTTGCTTAAGGAGTAAAGAAGTAGAGTGACTAGAAATTTTCTCTAAATGTTTAGTGGATCAGCTCCTCTTTTCCACATCAGGAGCCCAGTTGTGGTTCATATACTCATACTCTGTAGCTGTCCTGGCAGAGCCAAAAGACCAAGAATCCAAAGCATCTCAAGGCATTTTTGGTCTAAAAATACACTTTTAGAAAAAAAAAGACAATATTACCAATAATCAAATCAATTTTGTACATATATGTGAAAGAAACAGACATAGCAGAGCAAAAATCCCACTTCATACCATTCTATCTAAAATTTAGTTCTAGCTTGAATTTTCATTTGATTTTCCTCCACTTTCTGATTTTTTATTTCAGTTATATTAATATGTAGAGGTAATTATGGGCCAGTATGAGCATTTCCTCCATTAAGTTTCAATGATCAAATTAAAAAAATAATAATTTAGAAATACATGGTTTTTTCTTCTTTTACACTTAGACTATTAATGTTGGCTATATATTGTATAGACAGTATAATATTCTCTCTCCTTTATTTTATATACTAATGCAATAAATAATAAAAGGGAAAACATATTAATCATATAGCAAACAGCTCATTTTAAAATGCTGCAGTAGCTCCTGAGCACGCAGAGTAAGCACCTGGAACAATACCCTCCTTCCACCCCTACCAGAGGAAAGGACTTCTTAATAAATATCTTACCCTTGAAATTAAATGAATTATGACAAACACAGGAACCTAAAACGGCTGAAAAGATGATTGTGTCATAAAAAAAACAATATGTAATTTCAAAAGCCAAGCACCTTGTATATGGGTGTCAACATCTTTTTCTTTTACAAAAAAAAGATAAAGTAATTTCTTTAGCATAATTGGATGGTGTACTAATCAAAATCCTACTGCTCCTCTTCTTCTCTCAAATGCACCTTAATGGAAGACTCTCTGGCTTATTTAATTACAATTCCTTGTGATTATCTGAAGCTTGGATCCTGAACTCAAAATGATGTTTGATAATGTTATGCCTTATAAGGATTGCTTGAAAATCATGTATCCCATTCTTAACATCATGAAAAACTATTTTAAGGGATGTAGAATTAAGGTGAAGTAGAGGAAGGATTAAAGTTGTAAGTAACCAATTGTCTCACTTTGGTGGACAGTTCTTAAGATGGTTCCTAACATAGATGAATCATGTTAGAAGGTCATGGAGAAGATCTCTTATGTTGTCCTGAAGGTAAATGAAAAACAGTTACTAAAACTTCCCAACCAGCTTTTTATCTTCATACAAATAGGAAATAAAGGTTTTAATGGAAGATGTCCTTTATTAAAAGTTAACTTTCTTGTTTTGGGCAAACTTCTCCATCTGCCCTAGAACTTTCTGCTTTCACTTAATCATTGGAAAATATTCCTTACATGTTCATGGTTGTATCTGAAACAATGACTTGATGTTTCTGTAGTGATGGGGCCTTCAGAGATCCCAGAGATCTTCAGTTCTCTGACTAAGTGAAATGTATGAATTGTTTATTTGAGTGCAATAGTGGACATGTAAAAGAAGAGTATGTAAGTTAATCTTTTTGATGTTTCTATAAACATCAACATCCAACCACTACTGAAACATGAGACCTTTAATCCAAAACATCAAATGTAATATGTGCTATAAACTAGCTTTTTGAAATCAAGAATTCTAAAAACATTTAAGACAAATCTCCAGGCAAGAGAAAAAAAATGTAATTCTTCCAGTGTCTTTCCTTTTTTTTCTTTGACATCTTCAACCCCAAAAGGGACAATTTAATGGAGTCTGATGCTTTCAAACTTGGAAGTGGTATTAAGCATCAATTAGCTGACCAGCTTCCCTGGTAAAACTGAAAATGCTTGCCAAAAATCTTGTGGTATTTAAGCCCTGTTTCAAGTCTCTTGTCAAATGCTGAAATGGATCGTTTCTTTTCCTTTCCCCCTTTTTCCTCCCTAGCCACTTTCAGCCCTACATCTGGCTTAATAGAAAAGGTTTTTGCAAGGATAGCTTAGTTAGGCAGAGTGTTAATAAAACACTTTAAATTTATTGTGACATTTGGATTTAATTAAAAAGTACACACTTAGAAAAGTAAAACATAATGCAAAGAGAGAGTTAGGAAGGTTTTTATTCCTCTCCTTTTCTTCCAAAAAATTAATCAGAGTTGTTTTTTTAAAATTGTTTATGTGCTGCTAATCATTGTAATAAATCATTTATACTGAAAAAGACACACTCTAATGTGTCTGTGTAACTGTTTATGTTCTCAAGTTTCTATCATGAACAAATTGATCTGGAAGTGAATTTATTAACCACAAGGGAAGAAATCATTAGTTCTTTCTCTAAATATTCCCCAGGTGCATTTTTATTATAGTAGTTTACTGCTTTAACTAAATGTAACACTATACAGTCTTGGTAATTATGATGCAAATTGAGTTTCCATCAGTTAAAAGTGAAGAAGTTGTATTTTGAGGGGGAAGGGAGTGGTGTAACAGAACATTTTCCCCCAGATCAGAAAATGATATAACTTCTAAGGTAAATTAATATTGACCAAATTGGTTCCCTTCCCTCGTAATATTGCAGCAACTAAAAGTGTGTGGATGTGTGTAGGAATAGTAATGTGTGTGTAAGAGAGAACATTTATTAGACCTGAGCAATTCTCTTTCATAGTGGGGCTCCAGAGTTACCGGGGGGGGGGGGCAAGTGAGTCACCCTATCAAGTGCTTTGCTGTGTCGAGGAAGAGTAACCTGCCTCTATGGCCAGCTACCTCACCAAAGCAACTTATACCTTCTGTCCACAGATTCACTGTGGATCAGGATCAGTCATGTTTTAATTTGAAGATAGCAATAGTAATAGTACTTAGACTTATATACAGCTTTACAGCCCTCTCTAAGCTGGGTCCTCATTTTACCGACCTCGGAAGGAAGGAAGGCTGAGTCAACCTTGAGCCGGTGAAAATCGAACTTCTGGCATCTGGCAGTCAGCAGAAGTAGCTTGCAGTCTTGCATTCTAACCACGGCTCCTATAGGATTTCCCAATTTTGTAACAGCTACAGCAATGTTTATAGGTAGTCCTCGGCTTAAAACAGTTTGTTTAGTAACTGTTCAAAACTACAGCCTCCCTGAAAAATGTGGCTTATGATCGTTTTTTCACAGTTATGACATTTGCTATAATCATGTGATCAAAATTCAGAAGCTTAGCAACTGATTCATATTTATGACAGTTGTCTGTGTCTTAGGGTCATAGGACCTTTTTTGCAGTCATCTTAACAACCCTGTGACTAATTTATCAACTGCAATGTTTCACTTTACAACTGTGGCAAGAAAGGTCATAAAATGGGGCAAAACTCACTAAACAAATGTCTTACTACCTGTATTCTGAATCAAAGCTCAATGCACATTTGTATTAAGGGAAGGGAACAGGTCATTAGCTTCCCAGAATTCAGCCAAAGCACCAAAGTTTTGTAAAACACTGTTCATATTGTAACCGTAATTAATGAACAAGGATTAGCTCTACTTCCATTTTTAAACTTGTCTTTAGTCCAAAAAGACAACACTTTTCATATACATCTGATTTGTCCTTCACCATTTTTAATTTGCTTAGCTCACTGTTGGTTCCTTTACTTGGCACTGTATTTGTTCCTCCGTCACCATTAAAAAATTAATAAAGTGTAAAAGCTTGTATCTTTTAAGATTCTTCCTTTTAGTGCAATCTACTTTTTTCTCACTCTATTTTCAAAACATCTTCTCATTTTCTACATTTCTTTCTGGTAATGCCTAGAGGAGATGCTCCTTTCCCATTAGTGGGCTGCTGTCTTGCAAACCTGTGATGCTTGTAACCCTTTTTAGCCTCTTTAATTAGCCTTTTTTAATAGGAGTGGGTGGTAAAGATATAGTACCATTGTGGTAAGTGGTGCAGTTCCAATTGTGTCCTGTTAGATTTGATGGGAATGTTCAAAGAACTGTATGTGCAAGCTTCTTCTTTTTTCCAAAATAGCTACAGTATTTCACTGTGTTCCACTACATTAGGTGTTCCTAATAATCCATAGGAGAATATTATAAAGATGTATTACTGCTTCCTGATATCTAGACTGTGATCATCACTAAATTTTTATCAAAGTTCTGCCTTGGTTGAGATACTTTAAGCTGCATTTTGATAACACCATTTAAAAATAATCAAGAAAGAGTAGTTTCATCTTTTGAAGACTGTTCCTCTGAAGAACATGTCTAGAATATAATTAGTTGCTATGGAACTAAAGATTCAAATATATATAATTGTGTGAACATTTTTGTAAAAGAGACCACAATTCAATTAATATTCTTCAGGATAGATAAATAATAGAGTAATAAATGTTGGAAATGTCATGAAACAGACAATGTATTTTACCACATATGGTAACTTGTAAAACCCTCAAAATTATTGGAAAGATATACATAATACAATGCAGAAATTTTTCAAAATTAAATTTGAAATTAAATAACTTTTTTTCTTACTAGGTACAATCCCAGAAAATACCAACAAACTGTCATAATTTACTAAGATACATACTCACAGCAGTGGGAATAAATTTTTCCTAAACACTGGAAGAAGAATAGAATTCTGACTTCTCGTTGAGACCTTAAACTTGGAAGCTATAGTAGAATTAACAATATATATTCACAATAGAAGTTTAACCAAATTTAAACCAGAATGGTTGCTATACATACAATATGTTATGCTGGATAGCAAATATAAAGACAGCTGGGCATTTAAGAGAGAACTAAATATTTATAAACATCACAAATTAGTAGAGTCACAAAAAAGAAGTTAGAAACCAAATAGTATTTTAAAAAACTTTTTGTTTATTTAGTTTTGTCTATTTTTCTTTTGTTTAACATGCAGAAACAATAAGTAACAATATAGTTGAGTTCTTAGTATAGTATTGTGGTACCTCTGTATGGACTGCTTCGAAACTTGGTGAATTTGATACTTGACACATTTTGATGTGAAAATATTGTCCCGATACTCGTAGTTTGTTTGGTATTTGACGTACTGCAAATGGAAGAGGGGGATGGCTGCAGAGGGCAGACAAGAAGTTGGCCATGCTAGGAAGGTCACTGCAAAAGGAGAAGGGGAGAAGCCATAGAGACTGGACTTTGCTGTCCTGTTGCAACTTAAGTAATTTTGGTTCTATAAGCAGTGCCTATCCATAACAAGCATATCATACAAAGCACCCTTTCAAAATCTAATTGTTAAGAGTGGTATCCATGAACAATTGTAAATGAAGGGTAACTCAAAACTCAGAAACCCCAATTGGTACTTTTTTTCCAAGTGATGAATACCAAAAAAGAAAGTGATTGGTGATATAAGTATAACAAATGGAAATCCAAATCATTCCCTTAATATTATTAATTCAATTTGAATGGGTCCCCATTTCAAAAAAATGACTCTGGACAGCGAATGAAATTTGAAAGAAAATTTAAACATTTACAATAATACAAAAATTAAAATACATAGCAGCTGAGAATAAATCCTGTATGAATCTATTTCTTCACAATAACTTTCCATAAGAAACCCTTGCAGATGAGAAGTAACTAGAAACATTTGATCATAGAGCACAACACACAATTGATCACATGGGATCTTGTTTAGAGATGATAAGGCTGCCCACTTGGTTGTCTTCTTAAGTAAAGGTAAAGGGTTCCCCTCGCACATATGTGCTAGTCGTTCCCAATTCTAGGGGGTGATTCTCATCTCAGTTTCAAAGCCAAAGAGCCAGCGCTGTCCGAAGACATCTCCATGGTTATTTGGCCGGCATGACTAAGCGCATGGAACACTTTTACCTTTCCACTAAAGGTGGTCCCTATTTTTCTACTTGCATTTTACATGCTTTTGAACTGCTAGGTTGGCAGAAGCTGGGACAAGTAACGAGAGCTCACCCCATTATGTGGCACTAGGGATTTGAACCACTAAACTGCCGATCTTTCTATTGACAAGCTCAGCGTCTTAGCCACTGAGCCAGCGGGTCCCCTTTTTAGCCAAGCACAAATAATGCTGTTTGATTGAACTGTTGTTTCATGTGAATAGTGTATGGCTACAGTGATTGATATGATTGTAAATATCACTGTTTCTCAATGATCACTATCATGAAATCAGAGATCTACACATACAAGTCGATTTATTCACTCTAAGTTGTGGAAATGCAAATTGTACTTCCAATGAGTTTGATACAGTGGAGAGCATAAAAGCTTGAGGTGTCCCAAAATCTAATGACATGAGAAATTTACAATATAAGGGAGAGCAGAGATACAGAACCCCTTGATCCTGGCCAAGCCAGTTTCATCAGGCTTTTTCATCTGGCTCTCAGAGCCTCCTACAAGACTGTGCCCCATAACTCACACTTTGTCTCTTCCATCATCTAACAAAGAGTTACTGCTTCTGAACACTGATAGCACTTTGAAGTAGTAATTTCTTAGGGCTTTGCCTTCATCTCATTTTCCCCCTTCAACCACACTGGAACAAAAAAAAAAAAAACCCTCATAGTTTTTCTTAATGGTTAAAATGGACACTTACACATTTCTCTCACTGGAACATCCATGCATAACCTAATTGTCCAAGGCTTTTCATTTCTTCCTTTCTTATTCCCCCCCCCCCCTCTCTTTTAAACAAATAAAGTGAAGACTTGGCATGCCAGTTTGTTTGGGGGAATTCTGAGATGTGTCATTTCAGTTCAGAAAGATCTTAAGAGTGAAACACTGCTTCCCAAATAGCTTTTCAGAATGCTTGAAAGGATGAATGCATGTGCAACTTCACACAAAAGTGGCATCGTTAGTATGAAGAACTTTCACTGTGTTTGAGAAGGGAAGGGAAGGAGATGTGTGAATGGTAGATGAATCAGAACTTTGTCATAGTTCTAAAGCTTTTTCTCCTCTACATGACAAATGTTCATGTTTTCCAGTGGGTAGTTCTCTGTTTGAAGGGCTCTCAGCTTGTTTCTGACCATGTTAAATTTTAAAATAAAGAAGGTGTCCATGAAAAGTTCCTATACTGATAGTCTGCATTTTAGTCCTATTTGGCCCTCACTTTCCTAGTATGGTGAAATAATAAGTACTGCCTTTCTTTTCAGACTGTGTGCCTGCACACATGTGTATTTGAGTCAATTTTTGACCTCTGGGGATTATGTGGATGAATTCAGTTTACTTGGCAAGGTTTCTCTCCCCCCCCCCTCCCCGCAGAAGAGGTTTGCCATTGCTGTCTTCCTAGGGCTGACAGTGAGTTAAATAGCCCACGGTCAACCAGCCCAAGGCAAGATTAAGAATCATAATCTCCCAGTTTCTAACCTAATGCCTTAATCATTACACCAAACTGACTTGGCAGCCAATGCTTTTAAAACTGATGGTGCGTTTCTTATTAGGTGTTGCCTCTTGCTACTCTCATTGAGAATTTGGCCAGCACTGCTCTACATCATCCTGTGAAAGCATTTTAGGCAAATACCGCTATCAAGTCAAACATATTTGCACTGCATCAGCTTCTGACAAAAATGGAATCTCAGCTTTGGCCAAGAAGAAAGATGCTATCTTTTTAAACAGGAGAGGATGGATCTAAATATAATACAAATACATTATAGCAGCTCTTTAAGGTTTTAAAAAATGAAGCTGTGTTTAATATTTAGACTCAGTACTTTTCCAGTGAAAGTCTAATATCATGTTATGCATTACACATTATCAAATATGCTCTCTGTTTAGTCTCATTGATATTAGTACAGTGGAGTGGAAATATCACAGATGAATAAGAATGTCTCTGAGTCAAAAATTCGTTATTTTTTTGTTGTACATAAAAATTCACATTTTTGGGTTTAATCTAGGTAAATTTTTGTTATCCTTTGGTTAACACAATGCAAAACATATGAAGTAGTAATATATTTTTCTCCTTTTTAAAATATTGAAAATATTTAATTGTTTTCCATCTTTTTCTTTCTATTTTCTTCTTTCTTTCTTCTTTTCTTTATCTCTCTTACATTTGTGTATGTGTTGTTGGTCTGTTTTCATTGTAAAATCAATAAAATTTATTTAAAAATAAAATAAAATATTGAATAAGGACATTAAGATGGAAGGGGTGAGGAATTATTTGGTAAATAACTACAGTTATTAAACACAGTTCTATGTGCAAGCAAGGTGAGGAGAAGGGAGGCCAGATATTTTGTGAGTTGTCTTATACCTCTCTGAGTGTTTAACAATAACTGAGTTGCATCCCTCCACAAAAGCAGGGTCCTTACTTGGGGAGTTTTCCATAAATAGACCACTTTATTCATATAGCTGGGACTTGGGACATGAGGACAGAAAGGACAAATAATAAAAAGTAATACTGTAAAGTACACATCTACTCTGTACAGAGCTGGTACAGTACAGACCTACAGCAATATACAAACAACTGTCAATCTTAGTATTTTTCAATCTGAATATGGTACACACCACACAACTCAACAAAGCACAGGAGGCTTTTGAACTTCCTCTATTCCTCTTTTCAACCTTCTCTACAAGAAAATCAGAGGATATGCAGAACACTCATAAAATATCTGATTAGTATAACTCCTTTGCCCACACACTATGTATTGCTTACTGAACCCCTGCTCACTTAAAAGGCTGCAATTGTGCAGATAAAGTGTTCCCTATTAACCACAATGCCTCAAGTCTTGGTAAACTCTCCTCGTGCCTTGTAATGTCAATCAATAGAACCATGTTACTAGGAGTTAGCAGATTATCTGTGCAAATGGACACCTTGGGCTGAGCATTGATGAATTATATATTTTTTCCTTGCAGGATAGAAACTCAGGCAGTGAAGTGGAGCCATCAAAAGTTGGGGGGGAGGGAATTCTCAATCACTGGAAAGTGAATTTTGTGTTGTTTATAAGTGCCCTGCGGTCCACAAAGGTGCTGTAATGGAAAAATCTGTGTTTCTGGGTTTTCTCTCTGCCATGCATTTGTTTCAGGCAGAAGGATCCTGAAAGGACATCTCAGATCTCCTACCCTCATCCATTGTGATGTTCTCAGAATGCATTCCATGTCACTGGTGCTCAATAACTCATTGAAGTATGTCACTGTCTTATAATGGCTGTAGATGTCTTTTCCACAACTTGTTGCTTGTTTCAGTTGACTACACAAAGAGGATTTTCAGTGACAGGATGGGTTCTTTTACCTTGTAATTCATCACCTACAATTCTGAGACTATATTTTCCTTGTCTGTTGCCTTGTGTCAGAGCAACAGAAATTTATTTCAGCCAATATACTGCACACACAGACAGGCATACAGACATGCACAGACGCACAGCCACAGAGTGATTTATAGTGTTATAAAATCACCATAGTTGCTGTCATAAATAGAGGAAACTTCAGGCTCTTATTCACATCCTGGCAAAGTGCTTTCCTCTTGTGCTTGATATGAGAGAAAACTATGTGACTAGAGAAACCATTGCCCCCAGGGGTGGGATTCAAATTTTTTAACAACCGGTTCTGTGGGCATGGGTTAGGTGGTGGGTGTGGCTTGGTGGACATGGTTTGGTGTGCATGTTATTGGCTGGGTGTGGCCAACTCAATATCACTCACATTGAGGCACACATCTCCTCGCCTGGCCTCTCAAGACTGTGGGGGATGCTGCAACAGTTGTAAGTGTGAAAAATGGTCATAAGTCACTTTTTTCAGTGCCATTGTAACTTTGAATGGTCACTCCACACAAGGAAAGTACCAGCAAAGGAGGGGAAAAAAACTCCAGAGAAGTTCCTGAGGCAGCAAGTCTAGTCCTGCCAAGAATGTAATAAGGGTTAACGGAAAGGCAGTTTCTGTAAGCAACACCAGAATGTTTTCTTCCTGCTTTCTTTACAGGATTAGGCCAGTAATTTCTTCGAACAACCGGTTCTCCGAAATGCTTAGAATGTTAACAACCGGTTCTAGCGAATAAGTGTGAGCTGGTAGAATCACACCCCTGATTGCCCCCAAATATTTCTCTTAAGACACCTCCAAACCAAGGCCAGCAAAAGAATAATGGTTTGCAGTGGCTCCTGCCGAGGGGACAAGGAAGAAGAAAGGAATTCCTTTCCTTCTTTATTGTCTGTCACTCCACTCTTGGAACATCAGCAGTGGTCTCCAGCACATATGGGAAGAGTTACCAATAGGAAGATTGCTACAAGAGGCTGTGGTGAATGGTGCAGAGGGAAATACTGCTAGGAATAGTCAGTTCGTGGAAGATTTTCCCTGAAGTCAGTACTCCTCTGATCTGAGAAGAAAACCAGTTGCTGAGGAAGCTCTGGTCTCTTCAGCAGTTGTAGGAGAAACAGCCACTGAGGCCAAAGAAAGATGGAGGCAATGAGCCAATTGGAACCCTGCATGTCCTTCTCTCTCACTCTAGAATTTTGCCTAGAGGAGAGCTTTTTTATTTTTCCAGTGGAAAACACAAGTTTCTTGCCAGATTCATGTCAGGCTGGCCCTGTGATGGAGGTTCAGTTGTGAGGATGTGCATTCCAGAAACCATAAGCAGGCTGATTCAGAACCAGGATTGGGAGAGTGGGTGAGTCTCTAGGTCTAGGTAGCTTGATAGCAAAGTGTTGGATGAATAACTGATTTTATATATATACATATATATATATATATTTGTTTTCTTAAGTTTTCGCGGGTACTTACATGTCTGGCATTCAGCTTTGTTCGGGTATTTTCCCATGTGGTGCTTTTAAAGTTGTAGCAACGTTTCAGCAGAATCTCATCTGCCATCATCAGGCTTCTGTATGGTGTTTGTCTGGGAGTCAGACGTGGGAAAATACCCGAACAAATGAATGCCAGACATATATATATATATATATATATATATATATATATATGTATGTATGTATGTATGTATGTATGTATGTATGTGTGTATGTATGTATGTCTGGCATTCAGCTTTGTTCAGGTATTTTCTCGAACAAAGTATTTTCCCGAACAAAGCTGAATGACAGACATGTAAGTACCCGCGAAAACTTAAGAAAACATATATATATATATATGCATTCAGCTTTGTTCGGGTATTTTCCCACGTCATAGTAGTGGTGCTTTTAAAGTTGTAGCAACGTTTCAGCAGAATCTCATCTGCCATCATCAGGCTTCTGTATTGTGTCCGTTCGAAAATACCCAAACAAAGCTGAATGCCATACATGTAAGTACCCATGAAAACTTAAGAAAACACACACACACACACACACACACACACACACACACACACACACACATATATATATATATATATATATATATATATATATATATATATATATATATATATATATATATATATATAAAAACTGTTTATTTCAGCACTGGCTTATTTGGGTTGCTTTACATTTTGGCCAAAATAATGTCTCAATCAGTTATTGAATATTTGTTTTTTTTTTCACCTTTGTAGATTTTGCATAAGTTTTTCAGCCTCATTTTTTGATATCACAATATTGTTCTCTCCACCATTGGGCTTTTTGATTGAGTGGCACAGGTAAATTTAATCAAGAGGATCTTTACTTAACCATGTTTTATTGTCCTCTTGAGGTTTTTGCTTATTGATTAGTTGTTACAACCATTTTATTTCATGTTTGTTTATTTATTTGAAAAACGCATACCCTGCCCTATCTCCAAGGAGTTCTAGGCAGTTTGCAAGATAGTCAATAATTTAGCAATTGAAAACATCCTTCCTATTGACAATACAATGTAATGCAAAAAAATATCAATTTTTTAAAAAGGGACTGATTAAAGGAGGAGGATTGGGTTCAGGTACACCCTACCTGAAAAAAGAAAAGTTTTTGACAACTTCTGGAACATTATGAAAGGGAAAATAAGATGGGTCTTCCTTTGAAGAAAGCTGCAGCTTAAGTACAGTCACTAAAACGACCTGCTTAAGAGCCTGCATCTCAGTCATTGTAAGTTTAGGACCTGCCAGAGCACCTCAGCAAGTGAAGAGATTCATAATGAAAAAGGTGATCTTTCTATGTTGGTTTTCACCCTGTGTTTTGTGATTCAGGAATTATATGGGACTGGCCCTTCACTTTATGTGTCTATAGGCTTTGTACCATTATCTCCAACAGTTTGGTTTCTTTCAATTATTTTTTTAAGCCAGAGTTAAGTATTAAATCTATATATATTTTTATAAATGTGTTCATCTTTCGTCCCATTGTTATCTTGGGATATGAAATTCCTCAGTATTTTATTTTTTTTCCTGTTCATATATTGGATTAATCTTTAGACCTTTCCAAGTGACATTTTTACCCCAGTGGCCTTCAGACTCGCACTGGGTTCCTTCAGTTCAGAGCTATATTGCTTGTGCATGATGATGGACAGAAAGAAAAAGAAAAAATTACTCATGGACTGAGCCTCAAGAGACTAATTTTCTGTGTGGCTGCAATGTTACTTTTATTGGGCAAAAAGACTGTCTTCTCATCCTGCTGTCTCATCTTTTTGATTTGAAATGACTGTTTTTAACAAGACTTCTCAAGATAGGGCTTAACATATAGATGCCAGGAGCACACCTTACAGAATGGGAATCAATTCCAGGGGTACTGTATATATTATTAGGTAGCCAAGCTTGCTTTCAACAAAATGTGATAGGAAAATAATAACTTTTCATCCTATGAGTTATCTTACACTGAGTTTTGGAGCCATGTGGCAAAAATATTGCTCCTCTGAATGTTTAAATATCACCGAATTCAACATGAGCCCAGGAACAACAGTCCTTTCTTGAGATCTGCTTTGAATATCAGAAGACATTTTTTAAAAAATTTTTACAATGAGAGAATGGCAGGTGTAAATGTTCTTCAAAAATCCATGATGATCAAATCCATGATCTCAATCTTTCCAATGCACAATAGCCTAAAAAGTAGGACTACTTTTCTCCAAGCCAGTTGTTAGAGCTTGTTTCTTGCTTCCCTGCTGGCTACAGTTTAAAGTATTTATTTCAATGATTTAGAATAATAATTACATTCTTTTGGATGTTTTCAACATTTCATGGAATTATTTGTATCACAGAACATTTGAATTGGCAGATTTCTGCCATAAGTGTTCTATGGATAATCTTCCTGACCCAAAGATCCACAATTTGGATCTTGGAATCAAAATAATAATGATGACACCCATAAACTTCATTCTCCTCCCACTCTTTCTCCCTTTCACTCCTTCTCTGTCTCTTGTGAGATGGACAGATCTCTCAAGAACTCATGAGATATGGACCATTTCATTTTAATTTTTTTATTTTAATTTTTTCTTCTCCTACTACCAACATCCCCAAAATCTACAGATTTATCCTGGGTGCATGAAAATGTTGCTGACACTTACTAATTGTAAAAACTTCTTGGTGCTGGTGTATTTCCTGTTAAAATGTATACTCTATTCCTATTTATGTTGCGATTCCAGAAGTTTTGAACTCTTTTTTTCCTTACTCTATAAGCCATTGGACTATAAGCATAAATTACTGGCCTTGCTTTAGCTATGCTGGAAACAGTTCTTGGGGGTTTTCTTGGAAGACTCAATATGTTTTGTACATATGTGGCTCAAATTCATACTTAACTTGATAGTCCCATTTCATGGACGCAAACATGCGGATTATGTTTCATAACTTTCTGCTTTGGGTAAACAGCTGACAAGCATGTTCATGTGCCTCCTTTTTTAGAAGCATCTTGTTGTTACTTTTAATTCAGTATCACTTTGTCTCACTGTGGTTTTACAGAGACATGGATAAGAACAATATATCGAGTCAACTGTTGGTAGTTCCCTAGTGGTGCTTTGGGCACATCTACATTATCTTCTGCAGGGCAGTTAAAGTACATGTTTTGTATCCCTTAACCTGTGAAAAAAAATTATGTTGGGATGGTATATCAGTAACTCTGTTAAAATTAAAACAATCATTATATTAAAAACGGTTAAAATATCCACAAAATACAGGAAAGAAGTGGTTGTCAACCACGAAGCTATCTCAAGGTTTCCCCAATCCCCTGATGATATAGCCAGGTGTTGAAGGACTTCGGGAATATTGGCCTAGAAGGGGCTAACCTCACCTCAGTGGGGAGAATGGGCAAGTGCCATGGCAGAGAAGACCCATCTCCTAGTTAATGCAATAGAAATTATAGCTTTGTGCATACTGGACATACTGAGTCAGTCACTGGGGCCAAAGGTGTACTCAGATTAGATCCTGCAACATTTATCCTAGGACACGTTTATTTGTCTTCATCTCTGACAATGTCCAGTAATGCTTGATTATGCTTGACCTGCTATTGCAGGTGCAGTTTGGAAAGGGGAAATATTAATTCATTTGGGCAAGCCTTATTGTCTTTTTTAGATCTAAAACAAATCAATTTCAAAAATTCAAATATTTTATTTAGAGATATTCAGTGCTGGGAATTTATCAAGGCATTTACCAGTTAGGGCCACTATGCCTAAGGGAAGAAGAAAGATAGTCAGAAGACTTATATCGTATCGGAAAGATAAAATTAAAGGTGAATTTTAACAATGGATTACTGCTATGAATAACATATATTTGAATTAATCTTTTTATTTTTATACAAGTGTAAAAACCTCATGAACCAATTACCGTGGTTACTTTATTTCTAATATAAAGAGAGCAAAAACAGATATTGAGAGGAGAGGGAAGAGAGAAACACCAAGGGGCAAAAGATTCAAAAGATTCACCAGGAATAGCAAATAGCATTTTGAAGAAAGAAAAAGAAGCATCTGTCAGATTACAAATATTCTTTACCCCCAAATTGGAAATATTGTATCAGTTCTGCAGGGCTGTGTTCTCATTTTTCCTTTTGTTCCTTTCAGGAACAAAACAAACATGTCCTAAACTGTTCATTTGGAGTTTTTCATTCCACATTCACATACTCTGGGTTTTTTAAACAAAATTTATTGGTTTTTAAAAACAAACATAAACAAACAAAACATAAAAATATCAAACCATCTTCCATAGGTATACATACAGTGTGCTGGTTGGTTTACAAATTGTTTTGTGCTTCCATTTCGTAGTTTACAAATTGTTTTGTGCTTCCATTTCGTAGTCTTCAATTACAATTACATTGCATATGATCTCATATTGTCAATCAAAAATTAAATACCTCAGTATCATTATTAATCAATCATTTGACTATACTTTTATTCATTCATGTTTTACAAGCTAATCATAATTTACTTAGTTTATTTTATAACAGTTCATATTATCCTCCCAAATCTATCCTGAAATCATTTTGTAGATATAATAAGAAAGAAGTACATCTTTATATATTTATTATTTTCTAAAAGTCTACATATTTCATTACTGTATTTTATTGTCTAACCATTGATAGAAAAGATCCCAAATTTTATAAAACTGTTTATCCTCTTGTTCTCTAATTTCAAATGTCAATCTACTCATTTCAGCACATTCCAATATTTTCTTAATGATTTCCTCCTGTGATGGTATTTTCTCATTTTTCCAGTTTTTAGCAAATACAATCAACTGCTGTTAATACATTTACAATCCGGTATTTCAAGTCTTTACTATATATTTCAGGTAAAATTCTCTGGTTTCAAGTCTATATGTTTTTTTTGTCATTTTTTCCAACCACATGTGGATTTTAGTCCATTATTTTTTAGCATCCGCACAAATCTACCACATATGGTAAAATGAGCCAGGTGTCTGATGACATTTCCAACATTTTTCGGATTTATTCTTGAACATTCTTGCTATTCTTGTTGGGGGGAAATGCCACCTATAAAACATCTGAAACAAATTTTCTTTATATGCTGTTGACATTGTCGTTTTATAATTTTGAGACCAAAATTTTTCCCATTTCTCTAAATCAATCCCATATCCAAAATTCTTCCTCCAAGCAATCATAGTTTCTTTACCTTGTTCTTCTAATTTAATTTCTAATAAATATCCATACAATTTTTAATCATCTTTTCATCAGTACCTGTCAAAATCTTATCTAAATCAGTCAATTTATCATAGAAACCTTCCATTTTAGAATCTTTATTATAACTTGAATGTATTTGCGCATATGAAAATCAATTCATCTTTATACCTTGTTCCTCTAGTGTTTGTACAGATTTGATCATTTGTTTTGGCATCTACTTTGTTTTCTTCTGTTTGTGTCTTATACTCTGGGTCTTATAGTGTCACAGTGGTCTTCCCAGCATTGTTACCTACTGGGGAATTTCTGTGGAGAGGATTATCCTAAACAAAACCGAGAGTAAGTTGTGGATGAGTAGGCAGTGACGCAGTGGTGGGATTCAAATTTTTTTACTACCAGTTCTGTGGGTGTGGCTTGGTGGGTGTGGCAGGGGAAGGATACTGTAAAATCTCCACTCCTGGGGGGAGGTTACAGTAAAATCTCCATTCCCTCCCCACCCCACTAACCTGCTTTACAGCTCCATTCTCCTGTATAGGGCAACCAAAGATGACCCAGCTGATCAGCTGGGACTTGGAAAGCAGAGAATAGATGGGGCAGGGCCAGTCAGAGGTGGTATTTGCCAGTTCTCCAAACTACTCAAAATTTCCACTATAGGTTCTCCAGAACTGGTCAGAACCTGCTGAATACCACCTCTGCAGTGGTTGTATTGCTAGAGAAGCTTGTCATATTGATTTACTTCCTCATGTCCTTCTCTTGTATTGTAGTCATCACAGAGTAGAGGATGGTGATTAGTTGTATTAGAATAATTTCTGAACACAACACTGGGCACCTTAGCTTGATCATAAAATTGTTCTTAACAAAAGTAGGTACTTTTCCAATAAAAAATACTTGGATTAACTGGTTTAAAGGGGTGAAATATGCACCTGGAAGAAATAAAGTATTTTACTGAAGCTTTATCTTTAACCACAATTTTTTGACTATTAAACCCAGGGACCTTGAAAACAAGAGTTTTTCTGAAGTACATTGAGCTTCTATGCATTAAAATGTTCCATTCTGGCACTCAAGATATTTCCCCATCTTTTTGTGGTTCATTTGTTTTTAGTGCCCACCACCTTCTTCCTTTTGATGAATTAGTAAACTGATAAAACGTAAGAAATGTGGTTTTGTTTAGGTTGTCCTAGGAAACTTGTTCTCCAAATAATTCCCCCACTTGGCAGATTTATCTTGGAAACCAATTGCCCAGAAACACATTTAGGATCCAACATTTTTGTTACAGTACAAGCTGTACCCATTTTGTATGTGCATTATGATGTGTGCATCCAAAAGGGATTTGCCTCATGATCTGTGTCCAAATAGTGGAGCCACACTATCTTCATGGTGTAATAGTTGTGGTTGCCTCCTTCAAAGATGTTTTTGTATCTAGCCCATATCCTGATATTTCCTGCAAGTCTCTGATCTAAGTCAGGGGTGAAATTCAAAAATTTTCCCAACTGGCTCTGTGGGCATGGCTTTGGGCATGGCTTGCTATACTTGGTATAATAATAGTAGCAACCAGGAGTGGTTTTTTACCAATTCCAATTGTCCCTACCACCTCTCCTGAGGTGGGCCGAGGTGGTTGAATTTCATCCCTGATCTAAGCCCAATGCTGCTTAACATTCAAGCTGAGGTAATCACTGCCCCTTACTCAAATGCTGACATGTTAACCTACCCCTCAATGCGGTTTATTTTCTTTGGGCAGTTCAAGTGTAACCAGGTTTCTACGGCTTGGCTTGATGTTACTTTTGTACAACAGTTTGTGTGTGACCTTCTCCATTTGAACTTGAATTGACCTTCTTCCTCACCTATCCAAAAAAAAAACAACCCCCCACCAAATTTGGATTTAGTTAAGTCTATTTCTGCTTTCCTTCTTTGGAATCCATTAAAACCTATTCTCTCAGCACTAAGTTCACTTTAATAAAGTGCAGGGAGGGAGGGTGGAGTAAAAAAATAATTCAACCTAATTCAAAAGTAATAACATGGACTATGCAACCTTCTGTTCCCTTGAGATCATTTTGTTCTTTCAGATCAGGCTTTCAGATACTTATAATCCATGAACTTTTCTCAAAATCTCTCAAAATAACTGTAGCTGATCTTTTTTTGTGTGGGTTAATATATTGCCTGATTAGTTCATGATGCCATTTGACATTTTGTGGCTAATTCCCTTTTTTGTTCGGTAAAGAGCAAGGTCATTTCTTCTAGGTTCATTAATTCTCCACAAATGTTTGTGTTAAAAAAGGAAAACATGGAATCTGACTGTCCCAGGAATTCACTCTGCTGTCTGCTGGTCTAAACCAAGAGATGATGTGTTCTAATGTGTTGTGACTTTGAACAGGAATTCTCTTTCTTTGTGCAGGACGTACAAACAGATTCAGAACTGCTCCTTTATAGCACTATTTTTCACATTGGTATAAAGTAAAATTCAATTAATGTTGCCTAATTTTTAAACCAATATTGATGTGATGATCCGAGGTGTGGCACAAAGGCAACACAGTCACATAAGTAAGAAAAGTCCCTTTAATGCCTCCAACTTGGCTCCCAATGTCCAGTTACCTTTGACTGGAGAAAAAACTCTCCCAAGAACAGTCTTTAAATGGAGGAAATTCAGTCCAAAAACAAAGTACATAAAAACTGTAAATAAAAATCCACACAAACCATGCTGCAGCAATTAACTGGACAGGGCAGGATAAGGAATTGCAGACTTCAAAGGCCAACAAAACACACACAGTTGAGAAAACACCAGGAACCCAGATAAGCCTTGACAAAACAAGATAATACGCTATTGTTTCCAATAAGTTGCTGTGTGCAAACTCCCTTTTTAAACACTGTTTTCCCAAATGCAGTTAATGAAGGGAATCAGGGCCCTTTCCTCCCCCATAAGCCACACAACTCATATTGCTCCCTTCTCCATTCCTCCCTGCATGCCGTAGGATGAAGAGGGCAAATTCTTCCTCTGAATTCCCTCTGCCTTGCTCTACCTCTCCCCTGCTCTGCTCAGCTGGACTGTGCCCTTCCCCAGTTTCTTCCACAACCAATGGAGCCACACTTCCACTCCCTGTCAGCTGCTCAGCCTCCCCCTCGGAATCAGATTCTTATAGGGGCATGACAGTTGGGTTATTTTTTTTACTGAAAATTCTCAGAGCATCTGCTATTGAAACTGAAGGTTTCAGAAAGTTTCAGATGGTGGAATATTCTAGGGCACTGGTGTCAAACTCATGGCATCACGTTGCCATCAGTTGATGTTTCATGACTTTTTTACCCTTCATGGAGCTGGGGTGGGTGTGACCTGTGCATGACACATCTGGCCTGTGGGCCATCAGTTTGACACTCCTGTTCTAGGATGCAGATTCCTAACCTGGTGACCATCTGATGTGTTGGGACTACGGTTCCCAGAATCATAAACCAATATGGATGCTGGAAGATGTAATTGAAGGACAGCACGGTGGAGGAGCTGCTGTATATTAAGCAGCTGTTGGAGCAATTGAGCAATTGCTCAATTGTTGGAGCAATTGGAGCAATTGAGATCTGGAGAACAATAGTTATGACATTGGATTTGGCCAGAATCTTTTGGTGTTCTCATTTTTTTGCTTGTTCTGACAACAAGGACTGCATCTTGTCCGTGGTTATAACTGATACCGAATCAATTCATAAATACGTACTAAAGAGGTTTCTTTTTGAAAATGAAATTCAGACAGGAAATAACCATCTCTAGATTGTTGTTGCAATCTTCAGGTCCATTCACTTTATTTCTTCATAAGCTAAAGTCTCTTGATTGATGTCCTCCTTCTAATTGCCACATTTTGCCTTCTTAAAATGTGTTCCCACAGAACTCTAAACCATCTAATCTCTGCCTATCTCCTGACTTTTTCCATATTAACGGAGGCGCTTAATGCTTTAAAAGCTTTCTTGAGTCTTTCTAAACAACTTAATTTGAGCTTGACAGGTTTTAATTACAATCTCTTGAGATGCTTCTTGCTAGTTCGGAATACAAAGCAAACTGTGTCAAGTTGCTGAGCATTAGCCATCTTAATTGCTTTTGGACTGAACTTTGAGCCAGTGCACTCATATATATGTCTTGCAAATTTCCTTTCCTCATTTTTAAAAAAAGTCTCTGAGCATACTCATATATAACAATATATACAATGTACATCTGTCTATTCATATACATTCATGTAAAGTTATCCAAGTATTTTATGATTTTCTTTAGAGGGATGTCTTGTTAGAAGGACGGCTTTGTTTCAATTTTAGAGTTATATAAATAAAATTTGGGTTTTATTCTGTACAAACTGTTCTGTTAAGTTTTAGGGTTTTTTTTAACTTTTTTTTTTTTTAACCCAGGCCTTAATTTGTTTTTAACATATTCCAATTTTGCAAATTTCAATATATGAATCAAAACTACTTTGCTTAGATAGTATGTGCGGATCAAAGATTAGCAGAGGAGCTGCACAACAGAAGCCCACAAGGGCTAAGCTCTAACTTAGAGCTAGCAGGTAGACACAGATACCTGTTTCACACACCACTCAGAAGCTACTATACTAGGACAAATTATGCTCTGTAAAGATCGGTCAGAGGTGGGAGATATTTCCAATGTTCCAATGTAACCTACTGGATCCTCTGCATTGATTGTCCCTGTAATTATATAGGAACAGACAGGGAGCAAGCTAACCACCAGATTGCAAGAACACAAGTGAATGGTCAGACAAGGAGACCGAAACTCATTGGTGGCCTCACGTTGCAATGAACAAGGACATGAATTCAATTTTGTAGCTCCTAAGATTGTTGGACGAGCAGGCACAAAAACAGCCAGGAAAGTGATTGAAGCCTGGGAAATGGGGCCGCAATCAATCATTGATTGATGGGTAAATCAATCAACAGGAGTGCTGATTTACACCCAGCTTATCAAGTACTTAGGGCACAAGGGCTGGGTAGCACAAATAAACAACAGCCAATGACTTAATAGCCAGCCATCAATGTTACGGAGTAAGCAATTGCGCTAATTTAAAAAGCTTAAATAGTTTTACTTCCACAGCAGGCTTGAAATCCTGCACTTCTGATTGGCCCACCAGCAGCGGATCCTGATTGGTCATCCTAGGCCGATCTGATTGGCTGTTAATGGGCGCTGCCGATTGGACGCTGCCAGCGCGGCAAACTCAAAGCATTGGCTGTTATGACAGCAGCAAGCCCTATAAAAGGGCTGCTGCTGCCCGAGTATTTTAGCTCTGTTCTGAAGTCACTAATAAAGAGTTGAGTCACTTTCTGATGCCTCATCTCCGTTCTTTGTGCCCACGCTCTGAACAGAACACTGGCGACAAAGGTGAGATTGCGGAGACTTTAAGAGCTGATCAAACACTCAACGAACCCGACAGAGCACGTGGCTAAGAGCGCACCGAAGAAGCGGCAGAATGACCAGCAGCGCTATACCACCCGCTCCATTTGACCCGGCTAACGAAGACTGGGACTTGTATATGGACAGGTTCCAGATGTTCCTGGAGACCAACAATCTGAAAGATGCTACGCCTGGTAAGAAGCGAGCTGTATTCCTAACCCATTGCGGGCCTGCCATCTTCAAGATGGCAAAAGCACTTGCGAAACCAGCAGAAGTCAAGACAATGGACTGGGACAACCTTGCCCCAATCCCCCGGGCCCATTATGCACCGGCGGTGCCAACACTCATCAGAAGACACGAGTTTTACCAGAGGGACCAACGGGAAAGCGAAAGCATTGGCGACTTCATCGCTGACCTCAGAAATCTAGGAGGACTCTGTGGCTTCGCAAATCTCGAGGAAGCCATGAGAGATCAAATTGTTCTGGACCTAAGAGACCCCACGACCCAGAGCAAGATTATGGCAAAGGGAGACATCGCCCTTGCAGATGTCATCACCGATGCTACTGCAGCAGAAGCAACCAGGAAGTCAGCCGCTCGAATGCGCCGAGTGAATGCACCGCAGTGCCAACTCGCCAGCGACGCTACGCCGTTTTCCGAGAGGCACGCGACAGCCACTCACCATGAGGACCTCGAATCCTCATCAGAAAGCGAGGAAGAAGAGGTCAACAAACTCAGGTCAAAACACAACCAGCGGGACCAAAAGAATCGAAAATCACCGTACCAATGCTCCGGATGTGTGGGCAGTCACCCACGATCTGACTGCAAATTCCTAGATGCACTCTGCCATTCCTGCGGGAAGAGGGGCCATATCGCTAAGGTCTGCAGAAGCAAGCAAGGACCCAGCCCAACCAGGAGAGAAAGCAATTTCTGACAGACAACAGGCACCCCACCAGTTAATTGGGACCGCCAAAACAACCAAGGGAACTTTCAATACAGAAACCGAGCAGCCACCACTTCATCCCGATGAGAAGAGGCACATCAGACCATCACCATAGGCCACGCTTCATCCCTTGATGCAAGGAATCGCCATCGAGCAGCAACCATGCGTTATGGAGGTCGACTCTGGATAGTCCCTATCGATGGTATCCTGGAAAACCTTCAAACAGCTGATCCCTGACATCCGTCGCCAGGACCTCAGCACTCAAAACGTCATATTGAAAGACTACCAAGGAAATAGAATTACGGTCGTCGGTTCCAGTAACGTCCGAGTCACCTTCAAGGACCACACTGCAACTTTACCGTTGACCATTGTCAATCGAGATCAACCCAGCCTTTTGGGTCTACAGTGGTTTGCGCCATTAGGAATCGAACTAGCTGGCATCAACCAGACTGGCAGTGATGACTGGGAAGCGGCCCTCGTCCAAGAATTCCAGGACGTGTTCAGCGAGAAGCTAAGCAAGTACAAAGGGTCCCCTATATCATTTAACCTCAGCCTCGAAGTTGCGCCCATTTGCCTTAAGCCTCGTCGAGTGCCCTTTGCACTCAAGCCAAAGATTGATGAACAATTGGACAAATTAATAGCACAAGGTGTGTTGGAACTTATTGACCACGCTCGATGGGAGACCCCAATCGTGACCCCCATAAAACCAGATGGATCGGTGAGAATTTGCGGGGATTACTGGGCCAACCTAAATCATGCGCTCCAGCAGAGCGCTTACCCCGTACCTGTGGTCCAACACCTTCTTCATTCCCTCGGAGGTGGGAAAATATTTGCAAAATTGGACTTAGCTCAGGCATACCAGCAGTTGCCCGTAGACGCACAGACTGCAGAAGCCCAAACTATAGTCATGCATAGAGGGGCTTTCAAGTGTAACAGACTCCAGTTTGGAGTAAGTGTAGCCCCCGGTATTTTCCAGAGCTTAATGGAAAGATTGCTACAAGGCATAAAAGGGGTCGTGCCCTACTTCGATGATGTACTGATAGCTGCCCCAACTAGATGCATTTTAGAAAAATGACTCCGAATGGTTCTACAGAAATTTAAAGACGCTGACCTAAAGGTCAAGAAGGACAAGTGCCAACTCTGTACAGAAAAGGTTGAATTCCTGGGCTATCTACTCGACAAACAGGGAATTCACCCTACTGAAAAAAAACTGACTGCCATAAAAAACGCCCCAAGACCTAGGAATAAAACAGACCTCCTAGCTTTCCTAGGACTCATTAACTTTTATAACATCTTCTTGCCCCAGAAAGCAACTGTGGCCGAACCCCTGCATAGGTTCCTCGACAAGAAGGCTTCTTGGGTCTGAGGACAACGCGAAGAGCGAGCTTTTCAGAAAATCAAAGACCTCTTAACCTCAGATGCTGTATTGATACAATATAACGAGACCTTACCTTTAACTGCCACCTGGGATGCCTCACCGTTTAGGATAGGAGCCATCCTGAGCCATATCCTATCAAACGGTACTGAGGCACCTATTGCATTTTTTTCAAAGACTTTTATGAAAGCTGAGAGGAACTATAGCCAACTTGATAAAGAGGCTCTTGCTATAGTAGCTGCTGTCAAACGCTTCCATGAGTACGTATATGGAAGACCCTTTTCCATAGTTACCAATCACAAACCATTATTTGGCATTTTAGCAGATGACAAACCAATACCTCACATCTTACCGCCAAGAATGACGCGTTGGTCGGAATTTCTAGCTGCATACGATTACCAATTGCTACACTGCCCGGGGAAATCCATTCCCCATGCTGACACTTTGAGCCACTCACCGCTACCCGAAGTCATAGACGATCCAGCTCCAACACAAACAACGCTACAAATCGAAACTCTTCCTTCTCCACCACTGACTGCACGAGACATCACCACAGAAACGAGGAAAGATCCTTGTTTAGCACGAATCCTCAGCTGGGTGGAAAGAGGTTGGCCTGACAATGAACTCAGTGACATCTTCAAACCTTTCAAAAACTGACAGACAGATCCTTTTCTCCCAAAAAGGATGCATATCATGGGGAGACAGAGTTGTCATTCCGGAGCGGCTACAACAGAAAGTCCTGAACTGTTGCACGATGGACATCCTGGCATCGTGCGAGTGAAGGCACTAGCCAGGAGCTACGCATGGTGGCCAGGTATAGATAAACAAATAAAAACTTGGGTAGCCTCTTGCAACAAGTGTCAAGAAACTTGCCCCACCAACAGAATGGGAGACACCCCGGAGTCCCTGGTCCCGCATCCACCTCGATTTTGCGGGACCCACCAAGGAGCATACCTTTCTCATAACCGTGGATGCCTATTCAAATTGGCTAGAGGTCCACAAAATGAAGAGCACCACCAAAGAAGCAGTTGTTAAAGAATTAAATAAACTATTTGCTACGCATGGACTACCAGATGTCCTGGTTTCCGATAATGGTCCCCAATTCACTGCTCTCGCATTTGAATAGTACCTATCGGGGGATATGCCATGCCTTGACATCACCAGCTCACCCTGCAGCCAATGGTAGGGCTGAGAAAATGGTCCAATTCATGAAGAAAACTTTACAAAAAATGGAACAAGGAGACATCGATCATAAAATAACCAGGATGCTCCTTCTCCAACATATTACACCACACAGTACTACAAACAAAACTCCAGCCGAACTTCTGATGGGACGGAAACTTCGCTCACACCTTGACCGCATACACCCTGCCTACACACCAGAACAACCCCTAGGGTCCAGCAGCAAGTATCGCACGTTCAAGGTAGGCAACCCAGTCTTTGCAAAGAATTTCTCAAGTGACTCATTGTGGGTCCCCGCTATCATAATTCAACTTACGGGGCCTCGTTCCTACCGGTTACAAACTGCTGAAGGGAAAATGTGGAAGCGCCACATTGACCAACTTCATTCTAGACTGGCACCTACCCCTGTCTCTAGCCCTGAACCTCAAACTTGGGGGGGAAGGGAAAGCGAGGGGGCTGAAAATGAGCCAACATACGACGCAGTACGCAAAACCCAAAAATCAACACAACCAATCCCAGGATATTCACCTTCCGAGGAAGAACTGGATCAGATGAGTGCCTTGCCACAAAACAGCACTGTGACAGCAGCAAACCCAAGAAACTCAGGAGGCAGCCTTGACGGAAGCAGGGACGACAGCCCTGCGTCGCCCAGCAAAGTGGTTGACCCAGCCATGCCGTCCAGCCCAGCAAATAGCCCATCAGAAACAGAGCCAAGGCAAGAAATGTTGGGGCAACACAGATCTGGCAGACAGGTGAAACGACCTGCGTACTTGTGAGAGTACATCACCCCACCCCTCAGACGGAACCTAGGGAGGAGGGGTGTTACGGACTAAGCAATTGCGCTAATTTAAAAAGTTTAAATAGTTTTACTTCCACAGCAGGCTTGAAATCCTGCACTTCTGATTGGCCCACCAGCAGCGGATCCTGATTGGTCATCCTAGGCCGATCTGATTGGCTGTTAACGGGCGCTGCCAATTGGACACCACCAGCGCGGCAAACTCAAAGCATTGGCTGTTATGACAGCAGCAAGCCCTATAAAAGGGCTGCTGCTGCCTGAGTATTTTAGCTCTGTTCTGAAGTCACTAATAAAGAGTTGAGTCACTTTCCGATGCCTCGTCTCCGTTCTTTGCGCCCACGCTCCAAACAGAACAATCAATACCCTAATTACACAGAGACATTCCCTGAAGATGGGCTCCAGCATGAGTCCAAAAGCTCAGAGGACAAAACCTCTGGTCTCAGTGACCAACTCAGATTGGATCCTACAGATGCAGATAGGTAGATAAATGGGTGATAATCTTCAAATTGCCTGTGATGCAGATGATTTGCATTTTGGACCCAATATCCTTTATGAAAAAATACAGAACGCTCCCTTATTTCTATTTGTACATAATTCATAAGATAGAACTACAGATAAACAAATTGTACATAAGCAAGAAATATGGAGACATTTCTTTGCCCTTCAGATGCGGTATCTGAAATGCATTGCACTATGTAATCATCTCACAAGCACTCTAAGAATCACTTCTCCATTTGTCCTAGGTATTAATTGAACACAGCTTTAATTATTTAGTTAAGAAGTATTTACAATAAAAAAAACAAATATGAAACCCATTACAATAAGTCAGACAAAAACCAAAGAGGGGAAAACAGATCAGAAAATTAATAGAATTATAAACCAGTTGGGTAAAATATATCAGCTAGCAATTTGGATGGCCAAGATTACTTCTACACCTTTCCTCATTTCTACCGTGTTTCTCCAACAATACGGCCTCCACCAAAAGGAAACCCCACCATATTTCTTTGGCATAAAATCAAATTAAGTCCCTCCCCCCAAATTTAGCCCTATTTTAAAACATGCAAAATAAGGGGGAAGGGCGGGGGACTTGCCGTTAGGAGCGCCCCCAGGCAGCAATTCCTCATCACCAGCTGCTCCTAACGGGTGATCATGACGAAGCACGGAGCTCCCTACTCCCACCTTTGCTGCAGACACCTTTGGCACCCGCCACTGTTGCTTTCCCTTCTGCCCATTCTGCCAAGTTTGGAGCTGCTGCTTCCGTGTTTGGAGTGCCGCCGCCATTTGGGGCTCCAAACAGCGGCAGTGCTCCAAACGCGGAAGTGGCAGCTCCAAACATGACGGTGGGCGATCTTTTTATTTTGGTCCACGTGAAGTTCAGAGTGAGCAAGAGAGGGAGACCGCAATGCCTTGCTAAAGAGCCAGAAAGCAGCAAGGGCTCCAGGTGGAAAGGACAGGGTCGTGATCACACGGAGATGCCCAAAGCCTGGAGCGCACATAACTAAAGGTGGAGCACGCGGTTGGCTTGGGGACTACAAGGCAGCATCTGCGCCTCTTCCTGGGCGCGTCTCTAGGTTGCTTCCGGAGCTACGGGACGCTCTCTGTTGCCTACCGGCCCTTCTTCCTTGGGCTCCCTGCCGTGGGGTACACCCACTTCCTCCTGCAAATTACGCCTCGCAACTCTTCTCTCCCTTTCCTCTCACGCCAAAAGATTGCCATCATTTCCCGCCGATTCGGGCTTCCAGCCACATTGTGATCCACAAGTGAGGTTGCTATCTCGGATGGAGGTATCGCAGTCTCCCTCTCTTGCTCACTCTGAACTTCACGCAGACCAAAATAAAAAGATTGCCCACCGTCATGTTTGGAGCTGCCACTTCTGCATTTGGAGCACTGCCTCTGTTTGGAGCCCCAAATGGCGGCAGCACTCCAAACACGGAAGCGGCAGCTCTAAACTTGGCGGAATGGGCAGAAGAGAAAGCAACAGTGGCGGGTGCCAAAGGTGTCTGCAGCAAAGGTGGGAGTAGGGAGCTCTCTGCGCTTCGCCATGATCACCCGTTAGGAGCAGCTGGTGGCGAGGATGCAAGGGGGGGAATTAGGTCACCCTCGAAAAGACGTCCTAGCTGTTTTTTCGGGGGTCAAAAAAAAATTAGGCCCGGCCTTATTATGTGAGAAACACGGTAGAACATGTTACATCCTTATTCTTAAATTCCATAGTTCTGAAATTTTGGGAGCAAGTCTAATAGATTTGGATTTTTTGTGGAATGGGATATCCTTGAACAAGGCTTTTTCTTGAGTAGTGTTGAGTAGTGTAGGGAAAAATATTTCATTGTTCTTCATAATGGTATTCAAGGGTCAGCAATATATGCATTCCAAGACCCTCTTCAAAGGTATAAAGAATATAATGTGTTTCTTGGTCTTTCCATGATTTCCACACATTCAGCTAAAGTTCTGAAAAAAGCTGCCTTTGCTGTTACTTGAATTCATTCTCCTAGACTGGGAGAAGCTGTAGTTCCATTCAACTTAAAATGAATACACATAGAAATGCAGGCAGAGCCTAGAGATGGAGTCAAAAGACCATTTAGCCTAGAATCATTACATGTCCATAAACACTCAAAATTCAATTCCTCTTGAATACCATTAATTCTTATCCAGTGCCAATTAAATGCCAATGATTAGTTGATTCTTCTGTGCAGGCTTCAGCAATAAATCTTCTGAACTGGAGCTTACATGTGATCTTGATTCTTCACACCTGACATTACTACTTTTAGATATTTCTTTTAGATCATCTGGTTGAATTCATGTACATCAGGAGTGATTTCCATATCTGACCCCAGCCCCTGCCCCTTGTGAAGCCTTCCATGGAATTACAGAGGATTGTGAGGAATTCATTGATAAAATAGTTTAAAGTCCAGGCAGACTTGACTTATGGCTACTCACAGGCATAAGATCAAAGCAGATATGGTTGTGGTTAGTCTAGGCATCAATTTTGGCAGCTCAACAGGAGCTATGAATCCCTTGCTTTCACTATACATCTACCTCATAGTATCTTCTGAATCACCCAACTAATATCACCTTGGCAGTAAGCTCAGTTATATAAACATGCCCTCTCCCTTTCTCAAGGCCTAGTTAATTCATGACAGGCTGCTCCTATGTTGGGGATTTGTTCATTAAATAACAGTTGCGGGGTGGTGCATCTAGGTTAAGAATAGAGAGAGGTTAAGAATACAGAGAGATTAAGAATATAGAGAGGGCAAAGTACTGTGAACCTGATCCAGAGTACCTGCTCTGAAACTAGTCAGGATTTCACATTGTTTGTTCTTTAGTTTCAACCCAGCAGAAGTGATGGTAGATTGTATTCTGTCTTGTGCCAATGTGTGCAACTACTGACTGATCTAAAACCTACCTCTATGTTTGTATTTCTTATTGCTGCCATGCAGTTACTTTAAGCCTTGGGATCATCCTCCAAGTTGAGCCATCAGAATCCTCAATCTCTTTCCAGTAGCAAGATTATGACTGATTACTGAAAAAAAGGTGAAATAACATGGTGGCTCCAAAGGTATCTTAGAGTAAAAATTCAAACAATATTTCCCCCCAAAAGTACCAGAGCTGTAATTCTTAGGGAGACCCTAGCCTAGTTGAAAATTACAGACCAATCTCTTTATGCTGCATCACCTGTAAAGTCATGGAATCAATTATTAACCAATCCATTATCCTCCACTTAGAGACAAACAACCTACTCTTCAATAAACAATTTGGTTTCAGAAAAAACTATCCTGCAATCTGCAACTCTTACACTGCAAAAACATAAGGACTGCACAACTCAATCAGGGCAGAGCAATAGACACAATCTACATAGACTTCTGTAAAGCCTTTGATTTAGTGGTACACTACAAACTACTCCTAAAACTAAAATCTTATAGTATCTCTGGACACCTGCACAACTTGATAGAAGCATTCCTGTCAAACAGACAACAAATGGTCAGAATTGGGAGCGTCCTATCAAATTCTGTCCCTGTCAACAGTGGGGTCCCCCAAGGCAGTGTTCTAGGACCAACTCTCTTCATACTCTACATAAATGACCTCTGTGATCATATTAAGAGCAACTGTGTTATCTGATGATGTAAAGCTATTCAACGCCACAGACAATACTGCTATCCTTCAAAAAGATCTTGACTATGTATCAGAATGGTCAAACAAATGGCAACTTCAAATCTCAACAAATAAATGCTCTGTCTTACATATTGGCAAAAACAAACAAACAGAAAATAAAATACAGGCTGAATAGTCAAGACCTTGGTGATAATCCAAACACTGCCAAGGATCTTGGAGTACTCATCTCTAATGATCTAAGTGCTAGAGCCCACGGTAACTATATAGCCAAAAAGGAGTTAAGAGTTGTTAACTTAATCTTACATAGCTTTTTTTCTGATAATATTACACTACTAACTAGAGCATACAAAACATTTGCTGAACCAATATTCAAATACAGCTCATCAGTCTGGAACCCACATTACGTATCTGATATTAACACAGTTGAGAAAGTCCAGAGATATTTCACAAGAAGAGTTCTACACTCCTCTACTCGTTGCAGAATACCTTATGCCACCAGACTTGAAATTCTAGACCTAGAAAACCTAGAATTATGCCGCCTTCGGTCCAATCTAAGTATACCGTGTTTCTCATATAATAAGGCCGGGTCTTTTTTTTTTTTTTGAGCCCTGAAAAAATGGCTAGGTTGTCTTTTTGGGGGTGACTTAATTCCCCCCCCCTTGCATCTTCGGGCGGGTGGACACCGACGGCTTGGATGTTGACCTCGGCGTTGGTGGGGCACTTTGTATCGGGGTCAACTCAGGCAGCACCATATCCGGGTGTGGAACAAGAGTACTTCCTAACGGCAAGCCCCCCCCATTCCCCCTATTTTGCATGTTTTAATATAGGCCTTAATTTGGGGGGAGGGACTTAATTTCATTTCATGCCTATAAAACATGCTGGGACTTCCTATTGGGGGAGGCTGTATTGTTGGAGAAACAGGGTAGTATATAAAATCTTACATTGAAATGTTCTACCTGTCAATGAATACTTCAGCTTTAACCATAACAATACAAGAGCAAACAATAGATACAAACTCAACGTTAATCGCACCAAACTTGATTGCAGGAAATATGACTTCAGCAATAGAGTGGTCAATGTCTGGAATACTCTACCTGACTCTGTGGTTTCTTCCCCATACCCCAAAAACTTTAACCTTAGTCTTTCTACTATTGACTTCACCCCTTTCCTAAGAGGTCTGTAGGGGGCGTGCATAAGCACACCAACGTGCCTACCGTCCCTATACTATTGTTTCTTTTATTTTTCTTTTATGTATCCATGTATTAGTAACTATGTTTTTATTTATACCTATTATCCTTTAAGCAATTGACAAACCAAATAAAATAAAAAATAAAAAGTGTATGAGGAAGCCAGAAATTTACTGCAGAAGTTGCGGTTTAATTTCTCTTGCTTGGACAAGGCCTTTGAGCACCGGGAAATCCAAGATGCCTCTTTTCTTTTGAAAAGTTTTGAGCCTCACCAAAAACTGTAGCAAATTAGTCTTAAAATATCCACTTACTTCAAGTTCATTTTCAGTGTTCTGGAGAGTGACTGCATTTAAAAGTTTGAATCTGAAATTGATTTTGAACTATCCTAATTTAAAATAACCCTGATGTTAGCAAAGTGTCTCTGGGTCCTGATCAACTCCAGCTTTCTGGTTCAGTGCCTTGGCACACAGTTACCCAAGGCAATAAAATTGAGGCTTGCCAAGAGAATCGGACTGTTTTAAAAAGATTGCAAGGTTCTACGAATGCTTTATTTAATTAGTTCAGTAAATCCAGGTTCCTTTAGCAGTCAAGAATCCAAGATGCTACCAGCCATGGAATAAGGGGATAGGTTTTTTGAACAACCAGTGATTACTTATAAGGCATGAGGCAAGACTAAAGGGATATATAGAGATATTTGCCTGGCAAAACTAGGCTCCTTCCGATAGCATATTTTACCTCCAATTATATACAGATGCATACCATGGAAAGTTTGCTGTCAGGGTGTGTTGTTCTCTTTGGATTAACCCTCTATTTAGCAATATATTTTTCTCTAATCAAGGAGGATTAATGAGGTCTGATTGAACTAATAGCCACTGACAGATTTACCCTTTCTTCAGATACTCATTGCAATAGGGTAAGCTTCATTGAATTCAGTGGGATTTATTACTGAATAGTCATACACAGTGAGAGCCAGTTTGGAATAGTGCTGTAGGGTTTCTCATGCTGCCTTAAGCATGAAGCCAGCTGGGTGACATTGGGCCAGTCCCCTCCCTTTCAGCCCTAGGGAGAAGGCAGTGGCAAACCACTTCTGAAAAAACCTTGCCAAGAAAGCAGCAGGGGCTTGTCCAGGTAGTTGTCAGGAGACAAGAAAGACTTGAAGGTACTTGCAAAAAAAAAATCATGCATAACCTCATGCTATTCACTCATCTACTTTAGCATTACATGCTGAATGGTATGTTTAATTCTTCACACATCAATTCTTATGGAGCGCAGATGGCACCAAAGTAGTACAAGCAGTGATCTGTAAATCAACAGGGACAATCTAAAGTCATGCAAAATATAGGATTATAATATTTAAGCTGCAAATATCCAGGTGAGCTGATCTGAATTTGGTAGCCATAACACAGGACACAAAGAGACTCACCTTAAACAGCTGGATTGTATATGTAGCTGGAGTCAGAAAATTTCCATTGCTATATTTATTTAATTTTGTGAAGAACTATTAAATTCTTGCATAGCTTTCTAGCTAATGGATCTGATAATTTTTTCCATTTTCACCCAGGCAATTCAAAAAACAAGTTTTGGTTTCTGCAATACAAGGACACATGTTTGGTCTTTCTCCTTTGCCTACTGTTTGTACTTCTTTGCAATGATATTTGACCATCAATCTAAAAGCAAATAATCAGAAGCTATATATTTAGTTTTATTCTTTCCTCATTTAAAGGGACAATAAATAAATAGAAACATAAGTGTACAACAACAATGGACATCTCCTTTGGTCCCTGCCACACCTCTTACTGTATCTCATTTTAGAGAGTAAGCACATAACTGGCTATTTTGCCTTTGGGTGAAATGGGAGATTTGTGAATGACCTACATGGCTGCCATTTTCAAAACATGTTATAATTAACGCATGTAGAATCAGAGTCTGCATGTAGAGTCTGAGTATATATAAAAATTGAATCACTGGTACATGTCAAAACTGAATAAAAACATTTCAGGCTATAACTTTTACATAAGTGTTTTTTAATTTAAAAAAAAGGTTATTACACACATGAGCATCTAATTTAAAAAAGCCTTCAAAGGTATAAATTAGATCATTAAAGAAAAGTGCAATTCCATCCAGAATAGGGAGGTTCATTATCTCTAAACCATTAAGGCTTCTAAGCCAGTAGCAATTCCATTTTGTCCAGGTTTCATTAGCATTTGTTCGCTTTCAAGCAACTCAGCAGTCTCTGTCAAGAAACAAGTGCATTACAACCTATTTCTGGATCATCTCCACCAACATTCCATGTGGAAATTGAAAAATGTCATCTAGCTCTGTGGGAATCCACAAACTCAGGGATCGAGCACAAGTCCTTTTTTAAACCTATGAAAAGAGGAAGAGGAAGAGGAAGAGGAAGAGGAAGAGGAAGAGGAAGAGGAAGAGGAAGAGGAAGAGGAAGAAGAAGAAGAAGAAGAAGAAGAAGAAGAAGAAGAAGAAGAAGAAGAAGAAGAAGAAGAAGAAGAAGAAGAAGAAGAAGAAGAAGAAGAAGAAGAAGAAGAGCTGGAAGGGACCTTGGAGATCTTCTAGTCCAATGCCCCTGCTCAAGCAAGATAACCTATATTATTTCAGACAAGTGGTTGTCTATTCTCTTCTTAAAAACCTCCAGTGATGGAGTGCCCATGATTTCTGAAGGCAAGCTGTTCCACTGGTTAATTGTCCTCACTTTTAGGAAGTTTCTCCTTAATTCCAGGTTGCATCCCTCCTTTGTTTTCAGTCCTTGTTTCTTGTCCTGCCCTCTGGTGCGTTGGAGAATAATTCACCCCCCCCTCTTCTTTGCAGACGCCCCTCAAATAATGAAATGCTGCTATCATGTCACCCCAATTCTTTTCTTTAGAAGAGCCAAACCCAAATCCTGCAGCCGTTCCCATTCCAGGCCTGTACTGATCACAATGGCTGAAGTTTACATTTAAAAAATACTAAATGTTAAAGGCAATTATTTTAAGTCAGATAATTTGTTCCCAAAGGGGAAAAAAAAGAGAGGGTTCAATCCATCCAGGCCACAAGATGAACAGAAAACTCACCAACTGGCATAAAGGAGAAGTGCTTTGTAGTGGAATGCTGACTATTATTGGAGAAAGGAAGAAATGGATGGAAGAATTGCATCCCCAGAATCCCCACTCAGACTGACTACAGACTGCAGAGAGATGAGTTACTTCAATGGAAGCATTAAGGAAATTCTTCTTTGGAGGTGAAATGTTGTAGTGATGCTTGGACAGCTAACTCAGGGAAGGCTCTCATTATTAAGTTATAATGAACCGTCCCCCAAGCTATGGGTTCCTTCCTGTGCTTAAGGCTGCTCTTGCAAACACAGTCTTTTCTCATTCCTTTGAGGCACATATTAAGTAACTAGAAGTTTCAAAGGTCTCTAAGTTAATGGGCTTTTCAGAACCAAATGTGCCAAAACCTGCTTTAATGATGATATGTTGCTCTGTTTTCATCTTTGACTTCAGGATAGGCGGAATAAGTTGCTTAAAGCATTTTGTCTGAGTTTAATGGGGGGAGAGCCCTCAGGGCGAGCACTTAAGCAAACACTTTGATAGCCATTTCTTTTCCTTTTTCTGGCAGTGGAGGGGAACAGACGACTTGCTTTCTGATGGAAGATTTGGGGACAAGCTGCCTTTGAAATATTTACAGTGGAATTGCTTCAGAGATTTGGATGAAGTGGGCATGCAATTGTAGATCAATAATTCATCAGCTAATTCTCCATTTCTTATTCCATCTCCCCCTACCTGGTACCTCATAGATGTGTCAGATTTTATTTTGGGGGTGGGGAACATTTCTGGGAATTCTAGTCCAAGATGTCTGGAAGATACTGGCTTAAGGAGAGCTGAGGGAAGATAGTTGGCATCCTTACATCTTTTGGTTTTTGGTGTTATATCAGATAGAAAGCCCACTCCTTTTCAGATCAAGTCATAGTTAATATTTTGTTTATTTATTGATCCCACCTTTATAAATAATTCAAGGCAGCAAACATGCCTAATTCCCTTTCCTTCTCCTATTTCTGCGAAACTGTGTCAGGTGACTGAGAGACCATGACTGGCCCAAGATCACCCAGACAATTTTCATGTCAAGGGTGGGACTAGGACTCATATTTTCCTGATTTCTAGCCTGATGCTTTAAACACCAGATCCAACTCGCTGTGACAAGCATACAACAAACTGTGTGAAAGTTATAGTTGTGGGATCTGGGTCAAGAGCTTAAATTAACGTTAAATTAACAATAAAGTGAATCTCTTTGGGTACAGCTACCAGAACTGGGCTGAAGACAGCCATCCAGTGGCAGCAAAGAGAATTTTCCTCCTCTCTTTGCTGCCATCTAGCCTTTATCTGGATTTTTGCAATTTGAATGTAGTCCTATGGTCCTGTTTTGATGAGAGTACATTCCTCCTATCCACAACAACATCATTATTGTGGTTCATTACACAGTCAGCCACATATTTAGACCGGATTTGGCATGTTATCTATTGAGTCCTTCCCAAGGACTTGGGGTGCAGATGCTGTTGGTGTTAAAGGTATCATTATAGGATGTAATCTATTCCAAATAAAGCTGCCTTTTGCAATTGATTGGTAGTGATTTTGTCAATTCCAATACTACTCAAATGTTACTCCAGTTGTTCTGGGATTGAACCCATGGCAATCCCAGATTGATACTATTGATACTTTTATACTTTCTTTGCTTTCTTTCACCACAGTTCTTCAATTTCTATCCACAGGTCTTTGTATTTTGTGATTTTCTTCACAAAGAAAATCTCTTCTATTATAATGTCTCCAGGTACTGTAACATCCACTACTTTTTTGTCTTTCAGATCAAAAATTGTTAATCCTGGGGTCTCTATGTGGTAGGTTGCTTGTCTATTTGAATTCTAAAGTCCCAGTACACTTTAGTTTGATTTGCATTAAGCATCTAGTTTATATAAACTCTTCTTCTGATACTTAAGTCTTAATTAAATTTGTGCTCTCAATCTAGCACCATGGCATTAAAATAAGGGAGAAATGGGCATTTACCATTGCTTTTCAGACCTTGGAACAGCATCTATATAGTCAGTAGCAACAGTACAGTAGAGTAAATCTTCATTTACTGAAGGAAGAATAATACAGAATTTATGAATAGTTTCTTGTGAGGTAAATCAGTGGCCCTATAACTTATTTAGAAGGCAAATATATTTATATTGGTCTATTGGGAAAAAGAATTCAATTGCCTGATCCCTTTTTGTTTTCTTCCCTTCAATCATGTATCATTCTTGGAGACAATCTGGACAAGCCCGTGCAATTTTCCTGGGAAGGTTTTGCAGAAGTGATTTGCCTCTTTCCTAGGACTGAGAGAAAGTGAATGGCCCAAGGTTGCCTTCTGTCTTTGGCCCTAAGGCAGGCCTGGGTATCCCTGGGTATCTTGATGCCTTCACCACCATACCACAGTGCCTTTCATATCTTTGTGAGGATTAGCCAAATTGGCATAAAAGTTGAGATGAATTTTGTAGTGTGGATCTTTCGCCCAAATCATTTGGCCTAATTTTTTTGGACTTTCTCATCTCCTGTTTTTTCTTATCTTGCCTGTGAATTTCTGTGAACTTGAAAACTTACATATTGATAATGATATCTACCTAAACTTTAATAAGATAGAATTTCTATTAGGTCTGCTGAGCTCTGAAATTATAGAGGTTCTAGTACTAAAGAAGAGAGATTTGTCCAATTGTTTTAGTTTTTTTTTTTTTTTTCACTTTGTCAGTCACTCTTGCATTTATAGTATGGCTGTGGTATATTTCAGAACTGTGTTTGGGAATAATTCACTTCATGTCTCTAAAGTGAAGAATTTACCACTGTTTTTCTTAGTATATTTTGATTGTAGAAACAAAATGATTATCATTCTATTTGCTCCCTCAAGTTCTTCTCGCTTCTAGACACTGTTTATTTAAATAGTGCTGAAACAAACCACATTTGCTATTTTAAAAAAATAATAAAAATTTAAAACTACTAGATAGAAAATGATCTCACTCCCATAACCTCTTGGATATTTTTTCCCCCTCTGCTGCTTTTTTTTTGTCAAAATTCTAGCCTATTTTATTTTATTATTTTATTTTATTTTGATCTGCAAACTGATTATATTGTAAAAGATCAGTGTTTTCATGGGTGAATAGTAATTACCAAGTAATAGCTTAAAACATTTCCTGAAGGAACATAAAGCTGTTTTTTAAAAGTCAAGAGTACATTAAAAGGATTACTGTGTAGATTTGATTTTTAGATAACACTAAAATGGATTGCAAATGGACTTATGAAAAGGGATGTTATCTCTTGAATGGAAAGTGCATGGTCTGACAGCTCAGCATGTAAATGGTCTGCAGTTATTCCTGCAAAGAACTTGGAGGGGGGCATTATTATTGTTGAGGAAAAGACTCTGGTAAAAAAAATATTCTAACTCTTAATAGACTATCCTTTAGTTTTATTATTATTTGGACAGAGACAAAAAAGCTGTAGGTTTGGACAGTAACCGTATGTTTTGAATCACTGGAAGTCTACATTTCATGACCCGTAGAAAGTCAATACCGATTGTTAGTTTTGGGAATAGAATTATTAGCACAGTCTTAAAAATGTCATTTGCCTTCTCTGATGCAGAGAAAGTGTAAATGAAATTCCCAGGGACAAATTTTAACATGCTCGTGGACAAAGATTGAAGAGCCAGCTAAAAGATTTTCTGATCTTTGTAAGTCTCTCTTCCATCCTGCAAACACAAAACAATGAAATGATGATAATGTGCAAAGTCATGTAACAGTACAAAACTGTTCGAAATATCATGAGATTTATTTTACAGTTCTTCCATCATCAGGGCTTGTATCCACACCTCTCTTGTCACTGACGACATTAGAAGCCACATACTAATTTTTAAAATATTGGTTTATTAAATTTATATGCTGCATCTTGAGGCATCTCTGGACATCTATATGCAATAAAAACATATAAATTAAAAAAATCAAACATTAATATATAAAAAGACAGAGGATTAAGAGCAATCTGCAAAATTATGGGTTTGGAGCAGAGCGGGTTCATGCCTTCAGAGTTATTGCCCCAATGACCTCCAGCCTAGAGTCTGGTTTTAAGACTTTTCTTGAAGGTCAGAAAATAGGAAGCCAAATCTTAAGATGTTCCAAAGAAACAGAAATCCGTTGGCTGATGGGATGCACAGTAGGCTTCTTCTGCCATAGCAAGTGGGCTGGGTTGATCCCATTGAATGAAGACAGTTCCTCGGATGTGCCAATTTTTGGTAGTGACATAAGGACAAGTTGAAGGAATGTAGATTCCACTGTCTTACATAGAACTAAGGGAAGAACGCTTGCCTCACTTGTGTACCTTACTTATTCTGGGCTCCAAAATGGCTCTAGGCCTGTAAAAGCTTTACACTGGAAAGTTGCCGTATGCTGCAAAAGAACTCCTGTGAATGACTGTCTCAATAGGTACAAAAAGAGAACATCAAATGGCCATTTGGCAGTGGATATTGAAATTCTTTTAAGGGATGAACGGATATTCTTTGTTTGTGTCTGTATATGGCATAGGATGGAAAGAGGAAAAAAATGACCATCTTGCAATGACAGATCTCTTTTCACATCAGAACACTGTTACATGTATTAAAAATGAAAAGAAAACCAGTACCTGGAAAGTAAGATAGAAAGAAGTGGAAAGAAGCACCTTTAGGGCCAGCTGAAGATCATCCAAAACAATTTGAAAGATCTAGCATCAAAAGTACAAACATTATAAAGGAAAAAGACAATGAAAAATATTTATAGTCTCTTATCAAATAATAACGATGAGTTTGGGTTTATAACTCCCAACAAAGAGTCTCAACTGATGCTCAAACTCTTATAAAGACTATTGATGTTAGTTGTCCAAAGCCAAAATAGTTATTAGCTGTGAAAAGCTTTTTGTTTCTTTAAGAGATGCCTATTTTATTAGCTAGCTTACTGAAACAACTTCATCTAAAGAACTATGTATAAACTTTCTGAATGGCTGAAGAAAGGACCTACTGTAGTTGAGAAGGGTGCCATAACTGACAAAAATTTAGTTCTATTACATTCAAATAGTGAGATAGTCTAAAGATAAAATCACATAATATAAATGTACTCAATATCAGATTTGGCAAAATAATTGGGTTCTCACTTCATGCTAGGCATAGTCAATAGGCTGGCCTAAACAAAAAAAAACCATATTGCAACACACCTAGCTATAATATGGCCTTACCTGTCTTTATGCATTACAAGTGTAGATTATTTTATTTAGGTTGATTAGATTTTATTTAGATTTTAGATAGTTGGATTTTATTTATTTGACCTACTTATTTGTATAATTAATTCAAATAGTAGTTTGCATGACCTTGTGAAGGGGGAAATGACCACATCGTAGCAATTAATAGGACACTGAAACTAGTAATAATTCTTTCATGAGAGGCCTCATGCTGCATGTGAGCCAGTCCACCTGTCCCTTTACCATCACACGCTAGGCCACAAACTGGAATTTTCCCTTGCTTCGTGACCAGAGGCTTTTGTAATAGGCAGCAATAAGGACAGGCCTTGAGCTAAGCCTTTAGTGTGCTTATACTGAGCTAAACCTTGAAGGTAAAACTGATCTCCTGAGTGGATGTTCACAATAACATTGATGCCGTATATAATCACGCATCTTCCTTGACATTCGTGTCAAGCCACATGCCTGCTGAAGTCCAGTGTGATTCACAAGATCTGTTCTAAAGCCTGATTGATAGATAGCCTTAAAAAAAAAAATCACAAACTTTGATTATTTACTGTTTTGTACAAGTTTCTGTACAAGAAAAAGGGTCCATTAAAACATTCCCCAAATGGAAGATTGCAAGAATGTTGCTTAAGGATGGACAAAAATAGCATTTTCTGTAATTGCCTGCCTTTTGTTCAGGCAGCAAGGGGGCCCTGACATTTTGCAACCATTGGAGACAACTTTGAAATGTGATTTGTTTACTGGGTTGACCAAAGTTAATGAGATTACTTGGCCACTCATTTAATTTTGCCAGTCTCCTGGATGCCAGTCTTTTACTGGAATGAGGTAGTAGAGCTATACTTTCTAAAGCGTGGGCTTTTCTGTGCCATGCTGTCTCTATCCTGTCTCCAGCCTCAAGCCCACAATCACTTACTGTAAGGTTTTGCAACTGTCGTTGGGTCTGAGGTCATTCTGGGATTCAAGCAATGCATTTTGCGGATAGGTATAAACTGGGAAGGAGGTGACTTAAGCTGTTAGGATTTAGATATATCTTAAACTGTAAGGCCTTTTGCTTGCTTTTTTTCTGAAATTATTATTGTGCACAACCAGACTGCTTTATGAATCATAATAACCACAATTTTAGCTTTACCTAGCATTACCTAGTAAATCTAGCCAATTGTAGCTTATTCAACCGATGGCAAAAACAACCCAGGTCACAATTTAGTGAAATATGTGAATGTAGGCTCAAAGCTAACATGTTGAAAACTATTTCTATAGCTTTCTGTAATTAGCATATAAAAAGCAAGTGGGTTTTTTTTTTAATTGAATTAAATGTTTAGTATATTGGAGATTAGTTTTGAATGGAACTGGGAGTGGGAATGCTGTCTCTGAAAACCAGTTGTTTATTTCTTTTCTCTCAGATATTATGCAGCTTTAAACTGGTGGAGAGCATTGAAAAATATGAATACTACTCTACCCCACCCTATCCTATCCTATCTTATCCTATCCTATCCTGTCTTCCATTCCATTTAATTCTTCGACTCTATTCTCCCTTTTAAGAATTTCCCTTTTTCCATGATTCCCAAATTTAGTGTAAAATCTGGTTTTAAAATCCATGCATGAATTGACTGTCCTTCATAGTGCTCAAAGTTGAGGTTCCAGGTTTCACAGGAGATTTAAAATCCAAAAACTCAAACACCCAAACTGGGTGTGTACTTGGCCAAGAAGAATTCCACTGCGCTAGAATTTCAAGTACCTAATTATTGTGAATTTTAAAATTTGTGTAACCCAACTTTTCCAGTTTCAGCAATACTGCTAGCTGCACGCTATGAGATCTTTCAAATATTTTGCTATCAAAGAGGATAGCTCCAGGTGATGTTCTATAGAGTTAATTAGAAGACACCAGCTTTGGGGCAACACACAACAACAGTGCTCTAGAAAGGAGAAGAAAAAATGATTCCTTGTCTCTCAGTGAATAATTATTTGCTCCCTGATTTTACAGAGAAGGAAGAAATATCCTGAAAATGATCTGAATTATTTTTATTTTTTAATGCTATTCAGACTCCAGTGACTATTTTGTGTGGAAGTGTTTCAAAGGAAGTTTCAGCCTAAAGAGTTAAAACCATCTGCCCCAAAGCATTGTGTAAAATGCGCAGTGTGTTGGAGAAATAAGCCAATTATGTGTGCTTCATAAGGGGAGGGGGGGACTGACCTTTGTATATAATTAGTTCTTTTATTTAAAGCAACGATTTTGAATAGATTGACTAATTAGCTGTCATAACTGGCAAACTGAAGCTTTTGGACAGATTCCTTATAAGATGTGGGAGGATCTTCATCTTTCCCTCCTGGCCTTCCTTTCTTCATTAAGTTTGCTTTGTATCCTATGCACAACAACGAGGAATGCTATTTACTGAACGTTATAGACTCCCTTCTTACTTGAGATAAAAAGCAGATGGAATAAACTGTTGCTTTAATGGGAATAACCTTTCTTTCCCCCTCCTTGTTTTAAACCACATAAATGGGCGATGTCCTGGGAAACAAAGGGAAGTGCAGCTATTTTAGCTGTGTGCTCATCTCTGCTGTTGCTTCTACAAAAGCAGAGGAAAAAGCAGAGAAACTTGGCTGTGCGTTTTATTAGCTAGCATTCCTGAGTTACTCTTTGGAGTCAATTAACCTTTGGACTTTTCATTAAGGAAATTAGGCATCAAATTTCCATGTTTGCACATACAGTCTGTAACCAAACACAGTTTAACGGCTCGGCTTGTTGATGAACTACAAAAATTGTCCTGCCCACATCTGCCCCATTTTTTGAAAGCTTTGAAAGTCTCTTTAAAGGAAAAGGATTTGCAAAAATTACCCATCATTTTAAGGTTACATCATTGATAAGGCTTCAAGACATTCAATTGCATTAGGTTAGCCCTAGCGATTCTTCACCAATAACTGAAAGAAGCCTCTAGTTGGAAGGATCGGAATTTAAAAGCTTCTGTTTGGGCTTCTTTGGATGCTAGTCTTATCCAATACAATAGCAGCCTGTTTAGAAATCAGTGGGAACCAAAAATAGAGAAATCTCTACTTTTTTCTGTGAAAGGTTCATTATAGATTGCTAGCAATGGTGGGAGATAAAGGGCAGAAGCATGGAAGGGCCATTATTGACCAGTTGGCATGGCCCTTTTTTTTTCCTCAGTGGATATTCTCCAATTGTCTGTGTCTATAGTTGGTTGAGTGCCAGGTTTTGAGAAGAAGCAAGGCAGATCCCACCAATTTGACCATCCCTTATATATCTGGTTTACATAGGTAACAATGAAGACCCGGTATTGCTGAAAATGAAAGTAGATTAGGACCTTTGTATTTCCATGCAGAATACTTTCCTCCTGCATCTTGCTCAGGGCACTTTAAATGTTAAAAGCATCTTAACGTAAAAGCTATTTCATGTAGGAATGAGTCTGGTACATCCCACATATACTTAGATGTAGTAATGTCTGCCTTTTGTTGCGTATGGCTGGCCGTTTGCACTTGCATTTCCAATACCAAAGTGCTTTCCCTGTTAAAATTTTATGGCACTAAAAAGAGCCCTGGAAAAGAGTTAAGTATTGATTTTACCAACTCTGTATTTTGGGTTGTTGTTGTTGTTGTTGTTGTTTAGTCATCTCACCAAAATGCTAGGACTCTGGAGTTACAATGCCATTGCAGCTGTCTTCATTCATTATTTTCAGCACAAATCCATGGTGATAGGTTTAATTCCGGGAGGGCTGAAATTTGCTCCACACCTCCCTTCCCATATAACTTGTCAGCTAATTACAGCCTTAACTTTTCTGTGTTTCTATATGTTCTATATCCAGATTGGCCAGGGAGGAAAGCCTTCCAGACCAAAATGTAATTTCAAAAAACTGAAGCTGACTGCCACAGGTTGACCCTGCTCGTTATTATCTGAGTGGGAATAGCAGCTTTGAACATCGTATGATGTCTGAAGCAGGAGCGTTTTTTCATTAGAAAACCCCCTGCTGAAAACTGACCAAAAGTGAGTGTGTGTGTGTGTTTTTAATCTTGCAAAGATAACTGCAAAAAGATCCTTTTCTACGAATAACTAGAAGAAACAGAAAACGTTCCTCTTTTACCTGTCTCATACGCTTCTGAAGTCTATTGTGCCTCTAAAGTAAATGATAAAGAATCTAAATTGTTTTTGTCTGCCCAATATAGCTGAGACAGGAAACTTGGCTATGGCCCATTCTCAAATTCTTAAAGCTATTCTTTAGATTGTTCATATTCATAATTGCTTTGTATCCAAGAAAATGGTCTTCTTTATAGATTAATGCCTTTATTACTTTTGAGTGGGAAAAGAAGAACACAAAAAGTAATGCCTTAACTTAGTAGCAGTCGCACTTTGTCTAAAAGTCACAATTAAACTAGGATGGGAAAATCTATTACTACCTTTATTCAAATCTATACTATTGAAAATTGTCTGTTGTCTACTACAGGCATTTATATCCTTCACCCCCCAAACCTCCATCATCTATCACCAATGTGGCTCTAATTGGGGATGGTCCATATAATATAAGGGTGGGGAACTTCGCCCTCCTCCCCATTCTCCCCTCCAACATACATATGCCTTCACATTACATCAGGGGTGGGAAATGATGGCCTTTGTATGACTTGTGGATTTCAACTCCCAGAATTCCTGAGCCAATGACTTTTAGATGAAGCATGGCTGACTCAGGAATTCTGGGTGTCCACAAGTCATAAAAGGGTTCCACTACTGATCTAATGGGGAGGCAGATGTATGTTGGAGAGGAGGGGGGGGGAAGGGATCAAAACCACTTTCCTCTCCATTTCTATATGTCTGCATTTTTTGGATCAGTCTACTTCAACCTGCGTTACATGGGCAAACACAGAGAGAAATAAATAATGAAGCAGGTGACTTACATACTTGCATCTAATGCTAAATCTCATATAGAGAAGTCCAATGTTTATACCATGAAATTGCAACATATGTTTTACAAATTTTCATCCTCACCATTTGTACTAGACTCCTATGCCTGTGTGGTTTCGAGGTATCTGGGCTTCAGGTTCCAGAATTCACCAGGTAGTATTGCTTTTGGCAAGGAGTCTGACAGTTCAATCCATAGTTTGGGGGAAATTGCTGTGCTTCTCATGTCTGTTTATGATATAACCTGCCATTGTCCCTAAGATCTGGAGGTGATGACACTTCTGCATTCCATTATGTGCAGGAGGCAGATTGCTGACATTGATAGCCAGGCTTCCTAAAGAGAAAGCTGGCAGAAAATTGGAATTCCCTTCTTCAAGTAATATGCCAAGAATTTTCCATGGCAACTTCTAATTTTTGCAGATGATGCTCTTCAGATTTAATTATGATGCTGTGTTGATTTTAATAGCTTGTGTTCTTCTTGTCTCAATTAAGTAGGTTTTAATACAAAAACATATAAAATATGAACCTACTGTGCCCAAGACAACTATGTCTCAGAAAAGGTGGAAATGGAGTTAGAGGATACCTTCCCTACAGTACTTATGAGTCCTGGTGAGGCCCTTCTGATTCCTCTTCTTATCACTTCCTATCTCTCACTATCTTTTTCTTTAGTATAACCATGACAGGAAAAAAAGACCTTTTATTTTTGGAGGAGATAACTTTTTTCCTCTTTTCAAGTATCATTTGGAATCATTCTGCCTTAAGAACTCCATCAGCCTCTCAAGACACAATTTGTAACTTTAGCATATATGTAAGTGGATGCTGAACTGCCATTATGGTAACTATTTTCTCTTTTCCTTTCCAGACCTTGCTAATTATAGGAAGCATTTCTACTACAGGAGCTACTTTTGTTTTAAAAAAAGGTGGGGGGGGGATCCTTTTACATTAAATTTGTGGTCATTTTAAAATTAGATTTCATTTAAAACTGGAACGAAATACAAAAATGCTGATTTCACAGGAATGGGGAGGGGGGGGAAATCCTACGAAGGTATTTTCAGATAGCATGGGAGAATCCTTTCTACAGGAGAGTAATTCCATGGTACAAAAATTAAATACTTCATCATGCAAGGTCTAACTTTATTTTTCCTTCCCCAGGTAGAAAATGAATCAAAATATGCACTCCTCTAAAGAGGCTCTATTTTGAGAAAAGCAATGAATGGCAAATCAACTCAGAAATTCCAGTCTAAATTGCAAAATATATGAATCTTTCATCTTAGCCAAAAGCTCAGTGATGTGGCTTTCTTAACCTGGCTCCACATTTGCCAGGGCAATGTTGTGATGGTTAAATGGTAAGACTGGACTGGGCTGAACAGGGTTCCAATCTCTGGCCAATTTTCTTTTTATCTAATTACCTTAATGAAAGGTGATGGAAGTTGGTATATAGAAAGACCCATGTATGGTGGGGGGGTGGTGGACTGTGTGCACTTCCAAAATATTTCAGAAGATGTGCTTTAAATATGTGAGTAGAGGACCTCTCCACCATTTATCTGCAGCTTAGATGTATTCCTATTTCTGTGCAGTTGTAAAGGCTTGAAATATTTGAAATATTTGAAAGAGGTAAATTTGCATGGAAGCCTAAGGGCACTTTAAGGAATAACAGGGAGGCTTTATTCCCATCCTAGTACAAGGCCTGAAGCATTTCTTCTGAATGATCAAAGCACGCATCGTCCTACTACACATTGCATGGAGTTGCCTAGAAGAAGGATGCGATAGAAGTGTAGCTCAAAAAGGAAACTCATGCAGCAGAGACATGCTAAATGTTTTCTTGCTCTTCTTTAGAGCAGGGCTGTCAAACTCACAGGCTGGATATGTCACGCCTGGTTTAGCGAAGGAAGAAAAGTCATGATACATCATGTGACGATGCCGTGACGATGCAAGTTTGACACCCTTGCTTTAGAGCTTTGAATGTTATTGGAAACCATTATTTCTTACTGTAGCAGTCCTAGATGATAAAATCTGAATATAACTGTGGAACAGTAATAAAAAGCTAGCCCTTCCAATTTGGATAATCTCAACTTGATCCAGAAATAAAACTAGTGAATATTCAGGTCTGGGCCAGCTGTGCATAATTGTTGGACTGAATTTGAATGGCTCTGATCTAAGTCTTTTCCTTGACTTTGGATTCATCTCTGAAGAGGAAGTTATCCCTTTATATAGGCATTGCTGGTGCCAACTTTGAACTCTCTCACTCCCCTCTTTTATCCAACAATGGATGTTTTTTTTAATCTAATCCCAAGCATTCTATCAGCACTTTCTCCTTCACAGTTGTTATCAAGTGAACATTTTAGAGTTGGAAGACACCCAACAGGATGTGTAATTGAAGACCATCCTCCATAGAAAATAGGCTCTTGTTCTATTAGGCCAACTAAAATAATTCAATATCACAGTAAATGCTGCAATGTAAATGGACTCCTGAGTCCTTTCCAAGTAATTTTAATTGAAAATAACTCCTATTGATTTCAGTGGGACTTTTAAACTAATTTATTTGGGATAACACCTAAATATACAAGGACAAAGTCATCCATTAGCAGACAAAGATAGTAGGATGAAAGAAAATAATAATGAATTCAGTTGTGGGAAAGTTGGCTTTAGCTTCCCATATTGTGAAGTTGATGGTCCTGGAGCAAATCAAATGTAATTCAATCTGATCAGTTTCACAGAATCGAACTCCAGACTAGAGATAATCTTAGAGGGGAAGAAATATAGAAATGAAATGAATCATTGTGGGAGATTTGGCTTCTGTGATCTATGCTTTCTTATCTCATTTGCATTATTGTTATTATGTACTATACATGGATTTGTCTTCTAAAAGCATTCAGAAATCAGAGCTATTGCAAAAAATATTAGCTAGGTCTTATAATATCTATTCTAAACTATGTCCACCAACTTACAGTTTGTTTCAGAACCAAAATCAAGTTTCTGATGGTTCTTGTTTATAAAATTCCTACCTTACTTGCTTGGAAATCCAAGTATGAGGTTAGATAAAGACATGCTTTCATCTTTTAGTGACCACAGTTGGGTTTGACAACTCTGTTATGAAATGAAGTGATCACTAAGAAGAATTTTGACCATGCTTATAATCATATCACAACTTTCATTTGCTTTACAAAACTGCAAAGGCTATAAATGTTAGTATGGTCACAAGGTTAATTTCACCACCAGCAAAACCGCTGCATACGAAGTCGTGAATTTGTTAGAACACAAATAAAGACATTTCAAAGTCCATTTTCTAGTTTAAAAACCATGTCAATCATTTAGAGGTTAGATGGCTGAGTCCATGAGGTAGGTCTTTTTTCTAGAGCAGCACCTCAAGTAATGCAACTTGTTCCTTATGAAATCTAGATTGCTTTCAACTTTTGGTCTTCTTTCAGTCAGACTTGAGTACTGTGCTATTTCAGGATTTTTTTTTAAAGAAAAAAAAATCTTAAAATTTCTCTTTGATAATTTCAGAGACAAGAGCAGATTATTTTTAAATCAACTGAGAATTGTTTTATTTTGTTGATGCTGCTGTAGTTTAGTTTATACACATTATACTGATCATCCATTAGGTGGAAAGTTAATTGTAATCAACACAACCAATTTTCAAAAGGGAAACTTTATGTTATGTTATGTTTTATGTTATGTTGTTATGTTATGTCAGTATCTGAACATTTTGAATCACTGACATATATGGAGTGGCACTCTTAATTGTGTCCATTCTTTTGAGGACAGGATTTCATCATTAGTTGCTAGTATGAGTTTGGGTTTAGTTTTACTTTTTTCTTCCTTCAAGAGATCCCAAAGTAGCTGTAATTAACACTAAAAGTAGTTCTTGTGTCTCTGGCAGATTCTGTGAGGAGTGTTGTTTAAGCCTCCAGGTTTTTATAATGTTGTTTAACCTGTCTCTATAGTACAAAGACTATTTTGATAAGGGATAGATCAATACCTCCCTGTTTGTCTTGAAGTGTCTCAAGTGCTGTTATTGTTCCCTTGCAGTTCTGACAAAGCAATTATTACTGTAAGAGTGGTGGGTTTTATGTGTTGAACATTTGCTACCCTCAGGTCACTGTTGCTTTTAAGGAAAGCTGAAAATGTCACTTGCTATAGCAACATTCAGTAAAGCCGCTGTGGTTAAAGATCTGTTAATAATTTTGAGGGGGGGGAGGCACATGTAGCTACTTAGTCCGAAAGTAACGTGTTTTTACTTGCAAAAGAGTTTTCCATTGAATTTTTGCTTTCTGACTGAAGATGACTCATTTGTCACTGTTAAAATTCATTTGTTACTGTCAGCCAATTTCTCTAATCTAGCAAGACAGTTTTGAACTTTGTTTACATATGGCAGGAGATTAGCTATCCCATCCAATTTTGAATTATTTGGGAATCTGATATGAAAATCATTAATAAAAATAATAAGGGGGTAAAAGAGTCCAGCAATGATCCTTATGACACCCAGTGTAATACCTGTTCCCAATTTGATTCATAACATTGAATATTATTTTCAAACCAGTTATACATCCCATGTAATTGTCATGCCAGAGAGCAAATTAAGTAGATTGTTAATCAGCATATAATGGAATACTTTTAAAATGTAATTGGATACTGGTCAAATGCTCTACTAAATGCAAGGAATGCTGCTATATATCATCCCCATATTCTTCCTAAGCTTTTTATGTAGTCACATTGACTTCTTTGAATGTTCGCCCTTCCTCCCCCTCTTTATCAAAAATACTTGTAGTGGTGCTTTCAGTATCTCATTCTTCCCTCATTCTTCCTCATTCCTGTCAAGGTACCCTATCATTGACCTGAGTTTTATGAAATCTGAAATATACATTTGACAGTTTCTTCTAGTTTGCCTTAAGTCCCAAACTCCCAACTTTTTATGATCACTTTACCCCAATAGTTCTATACATCATTTAAGTGTTGTTGTTTTTGTGTTGGAAGCATGAGGTGCTTTATCATTTAAATAAATAAATAAAACATTTCTACCTCTTATTCTTCCTTAATTAAATCTTCCTTATTAATTGGTGCCAAGTATAAAACCAAGTCAAGTGACATTATATGGTATATGAAAATAATGATCTATTGCCATATACATGGAGGGTTGTTGAAGGAAGTAGGGGTGAAAATATATTTATTCTTATGCATGCAGTCTATAGAACTATTTATTTTCATGTCTACATTTTAAAACATAAGATTTAAACAGTAGGACTTGTGGTTTACCAGCTTCACTACATTCTACTAGAACTTTTAGGGATGCTTTCCTGTCTCAGTTTTTGCCCAAATATTTAAGAATTTTTGGGCACTTATTAGATTTTAACTATGTAGAAGTATGTTTGTTTCAGCTGAGAGAAATTGTAACCAAGAATGACTGTGCCAAGGCAACTGTCTTGAAAGAAGTCAATTTTGAAATCTGTTAAGGAAGTTTACCCAATCCAAAAATAAGATAAGGTTAGCGAAGCAAGATTTGTTCTTGATACATACTTGCTGACCTCTAGTGATTATGCATTATTTTCTAAGGGCTTACAGATGGAACTCTTTATTATCTGCTCTAGACTGACTGCTTTGTAGATAACTGGATCTTCTTCCTTTCTTCTTCTGAAGATGGGGCAGATCCACCCATAGTCTCCAGGATTTCTCAGACCAGTCAAACCAGATCCTTATGAATTATCAGTTTCTTCAGTGTTCTAGGATTTAAGTTATTTAGCTCTGAAGATTTAAACTCATTCAAGGCAAAGAAATATCCATGGCTCCGTCTCAATCTTCCATCTTGCCTCTTTGCAGTTTTTTTGGTGGATCCCAGACTTTTTATTGGAGGAGACTGAATCAGTCTAAGAGTTGAATAGGTCTGCTTAGCTGCTAGCATTTTGCCTTCTTCATTGAGCAGATGGCATACTATTTTCCCCTTTCCTTTTGTTCTAAATGTACTTTAAAAAAATATTTTCAGAATTGTTCATTCTGAATCTTTGCTTGCCTAAAACCAGTTGTACTTACTGTGCCAAGCTATGTTTCTATACTTTTTCTTTGTGACCTGATTCTTTTTCTAATTCCTATTTACCTTCTTTTCTGTTTTCAAATATTTACTATTTTTTGCATAGTCACAATAGTTTGTCTACCTAAAAGGAATTGTTTGCATTTTTGTTTTAATATTTCCTTCTAAGAAACTCTCATCCTTTCTTCCACTAGCTTCTCCTGCCAAAAGATTACACTCAAAATTCATTCATTAAAATCCTCCACACCCCCTTTAAAAAAAAAAAAAAATCCAAGACTTCAAAACATGTTTGACTTTACCCAGCTTTAGGGCTTTCCCAACAGCAACTTTAATGTGCTTTCCTACCATCTTCTTTCCACCTATCCTTTCCACGATCACCAAAACAAATGGCTGTGCAGGATTGGAGCATTCAAGATGCTCCTTCCTGCTTCATTGTGTATGTTTTTTTAAGTCAGTTGATTTCCTTGGAGATTGATATTGCCATTTCAATCCCCACCCTGTCTCATAAAGCAGAATTCCCTGAACAGTTTTGTTAAGACCTTTCCAAAGCTCAGTAATCACATATGAATATGCAACCTTTCAAAGTAACAATTTTTTAAAGTTCAAGCCATGGGAACATCAATCTCCTAGAAGATATGAAAGATCAAGAGACAGGTATTCTCAGACAAAAATACATCTGGAATTATTGGCATTTATACTGGGTAATCTGTTTGCAACATGGAGGCAGAATTGGATAGCAAGTATTGCTTCCTCCATGGAAAGTTTGAAGTTCTAGTTCTAGCAAGTCAGTTTAGTACTATTGTGATCCATAAGCTTCATACCCATAGAGCTTTCTTTCAAATGATAATTTGTTAACATCCTGATGTTTCCTTAGACATCTGCAGGTTAAGAGGTTAGGACTGAGGCTAAAATGTCAACATTTAGCATTACTGTCTAAAATTCCTTTAAAGCACTAATCAAACATACTTAAAAAGCCAGTTGTGAACCATTTATAGCTAATACTCTGGCAAAGACCAAGATCAAGGGAAGTACTAATACCACTCTATAAAGCCTTAGTAAGACCATACCTAGAATACTGCATCCAGTTTTAATCACCACTCTATAAAAAAGGTGTTGAGACTCTAGAAAAAGTCCAGAGAAGATCAACCAGGTTGATTAGCTGACTGGAGGCTAAAACATACAATAAACAGTTACAGGAAGTGGGCATGGCTAGTCTAGTGAAGAGAAGGACCAGGGGAGACATGATAGCAATGTTCCAATATTTAAGGGGCTACCACAGAGAGGAGGGAGTCAAGCTATTGTCCAAGGCACCTGAAAGTCAGACAAGGAATGATGGATGGAAACTGAACAACCTAGAAAGAAGGAGAAATTTTCTGACAGTGAGAACAATCAACCAATGGAACAGCTTGTCTTTGGAGGTTGTGAGAGCTTCATCACCTAAAGCTTTCAAGAAGAGACTGGACTGCCATTTGTCGGAAATGGTGTAGGTCTTGGGCGGGGGATTGGACTAGATGACCTATAAACCTGTTAATCTGTTAAGATTTCACTTCCCCCCAAGGGTGGGCATTCACTTCCCCCAGAATTATAATTCTATCTTGAACATGAAGCCAGCTGGGCAGCCTCGGACCACTTATTTTCTCTCAAACCAGAGGTGGTATTCAGCAGGTTCTGACCAGTTCTGGAGAACCGGTAGCGGAAATTTTGAGAAGTTCGGAGAACTGGCAAATATCACCTCTGACTGGAGATTTTACAGTATCCTTCCTCTGCCATGCCCACAGAACCAGTTGTAAAAAAATTTGAATCCCACCACTGCCTCAAATTTAGAAAAGAGAAAATGGCAAACCATCTCTGAAACAACCTTGTCAAGAAAAATCCAGGGACTTGTCCAGGTAGTCTCCAAGAATCAGACATGACTGAAAGGGGAAAAGGGGAAACTGGGGGGGAAGAATCATTTATGGGATTTTAAACTGGTTTACACAGATTCAGCATACTCCCATCATGAGCCATGCAAGTACAAAACAAATAATCCATCTTCTCGATATTCACCCAAAAGCATGAATACAGCATCTGTAGTGTGATCATTTAATGAAAGTTTGAGTCATATGTTTTGTCATTAATTTATTTTTTTTAAACAAATTGTATTAATTTTCAAAGACAATAGAAAGACAAACAAAACATATAACATAAGAACATAAAACATCTTTTCTAAAAACTGCTTAACAAAACAAATAAAACATCTCATTTAAGTACATTACTCTTTTCCAACTTCTCACTGTTTCTTCCTTTATTTCTGTTCAATTTTATTCATTAAACTTATACTTTCATGTATTTCATATTACTATATTTCATATTATTACTATTTCATATGTTCTTATCCAACATCATTAATCCTCGATAAACAAACATAAGCAAACAAAATACATAACATAAAAACATAAAACTTCTTTTTAGAAAGTGGCTTAACCCCGGGTTATAACTTTTTATACAGACATAAATCAAATTCATGCTCACCTTATATACTATTTCATATCTTCTCTTTTCACTCTCTTAATTCTATTTAATTTATTTAATCTCAATTTAAATAATTATACTTGTATCTTTTGTCCGTTCTTTGTCAATTATCTATTTATCTTTTCTCTTTACCACAAACTTTTTCCTGTAATCACTGGTTGAAGTATGACAACTTTCTATTTTCCCCCCAAATTTAACACTTGAAATAATACATAGTTTCTATTCTGATTCTGCTTAGTACATTCTACATAACATTTTAAAATATAAAACATAATGATCTTATATTAAAAATAATGTTCCATAACAAATTAATTAATTAAACTCTATTAATTAAATCTTAGACATTTTACACATTTCCTACAATATTCTATCAACACATATTTCAATACAATCTTATGTACTTTTGCAGAATCTCTTTTTAAATTATGTTTTACCCTTTATCTCTGAAAAAAACCTGTTTATTAGCATCTTGTTTTAAGCCTTTATAACTTCCCTTCATTTTTTTCCTTCCTTCCTGGTCAAATCTAGCCTTTTTACCTCCCCCCCCTCAATCTCCAGCCTTTTAGTCTCCCCTCTCTGTTGTATTCCTCTCTTCTGTTGCTTTCTGACATTATATCGATTTTACACCTTATTTTTCCCTTTCTTGGTTGTTTTTTTAGAACTTGAATTCTCCATTTTCTTTTCCTTTTTACCCTTTTCTTTCTCATTTAAAATCATATGTCCATTAAAGATGGCTTCTTCTTCCTCTTCCCAGCCTTTTTCTTGTTGCATTTCCTGATAAGTAGAAATCGCCATTTCTAAAAAGCAAAGGATAGATCCAAAGGAGCTCTTGCCTTCTTCTTCTTCTCTTAATTTTTCAAATTGCATTTTCAGTTCTTCAACAGATACCATTGTAAAAAAAAATTTAAACAGTCCAAATGTTTTCTTAGTCTTTCAAACGATAGTTCACAAAAGTCCCAAAGTCATCAAGCAATCAAAGTCAGCACAATCAGCACAGTCTGTTTCATTTAGCACTTTCTTCTACTTTCTCTTCCTGGGGTAGCATTCAATTACACAATTCCAAGGTATTTTTTGGAAGTTTTACTGCAATTTAATCTCTGATCTTATAAAACTCCAAGCAATCTCCTTCAACAAACATTAATATAAATCATTTGCCTCTCTTCCTTCCCACTTAAAGCAAAAAGATTTTAATTTTTAAATGTCAGTGTTTAAAAATCTAATGTCCCCTTGGCTTTAATTTTCAAAGTTAGTACCTTCTGCTGCCAAAGCGGGTATTTCCGATTTCCATCTGCTATCTCCATGGGGAAGTGAGGAGAAAAAAAAAAACCTTTCCCTTACTTTCCACCGCAGCTTAACAATCTTCTGGGAAACAATATATCACTTAAAAAGCCAAAGTTCCAGGGTATTCAGATGTTAATTGTCCTCCCGGTTCAGCCAAAAGCCTTCTCTTTCTTCACTTCCTCCTGCACAAAACTTGTCCGGCTGAGAGGTTCTTTGTGACGGCCATTGCTGACCGCCACTCCACCACCTTTGGAAAAGGGAGTTAAGCCGGCTAGGGAAGGGGGGTGAGATATCCCCCGACCCCTGCCCGGATCTCCCCTCTCTTCAGTTATCCCTACAGGATAACTATAGCCTCCCAATCCAATTGGATCGAAGGCACTCCAGCAGCAAGCGCAGCAGGGAACACTGCCTCCGAAGCCTGACAAACCGGAACTATCTCCTTTTCTCATTAATTTATTATATGGGATTCTCCTGTAAGATTCAGACAATGTATAGACTGATGTGCCTCTCAGTGAAAGTGCCATTTAATCTTTCCCTTTTTAAAAGTGCAGAAGGAAAACCAGTGATGATTGAGGAGAAAGCCAATCAATTTCTTCCTTAATTCCCAGCAACAAGTAGATTTATCATTTAGAGCTGGCTGCTTTGATGCTGAAGAGGTCTTCAAATAAATCTTGAAGAATATGAAAGTACTTACCGCAAGCCCTTGGACTTAATGGCAAATGAGCACCTGCAATGGAATTTGAGACAAATGTTTTGAAACCCTTTTAATGCCGCTGTAGAAATTCCACTCAGATCATTGATAACACTCCAGTGAAGGGTTCTGTGGACTTTTGATCGACCATTTCACCTCATTCACAGATTTGCTCAAGATAGAATAAAAATTCAGATTTTGGAGGTATCCAGTGTCCCACTTCCATTTCCTTAGCTATCCTTCTGGGCATTCAGCTAGTTCAAGATTTCCTACCTATTAAACTTTTAGACTTCTTAGGCTTTTACTGATATCTGTATCTCTTTGACCAAAAACCCGCAGGAAAACAATCCTGGGAAATAGATTTTCTAAGAAGAAGTTGTTGAGTGACTCGGGGTAGAGAAAAGAAAATTTATCTGCGTTTCTGTGCCTGCTCATTGGGAAATAACTTTCCCATTTTACCTGCCATCACCTAGGTGCTTTTGCAGTGCAAACTTCAATTTACACTCCAAGTAAACCAAAGTCATTGCCGATTTGGCTGCAAACACATAACAGAAAAAGCAGCCTAATAAATCTGATTAAAAGCTTAAAATCATTGTAAGAATAGCAAGCAGATTCACTGGGAGTCATGTGGGATACATAATTAATAAAGTACATTTGTATGTATGTCTCTGTGCAAAAGAGATGCCTTAATGTGTATGTAAGTTCATTCCTGGTCCATTGTTCGCTCCCCTTTGTTAATAATCTCTGAATAAATTCAGTAGTAGATTCTTTTGTCATTTTTTCCAGTCATTTGAGGTAGAATAGTTTCACCTCTGTCTCTCATGACAAAGTTTAACTATTAGAAAAAGTAGGTAAGTCATGGAAAAATAATAATAATTAGAACTCTTGTGTCTCAAGGCAAATTTTATTTATATATTAATTTATTAGATTTGTATTGCCATCCATCTTGGGAGCTTACAATCTCTGCAATATTGCACATTGCTAATAAAGGTAGCTTTAGAAAACATTAGAGAACAGCAGGACAGGAATGAAGTTTTATATTAAAGTTGGTTGCTGTACTTGCAAGTATGTGTGTTTGCATATGTAAATTCTATTTAACTTTGTATATGTGCATATAATATATTTCTGCCTCTTGATATCCACATCCACCTGCATATACAATTCACAAACATACATATGTCCAGTAGGATCTACCCACAGAGATTGGTAATAATTTCTTGGGATGGAAAGTTGAAAAGACACTGAATTAGGTGAATTGTCCAGTGAGAGGATAGCCTCCTACCCAAACCAACTTTTTAAGTTATGGCCAGAACATCTTGGTCCTGACAGAATTTTCCTAACAGGGAGAATAGCCATAGAGTCATACAGTCAGGTCAGTATGAATAGAGGAAAGGAACTGTTTAAGGGTGTAGTATGGGCATGCTTGGAGTCTCCCAAAAGTTACTATCAAATCAAGGGCAGTTCATCCTCTTGTGCCATCCTCCATCTTTTAGAAAAGAAAGATGTCTGGATTTTTTTTTTAAAGCCCATGCTTTGTAGAGTTTGTCTCCCAACAGATGTAAGGGTAATTAAAGTCTCTTGCCATTATGAGTTCATGCCTCCTTCACAGATCTGCCATTTGCTTTTGAGAGGCATCATCCACATCCTTTTGGTTGGATGACACCAATAATGGTATTTTATTTGTTCCTTCACATATTTAACACTCCCTACAACCAAGTTCGTTCATTTGGATTTCTGAGTAGAAGTTTTTGCATACAATACCCTTCCTTCTTCTTTTCTATTGCTTTTAGTCCTTTTAAAATGAATGGTATCCTTCATTTTCAGCCATGGGAGTCATCCTATCAGATCTCCATTATACTATTAAATCATGTGTCCCTTCCTGTATTAAGAGGTCAATCTAATCTCATTTCCCATACTCTTGAGTATTAATGTATAAAAAAATGAAGGCTGTGAGCTTTACGAACCAAGGTTCTTTCTCATGTTTCACTGAGTGGTTTAAAGAGACATAATTTCATCAGTGCTCCCAATTTCTACAGCGCAGTAATTTTTGTCTTAAGTCCTCATTTCAGAGTTTAACTTTTGGTTTCCATCTTCTGCCAGACTTCCTACTCAAGCTTGCTACACTTTGATCAAGCACATCCCTACCAGTTCTTGTAAGGTGCAGTCCATCATCTAGATAACCCACAATCTCAGAAACCAAATATCAGTATCATTTTGGTAGAGAGTTGCTGACTGACTTGCATTATTTTTTCTCTTTCCAGTTCTCTTCCACAGTTTGGAAGGATGAATTGGAATTATTATCTGACCCGAGGATCTTGAGCTTCTTTCTAAAAAATTCAAACTGATAAAATAGTTGTAGCTGATATTTTGCAGAATTATTTACCTGCTATGTGTGTTAGCAGAAAGGGACAATTCTCCATGAGTTTGGTAACTCTTGGAAGGACACTTTACAGACCCTTGAATATGGTTGGCATATATTTGCTTCAATTGTTCACAACCATGAATCAATAACTACTCTCATTGTCTTCTTACAAGGCAATTTTTCATTCTTTCTGCTCTTTAGGAAACCATTGTTCTATTTCCCATATTTTAGTTTTTCCTCTCTGCCATTTAGGGAAGCATTGTCATGTCTTCCATGTTCTATCTTCCATCTCCTTTTCACAAGATGAAAATGGTTTCTGAATTTTAGCACTCCAGAATATCTTCTATGTCTAGTATTTCAACTTACCCACTGGCGTTACTCCACTGTTTTATTGTCTTCCTTATGGAAAGTTGCTTTCACTGTCAGTTTCTGTTGCTGAACTTTCTTTCTTTCTTTCAACTAATAAATTCTCCTCAGCTGAAATGTGGCCATTTGCTGCTCCAATACTTTCAGCTTTTTCTTGACTACTATCAACTTGCATTTCCATTGTTTTCTATCAGGAAGAAGAATCTTTGCAGGCCACAGTTTGCAGACTCTATAAACTGATCAGCCCAATCAGCATACACCAGGATCTTTATGTATATGTGTGTGCATAGATAAAAGTTATCCATAATAATATTTTTGATAAGTAGGAACAGTTAGAATTATTACCAAGTTACAAAATAGGAGAGCAATGTTTCACAGGAAGTACTAAAAGAATTCCTTTATTTAGTAGTGCAGACAGATTCCTTAATATCTGGCTGGAGGTAATAAGCCAGTTTTACGATGGGAAAATATGAATGTTCTTGTAATGACAATTAATCATGCTGCCAGGATCAGGTTCTCTGTTCATATTGCAAACAAAGCCAAAGTTAAAACAAAACTGCCTAGAAAGACCGCTGAGGACACCAATTTCAGCTTGGAGAATTTCCCAGCAACTTCCTCATTTAATAGGCCCTCTCTTTTTCTCATTCCTAGGTGTGCCAATGTTATCGGTGCAACCAAAAGGAAAGCAGAAGGGCTGTGCCGGCTGCAATCGTAAGATCAAGGACCGCTACCTTCTGAAGGCCTTGGATAAGTACTGGCATGAGGATTGCTTAAAGTGTGCCTGCTGCGACTGCCGCCTGGGAGAGGTTGGATCAACACTTTACACAAAAGCAAATCTCATTCTCTGCCGCAGAGATTACCTGAGGTAAATGTATATATGTGCATGTAGTTGGGCTATGATTATCTTACTCAGCTTAGCTTCCTTGCTCTGGCTGTATAAAGTAGATCTAGCTGTATGGATAAGACTTCTGGTTGGAGGTGAGCAAAAGGATGCCCATCTCCAGTGTAGGTTTTTAATCTTCTCAAAACCAAGCTGGAAAGTATGTAAATGATTGGAGGTATGTAGTAGCTTGTTAGCTTTTGGCAAGCCCCAGAGCACCTGCTGAAATGGAAAGGATAGATAGAGCCATGGGGAGAAATTATTTGGATATTAATCTCATGAATGGACAAAAAAGGCCTTTCAACAACTCCTAAACCCTAAAGCTGGCTTAATAAAACACAATTATTTTGTTGAGTTATATGCTGTACCTCTGCCCCTTCCCTCAAAAGCTGGCTTAATATTCCCTCAAAAGTCACCATGTTATGGCTCAAGATCAGAGGTGGCATTCAACAGGTTCTGACCAATTCTGGAGAACCGGTAGCAGAAATTTTGAGTCGTTCGGAGAACCGGCAAATACCACCTCTGACTGGATATTTTACAGTATCTTCCCCTGCCACACCTACCCAGCCACGCTTACAGAACCAGTAGTAAAAAAAATTTGAATCCTACCACTGCTCAAGATGATGGCCTGGTTCAACAACATGATATGATAATAGCTGGATTTGTACAATACCCTGAACTACAATCTACATTGCCCCATTTTAACCTAATGTATGTGTGGTGCAGACTTGCCAATATGTAATTTATCTGTCTCTGTGTGGGTGAGAGTCAAGTTTTGTTATTGTCTTTATAGGAGGTAATCAAAAAGATTTTTCTGCAAAAGAGCAATAGCATCAATTCTTGAAGCAGTTTTCCTGCAATAATTGGTTTGTTAACAAAATTATTTTCAGCTTAATACAAAACTCAACATCTTGAAACAAGATTGAATTATGTACATTTCTGTGCAGAAATGTCTCTTTTATACAGCAATCAATATATCCCTTTCTTAATTAAACTGTAGCTTGCATTTTCCTAGAAATGCTATCTTCAATGGCTTCCCGAAGCTCTTATTTAAATTAATATTGTGAAATCAGTGAAAATAGCTTTGTTAATAGAGCTTCAGAAAATTTCTCCATTTATTGGGATGATTTATATATGAATGTGGGGGATGCCAGTAGAGCATAGCAATTGCCCCTCCTTTGATTCATTAGTAGAATTTCTATTCTGTTTCACCAAAAATAATTCAACTGATTCAGTAAACAAATATATAAATGTTATAATAAAAAGTACATCAAGGTACACCTCAGTGGAAATGCCATAACTCAGCCATGAAATAATGTTGAATTTCCTTCTATGTCATGACAAGCAGGGTAGAAATGCAAACAATAATTGCAAATCATAAGTAAAGAAAAACATGTATAAAATATCCATACTGTTTGATGGTTTATACCAGAGGTCTCCAAAGTTGACACCTTTAAAACTTGTGGACTTCAACTCCAGAGATGAGCGGAGGAATTCTGGGAGTTGAAGTCCACAAGTCTTAAAATTGCCAAGTTTGGGGATACCTGTTCTATACTAAGATTATATTCCTAAACATATTTATTTAGGAATATGTCAGATCAAATTCAGAAAGATGATAAGAGATCAGGGAACATTTAACAATCTGCTTAGGGTGACAATTTTATATGTATTTATATACACATATATTTTAATCCATTGAAGAATGTATCAGATTGACCCAGGATCTGATGAGATTTGTAATATTTTCAAAAAATTAGAAAGTTGATAAAAGTCTTTTCCTTCATTTTTTCAAAAAGATCTGTGCATGTCTGGTGGCCACATTTACTTTGAAAAGTAGAAATTCTATCAGACTTTCCTGCCATGGATCTGCTGACAGTAATGCAGATGGACAGATGGATCTGCTGGCTACCGGTGGAATTTATAATGGAATTCTTTTCAGCCCTGTTGATTAGAATTACGTAAAATTAAATTGCGAAAGCATTAGGGAAACGGAGTAGATTTGCCAGATAATAAAATGACCTTTTAAAATAGCACCATAAAATCCATTTCACCACTAGATAGTTGGAAGTGACCTCAGAGTTCATAAACCAATCTTTTTTCAGTGTAGAATCTGCCAAAGCATTTTCAACAGCTGGCTACTCAGACTCTGAAGATATCCAGTGAAGGGGAACACACCATTTTATGAGGCAACCATCCCCTTGACAGCTCTTGCCCTCAAGAAATTTCTCCTGATATCCAACTCACATTTACTTTCCTACATTTCCAATCCATTGGTTCTGGTCCATTTTGGGGGGAATCAAAATTTATGTTTACTCCCTCTTATTTTTGACAGACTTCAGATATTTGAACATTTCATCATATCTTTTCTTGGTCTTCTTTTCTGCAAACTACCCTGTTCAGTTTCTTTAATTATTCCTCACAGGAAATGATTTCTAGTTTCATCATCATCTTGGTGACAGTCCTCTGAACTTATTTTGGTTTCCATCTTCTGCCAAAAATAATTGCATCAAGGGTTGCAATTTCAAAGATAAAAAGTAGTAAAGACTATAAAAATAAAAAATAAAAAGTGCAAAAAAGAAAAGTACATCTCTCTTTGTGTGTGCCTATGTATAGAAGCATAAAAAAGAAAGGTAAAATTACAGCTTAACAAATAAAATAAAATAAAGAAGTAACTATCTCCCTTCATCATAACAAATATAACCATTTAAAAAACTTGTTTCTTAAGGTGCAACAAATGATCTCTTTATCCCATATTACATGGACAAATTCTAGAACCTTGTTATTCAGTCCCCATCAGCAAAAGTCCACTAAAAGGTACCAGAAACAACAACATATATTTTAAACTTAATCAGATATATCAACTTTATATTCCTTCCCATTACTTTTAATAACCTAGTCTTTAATTCCTTCATATAATGTCCTAAAACTTAATTTATTTTCTCTTTCTTTGTCCCTTCTCACCAAATCTTTCAAAAGTTTAACAGGTCTCTTTTGTAAATCCAATATAGGAAAAATATCCAGGTCACTGTCCTTGTTTGTTATTGTATGTTCCTTTTAATTATTAAAATATCAGCTGTTTTTCTTTGTATATCCATTAATTCATCATATTTTTGGGTCATTCTCATAGCCAGTCATTATTTAAATTTATTTTCATCTTATGCAGTAAACTTGTTTCTCTTTCATGACATAATGCATACACTGTTTATCTATGATAAAAGACATTCTTAAAATTAACAAGTCCATTGTTCTTAAATGTCTTTAGTATATCCAAAAATACTTTGCTCTGTTCTGTGTTAACAGGTCAAATAGGTGTTCTTTTCCTTTAATTAAAATCTTTACTTTGTTCTGGCTCCCTCTAGTGTCCAATTTTCAAAATCCCATTCTATCATTTCCCTCCCTCCTCCCTTTCAAAACATCAGCTATTTCCCACAGGAAAGATTCTTTCAATTAATTTCAAAATCCCATTTCAAGCCCATCTAAACCTTTAATCCATTTATAAGTTTCCAAAAACAACATATTCTAATCACCCTTCTGCTGTTTATTCCTCAGAACTACTAAATCCTTAAACTTGCACTTGAAAACTTATTTTGTTGAGGAGTGAAGAAAACTTTCCCAATGAAAGCCCCAAACTTACTATTCTGAAGGTTCTTAATATTTGAAAAATAGCAAAAAGATAATTTGAGAGGTGATTAAGAAATTAAGCTTGGCTGAGCTTTATGTCCATAAAGTCTACATTATGACCATGGGTGCAGTTGGAATCCCTTATTTCCAGTTGTTCCACTCACCAGCCAATTTCAAAATTTTTTATTCCTGTAGCCTACTCATGAGTAGCAGTTGTCCAGAGTATATATAGGCAATCCCATGGTCTCTTCTTGCTCCAGAGATATTTCATTGGCCAGGATCTATATTCTGGTTGCTAATTTTGGTCACAATGCTGTCCTCACTCCTTTAGAGATTTCTAACTTACCATGCCCTCATTAGAAGTCACCCTGTCTTTTTGGATAGTACACAAGCATGCCACTCTCTCATTAGCTGTTTTTCAATGTGGGGCCCTGGGAGGAAGCAAGTGTTCTAGATTATCAAAACAACAGTTCTTTTGTTTCATTGCCTGGACATTCTTTCCTTGGAATATTGGTTTTTCCAATTCAGCTGTCAATACAGGATAAGGCTGTTAACATCTTGTCTGTTTCCAGGATAAAATTGTTACCTTTTTGCAAGGCAGTACAGCTTTGACATATTAAAACTGTTTTTCATTTCTATGGAGATTCTCAGTCATTCAGATCATGGTTGTCCCAAAGGTGCTTTTTCAAGAGGCAACTGGACTTTCCTGTTTTTCTTTGAAGACATTTTGCTTCTTATCCAAGAAGCTTCTTCAGCTCTGACTGGATAATGGGGATTGGAAGGATTCAGTTCCAAGAAGGCTCCACACCCATTTGCACTACTCACTAAAAAAAAAATGCAAATGTCTGCAAGGAATATAAATCCTTCCATTCCCCACCATCCAGTCAGAGCTGAAGAAGCTTCTTGGATGAGAAGCAAAACGTCTTCAAAAAAAAACCAGAAAGTCCAGTTGCCTTTAAAAAAGCACCTTTGGGATTGTTCTCCAAGAATCTTCTTCAACTCTGACTTTTCACTTAGTTTTAAACATAATATCAAAAAAATCCCCAAGTCTTATCTTTTGTACCACAGCCTGGTAGAGAAACACATTGCCACCACTTCTGATCCTTCTGCTTGGACTGGAAGAAAAAATAAATCCCATCCTTCCAGTGTCCACTTTTTGTCAAAAGACAGACATCTCCACTTCCTGGTATACTGCTTGATCTTTTAGATGTCAGTTTTATGCCCCCCCCCCCCCCCCAGGCCTAACTTCTTCCACAGAAATGTCATGGATTGCACTGTTTCATTAGATCTCTGTGCAAAGCAAAGTGTTTCTCCAAAGTGTTACATAGCCATCTTAAATTATGATGCTTCTCAACTTTGACTATTACAAAGGAATAAAAAGGAAGAGCAAACTTTCCTTGATAGTTTATGAGGAGGATGCCCAAGACACCTTTGGGTGAGAGATACAATAAACTCTGACTCCAGAATATTCACAATTCCTTTCCCTTCATTGGTGCATCATTTGCAAAGCATTTTAACTATTAAATGGTATTGTGGTTGGTTGATTTTCAGCTATGGTTGCATAATCCAGTAATGTTTGTTGCAGTTGAGACTCTCTGAATCAAACGTTAATCACAATCTAGTCCCATTCCACTAGTCACAAGAAACATTTTCTGGACTCTGTCTAGTGCCTTTATGAATGTTATGATTTATTTATTTTTTTGCAATTTCTTATAGGGACCATCAAAAATCAGTCTTTCAAATCTACTACATTAGCACAAATTGGCACAGTCATTTCTCCCCCAAATAAATACTTTTGAAATGGTTCTGGAGCTTAAACAGGTATAATGAATGTCACCAATTTTTTTATTTGAGTACTTAGATGCTTTTTCTATAAGTAAAATATATGGTACTTTCCCACTTGCCCATTCATTCTCTCTCCCTCCCACCTGCATAGATTTTGACCACTTTATCTTGATTTTAAGTTTCATATTCTTTGTTTGGGGGACTGATAGGGCAATGAAAGGGCAGTCAAGAAAACCAGAGGAAAAGCTCTGCATTTTGAAGGAGACGGATGAGTTCCACATTTGTTGTTTCAGAGTTCCATGGATCCTCCCCTTACAATGGCCAGCATAAACTCCAGCAGTTGCCGGCATTATTTCTTTAATAATGTGGAAGATGTTATTATTACATATATGTTAACTATTCAATGTGGAGGCATTCTCAGGCGGATCAAAAAAGGCAAGATCATAGCAATTGCTCAACTGTTTTTGACCCACTTGGTTTTGATGTGTGAAACCATAGCACATGGTTTGAGCAAACAGTTGTAACCACTATCTTGACTTTTTTGCCCCTCCAGGATACCCCTGCCCTCCATTATATTGGAACAGGCTCTTTCCTGTAGCACTCAAAGATCCTCTGTGCTCCTGATTTAATGTTTTACTGTCACATTAACTGGAGCATCATTTTTTTTTGCCTCACTCGGTATGAGAATGGAAGAGTCCCCTATGAAAAGCAAGTCTGTTTTCTCAAACTGTAAGAGATTCACACAAGCAGGCATATATACTGGTTTTAAGTTACAAGCTGTTAAGCATAAAATCATTATTGATGTGAAGACTGCAAATGTGGTTTAACACTTACAAAATACCAAGCAGCTTGAGACTAAATGTTGTGAATCAGATAGTGGTGACGATGGTCATTGGTACTCAGGGATGCTAACAGTTAGTGTACAAATAAAATATTTGATATGACAGTTGTTCATGCTGATGACAACACTTGCTGTATACTATATTTAATAAAGGTGCAAGATAATCAATGTAGCCAAGACAAAATAGAAGAAGTGTCCTTCCTAATGTATGTGTCACCTCAGAATTTTTTGTGGCAGTTAGAAATCCTTCAGGAATTTTCTATTTATAGTTATCTGCAGTATTCCTTTATAAATATGCAGTTTATCACATGTTTGACAGATGACTTGATGTTTTCAGGTAGGATCCTCCCAGCCTCTCTTTCCACGGAAAAACTTTTGGAAAAAGCACCTTTGGGACAGCTTCTTTTTGTAGCATCCCTGGGAAGTTGCTTTTCTCCTATCCTGTTTTAAGCTGATGAGTTTGTTCATTCATTAGATTAAGATTATTACTGTTAAATCCATATCCTCTCTTTCATTGAGGAACTCAAGTCAATAGACATATTTTGTTTTCACAATAGTCTTATGAGGTAGGTTGGGTTGAAAGAGAGTGACTGGCCCCAAATCACCTAGGGAGCTGCAGATGGGCTACAACCTTGCTGTCCATGGTCTTAAACCAATATCTGGACCTTGACATCACATAGGTATTCAGTGAAGATACTGAATTCAGGCATGATTTCAGATGGTTTCATTTCCTTTCCACCTAACAGGGCCAATATATCTCATGTCAAGGTATATTGTCAAGGTATAGCCTCCCCAGTTAATTGACTGATCAAGTTATTTTGACTGCTAGTGACTAAATAGACGGTTCCACAATAGCTTTTTCTAAATCCTTTGTTGATAGAAAAAAATGCTCTTTGGTGCCAAATGGCATCATTTACATCTTCTAAACTAGCACGATTCTTTCAGCGGTTGTGTCGCATTGGCAACCCGACAACATACAGTAGGTCACTTTTGGACAATGCTAGATAAGTTAATTGCTATATATAATCATTCATTTTCATAGATTCTGTGTTTCATGGGTAGAGAAATTGTAGTTATTGGTCAGATGCCCTGAGGAATGCATGTCATTGCCAAACTACCATTGTTGTATCATGGTTCCAAAGGTGGTATTCAGCAATTCTGACCAGTTCTGGAGAACCAGTAGTAGAATTTTGAGTAGTTCAGAGAACTGGCAAATACCACTTCTGACTGGGGATTTTACAGTATCCTTCCCCTGCTACATCCACAGAACCGGTAGTAAAAAAAACCACTTCATGGTTCAGTTAAATAACACCTATTCTATACATCCTACCTCAATAGTTGCATAGTTTCTTCTTTCTTCATCTGACTTTAATAGTTCTGTCAACATTCTATTTCAATTTGTAGAGAGTTTCACATTTCCAATGGGTGAAAAGTATTTACAGTAGCCCCTACGTCCACTTTGATTGCTTTCTGTTCAGAGTAAGACCTTGATTCTTGAAGTGTATCATTTCAATCTGCAAAAGAAGTACATTCAGTAATAGTTCTTCTTTCAACGACCATTTCTAAGAAAGCTTGGTGAATGAAATTAAATGGTCATCAACCATGGCTCTATATGTCGACTCTACATCATCAAAGCTAGATGCCAACATTTGCAAAACTTGAGCTAATCTGTCAGGGTGATTAATCAAGTGACTATAGTGTCTATGTTCAGGTAGTGCTGAGAGTTTTCTTTAGAAGGTTCTTTAGACGATAGAGAAAGGACGAGTTCAACCAATAATTAATGTTTATGTAATTGCTGCAGAAAAGAGCCTAGGCAAATGTATGGAACTTCTAAAGAGAAAGAATCGGCTTCATGATAGAAAAAAAACACATTCATGTTCATGGAAATGGCAGTGAAATTAACATTTCCCAAACAAACTGCCAATATGACCACTTTTCACAGTGTTTTAAGTTACACTTGTGCTGTTTTAAATTTAAGCAAAAACAAATGCAGGACATGAACATGACACTTGTGACTGCAGAAGTTTGCATGTCAGTGGCAAGTCCATTGCTGTCTATCGTGCAAAAGATTTGCTCCTTTTTCTTATTCTATTAGCCTTATGATCTTCTTTGTAGATCATTTGTGGCTCTAAGCAGGAATGGGAGAATTCTACTTGTAAACATGAGGCTTACCAGTGCCAAAGTGTTGCAATACACCCAAGAATTGCCTACAATATATTCCTGGATAATGGTCATAGCACCTGAGACATGTGTTCAGGATTTCATAGGCTGGGAATGGGAAAGGAATGAGTAATCCATTAAGGCAGGACTTTTAGAAAAGGTTATTCAGTCCTGAGGAAGATGAGAGCACAAGGAAGCTCAAAAAAAATCTTGCCTTGATTTGCATAGTATAAGATGGGGCAGAAAGAAAGTCTACCAAGCTTTCAATATTTGATCATTCTACTCTACAACAATAAAAAGCATTCATGTTTCTTGACCTCAAAAAGCTTATATTATGAGTATTTGAAAAAGCTGCACACCTTATATACTGTCTATTAACTAGACAGAGAGCAGGGTTAGTCCAGAAACATGTCAAAATTAGGATCGTGGCTGTGTTCCTGCCTCAAACCATGTTTGCAAATAATGAGATTGAAATGTGTGAATAGGTGTAACATTTTTCAACTTTGGGCTGATGTTCACATTTGAAATCTACAACATCCATGTGTCTCTTGACTAGAAATCTTTTTAGCTATATAGTACCTTTCATTGTTCTCCCCTTGGCAAATCTTCTCTATCATCCAGACTCTTGTAGAACTTTCAGTCTACTGTGTGTCAATTAATATTTATTGGTCCAGTCATCCAAAAATGATTGCAAAATATCTCTTTCCTTTTGCCTTGCTCACAGCTGTCCTCAGGCTATACACATTATGATTTGAAAAGTGCTGCCTTAATCCATAATGCAGGCCATGATGGCAGAGAAAGATGAGTATTGCAAAATAACTTCTGGAAAGAAGCACCAAACAGGAGAAGACTGGCTTTATAGTGTGTGTGTGTGTAGAGAAGTATTAATAAATATATAATAAATTACATGACACACACACACACACATACATATGTATATATACACAGACACACACAGACACAAACAGACACATACACATACATATATACCTATCCCACTCATCCTACGTATAATAATACTTCTTATGTTCCATAATTCTAACACTACCCGATAATTAAAAAAAGAATTATGGCTAATAGAATCAAATAAAAACTACAGAGTGATAAGTGCCATATGACATTGGTTCAAAATTCACTTTTTTAAATTTTATATTGTTGATAACACAGAAAATGAAATAAAATTTTGTTATATACAAGACACTGCTTTTGCAATGAAGATAAAGAGAACATTTTTAAGACAAACACAAACTTTGGACATGATCACATTTGGAATTGGAAAAAAGTAAGGATACAAGTTGATTAGAATGAATGTGGCAAGAATCAGGGATCAAAAGTTTCAGCAATTAACTGCACACAAGAAATACACTATTCTGGGTTATTTACAGGATAGAGAAAAGGCCTAAGTCAGTAATGAAGCATGAAACTGGTTGTTTCTCCTATATCATCACCATTTTCATCTTTCAAACATAAACTGGAGGTATGAATAGTTGAAGTTCTTAGATCTACAAAGGAGACAAATTTGACAAATGCCAGAGTTTTGGAAGATGAAAATGAAAGCAGAGAGTCCATTTCCAGAGTCACAGTCCCCAGGATCAGACATATTTCCACAAAGCATCTTCACCAGTCTTTGAGAGATGGATTGTCAAGCGTAGGGAAAGTCCAGACAGTTCAAATAAATATAAAGGTTTATTATAAGCTTATGCTCTATACAAAAATCTGAACTACTAATGGTAAAAGAAACTGGTGGTAGAGAAGTCAATGAAATTCAGGATAGGCTGGACTTACAGCTCTTGGGGGCACAAAGGGACTCGAGATTGATGACACATTTGACCTCTCCCTCAGGGTCAGACTGGTCATCTCCTACATCTAAATTGCCTTATCTCTGTTAGCTTTCAAGGACTTGATAAGATCTTGAGGGCCTATGTTTTGTTGAATATTTTCTAAATACCATAAAATTTAATCTCAATTTATATTTTGTACAACCACAAAGTTGCACCTAAGACTACTTCTAAAATCTGGACGGAATAAATATTTTTTCTTACACAGCCTCATACTTAATGGGTTTCTGACATTATCAATAGTACTAGAATCATGCAATAAGCAATACTTGGATCAACTGTAGCTTTGCCATGTCAGCATTGCAATGACATAACAGCAATAAGGTAGGAGCTCGAGCAGGATGTTGCTACCATGGTCTGATGTCCACACAAATGCCTTCCTTCCTATTTTACTTTCCCCCTTTTTGAACAGGTTGAACAGAAACCAAGGGTGATTCTGTTTTGCCCAAGTATCATAGTTATCTCATGGACAATGCACTGGTTTTTGCATAATACTTCAGATAGAAAAGTTGTGGCACATTGTCTACATATCCTAAAATATGATACCTTAACTGAAGCTAACTATTAAGAGAATTTCTAAGATCTGAAGCAGAGGTGGTATTCAACAGGTTCTGACCAGTTCTGGAGAACCAGTAGCAGAAATTTTGAGTAGTTCAGAGAAACCGATGGTAGCCTTCCCCCTGGAATGGGGTGGAAATGGAGATTTTGCAGTATCTTTCCTCTGCCACTCCCACCAAGCCATGCCACACCCACAAGCCACACCTACAGAACAGTAGTAAAAAAAAAATTGAATCCCTCCACTGATCTGAAGGCAGAAATAGATTGCACTTGGCTTGTAAGTTGACTTTTTAAAATTATTTCCTAAAGCCTTCTGTTTAAGTGAAAAGCTTGTGTGGATTATATCTTTCAGCTGTTTGATGTCTTAACCTGCCTCTGGCATTTTCATATTGGCTGCTATGCTGCTGATAATTTTCAAACTCTCCAAATAGACCTCTGCTCTGCTCATGTGCTTTTGCATAGCATCTGCAAAATTCAAGTCGTGTTTTAATGTTAGTTGGAAGCAGTCACATCCCAGATGTCTGGAATCTGGCACCAAAAATACTATGGGAAGAAAAGCAAATTTTTGGAATGAAATGGAACATTCATATATTTTTTATATAACTTTATTTAATCCCTCTTGGAAATGTGTATATTCTTCAGTTATTCAAAAGAAACAGAAATAAACCTCTGGAGTACAGAGGAAAGATCATGCCCAGAGGAATGTTTTCTTCCATACTCCGAAATTATTAGATGCTAAATATGATCCCCATTTATAAAAAACTCTATTGTCTTGAAATATTAAGGCATTTATTAACACATTTCTTTCATTTTGCATTTTGGTCACCTCCCATTCTATCCTTAAAAAAATGGATAGGGATGTATCCGGGATTGTTTACTGTGTCCCAAGCATCAGGCCTGGAACACACCAAAAAGGGAGACATTTTAACATTATTCCTATATTAAATATATTAAAATGTCGCTAGATGCATCTCACATTTCAAGACTTTTGGTTTTATTTTGTTTTGTGGAGGGAATTTCTACATACACTTTTAAAACTATTTCAAAAATATGCTCCTCCTATTTTGCATGTTGAGGCATACAACTTTCCTTTATATGGACAGTGCATATATAAGCTTGTGCTTTTTCTTTATTTCATGAGAGGCATGCCAAGTTTCAATTGATTGGGTGTTTAAGTCATATTCCCACCAAATGTTTAACTGGTTCAGTGGAGGTGGGTAGAGGGGAGACTAGATGTTATAATGTTATATTTATTTTTAAAAAGAATAAAGTCTCCCTTGAATTAAGATTGGCTTTTGGTTAGTATATGGAAATACACGCATGCACACACATACATACACACACACACACACACACACATATATATATTTGTATGGTAGTAGAATGCATTTCCTTCTCCTGGGGTATTATTTTTTAAACTTCCCAATCCAGCCTTTAGCTCTGGCATTTTCTGATGGGCTCTGTCCAAGTAGCTATGAAGTCCAACTCTGCTTAGCTTTTTTGGGATTACCCGGGAATTGATTGGGAGCTGTTGTATGGTTCAGAACATTAAAAAGTTGACCCATTAGTTATCCCACGGATTTAGATTTAGCTCATAAACAGATTCAACACCTGCATGGGATTAAATTAATTCCACCCAGTCAACCATGACTGGAAAGAGACAATTTGGGAAACAAATAGAGATACCTGTCAATCATTTGAGGTAGGCCATCCAGAAAACAGATTCTGCAAGAATGACTGGAACTCTATTTTTAATATCGGCAATTGCAACACAATCTTGAAAGCCTGCCAGCATTTTTCTTCCTTCCCTCTTATATCAAAGGGAGTTAAGGCAAAGCCAAGTAAAGCTTCTTTCTAATGTTCCCTTTTGTGCTGGGCTTAAATCATGTTGTGCTAACATTCCTTTTCCAAGGTCATTTCTATGGTTCTCTACCATACTGTCCCTTTCCTGCTGTCTGGGAGGGCTGAAACTGCCAATTGCAAGAGCTGCCTATCGGGTTTTTCCACCTAGACCAAGGTCTGGAAGGATCTCTGTGCAGGGCTAGTCCTACATCAAGGAATAAAGGAAAAGGGAGAGGGATATAAAAATATTGAGTTGTTTCTGGTTGTATTATTACAAAATGAGCACCATGGTTTTTTTTATTTTCTGCCATAACTGAATTAAATCTGTAACAGAAAGATGACAGTAATGTCTTTATTATACATATATACTTGTATGGTTTCAAACATTTTGCAAAAATCATACAGCATACAGATGTTCTGCTTTGGGGAACATCTTGCCCTCAGACTTGAGAAAAACCCCAATTCTCTTGGCCTTCCACAAACAGAATGGGACAACTTGTCATGGCCACCTCATCATGGCCAACCTGCCGTGGCCATTTCACCGTGGTCAACTTACCATGGCCAACATTCTGCAGGAAAAACTCGCCATGGCCAACTCACATGGGACAACTCGCTGCGGGACAATTTAATAATTCTATTTAATTATTAATTTTTAAAAAACATTATTTTAATTTTTGCCCTTTACGTTTGATTCTGCAGGGGTTGGACTAGAAGACCCTCAAAGTCCCTTCCAACTCTGTTATTCTATATTCTGATGTGAAGGACTGGTTTAGATTATGTAGCGATTATTAATATGAACAAATAAACAAAGTAATTCAAAGTAATCCATTTCCATGGAACAAAATGATGGATTGATCACAAATGTGCCAACATAACAAGGGCATTGGCTGCCACATGCTGACCCAATGCATTTTCTTTACTCGATGATCCTTGAACAAAAGGGAGTACACCTATAGAAAGAGATTTTTAAATTCTACAAAAAAAAAAAAAATGGTAAAAAGGGAATAGTTCAAGCTACTTGATAGCATTTAATAATGGCAGGCAACAGCTATATTATTTTTCTGGAAACTAGTTATAGTACAGTTGAATCCTGAGCACTCTTCTAGCTGAATGCCATCTTCTAGGGCACGTGGGAGGCTCATTTTTCACTGTTTTTATGGAGTGGGGGGAGAAATCATCTTATTGAAGGTAGGTATAATTCTTCTCTCCAATTCTTACAGTAATTGAATGTGAAGATTGAAAGCCAACTTGAAAATCATCATGTTCAATATTTTCCCAGTGCAGAAATCCACTACTAGACTATCCTCAACAGATAGCCATCCAGCCTCTGTTTAAATAGCTCTCCAACAAAGGAGTCTACCAAGAGGAGAAGGATCCACATTATTAACAGAGATAAGAAAAGTGCTTAAGAGCATTGGTCTTCCTCTGCAAAGAGTAATCACTGCATATTAACTGTGACAAGATGTAGATCACGACTTCTCAGAGGAGATCAAGAATGGGCTTAAGAGAATGGATGATTATACTACAGAACATGGAACATGCTTTGGGTGTTTGGGGCTGTTTTTGTGCCACAGGGAGATGTAGCAGTCATACATCTTACACTTTTCCCAAATAAGTAAGGGTGTTAATTTCAGCAGAGTAAAAAAAAATATTTTCTTTCATCGTGAAACTATTTGAGGTCAAAGGTGCTAATCCAGCTTCTAAATGAAATACAATTAAGCTTCTGCATGAATGTTATACTATGTAAGAGACTATTTAGCATACATATCTGAAGAATTTTTCAGGGGGGGGGAATTCATTTTTTACCAAATGGGATTTTCTTCTATTAATACCTGCAAATCAATGGTGACACAAAGATACAGCTTATTTTAGTTAATTTTTCACCCATAAGAATTAATCCTGCTAACCATGGTGGAAAACTGTCAGGCTTCTTCCATATGGAGAGTTGACCAAAAATAGTTATGCCGCCAATTTTTAAGTATAAGATGGATAAGATACTTCTCAAACCGCTCAGATTAAAACTGGAGGAAATGAAATCTCATTCTGAATATTGCAAACTTCTCCCCTTTGCTGACCCAAAGGTGCTTTTTGCAAGAGGTTTTCTGGTTTTTCTTTGAAGACATTTCGCTTCTCATCCAAGAAGCTTCTTCAGCTCTGACTAGTAGGGAATGGAAGGATTTACTCCTTGCAGACAACTGGTGATTTGCATTCTTTTAGAGATGAGAAACGAAGGGTCTTCATAGAAAAACCAGTTGCCTGTTGAAAAAAGCACCTTTGGGAAAACGATGACCTGGATGACTCAGAATCTCCATAGACATTCCCCTATGCTAAGTTAGGGAACCAACTGATGGGTAACATATACATCACAGAACTTGCATGCCCTTCACTTATACTACCACCAGGCTTGAAATTCTAGACCTAGAAAATCTAGAACTACACCGCCTTCGGTCTGACCTAAGTATAGTATATAAAATCATACATTGCAATGTCCTACCTGTCAATGAATACTTCAGCTTCAACCATAACAACACAAGAGCAAACAATAGATACAAACTCAACGTTAATCGCATCAAACTTGATTGCAGGAAATATGACTTCAGCAACAGAATGGTCAATGTCTGGAATACTCTACCTGACTCTGGTTTCTTCGCCAAACCCCAAAAACTTTAACCTTAGACTGTCTACTATTGACCTCACCCCTTTCCTAAGAGGTCTGTAGGGGGCATGCATAAGTGCACCAATGTGCCTACCATCCCTGTCCTATTGTTTCTTTTTTTTTTCCTTATATGTATCCATGTATTCATAACTATGTTTTTACTTATATCTATTATCTTATAAGCAATTGACAAACCAAATAAATAAATAAAATAAATATTTTACTCTCAGCAAATCTCAGAAGTTGGTTTAAGAAAACTAGTATTATATATCCTTCCGTGGAATTGTCAAAAGTTTTATTATATGGTGCTTTATATAGAAGTTTATGCAACAGTTTAATAATGCCTCTTATGAAAAAAAAAATTCTTGGATGAATTTTATGTACAGCATTTTTTGTCCAATGGAGTCTCTTAGATTGTCAGTGTAGCCAAATTCTCCATGACAGCAAGCAGAATTTGCCAAATGATTTTCCACTCCTACACACAGCCATTTCATTTATTTTCTCACTCTCTCCCACATACCGTTTAGCTGGCAGTTCTATATTCGGCTGTAGCAGGTTATTAGAAGTTTGAGAAGGCAAACTGACTTGTCGCTTATCTCCTGTTATCTTGCCTGTTGTGTTAATATGTCTCTGTTTATAATTATTAATTTTTGTAAGGCTGCTCAGTGATCATGATAATGAATATTTGAATTGAAACAGGTATTCAGTGGTACAATTAGCAGCAATTTTCCAGGGTCAGGATTTCTCTGCTGTGGTTCTTAGTTCGGCTGAGAACTTTGAATTTTTGATAGCAATAGCATGTAGACTTATATACCGCTTTACAATGTTTTACAGCCCTCTCTAAGCAGTTTACAGAGTCAGCATATTGCCTGCCACAATTTTGGGTCCTCATTTTACCCACCTCAGAAGGATGAAAGGCCGAGTCAACCTTGAGTCTGGTGGGATTTGAACTGCAGGCAGCCAACAGTCAGCAGAAGTAGCCTGCAGTACTGCACTCTAACCACTGCACCACTGAGGCTCATAGGAAATTAAAAGGAAAGGAGAGAAACATTAAGGAGAACTGGAATAGGGGATATTCCAAAAATTGCTTCCTACAAATGCCCTGTTGATGTCCGAATAGCATTTGTGATGAAATCATTATGCAAAGTATCCCACTTAGTAGTTGAGTTAGATCTAATAAGTTGCATTGTCTTCACATTGAGGTACATGTCCTCATTTGTCCCTCAAATCCCTTTTGGGAGTACCCATGTTTCTTGTGACCATTATCCCTGCCTTGTTTGTGCAAGGATCATCTTCACATAGATCCCAACATCAGTTGCCATGATTCATGTATGCAAACTCCCAGCCATCATTGGAAGACGTTCAGAGACTTATGAGCTAATGAGAGCTATTCCAGTTATCATAACACATGACAGCCACTGTTCTGACCTAGGCTTACCAAAATCATGAAGCAGGCTCCTCATCTCGACCAGCTCCACTGGCCACTGGCAGGCCACAACAGCCACAGTAGAAATTATTTTCTGATGAAAAATCACTTCCAGGTCAGAGGTTCTGACCTGAAAGGTCATTTGATGGACAGCAACTAACCAACTGGTAGAAATACGCTTTGATGTTCAGAATAACTACATAATTTTAAAAATAGCTCAAACTGGAGACCATTGCAGCTCAAACTGGAGACCATTCTTTAACCATGATCTAATACATGGATAACCTGAAATTTAATGTTATTAATGCATAGAATGTATACTTCAATTTAGTAAAATACTTAATCATTCACTCAGTTTGGATGTTGATCAACTTCAGCAGATTCTTAATAATATGAATTGGATGTACTGTATTTATTCAGTGATTTATACTATCTTAAATACAATTCTTGAGATTCATGTTTAGTTCAGGTTTAATAGTGGTTCTTAATCTTTCATATGATATAATATGTACAGTATAGTTTATTTACAACTATTGAACAGTATACTAGAAAGCTATACTATCTATGAGAATTCAAACTCCTAGGGCATTTTTAATATTGTATTTTTTTTCTTATTTCATGTTCTTCCTTGTAGATATGTGTGTGTGAGAGAGAGAGGGTGGGAGAAAAAAAGAGAGAATTGTTTATATAGAGCAACTGCAAGAGGGGAAGAATAGAATAGAATAGAACAGAACAGAACATAATAGAATAGAATAGAGTTGGAGGGGATCTTGGAGGTCTTCTAGTCCAACCCTCTGCTTAGGCAACCATTTCAGACAAATGGTTCTCAATCTCTTCTTTAAAACTACCAATGTTGGAGCATTTGCAACTTCTAGAGGCAAGTTGTTCCACTGATTAATTGTTCTGTCAGGAAATTTTTCCTTAATTCTAGGTTGCTTCTCTCCTTGATTAGTTTCCACCCATTGCTTCTTGTCCTGCCCTCAGGTGCTTTGGAGAATAGCTTGATTCTCTCTTCTTTGTAGCAACCCTTCAGATAATGGAACACTGCTATCATGTCATCCCTAGTCCTTCTTTTAATCAAAGTAGACATACCCAATTCCAGCAACCATTCTTTGTATGTGTGTTCTGGTGTGTTGGCTATTCCTGCTAGCTTGGTGTTGTCTGCAAATTTGATGAGTTCCCCATCTATCCTCTCATGCAGATCATTGATGATGATATTGAGGAGTATGTATGTATTCAATTTAAAAAGTGTTCAATTACAGAAAAATAGGAAACAGGGGGTCCACAGAAGGTATTAAAAAAATCAAAATGGCAGCTGCAACCATGTACAGTATTGGAAGCCCCACCTCTTCTTCATATAGATTTCACATGAGACACACGGACAGAAGGGTTGGAGATTACATTTGGTGGCTGCTGTGCCATCTTGATTCTTTAGCCCTGCCTGTGCTTCTCCCCTTCACCCCTTAATAATCTCAAAGGGAATTTGTGTAGAAGTAAGAGACTGAGAAGAAAGGGAAGGCAGTTTTCCTGTTGATCAGAGTTTGAAAAGTTCTTTGTCCTCAGAAAGAAGCCCATCTTCCTTGGAATAAAGGAGCCGTTCCTTTAAATGCTCTCACAGGCCTATCATTTTAGACAAAGTATAAAACGTTGAACAAAGATGCATACCCACTATTGGAAAGTACCCCTGGCCTGAAAAAGACAAAGTGCTGAACAGAAGATGGCGGCTATAATTACCAACAAAGAAGTCTTTACATGAGAAGCTGCCTTCAACAGTCACACACCACTAAGTGTGCTTGCTTTTATTACATTCTCTCCCATCAATTCATTCGTATTCACTGCCAGTCCTTATGCCAATTAGCTTTAATTTCTACTATACACAATGACATCAGCAGCCAATGAGATTCTGGTCTTGTAAGATTTTAGTGTGCCTATAAACTACAGAAAATTGTCCTTGGCTAAACTCCTGCTTTCAGATTGGCTGTCGACAATAGACATGGTTAGGTTCAGGGTAAGAGCCATTAAGCGTAATTACTACCACAGGGTAAAAGTTTAATTGTGTTAAATTTTAAATCTGCATAGCCTAAGCTTATTTACAAGCTGGCTAGGCCTTCGTGTTGCATAAGAGAAAATAAATCTGTACTTAAAAAATTGCTGCTTGCCAACTTCTATTTTACAAAAAAAAAAAAAAAAAAACTTTTTAAAATGCTGATAAAAGCCAGTCGTGTCTCCAACTCATTTCTTTCCTATTGGGATCATACTAAGAATTGAGGATTTGATGATGGATTGAAGGAAAATGTTTTGGCCCTTGGAACAAGATGAATGTCCTATGAAATACGATTCATGGAAATTAAGGATTTCTTCTCTCCATTCCCTCCTTTAGTTTGATTTGGGAATGGCATAAATTTATATATATACTTTATAGGAAAGGACCCAGCTGACAGTGAATCAGAGGTAGAAATACTTGGTGATAGAATCTGTACCTTGCCATAGAATGAATTGTTCTAATTTGGGTTTAGGAGTTTATCTTTATAGATTTTTTAACACCATAAAGTTGTAAGGAGATGGCTATCTTTTAGATTAATTGTTCTCCAAAAAAGTGTAATCTAGGGACTCATAGATGCCCCCAAGACCCTTTCAGAATAATCCACAAACTGATTTTTTTTAAGTTTTCATTTAATTTAATTTAGTTGGGTGTTTTTTTTTTGTTTTAATTTCATTTGGTAAATACAATAGCTATAACTCATATAAATCAAAGCTCTTTGGAATCCTCAATCAATTTTAAGAATATAAACAATTCTCTGATCAATCTCTGTTCTAGATAGTTCCATAGCCTAAAGCACAGCAGGGAAATCTAAAAAGCAGAAGCAAAGGAAGGATTCAAGGCTAGCAAGTGTCTATCTGCCTCTTTTTATGTGAGATGAAACTACTGCAATTCCCTAGCTCCAGCTGTGGTCCATTAATTCCCTATAGAAGAGTCATAGGGTATATAATTGATGGTTACTCCTTTTTACATATACTCTGAAATAGTGACATCCATATTGCATGGTCAAAAAAGTCAGGATGCTAGCTACAACAGTGCAACTGGAGCTCTCTATACAGACAGTTCACATAAAAATGAAGCAGCTGTTTGGTTGCACTGTCATGGCCACTATCATCTTTTTTATCCCTCCACCTACAGTCAGCCTTATTCTGAAAGTCTGTTTATATTCTGTGGAAAGAACACTTCTATTAAATGGAGTTCCAGTCAAATAATCATAGCCATTGGTAGAGCTAAGTTTGTTTTCAAACTAAGTCTATTGTGCACATCAAATTCATTAATCTTTTCTGCTCTCTTTACTCAATAATGAATTTTTTAAAACATGAAAATTCATTATGCATGCCTTTAAATGCCTATTTTAACCCATTTTTCTCCCATTTTATTTCTAGTGTTTGTGTTACTAAAATATCTTGGCCAGAATGTGCAAATGTATGATTTTTTTTAATCCAAGAATTGCATCACAGACATTCGGAGCACAAAATCTAACCTTATCTCATCTTCTAAGATCATGGTTTGGATGATCCTAAGAGAAAGCTATTCATTGAACTCTACTGAAAGATACCTTCCTGAGTTTTCCTCCTCTTAGTAGCCCTAACGTAGTCTAGAGATTCTCCCATATTTCCAGAATGGCTTTTCTTGGGTTGTAATGGCTTACAGGAAAATGAGAAAAGGAGGCAAAATTTTCTTCCATGAACTCCCATTCGATAGCATAACTAAAGATCCAAGTCACGCTAGGCTATAATGTGGTTGCTTTGTCTGAACTCTGCCAATTTGGATTAAAAGCCATGATGTATGGCTTAACTACCCATTGTGGTTAAATATAATGTGGCTAAATACACCATATGAACTCAGGCGGTGTGAGGAGAAGGCACTTATGGTCCTTAATTTATTATCCATAAAGATGGAGGGATCAAGAATGATTAACAAAGAACACAATCCACTTGTTCCAGAGGAATTATTCTATCTAGCTTAGTTAACAAGCATTTAACTGATCAGAATTAATTGGGGGGCAGAGGGGCACAAAGAAGTCAAAAGTCCTCTAGCTGACTGCTCCAGTTCTCTTGGCATATTTTTGCTGCTTCCTTAAATACCAGGAATTGCACCATTTATGGCTTTCTCTGAAAAGAGGCATTGAATTTGGTAGTGCAAGAACAACTGTCAAATGTTCAGATATGAAAAGGTAGAAAGCTGTGTTCAAATTGAAGGCCAAGATTAGCGCTCTGACTAGCTTGGAGTTCCGTTTGTTACAAACAAGAAAAAAAGTAACATGATTGCAGCTGGACAGAATAGAAGGCTTAAACCTTACACAAACACTCAAAGCTGTTTGATGCTGTCTCTCTCCCCACTTCCAAGCCCCTGGAAGGAGGCAGGTGAATCCAGGATCAAATACATTTTCATGTTTCTTAAGATGAACTGTTTAAATAGTTAAGTGAACATCTGTCCAAACTTCTCATTTCCATTTAGAAAAGCCGCTAATTCACAGGGTGACGAAAAACACCTGCTTAACAATGCAGATGGTGCTGTCTAGGGTCTCTTTATTTTGTTTAATCTAGATTGAGCTCTACACAACTGTGATGCTAATGAATAATGGATTTTTTTTAATGTTCACACAGAGTGGCACTGCAGTCTGAACAAATCTGGGATTAGCTTGCTTTTAATTTTCCCATTTGGATATAGGGCAGCAGCTTTTAATGGTAATCTAACTGACATGGATGCTCTAAAGATCAAAAGGGTAACATTTTGATTTTAAACATGGAACTCTTCGTCAAGTTTGCCAGGAAATAGAGTGATGGCACTTTCCCAAATTTTTTTATGCCTTTTAAGAAGATTTGTCCCTCAACATGTCTTATAGAGCAGGACAACTACATTAAAAAGTACAAATTTTGCAGCTGACAAAATAAATGCTATGTGTGCTTTCTTCTTTTGTTTCCATAGTAGTATATCAATAATGTAATTTATATCATACAAAAATGTTCCATTTTAAGATAAAGGAGTGAACTAAATGATAAGAAAAAAGAGGAGATTTTTTTTATAAGCATGCACTTAATCAAGACCCAAACATTAAGATTATCCTAATAATAATATTACACTATCTGTATTAGTAAAAGTACGAGGGAGATATTCACTGACTCAGAGGTGAACAAGTGAGATTAGCACTTACAAGTGAGATTAGCTCACTCAAAATGTTCTAGGTTTTGGTTTTTCATGATTTAGAGTGATATCTGAGTGATATCTGGAGATGTGACATTTGCCTCCAAATATAAATTGTCCCTGGGTATGGGGAGATAAGTAAAACCAAGTTTGACTTCTCTCACACAATCTGACAGGTAGTATCACTTGGCTGACCTTGAAATCAGGTATCTGCTCATTACTTGGAAGGTCACCAAAAAAATCTCAGGGCTATAAGCTAGATCACGAGTTTCAAACTCGATCAGGTCACATGACACATCATGATGTATCATGACATTTTTTGCCTTGGGTGGGCATGGCCTGTGCGTGACACATCTGGCACGCAGACCACCAATTTGACACCCCTGAGCTAGATAGAATGTTTTTAAAAAACCAGCCAAGAAAAATGTTTTTCTCCAAATTTCATGGTAAATTTTACAATTACTTTGTAAAGAAAGCCTAATGAAAATGGATCAATGGAAGAATCTGATGTAGATTTTCAGTCTTGTATAGGGGAATTAATGATACATTGCTTTTGAGATCCTCTGAAGTACAATCTAAGCTCCCAGAGAAACTAAGGATCCATCCCACAGGTTTTTCTATTCAAATTTCATGCTCTCAGAGCTTTTGTCAACTCCTCAAAGCCACCATACCATGTAGTCACTTCAATCATCATGGGGTTGAGACCTTAATATCTTCCTACTATTCTGCCTGTCCTGTACAAATACTGTACAAAGGCAAATAGATAAACTCCACAAAGCATCCATACAAAGTCTTTTTATTGATTCAACAGGCATCCTGTCAACTCACATTTATGATGAGGTTCTTATTGTCCAATCCTTTGCATATCTGAATTGTGGTGTAGGAAGATAATAAGGTCTCAACCCCATGATGATTGAAGCAGCTGCATGGTAATGGCTTCAGGAAAGAGTGAGGGAGACTTCCCCCAACCCACCAAGGGTCAATTTAGTGACCAATCTGGATTACAGAAGTGAGCACATGATATGGACTACTTTTCCCAGGATACCTTAACTACATTTACCATGATGCATTCCCTTAAGGGGACAGCTCACAAATCCTAACTATCCCAAATCCCATTAACTCTAAACTGTCTGGACAGCACACCAGTCATAAACTGGAATCAGTACTAAGCCATCTCACCTAGTACAGGTAGTCCTCAACTTACAACAGTTCACCTAATGATGGTTCAAAGTTACAATGGCACTGAAAAATGTGACTTGTGACTTTTTTCACACTTACAACCATTGCAGCATCCTCGTGATCACATGATCAAAATATGGGTGCTTGGGAACTGGTTCATATTTATGATGGTTGCAGTATCTTGGGGTCATGTGATCACATTTTGAGGCCTTCTGACAAGGAAAGTCAGTGGGGAAGCCAGATACACTTAACCATGTTACTAATTTATCAAGTGCAGTGATTCACTTAACAAATGAGGCAAGAATGATTGTAAAATGGGGCAAAAGTCACTTAACATTTGTCTATAAATTTTGGGCTCAATTGTGATCATAAGTTGAGGATTACCTCTAGCTTGAAGTAGATGAAAGAGTAAAAGCAGTTTAAAAAGCAGGTTTGTTTTGCAAGATTAAACTGAATACTGATAGCTCTAGAATTAATTTTATAACCACATTCCTTTAAAAAATGTTTATATGCGCCATTATGACACTGACAAAAATGCTCAAGCCTTTATTTAATTATGATTAGAGAGAGAAGTCAATCTGGGAGTTGATAAAACTTACAATTTTTTTAAAAAAAACCAAATTCAAAGTGTTGCTTGTAATGCTTTAAGGAAGTGGTTGCGCAGGTTGCAGAGATGGAAAGGGACAACTTGGTGTGGGCAACTCACTGCAGCCAACTCACCACAGTCAATTCAACATGGCCAATTCACCACAACCAACTCACTGCAGGACAACTCACTATAGGACAATTCAACAATTAAATTTAAATATTTAAAATAATAAAAAAATTAAATTTTTTCATTCACATTTTATTTTGTCCCTCCTTTTGCATTCTTTTTTTATGATTCTATTCCACCATTTCTTCAATATTAGTATAACTCTTGTCCTGCAGTGAGTTGGCCTGTGGCCATGACAAATTGTCCTACACTGAGTTAGCCATAGCGAGTTGATCATGACAAGTTGGCTGTGCCGAGTTGGCCATGTCATACAGATGAGAAAGTATGGTATGAAATGGCACTTGCATGCTTTGCACACAGTTTCTCATGTCAGGAAAATATAGTTTGGGATATACCTGAGTAACAATCACGCTTGTTAGAGTATGTAAAACAATTTTAACCAACATACACCAACAGAAATTTCTATCGGAATTAGATCTCAGTTGGTGGTTTCAACAGGACAACCTGGCCTGGACTTGGAAGATAAGTAAGATCAGACCTGATTAGTACTTGGATGAAAACAATTAGAATATCAGGGCTCTAAGCTAAACTTGGAGTTCCTGGAAGAATGTAATAGAAACCATTTCTATTTCTTGGGCAAGAAAATAAGATGGAAATATCCTTGATGTCATCAGAAATTAACCCAAAGAAGTCTATAGGTCTTTAAATCTAATTCTCTTTCAGTCCAAGAATACTTAGAGTCTAGAGTCAGAGATATTTAACTGAGACAGGTGAAGAAGATTCTTTTCCAGTTTAGTGGGTTTGAGATCACAGCCTTAAGATCCCTCTGTTGTTGTTTTTTCACAATCAGTTGCATCCATTTCCATAATCAGTTGCGTTCATTTTCAGAATGAATGGCAGAAAGAAAAGTCAAGTATTTCAGAGACACCTTACCAATCAGAAGAAAGCAACTTCAGTGTGCCTGGCAAACAATTTGACATTTTTAGTTCTTAAAAATATCCTGCTTTACAAAAGGGGTCAGATAAGCATCAGCTCAAAAGCGAAGGCACTACAAAAGAGGAAATAGAACACAATGATAAAAAAAAGGGTAGGTGGGAGATCTGTAAACCTTCTTCACATTTTTACTTCTTCTCACCAACGAATGGATTTTGCCTCTACATGGTAAATTCCTATCCGGTCTTAAAATTTGTTCCAGAGACCAGAGATGGCAGACCTGAGGGCTTGCCTGAGAGAAGAAAGGAAATCTTCAGGTCTGAAGTTATATCTTATTTGTGGTCTTGTTTGATTTAGGAAGTCCAACATATCTCTCTCTCTAATGCAGAAGACTGTGTCTATTCAAAGGCAACTTCAAGATCTGGCTTCTCTTCTCTAGAGCTTTCTTTTCTAAACATGATTTAAACTGGGCAGTGTTTCCAATAAAGTATGATAGATTCTTTAAAAAAAAAAAAAGATGCATGGTATGAAAATACTACTTGCTGCCAGCTAACTTTGTTTGCTAGGTACTTTGAATGAACAGTCTAATCTTGTCACAGGGTAATTATTGCAGTCTTTACCGCATCATCAAATTGTGTTTAGAATAATTCTGACTTGTTTTAAAAGTTAACAGCAAGATCTCAAAAAGGTTGAAGTTATAATGGATGGAGAAGTAAGAGATTACTTACTTCTTACTGTGGTCCACAGTAGCAAACTATTGCTTTCACACACTTTATACATTGCTTCATACCGGATTAGTTCTAAGTTACTTATACTTAGATTCTATTGATATACCGTGAAAGGAAAACATTAAGTGAAATCTGATTTACTGTGCTAGAAACTAAGTTCAAATAATTATCATGACCCCAATCTGTCCATTATCTTTTCAGTAAAGCAATGTGTCATATGAATGTACTATATTGTTGATGTAAAACTTAAAATTAATCCTATTACATGGCCAATATTGGCTACCTTGACTGACGGCTGCAGAAATTTTAGTGGATCTAATTATTTATGCTTCTCTTAGTTGGAGATAAGGAATGTCTACATACACCCCATTAAGATGCAGAGGTTTTCAAACTTTATAGGGCTCTGCAATGAAAATTAAAAAAAGAATACCAATGCTAGAAGATCATTGTTAGAATGATCAAGAGCAGGGATATTAAACTCATGTCATCACGGCGTCATCACATGATGTATCGGGACTTTTCTACCCTTCGCTCAACTGGGCATGGGCATGGCCAGCGCATGACAAATCCGGTACGTAGGCCGGAAATTTGACAGCTGTGATCAAGAGAAAAAGGTATCATGAGAGAAAAATCACCTGCATCTGAATGAAGTTTTCTGATATTTCCTTTTGCCCTTAGCTTCTTGTGGAACCTGTCATATTGCTATAGAACCCTAGTGTCTGTGCAACGCAGTTTAAACAATCATGACGCTTATCAATAGATACCTACTTCTTTATCTAGATTTCTTGTGGTACGTGTGGTGCTTTCTGTTGAATTTGAAATGTTGCGGTGAACTTCAAGGATTTCTGGAAGGACCTAAAAGAACAAACCATAGTTTGAATATCATGCAATAAGAGATGGTAAATCAACATAGTTCGAGGGAGGGATTGTCTTTACCAGTTATCTCCAAAGAGGCCATTGTGGAATACAGTCACGCAAGGTGAATCTCTGAAGAGAAAAAAGGAGAGAAAGTACATGTTTCCTTTGTATTAATTTTACTAAAAGGCAGTTCCAAATTGAAATTCATAATATTTTAACATTTTCAGACTGGATAATTAATTATCAATTAAATAATCGAGCCTTGTTATTGTGAATGTGATTTACATGGAGATAGCACAAATGGATTTCTCCAGCATATGTTGAGATATTAAGTAGCTTTTTGTTTTGTTTTTTCAAAATATTTCAGGATTGTAAAAAAGCCATGCTCTGGTAAGTCTTTAATTAGATGAGAGAAAGTGTGGTTTATTAGCATTTTTTAAAGGATGCATTTCCAGGCTAATATTGTGTTATTGAACCAGGAACCAAATAGTATTATGGCCAATAATTGTTCATAATAGTTCTTCCACATAGGATTGCTCTACAATCTACTACTTCATTGGAAATGATTTAAAATCTCTTTGTAAATATTGGCTATAATTTCTATTTTGATTCATTGAAGTACACCTATCTATTTTGATTTGTTGAGCTACACAGCATATCTACGGTAAGTAACATGTATGGAAAGTGATTTGAAAGAGTCATATGTATACACCCAAAATGAACATTGCATATTTCCTCCAGAGAGCTAACTAATCAGTAGAAAATGAAGGAATAGCACATTAGAAAACAAGAGGAACTGCTAGAATCCTCTGAAAATGTACTGCTAAGACACTGTTAATTTGCGTTGAAAAGATGGTATTGTTTTTGATGGAAGCATTGTGAGCCTCAAAATAGCACTTTGTCTGCATGTGGAATGGATTTCTTCATTAGACAATCAATTAACTGGCAGCTCCAAAACTTCAAAGGACTCAAAAGTTCTCTCCCCGTGCAAGATCAGCCCCCATTCCCACATGCTGGCTGGTCAGAGAAATGGGGATGGCAACTTCTCTTGATTGGTGCAATACAGTATTTGATACTACTAATTACACTTAATTAGTCCTTCCACCATTTAATTAAACCAGCTTCTAATGATTGTGCTTCCTTGGCAGGCTCTTTGGGACTACTGGGAATTGTGCTGCCTGCAGTAAGCTGATCCCTGCCTTTGAGATGGTGATGAGGGCCCGAGATAACGTTTACCATTTGGACTGCTTTGCCTGCCAGCTTTGCAACCAGAGGTGAGAACATGGAGGGTGGGGGAGAGGCATTTAACATGGATTGGATTGTGTGTGTGTTTTTCTTTAATTTTTCTTTCTGTGAAAGAGTAAAGTCTATTTCACCGTTTGATCTCCATCACCTTCTCCTGGGCTCTCAGATTGCTACTGCTGGGCAAAATGATTTTACCTGCTAATTGAATGCTGGAGCCTTTTCCCCTGCAGCTTTCTGACATCTGTGGAATTGCTGGAAGGCTGGATTGTTGAAGGGGCTCCCCACCACCGCTATCACCCAAATTGGGGCTGCTGTAAAATAGGCCAGCAGGTGGTGTTAAGTAGAGCTGAGGCAAGGGAATAAGCAGCTTCAAAGCCAAGCTTCTCATCAGTCTACTGAATATCCATTGATAGAAAGGTCATTGGCATAAATACCTTTAAAATCAAAGTTGCTTAAGTCAACAACTGGGCAGGTGCAGACGTGAAATCAAGACGAAGCAAAGGAAATGCCCTTTTCTAAATAAGTTCTGACAAAGGCTCAGTTGGGAACCTTCACCCATCAACCTACTGACTGTCCCCATTAATGTGTGCACATTGCATTGCTTTAAGTAGAACATATAGTATGTGACTTAAAGGCAGATATCATAAACCAGGGCAGAGGTGGTATTCAGCAAGTTCTGACCAGTTCTGGAGAACCAGTAGCAGAAATTTTGAGTAGTTCAGAGAACTGGAAAATACCACCCCTGACTGGCCCCGCTCCCATCTATTCTCTGCCTCCTGAGTCCCAGCTGATCAGCTGGGTCTTCTTTTGTTGCCCTGCACAGGAGAACAGAGCTGAAAAGCAGGTTAATGGGGTGGGGAGGGAATGGGGATTTTACAGTATCCTTCCCCGTCACGTCCACCAAGCCATGTCCACCAAGCCATGCCACGTCCACCAAGCCACACCCATAGAACTGGGAGTAAAATAATTTGAATCCCACCACTGGACCAGGGATGTCAAACTCACATCGTCACAGCAGTATCATGTGCCATATTGCGACTTTTTCCCCTTCGCTAAACCGGGCGGGGGCGGAGCCAGCACATGATGCATCTGGCCTGAGGGGGGCCAGGAGTTTGACACCCCTGTCATAGGCAAAATGAAGGAGATATTCTGATGAGATTCTATCAACACTGGTGCTGGTGCCTCAGAGACTTTCATGTATCTGCTTGGTTCGTCTGTTTTGCACAGATACTACCAGTGGAAGCTTTCAAAGCCAAATGTGTAAATTGAAAAATAGTGATATTTTGACTTCTGTACCTCTTATACCTACAAAAACACGGCATCTAAATATAAAGTGTAGGAATCATAGATTCTCACATGTCAAACAGCAGTATGGTCACATCCAGTTGCCAGAGCCCAACCCATATCAAAATCCTTTGCTCAGCCCTCAGGCTCAAAAATTCAGAATCATTGCTATTAATAATTATATAGAAAATTTATGTACCCATGTATCTTAAACAAGTAACTCTGGGCTGGCCAAGCATGTGAATGAAAATCATAAGGCAATATAAATGTATAAATAAATCAATAACCAAAGCTTTTCACGAAACATCTCACAGAGCGGAAGTCACGTACAAGGCTCTACTAATACTCTGTTCTTCAGCCAGGGTCTTAAGGACTTCTGGAAGGCCAGCAGAGCCAAACAGCCATCAGCAGGGACTCTGTCCCACAGGCAGGTGCTATGACAGAAAAGGCATATCTCTGGATCCTACTATGTGGCATTGTTTCACTGAAGAGACCAGTGGTGGGATTCAGATTTTTTTACTACTGGTTCTGTGGACGTGGCTCAGTGGGCATGACAGGAGAAGGATATTGTAAAATCCCCATTCCCTCCTTACCTCACTAACCTGCTTTCTAGCCCCGTTCTCCTGTGCAGGGCAACAAAAGAAGACCCAGCCAATCAGCTGGGACTTGGGAGGCAGAGAATAGATAGAGGGCAGGGCCAGTCAGAGGTGGAATTTGCCGGTTCTCTGAACTACTCAAAATTTCCACTACCGGTTCTCCAGAACTGGTCAGAACCTGCTAAATACCACCTCTGGAAGAGACCCACAGCATGCCCACTCTATTAAATTTGATGGGATGGGCAGATACTATTGAAGACAGGTGGCCCCTATGTTATGCAGTCCTTTAAAGGTGACAACAAGTACCTTGAATTGCACCTGGAAACCTACTGCTAATTCATTTAGAACTAGGGTTGCCAGATCCAGCTGCAGGGTGCCTATGGGGCCACCCCAGAAACAGCGAAGGACTGGCCCGCGATGCCTCTACCAGTGAAAACAGAGCTCAGGAGCTCCGAAGCTAATTTTCACTGGCAGAGGGCTGCAGGAGGCTGTGCGGCTGAAAACAGAGCCTGGGAGGACCACACACAGACCTCCCAAGCTTCATTTTCACTGGCAGAAGGCTGCAGGAAGATCCCCTCAGCCCCACCCAGGCCACCATGGGTGCCCCCGGCATAAGTGGTGTTGAGCTGGTCATGCCCCCTCTGCCCCCCCCAGGTCAAGTACAACCCTGATGCAGCCCTCAATGAAATTGAGTTTGACACCCATGATATAGAATCTCAGTGTGGAGTGTAAGGATGAGCAAAGTCACCCCCTCTCAAAAGAAACATTTCCCAACATCTGGATCCAGCTACTTGCCTAACCAACGAGGAGGAACATTTGAAATACAGGAAGCAATAATCAAAGTCCTAGGGACTTGTTCACTTCCTCAGAACTGATAGAATCAAAATTTCCCCAGAAAATTGAACAAGATCATGCCCCAGCCACAACCCAAACAAATTTATTCAACAAATTCCTCAAATATTACTTACAACAACAATTCTGCAGAGGTTCCCTGCCCTCCCATGTCCAGAAGAAATCAAGTCACCCAAAATATGATTCCCCAGCCAACTATCTGTGAAGGCAATAAGAAGAGGAAAAATAAGTGCATTTCATTATGCTTATTAATACAAGGCAATCCCTAATAAAGGACCTTAAACCTTACTTCACATTGAGATTGAAATTATGTTTCATCTCCCTCCCCTAACCTGGGTAGAATTTTCTGTCAATCACAGTCTAAAGAGGAAAAAAATATTATTTCTAGATCAGAGTTGTGAACTTTCTTCCTGGCAAGCATGACTGTTGGCCTTTGAAGGTCATGCAAGGGGCCACAATAAAAAAAAAAATGTTTGGAAACAGGACCAAACAGGACCTAATTTTTTATAAATGCATGGAGGATTAAGGGCCAGATTAAGATTGCAATCTTGTATTCAATCATCTAGGAGGATATCTCATTCAGCATCTCTGAAGAGAAATGCAGAATTGTACCATCAGAATGGCAGCCCTCTACTGGAAGGTTTAGCCCAATGTGGGAAGGAAAAGCAGTCCCCTCTAGGTTTCTTCATCTTTATGTATACATAAAATTAAAATAAAAAATGACTGTTGCATCTTTGATTGGCAAATAGAGTTGAAAATAATACTAATTTGGGGCATGGTGTTCTTAATTTCAAAACATTTCACTAAAAAAAATATAGTTGAGTTTCCAAGCAATTGAAAGAAGAAATACAAGAAGTACCAACTCTTGCTTCATGCTTATTGTAAAACCACTCCTTATGTCCTTCCTTATAGTAGAGTTCAAAACTCCAGATAACAACTAGTGAAGGAAGGTCTTTGTCCTCATCCAGGGATCGTTTGGATTTTGATGCTTCAGAGAATATATAACTAATTATAATTTTCAAGCCAATTTAGAGGCCTTTTTAAAAAAAAATAAAAATCAGACATTATTTCTTGGGTAAAGGTGTCCAAATATGTGGACACAGAAATGGAAAATTGGGAACTATTTATGCAGTAAGGAAAGTTGTTGGGTGAAGCAGGCTTGTTTCAAAGGAAGGAGTTACACATTTCAGATTGAACACAGGACAATCCTCTCTTAGAATTTGTATTTTATTGAAAGGACCGCACAGTCCAACTGTCAGGAACCTTGGAATTGTCTGTCAACACTTAACACTTGGACAACAGATTATAGGAGATCAAGTGGTCATTTGGTCGTGTACTTTCCATGTATGGGAAGCAGCTATAAAATTGTGTTAATTACATTTGAAGCTATAGGTCGCATATGCAGATTTCCTAGAACTCTGCATTGCCTCACACCATATTTTCTCTTTTTCATTGATGCATTTCCAATTTTTCAGCAACTCCTTAAGTTTCATTTAAGAGCAAAAAAAGATGGGAGAGCAGTTTTTAAACTGAGTTCTGTGGAAAAGCCAGCAAGAATGACTAGATTCAAGATTCTGGCATTGTCATGGATATTTGCTTTCAAAGAGAAATTGGGGCCCCGTGGCATACTATTGGCCATTCAGCCAAAAAGTTTGAAGGGATATTAGACTGGAAAATAAAATCATAAACTGACTAAATTACCACCCAGATATCCAGATTAGAACAAATTGATAAAATGTAGAGATACTCCCATCTTTCTGGAACAAAGCAAAATGGACATCACCTCAGAAGAAATCCTAAAGGACAGCAATCCTCCTTCATGCATTTCTCATCTGGAACCCTCAACTTGTGAGCCCTCTGGATTGTTCCACCCTCTTTTCACCGATAACATTTAAGAAGATTAACTGTTGGGTACTCCTGTGCATTAAATGCCAGAGCCAACCACAGTAAACCTTTCATACAAAGGATGCCTTCCGTAGGAGGACGGATCCAAAACTAGCAAAATTCTAGCTTGTTTAGAAGCCAACAAGACTTCACTGTAGAGATTAATGAGTGCCGGTAGCATTTGATGCTGTGTGAACTTCCCAAATAAGGAACATCTATAGGGACATCTGCAGGGGAGAGTAAAGAAAGGGAAGATGGGGATTGCAAAAACATAATTGAAGTTTTGTCCTTTTGTACAGGTGTGAGTTTTGCAAGCCCTTTCAAAAGAGCAGGGCTTTGATTATGCAGTCACAGCCACTATCCTGACTTTTTTTATCCTTCCCTATCTTGGAGAAACAACTGGACACGAAATAATTATAATATAAAGGTGGAAAAGGCAAATTCTATGTGTAGGATAGGCAGAACAAGAAAGGGGACAAGGAAGAGGAAACTTCTAATAATGTCATATCATTACACAAATCTGTGGTGTATCCCTACATGAATATTAAATACGACTTTGATCACCCTACCTTAAAAAGACCCAAAGTCAGTGAGATGGGTGGCAGATAAATTTAATCAATAAAAATCAAGATAGTCTTAGGAAGGATTAACAATAACAAAACAAAAAAGGCAAAAGTGACAATTAATCTGAAATAGATCACCTAAAAGTAAATGTTACTGTTTTGGGTGCTTTTCAGCCTAGAATCAAGATGAATAAGGGATTACAAATAGTCCTTAGTTAATGACCATTTCATCTTTACCATCCAAAATTATGGACTGAACAAAGAGACCTGTGGCCAGTCCTTGAAGTTGCAGCCACTGTAATGGCCCTGTAGTCACCTAGTCATAATTCGGGTGTGTTGCAACTAGGTCACAGTTGATGGTTGCATGCAGAAGCCCGTGGTCACGTTATCGCCATTTGGAACCTTCCCTGCCAGGGTCGAAGTCCATTGAGAAGCCAATCACAAATGGCGATAGCATGTTGTGCCTAATAAACCTGCAGGATTTGCCTAATGACTACAACTGGAACTTCCAGTGCTGCCATCATTAAGTTGGCATGGTCATGTGACCTTTACAAATGTGTTGCTTAGCAACAGAGTTCCCAGTCCCAGTTATCATCATTAATGGCGGACAAACTGTACCTCCAACATGCAGTCAGCTTCTCAATTACCATTTCAGGGAAGTCCAACAGGAGTATGTGATCCTTTTGGGATTCACTAAGTCTTCTGTTAAAATACCATAATTCTGAGGAGTTATTTATTTAAATTATTGTTTAAATCCAGATAATCAAACATGGACAGCATTTTGGAATGCTCTTGCTTGCTTACAGCAGGAGAAGTAGAATTTAATAAATTAAACGTTGTGAGTGGACTAAATAATTCAATATCTTGACTAGTTTGCACATTAGATAACTGAATGGTCTCTGTGTAATCACTAGAAATAGATCCATGCTGCTGGTCTTATGCCTCCCTGTCACATATTGGCAAAGACAATTCCTCTGTCCAAGTCACTGCTTATACTCATCCCTGCGCACAACTGGGATGCTTCGTATTACAAGGAAACTAAATTGTTAATCTGTAAACACGGACAGTCCTAATATCTGTGGGACACATCAAGTCTAGAGCCAACAAGAACTCTTTTCTTCTTGTTTAGTTAGTTCTGTTATGCAAGCATTCCAGGAAACAAGTTTACTGCTAAATCCACAGGCAGTAGTGTATGGTCACCGGGAGCATTGGAGTTACATATCTGCCATTAAGAAGCCATGGGTCTTCTGTTTCTGTCTCTTCTGGCCCCCTCTTGTGGACTGATTTAGCTTTTTAATGTTATCAGAGTCATTTCTTCTGACTAAACATACATCAGAAGTTACAGCATGAGTGAGAATATGCTGTCATTTTGGGTGGCTTTATTGAAGGGTTTGTAACAAGCACAAAGCTGGCATTATTTGTTTAGAATAGGCTGCCTTTCTGTTTGAAAGAGACAGGAACAATCAATCAAGTTGTCCAATTTGATAGGCTATTCTGTTAAGGCTATAGTGACATCTAGTGGGTTCAAATAGAGGGTGTTGGGTTGATGTTTTTGGTTTTGGTTGAGGGGGAAGGGAGTTGGTAATAATTTAAGGCCTTATTAGTACATTTGATTTTATATATATATATGCAATACCTTTGTCATGTGGAAAAATATGACTCAATGATAGTTGTTGGGTGTAAATGAGAAAATATTTTTCTTCTTTCCTTTGACCTTATCCTTTTTCCTTTGTCCTCTCCTATGAGATCTCAAGTTTCTAAGAACTGGCAATAAAGGCACAATTGTCTCTGGGTGTGTTGAACAGAGTAGATACCAAGTGGAACAAAATAAAGCCAGATGTATTTTTTTTACCATTTTTCAAATTTTAATGGCATTTCATTTTACCTGCACACCGTGTCGTTCTGAACAGCAGTTTCCTGAATTCAAGTGCACAAGGAATCTTCCAGTCATTCCATATACTAAATGAACATTACCTAGATTTATCTGTAGAATTTGATTTGCAGAAATGGAAAAACAATATATTGATATTTTCAATATATACGTGTTATATAGCATTAGCTAAAAATGTGTTTACGACCACATTATAAATCTGTTTCTTGTATCTGGCAGGAAAAGGTGAAAGAAACCAAACTCAATTACTCAATTTACCTGAGCTAAAGTTAATTTACAAACTTTTAAGATAATAGCCTTTAGACTTTGACATTTCACCATTCACCCACCTCCGTCTAAAGCTGCTTTTTTGAATTGTTTGTTTCCTCTAATATGTCACACAGATGTGCAGTCAGAAATTAAACCCATTTGAGATACTTGTCTGAGCTGTTAGCACACTGCTTTTTAAAAAAAAACACACACGCACATGCACAAATTCAAAACTACTTCAGCACTCTGTTTCCATTAATTATCTGCTGCAGTTCGCTGTTAGTGTTATTGTCAGCGTTAACTGTTACTTCTAAAATATTTCCTGGCAATAATTCTTTTGCAAGTTGTTAAAGGAGAACTGGATTTGGGCTCTGCTCGCTCTCTCCCTCTTTCCCTTCCTTTTCTTTCTTTTAAATGCTCAACCTCATTTCAAGATTTATAGGCAGCATTTAAAAGAATCTTAAAGGCAATTTACCTGCTGGTTTTTTTTAAAAAAAAATACACATGAAATGTTACTCATTGAAACATATGGGCTTAGATTGTAAGTGCCCGTGAGCATAACTCCAGCCAGAGTTATGCTGTTGGTGGTTAAAGGGAAAATACATGATTTTTTTGCCAGTTCTGCTCCCTTCTGCTGCCTGAGCATCTGTCCCAGAGGGTTAAATCCTGTGGCAGGGGTGGGATCCAACCGGTATAACTACCAGTTCGGTGATTTACATTTTGCTACACGTGCTTGTTACCTGGACAGCTGAGCAGCGCTGCACGCAGGTGTGCAGCATTTGAAAAAGCACTTTTTTCCTGCTTTTTCAACTGCAGCTGTGCCCCACAAAGCAGCTGCAGTTGAAAAAGCAGGAAATAAAGGACAGGTAAGAGCCCGGGCAGGCGGGTGGGCCAAAACAGCAGCAGACATAGAATAGGTTCTATGTCTGCTGCTCTTCAGAGCTACCGGTTCTACAGAGCTGGACAGAACTGGTAGAATCATACCCCTGCCCTGTGGGTAGCTTTTTTTTTTTCCTTCTCTACTATAGTGAGCGACATGTAAAATGTATGTTTAATAAACAGTCCTCTGCACGTTGTAATTTAATCCTGTTTTAGGAGTTATTAAAGGTACCTGGCTTTGGATTATTTGCTTGTTACCATGTAAGTAAAGCAACTCAAATGATAGCAAAGGAAACTGCTTGCTATGAGGTACAGGAGACAGCCATTCCAGGAATGGTGGTGGATAATGATGATGGCCATTATGTTTATGAATGTTTTATCTTCACAGCGGCTAGGTCAGATTAATTGTTCATCTAGGCCAGTCGGTGGCTCTTCTGGAACTCAAGTGGAGATCTTTCTTTTCCCCTGATATTCCATTCTTTAGCTGGACCTTTTGTTTATAAAATGCTGTATGTGCTATACCTCTCAGCTATATTCCTCCTTCCACAGCTGATGTAGGTCAGACTTGCTGAATGCCGGCAGTTGAGCTGTCTCCACACACCAAGCCTCAGACTGAGTAATGGTCTATTCTGTGAAATAAGCTCTACTTTTTACCCTCTCCTGTGCTCCCATCCAATCTCTCTTCTCATATGCATGCTGCGGAACTGACTAACTTTCCTTCTATTCAGCAATTTCTCTCAGCCTAATGTGGTGAACTGTGATTGCCCAGATTCCCTGGTACGAGCATGGCCATGTTTGCTGAGGATGATGATAGCCATAGTGTAATATCATTAGAGGAATGAGTGGATGGATTAGATGCACCAAAGAGGTGGATCTGGCCTTCTGTGTATGACTTAATCTGTGTTGCTGTTTACCTTATGTACTCATGAAGATCTCATGCTTTAACAATGTGCAGAGTAGCATCATAAGCCTAAAAGAAGGCCTATTACATTTTTTTTGTATATATGAATCACTATTAACCATAATTCTTTTTTTCTTTTTATAATTGTTGAGTATTGTTAGAATTATGGATCCTAAGAAGTATTAATATATGTATATGTAATTTATTAATACTTCTCAGGAATATATTATATTATATTATATTATATTATATTATATTATATTATATTATATTATATTATATTATATTATATTATATTATATTATATTATATTATATTATATTATATTATATTATATTATATTATATTAGATATGATATGGAATATATTATAGAATGGCTCTTTGAAGAAACACACACACGTGTGTGTTTTGGAGGTTCCAATTAAGGAGCAGACTTCAAAGAGCCATTCTATAATAACTGATTTTAAGAAGGTAATTCATTCACTATGTTTAATTTGGATAACAAAACACTTTTAAGCACATCACAAGTGTTTAGTTTTGACTACAGTAGGAATTTGGATACTTTTCCAGCATCGAGAGTCATTGAGGTTATTTGTCCCTTCTTTGGTAATAGAGTTCAAATGTTATTTTAGTTTTCTTTAATTCCTATTTTAATATGTCTAGATTTTATTTATTTTTATTTATTTGTCAAAAGCGTACAATACAACAGAAACAAGAATAAACATAAGTTTAAATGCAAGAAATAGGAATTAATAATTGGGACAATAGGACAGGGATGGTAGGCCCCTGATAGATAGTACTTTAAACATGGTTGAACTTGAGATTATTATTCTTAATCAGCCCATGGATTGCCAACAATAATTATAAAACATTTCTCAGTGTAACCCAACTTTTCTGAGGTAGGGAATAAATGACCATGAGTTTACTTTTATTCAGGTGGGAAATTGGTTGGTTTTTCTTGACTTAATCAAAATAGCAATAGCAATATTCATAGTTCTTGCACTTATATACCACTTCACAGTGCTCTACAGCCTCTTTAAGTGGTTTACAGAGTCAGCATATTGCCCCCAACAATCTAGGTCTTCATTTTACCAACTCAGAAAGATGGAAGGCTGAATCAACCTTGAGCCAGTGAGAATTGAACTGCTGGAAGTCATCAGAATTAGCCTGCAATACTGCATTCTAACCTGAACACTACAGCTCTTTGTCCTTAGAAATCTAGTATATCAATGTTCTACAATTTTTATATTGTTCAGGAAACGTATCAGGGCTTGGACAGGTCATTTACATTTGGTGGCAAACCTAGGTTTGCTTTCAATAATGTGCAAAATGGCCTTGACTTCACATGAAAACTACTTGCAACTATCCAAAATGTCATTCCTAATACATAAAAGATTTCTTCATAATGCATTACAAATCTTGACAAATCTGCTACTCTAAGGCCTCTAGCCAGCTAATTTGGCTAGAGGCAGGTATCATGCACATTGCCTTTGTGTCAGGAACAAAACTTTGTTCTTCATTTTGCATTGCTACTCCTTCAGGGGGTCTTGCCTTCTTGGTTTAAAGCAAAAATAAGTAGTGAATCTATTTTTCAATCAGCAAGAGAAACCTTTCTCTACCACCGGAATGCTTGGAGAAAGCCATGCAAGTCAAATTTCAAGGTGCGGATTCAAATGGGAGTTATATCATTATTGTGGAGGTCTGTCCAATGTAAATTCAACCCTGAAAAAAATTCTGATTCGATCATCAAGAGCGTAGCATGAGAGTATAAGGCAGAATCATGATAACTTGATCATTCTTCATGTTACAAGTTAGTGGGGTGGGGTTTTCTCTGCTTATTCTGTGATGTTCATGCTTTTTTTCTGCAATTTTTTTTATTGCCTTGTGTGTTCTTCGCAGGTTACATAATAGGCATATCCTGCCAATTTGGTGTAAAGGGCAGCAGGCGTATCAGAACAGTAGCATGAGATGCTCTTAATCTTTCCAATTGTTTTTGAGAGCAATGTTGATCAGCTGGAACCTGTAGAGTTTGGGGGAACCCATCCACTTTTATTGCACAGGAACTATTAGCTGACGGACAAAGAACACACTGTTATTTCCCCACTGCTCTTAGCAGTGGAGAAGGAGCAGCTTTTGATATATTGCCTCAGCTTTAGGAATTCTTTTGTCAGTCTTCACATCAAGTGCAGTTGTACATTTTGTATCGGGCCTAAGCCTAGAGACAGCATAGCAAAATCCAGTCAGGTCCAATCCTTTATTTGCTTCCACCTATTTGATGGAATCTTGCCAGAGGTGGTATTCAGCAGGTTCTGACCAGTTCTGGAGAACAAGCAGCAGAAATTTTGAGTAGTTCAGAGAACTGACAAATACCATCTCTGACTGGCCCTGCCCCCATCTATTCTCTTCCTATCGAGTTCCAGCTGATTGGCTGGGTCTTCTTTTGTTGCCCTGCACAGAAGAACGGAGCTGGAAAGCAGGTTAGTGGAGTGGGAAGGGAATGGGGATTTTGTAGTAACCTTCCCCCTTGAGTGGGGTTGGAATGGAGATTTTACAGTATCCTTCCCCTGCCATGCCTACCAAGCCACGTCCACCAAGAACCGGTAGTATAAAAATTTGAATCCCACCACTGAATCTTGCCCAACTGAAGCTATAGCCTTTTAATCCGCTAAATATACCCTGAGAGATTCTAGGATGTGACCAGCCTTAACCTTCTTTCCTCCTCCTCCCCCATCTTGGGACTCTGAATTCTCTTAATCTGGTTCTCTCTGTGGAAAAACTCTGTGTTAGTTCGGAGCTCTCCCACTTGTACATTCCATCACTTTTTGGTACTTTCAACATGTAACCCTTTAGCCTGCAGAAAGTGAGAGACACAATTTGTCTCAAATAATAATTTTATTGTGCATAAAGAGTTTGGTGTAGTGCTTAGGAAACCAGGCTAGAAACTGGAAGATCATGAGTTCTAGTCCTGCTTTAGGCACAAAGCAAGCTGGGTGACCTTGGGACAATCATTCTCTCTCAGCCCTAGGAAGCAGGCAAAGGCAAAATATTTCCCAAAAGATTTTTCAAGAAAACAGCAGGGACTTGTCCGTGCAGACACCAGGAGCGGGGAGGGAATCCTATCCCAATGGGACAAAACATTAATAATAAATAATTGTGCATAGAATGAAATTATATCACAAGGAAAGCTTTGTTCACAAGCAAAGTTTCTACAATAGGTCACTATTCCAGAGTTTAAATTCTGTGCTTTTTCTTCTTGCCTTTCCAAGCCAACAGATAATTCACTCATTCTCTTGATGGCCTCTGGGATTAACATATCTATCCTTCCTATCTCTTTCCTTGCATCTTTACTCTCTTTCATTCTAAATAATGTATCATTGACAAAGGTAGTTGTTTTGGGATTTTTTTTTAACAAAACTGTTACTGTCAATATTTTTCCCGTTTCTCCATTTGGAAAACTGTATAACAACATTAGCCTTTCTAGAAATTCAGGTGAAAAGAAACTGTATCTCCTATTTTCTCTCTAATGGTTCTTTGTCCAACTCAAAATTGTGGGGACTGTAGCAGTTAGCAGTGGCACATATAAACTGGGATTAAGAGAGAAAAGAAAATATGTTTCTTGTAGTTATTTTATAAATAGTTCATATCCTTGGTAGTATTGGAAAATTTTAATCCCTATCAATATTTTTTAGATGGAAATAACATATAATCCCTTTCAGTGTGCAAACTAGAATGGATAGAGAAATATAATGCATTTTCCAAAGCATTTTCTTAGGTCTCAGATTCTTTCCTTCTGCCAGCAAACATATTTCCTCATGGTTATATGGTTGTTCCTGATCTCTTACTGAGAAGAAATGCATTACTTATCTGTCAAAGCACAAAAATGTATGCATTCAGTCCAGTTGACATGCATTATGTATTATTGCACAGTTTGAGTTATTTTTGAAGGGAATTAAGATCCCCAACTCCCTCTCTATAGACCCACACATTTTTCTCCACAAAAAATTATTTGTCCTGAATTTAAAAGACAATGGGCCAGGACTCCCTTGACATTGCTGACTTTTTTTTCTTCAAATTATATTTCAAATGTTACTGGATCTAAATGAAATTCAGATAAAATTAGTTGAATAATATGATCTTCCATTCAGTTTACATTGTGTATCAAACATTTTATGCTTTTGTCAAAGACTGACACAGTTTCAAAGAAAGGTCCATGTATCTTTTAGAATTACATATAAAGTAGCAAAAATTGGACTTCATAGCTGACAAAAGGACCTAAATCCAGAAAATCACAGAGTTGTGGAAGGACCAGGCTATTGAGTAGGCAATAATTGTGTAACACAATGTAAACTGAATGGAAGATTATATTATTCAACTAATTTTATCTGAATTACATTGGACCCAAGAACATTTGAAATATAATTTAAAAGAAAAAGTCACCAATGCCAATGTCAATGTCCTGGCCTGTTGTCTTTTGAATTTAGGACAAATTCTCTAGTTTGAATGAAGTGTGTGGCTTGATGGCAGATGAATGTGAGCAACTGTGAAATAGAGCTGCTAAAAAGAGTACATGCATAAGTAGAAGTATAGCGGAAGCAAATTTTGCATTTTATTCTGCATTTGTCATATCATATTTCAAAAGCTGGGCCCAGTTTTGGGAACTTTGTTTTAGCAAAGATTAAGGGAACCTGAAACATAAACAACATAAGGCAATGAGGATGATCATGAAACAGATACTCATACACACACACACACACACACATACACAGAGAGAGAGAGAGAGATTGTGTGAGCTTCTGAAATTTAAGGGATACTTAAATGATACGTAGCAACTCCTTAAATAACTACAGCTTTGGTACCATCCATCCATTCATTCATTCATCCACCATCCTTCTTATGCTGGAAATAAAATAAAATAGTAAATAATTATGGTACTGGTCCCATGGAATGCACATTTAGCCACCCCTTTTCTAGATATCACCTCAAATATATAATCAATAACTTGAGATACACCAAATTTGGGGATGGACCTTCTAATCCATCCACACACACAGCCGCTTCATGTTTTTGTTTAAATTATTGAGAGACAATATATCCAGCAATCTTCTTTCATCTAGTGTCTTCCAGATTTAGAAGCTGCCATTTCAATACATCTAGAAGTGCCAGAATGGAGGAAGCCAGTGTAGAGGACTCTTAATTCCAACCCATCATTCATTTAAATGGACATCTGGATGTCAGAAGAAGTAATTAGAGAAGGCAACCAAGACAGGGTGCTTATGTTTGTGCAGCGTTCAATGAATATATAATGTGAAACAGCCTCTATTCATAAGAATTTATGTAGACATAGATTAAAATTTAAAGAAGAAGTGAGCCAAGACAGCAGAGCTTTGAACAAAATCTCTCACAGTGCCCCAGTAATACCATATCATGTTTTTAGGTCAAATTGAATGGGGGTATTGTGAAGCATTTTTAGTTTTAAACAATAGTTCCACCACAAGCAGAACTTAATAACATAAGATATAATATAATAACATAACATAACATAATATAATATAATATAATAACATAAGATACAAGTTGTTCTTTATTTACTGAGAGAGTATGTCATTGTCTATTAATGGAGCATTATTAGATTTGCACATGGTAGACCACAGCATAAACAAGATGATACTATAGAAAAACAAAAATAAAATTCAAAATATGCTTGATAGGTTAATGAATTGGAGTAAAAGTAATAGAATGGAATTTTAATAGAGACAACCCTAATGTTGTTCATTTAAAAAGAAAGAAATTAAATATACAGGAATAGAATGAAGAAATACCAGGCATGACACTGCGGTAATATATGCAAAAAGAATAAAGAGTTGAATGTGAGCAACTGTGAAATAGAGCTGCTAAAAAGAGTATATGCATAAGTAGAAGTGTAGCGGAAGCAAATTTTGCATTTTATTCTGCATTTGTCATACCATATTTCAAAAGCTGGGCCCAGTTTTGGGAACTTTGTTTCAGCAAAGATTCAGAGAAACCTGAAACATAAACAACACAAGGCAATGAGAGTGATCATGGCACAGAAAAATGAGATTTAGAAGGAGATTTTGTTCAAAAAACTGACTCTGCTTAGCCTTGATAAAAGCTATCTGAGGGGTATTTTTAGTATTTAATTGATTTGTCAATCGCTTATCAGGTACAGGTATAAGAATAAATATAGTTTTGAATACATGAGATAGATACTTATAAGAAAAATAAAAAACAATAGGACAGGGATGGTAGGCACGATTGGTACGCTTATTCACGCCCCCTACAGGCCTCTTAGGAAGGGAGTGAGGTCAATAGTAGGTTTGGGGAAGAAACCACAGCGTTTTATGAAGAAATATAAAATGTTAATTTAGATTCCTTCAATGAACATAGATTTGAACTCAGTGCCCTACGTCTTCTTTTCCAAGTGTGTGAAAATGCAAGGGGAGGGTTTATAAATCATTTCAGAAGATACCACCCTGTAAATGACTCTCATGGGGCAAGAAATGTCGGCATAGCCTTTGCTTTGCACAATTTGAACAAAATAGCCCTACCTGTTTTGATTTTCTAACTTTTGAACTCCCAGCATTGCAAAATAACCCTTCTAGGAGGTGTTCGTCCATTTTAAGCACTAAAATTGAACTCCTTGTTCAGGCCAGAATCTTTTGTAGTAGGAATCTTTACTCCGATCCATAATGAGCTGTCCATGGTCCTGTTTCCTCTACAGAACTCACGCTGCTTTTTCTTAATGAGATTTCAGCCTGGAAAAAAGAAGATTCCATGAGATAGTCTTCATTAAATTGGAAGTTCAAGATATTTTGTCAAATGTATCCAAAACACTGACATTTTAGAGGAAAATAAATTAAACAAAGCTGACTTTGAGATGTGAAAATTCCGGGGTAAATGTTCTCCCTCTGATTATTATTTCTCAAAAAGTAGGGTCCTTTGATGCCTAAGGTAGAAATGCTAAATGGTACAGTGCAAACAAGCGTGCACTTCTGTGGAGATAAATATTTATCAATTAATTAAATAACTGACACTTTTTCCCACTGAGCCAGACTGCCTCAGTCAGTTTAATGGTACATCAAATATGGGTTATGTTTTACAGACTTCTTAAATGATTAAAAAATAATAATTGAACCACTGAAGGTAAAATAGAATCATCTAAGCAAAAAAAAAATTAGGAGAAAAAGTGCACATGATGTACATAAATGCTCTCTCTCTCTCTCTCTCTCTCTCTTTCTCTTCACAAATAGGAATGAGAAGCAATGGGATTCATCAAAGTAGCTTCTAATAATGGTCTGTTTATTCATTGTGTTTTAGATTTTGCGTGGGGGACAAGTTTTTCCTGAAGAACAACATGATCTTGTGTCAGATGGACTATGAGGAGGGGCAACTGAATGGAAGCTTTGAGCCCCAAGTTCAATAGCAAATCCAGTTTGGCTGAAACACTGTGGAATGGACGTTCAGCCACAACTAGCAGTGAAAGGCGTCTCTCAGCTTGCCTGCAATATTTTTTTAATCCTTGGTCCCCAAAGGACGATTTACATTGTAGTATTTCTTCACACACACACACATACACACACTCACACACATGCATAAATAACACACAGCATTACAATTTTAGATGTACAGTTGTGCCTGCTTAGCTGAGCACTGCATTTGCCTGTATGTTTGTGAGTTGGGAGGGGGGAAGTTGGGGGAAAGCTCTGTACAGTCTGTTTTTCTGTATATAAACTGGAACATTTATTTTATGAAAAATGTAATGCAATTTTATTACAGGTGTGAATTAAAAATTATGAATGTTTCCTGGCCATCCTAAAACTCTTTTTTTGTTTATATGGAAAGACAACAATCACTCAGCTCACTCTAAATTATCCATCTAGAATAAGAGTTGGCAGACAGTAGAGGCAGAACAACTGGAAGCCTTCAGGCAATTTATCAGTAAACCTGCAAAAATTGGTGACTTGCAACTGATTAACAAGAGCAACAATGATTACACACACTGCCTTTTAAATTATACCGCTGATGTTTTTTTAAAAAAACCTTGGAACAATTAGAAACAAAGTTGAGAGTAGAAGAATGGTGTTCTTCATTCAGATGTGGAACACAAAATAGCTTTGTGGGTTCAGAATTCTTTACTTCTAAATGCTTATATTTTCTTCTCTTTGTTACTCTGGCAAATAATCTACTTTGATCTTTAAGCAGCATATACTTCATCATAAACTTTGAAACAATACATAATGCCAGCATTAGTAATAATTTATCCCACTGCAATAAGGAATATTATTATCTAATATTAACAAAGGAAACGAAAACGCATAGAAGGAGCAGAATATCCATCTTATTCCTCCCAAACATCCAGAACAATAGTTCGTAGTGACCTTCTAAATCAGGGGTCCCCAAACTTGGCAACTTTAAGACTTGTGGACTTCAACTCCCAGAATTCTCCAGCCAGCTAGCTGGAGAATTCTGGGAGTTAAAGTCCATAAGTCTTAAAGTTGCCCAGGTTTGGAGACCTCTATTCTAAATCCTGAAAGGGGTGGAACTGCTTTAACCCTGGGGGAGTCAAGAAGGGAGATAGCAAGAGAAGGCCATGTTCAAGGCTGTAATAGTAACACTGCCAATCCAATGTCCTATGATATCTTTCTGCCTGGTCCCCAATTGCTTTTTTTTTTTTTAAGGAATTGTGTGAATTGGTTATTCATGAAATCAGCATTCGTGTCCTATATAGTGCTACCCAGAAAAAAGGTGTGAGCCTTCTGCTTCACCATACAACTTCATGAGCCAGTTAAAATCTGATGGGGGATCCTACTACATTGCCAGGCTTCTATAGGTTCTTCTTGACTCGGAAACAAGTCATCCAAAATCTAAACACCATAGATTTAAGCCACCAAGCAATTTTTATATTGTCTCTGGACTATTTGTCTTTTTTTCTTAGATTCCTCTCCCAACTCCAGCCCCAAGCATCAGTAATAAAGAGAGAAGATTTGGAGTACACACATGAACAGTTAAACATTTGGATTTTGGAGCTACGTCCTAGCTCTCTTATAGTCCAGGCAATCATTTGTTAACATCTGTACCACATGAGCTTCCTATGCAAATGCTGTTTCCATTCTATTGTGTTTTGCCATTTTCAATTTGGAACTGAATTCAGTTGTATTGTACCAGTGCTAATGGTTTTTTAAAACATCATTTTAATGCTTAAGATTTTTTTAACTTCATAGAAGAGAGAGAGAAAGAGAGATCATAAAGAATTATGACCTGTTTTTACAGAAGCTGCAACCAAACACCCAGAATTTTACATTAAAAAAATCAGAACAGACTTTATATAAACATGGTCATAAATATATGAGAAAGTTCCGACTGAAGCTTTCTGCTCATTCTTAGGTACAAAATAAAGACATCTTTTTCCAAAAAAAGGAATCCAGAATAAAAATGCAATCGTGAATTTTTGTGTGAACACTGCAAATTTGCTTAATAGATATAAGAATTGAAACCCAGAATAATGTGGTTGAATAATAACTGCAGCTCTGAAGAAGAGAGAGCAAAAACCTGTTTGATAGTGCTGTACTCATCACTCAGCATAAATATTCATTCAGGGAAATCAGAGCTGGGTAAATGGTATTTAGTATTACCAGATAGCCCTTTTTAGTGCTAAAGATAAACCAGCTCTTAATCAGTTTAGTGACCCTAGCATGTAATGTAGTCTTTCATTTTTTGAACCAGATCCTGCATTCAGAACAAGTGAAACCTGCCACGGGGGTGTTTCTGCTTGAGCTTTAATGAATCTGCCTTTAGAGGCAATTTATAGGTTCTGCTAACAGCAGGCAAAACCAACAAAGGAAAACCTTTGCTAACTTTCTCAGGGCTAATTCAAGTGGTCACTAGACTGGAGGGATGAAGTACTCCAGAGAAAGTGAGTGAGGATTTCTAGACTTTATGAAGCTTTGAAAGATATTTAATTTATGTTTTACCAACAAAGAAATAAAGGGAGACTAGCATAGATCTATTTCAAGCTATTTATCTCATCAGCTAGCTGTACCCTTCTGGGATTCAAACCCGGGCCAGAAGGGTATGGCTAGCTGATGAGATAAATAGCTTGAAATAGATCTATACTAGTCTCTTTTTAACACAAAAATAGTTTGCTGCGAAAGCAACTGCCTGCTGGATTGGGGCTGAAAGACAAAAATGGAAGCAGTATGCTCCATCCCATAATGGGGTAGACCAGGTTGCCCTGATAGACTAGTCTCACTAGAAAAAAACACTTTGAAAGATATCCAACTTTGGCAACTGATTCAAAAACATCTTAAAATTATAATGATGGAAAATTGAAAGTCAGGTCATGTTTTAATATATTGAATGTACTGTGTATGCTCTGCCTTTTCACCAAAAATGCCCAAAAGACAACAAAATGTTATAAAAAAATAATAATGCAATTTTCATTACTTCTATTAAATCCATTGAAACACAACTAATATATAGTTGAAAACACAGACAATGTGGTATAGTAATTAGTGAGTTGAATTAGGAACAAATCTACTATAACCGCAAAAGGCCATTGATTGGATGACTTTTAGCCAATCAGTGTTTCTTATGTAAACCTTCTTCACAGGCTTGTTACTGGGATAAATTAGGCAAGGAAACCTTAAAATTTAACCCTGGGGGAAAAAGTGAGAATTTTATTTTATGATGACCCCAATCCTTTCCTAATACAATGTAGAAACATCTTGGTAGGCATTCCAGTTTAAATATTGAGTAACTATCTGAAGAAATATCTCTTTCCCTCCTTACCAGTTGAAGAACTGTAATGAGAATTGAGGTGATTTTCTTTAATCAGATACCTGGAAATTGCAGCTTCCCTAATAAATAGAAATTTCCAGATTCCCAGTATGTTTTGTTGGAATATAAAAAGTTGCATTATTCCATTCAATGATATGTTCACTGATCAGTTATGGATCTCTCTCATCAGGTTTCAGCCAGAATTCTTTGGACTATCTGCCAAATTCCTGGATTCTATCAAATCCTACTGGATGTAAAATATTTGTTGTTTCCCTTATCCGCTTACTGGGATTTTTGCAGATTCTTTGTCTATCCTATAGCCCCTTGGTAAGTTGGAAACTTGTTCTGGAACTGGTTCCTTTGTCACTATTATGAGACCCTAATTAGGCATTCTTGTTTGGGAAGATAGAATCCACAGGGATCCTATTACTGGTTGCCTATGAAAGAGTGGAATACATCAATCTGCTCACCTCTTTGTGAAAAACAAATGCAGAGCCCTGCCAGACCAAAGCCAGTTTCTCTCTGAGATGTTTTGGGAAATGATGATATAGTTATAATTGATGATGTTTGGCCTTTTCTTAAATTTAGAGAAATTGCGGGAGACCAAAGCTGGGTGACTTGTCCTGAATAATGAAGAAATTGTTCTGCCTGCTTTTCCATCCTGTTATTCCCACCTCCTGGAATATCTTATATGTCAAAGCATTCCCTTCATTGGTCAGCCCAGCTCCAGGCAATCTTAACTCTCCTCAATTTATATCTTTCCAAAGAAGTTAATCTAATATGAACCGCAATTTGTTCCCATGCTATTAGCTTCATTTGAATTACAAAAAGCTGCTGCATTTGCAGCTCTACTTAGAGCTGTTCATTTGTAAGCTTTATCCAGCCTCGATGCTGTTAATGATCACTCACTTTGCTGAGAGCGATCCGCAGTCTCTTTGCTTCAACTGGAGCAAGTTACGTATTGCAGAGAAGGATTCACTAATTGGCCGGGTGGTGAAATATAGTCTGAGAAACTCTTTCAGGGATGCGGGCTACAGAATGAAGATCTGTGCATCTACTGGAAACGGAAGACTCCACCGAATACAAATACAATACCACTCTTCCAGTAATACTGCTGAATAGTAGACAGCCCTTTTCCCTGGTGGCCAATGTATACAGTAAATGTCTTTAGAATGGAAATAAGCAGACATATGGGCACAACATCAAACATGTCTAATACCCAAACAGATCCTGACGCATTTATATACTACTTCCATATTCCTCATCAACATGTGCATTAGGGTTTGCTGAGATTTATCTACTGCCAAGAGAAGTATCTGCCTTTTTTGCTAGCAAACTCTTGTAAGATTGGGAGGGGAAAACAAAGAGGGATACCAAAGACAACATGTGAAAAGCTTCATAAAGATAGAAAGAAACACACACACACACATACTCACAAATCTCACCTCAGTTCATCCTAGTCTCTGTTCTTAAAATTGTAGGAGGTAAGAGAAAGGCATGGAATGGAGGGAGAAGTTTCATACACGTTGAAAATCTCAAGAAGGAATCGCAAATGTCAATTGTGGTTGAGATAAGCAATAGGACTTAGACTTATATACCACTTCACAGTGCATTGCAATCCTCTCTAAGCAGTTTACAGAGTCAGCATATTGTCCCCAACAATCTGGGTTCTCATTTTATCAGCCTTGGAAGGATGGAAGGCTGAGTCAACTTTGAGCTGATGAGATTCGAACTGCCGAACTGCTGGGAGCTGGCAGTCAGCAGAAGTAGCCTGGAGTACTGCATTCTAACCACTGCGCCACCATCGCTTTCTCTTAAGGCAACAATAAATCTCTAATTTGCTATTAAGTTGCTGACTATACCAAATTCACGGTGAAATTTGTTCTTTTTCTTTTTTTTTTAAATCAAAAAGAAAATCAATATTTCAGTTTTTGTGTATGTTCTCATTCACTACTCAATATCCCTGTTCCTGTCAAGACTTTAAAAGCCCATACTAACCATCAGGAATGTGCAGATTAGCCCAATCAGTTTCAAGTCAGTGATTCCATTTGAATTGTCATTTTGACCTGATTCAACTACTTGAATCAATTCAGAGGAATTGATATAATTGATTTTTCAAAAATCCATTTTTCCCCAAAATTGCTTTTCTAAATCAGTTTGATGATTCAAGAAATATGATACAGTGGGATTATTTGATCTATAGTCATCAATCAAATTAAGAAAGAATCTGATTAAATTATCTTCAAGTCAGATTTACCACATTTAACTTTTACACAGCCCTACAAATTATGTCCAATGTTCACTAGCAAAATCAGTAGAAACTGCATGCAGAAAGACCTTAATAAGACAGTGCTCCTTTTATATTGCATGAATAATGACTTAATCAGTGCTAGTCAAATTGACATCACCAGAACTTAATTTATTTTGTTAGCATTGCAATTTAAATATTGAGAACACATAAGTACTTCCATATTTATTCATCCATGATGTGATGGAGATGACTTCTGAGAACTGAGTACACTGTACATAGAATGCTTATCTGTGAATGAATGCATCATAAAGCAGTGAGGGACCTTTATCTGCCATTTAGCTTTCAAAGACTTAGAAATAGAACTTTTGTATCTAATGCCAGTTTTAGCATAATCCTCTTTAAATGGGACTTTCAAAATATGCTTAACATGCTGCTAAGTTATTATTAAGAGGTAAATGTGACTGTATGAACAAATCCAAGAAATGGCAGGGTTGCCACCAAGAGAACCATTTCTTAAATGCGCTTCATTCCTTGTCGGATCACTATAACTATAAGCACAACATTAGGAAATGGTCCATAAGAGCCAACTTCCTACAGAATTCTAAAATTACAAGGAAGAGGTTTATGGGTTGGTGATATCAGATATGAAATTGGATTATAGATTCAATTGGAACTAACAGAGATTTTTTTTCCTTGTGTACAGAAGAAACACATCTCTTTAAGGAAACAAAGTGAAGATTACTCAAGAAATAGATCAAGGAACTCTGGCCACATAAAAAAAGACTAGAAAGCAGAATACAGCACATATAATATTAAGAAAGAAACTAAGAACAATTAAGGTCAATCAGAGTGTAGATCAGTCTCAGAGCTGAGTTAAAAAGCTTATACTAAATGTGAGTTTTCTTGAAAGATGCTTAAAATGCTGGGAGGCTGGTTTGTGCATGGAATTGGTTTTAAATATGTTTAGGATGATGTCAGGAGCTGACTATGAAGTTAATACACAGATGGCACTACACTAAAATTATACTCTGTATGTATTGTGAAATTTCAAGACAGTGCTGGCAGAGTTCTAAGCAAGAGGGTGTATATTAGCACTTTAAACATAAATTTCTTCAGCCTTTTAGTTGAATGTTTTTGAATAAACAAGAAATTCATCACATGCCCTTTCATAAGTCATCTTGGTCTTCATTTGATGTTCATAGTTTTTGAGACATATACATTGATATAATGTAAGTACACCGTACTTGGGCAGTGAAAATCTAGGGGAACTTCATGTTTTGTCTAGGTTTTGCAATGTAATGTTTGGAATTTTTGCATGTAATATCTAAATCAGGTGTGTTCAACTTGTGGCCCACAGATCGTACAAGGCTCTGGGCAGCTAATAAGGAGGCCCACAAGGAGGTCCCACAATCCAAAAAGAAGAAGTTTGATTCATACAAAAACACACAGCCTATTATATATTTTATACACGGCCCAAGACAATTCTTCACTCAATGCAGCCCAAACAAGCCAAAGTTGGACATCCATGATCTAACATAAGACACACATTCAGTTTCCGTTATCACCAGCCATAATTATAATCACAAAACACTGGAATACTAAAATACATCATTCATAGGGCCAGTGCACCAATAAAGCACTTTGAAAATTATATAATGAACAACTTACTCAAACTTGGGAGCCAACATATAATCTAAATATAATATCTAATGTTTTAATGCAATAAAGTTGTTCTGCTCCAAAGCTATTCTTTATAAGCAGCTGGTTCACATTTGCTCTTTTTCTATGTTTCATACTGTAGCTCCCGATATTTTTTTCACTTTCATCATCATCATCAACAACAACAGCCTCAGAGGAAACTCAAGATAAATTCTCTTGATGGACTAAGGAGTTGACTATTTTATTGATAAGCACAGTTGGTGTATGAAGCTGTCTGTTTAGAGTCTCAACATCTCTTTGACTCAAAAACATATGCAGATATTTTGTTTACTATCATGCAGTGCTATATAGGTTTGGGGGCATAGCTGTGCAAACCTTGCCTCCAAGAGCTACACACATACGCAGAGATAATTTTTTGTTATGAATTTATAAATGGATACCTGAAATGGAAATACAAGAGTGCTTTGCTGATATTTTTGTACCCAAATCATCACCATCCTGGTTCATTGAAGTTTCTAAGAATAGATGCCATGTGTGTATGTGTGAATATTTAACCTAAATGCAATTTCAGTCCATTTTCAGATCTTTGCACTGAATTTATATGGTAGAAAGAGTAATGACATCTGATGCCAATGAGCCATATGTGAATTGAGTTTAAATGGTTAGACACAGGATAGACATACAGCTTGACTTGATCCTGCTGGCCAGACTTAGTTCTATGTAATAAAATTCTGCTCTCAAAACCCATATATCAAAACTTGCGTGGCTTCAGCAGCAGCAGGAATTTGCTTGTCTGCAATTCCTGCTGTGCTTGCTGCCAAGGTGCCCCCCATCCAAATGGGTCTGGGGGATATGGCTGCCCTGTAGAGGCAGCCGAAGAGAGAGGGGATCCGGACAGGGGTTTGGGGGTGTCGCAGACCCCCTCCCCAGCTGGAAAAACCCCTTTTTCCCAAGGTGGTGGAGCGGCGGTCAGTGATGGCCGTCACAAAGAAGCCTGCAGCCGGGTAAGATTTGTGCTGGAGGTTGCAGGAGGAAAATTTGGCTGAGCCGAGACAATAACAACTCTTAATTACCCTGGAAACTGAACTGTTTGAATTGCCTGAGGATACATTGTTTCCCAAAGAAGTCTGGAAAGCTGCGGTTAAAGCTGTTAAGGGGGAATATTTTTTTTCTTAACTCTCCCTCCCTACAGAAATAGCAGACGGAGATCTGGAAAATCCACTTAGGCACGGAAGGTAACTTAATTTGAAATTTAAAGCCAAGGGATGAAGGATTTCTGGACATTGGATTTTTTTAAAAAAACAACAACTTAAAATTGATTTGGTTTGCTTTGTGACTTTGAGATCTTTGTGAAATTTTGTTTTTTTTAAAAAAGGGACTAAAGACATTGGGGTTGTGTTGAAGGAGAAAGGAAGAAAGAATGGCATTGTCTTTTGAAGGACTACAAATGGAATTTCAAAAACTGAAAAACGAAGATAAGGGCTCGTTTGGATCTATCTTTCGCTTTTTGGAAATGGCGATTTCTACTTACCAAGAAATACTACAGGATGAAGGAGAAGAAACCATCTTTAGTGGACAGACACACTTAGTGGAGGAAGAAAAGCGGAAGGGGGGCAAGGAAAAGATGAACTTAGAACTTAAAAAAGCAACCAAGAAAAAGAAAAAGGAGATGAAAAAGCGATATGATGTCAGAAAGCAACAGAAAAGAGAAATACAACATTAAGAGAGTGAAATTGGAGAGATGGGGGGGTCAAAAGTTAGAATGGAGAAGAAAGAAAGGGGGAAAGGAAAGAGAAGTCATAAAGGCTTTAAACAAGATGCAAAAAAATGTTTCTTTTTTCAGAGATAAGGGGTGAGATAATCTTTTTTTAAAAATGATTCTGCAAAAGTACATGAAAATGTATTGTAGACATTAGTATTTGAAGTTGAGCTAGAAAATTAGAATATTATATGATTTAAAAATGTATTAAAGCGAAGTCATGATTTAATTATAGAGTTTAATTTCTTAAATTCATAATAGTATGAAATAGTATTTTTATTGTTTAAGAATTAATAATAGAATTTAATTTCTTATGAAACATTGTTTTTACTATATTATAAATTTAATATTTCTTTTTTTATTTGTTTTTAGTTTTATTATTACTTATTAACTCAATATTATTTGTTTGTTTTACTATTTTGAAATGTAATACAATGTACAGAGCAGAATCAGCACGGAAAATATGTATTATTTTAAGTGTTATTCAGGGGGAAGATAAAAAGTTGTCATACTTTAATCTGGGTTTACAGGAGAAATATTGTATTAGATAGAAAGGATAAGTAGGTGATTGAAAGAAAACAGACCAAAGATACAAATATAATTATTTAATTGAAATGGAATAAATAAAATAGAATTAAAAGAATGAGTAGGAGAGAGAAAATATATGGAAAATAGAGAATGTTAAATAAGATATGAGATAGTATATTAAGTGAGTATAAATTTTGATTGATGTCTGTATAAAAAGAGTTAACTCGGGGTAAGCCGCCTTCCAAAAAGCAGTTTTATGTATTTATGTTTTGTGTAATGTTTGTTTAAGTCTGACTGTGTGTGTTAAAAAAAATTAATAAAGTTTGGTTTTTTTTAAAAAAAACAAAACCCATATATCAGTGTCAGTTTTCAGTTTCTACTAAATATAGGTGTGATAACCCTGCATCATGAACATAGCCACAGAAGATCACCGATATTAAGGTAAACAACAAGACAGTTCAGAAGCAAAGCCAAAACCCATGTATCCACAAGAGTTCTGTGATGAAAGGAATGGAAATTCACTTTCCTGGAAGTCAATTTGGGGGGAACAGGAAAAATCCTTCCTAGTTCTCTTAACAACAGTTGAACATTGAAAGGGAACATTGAACATTGAACCAAAGCAACCTGGTTGTTGATGTTGCTGAAAAGGACAGAGAAATCTATGTCAATATGTGACACTTCTGAATAAACTTTGCTTTTTCAGCTTTCAAGATGTATTAGGCAGCCTGTACAGTTTGGATTGGACTTCCCAATGAGGTAATTGGAGTAGGAAGAATTAGTCCCAGCATCAGCTCATAGGCTACCATAATCTACAGAAGCTGCTAAAGTTGACATTGCTTGAAACCCATCATTCCCCTTTCTTGCATCATCTTGTTTCAGTGGGCTTCACTGAGCAAGCCACAAGGAAAATAATGACATGGCTACAATAATATTATCATTCATACCCCCATCTCCTTACACACTTGCATCCTGCTTTCTGATGTAAAAATGTAAGTCACAGCCTCTGCATAGTGAACCCACACTTATCCCTCTTGCTGCCTGTCCCACAAAAGCCCATAACTTGTTGCTTCATTCATCATTCATTCATTCATTCATATTGCCTAGGAATCTACTTCATTTGCATATCTAGAAAGAAAATGACAAAACCCTATATTTTTAAACTCAATTAAAAAATATAGATCCAAAACAAAAGTTAACTTATACTTCTGGTGACATTTGTGCAGTTTCCTTTCCAAAAATATGGAAATAGTTGGTCATGGTCTTCTTCTTGGACTTGCCAGCCCTGCTATTCCAGGTGGTTCCTCCATCTGAGTACTGACCAGACCCAATTACTTTAGCTTTTCCAATTCAGCCAAGGTCAGCGAGCTACTGACTCCTAGCTAGACATTGATTTCAAAGCCTAGTTCCATTGGTTGTCAAAACCTTTGTCAGCACTTTGCCAATGCTGCTGAGAATCATGCTTCTATGCATATTATGGGCCTAGATCTCAATGACGTAGCAAAGGTGCTCAGGCTACATCACTTTAGAATTCAGGGAACAGCATATCAGAAAACTAGATGCTAATGCACATTTCAAATCCAGCCAAATCTCATTCATGGAACAACAGGAATCATACAAGCCACTTTCCATAGTGCAAACTATATATTGATCTACCATTTTGGTGAGAATTAAATCATCATTGTGGCAGTGATGTTTGATGGGTTTAATATTTCATTTTTGCAGGAAAATAACCATCCCCTTTCAAACCAATGGTGATTCTTCAATACTAAACTCATTCTACGATTCAAAGGAAATTGGGGGCCTCCATTCATAAAAGTAAATTGAAGTCAGACTGACTAAATATTTTTAAAAATGAAACTCATCAACATGTTTTTCAAGTTATTAATTTTTTTTTAACCTTCATTTAAAGATGGAAGTTAATGAGTAGGTGACCCACTTTATCAGGCAGTAGCAAAGCTGAGCAAATTGCAAAGGATGGCAGAAACCAAACAGAACCTGCATCTGGGAAAACATTCCACATTTAATGGTCATTTGGGAGAGTGAAATAAACTCTATTCCATTTGTATTGGCTTATTTTGGAAAGCGCTCTCCCTAGCATGATGCCATTAACCTTCAAACACTTCTGGCACAAACAGTTCCTTTTTTTCTACATCTACAGAGTAATAATAATGGCAGAGGTGTGCCACTATCACCACCACTCAGTTATTGGCCACATTTCAATATGGCAGGCTGGTCAAGAGCAAATCTATGCAGTTAAGTATACACAGTTAGAGATATTTGGGGAACTAACCTTGTAGAATTGAGGAAAGCAAATCTGATTACAAAGATATTTACACTAGAATCCAGTTGCTTTTGGATTCAGAACTTAAGAGATAGAGCAGCTCACAAGGAAAATCCAGGGGAACATAAAGGAATTGTATATTAGTTTTAATATTCCTAGTTCTTCCTATATAATATGGCCAGTCTGTGTGGTTTTGACAGATAGGCACTGGACTTAACACTGGGGAGAACCATATTTAAGCCTAAATATAGCTATGGAAATTGACTGCTAGCTTAAGAGTAATCATTCAGGTATGCATGCTCAACATTACTAGCAGATCTAAACATGAGATATAGATCTTTACATAAACATAAATCATCAAATCATAAGGTTGGAAAGCCCACTGAAATCTAGTCTAATCCCTGCTCAGTGCAAGAATCCAAATTAAAGATTGACAAATGGATGTATAACTTCTGCTATTACACATTCAGCAAAAGGGAGTTTCTCACAGCCTTTAGTAAGTGGTAGTTCCATTGTCAACCTACCTTTGTCATTAGGAAGTTTTTCATAGTATTAAATTATAACCCGCCTTCTAGTCATGTGAGACCACACTGGGAAAACAGAGGAAAAATCTTGGCTGTTTCTCGTGTGACGCATCTTCAGATACTTGAAAAATGTCATCACCCAGCTCCTGTTAAGCTCAGTCATCTTGTCACAAGGGTCAACACAGCAAACTGATGGAGGTCTGGGGGAGACAAAACAGCAAATGATGACACATGTGTCATGAAGCAAAAGTCTTGGAATACAGATCTGCATCAACAAACATTACATTGCCTCATTTGTATAATGATATCATGAGGTGTTTGTCTTTTCAATATCCTCCCATCTTGTTATAGACACCACTGACATAATCTCCTCCTGTGGTTTGCCTTCCATTTCCCTGATTATCCCCATTGCCTTTTCTTCCACTTCCTCCAGTTTCTCTAAATCTCTCTTAAAATGTGGTGGCTAGAACTGTATGTGCTCAGTATATTAGATCTATTATTTCCTATTGATGCAGTTTAAAATTGCATTTGACTTTGTAACAGCTATGTCACAGCTGATCAGCCACAATTCCCAAAGCTTTTACACATGTGCTATTATTGAGCAAGCATCTTCAATTCTATATTTGTGCTGTTGATTTCTTTTTTTCTAATGGAAGCACTTTTCCCTTTATTAACTTTAGTAATTTTTCATTCAGGTTTTTTTTTCTTTTCCTGTCACTATCATTTTGAACTTACTTACTTAATTACTTACTTACTCTGACATATGTAGCCACCCTTATTGTAATAACAATCCTGGGCAATCCAAAGTAGGCATAACAGAAACCCTCAAACAATAAAATAAAAAACTGTAAAACTTTTAAAACTCATAGCAGCCCAAGGCAATACTGTCCCATACAGCTCTTGTCCCAGCTCTTTAAGCCTTTCAGAAGTATAAAAGGTGAGGGCCTAGCAGATTTAAGGGAAGGGAAAGGTATTCCACTGGAAAGGGCAGCTCCAGAGAAGGCATGCTGCCTGCGTTCTGCGAGATGACAACATTTAAAGAAGACCTGGTGTGGACCCATCTTCTATCTGACCTGGCAGAATGGACAGATACCTGAAGAAGAAGCTATCCTGCAAATAGTCTGGTCTCATACCATGTAGGGTTTTAATCAGCACTTTGACAAAATATGGAGCATTCAGAACTGTGCATGCTGCTACATTCCGCATTGGTTCTAGTTTCCAGATAATCTTGTAGAAAGCATTGCAGTAATCCAAAATGACCAGAACATGAGTAATTGTGAGTAAGGCCTCCTGGCACATGGGATGGATCTGTGCAAAGCCTTCCCAGTCACAGCCCAAAGAAACCCCAAATTGTGCACCAGTTCTGTCCACAAACTCTCTGTTTCTATTCACATCAGAGGTAAGTAGTGAAACCAGTTAAAAGCCTGACTATAAAAAGCCGGGGGAAACTGTTAACTCCGTGTGGAAGGAAGCCAGGAGTCAGTGACTTTGTATCAAGCTCTTTATTGAAGTCAGGAACCGAACTGGCTCTTAGAAAAACTTTGTGGCTTTTTATTCCCAAGCCGCGGCAGCCGCGGCCAATAGCACCGCTTTGAGTCTCCCGCGATTCGAATCTACCAATCACGGGAGATTCTCAGCGAGCCAATCGGCGCGGCTCGCCTAGCCAATCCGATCGCCCCGCACTTTGGCCAATCAAAGCGCGGGGATCTCAAGAATTTAAATGAAGGTACAGAACACCCCTCCCCTCTTGGTTCAGTCCTACGTAGCGTAGTCCCGTAGGTAGGCGGGGCTCCGTCTTTGCCTACTGGACCTGCGCAGGTCAGTCGTAGGTTGGATCCCGGCCGGTTCGGTCGGGGTCTCTGTTTCTCCGGACTCCGTTGTGGGAACCGCCTCGTCTGTCTGGCTGGGCCGCTCTCCACAGCTCCCTCCTGGGCTACCCGGGTTGGTTGAGCTGGCCTGGCTGTCTCTTCCTGGCGAGGTTTCGTGCTGGCTGCTTGCAGGTGAGTATGGCTGGTTTCTTTTTTCTGGGTTTTGGTTCCCGGAGTATCCCCTCCCCTCTTGGTTTGTGTTGAGGGGGTTGGTTTTGTTTGGTTGCGTGTTGGTGGTGTCTTGTGTGGTCGTCCTTGATCTTAACTGATCGATGTGGCGTTTCCATCCTCGTCCGTCGGTTGTTTGTAGCCGATACGAGTGTGGGCTTGTTAGCTGTGTTATGATTGCTGGTACCCATAATGGGTCTCCGTTTAGGTTCTTCGCGTAGACGGCGTCGCCTGGTGCGAAGGTTCGGTGTTTGCTGGTGGAATCTGGGGGTTTCTCTGGGTTGTAAGTGGGGTGTAGTCTATCGAGTGGGGACCTTATTTTCCTCCCCATTAGCAGTTCTGCCGGGCTTTTATTTGTTGTGGTGTTCGGGGTTATGTGCTGTATGAAAAGTAATTTATTTATTTTGTCCTGGATCTCCCCGTGGTCTATTTTCTGGATAGTTTTTTTTGTGAATTGAACCATCCGTTCCGCCCTACCATTCGCCGCCGGATGCGACGGGGCTGTCAGTGCGTGTCGTATGCCCCTTTCCGCAAGGAATTTTTCGAATTCTAGCGAGGTGAATTGGGGCCTGTTGTCGGACACGAGGACGTCTGGGAGGCTGTGTGTTGCGAAGGGTTTGCAGAGTTCTTTGGTCACGGCTTCCGTGGTGGTTGTTCTCATGCTGCTTACCTCCAGCCAGTTGGAGTAAGCGTCTACGGTTATGAAGAAAGTGTGTCCTTTTGTGGGCCCGGCAAAATCTATGTGGATTCTAGACCAAGGTCCCCTGGGGGTTTCCCACTCTAGGATGGGTGCTGTGGGTGGGCTTGGTCTAGTTTCCTGGCATCGTTGACACCTTACTACCCAGGCCTCGATCTGTTTGTCCATCCCTGGCCACCAAGCGTAACTTCTGGCCAGGGCTTTCGTTCTAACGATGCCCGGGTGCCCCTCGTGTAACAGTTCCAAAACCTTCCCTTGTAGTTTTTCTGGGATGACCACCCTATCCCCCCATAGTATACACCCTTTTAGTAACGAGAGTTCTGTTTGCCGGTTCCAGAATGTCCTGAAGATCTCGTCGTTGTCCTTTTCCGGCCACCCTTTCTCTACCCAATGCAAAACCCACGCCAGACGTTTGTCTTTATTAGTTTCTCGGGCAATGTCTGACGTGGTTATGGGTAGGTTGGGTAGAGTCTCTATGCTGAGGGTGGTCGTCGTGGATGCTGGGTCATTGTCTGGCTCAGGTAACAGTGAGCGGCTTAAGGCATCCGCATGGGAGATAGTCTTACCGGGTCGGTGTGTGAGCTGTAGGTGGCCAGGAATTCGGACCACCTGGTCATTCGGGGAGACAGAATGTTTGGGGTGGCCCTGTTCCCTGCGAGTATTCCCAGCAGCGGTTTGTGGTCGGCGATGATGGTAAACGTCCGGCCGTAGAGGTACTCGTGAAACCTTTTGACTGCGGCGACGATAGCCAAAGCCTCTTTGTCCAGCTGGCTGTAGTTCCGCTCTGGTTTGGTGAGGGTCCTTGAAAAGAACGCAATGGGTGCTTCCTTTCTATCGGGGAGAATGTGGCTGAGGACAGCGCCGATGCCGAAGGGTGATGCGTCGCATGTGATGGCTAGTGGTAGGATCTCGTTGTACTGGATGAGGACAGCATCCAAAGTGAGCAGGTCCTTGGTTTTCCTGAAGGCGGCTTCCTCATGTTTCCCCCAAGTCCAGGTAGCCGCCTTGTCCAAAAGCCTATGCAAAGGCTCTGCCGCGGTCGCCTTTTGGGGCAGGAAGACGTTATAAAAGTTAAGTAGCCCCAGAAACGCCTGCAGTTCTGTTTTTGACCTGGGTGTGGGGGCTTCCTTGATGGCTTTAATTTTTTTGTCAGTGGGGTGAATGCCATGTCGGTCTAGGAATTCGACCCACTCTGTGTACAGCTGGCATTTTTCCCTCTTCACTTTAAGCCCGGTTTCTTTGAATCTCATTGGCACCTCCCTTAGGTGAGTCTCTAGTTCGGCCTGGTTGGTTGCCGATACTAGTACATCATCGAAGTATGGTACCACCCCCTTGATGCCTTGTAAGAGTCTTTCCATGAGGCTCTGGAAAATTCCAGGCGCCACGCTGACTCCAAATTGGAGGCGGTTGCATCCAAAGGCTCCCCGGTGGGTGACTATGGTTTGTGCCTCTGCAGTTTCCTCGTCGACCGGCAGTTGCTGGTATGCTTGGGCCAGGTCGAGTTTCGCGAAAACTTTGCCCCTTCCCAGTGAGTCTAAGAGATGCTGCACTACGGGGACGGGGTAAGCGCTTTGCTGCAAGGCGCCATTTATGGTGGCCTTATAGTCCCCGCAGATTCTCACTGACCCATCAGGCTTGATTGGGGTGACTATGGGGGTCTCCCACCGGGCGTGGTCTATGGGTTGTAAGACCCCTTGCTTGACGAGCTTGTCAATTTGCTCGTCGATTTTCAGTTTGAATGTGAAAGGTACCCGCCTTGGTTTTAGGCGTTTCGGGGGAACGTTTGGGTCTAGGCTGAAGGATATAGGGGGCCCTCGGTACTTGCCTAGGGTGCCGTCGAACACTTCTTGGAAGTCCCGGGCCAGTTGCTGCTCCCAGTCGGCTTCGGCGATGTGGTCGATGCCCGTGACTGCGATGCCTAGCGGTGCGAACCATTGAAGTCCCAGCAGGCTAGGTCGGTCTCGATCGACGATGGTCAGGGGAAGTCTTTCGGTGTGCCCCTTGTATGTCACTGTGAATTTTCCTGTTCCGACTACAGGGATGCGGTTTCCCTGGTAGTCTTCGAGGATTAGTCTCTGGTTTTCTAGTTCCCTCCTCTGGATGGTAGGCACCAAGCGTTTAATTTCTTGCCATGCTAGCATTGAGAGGTAGGACCCAGAGTCCACCTCCATCTTACAGGGTTCGCCTTCGATGCCTACCTCCACGTAGACCTTTCTGGCGTCTGTAGTAGTTGCATGGCTGATGGTGACCGTCTGATGTGTCTCTTCTCTCCACCGGCTCTCGCCCCCTCATTGGGCTCGTCCGTTCCGTTCCCAACGGTTGTCTGCTGGGCGGTGTCTGGTTCTGGGGGGTGTGCTCTCTCATTTCTGCTCGCTCAGGTCCCATCGTCTGGGGCTGTGGGTTTTCTTGAGGTGGCAGACACAGGCTATGTGGCCTTTTTTGTCGCAGTGCCGGCAAACGGAGTCGAAGAACCGGCATTCGGATCTGGGGTGGTCGCCTCCGCAACCGGCACACGCGGTCCTCGACTTATGACTCCGCCAGCTGCGCTGGTTGCGGTCTGCCTGGAGACGGTGGATGTCTTCCTCCTCGTCTGACGTGCCCGAGGTGGAGTGGAGTTCGCCCTGGTGGGTGGTAGTTTCAGGTTGGGCCTCAGTCAACCTTGCAGGTTTGTTGTTTGCGGTGCGGTCCCCGGTGTTCAGTCTCCGCATGCGGTCTGCTGATTGTCGGGTTGCTTCGGCTGCCGCGGCTTTGGAGATAGAATCGGCGAGAGCGATGTTGCCCTTAGCCATCAACCGACTTTGGAGAACGGGGTCCCAAAGGCTGAGCACGATTCGGTCCTGCAGGGCCTCATTCATATTGGAGAACTCGCATAGTCCTCCAAGGCACCGCAGCTCTGCAACGAAATCACTGAAACTCTCGCCCGACCGCTGGTCCTGCCGATAAAATTTGTGTCGTCGGATGAGAATGGGTACGGCTGGAGCGTAGTGTTTCTGGAGTAATGGCTCGAGTCCGCCCAATCCATCGCGGTAACATCGGCGGGCTTGGCTAGCACTTTTGCCATCTTAAACACTGCGGGCCCGCAGTGTGTTAGGAAGATGGCTCGTTTATTCGGTCCCATGGCATCCTTCAGATCGTTGCATTCGAGGAACATGTGGAATCTGTCCGTGTAAGATTCCCAGTCCTCACTGGTGGTGTTGAAGGGGGTTGGTGGTGCGATGCTGGCCATCTCGTCGGTTAGCTGGCTTCCGTCAGACACGTGCTTCGGTTCAGGATAAGAATCCCATCCTCGTCGCCAGTGTTAAGTCCGTGTGGAAGGAAGCCAGGAGTCGGTGACTTTGTATCAAGCTCTTTATTGCAGTCAGGAACCGAACTGGCTCTTAGAAAAACTTTGCGGCTTTTTATTCCCAAGCCGCGGCGGCCGCGGCCAATGACACCACTTTGAATCTCCCGCGATTCGAATCTATCAATCGCGGGAGATTCTCAGCGAGCCAATCGGCGCGGCTCGCCTAGGCAATCCGATCGCCCTGCGCTTTGGCCAATCAAAGCACGGGGATCTCAAGAATTCAAATGAAGGTACAGAACACAAACACCTTGGGATCTGGTACTTTCCTAGATTTCTGATGTGAAAGGTCTTAGTAGTCAGAATCAGGCCTGGGCTCCCAGTTGTCAATCACTATTAAAAACCATTATTGTTCTAATCATCCTAAAGAAGGAATCTTATTGTTTTGTACGGTCATTTGCATTCTTGAAACCCTGCGCTTTGATTGGCCAAAGTGCGGGGTGATCCGATTGGTCTAGCAAGCCGTGCTGATTGGCCTGCTGAGAATCTCCCACGATTGGTGGAAACGAATTGTGGGAAATTCAAAGCGGTACCATTGGCCGCAGCCGCCGTGGCTTGAGAATAAAAAGCCGCTGTTTTTCTCTCGGGACCAGACCGGTTCCGGGGACCAATAAAAGAGCTGAAAACCAAGTCACTGACTCCGGGTCTCTTTACCGCGACGGACACGACACTTATATACCCACAACTAAATGGCACCAGACCTTAGGCCCTTTTATGTTAGTAAATAGGAATACCACTTTTCAACTTCTATCTTGGCAAAGGTTGTAAACACAATTACTTTGCAGTTTGCTATCTAAAGCCCATCCAAAATGCTTGTTCTAAGTGCTAGGAAGTCAGATGGGCTTCAGGTGTTATAGTAGCAATGAATTTAAAAGGTGATAAAATTGACGCATATCACATTTATAATCAAACTGAAGGTGTGTGTTTTTTTCCCCTTTAGACAGTTCAGTATTCAGCACAAACTGATCTATCACTACATCTTGATTACATGAGGAGCAAACTATAAAATCTTGCTAAAAGTAGGGTGTGGGTTTTTTAGAAAATTTTGCATACTTGGGAACATTTGACTTGTATACCTGATCAGTTCACCTCTTCTTTTCTAAAACTCTACTACTGCTCCACATATTCCTTCCTGTTAGCCTCCCAATTGATGGGACTATTTCATGTCTTTGATATAAATGGTGCAAAAGTTCCCCTTTTATCATCTACATTAAAGGCCCATTCTATATAATTTTTTTTTATTTTTATAACAAAAACAAAGACAAACAAATAACACCATCTTTCTGTTCATCAGTATGTCGGGTGGGTACATATATCTTGTGTGCATAGTAACATTATCATACATATCTTACTTGTTTATGTTTATGATCATTCTAATCAGTATTTTATATCGTATTTGTCAATTATATTATCATTAACATTGCATATATTTCATATTCATTTTCTTACTCTATCTAACTCAATCATTTGTCAATTATGATAAATACTTTTATTATATATTTTATTTTATATATAAAGTATATTTATATATACTTTTATTATATATTTCAATTTCTTACTCTTCAGTCCAGCCATTTGTAAAATAGATTCCAAATTTTATAATAATCTTTTTTTTCTTGTTCATTAGAGGCCCATTCTAATGTAGAACCACATTTGGTCTAGGATTTATCAGATGGGAGCCAGACAATAAACTGGGAGATGGGAGGAGAACAAAAATCTGAACATGATGTCTTTTCATCACATTGAATTAAAAGTAAACATTGTTAATATAATTATCCTCCAAACATGCATTTAACTTTTCCTTCTTCAGCAATTAAAAACTACTTTGGAAACAGGCTCTGAAATCCTATACAGCCATATCTGCCTTAGGTTTGTGGGGCTGAATGCCTCCTAGAGCTGCTGATGCCACCTATCCTATTATCTGTAACAGTACTTGTCCTCTGGAAGGAGGTTCTCCATGAGATCCAAATGGCTCCCACACTGCTGGTACTCCAGATGGCCATACAGACCTGACTGTTCTCCCAGGTGAGGGTGGTTGGGACCCCATTTGCTGATGCATGTTGTTGGTGGGGTGGTTTACTAGATTTGCAAACTTATTCTTCTTTTTCTTTGTTCTAGTTTAGTTTTCTTGTCTGCTGTTTACTATTGTGTAATTTTCATAACGTTTAGTATATTTTGATCAGCTCAGAGTCATTTGGATTTAGGTGGGAAAAAATAATAAATAAAACAAAATAAAACAGAAAGACCTGATATAATGGATCCACTTGTACCCTGTGAGAGTAAGGACAGAAGCGTGCCACTCAATCTTTCAGCAAGGTATTACCTATCAATTCAGCAACAGTATAAAATGAAAGAATATTTACTGATACACAGTAATGAATTTTGAACAGTTGCTGTTAAGTTCTGCGCATGGGTGCAAGGAACGGAGACGAGGCAGTGAACAGTGAACTTCAACTCTTTATTAATCATTCTGAACAGAGCAAAAAACCTAGGGCAGCAGCAGCCCTTTTATAGGGCAGGCTGCTGACCTATTAGCCAATGAGAAACATGGAAGTGTTAAACCCTTGAACCAATGAGAATGGCTCGTTAACAGCCAATCAGATTCTCCAGAACAGACCAATCCGATATCGCTATTATCGGCCAATCAGAAGTGCAGGATTAGAACCCTGCTTTTTCTTTAAGGTTTGTTAAAACTTTATTTAAGCGCTTTTATTAATTCATAACACCCCTTCCCCCCGGGTTCAGTTTGAGGGGTGTGATGACGTAATCCCTAAGATATGTAGGTTGTTTTAACTGTCTATTAGATTTGCGCTGTCCCACCGGTTCCTGTCTGTAGCCCGGTTTCGGTGGGACGTTTTTGGACATATCTGGTACAGGGGGTTCCGCATTCTCACTGGACGACTTGATGCCGCTAATTCTGTCGTTGTTGTTGTCCTCCGATCTTTGCGGGCTAGCCTCCGTTGAGGTATTACTCTGTGGTGAGGACACTCCCCTCCTTGATTCTTCTTCATTTATCGCGCCCGATTGCTGACTTCCTTCGCTTCTACTTTCCACCATCTCGAATTCAGTTTCTTCAACATCCCCTTCCCCCTCAGTTTGGGAGTCACAGGAGTCGCAGGAACTGGGTTGTAGCCTAGATCTATATGGCGTAGCTGATCTATATGGCATTTCCATATTTTTCCATCGCAGGTTTGCACACGGTACGATCTGGGCCCGGTGGTTTGAATTACGGTTGCTTCGACCCATAATGGTTCACCAGAGAGGTTTTAGCAAAAACTAAGTCACCTAGCTTGAACTTGCAGCATTTTCCACTAGATCCACAGGGTTTCTCTGGCTCATAGGACGGGTGAAGCCGGTCGAGGTGGGAACGGAGCTTGCATCCCATCAACAGTTCAGCTGGCGTCTTGTTGGTGACGCTGTGCGGAGTGATGTGTTGGAGTAGGAGTATTCTGTTTATTTTTTCGTCAATGTCTCCATAGTCCATTTTGTGGAGAGTTTTTTTAACAAATTGTACCATGCGCTCGGCCCTGCCGTTAGCTGCAGGGTGTACTGGCGAAGTTAGCACATGGCAGATGCCCCAATCTGCTAAGTATTGTTCAAACGCCAGGGCGGTGAACTGGGGTCCATCGTCGGAGACCAGAACGTCTGGCAGCCCGTGCGTTGCGGATAGCCTGTTCAATTTTCAGATGATGGACTCCGTTGTAATATTCTTCATTTCGTGGATCTTGAGCCAGTTGGAATAGGCATCCACTGTTAGGAGGAACGTATGTTCTTTAGTAGGTCCCGCAAAATCAACGTGGATGTGGAACCACGGCCCCCGGGGGGGGTTCCCATTCTGTTGGAGTTGCTCTAGGTGGGGCACTGCTGACTTCTTGGCACTTTAAGCAAGTCTTTACCCAGGCTTCGATCTGTTTGTCGATGCCCGGCCACCACACGTAGCTTCGTGCGAGGGCTTTCATACGCACAATGCCGGGGTGACCGTCATGCAATGTTTTCAATACTGCTCGTTATAACCGCTCTGGGACGACGACTCTATCTCCCCATAGGATGCAGTCTTTTTGTGAAAAAAGTTCTGTTTGCCGGTTTCTGAAAGGGGTGAAGTCATCAGAGGTTTGTTCTATTGGCCATCCTCTTTCGACCCAGCTAAGAACTCGTGCCAAGACAGGATCTCATTTTGTTTCAATTGCAATGTCTCTGGCTGTTAGCGGTGGTGAATGTAGCATTTCAATCTGGAGTGTCGTAAGGGTTGGAGTTGGTCGTCGACGGTTTCCGGAAGTGGGGCACGGCTCAATGCATCAGCATGGGGAATGGCTTTCCCCGGGCAGTGTTGTAATTTATAGTTGTACGCAGCTAAAAACTCCGACCAGCAAGTCATTCTAGGTGACAATATATAGGGGGTTGGCTTGTCTCCCGCTATAATCCCTAGCAAAGATTTGTGGTCAGTAACAATAGTAAAAACTCATCCATACACATATTCATGAAAACGTTTCACAGCAGATACAACAGCAAGAGCCTCTTTGTCAATCTGGCAAAAGTTACGTTCAGCCTTTGATAAGGTCCTTGAAAAATAGGCAAGAGGGGCCTTACTATCATTTGGTAACACATGACTCAAAATGGCTCCTACTCCAAACGGTGACGTGTCACATGTAATTGTTAAAGGCAGAGTCTCGTTATACTGCATTAAAACAGCATCTGAGGTTAGTAAGTTTTTCACTTGTCGGAATGCGTGCTCCTTGCGGTGTCCCCAGACCCAGGTTGCTTTTTTGTTGAGAAGTCTATGTAGGGGCTCAGCTACGGTCGCTTTCTGGGGCAAGAAGAAGTTGTAAAAGTTAATGAGCCCCAGGAAAGCTTGGAGATCAGTCCTATTTCTGGGTCTTGGGGCATTTTTGATTGCCCTTAGTTTGCTATTAGTGGGGTGAATGCCTTGTTTATCGATTAGGTACCCCTGGAACTCTACTTTATCAGTACACAGTTGACATTTATTTTTTTTAACCTTAAGGCCAGACTCTTTAAATTTCTGGAGGACCATTTTAAGATGCTTTTCTAGTATTTCTCTATTCAGGGCAGCAATTAAAACGTCATCAAAGTATGGCATGACCCCCTTGATCCCTTGCAATAGTCTCTCCATCAGACTTTGAAAAATCCCTGGGGCTACGCTCACTCCGAATTGGAGTCGGTTGCGCTTAAAGGTGCCTTGGTGCGTAATGATCATCTGTGCCTCTGCGGTTTTTTTATCTACAGGCAGTTGTTGGTATGCCTGTGCTAAATCCAGTTTAGCGAAGACTTTTCCATCCCCCAGGGAATGGAGAAGGTGTTGTACCACCGGCACCAGGTAAGCGTTCTGTTGAAGGGCATGATTAAGGATAGCCCGGTAGTCCCCACAAATCCTTAACAATCCATCCGGTTTGATGGGTGTTACAATTGGGGTTTCCCAACGAGTGTGGCCAGTTGGTTCTAAAACACCCTGGGCTATTAATTTATCGAGCTGCTCGTCAATTTTTGGTTTAAGGGCAAAAGGTACCCGACGAGGCTTAAGGCGGATGGGGGCTACTTCAGGGTTAAGGTTAAATGATATCAGGGTCCCCTTGTACTCGCCTAGTTTCTCTGCAAAATGTCCTGGAATTCCTGGACGATGGCCTCCTCCCAGTCATCGCTTCTGGTTTGGTGAATGCTGGCTACCTCAATCCCGAGTGGGGCGAACCATTGAAGGCCTAACAAGCTAGGCCAGTCATGGTCGACGACGGTCAGTGGAAATGACGCAGTACGATTTTTGAATGATACTTGGACTTGGCTGGATCCAACGACCGGAATTTGGTTCCCCTGATAATCTTTGAGTATAATTCTTTGGGCTCTGAGGTCTTGACGCCGGACGGCAGGGATTAATTGTTTAAGAGTCTTCCAGGAAACCATCGAGAGGGATGATTCTGAATCGACTTCCATCACACAAGACTGGTTTTCTATGGCGACCTTCACTCGGATCTTCTTTGCATCTAGCGATGAGGCGTGACCGATTGTAATGGTTTGGTGTACCTCTTCTCTTCTCGATAAAATGGCCGGTGTTTTATTTCTGTAGGAGTGGTTGTTCCATTGGCGGTTCAAATGTTCCCGACTCACAGGGCGATTCTCTGTGGTCTGGCGGTAGTTGTTTCCCCTTTGAAGTGGGCTGGATCCTTGCTTGCTTCTACAGACCTTCCTGATGTGGCCTCTTTTCCCATAGAAATGGCAGAGTGCGTCGAGGAATTTGCAGTCTGATCGCGGGTGGTTTGCCCCACAACCGCGCATTGGTGCGGTAGTCTTTGATTCCGCTGATGGCGTTGATCAGGTTCAGACCGGAGCCAGTTGACCTCCTCCTCATCACTTTCTGATGGTGATTCGAGGTCCTCGTGGTGGGTCGCTGTTGTGTGCCTCTCTAGGCGAGGTGAGGTATCACTGGCAAGTTGACAGAGCGGTGCGTTAGTGCGGGACATTCAGGCGGCCGACTTCCTGGTTGTTTCTGCTGCAGTAGCGTCCTTGATGACATCAGCAAGGTCGATGTCCCCTTTGGCCATGATCTTGCTCTGCGTCGTGGGGTCATCTAATCCCAGAATTATTCGGTCTCTCAGAGCTTCTTCGAGGTCTGTAAACCCACAGAGGCCTCCCAGGTTCCAGAAATCCGCAATGAAATCTGCAACGCTCTCTCCTTTCTGCTGGTCCCTCTGGTAAAATTCATGTCTTCGGACAAGCGTTGGTACGGCGGGTGCATAGTGGGCCCATAGAAGGGGCGCGAGGACGTCCCAGTCCATGGTCTTCACCTCAGCCAGTTTCGCTAGTGCCTTGGCCATCTTAAAGACGGCAGGCCCGCAATGGGTCAGGAACACTGCTCGCTTTTTTCCCGTAGTGGCATCCTTCAAGTTGTTGGTCTCCAGAAACATCTGGAACCGGTCTATGTACGAGTCCCAGTCTTCTTGTGCCAGATCAAATGGAGCGGGTGGTATGGCGCCGCTGGACATGGTTTCCGTTGTCGATGTGTCTTCAGCCACGTGCTCTGTTTGGTGCTCTGTAGTGTTCAGTCAGCTCTGGTGTCTCCGCATCGCATCCTCGTCACCAGTGTTAAGTTCTGCGCATGGGTGCAAGGAACGGAGACGAGGCAGTGAACAGTGAACTTCAACTCTTTATTAATCATTCTGAACAGAGCAAAAAACCCTAGGGCAGCAGCAGCCCTTTTATAGGGCAGGCTACTGACCTATTAGCCAATGAGAAACATGGAAGTGTTAAACCCTTGAACCAATGAGAGTGGCTCGTTAACAGCCAATCAGATTCTCCAGAACAGACCAATCCGATATCGCTATTATCGGCCAATCAGAAGTGCAGGATTAGAACCCTGCTTTTTCTTTAAGGTTTGTTAAAACTTTATTTAAGCACTTTTATTAGTTCATAACAGTTGCTCTGTTGTTCTGCAAGAATTAACCTGTTTATAAATAGCATTGTTTCAAAAACAGTTGGCATCACAACAGCATCTTAAAACTTTGACCACTGATCCCACTATTCTCAGCTGAGCACATTGTTTCCCTCCTTTAATCCTTTCATCCAAACTCCTCTAAGTGCTTTCCCTTCCCCCAGTTTGAGTTGGTAAAATAAAAAAAGGAAGAGGAATCTCCTTAAAAAATGCTTCACTTTAAATGTCTTGATTCTTTGTGAACTCACATAAGGTTTAGCCTAGATAGCTTCTTTCTATCGTTGCTTTAAATTTTGCTTCTGGATGCAATTATTTTAAAATAATACTGCTGTTTAAGATTTCCCTAGAAAAAGAGAAAAAAATGTTAGAAGAGAAGCAATTCTAAAGTGACTGAGTATAGCTGGTCGAAGGCAAACAAAACAGCATGAAATTTGGCGGTGGAAATCCTGTATACAGTGAATGAACCATCTGCACATTCACAGTAAGGACATTAAGAATGGCTGCTTCTGCCATTTCAGATGCTTTCCAGCAAACCATTCACATGAACTGAGAGCTGCAGCTGACTGTGGGAGTATTATCATCCTTGGGCAATCTTTGTTGTATTCTGTGGATGCTTTGTGGGTCTCAGAAAATAGATAGCTACCATCTGTTTCAAGAAGACAAAAAAATTGGAGGGGTATAATACAGTCAACAAAATGGAGCCCAATGCATCAGCAGCAAACTTTCCAAAAGAGAAACAAAAGAGCTTTTTCAATATTAAATAATTCCCATTTTTAGAGGCCTCTAATTGGTTCAAAATAGTTTGAAATGTGCAGGACAAATCTTCAAAACTCAATTAACATTAGAGCTACAACTCTTAAGAGAGGCTTCCCTTGGATTAATAGCAATTGTTCGCCTCTCTTTTTCCCTCTCTTTCTAGCTTTCTAAAATATTTTTAAACTACCCTTCTTTCAGACAAATTCCAGATTCAATTGGAAATTTATATTCATGTAAGCTTTTGGGGACTCGGGTCTATTTGATCAGATGTGAGAATGCTTTTTTGAGCAGCAGATATGAATACTCTTGGAAAACCAAGCAATTGGAGAATGTTAACTTCTCTGATTATACGGGAATAAAATCTTTCTTGTTTGATTTGTTTATAAATCAAACTTCCTTGTTCTTCAGTGATGCCTCAAGAATGACATTTTGTTGTTACTTCACTTGGCAGTTGGAGGCCTCCTGTCTCTGAGGATAGATGTTCCTGATTATGTTGACAGACCTTGCCTCTTCAATAAATATTTCTAGTCTGTTGTTAAAACCATCATAGCTATGTTGCTTCTCTATATCTTATTGGTCCTGAAATCATTCTGGAACAGGTCTAATCTGCTAACTATATGCTGGCTATTCCTTTGACAGATACCATATGGCATTTTTTTACATGAAGAGGGAAACATCTAAGTAATCATCCTTTGGATTGTATCAAAGGGTTTCCTCTTTAGATCATTTCCTGTAACAAAATAAAAATAAAATACTTTCTATATGCACGGTAGAAATGTGAGACTTGAAATGAAACTGCAATAGTAACACAACCTGTTCAAATCTTAACACAGTGCACAGGGGGCTGTCTTTTCCTCATCATTAATGCTATATAGCTCAAAGTGTGGTAACATTTTTAGTAGCATCTAAATGGAAGCAGAGTGAGTTTCTTGCTGCAACTATAAAAAGCAAGTAGGGAATTTTATTAGTGGGTTGGTTGCTAACTTGTTTTTAATTTTAAGAAGCATGACAAAAACATCATTGTCCTGTAATATAAAAGGACTCTCCTGCTTTACAGCAAATTAAATATAAAGTTAATTCTTTACAGGCATTTACACCCATGTACACAAGAGACACATTTTTTTTCAATTCCCATTTAACTTCTGGAGATTTGCCTAACTATGCTTACTACCTCTGCAGACAGATTTATTTTAAAGGAAGCTTCTTCCTCATGTAAAACAAGCAAACCAACAAGCCAAAAACAAAGTAAGGAAAGAATTATATACTGTGGTCAGAACAGAGTGCAGTGCAGTGCAGTACAGTGAAATAAATAAGATAGGATAGGGTAGGGTAGGGTAGGGTAGGGTAGGGTAGGGTAGGGTAGAATAGAATAGAATAGAATAGAATAGAATAGAATAGAATAGAATAGAATAGAATAGAATAGAATAGAATAGAATAGCTTTATTGGCCAAGTGTGATTGGACACACAAGGAATTTGTTTCTGGGGCATAAATTTTCAGTGTGCCTACAAATAACAAAGTGATAAATCATAGATCATAAATCATAAGATAGAGCAACAACTGAGAAATCATAATATACCATAGGAGAAGGCAGTGGGAAAGATGAGAGGTAAGAAAGATGAGAAGATAACAAGGATAAAAGCTATACGGTGTACTACATGGGTAAATATCTTTAGCCAGGAGGCATGGTGGAAGAAACTATCTATCTAGATGTTTTGGCATGCAATGCTCTATAGCAGCATCTTGAGGAGAGAAGTCAAAACAGCTTATGTCCATAATGGGAGACTCTGTACAAAGACCATGTCTATCCTGATGACAAACAGTTCAGTAATTCAGAAAAGTCAAAGTGGTTTTTTTGAACCTGGCAAAAGAAGTGTGCAACCTGAGCCTTTTTTCAGCTCTCCAAAGATATAGAGGATGAGTCAATCATACTATGAGTCAGTGATGCAGCAGTTCTGGCAAAGAGATGGGCGGGTGGGTTGCAAACCCATCCATTTCCCAACTTATCTCAGCTGCTCCACACCTGGACAGTTGACCACTTAATGTTTTCTCACACAAACTTTATGACATTGACTGAATTTAATGACTCCACAGCAAACAAAAAGCATTCAGTTTAATCCTGAGGATGGAAGTTTATGAAGTACAATCTGGACAGGATCCTAAATGATACATCTGTGCCTTCTGCACTAAACTGGATTAAACCAGCCAGTGCAATTGCATCTTGTCTTCATAATGCAAGTTAAGGACAACCACATTCTCTGAAACAATTAATCTACTCCCCACCCACAAGCAAAATAATAAAAAAGAACCCTTCCAAACTGTCTATTGGCAGCTTACCTGGCCAGTATAATAAGTACATGACAGATCCTACATGCAGAATGCCAAGTGTTTTATACTGGAATTGAATTTTTCCAACAAATGGTTTTTTTTTATTTTTTTACATAGCGCAAAAAAAATCCAGGCAAAATAGGCTTTAATGCACAATCACAGCACTGATGTTGCACAATAGATTATAGCATTGTAGGATGGAAAAGCATTCAGTACTTCTATGCCAATTTGTCTTCGAGTCAATATTACCACATTTCTATCAAATATCTTCTGATAGGTATCAGCTATTCATTTCACTTGCAAAGAACAGAAAATAGTTTAAACGCATAGAAATTTGCTACTTCTAGACCTAAGTATAATGAGATTTATAACTACAAACCTTGTTCTTCTGATCTAGAAATCCTTTCTTTAATGGCCCACACAGTTATGAGAGGGGGAAGCATGTACAATAAAACACAGTCAAATGTTGATTCTTTATTTGTGAAAGGAGATTGTGGTTATGTTTATACCAATCAAATCCCATACACTAAAGTAACTCTCTCATCCAGCTCCTCTTAACATAGCTGTAAGCAGACTTTGAATAAATATGTATGCATGTATGGTGCTTTCAAATTGCATCACAGAGTTCTCAAGCGGACTGATTATATGAGAACAATATATAATATAACAGTGAAATGTCAAACATTTTTGGCATGTTTGCTAAATAGTTTCTATATAATACTACTTACTTTTGAAAAGAAGATGGTGGAACTACAATCATGTATTCCTTCATGGGCAAAACCCTTATAAGGTGCAAGATTCCTTCTCATCTTCCATGCTGTTCAGTATCTTCACAAAATTGTTCTGGAAACTCATTCAGACTCCAAAAGAGTCATCATTACATACAGCTAACTCCCACAATGATTACATGAATGATTCCAGGGATTCACTCCTAGCATGTGAATTTTCTTTAAAACAGCAACAGGGGGAGATTAGTTTCCTTTCTCACATCTAGTTCAGGGAAGTATTTAAATGAATTAAAATGAGAAGAAGAATAGAATCATAAAGTATCCTAAATTACATTACTTCCATTTGGTTGGTATTTTTTTTTCTTGGCCTCAGCTGAAGAACATTTTCAGAAGGGGAAGTTGGAATTTAGAAAATATAAGATATCAAAACCAAGAGGTGATGGAAATATACTTGATTATCTACTGAATCTCAGCAGGGAGGGGGGGAAACAGCACAATTGCTAAGACAGAGAGAGATTTGATGTTTCATCTCTTGGATCCACCAGTCCTCAGAAGTGTCCTATTTAACTGGCAAATTTATTTGGCTCTCTAAGGAAGTCCATGTTTTGAGAAGCATTGAGCCGAAATTGTGACAAGCAAGCAAGTCTCCAAGGCTGTGAAAGTGTAAATGTGGAGTAAATAAGACAATGTTTCTAGCTGTAGTAATAAGAAGTCAAAGCTGTTGATTCTATTAATGACAATATGATTGGGGCATCTCCAGTTGCCTGGGATGTAGGTTAAAGCTTGATTAGTTTTATAATACATAAATAAATACAGTACTGATAGAACAATAGATGTCCTATTATAAGCAGATTTCTTAGTTCCTTTTCAACAAGTATATTATTTAACAAAATACTTTCCTCCAAATTAGCATTCAGGGTCTGACATAAATCCTTAAGACATTGAAATTTAATTGATGTTGGAGGAAGGTGTTTTGTATTTAATTTCTTTTGTTTCTCTCATTTTTGACAATCTTACAACTTCACTTGTCATCAAATTGGTTTGGTTTTACCCTACTACTGGTACTGAAATGGCTTCCCTCTGTAACACACATTGTAATGTAATTGTTACACACTACAGTATATTTGGTAATTTGCCTCATAATATATTTTAACAGATATCCACAATGAAATTGTAGAAGGAATCAGCAATTGCATGATGCTGCAAGTGACTTCTTTCTATACTCTCATTTTGATTTTCACAATGAGATTTTCCTAGGTAATGTTCCATTTAATGCTTATGTTTCTATCTTTCAACTGAATAGGTTTTACAAAAAATATTTAGATCAATCCCACTCCCTAAAAATCAGCATACTAGATTTCAGATTTAAATGCTGAATTATTGTGTGAAGACACTTAAGAACATATGCTTAATATTATTATGTTTGAATTATCTTTCATATTTAATTTGAAGGAGGGGAAGGTTGATTTTATCTGCAAGACCACTGGCCAATGCAGGAGTGTGCAATCAAGTTTGACAGGGTATAAATACTCAATATAGACATTGGAAACATTATATGTTACAACTTAATACTGCTGTCTTAATTTGCAAGGTCTTGGAAGATATCAATATTTCTGAATATTTTCAACTTTGCATCACTTGTTAGAATATGGAGAAAAATGGATCCTTGTACAATAATAATGAATCTCTATATTAGATAAGTGATAGATTAGGCACATCATTACACAGTCTGTGTAATGATGGAAACATCAAAAATGTTTTATACTGAGTCATTTCACTGAACCATGAGTAGAAGTATTTATAGCAGTATTTTTATTTGGTATACACTTTATGTAAATTCAATATGAAATCAAGAACAATCCTATAAGTTAAATTGGACCTAAAAAGAATAACTGAGTAGGTATCTTTTATCCAAGGACCTTTTGTGGCTAAAGAACTAGAGGATGAATCTCCCAAATCATAGTTTAATATCTAAATCACTGCACCACATTGGAATAGAACTCGTTCAGAACAAGACTGGCTGACACTTGATAAGACCACACTTGGAATATTGCATCCAGTTTTGGTCGCTAGGATATAAAAGAGAAGTTGAGATTCTAGAAAGAGTGCAGAGAAGAGCAACAAAGATGCTTAGGGGACTGGAGGTTAAAACAGATGAAGAACGTTTGCAGAAACTGTGTATGTCTAGTCTAATGAACAGAAGGACTAGGGATGACAGGATAGCACTGTTCCAATATTTGAAGGGCTACCACAAAGAAGATGGGGTCAACCTATTTTCCAAAGCAACAGAAGGCAAGACAAGAAAAAATGAAAGGCAACTAATCAAAGAGAGAAACAACCTAGAACTAAGGAGAAATGTCCTAACAATGAGAACAATTGACTTGTCTTCAGAAATTGTGAGTGCTTCATCACTGAAGGTTTTCAAGAAGAAATGTTCAAGAATCCATTTGTTCAAAATAATATAGAACAGGGAGCAGGGATAGAAGACCCACAAGGTCCCTTCCAACTCATTCATTCATTCATTCATTAAACATATACATTACCCATCTTTCTGTTACAGGAAATCTGAGGAGGGGGGAAGCTTAGAGCATAATAAAAACAAGTTTAAGAATAATTTGAAACAATAAAAAATTAAGAAAGATTAAATAACAACATTTTATGATTAAGAGACAGCTACCCAACTTTATTTGGTGCACAGCTACAGTAGAATTACAGTTTTGAACTGTATTACTATTTAATAGTGAATTGAATAATTTTTGTCCAAAAGTTCTGGAAAGTAACAGATTGCCTTCTATGCTGGGATGTTAGTGCCAGGTCTAACTGAGGTAGATCTTGGCCTGTTTTTTTCAGGCCAAGCAAAGACCACAGTCCTCAAAGTATAGTTTTTATGTTGAAGTCTTCCACTTATTCCTGGGCAGCATAAGACTCAGCATAAGCCACCATATCCAATTGCATTTGACTTATATATAAACAGTATATTTAGTAATTTTCCCTTCTGAATGACACTACAAATTGCCACTCCATTGTAAGTTTTGCTTCTGCTCAATGCCTTAAACAAGCCATTACCTCTGCTTCAGTTTCAGAATACAGGAAACTGGCTTCCATCAAGCAGATTTTTTCATTTGTACTTGGACATAGACTTTCATATCATATTATGTGTTACTGAAAGTACCTGAGATGCCAGGAATTAAATCTGAGTTTTCCTATAGCACTGAAAAGAATGTGATCTGTCTTTTAGTTCATGTTCCTAGGTGCCCTATCACATTTTCCACTATCCCAGTCACATGTTAAAATGCACAGCATCCCCAAGATCAATATTGTAAGTATATTGGGCTTAGACAGAAGAACTGGCTCTAAGACTTATTGAAAAGTCATCTGTAGCTAAGGGAGGATTATATCCTGAGACTTCCTACTCCTAATCTAACTTCTCTCTGGAGCACAAAGAAATGGGAGAAGTGAGGAATTTGGATTAAGTCATGATTTCTTGCACCTATACTGAATTAAAGTATAGAGAAAATGTCCAGGATGCAAACTAGCACCTTTTCATCAAGATCCTTGATTTATATACAGCTCACTCAACCTTACCTACTGGTAAGCTACAAGCTACATGATCCACCACTGTAAACAAGATCATTCTGAAATTTCAAGGTCTAATCCATTAAATTGAAGGGGAAAAAAAATTAAAGGATTGTTAAGCCTGGGTTCCCCAACCAGGGTTAGGGAGACAAGCTAAACAGAATGTGCAGCGTTAGTCAGATAGGCACACAGATAAATGAGTGAGCTAAGTTTGTATGTTTATTAACATACAGTAAAAATAACAGATACGCTTGTGCTATCAAAAATATAGTTTATTCCATTATGAGTTCATAGCATAGTCAAAATAACAGTCCAATAGTCATGTATCATTTAGTCAGTCCATTCAGGGATATTCAGTTAGCAAAGTCCATTTAGAATATCCTATGTCAGTTCACTTACAAGTCAGTCCTTTGTTTTTTCTCTCCCGTTCGAGCAATGCAGTCTTGAGTCCTTGCAGTAATCAGGGATCATCAAAGCCAGAGAGAGAGCAAGCTGTCTTCTTGCTTCTTTTAAAGTGCTTTCACAACCACTCCCTTAATTACTATCCCACAGTTAAAGTTGCAGACACTTTAACATACAAACTATGAAACATACAGACTATAATATGATACAAAACATATTATTATTTACCTAAACCAGTTAGGGCAAACAATATTATCCCTAACATTCTCCCCTTTTAGGTTAAATAATAATATAACTATTTACATCTTTAAATCATATTTGTTACAACTCTCTTTAAACTTAATTACTCCTTGAGCTTTTGTATATTGGTCTGCAATGTTTTCTTCCGTCATGCAGTATTCCAATTTAATTAGCCCATTCTTTACAGATTCTCTAACATTTAAGTATCTTAAATCAGTATGCTTTGATCTAGTTTTTACAGCAATACTAGTAGCTAATTTTATAGCTGCTTGATTGTCCTTGTACACAATAATGGAATCTTTTACAGTTATACCCATGTCTAATAATAACTGTTTGTACAAAATCAAATCAGTGCATAATAATGACAGACATGAAAATTCCGCTTCCATCGTGGACAAGCTGATATGCTCTTGTCTGATTGACCTCCACCCTATTAATGTCTTACCAAATAATATAGCCATCCCAGATGTTGATTTTCTAGTGTTTATATCAGTTGCAAAACTTGGATCTGCATAGGCACTAAGACTCAAATCACCCTTTGGTTCTATATACAATGCATGGTTCATTGTTCCTTTAAGATATCTTAAAATTCTCTTTAATGATTGCCAATGACATTGATGTGGATCTGAATTAAAACGTGCCAGCTGATTTACACTATAAGCTATATCTGGCCTAGACCAATTGCTTATATATGATAAGCTACCAATCAAAGATTGATATATAGACTTATCAAATTTGGGACTTTGATCATCAGTTTGGCAAACTTCCTGACTCATTGGAGTCTTTGCCGGTTTACAAAGTTCCATTTTATATGTTTCAATTAATTGGCAAATTTTATCTTCTTGAGATATCTTAAATCCATTATTTGTTTTGTTAATTGTCAATCCTAGATACTTTTTAATTTCACCTAAATGCTTTAATTTTATCTTTTTGGCTAATAATGATATAATTTCATTAGCTTCATTATTAGTCTTAGTTATCAAAGCAATATCATCTGTAAATAATAACAATAATGACACCGTTCCATTATTTTCTCTTTTAAATACACATGGATCTGCTAAACCAGATTTAAAACCTATATTGTTTAACTCTTTTACAATATATTGATTCCACTCAAACCCAGATTGTTTCAACCCGTAAAGACTCTTTTTGAGTTTCCAACAATCATTACTATTTAATTTATTATCTTTTATACCTACTGGTTTTCTTAAATATATAGTGTGCTGCAATGGTGCATGCAGATAAGCAGTTTCTACATCTAAATGGTTAATGACATAGTTTTTCTTAGCTGCCCACACTAATGCTGCTCTTAAAGATGTTGCTTTAAGACTTGGTGCAAAAACTTCATCGTAATCAGATGCAGTTTGATTAAATCCTTGAGCTACTAACCTAGCCTTATGGGTAACAGTCCCATCATTTCCAGTTTTTACTTTAAATATCCATTTGCACCCAATGGATTTTTCTCCTGGAGGTAATTTAGCATCTTCATAAACTTTCATTACCTTTAATGAATTTAGTTCCTTTTCCATTGCCTTTTGCCAATTCTCCTGATCCTTAGCAGGATACATCCTAAGTTCATCTACACTATTTGGAACTTTAGTTACTTGGCAAACTATACTTGCTTGATACCTATCAGGTGGTCTAGTTATACGTGTAGTACTTCTAGGTATTACAGGACTTACAGGTGGACTTTCATTAACTAACTCTTCTTGATTATCTAACTCTTCCTGATCAACTGTTTCCTCTTGTTCTGGTCCTATTTGCTCTTCATGGACTTCTTCTTTAATTGGACTCTTCTTATAACTAGTCTGATCTTTCTGCCTTTTGTAGGGTTCAATAATTACTTCGTTATTTAAATCTTGCTCTAATCTATTCCATCCTACATGTTCTAGGAATTTAGCACTAGCACTGGTGTAAACTCTAGATGTACCTGGTTCCCAGAATCTATAAGATCTATGATTAGATGTATATCCTACAAAATATAATCTTTTAGCTCTATGTTGTCCTTTGTGTCTAAGTTGTGTAGGGATATACACCCATGCTGGTGCTCCAAATGTGTGCATGTAACTTAAATCAGGTTTTGTACCATGCCACAGTGTGAATGGTAATTCACCTGTTGTTGAATTAACAACATTATTTAATATATGATTACCACACATTATTGCTTCTCCCCATAAATTGTCAGGTAATCCTGAATCAGACATCATAGTTCGTGCCATTGATTGTAATGTTTGACCTCTTCTCTCTATAAAGGCATTATGTTGTGGCCTATATGGTGCAGACATTTTATGTTGAATACCAAACATTCTTAGTCTGTTCTGGAATTTATTATTTGTAAATTCCGTACCATTATCTGTTATAAGAGTTACTAATTTCTTTTTAGTTTTCCTTTCAGCAAATTTAATCCAATTAAAGAGATTTTGATACGTTTCAGTTTTGCTCTTCATTAAATAGCAAAACCCATATCTAGAATAATGGTCCATTATACTTAGTATGTAACGAGCTCCTCCTACACTTGGTTTTTTCGGACCTATTAAATCTGCAAATACTACCTCTAAAGGCTCTTTAATAATAAATCCATCAACTCTATTAGCCGGTGTGACCCTGGCTTTGCTTTGATTACAGATATTACATTGCAAATACTTATTACAAGGTTTAAACTTATTCCCTTAGATAATTCAACAGTTTTCTTAAGCATTTTAAAATTTAAATGCCCTAGCCTTCGATGTAACAAGTGAATACATTCATCATGAGGTTTCTTATTTTCATAAACTGTGTTAGCCACTTTTAAACCATCATCATTTAACACATATAATTCACCTCTTAAAGATGCAGTAATTTTCTTGTCTTCTTTTTCAATTATGCAGTTATCTCCCCTAAAAATAACTACATATCCTAGTTTAACCAAAATTCTAACTGAAATTAAATTAAACTTAAGTTGTGGTACATATAACATTTTTACATTCTCTTTTATAAAAGAACAATATGCTATACCTTGACCTTTAGCTTTCAGTTTCCAGCCATTGGCTAACGATATCTGCTGTGTACTCTTGGACATTTTAATAAAATTTTTGTTATCATTAGTTATACATTGGGATGCTCCACTGTCAACCACCCATAAATTATTTTTTACAGCTCCGTTAGTATACATGGCTAACTCTAAATTTTTATTTTTCTTTTGATGACTTTTTGTATTCTGGCCAGCGTTCTGGCGCTTTGCCTTTTTACAAAATCTTGCCAAATGTCCTCTTCCTCCACAATTAAAACACTTTTTAATTGCATATGCAGTAGGAGATTCATTTTCTTCTTTTTGAGGTTGCTGCCTCCTTAATTCATCTCTTTCAAGCCTTCTTCTGGCCTCTTCAATCAATCTGCCAGTTATATCAGTTAAAGTTAGGCTTTCCTTTGGCAAAATTTCAAGGGAAGTTACGTAGTTGTCATAACTTTCATCAAGGGAAGATAGAATTATGTAGACTTGGTGTAGTTCAGAGAAAATAAGCTCTTTCTCATGCAGTTCTTGAAAAATGCTTTGCATAGTTTTCAAATGACTCAGCATATCACCATTCTTATGGAGATGTGTACTGAAAAGCTTCCGTGTTAGATTTATGTGAGCACCAACGTTATCACGAACATAAATCCTCTTCAGCTTCTGCCAACACCCAACAGCCGTTTTCTCTCCGTGGATATAAACAAGCTGTTGATCAGTTAAGGTTAACCCAATTATGCAAATAGCTTGTTGATTTTTATGCATAAATTCTTCTATCTTTAATTTATCTTCCTCAACCTCTGCATCCCATTCTTCTACGTTTGGTGGATTTTCAATTATGTTCCACAAACCTTCTCTTCGTAGAAGTAGACTACATTTCATAGACCATGATACATAGTTTGTCTCATCCAACTTGGATATAAGGGACAAACTTTGTAGATTGACTTGTGCCATGTTTTCTTATATGGATATAAAACTATAATTAATAAAACACAGCTGTCTGTTTACTGTAATGTATAACAACACAAACTCTCACTTTTACATAAATCTGTTTTATCCTAGTTAAACTGACTTTGCAGCCTCTGGGCCCATAACCAGTGTTTAGCCTGGGTTCCCCAACCAGGGTTAGGGAGACAAGCTAAACAGAATGTGCAGCATTAGTCAGATAGGCACACAGATAAATGAGTGAGCTAAGTTTGTATGTTTATTAACATACAGTAAAAATAACAGATACGCTTGTGCTATCAAAAATATAGTTTATTCCATTATGAGTTCATAGCATAGTCAAAATAACAGTCCAATAGTCATGTATCATTTAGTCAGTCTATTCAGGGATATTCAGTTAGCAAAGTCCGTTTAGAATATCCTATGTCAGTTCACTTACAAGTCAGTCCTTTGTTTTTTCTCTTCCGTTCGAGCAATGCAGTCTTGAGTCCTTGCAGTAATCAGGGATCATCAAAGCCAGAGAGAGAGCAAGCTGTCGTCTTGCTTCTTTTAAAGTGCTTTCACAACCACTCCCTTAATTACTATCCCACAGTTAAAGTTGCAGACACTTTAACATAAAAACTATGATTAACATATTATTATTTACCTAAACCAGTTAGGGCAAACAATGTTATGGAGAGTGACTGATTTAAAGCATCATAAAACAACTGATTCAATATATGTAGGAGTGGGCTTCAAAAATTTTAGCAAAGGGTTCTCTGCCTGGTTACTGGGTAGACATACCCATATTGGCCATGGCCTAGTCAGCCTCCTGCACCATAGTGGGTGTTGTGAATAAATAAAGCATTGAATAAAGATTATTCTGGCCCTGCACTTCTGATTGGCCGATAATAACAACATTGGATTGGTCCGTTCAGGAGAATCTGATTGGCTATTAACGAGCCTCTCCCATTGGTTAATGGAGCTAGCGCTCCCCGTGTTTCATTGGTTAAATAGTTAAGAGTTTGCCTATATAAAGGGGCCAATTGCGGCCATTGAGCTGAGCTGTTTTCACATGTAAATAAAGAGTTTGAAGTTCACTGTTTACCGGCTCGTCTCCTCCTTTGCGCCCATGCACAGAACTTAACACTGGTGACGAGGATGGGATTTGGAGACGTCAGAGCTTACTGAACGACGAAGAACTATAACCGAGCACGTGGCTGAAACGCATCAATGGTAGAACCATGTCCAGTGGCGTCATACCACCCGCTCCATTCGACCTGGCACAAGAAGACTGGGGCTCATATATGGATCGCTTCCAGATGTTTCTGGAGACCAACAATTTGAAGGATGCCACTACCGGAAAGAAACGAGCGGTATTCCTAACTCAGTGCGGGCCAACCATATTCAAGATGGCCAAGGCACTAGCAAAACCGGCAGAAGTAAAGTCTATGGACTGGGATGTCCTCGAACCCCTGCTGAGGGCTCACTATGCACCGACTGTGCCAACGCTTGTTAGAAGGCATGAGTTTTACCAGAGAAGTCAGTGGAAGAGCGAAAGTGTTGCTGATTTCATAGTGGATCTCCGGAATCTGGGAGGCCTATGCAAGTTTGCCGACCTAGAAGAAGCCCTAAGAGACCGAATAGTTCTGTGATGAGATGCACCAGGCAGTCAGAGTAAACTAATGGCGAAGGGCGACATTAGCCTTAAAGATGCCATAGCTGAAGCTACTGCAGCAGAAGCAACCAGGAAGTCAGCTGCCCAAATGCGCCGCACCCACGCCCCGCTTCGACAACGTGCCCGCGAAATTTCACCTCAGTCAGAAGGTCAGCTTGAAAAAGCCCACCACGAGGACCTCGAATCGTCGTCAGAAAGCAATGAAGAAGAGGTCCATCGACTTCGGTCCGAACGAGACCAACGCCAGAAATCGCAGTACCAATGCACCGGGTGTGGAGCAAGCCACCCCCGGTCAGAATGCAAATTCCTCGACGCGCTCTACCATGTGTGCAGGAAAAGAGGCCATATTGGAAGGGTCTATAGAAGCAAGCTAGGACCCAGTCAGCCCTCGAGGGGGGCTAACTATCACCAACTGGCGGGAAGTCGTCCTGTGAAGCGAGAACCCGTGAACCACCAATGGAACAACCACTCCTACAGAAACAAAACCCTAAACCACCCAATGAAGCGAGAAGAGGCTCACCAAATGATCATGATCGGTCACACCTCATCTCTTGACGCCAAAAAGATCCGAGTGAAAGTGGCCATCGAAAACCAGCCCTGCCTGATGGAAGTCAATTCAGGATCATCCCTCTCGATGGTTTCCTGGAAGACTCTCAAGCAGCTCATCTCTACTATCCAGCAGCAAGACCTCAGATTCCAAAGACTCATACTCAAGGACTATCAAGGAAATCGAATCCTGGTCGTGGGATCCAGCCGAGTACGAGTATCATTTAAGAACCATACAGCATTCCTATCCCTGACTGTGATCGACAGGGATCAGCCTAGTTTGTTAGGCCTCCAATGGTTCGCTCCACTCGGAATTGAAGTAGCCGGCATTCACCGAACCTGCAGCAGCGATTGGGAAGAAGACCTCGTCCACGAATTCCAGGACATCTTTGCAGAAAAATTAGGCGAGTACAAGGGGACCCCGATATCATTTAACCTCAATCCTGAAATAGCTCCCATCCGCCTTAAGCCTCATCGAGTTCCATTTGCCCTTAAACCAAAGATTGATGAGCAGCTTGATAAATTAATAGCCCAGGGTGTGTTAGAACCAACCGATCACTCCCCCTGGGAAACCCCAATCGTAACACCCATCAAGCCGCATGGATCGATAAGAATTTGTGGGGACTACCGAGCCACCCTGAACCACGTCCTTCAACAAAATGCTTACCCACTACCAGTGGTACAACACATCCTCCTTACCTAGGGGGCAGAAAAGTCTTCGCTAAACTAGACTTAGCCCAGGCATACCAACAACTGCCTGTAGACAAAAAAACGGCAGAGGCCCAAACGATCGTTACGCACCGAGGTGCGTTTAAATGTAACCGACTCCAGTTCGGAGTGAGCGTAGCCCCGGGAATCTTTCAAAGTTTGATGGAAAGGCTATTACAAGAGATAAAAGGTGTTGTCCCATATTTTGATGATGTGTTAATCGCTGCCCCAACTCGGAAAATACTAAAGGAACGCCTGAGGTTGGTTCTCCAGAGATGTAAAAACTCAGGTCTCAAAGTTAAAAAAAACAAGTGTCAATTATGTACGGATCATGTAGAATTTTTGGAATATTTAATTGATAGTCAAGGCATTCACCCCACCGATAACAAACTTAGGGCAATCAAGAACACCCCAAAACTCCGGAATAAGGCTGACCTCCAGGCTTTTCTAGGCTTTATCAATTTTTATAACGTTTTCCTGCCTCACAAAGCAACCGTAGCTGAACCCCTACATCGTTTATTGGACAAAAAAGCAACCTCGGTATGGGGACACAGAGAAGAACAGGCGTTTCGACATGTGGAAAATTTATTGACTTCTGATGCTGTTTTGATGCAGTATAACGAGACTTTGCCTTTAACGATCACGTGTGATGCATCACCATTCAGAGTGCATCACCATTTTGAGCCACGTTTTGCCAAACGGTACTGAAGCCCCTGTTGCCTATTTCTCAAAGACATTATCAAAAGCAGAACACAATTACAGTCAAATTGATAAAGAGGCCCTTGCTATTGTGTCTGCGGTTAAGAGATTTCATGAATATGTGTATGGCTGAGCCTTTACTATAGTGACTGACCACAAACCTTTGCTGGGAATAATAGCGGGAGATAGGCCAACACCGTATATATATCCCAGAATGACTCACTGGTCAGAATTCTTGGCGGCATATAATTACAAGTTGCAACATCGCCCAGGGAAGGCCATTCCCCACGCCGATGCATTGAGCCACGCACCACTTCTGGAGACCATTGATGACCCCGCTCCAACAGTTACAACACTGCAGATCGAGACACTTCAAACGGCGCCATTAACAGCCCGAGATATCGCGATGGAAACAAAATGCGACCCCATTTTGGAACGAGTCCTCAGTTGGGTCGAGTGGGGATGGCCATTGGACCAGATACCTGATGACTACGCCCCATTCAAGAATCGACAAATGGAACTATTTTCCCAGAAGGGCTGCATTATCTGGGGTGATAGAGTTGTCGTCCCAGAGCGGTTACGACCAGCGATACTAAGGACCTTGCACGATGGCCACCCCGGCATCATGCACATGAAAGCCCTCACACGAAGCTACGCGTGGTGGCCGGGTATTGACAAGCAGATCAAGTCATGGGTAAAAGCTTGTCACAAATGCCAGGAAGTAAGCAACGCCCCTCTGAAAGCAACCCCGACTGAATGGGAAACACCAAGGGGACCATGGTCCCGCATTCATCTGGACTTTGCCGGACCTACCAAGGGACACACATTTTTATTAACGGTGGATGCCTACTCGAACTGGCTTGAAATCCATGAGATGAGGAATACAACAACCGAATCAGTCATCAGGAAACTAGACAGACTTTTTGCAACACACGAATTACCAGACATTCTAGTATCCGACAACGGGCCCCAATTTACCACGTTGTCCTTCAAACAATACCTGGTGGACCGCAGTATTCGCCATGCGCTAACTTCGCCGGCGCATCCTGCAGCCAACAGAAGGGCCGAGCGCATGGTACAACTCGTCAAGAAAACCTTGCATAAAATGGACTATGGCGATATAGAAGACAAGATTAACCGGATACTCCTTTTGCAACATATCACTCCATCACCAATAAAACTCCCGCCGAATTGTTAATGGGGCGGAAGCTCCGCTCCCACCTCGACTGTCTGCACCCATCATATGAACCTGAAAAACCACACGGATCCAGCGGGAAATGCCGTAACTTCCAGGTAGGTGACTTGGTTTTCTCTAGGAACTTTTCGGGCGATCCATTGTGGGTCGAGGCAACTGTAGTCCAAGTAACCGGCCCTAGATCGTACCGCGTGAAATGTCACGATGATAGAATATGGAAGTGCCATATTGATCAGCTGCGTTCAAGGCTACAGTCGGGGATCTCCGAGCCCCCTGACTTCCAAACCGAGGGAGGAGGAGATACCGAGGAAGCTGAATTTGAAGCGGCAGAAAGTTTAAGTGGAAGTAATGACCTTGCAGAGGCAACACGTGAAGGATCGGGAATGGGGGTGATCTCGCCTCAAGGAGATGCCGAGAGCATTAGTGGCAACAAAAATTTGAATACAGAACGGGAGGCACCCTCTTCGCCAAATAACGTCCTACCCCAACAAGACTGTAGCCAAATACTGGGAGAACAACGCAAATCAAATAGACAATCAAAACAACCTGCCTACCTCAAAGACTACGTGACCCCACCCCTTAAATGAAACCCGGGGGGAAGGGGTGTTGTGAATCAATAAAGCATTGAATAAAGATTATTAAGAGCTTGAAGCAAAGTGCAGGGTTCTGGCCCTTCACTTCTGATTGGCCGATAATAGCGACATCGGATTGGTCCATTCAGGAGAATCTGATTGGCTATTAATGAGCCTCTCCCATTGGTTAATGGAGCTAGCGCTCCCTGTGTTTCATTGGTTAAATAGTTAAGAGTTTGCCTATATAAAGGGGCCAATTGCGGCCATAGAGCTGAGCTGTTTTCACATGTAAATAAAGAGTTTGAAGTTCACTGTTTACCGGCTCATCTCTATCCTTTGCGCCCATGCACAGAACTTAACAGTGGGAGGGGTCATTTTTGCCCTCCCCGGGCTCCAGAGGCTTTCCTCAAGCTTCTAGGAGGACGAAAATTGCATCCTGCAGCTCTGGAGGCTCTCTGAAAGCCAAAAACGGGCCCATTTCCGGCCTTCCCAAACTTCTGGGAGGCCCATATTTCACCTTTCCCAGGCTTCTGCACATGCTCTGCACCTACTTGCATCCAAAACGGGCCATGTGGGGACTCCTGGGAGGGGTGAGGAGCAGAGATGGTATTCAGCAGGTTGTGACCAGTTCTGGAGAACCAATAGCGGAAATTTTTCTGGAGAACTGGTAGCGGAAATTTTGAGAAGTTCAGAGAACCAGCAAATATCACCTCTGACTGGAGATTTTACAGTATCCTTCCCCTATCACACCCACCAAGCCACACCCACAGAACCAGTAGTAAAAAAAAATTGAATCCCACCACTGGTGGGGAGGGGTGGGTGGGGCCAGCCAGGAGTGGGATTTGGGGATTCCCCAAACTCCACAGAATCTTAGCTAGGGGCTTTCCTGAATCCCTGAGAACCCCCAGAAGCCCACTCCTGAATATACTATATTTATCATTTTTGTACCAGGGTATATGTTGTGTCTGGGAGGATGGGCGCAATAACGGAGACGAGACCTCAGATAGTAACTTCAACTCTTTATTAGTGACTTCTGATCAGAGCGAAAAAGACTGGCCGCAGCAGCTCCTTTTATAGAGCTGGCTGCAGCTAAATGTCCAGTGACAATGATTTAAGCTTGCCGTGCTTGGTTTGCCCAATCGCGGCAGCCCGTTAACCAGCCAATCGGATTAGCCTGGAGCGACCAATCACAACCCGCTGTTAGCGGACCAATCAGGTTTGCAGGACTACAAGCCTGCTAGTCCAGAACAGTATATTTCCATTCAAGGATTGAAATAACTAGAATTGTTCTAAAATATTTGATTGGGGTATGTGTGAGGGCTTCCAGGTCCTTTTTTCACTTCAGGCTTGCAAGTTTATTTTATTTATTTGTTTATTTATTTATTTATTTTGTCAAGCGATTATAAGATAGCAAGTATATGTATAAACATATTTATGAATACATGAAATGGATACATATAAGAAAAATAAAAAGAAACAATAGGACAGGGATGGTAGGCACATTGGTGAGCTTATACAAGCCTCCTACAGACCTCTTAGGAAAGGGGTGAGGTCTATAGGAGTTCTGCATTTTTAAGCAAATCAACTTGTTCTTCACTGTATGGATGAAAATAGAATTAGCCTGGTTTTTGCATGCCTCCCACAAAACCTGAGATATGGTTTTCTGGTAAAATAATGCATCAATGTGCATGTTTGTATTTGGAGTTTAATTACATTTCAGCAGGTTTTATGGAAAAGAAATGCACAGAAACAATGAAAATGTTAAGTTTTGTCAAAATCACAATTTGACACCAATAAGAAACAATAGAACAGGTTGATAAATACAACTAAGTAATACAGACCAGAACTAGATTGTACGATCACTCCCTCAGCCTGCAAAGTGTCTCACAGCAGCCCTGCAAATTCCATCATTCACTCACAGAAGATGGAACCGCAAAGAATGAGAATAGAGTAAAATGATATTACCTCAGAATAAAACATGACAGGATGTCGCCTATCTTATCCAGATTTCTCCTTCAATTAACAATATTTTCATGAAATAAATTGAGCATATTTATTTAGAGCACCCTCACACAGAATGTATTTGTATGGTGCTTTCCTGAAAAATTACTAAACTGCTGTACAAGGAGGGAAAAGAATTGCCCCAAACTCCTAACATATCCTTTTCTTTTCCTGGGTTGTTATTTATTTATTCAAAATGGTAGTTGTTTGGGGATGTTTTGTGAGATTTAGACATTTTAGTCTCTCTGCTCCTTTGCTTTACAACAACACACCATGAATGGGAACTGGGATTTCGCTTGCTTCTGAAGCAGCCTGGCCTGATTATCAGAATGGATGCCCAACATCAGAATTTAACTTTCTTGGCAGAATTCTGGGGAGAAGGCTTTTTGCCACCTGCCTGTACAAGGTCCAACTTGGACTCATCAGTAACTGCTCACAAAGGACAAGCGGGGATATTAATTAATTAATGGCACAAAAGCAGAACAACCTTTAGCTATGAAAGATTGTGTGCTTCTGTCAGTACAAAGAAATAATATTTGGAAACCTATTAAAGAAAACGGGGTCTCGGCTTCTGACAAAAGGAGAGAGAGGATTGAAAAAATCCCACATCTCTGAGCTCCTCTAAGATAACTTCTCTGCTTTGAGAAAATATTTCACAAGACATTTTATTCTTTGGAAGATGCCAAAAATACCCCACCAACCTTCACCAACCGAAAATACAAGACTTGGCACTTTAATAAAACAAGAAAACAAAAATACTTAATCTTCTTAACTGGTAAATCTGTGAACCAGGCATCACATTGTTGCTGTATAATAAAAGGGATTGCTTTGCAGTAATTTGGGCAGTTAAGAATTCTGTGCATGCTCAAAATCATGACATTTCAAGGACAATAAAGTTGGCTGGCTGTTAGCCCTTGGCTGTACAAAATAGGAGGGGGAAAGCTGGTTTTAGCAGCTTGTTATTTAGACTGCATTATAAAACACATTTCCAAACAGAGACTGTATGTACTGCTCTTCCAAAAGATGCAGATATTTTTAATTTAGCATATTAACAGGAATTATTTAACAAAGGTCAGTGGATGCAAAGCACTTTCTATATATTACATTATGACTGTTCTGAATGTGACATCAATGAACAAGGGACAAAAGAAGAACTTCCGGTTTGTCGGCTTCGCCAGCGGCAGGGTTCCGCGATCCTGCGCGATCCCTGCCGCACTAGCCGTTTTGGTGCCTCCGATCTGGACGGGTTTGGAGGCTAAGGCTGCCCCGCAGAGGCAGCCGAAGATAGGGGGAGCTGGTGAGGGGTTTGGGGGTGTTGCAGACCCCCTCCCCAGGTGGCAAAACCCCCTTTTCTCAAGGCGGTCAAGCGGCGGTCTGCAATGGCCGCCACAAAGAAGCCGGCAGCTGGGTAAGACTGAGCAGGAGGAAGAGGGGAGAAAGTTTTTAAGGGAAAGTTTTTTGGCTGATCTAGGACTTTAAGAGGCGTTTAATCCTGAGAACTATGACTTTTTGAAAAATACTTGGTTTCCAGAGGAGGATTTCAAGTGGCAAATTGAGGTGCTGAAAGGAAAGTTTACCCTCCTTCCCTATGGAATCAACAAATGGCCATTAAGAAACCTGTTGTTTTTTATAAAAGGTAAAAACTTGGCTTCTTGTTATAAGTGGGAAGGGAGAGGACAAAAAAAAATACATTAAGATTTTGCTGGAGGAGATGCCTTGAAGATCTTGAGACTAGAAATTGATTGCAACAAGGCTGTAAAATACAGACTGGGCTTTTTTTTTCTTTTCCCTTTTACTGATACCACCCCAGGAAGAGAAAGTGAGAACTTTGTGCGTTGTTTGGACTGACTGATGTCTCTGGGACTTTGAGGAATTGTTTTAACTTTTGAAACATTTTGGTTGCTCTAAGAAGAACAAAAAATGGCTTTATCTGATGATGAACTTAGAAAGGAATACCAAGAAAGTAAGGACGCTATGAAAGAAGCTTTCCTTTCTTTGGAAATGGCGCTTGCTATTTATCAGCAAACACAACAACAGATGGAGGAAATAGAAGGAGAAGAAGAAAAAGAAGAAGAAGACACCATCTTCAGTGAATTTAAAAAATTAACTAAGAGAGAAAGGAGAAAGAAAGGAAGGAAAATGAAGGATTTAAGACTTAAAAAAAACATTTAAGAAAGGAAAAAATAAGATGCAAAACCAACGCAATGTTACTGAGCAAAAGGAGAAAGGATTACAACAGAGAGGGAAAACTAAAAAGGCGGAGGTTAGTAGGGGGGGTAAAAAGGCCAGGGGGGATAAGAAAGGAAGGGAAAAGGGAGGGAAAAGCTACAAAGGTATGAAACAAGATGGGAAAAAAGGATATTTTTTTAGGGATAAAGGGTAAGGTATAATTTCTTTAAAAAAGAAAATTCTGCAAGGTACATAAGATGGTATTATGTATTAGAAATAGAAAACTAGAATGTTATAAGAATTAATAAAAGATTAAAACATTGAAATGTTTAGTAATGATAGATTTTAATATTTAATAAAATTGTAGCACTTGTTTTTTGAAATAGACAATCGAAATGTTATAAGATTTAATATTTAGATTTATTATCTAATTATATAAATTATTATGAACTTATTATTTTTTCTCTTTAAAGGTTAGTAGGTAGAATGTACTAAGCAGAATCAGATTGGGTATCAGGTGTTATTTTAAATATTAATTTAGGGGGAGGATAGAAAGGCATCATACTCTGATCAGTGATTTCAGGAGAAATTCTTTTTTTTTTTTTACACTATAGGGAATGAGATAAATGGATAATCTGGAAAGAATGGACAAAAAATACAAATATAATGATTTAAATTAAAATGAATTAAGTAAAATAGAAATAAGAAGAACGAAAAGCGGGGAGAAGTTAGATAGAAGATATAGAATGGTAAATAAGATAGGTAATGGTATACAAGATGAGCACAAATTTAATTGAAGTCCATACAAAGAGAGGTAATCTGGGGCCAAACTACTTTCTTAAAAGAAGTTTTATATTTTTGTGTTTTGTGTGTCTATGTTTTGTTTGAGAATTAATAAAAGGAGGAATGTTGGATGAGAATAATGGTAATCAAGTCAGAGTGGAATGAAGATGATGATTATAAACTGGATAAATATAGAAAATAATAATAATAACAATGAAATTGAATACGAAAAGAGAAATAATGAGGAATTTGTTAAGAGATATCTATATGTTTATATTGAAATGGTGTAAAACAGAATTATGTTGCATAAAATATTTTACTTGACTTGTAAAATTAATAATGGAAAGAGGGTTTATGTATTTAATGGCTAATGATGGTTTGTTTGTCTTTAAAATCAATAAAATTTGTTTAAAAAAAACAAGGGACAAAAGATATTCATGCAGAAGCATAATTATACATTTTGAAAGAAGCAGAAATTTGCATGAAAAACGTGCTTCCATGACTTGGGTTGTGTGCCCACAGAACACAAGCAAACTGGAAGAGAGTTAAAGTTGATGGAGCCTTGTTTTCATGAGAGGAACCCCAACTTCTTTCTGAAGTTCAGAAGTCACAGTAACTTCTGTATAAAACTGTTCCAGGTTTCTCTAAACAATGATGCATAGAAGGGGTGCTTCCAAAGGGGTGCTTCTTTTGTTCTTTCAAAAAGTACAGGAAGAAATCAGCTTTTTGCTGAACAACACCTTGCTTCTAGCCTTTGCATTCTTCCTTCTGATGAAAGAGCAAGCTTTCCCACCCAATCAATGCCTGTTTACAGATTGAAATAGATATATCTATACTGAATGTCACAAAAATGATCAAATCATGTGGCAGGTTGGGGTTGTAAATACAATCCTTTATAGGTTGTTCGAGATGTAAGTCTACATGTGGCAAAACCACAAAGAACAGGTATCTGTGCCTACTCAAAGGCAGACATAAAATGGGATTTTGAGCATGTAAAGGAGATATTAGAAGTTGTGAATATAGTTTTGACTTCCCCCTTCACTTAAAGAATCTGCTGGATAATCAGTATTCCAGATCAATCAACGTTGATATGTTCCTGGGTCTATGGAACATGTTCCTTCTCAAGTACAATGCTGATTTGTGTGTGTTTGTTGCCCCCTCTTTAGTAAGTTATGGCACCTGTTTGTTTTTGTCACATCTGGAATCACATGGGAATTGTGGACTTTGGGGATTAGATTAAGGAATAGTTTGGTAATATCTATCACAATATTTGAGAGGGAACATTTATTTGGAGTGAAGGACTTCGTAAAAACTAGTACATTCAGAGACAATGCACATCCAGCATATCTGCTTTAGTTTGGGAAAAGAATGGTGGAAGGCAGACTGTGACAACAGCAACAATTTCTGGAGGGAAAAAGACACATGCACACGAAGAAAGCAAGAATGGGAAGCATCAGCTTTAGATAAAACACACACTATTTCTAATGTATGCTTATATAACTGATAGGTGATTTTTTTTTTTTACCTCTGATGTTCATCTTTTCTTAGGGATGAATTACATAAAGTTGTTCACCATCAGCAGAAGATCATGAAGCAAAGAGAGAGAAGGGCCTGAGTGAGGCCCCTCTTTTACTTCCCGATGTTCCTTGTTTTATATCTGATGCTGTCATCTTTCTCCCATCTCACCAAGCAGCCCAAAACAGATGGTACTACTCACCAGAAAAGCGATTTGTTAGATTGAAAGATGCAGGAATTATGTTAACTCTTGTCCAATCTTGTCCCTTTCCAACATGCAGCAAAATATATATAAAAATGCGAATATATATAAAAATGTGATTGGGTTTTGATCATGAACACACAGCTGCCATATTGACTTTTTGACATATATACAGGGATACCCACATAAAATAAGCTTCATCAAAGTGACATCTATCATTTTTGTAACTTCCAGCATGCTGAGTCCCATTTTTGCCTGTTCTTGATTTTTTAAAAAAAGCCTTTTCCATATAAGCTTTGGTGTGTGGGGGAAATAACTCTATAAAGGTTGCTGTCTCCCATCTTCTTGTGCTCCAGTATATCTAAACACAGCATTTTGAAGGAAAGGCTGAAATGGAAACATAATGGGGGTTTTATTACCTTTCAGTCCCCTGAGGATGGCAACTGTGGAACTAGGACACATAGCCTTTCTCTTAATTAAATTTCAGCGTGCCTGAATGAATAGCTGAAGCTAGATTAAATAATAGATATTCAGTTTACTATTTCACATTCGACATTCTTTTAACTCAACAGGATTCCCCTGACTTGGAAAGACTTAATTGCACGTCTTTTTTTTTTTGCTTTTGTGCACATCAGGGACAATGGTGGGGTTCGTGTTTTTCAGGCAGCAAAGCATATAAATAAAAACAGGTGAGGAAATTTTGTCCAAAAGTGTTTGGCCTTTCTTGAGCTTGAAGATTAATAGATTACAAAATGATTGCTGGGAAAAAAAATGGAAGCAGGTCCATAGGGCTTTTCATTTTGTCTCTCGCTACAAGCAATTAACTGACAGCCATTCCTTCAGTTCTCATTTTGAGAAGGCACCCAATTTCATTGACTTGATTTGCCACATAACCGTTGATCCCTTATGGTTCTTGTTGACTAGGTTTTATAAAAATGAAAGTTATCAGCAGTAAACTTGACCTGCTGATCCTTGGATTTTATTTATTTATTTGTGGAAAGGGGCAGACAGTCAAGGGAAATTAAACTGAAGCAGCTGATGTTTTGTCTAATAATACAGCACCAATAAGAATTTTCATACACACACACACACACATACAATCTCAAAACAAAGCAAAACCCTAAAGGGCACGATAGACTTATAATAACTTTCAAACCTTGGAGAAAGCATCTCTTACTTTAATAGAAAAGATTTCAGAAAACCAAAGCTAATAAAGTTTTCCAACCATTCAGGGAAAGATGGGAAGACAAAATAACTTTTATTGAAGAAATTTCACTTCCTGCTCTGACTGTTCATCTGTGCAACTCCTTACTCTGAAGTCAATCAGAGAGAGAGAAATGAGAAAATGTCATATACAGATACTATGCAATGTTGTTCAAAAGCACACAGAGAAAGCATAAAGGCATAGGTCTTGTTCCTACTTTATAAGGGACAGTGATCCTTCTGGAGGTGACTTCAAGGACTACAAATCTATTTTCAAGAAGAACCATAAGCATGTTCTTAAAGGTGGCCATCAACTTTTAGCCCAGCAACTTTTAGATAGAATCAAGTGCTTTCTTTCTAGGACCTTGTCCTGAGACTATTGCAAGACAAGGAATCCTCTTTTCAAAAATGCAAGTGAATGCCACAAGGGGTCAAGGATTACAGGTTTTATGAAAGGATCCCAAGATACTAGTTGTTTGCAATTTTTAAATCTCAAGGCAAACATAATTAAAACTTCAAATAAATTCCCAAGTCTGTAAACATCAACCCTAAACAAAAATATAATACAACAACCTACTAAAAAACAATAGAGGCATCCCAGCATATTTCTAAAGAATCAGAGAGAAACATACAGTTAACCAAACTGGGAGACCAAACTGGACTTTGACTAATTTTGGCCATTGAAAGGAGAAATTGATGGCAGGTGTCCCCTCTTCTGGGGAAAACATTTCATGAGGAGGGCCCAGTTGCTGAAATGACCATTCCTCAGTACTTAGAGGAATCACCCTTATTATTAGGAGTCAATAATGAATAATAGAAGAAGTGATTCAGTTATGGTTGTTCAACCTTTGAGGAGCTTTTGCTAGTTAATAATAATATTTGGAACAGCCACCAGAAAAATGATGGTCAAAGAAAGTAATATAAGATCGGTGTGACACAATCATACTACAACATTACAAAGTATATGACAGAGTCTTGTGCTGTCACAATGCATTAGCCAAAATCTTGGTGGAAATTTTCCATTTGGATCTTTGAAAAGATAATCAAGTCAAGATGATTTTAGGAAGGCTAGAACAAAGGCTATTATTGTTATTATTTGTGTAGATTTACAATTGACTGAAATAGTCTTTATAAATTATACTGAAGGGAATTGTCCATAAAGATACCCAGTACTTGAAAAGAACTATTTGATATTATGTTTCCAGCTGGTTAGAAAATCCAAAAGGAAATATTTGAATGAACAAATACAATTTTTTCCAGGCTTGTGCTGAGAAAATGTCCCTGAGTAACAGGTCAACAGGTTCTAAGTAACAGTGGAGTCATTTTACTCGCTGCAGCTTCATATACAGTTAAAATAGTTGTGACAGGTGGAGGATACAGCATCATGAACAGTTGATATATTAAACATATTAGTTACTGTATCTCTAAGAAAATTATTTTACCTTCCTTTTTTCCTCTGAACTATTTGTTCTAAAATTAGGTCACTGTTATTAAAATATTAGAAATAAATTATATAATAAAATTCCATTGATAAGTAAAAATGATTCCATAACACTTTGAATTGTTATAATTATGGGTTGCCCATGATTTTCGTTTGATTTCCAAACTGTGAGTTATCTATTGAAAGCAATCATCTCCATGAAAGGTCATTTAGAAAGAAAGGTCAACTTTCTTTAATTTCTTAATGTAAAACAGATGTAACTGTGAACATTATGGCATATTATTTGGACTCCATCTATAAACTAGACAGGAAGCCTAATAAATACCAAAGAATATGAAAGTGATCTTCATTCTCTGGATGATGAACAAGGTTACAGTCTCCTCTAAAGTTTGGGGAAAGATTGGATTTGCAACTTGGAAGTGATTGTAAATCCTGCTCTGTTTCCAAACAGCGTTGGTTTCACAAAGGGTCTTCCATCACTTTGAGTAGCAAATCAGAAACTCTGTTTTTTTTTTTTTTAAAAAAAAAAGATGTTTTGATGTCATCTCTGCTTGATGGCTGCCACGTAATGTACTTGTGTCTACCTTTGAAAAGGGTTGGAAACTTCATGCTTCTCAAAGTACAGACATCTGATGGTTAAACTGACATTGACAATTAAAAAAAAAACCTACTTCACTGGTGTTCAAAAATCCTTGCAGGGGTGGAGCAAGGGTGTGGGGCCACTCAGTTCAAGGCAACTTGACAAAGAATGAAAACAATGGGAAGCCAAAGACATCCTGTTACTTCTAAAGGTTTCAGAATAAATCTCCCAAACGAATGGTTTTTTTTAGTGCAGGTAAGCTGGTCTAAGGCATCCAACAATGTTTCAAGTTATGCGTATTTCAGAGAGAAAAGGTGAGAAAGTGAGATAAATAGTAATAAGAGAGGGTTTGGGGGGGGGGAATTGCAGCATTGTACAGTTCATAAATCCACATTGTGAACAGCTGAGAAGGGAGTGTCACTGGTCCTGTAAATTCCTCTGCTCAAAAGTTCAATAGATTAACTCTCCAGTCATCTCAGGTCTTTTAAAGGACTTTTCTCTTTTTATTATCCAATTAGCTCTACGTGTTAATAAGACCTTTTCTTTCTTATAAAACTGTGCAATCTTCTTCCCACGTCTCAGGTGATATAACTACACCATGTCACATATAATTTCACTGCCCCGGGATGATTTGTGGGTATATATTGCCGCTGAGAAGATGATAATTTACAGGTGATTGTTTGGAGGAGTTCAAATTACCAGCACTCATATATATGGATATATGAATAAAAAATGAAGCTTCTCAAGAGATTCTGCACAAACAGTTTTCTTGGGGGGGGGGGGAAAGAGAGCTCTCAATAAAAACAAGTCTTTGTATCTCTTGCCTTAGCATAAAGTATTGATAGATTCCCTCAGACATTCATTTCTGTTCAGACATTCAGAAACGTTTCTTCTAATATTTTCTTTTCCCCGTCACCATATAAATCCTCATATAACTTAGTTCCTAGGAATAAAAACATTCTACTGTCAGAAAGAGACTAGGTGTCTAAGCTGCGATATGCCAGTGTGAGAATGGGATGTGGTGAGAACTTGAGCCCAAAGTTTCTGTTGCTGAGTGAGACATTTGTTCAGTGAGTTTTGCCTCATTTTATGATCTTGTAAAATGGTTACAGTTGTTAAGTGAACCACTGCAGTTGTGGAGTTAATCACACCTTTGTTAAGTGAATCTGACTTTCCCATTGACTTTGCCTGTCAGGAGGTCACAAAAGGTGATTTACATAAGACTCTGCAACTGTCATAAATATGAGTCAGTTGCCAAGTGTCCGAATTTTGATCACATGACTTGGTGGGGTAGCAATGGTCATAAGTGTGAAAAACAGTAATAAGACATTGTTTTCAGTGCCAGTGTAACTGTCATGCCCTTGGTAGAGTCGGAGTCTGAGGGAGAGGAGGAACAGCTGACAGGGAGTGGAAGTGTGTCTCTGGAGGTTGTGGAGGAGGCTGGGGAAGGGCAGAGGCCAGCTGGGCAGTCAGAGGAAGAACCAGGCCCATGCCCTTTGCATCCTAGGACATGCAGGGAGGAATGGAGAAGGAAACAACTTGGCTTATGAGAGAGGAAGCGGCCATGATCCTCCTCATTGGTTGCAGCTGGGGAGACTAGTATATAAGAGAGACAATTAAAACACAGCATTGCCAGAAGCAAACCATGTGTTATTTTGGGCTGAAGTTATCTTGGTTGGAGTCCTTCTAACAGACTGTGCCTTGTTATCTCCTTGAATTTGGATTACTTATTACTTATAATTACCTAATTACTTATCCTGTCCCATTGTGGAAATTTCATCATTGTAGTTTGTTTGGTTTGTTATTTCGCTTCTATCTGCTCATTAAATTCAGACTGTATTGCTTTCTTTGGAAGACTATTTTTTAGTATGTTTTATCTCCAACTGAGAATTATTGAGCAGTGAGGCCAAGTTGGAGACATTAAAGGACATTTATTTATGTTTTGGATTTTGTTATGTTTGTGTTACACTCTGGGTCATCACAGTAACTTTGAATGGTCATTAAATGAACTGTTGTAAGTCAAGGACTACCTGTACATATTGGAAAGCTGACTATAGGAACAATCAGCTGAGATTTTGAAAATGCTTAAGTACTTCAAAAAAAGATGACCATCATGGAATGTCCCAAAGTAAGCAACTCAAACTTTAGTCAGTCAGTAGGGCTGCTATAATTTGAAGATACTTGGAACCAGGGGTAGAATTCTACTAGTTTGGCCTGGTTTGGCTGAACCAGTAGCTATGAGGATCATCTGTGAGCAAACCAGTTCGCTCCAATGATCAGCTGCTGGGCCCGCCCACCCGCACCAGCTCTATAATGACCTTTATTTCCTGGTTTGAAAATCAGCTGCTTCCCGCAGCACAGCCGATTGCTGCACGTCAGCTGTTTAACCCACCGGGAGAGTGCAGGATTACAGGAGAAGGTCAGTAGCAAACCCTCTGTGTGCATGTGCAGAGCGCATGTGTACACACAAAGTGAGCACTCATCAAACCGGTAGTAATTCCACCACTGCTTGTAACCATATAACAACTATAGATCTCCAGGCAGATTTAGTCAACATTTCAAATCATCATCAAATATTCAAGAGTTATTCCCCACTAACTGATTTCAGTTCCAAGAATAATTGGAGGAATATACATGGACTTGATTTTAAAACTTTTCCATTGTTATGTGGGTTTCATTTTCATGAGAGATTACAAGGTCCAAGAATAGCATTTATGTGATTTCCTATAGAAGTGTAGGGTTGGAAAGCATTGTTTAAAAAAATGGTGCCCAGCCACGGCTCAAAACCAGATTTCAAGTTTAAATATTCTGCCAGAAATATGCCCATTTCAGATTTAAATATTCCAGGGAGAAAGGTGCTCAATCTCCTTGAAGATTTACGGTGCAAACCCTACAGGATTCCACTGCAGCTTAAAGTGATATTTCCATGGTCTCTATTGTGATGATTCTTCTGTGTGATATCCTTTCATGGACTTGAAGAAGATTGTTACATTCCCATCTTCCATGGTATGACTATTTCTAAGGATCAAGAACTAAACCAAAGAAAAATGCAAACCTTTTCACAACTCCATTTACTAAAAAGGTACATGTTATGTCTGGAAGGATGGGTCCAAGAACGGAGACGAGATTCAGAAACTGACTACAGCTCTTTATTAGTGACTTCCGATCTGAGCAAATGCTTCTAGCTGCAGCAGCCCCTTTTATAGAGCTGGCTGCGACTATATGGCCAATGACAGTGGTTTGAGCTTGCCGCGCTTGGTTCGCCCAATCGTGGCAGCCTGTTTAGCAGCCAATCGGATCAGTCTGGAGTGACCAATCACGACCCACTGTTAGAGGACCAATCCACTTTGCAGGTTTTCAAGTCTGCTAATCCGGAACACCCCTCCCCTCTAGGTTCCGTCTAAGGGGTGGGGTTATATAGTCTCACAGGTAGGCGGGTCTTCGTACCTGTTTACCTGACTTGCGCTGTTCGAATTGTCTTTGCTCGGACTCGGGTTCCGACGGGCTTCTCGCCTTGAACGGTGAGCCGGTTCCATAGCTGTGACTCCCTTCAGGTGACCTTGTGCTGATTGGCACACCTCCTTCGCTGCTACTGCTTGTGCTCTCAGGATTCGCTGGACCCATTCAGTTGCTGCTACTAGGTGCGACGACCAATTGCCAAGGCTCTTCATCAACTGGTGAGTACTGTAGGCTTTGATGTGGTGATTGTGGGGTTCTTTCTTCTCTGCCAGATGTTGGTTCAATTTCAGAACCCCCGGTTTCCCTTCCCCCTCTGGTTTCGTGGTTAGGGTCACTGATGGGGGATGTGGTTAGCCTGGATCGCAGCTAGTCGATGTGGCGTTTCCACACTCTCCCATCTGTGGTTTCTAGCCAGTAAGAGCAGGGGCCTGTAATTTGAGTTATTTTGGCAGGGATCCACAGAGGTTCATCTGAAAAGTTCTTAGCAAATACAGGGTCTCCTACCTTGAAGGCATTGTGTTTACTGCTGGAGCCCAGGGGTTTTTCCAGGGTGTATGCAGGGTGTAGGCGGTCTAGAGGCGATCTGAGTTTTCTGGCCATCAGAAGCTCAGCTGGGCTTTAGTTTGTCATGGTGTTTGGTGTAATATGGAGAAGGAGCATCCTGGTGACTTTATCATGGATGTTGCCTTGTTCCATTTTTTGTAGAGTTCTTTTTGTGAACTGAACCATTCGTTCAGCTCTACCATTCGCCGCTGGGTAAGCCAGCAATGTCAGTGCGTGTCATGTGCCACGGTCTGCTAAGTATTGTTCAAAAGCCAAGGCGGTAAATTGAGGGCCATTGTCGGATACCAGGACATCAGGTAAGCCGTGCGTTGAGAAAAGTCTGTTCAATTTTTTGATGACTGCATCTGTGGTGGTAGTATTCATCTTGTTAACCTTGAGCCAGTTCGAGTATGCATCTACTGTTATTAGGAAGGTATGCCCTTTTGTAGGTCCCGCAAAATTGATATGGATATGCGACCAGGGACCCCTGGGCATTTCCCATTTGGCTGGTGAGGCTTTCGGTGGGGCTGAGTGTGTCTCTTGGCACTTGCTACAGGTGGTGACCCAGGTTTCAATTTGTTTGTCCATACCTGGCCACCAGGCGTAGCTCCTCGCCAGCGTTTTCATGCGTACGATGCCCGGGTGCCCATCGTGTAGTAATTGTAGAACTTTTTTTTATAGTTTTGGTGGTATAACCACTCGGTCTCCCCACAATACACACCCCTTCTGTTAGAAGAGTTCTGTCTGTCTGTTCTTGAAGGGTTTAAAAGTTTCGTTGGGTTCGCTTTGTGGCCATCCTCTCTCCATCCAGCGAAGAACTTGTGCCAAGCATGAGTCTTTTTTGGTTTCCAATGCAATGTCTTGAGCTGTCAGTGGGGGTGAGGGAAGTGTCTCAATTTGTAGTGTTTTTTTTTTTTTAAAAAAGAATTTTATTAATTTTCTACAAACAAACAAGACAAACAAAACATTAAAACATCAACTCTCATATGTACATCCAGTGTGTCGGTTGGTTCATTAGTTTTGTGCATTCATTTTGTAGTCTCAATTACAATTATGTTACATAACAACTCATATTGTCAATCCAAACTTATATATCCTAATATCACTAAAAAAAAGAAATTTTTGACTATACTTTTAATCATTCATGCTTTATGAGATAACAATACTTTAAACAATTTATTCTGTAATAAATCATATAATCATACCAAATCAATCCTAAAAACACTTTATAAATATAGTGTCAATATTCTATTATCGTATTTTATCATCTAGCCACTGATAAAAAAGATCCCAGATTTCATAAAATTGTTTATCCTCTTGCTCTCTAATTTCAAATGTCAATCTACTCATCTCAGCACATTCCAATATTTTCTTAATAATTTCTTCCTGTAATGGTATTTTCTCATTTTTCCAATTTTTAGCAAATACAATCCCAGCCGCTGTTAATACATTTACAATCAGGTATTTCAATTCTTTGCTATATGTATCAGGTAAAATTCCCAATAAGAAGATCTTTGGTTTCAAATCTATGTGTTTCTTTGTCATTTTTTCCAACCACATGCGAATTTTAGTCCAATATTTTCTGGCGTCCTCACAAGTCCACCACATATGGTAATATGAGCCAGGTATCTGATGACATTTCCAGCATTTTTCAGATTTGTTCTTAAACATTCTTGCTATTCTTTTCGGGGGAAAGTGCCACCTGTGAAACATCTTATACAAGTTTTCTTTATATGCTGTTGACATTGTCATTTTATAATTTTGAGAACACAATTTTTGCCATTTCTCTAAATCAATCCCATATCCAAAATTCTTCCCCCAAACAATCATAGTTTCTTTAACTTGTTCTTCCTCTAATTTAATTCCCAGTAAATAACCATATAATTTTTTAATCACCTTCTCATCAGTACCCATCAAGATCTTATCTAAGTCAGTATGTTTATCATAGAATCCCTGCGTTTTAAAATCTTCATCATACCTTGAATATATTTACGCATATGAAAACCAATTCATCCTTATACCTTGTTCCTCTAAGTTTTGGATCGATTTAAGTTCACCCTTTTCATCCAATAGTTCCCCATATCTAACTGTTTGTTCCTTCTTATAAATTATAGGATAGGAAAATGCTTCAATAGTTGATAACCAAACTGGAATTTTCAAATAACATTGTCTTTTTTTCTTCTCCCAGTTTAACCACAAAGACTCCCGTATATAATATCTTCTAAAGTAACCCTGTGTTTTAGTTCCCTTATACCACAAAAAGGATAGTTTATACAAAAAAAGAAAAAAGAAAAAAATAGCCAAAGGGAGCCTCTATCCTAAAAAAAAAATTAAAAAATCAAAAGGAGCATAAAAATATATGTAAGAGAAAATTCAATCCAGTTACCTACAAAGTCACACTAAAGTCCCCAAAAAAATGTAATAAAAAGAAAAAAAAATCCAAGCCTCAATTTGACATCACTTTAAAAAATGCCGCTCATATAGTTTTTGTAAAAAAAAAAAAAAATCTCACAGGTTTCTTCTCTATTCAGGATGCCCTTTCAAATCTCAGCGAATTTACAACACAAAAGAAGTTTCTCACCCAGCCGACACACTTTTGCTCAAGTCACTTTCTTTCCGGAGCTGTCCCGACTTCAGCAGCTATGGAGGCTGCCTCTCCGCTGCCAGCAAAAGGGCTTCTCCCAGATCAAACCAGAGATTTTGCGATATCTCTGGGATCCTGGGACAGTGCCCTTCACAATCACCGTCTCTACGGGACGGTTTAGGTCCGTTGGGACCAACCAGGGGCGAAAATATCGGCTGCGATCTCAGAGCCCCGAGATCGCAGCTGTATCTCCGAAACAAAGCTCCGCCTTCTCCCCCAATTTGTAGTGTTGATAGTGTGGGAGCCCGGTCATCTTGGAAATCTGGCAATGGAGAGCGGCTCAAAGCGTCTGCGTGGGGAATGGTTTTCCCCAGGCGATGCCTCAATTGGTAGTCGTAGGCGGCTAGGAACTCTGACCAACGTGTCATTCTCAGAGATAGAATATATGGAGTAGGTTTGTTGCCAGCCAAAATGCCAAGTAATGGTTTATGATCTATGATGATGGAAAATGATCTTCCATACACTTACTCATGGAACCTTTTGATTGCAGATACGATGGCGAGGGCTTCCTTGTCTAGGTGACTATAGTTCCTTTCTGTTTTTGACAAAGTTCTTGAAAAAAATGCAGTAGGCGCCTCTGTGCCATTTGGTAAGACGTGGCTCAGGATGGCTCCTACTCCAAATGGTGAGGCGTCGCAAGTCACAGTTAAAGGAAGTGTTTCATTATATTGGATGAGCACTGCATCCGAAATTAAAAGGTCCTTTACTTGTTGAAAGGCATGCTCCTCCCATCGTCCCCAAATCCAGGAAGCCTTTTTATCGAGGAGTCTATGAAGGGGTTCAGCAATGGTCGCCTTCTGGGGTAGGAAAATGTTATAAAAGTTAATGAGTCCCAGGAAGGCTTGAAGGTCTGTTTTGTTTTGTGGTCTCAGGGCATTTTTGAGGCAGCCAATTTCTTTTCTGTAGAGTGAATTCCTTGTTTGTCAAGGAGGTAGCCAAGAAATTCAACCCTTTCAGTGCATAACTGGCACTTTTCCTTCTTTACCTTGAGACCAGCGTCTTTGAACTTTTGGAGGACTGTTCTCAGTCATTGTTCTAACTGATTCCTTGTTGGGATGGCTATTAACACATTGTCGAAGTAGGGCACGACCCCTTTAATGCCCTGTAACAACCATTCCATCAGACTTTGGAAAATGCCCGGGGCAACGCTTACTCCAAACTGGAGTCTGTTACACTTGAACGCGCCTCTGTGCATAACTATGGTTTGGGCTTCGGTGTTTTCAGCATCTACTGGTAGCTGTTGATAAGCTAGGGCCAGGTCTAGCTTTGCGAATATTCTGCCACCCCCAAGTGAGTGAAGGAGGTGCTGGACCACAGATACTGGATAGGCACTCTGCTGTAAAGCATGGTTTAGGGTAGCCTTGTAGTCTCCATAAATTCTCAAAGATCCATCAGGTTTTATGGGGGTTACAATTGGGGTCTCCCATCGGGCATGATCAATGGGTTCTAACACGCCTTGTGCAATTAGTTTGTCCAGTTGCTCATCAATTTTTGGTTTGAGAGCAAAAGGGACACGGTGTGGTTTTAGGTGAATGGGTGCGATATCAGGGCGGAGATTAAAGGAGATAGGGGACCCCTTGTACTTGCCTAGCTGTTCACTGAAGACTTCTTGGAAATCCCAGATGAGAGCCGCTTCCCAGTCTTCATCTACAGTCTGATTGATGCCTGCCATTTCGATTCCTAATGGCGCGAACCACTGTAGACCCAGTAGGCTGGGTCGGTCTCTGTCAATGACGGTGAGAGGTAGTATTGTGGTGTGGTTCTTGAAGGAGACCTGGAAATGACTGGAACTGACGACTGGAATCCGGTTGCCCTGGTAGTCCTTTAATATAAGTCTCTGAGTGCTGAGGTCCTGGCGGCGGATGTTGGGAATCAGCTGCTTCAGGGTTTTCCAGGAGACCATGGATAGGGAAGACCCAGAATCCACTTCCATGATGCATGGCCAATTTTCAATGTTGACCTTTACACGGATTTTTCTGGTGTCTAAAGATGAAGCATGGCCGATGGTGATGGTCTGATGTGCTTCTTCCCGTCTGGGTGCGTCAGTAATTTTCCGGTTTCTGTTGTACTGGCTCCACTGGTTGTTTGGGCAGTCCCGATTAGTGGTGGGGTTGCTCTCTGTTTGTCAGAGGCTGTTTTCCTTCTGTTTGGGACTGAATCCTCTTTTTTTCTGGCATACTTTAGCAATATGCCCTCTTTTCTCACAAAAACGACAGATGGCGTCTAAGAATCTGCATTCGGATCGTGGGTGGGTTCCACCACATCCGGCGCATTGGAAATTCAATTTACGACCCCGCTGGTCTCGTTGTTCGCACTCTGACCTGAATCTGTGGACTTTTTCCTCTTCACTATCTGATGAGGATTCGATATCTTCATGATGGGTGGCCGACATGTATTTCTCTGATGGCGTTGCTGTATCGTTGGTGGTTTGGCGGCTGGCCCCATTTGTCTGGTGCATCCGTGCTGCTGATTTGTGGGTGGCTTCAGCTGCAGTAGCATTAGCTATGGCGTCTGCGAGGGAGATGTCTCCCTTGGTCATAATTTTACTTTGGACCGTGGGGTCTCTGAGGCCAAGGACAACTCGATCCCTCATGGCTTCTTCTAGATTTGCGAAGCCATACAGACCGTCTAAATTCCTTATGTCAGCTTCAAAATCCCCGATGCTCTCAACTTCACGTTGATCCCTTTGGTAAAATTCGTGTCTGCGGATGAGAGTCGGTACTGCCGGGGTGTAGTGGTTGCGGAGGATGGGAGCAAGGGTATCCCAGTCCATCATTTTGACCTCAGCCAGCTTTGCGAGCGCTTTGGCCATTTTAAAAATGGCGGGTCCGCAATGCATCAGGAAAACTGCTTGCTTCTTGCTAGGAGTGGTGTCTTTCAGATTGTTGGACTCTAGGAACATTTGAAACTTGTCCATGTATGAGTCCCAATTTTCGCTGGCTGGATCAAATGGGGCGGGTGGTATAGCGCCACTGGCCATTCTGCCGATGTCTGCACGCTGTCAGCCATGTGCTCTGTTGGTTGTTAGTGAGTGCTCAGTCAGCTCTGCTGTCTCCGCATCCCACCTTCGTCGCCAGTGTTATGTCTGGAAGGATAGGTCCAAGAACAGAGACGAGACTCAGAAAGTGACTACAGCTCTTTATTAGTGACTTCCAATCTGAGCGAATGCTCCTAGCCGCAGCAGCCCCTTTTATAGAGCTGGCTGCAGCTATACGGCCAATGACAGTGGTTTGAGCTTGCTGCGCTTGTTTCACCCAATCACGGCAGCCTGTTTAGCAGCCAATCGGATCAGTCTGGAGTAACCAATCACAACCTGCTGTTAGCGGACCAATCCACTTTGCAGGCTTTCAAGCCTGCTAGTCCAGAACAGTACACAACTTGGAATGCTGGTTGGAAAATAAAATACAGAATTAACAGGGTAAGGAAATGATTAACTTGAATTCACAGCAGAAGTAGGCAAAGTGATGCTCAACAGCTTTAACTCTATCCATTTCAGTGTTTGCCAAGGTTATCAGCCGTGATACAGCAAGGCTTCAAAATATATGGGGTATAGAACAGGGGTGTCAAACTCAAGGCCTGCAAGTCAGATCAGGCCCACAGAATGCTTAGAGGTCACCCTAGAAACAGCAAAGGCCCTGTGGTGCCTCTGCCAGCAAAAGCGGAGCTCAGGAGGGCCATGAGTGGCTCTCGCAGGCTCCATTTTCAGCCACAACTTCCTCCTGCAGCCCTCTCCTAGTGAAAACAGAGCTTGGGGGGTCTAAAGAACGAAATAAAGAAATAAGGAAATAATAATGAGAGGGAGGGAGAGTCTGAAGAAAGTCCTGCCTTTGCATTAGGCCACCATAGGTTCCCCTGACACGAGTGATGTCGAGCTGGCCATGCTCACCCTAACCATGCCCTCCTCCACTCTGAGGTCAAACATAACCCTAATGCAACCCTCAATGAAATCAAGTTTGACACCCCTGCTTTAGAACAATTATCATCCCAGAAGGGATCCTGGAGATTTTGTATCTAACTTACTGATGTGGATAAGAACAGCAAGGCATTAACAACACTAATGCATCCATGACAATGGTCCAGATTCTTTAGGTACTGGAAGAAATGTGCTTTTTTTAGGTTGTAAATCCAACAGATAAAAATGAAATAAAAGAATAAAATAAAATAAAAAGAATAAATATATTAGGTTATCTTTCTAATATTTGGACAAAATCAGCTTCTCTACCAGTTGATCCAATCATTCTACTTTTTCCCTTTGAAACAAAAAGAAATTCTGATCTAACTAGCCCAGGGTTAAGGAAAACCAGTTAAGAACTCCTTCTTTGATCTCTGCTTAACCAACATGATGCAAAAGAGGAATTCATATGTCCAGAAAAAAAACCCTCTGATTTCTGCCAGGCTTCCTGATTCACCTGATATAATTTTACATAGTTTCTTTTAATTAAAAAATAATAATACAAGAAACTGGCATTCTACAAAGCAGATTTTAACAGCAGGTTTTTATTTAATCAGACATTGTCTTGTAAAGATGTCATAGGCATTCTTTTAAAAAAATAACAATAAAAGACAGTGGTAATCTTGAGTTTAGTTTGGAAGTTTCCTCAGGAAAAAAAGTGCTCATGACAAAAGAATCTTAGAAAATTAGAAACAATTAAATTCAGAAGAAACTTTGGAAGTTTGATTTCTGATAAAAACAGGTTTTATGACTGATCACACTGGTCATTTTGTAAGAGGGCCTACAAAGTATTCTCTGATTCTAAATACTGTATATTCATTGGTCTAGAACCATCTTTCAAAATCCGGTAATTTTAAATGTGTGTATTTCAACTCCCAGAATTCCATGCTGGCTTGGACTCCACATTTCATAAAGCTTTCTAAGGATGAGAAACAGTGATCTAAAACAATTGCCTTCCTTAAACTTAGTCCCCTTCTCCTTTTCCCTCTCTCCCCTTCTCTCATAGGCATACTAGTTCTTACAATCATTGTCTGCCTTTTTCTGTAAACATTTTTCAGATCTTCCCTGTGTTTCACATTCCCTTCATCATTGTTACAACAGATATTCTGGGCCCACCCAGATCATATCTCCTTTTCTTTTCTTTCCTATATGTGAGAAAGAGATTCCAGAATTTAAAATTGACTAAATTGAGGAAATTAAGCAGCTTATTCAAATCTGAGCAGCTTATTTTGATAGTACTATTTGTACTACTTGACTGCAGCATTGTTTTGTTTCAGGGCTGAAAGGCACACCCATATGCACAACTGCCAAATGTAACTGATTTGTTTAGTAGGGTATTTGTGTAATAATCTTTCTGACAGACCAATTTTAAGATTATTGGAATCACTGGTTCATACTTTAAATGTATCTTTCAAAGTATACAATCTGGGTTAACTAATTTTATATGATCCTTTAGTCCTTAAAAATGCTGAGTGCTATCATGAGCCGCACATATGCAGAGAAAGAGATATTTTTAAAGTTGATTGAAAGGGTTTCTGTTTTTCTATAAAAAATTAGCACAATCTATATGCCAGAGAAACTGTTATCTATTTGAAAAGAATATTTCTGAAGAGTGAGATTACCTGATACATGAACCATTAATAAAGCTCAATTCAATATATGCACTCCCTGGGAGTCAGAAGTAGATTTATTGCTTTTATTGCCTATACAATCACTTGTGACAGTCCAAAAAAAAAAGAGGCAAGATTGCTGAGCTTGTTTTACCTCGGAGTTGGTGAGCAGAGGGAAAAAAAGTGGACAGGTTCTTCCATATCATTGATTGCCTGGTCACCAGATAATGATTCAGATTCACAGAGAGATCTGCAAAAGTCTATGGTTTATTACTGCCTTGTACCTCTATATTAACCAGCTCATTATCATCCCAAATGGAATATAAATCTGGCAGTAGCCAGTTGCTTTAATCTGCATGCTAGTTTCTCTGCCATCTTTATCCTGTAAATCTTACCCCTACATAAAATGAACAAATGTACAATTATCAGATTCTTGAACAAGGGAGATATATTTATTGGTTTGAGGGAGGAAGGGACAAGGTATTCCTAATTTCATACTCCTGCAAAACATTTCCTTGCTTGTACAAAACATCTATTGGCACAATCACACAGGAAAGCCTGAAGGGTCAAGGAAGGATTTCAGAGATAAATTATGGCTATATATAAATATTACCATGACTCCTTTTCCTTCTGTCCTGCAGTCTTGCTTTAGAGAGACACTGGACTTGTGTATTCCAGCTCCTCTATAGAAGACTCTAAACAGCTTTCTGGGATAACCCTTGAATTCTTGAGTTCTTTGTACCTCAATTTTAGCTTTTCCATGCAGTTCCATAGCACTGTAAGCTTTTGCCAAGAAAAAGGCCGATTACATCATGACTGTCTAGGGAAGTATGGACTCCACCAGGGCATCCATATGGAGGTAGGGGAGCAAGAGGAAATTTACAGCTTAATCAAAGTCCTACCCGGACCACAATAATTCTAATCTGCTGGGCAAAGGAAACTTGCTTCTAATTCAGCATTGGTTTAAAATAATGATAATATTATTTGCACAGCCAACTGAAGATGATTATGCCAGAGGTGTTATTCAACTGGGTCTGATCAGTTCTGGAGAATCAGTAGCGGAAATTTTGAGTAGTTCAGAGAACCGGCAAATACCACCTCTGACTGGCCCTGCCCCCATCTATTCTCTGCTTCCCAAGTCCCAGCTGATTGGCTGGGTCTTCTTTTATTGCCCTGCACAGGAGAACGGAGCTGGAAAACAAGTTAGTGGGGTGGGGAGGGAATGGGGATTTTGCAGTATCCTTCCCTTGCCATGCCCACCAAGCCACACCCACCAAGCCATGCTCACAGAACTGGTAGTAAAAAAAAAATTGAATTCCACCACTTTATGCTTTTTTGAAAAACAAGATGATACCCCTCCCATTCCATATGTAAAAGTTTTTGGGGACCACCACTTGAACCTCCATTATAATTTGATGGGGCAGCCTACTGGCAGGAAATCCACACATCTTACAGCCACCAAGGTTGAGAACCACTGGTTTAGAGAGTGCAGAGGAGATAGAGTAGGCCATGTAGTTTTGCTTCAACTCCTTGCCGTTAAGTTCCAGCATCTGCCTTTGGAGGCAACTGCTCCTGTTTCTAATAATGAAAATGACTATTCTCGACTGTTGAGAGGAATAGTTCAGCAAGACCAGTTCAACCCCAATCTAAGAATATAAAGCATGATTCCTGAGTGTATACAGCACTCCCATTCTACTAAGGCCTTTCCATAAACTAATTTGTCTTGTTGGGATGGACAGGCCGAGAAGAGACATTTGTCTTCAAAAAGGGAAAGGATAAATACCCAGGAATGGTTTGTGTTGAACTCCTACCATTCAACAAAGTTATTTGAACCCAATACTAAACCAGAGTATCTTAATTATGGTTTATTTGAACCTTAATTTCCTAGTTCACACATAATACTAAACCACAGTGGCTGACTAATATCCATGGGGCCTATAAAATGGCCCCCACGGGCACCATTGCATCTATGGAAACCTCCCTGGTGACCCACAATGCTCTCTGGCTTTTAACATATATTTATAAAGCCTTTTTAATTAAATGTATGTGAAGCTGACATGATGCAAAGCAAGGCACTAACCTCGAACATAATCTTTCATCTGGGATCTAAATGACTAGAATTGCAGCAGATTTTTTTTTTTTTAATGGAACCTTCCATCCATCCAGAAAGAAGGATAGTTGAGAATTTCTGCAGCAAGGTAAGGTAATCGGGAGAACAGGACCATTCTGGTAAATTGGCATATTCCCTGTTGACACTGTGCTTCAAACAGGAAAACTCCCTCATGGCAAACATTGTACACAAACAACACCTTATGGTCTTCTTGGATGTTCCAAATATTTTTACTGGCCTTGAAAATTTGGGGGTCCTACCATAAGCCCAAGACAAAATCACATTTGTGTATGTTATTATTTCTCCGATGGAAAAACCATAGCCATGTATTATATGTGAGTCAGGACTATATATCTCCTGTGTGGCAAGGAACGTAGGTTGAAAGTTTCCCCTTTCTTTGAGATGTGTCTGTGAATTGCATATGGCCTTGATCCAGCTGAGTCTGCATCCATTTGGAATCTCCATATGCATGGAAAGATGAATTCCAACCAACTTCAATAAGATAAACATTTCAATGTGATGTCAATGCAGTGATGTCAATTGGAAATGCATCTTGAGAAGTACTGCTCTTCCATGTCAGTGCACGGATTCCTTTTGTTGCATGTGGAGTGGGATTTTCAAGTGGTGGATAATTCACCTTCAGTTGTTCAAGAGAATTAAGAAATGCAGCAATGCTAATTGCTAATTATATCATGTAACTGCAGCTTTATCCTGATCCTCTGTTGTTGCTATTTCTGAGTAAATATTGAGCAATATTGTTGGTTCCAGGAACATAATTCATAAGATCCACTTTTTGTTTTAAGGCTAATTTAAAGCTCTTTATGATTCAATAACTGGCATAGAAATTGCCTATAATTGATTCTTTCTGAGTAACTATTACAATTTATTTGATGCAACAATAAGCCCTGCTTTTATTTCAAAATATATCACCTAGCAATCTTTTACCTTGCAATTCAACATACCTGTCCTTATTAGAGCTGCTTCAATTTGTGAGAGAAAGTGGATCAAAATGATGTGCATCATAATTGTGATACCCGTGGTCAAGCTTAATTTATGGTAAGTTCTTGTTTAGCCAACAGATGGTTGTTGATCAATCTGTTAATCTGCTAGTTTTGTTTTTAATTTCTTTCTCTTTTTCTGAAATAATTCCTTTTTCTTGTCAGAAAAGAGGAGGGGGGGAGAAGAGGAGAAGAGAAAAGAAGAGAAGAGAAAGGGAGGGAGGGAGGGAGGGAGGAAGGAAAAGAGGGGAGAAAGAAAAAGGGAGAAGGAAGGAAGGAGGGAGGGAGAGAGGAAAAGAAAGGGTGAGGAAGAAAAAAAGAAAAGAGAGGGAGGGAGGGAGGAAAGGAGAGGGGAGGAAGAAAGAAAAAAGAAAGAAAGAAAGAAAGAAAGAAAGAAAGAAAGAAAGAAAGAAAGAAAGAAAGAAAGAAAGAAAGAAAGACAAACAGACAGGAAAGGAAGGAAGGAAGGAAGGAAGGAAGGAAGGAAGGAAGGAAGGAAGGAAGGAAGGAAGGAAGGAAGGAAGGAAACTTCCTGGTTACTGCCTAACTGTAATGCACTGCATTTCTTTTTTCCGTTAATGCTAATTAGCAAACAATTCCTATTTGAAGAGAGGCTTTGTTCCTCATTTCCCCTTTTACCCATCCACTCAGTGTTTGTATCATTAAAATCTGATGCCATGGAAATTACTCTAACATTACAGGCAGAGTATAATGAATCTATTGCTTGAAATGGTGAAAAGAGGAGAGAGATTGTAAAAATGGAGAGGCCTCATTTGAATAATGATACTTCTATGTTGCTGAAAAAGAGAAAGGAGCATGATATTAATATTGAAATTCCAGGAAACATGAATAAGATTCTACATATAAATATTAGGCAGAGATGTGCTATTGGGCAAAGAGATTTTTTTTTATCATTCACTTTCCAGGTGAAGAAAAGAAACACTGGTTAAAAAATTATTCCTTTCTCAGATTAAAAAAAATGTTTTAGTAAGCTCTTTATTTGAAAAAAAAAAAAAAAGTTGATTCTCATGGAATTGTCCCTTTGTTTGCTTATAGCCCATCCACAGCAAACTGAGATAATGTCAAAATTATGACATGCACAGGATGATGTTTTGATGTAACCTCCACTCTTATATTATTATATAAACTATATAGGCTTCTTCTGTGAGCCAGAAAACAAGCATATGACACTGGAAACATCTTCAAAGGGGCTTCTCCTGATGATCTTATCTAATAGGATGAGTTCATAATTCCCAGATTAATTAATTTAGCTATTCTTCTTCTCTCATTTTCTTGCTTGGTTTATATATGATTTAAACCATGGCTTATTTAACCCTGATTTATTGAATAAGCTACAGTTGGCTTAATTTCCCCATGTTAAGCCTAAAACTATATTTTACAAAACAAAGCAGTTGGATCTATATGACATGCTAAGTGGACAGTAAACAATCCATATTTTCTCTCATATTGGGTTTTGCTTGGCTGCCAAACCAGGGTCAAAGTTTTACTTTTCTCCTACAAAGCCCATACCAGCTTTGGACCAGAGTATCCAATAGGGCCAGTGTTACAACTGAAAATATTCTGCCTCTTCCAAGGTACGTATTGATTGTAAGCATCCATGGCAGCGCATGACTATGGAACTGCAAACCAAATACAAGAGCAACACTATTTTTCACTTCCTTATTTTCCTTGTGGCTGACTAGATAGGCTCCTCCCTACTTGCATATTTTTATTCATTTATTTATAAAGTGTATATCCTACTCACATACTTCGTAGCTCTAAGTAGCTTATAAGTATTGTATAGCAAATTTGATTTTAAAAAGTCAATAAAACAGGTATTCAATAAAAAACCTAGTAGAATTAAAAAAAAAGATCCAGAAAATAAAGTCTAAATTATAGTAAGAGAAGAATTACATCGATATCAGTGATCATTTATTCCAAATTATGGGCCCTTCAACAGAAAAAGCTGCACTAGTTTTTGTCAATCATCTCTGAAGAATCCATTAAATGAGCTACCACCACAGGGCAGACTGTATGTGAGTAAGTAGCTTTGTCTTACATCATGTAAACCTTTGTACACAGTTGTGAGTACATTCAGTTGAGTGTAAGGAAGCAACCTACCACCAAGGAAATTGTTTTAAGATGAGATAAGGAGCAACCTCAAGGAGTCCTCGTGTTCCATCTGCAGCTGGATCCTTCGGCCATCTATAATTTCCAGACTATCTTCAAAGAACACATCCCAACACTCTGGCAAATAAACAAATGCAGATTTTTCTCCTCCAGGCAATGATGCACCTGCAAATGAAGCTGATAGAAAGCTTCCACAAGTTTTGCTGAGAATGGAATTCTGGACATTGGCCAACACTTGCAAAAAGTCATTGGGCCCAATGATAGCTTCTTTGTTTATTTGCAATGACCTAACATGGAAATATGGCACGGACAGATCCAAGAACTTTCTCTACTTCCTCAGGAGGCAAACAATAAAACTATTTTTTAAAAGTTTATTTTATCTACTTACCATTACTTTAATAGTACACCACACTCTTTTCTAACAAAATGTGGCTTTTTCCCCAGGAACTTGAGCTGAGGGGAAATTTTCTCTGGGGAGGGGCATCCTCAGCTTCAAAATTCAGTGTCATAAAGTGTAAAGACACCATCATGGTTACGGTCCTTGATAAATATCAACCCAAGAAAATGAAAGAAAAAAAGAAAAGGGAACAGGCTTCTCAGATGTTTTGGTTATAAAAGGCATTTCCAAGGTATAAAAGAAACACCAAGGAAAGGGACTGTCACTAAAAATTCCATATAAACTGTTGCTTTGAAGAAACTTTGCCAAGAGGTTGTTTCCAGCTAATAGTAAGTATCCCATTTATCACCATTATTAATTGTCAGAATTAACAATAGCCATTCCTTTTATGGATTAAACTACTTCTTTGAAGAGCAATGCTTGGGCAAGGTTTCAGTATTGTGGATGTTTGACTACCATGGTGATGAGGACAACACAAATTTCTAATGAGGTAGAATAGATTGGCGATAAATGGATTATGCAAAATAGTTGACTTTGCCAAAAAAGGGGGGGGGGCTGATTTGCGGCTTCATCACTAATGCTGTGAAATGTCACCTTTCCTATCTTTTATTGAGCCTTTGAACAAACCTTTGCTAAGCTGAAGTTAATTTTGAGGCAGTTTAACATACGTAATTCATTTGCAGAGTTTTGATGGTGGCTGTAAGCTTGTTAATTTCAATATTTTGTTTTTTGAAAAAATCAGAGGTAGACTGGTTATGTATCAGAGATAGATGTGAGGTACAAGAACAAGAATTCGAGGGTTGTATTTGTTTCCGATGCTGCTGCTTTCATTAATACTCCCTCAAGGAAAGAGGGAGCAAAGGTGGAGGTAGACAGTGATAAAGGAAAGGAAAGGAAAGGAAAGGAAAGGAAAGGAAAGGAAAGGAAAGGAAAGGAAAGGAAAGGAAAGGAAAGGAAAGGAAAGGAAAGGAAAAGGAAAGGAAAGGACTGTCCCCATGCTATGGTGTGCATTTCTTAGCCATGCAGTCTCAAAATGCAGCAACCTGTCAACTTCTTACAAGCTGTTGGCTACTTTGGATGCTTTGGATTTTGCAGTTCCAAGTATTTGAGTGGGATATTTATTTATAGCAACTGCCAAAGTTTGCACCGTTTGTCAGGAGCTACAATATCTCAGCCATTCAGATACATCCATCTATAAGCTTATGTAAAAGCATACAAAGGAAAGGGTGTGTGAATTATGGCAGTTCTACCTACGAACTGGCATTTTCAGAGAGGAGAACATAAAAATGATAGGCTCTTGGTCAATTTGATTCTCCCTCTTCCCATTTTACTCACTTTCTTGGACCCAGTTAATTGATGCCATGCTGCCACAGACTGAAAATAGGTTGGCTACAAGACCACAAGGCAATCTGTGTTAGGCAGATGCAATCATTTCAGTGATGCCAGTGTAAGTCTCCTGGCATGGCTCGGGTGCCATAACTCAGTGGATGAGGACATGCTTTATGTATTGCAAATCCTGGCATCAATCTCAAGGCAAAGACTGGGTGGAAAAAAATAATAAAATACAACTGTTTCTTATATGAGCTTTGAGAGGCCTTTTCCTGATGCAAGTGCTGAGTGCTGAGTTTAATAGCTGAACAATCTGACTTAGAAGTTTAATTTATACATCATAGAAGCCATAATTTGATCATGGTTTATTCATTAAGCTATAATAAGCACTAAATGAGAATCAAATCTTACCTTAGCACAGTTTGTAAATTCCTATTTGCAGCGACTGGGAATCTAGAATCAAAGACTGAAGAGTGTGAATTCTCATTCAGTGCTCCACCAAGGCTCATCTGCATACTACTGGAAATACAGTTTTCCAATTGAGTAGTAGGACTTTTGACATCAGTGTATTTTTACTCACAAGGAGTTCCAATTTTTATATCAAACAGATGCTTTCATTCCTAGCCCCTGACTACCCTATACTCTTCCAGGGTCTTGTGGGACAATCTTTCAGAATCAGAAGGAGCGCTCTCCTCATCTGAGGCATGGGCCAGTATCTAAGCTCCAGTGAGCTTCCAACGAGGATTTGTTGAGGACAGAGAAACATAGGAGATCTCTCCATGTGGTGTAGCATTCATACAGTGGATCAGGACAACTTGCCTCGGCCAATTTGCTGCAGCCAACTTGTTGCAGGACAAGTCACCATGGTCAACTCACCATTGTCAACTTGCTGTTGGATCATTCAACAATTCAATTTAATTATTTAAAATGTTTTTAATTATTTTAATTTTTAGCATTCATATATTATTTTGTGCCTCCTTTTTCATCCTTTCTTTAATGACTCTATTCCACCATTTCTTTGATGTTCGTGTAACTCTTGTCTGCAGTGAATTGTGCCATGGTGAGTTGGCCATGACAGGTTGGCACAGTGACTTGGCCACTTCGAGTTGGCCCTGGCAAGTTGGCCATGATGAGTTGTGCTAGACCCTTTATGCAACGCTAACCAAGTCTGCCCATTCCTATTTCCCTTTCTCTTCTGGGATGAATGTAGCCCATGCTACTTCATATCAAACTTTGTGCTAAATCATTCAAAATCCCTCCTTACACAAGGCAATTTTCTGAATAAAGAAAACAAGAGGGGCAAAAAAAGATCATTTCTGTGGTTTTATTAAACCTGCTTTAAAAATTTTGAGCAAGCATAGGAAGTTGGTCACTATAATTCTTTCCTTATACATGAGGTGCTGAGGCAGAATTGACACCAATTCAGAGAGCTAAATTCAATTTATGCCGTTAAAATATCCTTGCCTGAAATCTTTTCATCCTCTTCGCACTATTTAAGTCAGGGTTAGAGATTACAGTCAGATCATTGTTGGATACATCCCCAATGGTATCAAGCGATTGTGTTTCTATGCTGTATTCTCTTTTTGATTAAACACCTTTGGAAAGAGATTAAGAAGTTTTACGAGCAAGGTATACAAGAAGCAAATTAAAATTCCATAAGTATATTTTCTCTTGAAAATTTATACCTCCCATATTCCTAGGACATCTAATTAGAAACAAAGAAGAAAATGGGCCTGGAAAGAATGGTCATTTTGTTCAGAATACGTTTTTTAAAAATTGAGCTAAATAATGGCCTTTTTATACAACACACAATATAATTGTTCTTCTTATATTAGGGAGTAGTTATAAATTATCTAGTAACCCAGTTGTTCTAGTTGCCATGCGGATTGGCCAAACAATTGCAAAGAGAATTACTGGCCATGTAAATCCTGGGTTTTTTGACAGCTAGACTGTTATTGTAGCTACTAACTAACCTGCATTAAAAAAAGAAAACAATTAAAATCCTCAGGAAAGAATGGGCATTTATCTAAGTGCTGACATTGAAACATTGTGAATAACTCTTTGAATCATTTGTATTATTATGAGTAGAAAGTGTAATTACCATAATCAGCCTTGAGTCTGAGGGAATGTTGTTTAAAAAATGGAGGGGGGTGGAATCCAGAATTGAACACATGAAAATGAACCTTGATAATAGAACAACCTTGAATTCAACTTCATTTATCACACTAATGGATGCCAAGATGACCTCAATCAAACATTTTGTTTTCCAGTTTCCAGCTAGAGAAAGCTTTTCTTTCCCTTTCCCAAAGAAAGCTATTCAAATGGTTTCTTTATAAAATGATCCCAGCTATTATATTACAGTAAAAGATCACTTCTGTCCTTCAATAATTGGGTGAAGTTCCTCCTAGGAACACAAGCAAAACTTGCTCCCTGCTTCAAAATACTTTCTGCACCAAATACAACCAGGGCCTGTTATTCACAAATGACATGAAATGTTTCAATTTGGACTTCATTTATTTATTTATTTCCTGCCCTTATTATATTTACAAATTATTCAAGGCGACGACCATATCCAACACACCTTCCTCCTGGGTTGGGCTGACAGAGAATGACTGGCTCAAAGTCACACAGCTGGTTTTCATGACTAAGGCAGGACCTGAACTCATGGCCTTCTGTTTTCTAGTTTGGTGCCTTAACCAGACTAGACCAAACTGGTTCTGATAAACTTTCACAAGCAACTATAAAACTTCTCATGGAAAGTATCTGGTAGTCATTGTTAATAGGCCAGCTCAAAGTACCACAGTAAAACGCATGTGAAAGTTGGTCTCTTTTTGTTTTTCCTCAAATATTTTTTATTAGCTGAAGTGCCAATTAACCATTCCAATGTTCACTGGTGGTCCCCTAAGCTCATACTGTGAATTCAGAATATGGTGGTGAATGTTGATTTAATTGTCCCAGCTATATCCTCTTTTTTCTTTTATGCAATTGTATCTGATTGGAGGCAGCCTGAACAAGTCCCTGACGTTTTCTTGGCAAGGTTTTTCAGAACTGTTTTTTAATTTGTTTTAAATTTATAAATTAACTGCGATTTGTGGGGATTGGGATCAATATGTGTTGAAGGGAATGAATTATTAAATCATGAAATTAATGACAAGTAATAAGTATTTTATTTCATTTTTTATTTCTTTGAGTCAGTTTTTGTCTCCAGGTGACTGCTTGGACTAGTCCCTGCACTATTCTTGGCAAAGTTTTTCAGAAGTGATTTGCCATTGCCAGCTTACTAGGGTTGAAAATGTGTGACTGGCCCAAGAACAACTTGGCTTCATACCTAAGGTGGGACTAGATCTCGCAGTCTCCTGGTTTCTGACCTGGTGCTAGCTTCTGACTTTTAGAATCAACAGTAAGGGTATAAGCAACCAACAAATATACTGCAGAGTAGCATCTAGTAGATAGCCATGAAGATCTTGGAAAAGATATTCAAATGCCATGATGTATTTATATCTGCAAAGGTTAGAATTGTGCAAGCCATGGAATTCCCCATGGAAGCAAAAGTTGGATTTTTGAAGAAACCGGATGGGAAAAATATTGATTCCGTTGAACTTTGATGTTAGAGAAAGCTCCTGAGAATACCAGGGACAGCCAAGAAAACAAACTGATGGATCATTGAAAAAAAAAATCAACCCAGAGTTTTCACTTGAGACACAAATGACCAGGCTTAGCTTATCCTGTTTTTGCTACAGTATGCAATGACCCAGCTCTCTGGAAAAATCAATCAATCAATCAATAATTGTAAACAATTATGCATTTTTAAATCTTGCCTGTGATCCATTTTTAGCATCTTGTTAATTGCCTCTGGTTCCTTTGGTCAACTCTGATACAGCCACTTCACCTTCTGCACTCTGTTTGAAGCTGTAGATTTGGATTCAAACCTACACTGGCCATGTTCATAAAATGACAAAGCCAAAATTTAAACAAAACTGCATGATGGCTTAGCCCAGTGGTTGAAACCAGCCATTGTGACTCATACAGGGCTTCCTATAATGTCTTGAGAAAGATTGAGGGCAAAAGAAGAAGGAGATGACGGAGAACAAGGTGACTGGATGGAGTAGGTATATGAGCTTAAATGGACTCTGCAGGATGGTAGAGGACAGGAAGGCCTGGAGGAACATTGTCCTTGGGGTCACGATGGGTTGGACATGACTTCGCAACTAACAACAACACAGTGTCTTGAAAACCTGGCAGCTCTCCGGGAACTGCAGAGCCTTTCCCAATCCAGAAGAAGAAGATGCAGGCTGAATCTGGACCCTTTTTGTGTGCAAAGACTCTGTTCTGTCTTCACCTTCAAAATCACCACCTGTAAAGTGGAAATTATCAATGATGCCTCATGCTGGCATGGCATGGCAAGGTATGGCAAGATGGCATGGCAAGGAATAGAACAGAACAGAACAGAACAGAATAGAATAGAATAGAATAGAATAGAATAGAATAGAATAGAATAGAATAGAAAAGAATAGAATAGAATAGAATAGAATAGAATAGAATAGAATAGAATAGAATAGAATAGAATAGAATAACACTTTATTTAGCTTACTCTGATTGGACATACAAGGACACACAAGAACCGCAAAACTTGAAGGACTCTACTGTTGGAGAGAGTGGAGTCATGTTATTGCTTTTTATATCTAAATTACTTGTATGTCCTGTAGTCCGGATACACCTCAGAAGTTAAATATTTATTCTTTCTGATTTTATCTCCTTTGATACAAATTTCAGGAATGGTTGGGCATATTGGGCATTAGATGTTATGCCTTTCTCCATTCTGCAAAATTCTCTTTTATGATTTCTTCATATTATACTGCTTTTTAGTTAAAAAGCTATTACCATCACAAAATAGCACCTTTGCAGAAACAAAAAGATCCCAGGTCTGAATTTGGCAAAAAAAAAATTTTTTAAGTGGAGTTAAAAGAAAAAGGGAAATTTTAAAACAAAAAAAAAATCAGTAATAACTCCATTTTTCCTAGTATTAATATATGTTTTTCATAATTACCTTAGAGCAAAATAACTCTTTTCTCATGCCCTGAATCAGAATGGGGTATTGGGAAAAGTTGAGATTGTTGTTAGTTCAACGTTTACCTTTCCCAAATTAAAAGCAATAATACTGTCCTTGCGTTTGCTTTCTCTTTTTCCCAAACTAAAAATATTTGAAAACCTTTGTGGTATATCCACATTTGTGCACACTCTCTTTCTGCTTCGTGTTTGCTTGTTTTATTTTTCTGTTTCTTGCTTTGTGGGTTTTTTCCAGGAGGTTTTGTTGTTTGGGGGAGGTTTTTCCTTTCCTTTCCTTCTTTCTTTCTTTCTTTCTTTTTTCTTTTTTTTGCCAAATGATGCAGAAGATGTTGGCAGCTGCAAAGATTCAATTATACACAATGTAAAAAATAATTCAGAGAAAAATAATGCACACCCCCAAAAATGCCTCTCCAGAAATTGCGTGGAACAATAAATCCGTTAATTAGCTAATTAATATTCAATTGGGGTCAGTGGGCTTAATAGAACATTTTTGTGAGACCCAAGAAATTTTCAAATCACAATGTTAAGTCTGCCCAGTTGCATTATCATCTGAGAGCAGGCAGGCCTTATCTAGCTGCCAGATGTCTTAGAACAATACAGGACCATTATCATCTCAGTGCAGTGTAGAGGATACTACATGTGGATGTTGCAGGCTGGGAAGTAAAAATGCTTGAGCATTTAGCGTAATTGATATATGGCTCTTGCTATATTGTTTAGGGGGTGTTTGTTTGCTCTACTGGTATTTAAAGCAGCGAGGCAGCCGAAAGATTGATTTAGATTGGCCACTATTTTTTTCTCCCCTCCACAAAATCAGGGACAAGCTGTCAGGGCCTGATGTTGGCCAGCCAAATTAATCTAAGTAGCTCAGATGTAGCTAAGAGGCTTTTGGTAGGTCAGAATTGGGAGGCCACTCTTCTGCCTGCAGCACAATTGAACTTTGTTTAAAGACCCATTGGCATCCATTTTGCTACTTAATTTTAAGGGAAAATTACAGGAAAGAATACCTTGTTTTTCTTTTGGACTTCTGTAGCTTTTGATATCTCTCTCTCTCATATCTCTCTCTTTTTCCCTCCTTCCATCCCTCCCTCCCTCTCTCTTTCTGTATCTGTCTGTCTGTCTGTGTGACTGACTGACTGACTGACTGACTGTGTTTTGCTTCTGAGCTCATGTTTACAGAGCACATTCAGAGTTTTCCTGGAACAACACAAAATAATCTTTTTGGGAACAGACACACACAAGAAGCATCATTTCTGAATATTTCATTCAACTGCAACCATAGTATATACTAATCTTTTTCAGCTTCAGCTATTTCTGTGCAGAGAATTTTGTTCCATTGTTCCCAGTATTTACCGTGCTATCCAACTTTCAACTTTTAGCAATGTCCAGGCATTGTTATTTCACAGTAAGCAACACAGAGAATTACTATTGACTTTCTGCACTTAAATTACTGAAGTACTTCCCCCCACCTCAAAAGTCTGCATCTCTAAGTTCTCTCCATGTTTAAGATAATTGCATGGATGCATAGACAGGCAAATAGAAATACTATACCTAATCATGCCATTTGATCAGTTGAGAGATTTTTTTAAAAAAATCTGTTACTCATTTCTTCTAAAACACTTTTTCATTTAATTGGAACTGTGGGGAAAAACAGCTTCAGTTTAGATAAAAAAAGAACAATGAAATAAACAGGCTGCTAAAATGACATAAATATTTTAAAATTCATTCACCATACCTACTTACATAGATGTATATATAAAATACAGTGCTAGGGAGCCAAAGTGGAGGCAGGTCAATAGTTTTCACCCCCCAAAACATCGGGATCATATTTCTTCTCAAAAAGAGTTACAAAAAGACAGAAAAGAAATATCAAGTTGTTCTTCCCTTGTGCAGATTGTAGCCTAAAGAGCTGGCCTTTCAAAAAAAAGGGGTTGTTTCTTTTTTATGAATTCCAAGTGAAGCATCATAAATAGAGAATAATTCAATGATAATGTGATTTAGATGCCCCTCACCTCACAAAATTGAATGACGTCCTTTCCACAACCCTCAGGCCATGGGCCACTACCAGACTGCAGCCTGTTTCAAACCAGGTTGTGCAAGTGGCAGGGAAGCACGTGTCTGCGTGCTGTTCCACTTGTGAGAATTGTGGGATCACATCAGTAGTGGGATCCTACCTTAATCATTACTGGTTCCGTGGGTGATATAATGGGCACACACACGCACATGCACCCCTAATACGCATACCCCTAACAAGCCAATCAGCCGAGAGGATGAAGAAATGAGAAGCTAGGAGTGACCAGTGTGCTTCTCGGTCTTTTATCTTCTCAGCTGTGAGGCTTTTTTTCTCCTCTCAGCTGATTGGAGGCTTTCTCTTTTTTTTTACTACCAGTTTGGCTGAACCAGTCCGAATCAGTAGCATACCACCACTGGATCACATGGATGGATTCCAAATGAAAATGACATTATCTTGGTTCTCCATAAAAGAAAGCCATGTGAACTAAGAAAGCTTTTTTCTTGAAGCATTACAACATGGAGATGTTATTCACAAACATCTGGAAACAGAAGTGCGTTGTGCAGCCAGCAGTGCATGGGCAGGGTTGGGGACAAATGACAAAAATGACTGATGTAACACAAGCTTTGACCTTTTGTATGTGTCCAATGTATCTTGTAGAAAGGGGTGGAGTCTATGTCCTGCACCATGACACTCTCTTTATTATCTGGTTGAGAACAGTGGATCCTGCAAATACCTATGCTTGCATGTTGAGTTTAATTCATGTTCATAGTCATTTGAATCATAGGTTCCTTGTATGCTTATCAAAATCATGCAGAATTAGTACAGAATATAGTTGGACAAGGTTATGGCTCTATAAAGAAACCAACAAATCTAATTTTAAACAGTTGGCACCCATTGATGCAAGATATTAAGGATCAATTAAAATTCATAAATTCATAAAACATGTGATTCTGGACAATTAAAAAGATAACAATATGTTGATGATGTTCTGATTCTATACATGTGTTGGGACTATCATATCTGGCTAAAGAAATCCAGATAACTATTACCTGGCAACCAAGAGTCACTGTTTTTGATACCTTGATGCTGTCCTGGAGCTAGCATTTAAATTTTTGCAGCCCATTTATGATAGCAATAGCAATTGTCATACTTTTCTGCAGGCAGGCAGGCAGGCAGGAAGGAAGTGATTTATTCAATGACCACAAGTTCAAGATATGAATTTCAGATGCCAATGTATTTATAAATAAGTTGGACCATCATTGACAGAACATCACACAAAAGACTTTCTCATAATGTTCAGATGAAATCATTTCTCATGGAGCCAATAATTCAGCTGCCACTTTATACATGTCAGATATAAAGAACTCATATGATATCCATAAATATATAAACCAGATCTATGAGTGCCACTAGCAATTAACTTTTACATCTTATTATTTAATTATTTTCTCAGGCAATTCATATTTTATTTAATTGGAGATTTATTGTATGAAAGATACTTTGTAATACTTGGCATATTACCTCTGGTAAATCATCTCTAATTTTCAATGCTTCTGATTTATAACAACTATATTCATTAGTATTTAAATATAAATATATACATTATTGAACATATAATATTACGACCACAACTTTCAATCTACTAGTTCTATGAGCTTTTTAATGATAGCCAGGTGAAATTTGTCGTGTCCGCGAAATGACGCCAGGAGTCGGTGATTTCATGCAATGCTCTTTATTTGAAAGATAGGAACCGAACCGGCGAAAGGAAAAAAATCCGCGGCTTTTATTCCTTTCGCCACGGCGGCCGCGGCCAATGGCAGCGCTTTGAATCTCCCGCGCTCTGAACGAGCCAATCGCGGGAGATTCTTAACGAGCCAATCGGCGCGGCTCGCCTGACCAATTAGAAAGCCCCGCGCTTTGGCCAATCAAAGCGCGGGGATTTCGAGTATGTAGATTAGGACAGAACACCCCTCCCCTCTTGGTTTAGTCCTTATGTTGCGTAGTCACGTAGGTAGGCGGGGCTCCGTCTGGTCCTACTTGACCTGCACAACTCAGTCGTAAGCGGGATCCCGGCCTGTTCGGTCGGGTTTTTGGTTGCTCCTGTTCCTGTGCGAACCGGCTGGTCGATCGGGCCGGTTCTTTCTCCGTGGCTCCCACCTGGGCCCTCCGGGTTGGTTGAGCTATGGGTTTCGCCGCTCCCGCTCGGTCTTTCCGGGTCGGTCGAGCTGGCTTGGCTGTCCTTATTTGGCGAGGGGTCGCGATGGCTGTGTCTCGGTAAGTACTGCTGGTTTATTTTGTCTTGTAATCGGTCACTCGGGTATTCCCTCCCCCCTTGGTTTGCGTTTTGGGAGGTGGGTTCGTTTGCTGTCCTCGACCTAAGTTGGTCGATGTGCCGTTTCCACGCTCGGCCGTCTGTAGTTTGAAGCCGGTATGAGCGTGGGCCTGTGGTTTGGGTGATGACGGCTGGGATCCATAGGGGGTCCCCCGTCAGGTTTTTGGCATATACGAGGTCCCCGGGTGCGAACGTTCGGTACTTCGTGCTTGAGTCTGGGGGCCGCTCCGGGTTATACGTAGGGTGTAACCTGTCGAGTGGGGACCTCAGCTTTCTACCCATTAGTAGTTCGGCTGGGCTTTTGTTGGAAGTGGTATTCGGGGTTATGTGTTGTGTAAAGAGAAGTCTGTTGATTTTCTCTTGGATCTCCCCGTGGTCCATTTTCCGGATGGTTTTTTTGGTAAATTGGACCATCCGTTCCGCCCTACCGTTCGCCGCCGGATGCGCCGGTGCTGTTAGTGTGTGGCGGATGCCCCTTTCCGCCAGGAACTTCTCGAACTCCAGGGAGGTAAACTGGGGCCCATTGTCGGAAACGACAACGTCCAGGAGGCCGTGCGTTGCAAAGAGTTTTCAAAGTTCTTTGGTCACGGCCTCCGTGGTTGTTGTCTTCATGTCGCTTACCTCCAGCCAGTTGGAGTAAGCGTCAACTGTTATGAGGAAGGTGTGTCCATTCGTGGGCCCGGCGAAGTCTAAATGGATTCTGGACCAGGGCCCCCTTGGTGTTTCCCACTCCCGGATGGGCGCTGTGGGTGGGCTGGGCCTAGTCTCCTGGCATCGCTGGCACCTAGCTACCCAGGCCTCTATCTGCTTGTCCATCCCTGGCCACCAAGCGTAACTTCTGGCCAGGGCTTTAGTTCTTACGATGCCAGGGTGCCCCTCGTGCAACATTTCCAAAACCTTCCCCTGTAGTCTGTCCGGAATGACCACCCTGTCACCCCATAAGATGCACCCCTTAAGCAACGAGAGTTCGGTTTGGCGGTTCCGAAACGTCTTGACGGACTCGTCGTTGTCTTTTTCCGGCCACCCTTTTGCTACCCAATGCAAGACCCGCGCCAGACGCCTGTCTTTATTAGTTTCCCGGGCAATGTCTGACGCGATTATGGGTAGGTTGGGTAGGGTCTCGATGCTGAGGGTGGTTGTCGTTGGTGCTGGGTCAGAGTCGGATTCCGGTAACGGCGAGCGGCTCAATGCGTCCGCATGCGAGATCGTCTTACCCGGTCTGTGTATGAGTTCGTAGTTGTAGGCCGCCAGGAACTCGGACCACCTTGTCATTCGGGGAGACAGAATGTTCGGGGTGGCCCGGTTTCCTGCAAGGATGCCCAGCAACGGCTTGTGGTCCGTTATAATGGTGAAAGGTCGGCCGTAGAGATATTCGTGGAACCGTTTTATGGCGGCAACTATAGCCAGAGCCTCTTTGTCCAGTTGGCTATAGTTCCGCTCTGGTTTGGTTAGTGTCCTCGAAAAGAACGCGATGGGTGCTTCTTTTCTGTCAGGAAGGGTATGGCTGAGGACAGCGCCAACGCCGAAGGGTGATGCGTCGCAAGTGACGGCCAGAGGTAGGGTCTCATTGAATTGTATGAGGACGGCGTCGGAGGTGAGGAGGTCTTTAGTTTTTTGGAAGGCGGCTTGCTCCCGTTTCCCCCAAGTCCAGGTCGCCGCCTTGTCTAGGAGCCTATGCAAAGGCTCCGCCGCCGTCGCCTTTTGGGGTAGGAAAACATTGTAAAAGTTCAGTAATCCCAAGAATGCTTGTAGCTCAGTCTTTGATTTAGGGGTGGGGGCCTCTTTGATGGCCTTGATTTTTTTACTTGTGGGGTAAATGCCGTGCCGGTCTAGGAGGTAGCCCAAGAATTCCACTCGTTCTGTGCACAGTTGGCATTTCTCCCTTTTTACTTTAAGTCCCGTTTCTTTAAATTTAGTTAGGACCTCTCTTAGTCGGCTTTCTAGTTCGGCTTGGTTGGGCGCTGACACTAGAACGTCATCGAAATAAGGTACCACCCCTTGATGCCTTGCAACAACCTCTCCATCAGGCTCTGAAAGATGCCTGGTGCCACGCTGACTCCGAATTGGAGTCGGTTGCACTTGAAAGCCCCCCGGTGGGTAACGATAGTCTGGGCTTCCGCCGTTTGCTCGTCGACCGGCAACTGTTGGTATGCCTGGGCGAGATCGAGCTTGGCAAAGACTCTTCCCCCTCCCAGTGAGTGCAGTAGGTGTTGCACTATTGGGACGGGGTAGGCGCTTTGTTGTAGCGCGCCATTTAGGGTGGCCTTATAGTCCCCACAGATCCTCACTGACCCGTCTGGCTTGACCGGGGTGACTATGGGGGTCTCCCACCGGGCATGGTCTATGGGCTGCAATACCCCCTGTTTGACGAGCTTATCAATCTGCTCGTCTATTTTAGGTTTTAGGGTGAATGGCACCCGCCTAGGTTTCAGTCGTTTGGGGGGGACGCTAGGGTCTAGGTCGAACGAGATAAGGGGCCCCTGGTACTTGCCCAGGCTTCCGTCGAAGACTTCTCGGAACTCCTGGGCTAGTCGCTGTTCCCAACCGTCGTTGGCGACGTGGTTGACTCCCGTGAGAGTGATGTCGAGTGGGGCAAACCATTGTAGTCCCAGCAGGCTTGGGCGGTCGCGATCGACGATCGTGAGGGGGAGTTGTTCGGTATGCCCCTTATATGTCACGTTAAAGTTTTTGGTGCCAACTACCGGGATGCGGTTTCCCTGGTAGTCCTTTACAATAAGTTTTTGGCTGTCTATGTTCCTCCTTTGGAGGGTAGGCACCAACCGTTTTATCTCGTGCCATGCAATCATGGAGAGGTAGGACCCGGAGTCTACCTCCATTTTGCACGGCTGGCCCTCGATGTGAACCTTGACGTGGATTTTTCGGGCGTCGTCGGTGATGGCATGGCCGATGGTTACCGTCTGGTGGGTCTCCTCTCTCCGCCGGTTGTCGCCGCCTCTCGAGAATCGTCCGGTCCGGTCCCATCGGCTGTCCGAGTGGCGATCTCTGGGCCGGGGCGGTGAGCTTTCCCTTCTCCGGTCGTTTGGGTCCCATCGAGGTGGACTGCGGTTTTTCTTTTGGCGGCAAACCCGGGCGATGTGCCCCTTTTTGTCGCAATGCCGGCAGATGGAATCGAAAAACCGGCATTCCGACCTGGGGTGGTCGCCGCCGCAACCGGCACAGTTGGTCCTCGACCTACAACCTCTCCGGTTCCGTTGGTCGCGCCCCATCTGAAGTCGATGTATGTCTTCTTCGTCTTCGGACGTGCTGGATGAGAGTGGAAATCGCCGTGGTGTGTGGTTGTTTTGGTTTTTCGTTCGGCCGACCTTGCCGGGTTGTTGTTTCCACCGCGGTCCTTCGTGTCAGGTTTGCGCATGCTATCGGCGGAAGTACGGGTTGCTTCTGCGGCTGCGGCTGCGGTGAGGGCGTCTGCTAAACTGATGTTGCCCTTAGCCATCAGCCGGCTCTGGAGCGCGGGGTCCCACAGACCGAGCACGAATCGGTCTCTCAGGAGGTTGTTCAGGTTATCAAACTCGCAGAGCCCCCCTAGGCGCCGCAGCTCGGCGACGAAGTCGCTCAATTTCTCACCCGGTCTCTGGTCCCGCCGGTAGAATTCGTTGCGCCGGATCAGGATGGGGACCTCGGGAACGTAATGACGCCGAAGGATAGGTTCGAGGACGTCCCAGTCCATGGCGGTTGCGTCGGCGGGCTTGGCCAATGCTTTGGCCATCTGGAAAACTTCGGTTCCGCAATGGGTGAGGAAGACGGCGCGTTTTAGCGGGCCCGAGGCGTCCTTCATGCCGGTGCACTCTAGGTACATGCGGAAACGGTCGGAGAACGATTCCCAGTCCTCGGTGGTGGGGTTGAAGGGGGCGGGCGGTGCGATTTTCGCCATCTCGGTGCTTTGTCTGGCTTCCGTCGGACACGGGGTTCGGTTCAGGGTCTGGATCCCACCCTCGTCACCAGTGTCGTTTCCGCGAAATGACGCCAGGAGTCGGTGATTTCATGCAATGCTCTTTATTTGAAAGATAGGAACCGAACCGGCGAAAGGAAAAAAATCCGCGGCTTTTATTCCTTTCGCCACGGCGGCCGCGGCCAATGGCAGCGCTTTGAATCTCCCGCGCTCTGAACGAGCCAATCGCGGGAGATTCTTAACGAGCCAATCGGCGCGGCTCGCCTGACCAATTAGAAAGCCCCGCGCTTTGGCCAATCAAAGCGCGGGGATTTCGAGTATGTAGATTAGGACAGAACAAAATTAAATGAAATTATAGCTATTTTGATTACTATAAACAGCAAAAAATTCTGCTTCCATGAACTAGAATAATATAGATTGTCTCCTCAATATGCTATACTTTAAAGCTGTGTTATATTGGGAATCTATTTTTGATAAGTGTCATTTTCATAATAGATTAATAGACATGATTTCTTCCTATACATGGATGGAAGAGAGAGAGACAGACAGACAGACATAAAGAAAAATGTCATATGTGATACATCAGAAAATAATAATGTTCTTAGCTTGTTTTCTTGCCTAAAAAAACTAACAAAGTAAGGAGTAAAAAAAATACAAATCTGAAGATTGTTATAACACTTTTTAAAGTTCACTGGAGTGTACACAATGGTTTATGATGTTTCACAAAATTTTATAAAATAGTTGAGATCAGAATTAATGTTTTTATTTAGTTGGCAGTAAATTCTGCAGGTTAATTTAGGAAGGAATCCTTTAGGAAGGATTTAAGTCCAAGCAGTTAAACATTGTCTCCTTAAATCATTGTCACAACCTTCTGACATGTAATATACTCTTTTGATGCTTAGATTGTAAATGAAAAATACAGTCAGCATGAAGACAACCCAAAATGAACAGAATATGCAGCATTCACCATCCAGCCCGTCAGTCCTTTTTGAAGTCTAATTTCAGTTCGGTATCATATATTACGCATATTGTACAGAGAATATGTGTAAGTTCATAATGATGATTCTAGGTACTCTGTTTTAATGCTTTTCAAACCATTGAACAATCAGTTTATAAACAATTTTGGACATTTAGTAGACAAAACATCAAGAGCTGCAAACATTTCTTTCCTCTGTGTAAGCCAAGGATATATGCATGGGTATTTTAAAAGAAAATTATGAAAATGTATGCCATGTAACCAAAGTAGATCTGGGATTCCAGGCTAAACTTTGAGAGACAGAAGGCAGTTGTACTGCCATTGAATCCAAAGGCTGATTTTGAGCAGTTCCCAACATCTACTATATCACATACAGATTAAATGAAGGGAGTAGTATTAATATATGGAATTCATCACCATAAGAGATAATCTACTTTAATAGGTTATGAGAAGGATTAAACAAATCTTTCAGATCCTGGACTAAAACTTCCATTACCCCTGCTACAATTGCCAATCAGGAGGAATAGATATTGTAATCCAAAAGATCAGGAAGTCACAAGGCCAGTAAAGACAAATTCAACAAGTTTGGGGGTCCTGGATTAGGTACTAAAACTAGCATGAGGATGGAATCGCTACATTCTGAAGTGGGTTATTTTAAGTATTAAATTTAAATATTAAATATTTGAAATGAAGTTTGGGAGCAAAGCAGTTCTTAGAGACCATATACTGAGATCAGCAGCCCCCAACCTTTTGGGCACTAGGGACCAGTTCCATGGAGAGAGGTTTTTCCATGGACCAGAGGGGGTTGGTTTCATGTGCTGCCTGCATCTTGCAGATGGGGCTTCACTTTTTTGCGTGGCCCAGTTTCTGGCATGCTGTGGCCCGATGTCAATACATGGACCATGGATTACGGATCCCTAACTTAGATATCATTTGAGATAGGACCAAAAAGAATTGCACTTCTGATTCAGCAGCATTTCCTACATGTTTTTTTTCCACTCTATGTCCTGTAATAATTATCAGAATATGGATTTTTAGCAGAAATTTGTTTTTTGAGCTTGCTGCTTGGTTCCAAGACATTTCGTTACCAAACTAGGTAACATATTCACTGGGGTTTTTAGGTGAAGTGTCTTGTTCATTTATATAGGTCTTGGATGGTCAATTGGTCTCATGACTGGTTGAATGACTGACTGAGTCACAAAACTGGTTGAATCACAAGACTGATTCTGGTCTTGTGACTTCTGACTGGCTGTGACTGTGAGGTACAAAATTCAACTGGTCAGTTCTGTCGTCGATTGGTGATTCGGATGGACCTCTTCCTTACTGGTTCATACGCTGCTTCTATGGATGGATATTTCCTGGGCAAGAAAAAAAATAGAAACGAGACAACAAAAGAAACAATAGAGACTAACAAAAAAATGATCTTTAACATTCGGTACTTTCCATTTATCTGCTTTATTTTTTGCTATGAAAAAGTAGGGATTACATGTAGTATGAGCAAAATTCTCCTTTGCTTCTTCCCTTGTGGTCCTTTTTCATTCCTCTTAGCCCAGCCCATACTTCTAATTCTAAACTCTGGTGTTGAATTCAGCTAGAGCTTCGGTGTAATAGGAGGAGATGCCAATTGTTACTTTTCTGCTATAAAACTCAAGCAGGCAAAGAAAATGAAAAGTCCATTTTGCCTTTTCCATCAACAACAACAACCAAAAAAAAAGGGGGGGGGGGTTTGAAGTATTGGGAAGCCCTGAAAGAAATTCTGTGGTTTGAAGAAGCTTCAACTTAACTGCTAATTGCAGGGGACCAGTGGGCGTAATTTTGGCACTGTATTAGCTCTGCTATTCCATGAATAATTTGCATACAAAATGCTTTATTTTGGCAATCTATTAAAGAGCTATACAGTATTTGTGGCTTATCACATCCACGCAGGATGCCGGATCCTTGGCCATCTCGTTAAATTCTGTTGATGCATAACAATTTAAAGCATGGCACAAACTGGTATGACATTTAAAAGATGCCTCACTGAATTATATTACACAAATATTGGGTTGTTTATCCTTGGGAATAAAGTCTTTTTGAAGTCAGAGTTGGCATGTGTATAAAGGAGTAAATTTTAACTGATCCCTCAAGTGGGCCTCCTAGTTGCAAATTGGGGTGCTTGTATGTTTAAAATCATTTGTGATAAGACGAGTACATTTTTTTTTTGTATACAGTGGCTGGAGTTTCGTGCTTTCCTCCCCACCCTCTCCCTTTTTCTATGGCACAAAATAAGTTACGGAAGAATAAATCATGTCATGAAAACAAAAAATGTGGAGTATGGAACAGTAGCAGAGATTGAGTTTTTACAAACAATGCCTTCATGAGAGCGAGGCAAAAGCAATGCCATTAAAACTGTAGGTTAAAAAATTTAAATAAGTAAAAAAAAAAGTCGAAGAAAGTTTTAGCCTTTGGGCGGGCAGAAAAAGTGAGAAAATGCCTCCTCCTGCCCAAGGAAGAATTTTGAGGTGATGGAACTATAGAATAATGTTGTGAATGAATAAATGTGTTAATAAAGTTATCAAGAGCTTGAAGTCAAGTGCAGGGTTCTGGCCCTGCACTTCTGATTGGCCGTTAATGGCGACATCAGATAGGTCCATTCAGGTGAATCTGATTGGCCATTAACGAGCCTATCCCATTGGTTAACGGAGCTAGCGCTCCTGGGTTTTCATTGGTTGAATAGTTAATAAGTTGCCTATATAAGGAGGGCCGTTGCAGCCATTGAACTGAGCTGTCACACCATGTTAATAAAGAGTTCTGAAGTTCATTGTTTCACCAGCTCGTCTCCATTCTTCGCGCCCACGCTCAGTACTTAATACTGGTGACGAGGATGGGATGTGGAGACGTCAGAGCTGACTGAACAACGAAGAACGATAACTGAGCACGTGGCTGAACGCACAACGGTGGAACCATGTCTGGCGGCGTCATACCACCCGCTCCATTCGACCCAACGCAAGAAGACTGGGACTCTTATATGGATCGTTTCCAAATGTTCTTGGAAACCAACAATTTGAAGGATGCCACTACTGGAAAGAAACGGGTGGTATTCCTAATGCATTGCGGGCCGACCGTATTCAAGATGGCCAAGGCACTAGCGAAACCGGCAGAAGTGAAGTCTATGGACTGGGATGTCCTCGAACCTCTACTAAGGGCCCACTACGCGCCAATCATTCCAACGCTCGTCAGAAGGCATGAATTTTATCAAAGAAGTCAACGGAAGGGCGAAAGTGTCGCAGATTTCATAGGCTCTCTGGAATCTGGGAGGCCTATGTGGGTTTGCCGATCTCGAAGAAGCCTTAAGAGACAGAATAGTTCTGGGATTGGATGCACCACACATCCAAAGCAAGTTGATGGCGAAACGCAACATCGGCCTTGCCGATGCGATCACTGAAGCTACTGCAGCAGAAGCAACCAGGAAGTTGGCTGCCCAAATGCGCCACAACCGCGCTCTGGTTCACCAACCGACCTGTGACATTTCACCTAAGTCAGAAGGGCAGCTTATAACGGCCCACCACGAGGATCTCTCTTCGTCGTCAGACAGCGATGAAGAAGAGGTCCATCGACTGAGGTCCAAACGGGACCAACGCCAGAAATCTCAATATCAATGCACTGGTTGTGGGGCAAGCCACCCCCGATCAGAATGCAAATTCCTCGACGCGCTCTGCCATGTGTGCGGGAAAAGAGGCCATATCGGACAGGTCTGTAGAAGCCAAATAGGACCCAGCCAGCCCTCGAGGGAGGCTAACTATCGCCAACCGACAGGAAGCCGTCCTGTAAAGTGAGAACCAGTGAACCACCAATGAAACAACCACTCCTACAGAAACAAAACCATAAACCGTCCCACGAAGCGAGAAGAAGCTCACCAAACTATCACGATTGGTCACGCCTCCTCTCTGGATGCCAAGAAGATCCGAGTGAAAGTGGCCATCGAAAACCAGCCCTGCCTGATGGAAGTCGACTCAGGATCATCTCTCTCGATGGTTTCATGGAAGACCCTCAAGCAACTCATCCCTACCATCCGGCGACAAGATCTCCAATTCCAAAGACTCATACTCAAAGACTATCAAGGGAATTGGATTCCAGTCGTAGGATCCAGTTGAGTTCGGGTATCGTTCAAGAACCGTACAGCATTCCTACCCCTGACTGTGATCGACAAGGACCAGCCTAGCCTGTTAGGCCTCCAATGGTTCGCTGCGCTTGGAATTGAGGTGGCAGGCATTCACCAAATCGGTAGCAGTAACTGGGAAGAGGACCTCGTACAAGAATTCAAGGACGTCTTTGCAGAAAAACTAGGCGAGTACAAGGGGACCCTGATATCATTTAACCTTAATCCCAAAATAGCTCCCATCCGCCTTAAGCCTCGTCGAGTGCCATTTGCCCTCAAACCAAAGATTGACGAGCAGCTTGATAAATTGATAGCCCAGGGTGTGTTAGAGCCAACCGATCACTCTCCCTGGGAGACCCCAATCGTTACACCCATTAAGCCGGATGGTTCAATAAGAATTTGTGGGGACTACCGAGCCACCCTGAACCATGCCCTTCAACAAAACGCATATCCGGTACCGGTGGTGCAGCACCTCCTCCATTCCCTGGGGGGCGGAAAAGTCTTCGCTAAACTAGACTTAGACCAGGCATACCAACAACTGCCGGTAGACAAAAAACAGCAGAGGCACAGGCGATCGTTACGCACCGAGGTGCCTTTAAATGTACCCGACCCCAGTTCGGAGTGAGCGTAGCCCCGGGAATCTTTCAAAGTTTGATGGAAAGACTATTACAAGAAATCAAGGGCATTGTTCCATACTTTGATGATGCGTTAATGGCTGCACCTACCCCGAAAATTTTACGAGAATGGCTGAGATTGGTTCTCCAGAGATTCAAAGACGCAGGGCTTAAGGTTAAGAAAAACAAGTGTAAACTATGCACTGATCGTGTCAAATTTTTAGGATATTTAATTGACAGTAATGGCATTCACCCTACCAATAGCAAATTGAGGGCAATCAAAAACACCCCAAAACCCCGAAATAAAGCCGACCTCCAGGCGTTTCTAGGCCTTATCAATTTTTATAATGTTTTCCTGCCGCACAAAGCAACCATAGCCGAACCCCTACATCGTTTATTAGACAAGAAAGCAATCTGGGTATGGGGACATAGAGAAGAGCAGGCGTTTCGAAATGTAAAAAAATTATTGACTTCTGACGCTGTACTAATGCAGTACAATGAGACTTTGCCATTAACGATCACGTGTGATGCATCGCCTTTTGAAGTAGGCACCATTTTGAGCCACATTTTGCCAAACGGTAGCGAAGCCCCTGTTGCCTATTTCTCAAAGACGCTTTCAAAAGCAAAACACAATTACAGTCAGATTGATAAAGAAGCTCTTGCCATTGTGTCTGCTGTCAAGAGATTTCATGAGTATGTGTACGGCCGAGCCTTTACTATAGTGACTGACCACAAACCTTTGCTGGGAATAACAGCAGGAGATAAGCCAACCCCCTATATATTATCTCCCAGAATGACTCGCTGGTCAGAATTCTTGGCTGCCTATAATTATCGGCTGCAACACTGCCCGGGGAAGGCCATTCCCCACGCCAACGCATTGAGCCGAGCACCGCTTCCAGAGACCATGGATGACCGCACGCCTACAGTGACAATGTTGCAAATCGAGACACTTCGAACACCGCCATTAACAGCCCAAGATATCACGATGGAAACGAAATGCGACCCCACCTTAGCACGAGTTCTCAGTTGGGTCGAGCGCGGATGGCCATTGGACCAGATACCTGATGACTATGCCCCATTCAAGAGCCGACAAATGGAATTGTTTTCACAGAAGGGCTGCATTATCTGGGGAGATAGAGTCGTTGTCCCAGAGCGGCTACAACGAGCGGTACTAAGAATCTTGCCACCCCGGCATCGTGCGCATGAAAGCCCTCGCACGTAGCTACGCATGGTGGCCGGGCATCGACAAGCAAATCGAGACATGGGTCAAAGCTTGTCACAAATGCCAGGAAGTAAGCAACTCCCCACCAAAAGCGACCCCAACCGAATGGGAAATACCGCGGGGACCCTTTTCCCGTATTCATCTGGACTTTGCGGGACCTACCAAAGGCCACACATTCTTGCTAATAGTAGATGCCTACTCGAACTGGCTCGAAATCTATGAAATGAGGAATACAACAACCGAAGCGGTCATCAAGAAACTAGACAGACTATTTACAACACATGGATTACCAGATGTTCTGGTATCCGATAACGGACCCCAATTTACCGCGTTGTCCTTTGAGCAGTACTTGGCGGACCGCGGTATTCGCCATGTGCTGACTTCGCCGGTGCATCCTGCGGCCAATGGAAGGGACAAGTGCATGGTACAATTTGTCAAGAAAACACAACACAAAATGGACTATGACAACATCGAAGAAAAAATAAACTGAATACTCCTTTTGCAGCATATCACTGCACAGCGTCACCAACAAAACTCCCCTCAAATTGCTAATGGGGCAGAAGCTCCGCTCCCGCCTCGACCGACTACACCCATCATATGAACCTGAGAAACCACATGGATCCAGCGGGCGATGCCGTACCTTCCAGGTAGGCGACTTAGTATTCGCTAAGAGCTTGTCGGGCGATCCATTGTGGGTCGAGGCGACTGTGGTCCGAGTAACCAGCCGCAGATCATACCTCATGGAATATCGCGATAATAGACTATGGAAGCGCCACATTGATCACCTACGATCAAGGCTACGGCAGGAATCCCCGAGTCCCCTGATATCCAAACTGAGGGGGGAGGAAATACGGAGGAAGATGAACTTGGAATAGCAGAAAGTGTTAATGATAGAAACGACGGCGAAATGGAAACACGTGAAGAAGAATCAGGGATGGGAGTGAGCTCGCCCCATGGTGATACCGAAGATGTTGATGACAATGAGAAGTTGAACTCAGAGTTAGAGACACCCCTTTCACCAGATAACGTCCTACCTCAACAAGTTTGCAGCCAAATACCGGGTGCAATACGAAAGTCAAATAGACCAACAAAACAACTGGCCTACCTCAAGGACTACATAACCGCATCCCGTAAACGAAACCCAGGGGGAAGGGGTGTTGTGAATGAATAAATGTTTTAATAAAGTTATCAAGAGCTTGAAGTCAAGTGCAGGGTTCTGGCCCTGCACTTCTGATTGGCCATTAATGGCGACATCAGATTGGTCCGTTCAGGTGAATCTGATTGGCCATTAACGAGCCTATCCCATTGGTTAACGAAACTAGCGCTCCCGGGTTTTCATTGGTTGAATAGTTAATAAGTTGCCTATATAAGGAGGGCCATTGCAGCCATTGAGCTGAGCTGTCACACCATGTTAATAAAGAGTTCTGAAGTTCACTGTTTCACCAGCTCGTCTCCATTCTTCGCGCCCATGCTCAGTACTTAATAAATAAGATCAAAAAAGCTTCTAAAGGTGCTTTTTCAAGAGGCAACTGGACTTCTGTTTTTTCTTTGACGACGTTCTGCTTCTCACCTAAGCAGCTTCCTCAGCTCCATTCCTCACCATCTAGTCAGAGCTGAAGAAGCTTCTTGGATGAGAAGCAAAATGTCTTCAAAGAAAAACCAGAAAATCCAGTTGCCTCTTGAAAAAAGCATCTTTGGGACAACCATGATGACTGAAGAATCTCCAAAGACAAAAAGCTTCTACAAACAGGTACAGTTAGGCCTCGACTTACAAACACAATTGAGCCCAACATTTCCATTGTTAAATGAGACAGTTGTTAAGTGAGTACTGCCCCATTTTATGACCTTTCTTGCCACAATTGTTAAGTGAATCAATATGGTTATTAAGTGAATGAATCATGGTTATTAAGTGAATCTGGCTTCCCCATTGATTTCACTTGTCAGCGAAGATGATTTGTTAAGATGCACTTAACAAATGTTTCACTCAACAACAGAAATTTTGGGCTCAATTGTGTTTGTAAGTTAAGGATTACCTGTATATTTAGTGGGTTGGAGCTTTTCTTGAGTTATGGAGCCTCTGGGGAGGTGGGAGGAAGTAGGATATCACATGTGGCCCTGTTGCATAGTAGATTTATTTTTAATTTGGTAAGTGTGAGTGGCATGTCCTAATATTCATTTTGGTTCACTGAGAGATTTTTCTGGGCAGAGGGGAAGGTTCAATGTTCTGGTCCTTTCTTATGCAGGCCTTATAGCCATTTGGGTTTGAGATTCTTGAATTAGTGGTGATATGTGAGCCCAGATCCAGAGATGGGCTGCTGGGGGTTTGCAGGGGTTCGGGAGATGCTGTAGCTAAGATTCTGCACAATTTGGAAAACCCCTAAATCCCACTCCTGGCTGGCCTTGCCCACCTCTCTCCTCCCCCCTCAGGAGTCCCCACGCAACCCGTTTTGGGTTCAGGTAAGTACAGGGTGTGCACAGAGATGAAAAATGAGCCTCCCAGAAGTTCAGGAAGGCCGGAAATGGGCGTTTTTCCGGCTTTCAGAGAGCCTCCGGAGCCTGAGGAGGCCGTTTTTGCCCTTCCAAAGGCTCGAGGAAAACCTGCGGAGCCGAGGAGGCATAAACACCCCCTCCGCCATGGTGCAGGAGGCTGACTAGGCCATGGCCACCATGGCCACGCCCACCCAGCAACCGGACACGGAACCTATTGCTAAAATTTTTGAAGCCCACCCCTGCTCAGATCCTTGTGGCTTGTTCAAGCAAATCATGACCTTGTAAAAGAGCATTGCTTTGACGTTGGGTGCGAACACAGCCATTATGTAATACAAAGAGCAAACCTAAACTCTGAACAGAAAACAAGCTTTGGCTACTAATCCAGAAACATGAATAAAGTATGATGATTGTCTCTTTTCTGGCATACGTGTGTGATTAGAGTCTTGGGATGCCTTTTGACCTTGAGTTTTAATTGCTTTTGTTTGCTTGCTTGTTTTTTCTTTAATTGCTAGCACAGCACCCTCCAATCTTTAAGTGCAGAAGATTGATGAACTGATTAATTAACTGACTACTTCTGTTTTTTCCAGGACCCTATTAGTGCACAAACTAAAATCTGCAAGTCCAATGGCAAAAAGTGCTCTCAATTATCTCCGTCTGGTAGTTGTTCTGCAAAAAAACCCTAAAAGCTTCCTATAGATTTGTGGCATTGTAACATTCATAGGACCTTTCTCCACTGCTGACTTTAAATGATCTCCATCCTTCAAACAGCAAAACACAAACTTAACACAAAATCAACTGTCCCCATCCTCAAAACTGCCCTACCTCTATTTCCCCTGATCCTAGCACAACAGTTGCAACTTTGTTCTAGGTGACAAAAGTGAAACTAATTTTATCGACTGAGATTGTTTTTAGATGTTTTCAGAAGGTGTGGGGGGGGAGACTATTATAACCCTGATGCAACTAAGAATAAGCCTCACTTGTTCCACTCAAGCACTGTAGGTGAGTTGAAGGCAACATCATGGAAAAATGACAGAAACAAAGCGTGCCAAGGTGGATTCCGACCATGGTCAGGTGTAAGTTAAACAGAAAAACCCATCACTTAAAAGTTCAATTTTATGCATAACTATGAGTAGCTCACTGAGAAAGCATATTCAGACTAATGATATTTTTCCAGATCTTACAATCAGCTTTCTAAGTAAGAGGGCCGAAAATCTACCAAATGCAAGTTCAGCAAGATCTTCATTTGCTAAACAACAATAGGTCTAAAAGTAGCTAAAAAGTTTCCTAAAAAGACTAGCCTTTAAAGAATTGTCATTCCTCTTTGGAATGGTATCATAAAGCAGCTCAAGTAATGAATATATTCATGGAAGTGAGTGTACAGGTTTAATTCTGAATTAACTAGGTTAAAATTGTCACGAAATATGAATTGGTATCATTTAGTTTGATATGGTGCATGCAGACTCCCTAGACTGAAATAGTTGTATGTTGCACTAGAGTGTAACACAAGAAAAAGAAAAGAACAAGAAATGACAAACAGTGTAATGTTTTGAAAGAGAATAATTTAGAGGGGAAAATATTATTAAGTGATGAGAAGAGATGGATGTACAAAAAAGAAAGAACAGAGGAAAAGATTGAGCTATTTGGAGACTTGAAAATGAATGAGAAGATACCTGGTGACTATAGGTCAGTGGTGGCTAACCTTTTTGGGCTCCTGTGCTGAAAATTGCGCCCGTGCAAGTATGGACACACTCACATGCCAGCACCCAGAGGGCAATACGTGTGGACACCCCATGCCCCCCACACATGCACTTCCCCCTGCACCACACCCTTACCTGTATTGCACATGCACATGCTTCCCCGCTGTTTTTTGGGCCTTTTTCGGCCTCCAAGAGGCTCAAGGGAAGCCTCTGCAGTCTTTGGAGGCCGAAAAGCAGGCCCATTTCATCACTTCCAGTATTTCCGGAAATACCGGAAGTGATGAAATGAGCCTGTTTTTCAGCCTCCAAAGGCTGCAGAGGCTTCCCTCAAGTCTCGGGGGGGGGGGGCGAGAAAGGCCTGAAAATCAGCTGAGTGGTACGCGCATGCACAATGAGGTAAGTTTGCCTGGGGCTCGCATGCCCGAACAAATGGCTCTGCGTGTCACCTGTAATCCTTGGCTACATGTAATCCTCAACTTACAACCACAATTGAGCCCAAAATTTCCATTGCTAAGCAAGACAGTTGTTATATAAGTTGGGCATTTTATAACCTTTTTGCCACATTTGCTAAGTGAATCATTGCAGTTAATCATGAAGTGAATCATTAAGTGAAGCGGGTGGATCTTAAATGAATCTCGCGTCACCTATTGATTTTGCTCACCCAAAACCAGCTGGGAACAATGATGATCACATGACCCTGGGACAGCGCAACTGTCATGAATACATGCCATTGTGCCCTAATTTTGATCACATGACCATGGGGAGATGCTGTAAGTGTGAAAACTGGTCATAAGTCACTTTTTCCAATCCGTCGTGACATTGAGCAATCACTAAACAAATAGTTGTAAGTTGAGAACTATCTGTATGTATTTAAATAGTTTTTTTCTGAATATATCACTAACATATAAGTTCATGCATTCATATGGAAAAGGGCAGGGGTGGGATTCTACCAGTTTGCATCTGTTCACTAGAACTGGTTGTTAGCATTCTAAGCAGTTCGGAGAACTGGTTGTTAGAAGAAATTACTGGCCTAATCCTGTAAGGAAGGCAGGAAGGAAATGTTCTGGGGTTGCTTACAGAAACTGCCTCTCCGTTAACCCTTATTACGTTCTTTTTTTAAAAAAAAAAACAAATTTTATTAATTTTACAGAAAACACACAAAACACAAAACATAAACATGACTAAAAGATCTTTTCTGAAGGCTGTCTGATCCCGGGTTGAAACTCTTCACACAGATACAAATTCAAACATCATATTCACTTTATATATCCTTCCATATCTTATTATCATTTTCTTTTCTTTTTTTTATAAACCAATTTTATCAATTTTATAAAAACAATGCACAAAGAATCAAGGCATAACAGCTTATAAATTCTTTTCTAAGAAAAAAATAATAAAAGAAGAAAACCAATAGAACATAGTCATCCAAATTATTTCTTGTTAATTAAAATTCTATTGCCTTTTATCAATACACAAAACCCAAAAAGTCATCACAAAACCTTTATATATCCTTCCATATCTTATTACCATTTTCAATAACATTCTTTGTCTGTTCTATTTCCAACTCTCCATTCATCTTTTTTCTTTTACTATACTTCTCCTATACACCAATTGGAGTAACGTCTTTAACTCATTATCTTAACTTAAAAGTACTTCATATAACAATTTTTCTTGAGATTCTGTTTAATAGGTTCTAAAATTACACAATGAATTTTATACTCTAAATACACATATAAAAACACAATCTTATGTACCCTCCAGAATCCCTCTTTTATCCTAAATTAAATTCACCCATTATCTCTGAATAAACTTTTTTTCTTTAGATCTTGCTTCCCACCATTGAGGCTTCTCCTCCCCCCCCCTTCTCTCTTGCTTATTCTTCTCCTTGCCCTTTTTACCCCTTTGTCTCTCCTCCTCCCTTTTCTTACTCCCTTTCCTTTGCTTTCTACCCTTGCCTCCACCTTTCTGCTCATTTTTCTCTTTTTTGGTTGTTTTTTCAATTCTTAAAATCCCCTTTTTCTTATCCTTTTTCTCCTCCTCCCCGGAAAAAACCCATTGTTCATCAAAGATGGCTTCTTCTTCCTCTTCTTCTTTGTCCCAGTCCTTCTGCTGCGTAGTCAACTTTTCATAAGTACATAACGCCATTTCTAAAAATTGAAACAAAGTGCCCAAAGTATCTTCCTTTTTATATTTTTTAAATTCAGTCTTTAGTTCATCCACAAGCGATGCCATCATGCAAAGAGAAACTTTTCCCAAAACAACCACAAGTATTTTTAATCAAAAATAATTCAAAAAAAAAATTCCAAAAATTCCAAAAAATAATACTTTTCTTCCTTCTTCTCTTTCTCTTTCTGGGGTTAATGTTTAATCAAAGAGGTCCAATTACCATATACCTTTCTTTGGGATTCTAGGCAATCTCCTCCTTTTTCAGCTTCTGCTCCAATTTTTTTTCCTCTCCCTTCCCACTTGCAACATCAATTTTAAATAATCAGAAATCCATACCTCTAATAAGGGCTTTCCAATTTCTTAAGTTTTTCAATGTCCAGGAACCCTTTTGTCTCTTAACTTCAATTTTCAGAATAATTCACCTTCAATGTCCCAACATATTTCATATCTGCTGTTTCCATGGGGTGGGAGAGTGAAGAAAAAAAAAGTTCCCTTTAACAGCTTCTCCACCGCTTTCGATCTTCTTAGGGATACAATGTATCCTCCAGCAATTCAAACAGCTCAGTTCCAACAGATTTGAAAGATGTTAATTGACCCGGATCAGACAGCACTTTCACTCTTCTTGCTTCCTCCAGCACAATCTTACCCGGTTGCTGGCTTCTTCGTGGCGGCCATTGCTGACCGCCGCTCCACCGCCTTGGCAAAAAGGGGTTTTTCAGGACGAGGAGGGGGTCTGCGACACCCCCAACCCCCTGTCCGGCTCCCCTCTCTCTTCGGCTGTCCCTACAGGGCAGCCATATCCCCCTGACCCATCTGGATCGGAGGTACCTCGGCGGCTAGCACAGCAGGAATTGTGAGCAGTCGCGAATTCCTGCTGCCCCGAAGCCACGTGAAACCGGAAGCTCATCCTTATTACGTTCTTGACAGGACTAGACTTCCTGTCTCAGGAATTTCTCTGGAGTTTTTTCTCCCTCCTTTGCTGGTACTTTGCTTGTGTGGAGTGACCATTTAAAGTTACAATGGCACTGAAAAAAGTGACTTATGACCATTTTTCACACTTACGACTGTTGCAGCATCCCCACAGTCATGAGAGGCCAGGCTATGAGATGCATGGCTTGATGAGAGTGATATTGAGTTGGCCACGCCCAGCCAATAACATGACCATCAAGGCACGCCCACCCAGTCACATGATCACCAACTAAGCCATGCCCAGAGAACTGGTTGTTAAAAAATTTGAATCCCATCCCTGGAAAAGGGATACATATAAATCTAAAAACATAAAACAAGCCGCAAACTTGGCAATGGCTTACAACTAGAGCAGTAAAAAAAGAAACTAAAGGTTTGACTTTGGCTGCTCAAGAGCGAGGTATTTGAGTTAATGTAGTGAAAGCCAGAAATGAAAAATCTTCAAAACATCTTAAAGAGCAGATTGTGCAAAGAAGCTAAAGAAATAATAGAGCATGTACTCATCTTGTACAAGAAGATTGCACAAACTGATTATAAACAAGGACATAACACAATCGCCCAAATGATTCATGGAAACATCAGTAAAAATTATCAGGTGCCAGTAATGAATAAGTGGGACTATAGAGTTAAAAAGTAATCAGAAGTGATTAGGTTAAAAAATACTGTGGGATTTCTAGATACAAACCGATAAAAATCATGGCTCATCACACACCAGATTTGACTATGATTGAAAAAAAGAGTGTGGATAATTTGATGTGGCAAAACCCAGGGATCGTAGTATAGAAGACAAGAATTGGAGAAGATCACAAAGAATCAAGATCTGAAAATTGAAAGTGAAAGATTATGACATAAATTGTGTTAGTCCCAAAGATTATTGAGTGCCATACCAAAAAGGTGACAAGTGACTGCCATTTGGAAAGTATAGATCAACTTTCTGCCAGGAAGAGAGTTTGTAAAGTTAGATTTTTATTTTTCAGCCTAGCAATTAAGAAAACATGAATGTGATTTTTTTTTCTTTGTATGTTGCTTTAGAAAAGGGTAAGGTGTTCTATGGAATCTTTTGTATTTTTGTAACTTGCCATGCAATAATAGTAGTATATAGTAGAAGCAAATCATGTTTCAAAATAAATAGAATGCTTAGTAAATAGGTCAACATTGAGCACAGAGCAAGATCAGAATAAATTATGTCCTCTTAGCTGTTCATTTTATTGATGGATTAATGTATATGAAATGCTTGTGGTGATATCAGAGGTATGCTGGTTGGGGACATGAATGTATGCATACTCTTATATGCAGATTATGATGCATTGATGGCTGAGGACCTGATTGATTTGTAGTGACTGTCAGAGTGCATTATGCAACAAGGAATATAGATCTGAAAACTGTGCTAGTACCGTAGAGCAAGGAAATTGTATGTGATGGAGTAAAAAAAAGTAAAGGATCCCTGCAGATTTTATTCCTTTAGTTTAGGGGTCTGCAACCCACGGCTCTAGAGCCACATGTGGCTCTTTCGGCCCTCTGCTGTGGCTCCCTGTCAGATGATTCCACCACTGGTTGGCCTAGTCCCTCCCAGTCCCTCCTCACCTGGCATGAGAAGATAAGGGCAACAGCAGGGGATGGAGACTTGCTCCATATTCCAAAGCGGGAGCAAACCAGCCCTGTATTTGCCTTTGCGTGGCAATAGCTTTCCTTCTTCATTTGCTTTCATGGCAGCTCTCGCCTCCTGCTGCTTTGGGCTCAGAGCTATAAGCCACTTTGGGTTGGAGTTGTTGCCACCTCCATGGCCTGCCTGCTGTTCTTGCGGTGCCTTGTGCAGTACAGTGAAATTTAGTGTGTTTCACAATGGGGAAGTTGGGGTCCACCCCAGTGGTGGGATTCAAATAATTTAACAACTGGTTCTCTGCCCTAATGATTTAACAACCAGTTCACCAAACTGCTCATAAAGTTAACAACCAATTCTCCCAAACTGGTGCAAACTGGCTGAATCCCACCACTGGTCCCCAGTCCTCCTGGAAACCATTATGATTCAGAGGCACAATGCGACCCTCTCCTACTCGTCCCTGGCAACAGCAGCGGCATCAGAGAGACAAGACACACAAATAGAGAGAGAGAGACAGAGACAGAGGTGAGAGAGAGAGAGAAAAAGAGTGATAGAGCCACAGAAAGAGCGAGAGACAGAGACAGAGACACAGAGAGACACAGAGAGTGAGAGAGACAGACACTATAGTTTTTTAAAATACATAGTATAAACGATATATGCAGTGTTTTCATTTTAGATGTCAAAAAGGGTTTGTGGCGTCTAGTGTTTTCTTTTCTGTGAGAAACGGATCAAAATGGCTCTTTCAGTGTTTAAGGTTGCAGACCCCTGCTCTAGTTGTTGCTGACTATAGGAACGATGCTCATCTCCATTTCAAGGCCATTGAGACAGCACTGTCTGAAAACATTTCCATTCATGTGGTCAGCATGATGGAGCTCTATTATCTTCCCACCAAATTGTACCTATTTTTCTACTCACATTTGCATGCTTTTGGTCTGTTAGATTGGCAGGAGCTGGGATGAGGATGGGAGCTTATTCTTTCATATGGTGCTCAGGTCTCGAATCTGGGTTGCCAGCTTTCCAGCTGACAAGCCCAGTGTCTTAACTGCTGAGCCATCACACCACTATGATGGGGAAACAGCATAAATGATCATAAGTTATATATACAGGAGAAATAACTAGAGTAAAGAAAAATAATTTAAGTGTCTTTGTAGAATATTTAGCAAAGTTGGAAAGTTGAGAATTTTTAAGATATGAAAATATGGGCAGAAGTAGACCATGACCCCCTGCAAGGAATGTTTATTCAAAGAAATGAAAGGGACTGTGTGTTAAGAGTAGGTTTCTACCACTTTCATCATTATGGAAGTAGAAATTGGTTATGTTAGGAATACATGTAGCATCTACTAAAGACATAAAGAACAAGTATTTGAATGAATGTGGGTTGAATACAGAAGTGAATGACCAGAATGAAAGAAGTACCTTGAGGTGCCTTGGTTATATATACAGAATAAATGAGGATTAAACTGCAAAAAACTTATATAAATAATGCTGACGAAGGAGAAGACACCTGTGACTTTATCAAGTTGATTAATTCCTCAGAAAATCAAAAGTAGTATGCAGGCATAGTTCAAGCAAAAATGGAGAGACTGCAAACAGCTTGAGTGTAAAATGCTAGTTATCATTATATTTCCTTTTCTTTTTTAACTTACGCATTTCTTCAGTTTACTATTTCTTACTTCTTTTTCATCTGGTCACTGACTAAAATAAATATCTCCCCCCCCCCCCCATATTTTGTATAATGTTGTATATCCTGAAAGATAATACAGTATACATTTTACAAAAATAATTGCAATTTAAAACTGCAATGTGGTTTAGTTCTGGATTAGCACAATGCATGGACCCATCTATTGTGGTTTGCATTTGATGAAGTAGGCTGATGAAGTATGCTGTGGTCCTTCAGTTGTGTAAATTTGTTAAGCTTTAAGATTCCATAAAACATTTTTAGTTGCAAGCAATCAACACAACATGAACTAGTTCATGGCTTCTTCCAACTCAACTTTGAAGAAGCAAACATACCAAGCATAATTTCAGATTTTTCTTTTCCCCCTAGCTCCCCATATTATTGCATTTACTGAAGAAAGCACATTTGCGAGTTACTAAAATCCAGCTGAAGAACATTGTCAAGGGGGGGGGGGGAGCTTTAAGTTATAATTCTTCATAAGATTTTAATCCCCAGAGACTTCAGGACTGAGTAGCATACAAAGATGTAAATAAGTAAAATGGGATGAAATGGCATACATGTGAACATAGAGGAAGTCAGAATTGCAAAATCATGCTTCCATTTCTCTTTTATTTGAAGAACAGATACACTAGGCTGGGGGAGATGTCATCAAAGAAAAGGCAAAAGTGAACTCTAACAAATGGATGTCCTATCTCTCATATTTGTTTAAAAAAATGCTGTATTTCACAGAGATCAGCCACTGTTCTCATTATCATGAATACGTATAGAAAATCGTGGCAATCGTAGTTCTTGAAAGCAAATGGAATAATAGAAACACCCTCATCAACTTGTTGCAATTTACTTAGCAGCATGTTTAGCATATTTGATGCTTCTGATGAAGTTCCACATCCTTCATTAATTTCTGGCACATTTAGCTGATTTTTTAAGTTTTGTATACAACATTGGAAGTGCATTAGTCAATTCTTCCCTATGGAAATGAATGATGATTCCCCACAAAATTGCAAGTGTTGTAAATAGACTGCATTGTTGAGCATAAGGTATGACAGAAATATCTTCTGGAAGATATATAACTAAAATTAATTGTTGATAGAAATGGCTTGTAGAATAAGCATTCTCGCCATTTCCATTTGGAAGAATTATCATATTCGATAAATTTGGGAGAAATAGGCACACTTCAGAGTTGCAAAGAGAACATCTGATAATCTCACTGAAATACCTATATCTGATTATCTTTCATATACATAATTGCTCTCTCTTCCTCTAATATACCAACGTTTCAGTAGCAAATGGTTACAGAACAGAAATCATTATGAGAATTGTTCCTAGATGCTTTTCCAGATGGATGGTGCCATCTTGTGCTGCTTCTGTGCACAATCCCATGTTCAGGATTTGGCATTTCATTAAAAGATTCTGCCATTGAGCGGTCAACAAATATAACAGAATACATTGTTGTTTGGAAGCTGAATGTATTGAGTAAGAATTTTGTTAATCTGAACTGTGGTCTATTCAGCTCATCATCTCCTTTCTCCTCAGTGGATATACAGTATAGCTTCAGATGCCTTGATAACCAATATCAGGAATCCTTGTAAGTAGCTTCAAAGAAATGTTATTGCTATAATTTCCAACAAATTCTCTCTATATTTTTTTCATGGTCACATGTTCTGTCTTCTGTTTTTAAATCCTACAGTCACTCACAACTGGCCAATGAGAGTTGAAGTTCAGCAATACCTAGTACTTTATTACTTTCCCAACTAAAAGGCATTATGTTTTGTGGACAATTTTGTGCATCATGTAGATTAAATTTTAATCTAGGATGTTGGGGTTTTTTGCTGATAAAATCGTCTTGTTTTATTCTTAAAATCAAACTACTAATGTTTTCTCAAATAGTTGAGAAATTTAGATGTATCCTCATACTTCCCCAAACTGTCTTGTATGTAGAGAGCACCAGTCATTAAAGTTAGCATTATCAGATCCCTTTAATCACTTGTAACAGTATCTCAGTGATCATCAACAGTATCATTAAATATAAGAATATCCCTATTTCATAATTAACATAGTGGATAAAAATGTAATTTTGCCTGGCTCCATTGGCAGATGGTATGAAGGCGGCATTCTGTGATTTCTGGTGTATTTTAAATACATCCCACAGCAGAAAGAAAAACAGTGATTATCAAAAAGTCAATTGTCATTCTGTGTCTTTAGAAAAATACCCATTAATGATAAAGCCAGTTTTAATTAGATTAAGTATCCAATTACTGTAATTACATTTTTTTTAAAAAAAATCACATCATGAGGATGACCCTTTTCAAAAGGGTTGCAAGAATAATTAGTGTACTCATATTAAGCAAAATGTATTGGATAATATTTATACCCAGAAGGCAAAGTACATTACACATATTTCACCTTTGGGGAAAGCTTGTAAATGTTTTGGCAGTAGTATGAATATTTATAGGCAGGAATGTGCTTTAGTAAGATTATGTGAGAAAGCATTCATATGCTTACACTTTTTACCCAAGGGTAAAGTATACATAAAATGTAGCACAGAGATTATGTATGTGCAAAGTACAATTTAAGCCTGGGCATTTTATATTGGTTTGTTTAATTAATTGGTGCTGCCTATTTTTAATTTTTGCATCCAAAATGACCCAAGAATCCAAACTCAGGTACCTTTTTTATTCAATGACCATGTAAACAAATTTGGCAATAGAGGACACAAAATGCAGCATAGAACTTGGGCATTATTTGAAAGCAACCTAGTCTTTAGGGATGACAAAGAACAGGAATCTGTTCTTGCTAAGAACTGAGAGGACGTCATGGCCATTCCAAGTGGTTACTGCTTGTTAAGCATTACCAATAATAGTACCACTGCCACTAGGCCAAGATACTAATGTTGTCTCTGGAGGACAAATTTTAGAAGTCCCCTCAACTGATGAAACAATAAACCTTATGCATTATGCTGAAAGAAGCTTTTACATGCATACATCTTCTTCATGGATATACAGTACAATTCACCTTGAGTATAATTGCCCAAACCTAAGGTGAGTGAATATACAAACTTGCCGAATATACACTGAAGGGAATATATAGTTATACTAACCACTACATTCCCAGCCCATGGGCCAAATTCCCAGCCCGTGGGCCAAATGCATCATGCGCTGGTCACAGCACACCCAGCGAAGGGGAAAGAAGTTCCGATACATCACGTGATGCCATCGTGACAATGTGAATTTGACATCCCCGCACTAGAGTATTTGACTTCTGTTAGAAATGTGCTTGGAACCTGAAACTACAACTTCCAGCATTCATCCAATATTTGTCACACTGTCCAAGCCTAGTGGAATGTTTCATCAGCATTGTGAGGGCCACCAAGGGTTTCCCATAATAGAACAGTTATCTTTCTTCAAATGGCAATGCAGCATGCATCTGAGAAAAGGAAAAAAGCAGAAGAACATTTTTAGGAGGAATAGGAAGATGACTTGTTAAGAGTCAAATCATATGCAGAAATAGTACAGCTGACTCCATCACAGATACTTGGAATTTACATGAAGCTATAGCTTTTTCAAATGTTCCCTATATCCAGTGTATAAACAGCAGAGACAACAATACAATAAATAGAGACTAATACTAAAGATTTAAGGACAAGATGTAGCCAATAAAAAGTAACATTGGACTTAAACACACAGCAAGGGCAAGGGTTCTAGGACAAGAGTTACCAGGGAAATACATGTATACAAAATTTGTAGGGATTTGGCATGGAAATGCAGATCAATGGAACATGACTTTAACAATCTTGTTGCATGATATTGCGTATCTTTTCAGAACTGGAGCCAATCATTTTGAATCTGCTCAATACACATGCTGTCATATTTCTGTATAGGATGGCACTAAAGAAAAGCAACACTTTCCTTTTTAATCAATCTTCCAATCCATCTGCTATTGACATTATGATGGAAAGTTCTATCAATACAAAGGTAACCATCTTCCTGACATACTAAAGAGGTGAGAAGAGAACAATGAATTGGAGAACAAAAAGTTACATCACAACTGATTTTTTTTAAAAAAAGCAGCAACAACTTAAAAGAAAGTCTTATTAGGTAAAAGCTTTACAATCACAAAATTTCCAACTTCTTTCATCTTTATTTCTTCCCATGAAAAATATATTAAGATGATCAAATAGAAGCAATCTTTTTCATTCAGAAGCACTTGCAGCTTTCACTTACCCCAACTCTAGTTTGGCCTCAATACTATAATGTTACATGGAATTATCATTCACCCTTGCTGTTAATCGGGATAAAACAGGATCCTGCAAGGTAGGTAGCCCACAACTACTACAAGTGTAATTCAGCAAATGAGCACTAGAGAAATCATTCTGAGTGCAAGAAAGGACATTTGATGGGGCATCCCATTTTACTGAATTATATCAAGACACCAGATACATCCAGTAAACAGAGGTGAGAAGAGGAGGGACAGAGGCTTTCTAGTTGACACAACATCGTAAGATTTCCATATCTTTCTCCTGCAGTGCCCAGGAACAGATTGTGTTTAAACAATGTTTATAAGTTGCAGCAGTACTGGCTTGTCAATGTGTGGCTTCATATATAAACCCTGATTATGCAAACCTAGGTTATTTGGGTTGTTTGTGGGTCAACTGAGTAAAAGCAGAAAATGGGTTCATTCAATAACCAGGTTTTTTGGTTTGGTTATTACTGGCTGATACCAGCCAATATCTACACCATCTGTCTATCGTCCTTTCCTTTTGAACTCTCTTCTGGCTATTTGGTCTTTGAATAACGGCATGGAAACTGACAGAGCAGCCATAGATAGAGGCTGTGTTCGCATGCCACATTAAGCCACAAGCCAGCCAGCCAACCAACTGCAAGCCTCGTATTATCTTGGAAACCCAACCTATGCAAGCAGTTTGTGTCTCCCACAAGAATGAGAATGAGTCACAAAAAGTAAGCAAAGGATACAGAAGTGAAATATCCCAGGCAGCTAATACACCCGCGCAAACACGCACACACAAAGGGAAAGAGGCTGCTCGCTTTTATCAAGTTGCTTTGATCTATTAACTTCTCACGCTGGGCTCTTCTTTCACCCCGATCAGATATACCACAGAACGAAAACAAGAGACCAAGTTAGCACCAATAAACCACCATCACTTAAAAGCAGGATGCACTCGGGCTTCTCGTAAATGGCTTAGACGTCAGAGCGACTTAATCTGCATGGCTTCAGCTCCAGGTAGGGGAAGTGGTAGGTGCTGCCACCAACTGGCCAAAACAGGCGGGGCATCCATCAATCGGACGAAGCAACCTTTGAATAGCAGCAACCGCCTTGACTCCACACTAAAAGACTCGGAGTCGCCGTCTTCTTCAAGCGCTGCCGCTACAACGGCGGCCCAATCACAGCCCAGCAATTGCTTAATATTTCCGCCTCTTCGAGTCAGTCGCAGTTTTTCTATTGGGCGGCTCCGGGGGGGACTACTGAAAGCTTCACCATATCTTCCAAAGCTGCTCCCGCGCATGGCCAAGACTCCTACGCAAGCGCAGTAAAGGCACGCTTTGCCGCTCTTCTCTCACGACCCTGAAATTCTATGGCAACGCCGTGCTGAGGGAGAAGGGGCGGATGTGACGCTTAGGGGAAAATAATAAAGGGAAAATAGGGCGGGTACATCCTGTTTCCGGTTGTGGCGGGTGTGAGGTTGTTTCCATGGCGTATTCCACGTTCCGGAAAGTGGCTCTGGCTTCTTGCTTAGTGTTATGCGTATCGCTGCTCCTGCCGAAGCTTCTCCGATCGCGGGGTTGGAGGCAGCCGGAGCCCTCCACGGTCGCCCCGTCCACTGCCACGCTCGAGGGTAAGAGACAGGTTTCCCCGGGCTCCCCGAGAAGCTCCTCTCGATCTTTTCCTAAGGAGTTGCGGAAGCTGCACAGAAGACGGTCGCTCCCCATTCTGCCTTCATGCTGCGGTGGTCAGGCGTCCAGAAAGGATACAGACGACAGTGGATCCCGCTTATTATTTATTATTATCTATTATTATTATTATCTATTATTATCTATTGTTATTATTATTTTATTTTGGTTGATACCTATGCTGTTGGCTCAACCATCAGTGCCAGTCAATATTTGTGATGCATTTTTAACTTGAGTTTCATGCTTAATGATTAAGAGAGATAATAATAATACATAATCAGGAAAACGTTTTAATATTGAGTCATATCTTGGATAAATCCTGAAAAAGGGTGAGGTAAAAAAGAACAGCTCATACGGTTGTATCTCTAGGCACAACCCTACATATCCCTCCCTATAAGCCCTTTTGCAAAGCCATATATGCATCTCTCCCTCATGAGGGGTCCTTGGCGATCTTGCTGGTTTTCTTGGAGATGTTTCATTACCCAGACTAGATAAAATCATCAGTTACATCACAAACATTGATGATGTTACTTAGTTTGGGTAAATGAAATGTCTGCAAGAAAACAAGTGAGCTCAGAGAGCACCAAGGACCCCTCATGTCAACCCTGACCTATAACTATTCTTTAAATATCCCACGGCTACTCTTATCACACTCCTTTTCCAAATCTTCAGATTTGCGTTTAATTCCTGGAACTACAAGTCAGATTGCCTAGGAAACCTGGAAGTGGCAGCTTCAACATATCCTGTTTGGGTTGCAGGTAGAAGGCTGCTGTTGTCTTTCCTAACTTTGCAGCTGTATTTTGGAAAACGTGTTGTCTTTGGGGGAAGCAAGCTCAAATGTTATAGTAGGTAGTACATTTGAAAATGTGTGCTGTTAATTGGTGGATTCTTGTCAAAACAGACTAAGGAACGAGCAAACCATAATTCTCACAGGTAATATTTTAATTTTACTCGTTTTCACAAAGCTGTTAAAGTCTGCCAGTTATTTTTACCAAAGGTGCCTATGAGTTTCTAGACCAGCATAAAAATGTAAGAGAGGGGTGGGCTGAAGAATTCACCTTTTCACTGGCTTTCTCATGATTGTTTGAAGCAGTGCCACTTTAGCTGGTACAGTTGAGTTTTAGTCAAATCTAAATAAAATTACCAGTTTGATCTGTGAATTGCTACAGGTCTTTGGGCTGTAGAACTAAAATGTTGTTACCTTAGAACTTTTTCCTGGATCCTTGTTGTACATTCAAAATCTTATGTAAACAACATTGTAGGAAGCGTGAACAAAGCAGTTAGTGCTAATATATCAATTCCATAAAGTTGCATTTACAGTGTTTTATCTCAGTGTTTGTGATCCTAATTAAAATAGCAATAAATTCAATATTTATTTCTAAGAAAAATTGTATTTTGTTTTATTTTATTTTGTTTATTTGAATTATTTCATTCATTCATAAGCACTTGTTTTATCTTTCATTGCATTAGCTTTTTGTATTGATCAGTTATTGTCATTTTATGTTTTCATGTCCATTATTATTTGCTGATTATATAATATTTCAGCTGTTTTATATTAAATATAAATAAATATAAAGATTGTTCAAATGACCCTCAATGTGTTTTCCTACTTATTGTTTTCCCCAACCTTCTATTGAACCATCAGTTTTTCTGCTCAACATACATCACTGCCATTATTCCAGTGTGTTTATTGTTGCTCCCCAAATAATTTAAAATGTACATGTACAGGGGAAATCATTATTTGTATTTTAATATAGCTTATCTGGACCCTTTGTTAGATGTCACCACCATAATCATTACTTCCTCGTATCATCTTTTAGAGTCACATTTTTAGTACCAAAATGGAAGCAATAAATATTTTTCATTGCAACAGAAATTCAATAATGTTTGTTTCAATTGCATTTGTATAAGCCATTATTTAAACAAATTCACTCTTTCATTTTATTTATTTTTTTATTTAATTTGGGAGCCTTAACAATGAATATATTATAAGATATGTTCTTTGTTCTATGTTTGAATGGCATCTATTTTGATGCGAGATTACTTGTAATGTTTTCCCAAAACTAAAGAACTTCAAGGTCTGAATATTTGAATAGGCAGACTGTTATAAAATGTGCATGCATTCTCCTTGAATTGATTTTATTTATTACAGTATTAATTATTTTACCTACTGATAATAAAGCTTGGCTACAAAATATAAAGGTTAAAAAAGAGAGTCACAATCAGAACATTTGAAGAAAACTCAATTCAATCAACTATTTGCTGAAGATGTAGTTATTTATGCTTTGAATACCAATATTCAGTAGAATTATAGTTTGTAAATGGGGAAACCATTTGTTTGCCTGAAATTTCCCATCAAATGCACTGCATCAATGATAATGTGCAACAAGAACATTGGAGATAAATAAGTACTTTCTCTAGAATTCTTAACTGCTTACCAATTTTTTATTAGGTTTATGCAGTAGACATTCTTTTACACATTTGGAAATATCTTTAAACAGCCTACCAACACAGTAACTGAGAGAGAGAGAGACCTAGTGAACAACCACTTAAATATGAGCCAGCGAACTGCTGCAGCTACCAAAAAAACCAATGTATTCCTAAGCAGTATCAACAGAGGGATATATCAAGATGGTGTGAAGTATTAATACCACTCTAAAATGCCTTAGTAAGACCACACTTGTATTCAGTGTTGGTCATCATACAAACTACAAAGTTCAGACTGTAGAAAGGGTACAAAGAAGAGCCAACAAAGATGATTAGGAGTCTAGAGGCTAACTAGCAGTGACATAATATGAGTATTCCAATATTTGAGAATGGGGGGAGAATCAAGCACGAGTGGGCAGAACAAGAAGAAACATGGAAACTTACGAAGCAATGGTACCACCTAGAACTAGGGAGAAATTTCCTGATCGAACAATTAATGGAACATCTTGCCTCTAGAAGTTGTGTTCTAGATGTTCCATCACTAGAAGGTTTTAAGACATTTGATGGCCATTTGTCTGGAATGGTATAGGGTCTCCTGCTTGAGCAAGGGATTGGATTAGAAGACCTCCAAGGTCCGTTCCAACTGTTATTCTGTTAATATGGAAACTGACTAATCTGTCTTGTCTTAATAGATTTTATTTCTCTAATGGAAATCATACTAAAAACATGGTTGATGCTGGGGGGGGGGGGGTGTTGTTTATGGACAAAAATAACTTCAACTATGTGATGATCCAACTGCAGTTTTATTATTTAATGCCTGATTTGTTCTAAGTAGCCATAAATTTGAAGGGTAAATGTGAAATTAAGCTAAGAACTCCTGTGCATCTATAGTAGTCAACATCAAAACTTTCTGAGCACATTTTAGAATACATAACTAATTTCAACATAAACTGGAAAGAGAGCCAGTTTGATGTAGTGGTTCAGACTCCAGGCTAGAAACAAGAGAATGAGTTTTATTTTTCCCTTAGGCACGAATTCAGCTGGCCATACTCTCTCAACCCTAGGAAGAAGGTAATAAATAGCAAACGGCTTCTGAAATCTTGCCAATAAGACTATTGACACAAAAAAACAAACAAAAATGCTGAAGTGGTCCAACCTTGCAAGCTTTGAAAACCCTGATGGTCATTGACAAGCTATTCTCCAGTTTCTCCAATGTCACTTAATGGTTGATAAAAAGTTTCATAACCTGGGAAACCTGATCATTTCCTAAAATGTAATTTCGATACATGCCTTTGACAAGTTCTGGGTAATTCTATTTATATTTTAAAACATATACATATCCTGACTTAGCAACTTAGTAACAGATTGAATTTACGATAGGTCTCCCCAGAGATATTTGCAACCAGTTCCAGAGTTCTAATCGCCACAGGCCACATGATCACATTTGAGCGCTTGGAAACCAGCATGCATTTATGGTGGTTTGCAGCATGCCATGGTCACTTGACTGATTTTTACTTCTGCTTTCTGACAAAAAAGAACTGTTGAAGAAAACGGGTTTATTTCATGACCACTACGTTCACTTTATGGACACCACAAAAAATGGTCATAAAATTGATCATGGTCATGGAGTGACACATGCGTAACCACCGCCAAGACTTACAACCATAAATTCTGAGCTCAATTACAGGCAAAGGCTATCTATAAATTGCAAAAAGAACTGATTTGATTGGTTTGGTAATGTTGATTTGAGAGCTTTCATCTTCATGAATAAGGGAAAGTAATAAAGATACTTCTATACCTGGGGGTGCTAATGTAGTTTTTCTTTGCTTATAAGTGTTAATTCAATATGATTTTTTCTATCACCTTTTAAACTTTTTAATTTTTTTGCTACCTAAGCAGAACAGCGGTATTTCAGGTAAATTGTGAACATTTTGTTTTAAACAAGCTATGGGTATCATAGCTGATTACTGCAATTTTAAGCATTCCCAGATATATTAAACTATCCACTGTCAATTCAAAATATATGCTATCAATTCATGGAGACATTATCATTTGGAAAAACTATTTTGAGAGCTCTATTCAATGGCTCAATTTAGCTTACAGTATGTAACCCAAACATATTAACATTTGCATTTCACTTATTGATTAGTTCTAAATAAAAACAGTGTCCTATTATAGATGGATCAACAGGACTATTTGCTTTCATTAATAGCACTTTGCAATAGCATTTAGACTTATACACTGCTTCACGGTGCTTTACAGCCCTCTGTAAGCATTCTGGATCCTCATTTTACTGACCTCAGAAGGATCGAAGGCTGACTCAACCTTGAGCTGGTGAGGATCAAACTCTTGGCAGTGAGCAGAGTCAGCCTGCAATACTACATTCTAACCAGTGCTTAGCTAATAAACGGCTAAGTTTATTTTCTTTATGATTTGACTTTTTTTCAGGGAAAAGCAGTAGCCACTTTCCTCCAACAGCACATCCCCAGATGTCTCCAGAAGTCAGGCTACCTGCTTCCCAGTTTCCAAGATCTCACCTTGCTGAGGCTATTGCCAAAGCCAAGGGTGGAGGCGGCGGTGGAGGAGGAGGCAGTGGTACTGGGAGAGGTCTTGTGGGACAGGTCATCCCAATATATGGATTTGGGATCCTGTTATACATTCTATACATTCTGTTTAAGGTAAGATCTTTATCTTCATCCCAGTGGTGGGATTCAATATTTTTATACCACCGGTTCTGTGGCTTAGTGGGCATGACATGGCTTGGTGGGCGTGGCTTGGTGGGCATGGCAGGGAAGGATATTGTAAAATCTCCATTCCTTCCCCACTCCTGGAGGAAGGTTACTGCAAAATCCCATTCCCACCCCACTAACCTGTTTTCCAGCTCCGTTCTCCTGTGCAGCGCAACCAAAGAAGACCCAGCCGATCAGCTGGGACTCGGGAGGCAGAGAATAGATGAGGGCAGGGCCAGTCAGAGGTGGTATTTGCAGGTTCTCCGAACTACTAAAAATTTCTGCTACCGGTTCTCCAGAACTGGTCAGAACCTGCTGAATACCACCTCTGCTTCACCCTTAAAATTATTCTTGTATCAAGAAAATATGTTGTAAATCATGAGTCTTGAGGTCACTTTACAGGAATCTTTATGGTATAAACAATATTTATTTCTACCCTGTAGAAAATTATAGAAGAAATGGCTGAGCAACAGACACAGTCCATAAATTGCTTTTGCTTCTGTCATTGTAGGACCTAATTGGTACTATTTAAGAGCAGTTAACCAGCCAGCACAGGGTCATGTGACAGGTTCTGATGTTCAGAGTTCAGGCTTTGAACTGCCAGATATTCTCTCCTATTTAAAGGAAAATAAATAAGTAAGGATTTAAAGTTGAAATTGATGCTATCCTTAGAAATGTTTCAAAGATTTGGGACAAATATCAGAAAATTCAGAGGTTTCCCCCCACACCCCTGCTCTCTGTATTCTTTGCATAAATCATTTTGATAATATAATTTCAGTGGTTTCTGTCAATGTTTCTTCATTTTTTTAATGGAGTTTGAAACTTCATTTTAAGGATGGCATGCAATATTGCCTAATCAGAAAGGACAATCCAACAATGGAAATATCTTTTCCTTTACCAAGTTTTTGGAGTGTGATTTTAAACTAGGATCAAACTATGATTTTCAAGGCTAATATATTTGTTAATTTGTAGGTTTAAGCCAGAGATTCTTCAGTTTGGTCATTTAAAGCTGCAAGACTTTTTTTTTTTTCTTGGTGTATGAAAGAGGATGGAAATGGAGTTACTAAACCCAAGACTTACAATATCAGTAATACATTGATATAAATAAATTATGATTTCCAATTATGGTTGAACTGCCCTTTTTCTCGTTTGAGGCTTTTTAAAGATATTATTCTCACTACTTCTACATTAGTAACTTTTCTTCCAATTAATAGCTTTCTTCTAAGGGGATGGTCTCAACAGCTGAGCATAAATGCCCTCCTTCAACACCTGCAAATAAAAATTGGAAGATCAGTAAGTACTATTTCAAGTTAGAGATCGAATTTGTTTATGTGGCTTAAAGGACCACCTAACTCCATAAGAATTTGAGAGGCTTACTATGCTAAAAGTCAATACAACATGAAAATATTTGTGTCTGTGTCTGTGTGTGTATGTATATATGTATATACATACATACATACATACATACATACATACATACACATACATACATACATACATACATACAGAGAGAGAGAGAGAGAGGTAGATAGATAGATAGATAGATAGATAGATAGATAGATAGATAGATAGATAGATAGATAGATAGATAGATAGATATTGTTGTGGTTCACTGGCAGCAGGTGTGGATGGCTGAGGTCTTTGAGAGAAAGGACTCAGATGAAGGGCCTACGTGTGATGCAGGGATGGGTCCAGGACTATCGGAGAGCTGGGTGCTGCCTTTGGAATTGTGGAGTCTGGCAGCAGTGATGCAGAGGATCCCAAGGAGTCTATGGCCAGTGTGCATGCGCGCAGGGCTGCTTGAAGGAAAAAGCAGCTGCAGCAGCATGGGCAACTTGGGAGTAAGGCTGCAAGGTGATGGACCCTCCCATAAGGGATAAAAGCCAGCCCTCAGGGGTTGGGTTCTTTGCAGGAAGCAATGAAGTCCTTTCAGCTCCAAGTTCTTGTGGGAGTCCTGTCTATTCTGGCTTGTTTTCGGAGACTTTGGGTTTTGGATATTTCCGTGCAATTAATGTTGTGTTCTTGGCAGCCTTTCACAACCTTGAAAGGGCTTGCTCTTATCTAGGACAGTTAGTTTTAATGACTCTTTGCTGTGAATGAACAGAATTCACAGAGATGCATTAAAAAGGTTTGCTTTTATAGAATACTTTGTTTATTTGATTTTGAATGAGGCTTGAGTCAGAACAGATATAAAGGCAGATGATATGCACAACATGTTTTCTTTCAGATCAGGCTGTTGTAATTGGGGACAAGTGGTCCCTCAGATAACCCTGTTCCATGCCAAGAAGGGCTATATAATCAGCACCTTATACTGCAACTGAAGGCCAACTGACAACCAGTACCACCATTTGCAGAGCAGTGGTGTCACATGAGCTGACCAAGGCATGCCCATTACTTCCCACACCATTATACATGAACCAACTACAGTTTTTGAGTGGTATTCAAAACCAGGGGTCCCCCAACCACCAGGCCCCGGACCGTGGATCATTTTCTACCGGGCCACTGGTTTGCTGGGTGCCGTCATCTTGTTTTGACGAGAAAGTGTTTCTGGGTGAGCTTTTCTGTTTGGAAAGCGGCGTTTGGGTCCTGAAGGAATCCTCGCGCCTTAGTTTCATCAAAGGGGGGGGGGGGCTTCGAATGAAAAGCCATCCTGATGGTGGAGGAGATTAAGAAAGCACAAAAAAGCACAAAAAAGGTACAAAGGAGGAGTTGAAGGTGGCGGGGAAAAGCAGGGGACAGCTGGCTGGCTGGTTGCTCGGCTCACCTTGCCTTGTCATGCGTGCTAATACCGGTACCGGGCCGTGGATCATTTTGTGATGCCGGTACCGGGCCGTGGCACAAAAAAGGTTGGGGGCCACTATTCAAAACAACCCTGTGAACAGAATATTTCAATAATCCACTCAGGAGGTGACTAAAACATGAGTAAGTGTCAGAAGAACCTCCGAGTAACACAAAAACAAACCAGCTATTACTGGTACATATCATGAATCAGTACAGTGGCCTTGTTGTCCACAGCTTCCACCTGCAAGCTATGAATCCAAGACAATCCCTGCATTCCACAAGTCTCAAATGGGAAGCCAACCACAGTTAGTTTTTTATCACCATTGTCATTGCAAATGATCACTGTCCAAGGCACTCGCTAAATAAAGGCTACACATATATGTGCTGAATTTATCTGAACTCTTCTACATACCAGTAGAAATGTTCTTTGCTTCCTGAAGCATAGTAGAAACCATTTTTCCTGTACTTCTATTGTTGATTCACACAATCCTAGACATATGTGTTTTAAAATAAATTTTTACAGTGAGATTTGTTCTTGAGACAGGCTGTAACCTTGTTTCTCTCTTTTCATCCAAAATAATCATTAATGTTCTTCTTTTGCTGAATATTATCTGTGTCACTAGATTACATTTCTAACCATGATGCAGCCTTGCCTTTCTTTGGGCAATAAAAATCAGACAGTGAAGAGAAATGAAATGCATCAGATATGCTGCTTCTGGCTTTAAGGATAATCCTCTCTCCCTCTTTTTCTGTTTGGAAAGAATAAAAGACAGGTCTGCTAACTAGTATTCACGGTTTAGAACAAATTCCATTTTTTTCTTGATGTACATTTAAGACAATCCATGCTTGTTTAATGGACTGAACTGTTTCAGCTGCAGCTACTGACACCTCCTGGAACTGTTTTTATATTACAGCTGACTATGAACTTGCTCAACTTCAAGATAAACTGAGAGAGACTGAACAAGCCATGGAAAAAATAATCAACAGAGTGGGACCCAACTGTGAAAGGTATTGTTCTTTGTTGAAACCTCAGTTTTCATACTTACATCCAGAACAGGCCAATTCACGCTTTCAAATGTTAAATTTGTGGTCTTGCTCTCTCCTTTCAGAGGATGGAGGATCAGCTATCTCTGACTTAATCTGAACTGATGTGGAAGATACAGTGGGAATTTTTGGAGGAAAGCAGATAGATAATTGTTGGAAATTTGGTATTAAGATAAGCTAATGCTTGATGTGCTGTAATGCAATTAGTTTTCAATTTTAGTAAACTTAAAGTAGGAGTCCATGGCAGGAGAAGCTAATGAAAAAGAAGCAAAATTACAGTAGATGGAATTCTTTAAAAATAAAAATGCAAGTGCAAACAATCCCAAAGTGTTTTTTTAAAGAGAGGCAATTAAAAAAAACAATAAGACTCGACAAATAGTTGGGAAAGCTTACAGGCTTAAAGAAGATGAAAAGAGGGACAATCCATCAAGGAAGGCTACAACAAGTCAGGTGGACCAGATTTATAGAAATTCTAACAGAGAAAGCAAAATTCAAAATGCCTTTGAGGCAAAGGAAGGATGCCAACAACAAAATGAGCTGCTTCAAATACATTCCAAGGTGAAAAGGGTAAGAAGACAACATATCAATTTGTCAGTCCAGTGACTATGCAAAATGGTCAGCGATAACAAAAAATGGCATAGAATTACTCAATTCTTTGGCTTGGTCAGAGAGGAGTTGAAGGGAAGCTATCTTGAGCAGTCAAAATTACTCTTTTTCTAAATCTTTTCTATCAGTCTGGCCAAATGCCACACCCCAAGTTACAGTGTCTCGAAACAGATTTATTTATGCCATTCCTTTTCTAGATGAAATAGTGAAACTAATATTCAAAATGAAGCAAACCTTACAGCTTATTATTCCATTTCCTTTCAGAAACAAGTGCCATGTAGCCATTTTAAAGAACAGCTCTACCATTTGGGATGGGGGATAATTAGTTGGGAGGACAGCAGTTATCCCAGCAGGCCACTTAGCTCTTTGGCTCTGTTGCTCACTCCTGAGTACCACAATTTGAGTTTAAATTCTTTACCCGAGCAGCATTTTCCTGTGTACCTTATCCCATTATATGGCATGGTGATGCCTTTTTTTTTTTTCCCTTGAAAGAAATTTGGATAAGTATTCTGAATGCTTTCTTCTTTCTATGATATCAGCCTGGGAAAAAATGATGATAAAAAAATGTAGGTAACTCAAGAGATGAACCTATCTAAAAGGTCCCTCTTTCCATTTATTTCAAAATAGCTAATGCCTTTAGGCCTATGATATAATTATTCAGCACCCTTATTTTCTTTCGCAATATTGTTAGTCACTAAATATTGTAAAGGAAAAATAGATACTCAGTAAAAAAAAATTATATTTTTTAGATTTTTTTTTAAGTCAGTGCTTTTTAGAACCATGTTCTTTTTCAGTTCCATTGTTTCTCTCAACTGTCACCTCTTTCACTGAAATTGTGTTGATAGAAAGGTAGCAGTAGTAATACAGGTAAGAACCAAAGTGTGACCTTTCAGATATTACTTTACCACTTTTTCAGATATTACCTGTTAGGGATACACCCTAGCAGAATCTGCACGGCAGGCAGGCAGGCAGGCAAATATGTGAGATAAACATTTTTGTAGCTTAGACTCAGTAAAACAGATACACTGTGCTAGTTAAATAGTTTATTCCAGTAAGAGTTTTAGCATAGTCAAAACAGTCCATATATCATTCACTAGTTCAGTCCGACTGGGGATCATGCATTTGCAAAGTCCAGTGTCGAAAAAGAGGTCAGTAAACTTACAAATATCAGTCCAGTAATATATCTCTTCACAGTAGAGATATAAAGAAGTCAAACCTCCTTTCTTCCTTCAGCAACAGGGAACATGCAGTTAGCAAACCATTGTCAGCAAGCAATCCAGTAAACCAGCAATCAATCAAGTTCTCTTGCTCCCTCTTATGGCGGTTTTACAACCGCACTCAAAGTTACATGCTTTGCAGTTTTAAAGTGACACACACTTAAACTCACTATCATAGTTTATATATATTATTTTACCCAAACTACGTTAGGTAATCTTGTTATTCCTAACATACTCCCCTTTGGGGTAATATAATAATATATATATCTATTTACAACCTTAACCCATAGTCATCACAACTTTCTTTGTGTTTGACTGAACCTTGGGCTTTCGTAAACTGATCAGCAATATTTTCTTCAGTCATACAATATTCCAATCTTATTAAACCACTTTTTACAGATTGCCTTACATTCAGGTATCTAAGAGCTATATGCTTAGATCTCATTTTCACAGCAATATTTATAGCCATTCGTATGGCTGCTTGATTGTCCTCATAAACTACAATGGAATCATTAACAGTTATTCCCAAATCCAATAACAACTGTTTATACAGAATTAAATCAGAACATAATAAAGATAGACATGAAAATTCTGCTTCCATTGTGGACATACTTATGTGTTGCTGTCTAATTGACCTCCAACCAATCAGTGCTTTTCCTAACAGTATAGCCGTACCTGAAGTTGATTTCCTAGTGTTTATGTCTGTTGCAAAACTTGCATCAGCATATGCACTTAAAATCAGATCATCTTTTGGCTCCAAATACAATGCATAGTGCATTGTCCTTTTAAGATATCTTAAGATACGCTTTGACACTTGCCAGTGTTGTTCAGTGGGTTCTGCGTTTAATCTTGCCAATTGATTAACGCCATAGGCAATATCTGGCCTTGACCAATTACTAATGTATGATAAACTACCAATTAACGATTGATAAATAGTCTTATCGAATTTTGGACTTAGAACATCAGTGTGGCCAAATTCCTTACTCATTGGAGTTTTTGCCGGTTTACAAAGTTCCATCTTATATGTTTTTAGTAATTGATAAATCTTATCCTCTTGAGATATCTTATAGCCACCTTTGGTTTTATTTATTGTTAATCCTAGATACTGTTTTATCTCTCCTAATTGCTTTAATTTTATCCTCTTACCTAATAATGATATTATTTCAGTAGCTTCATTATTAGTTTTTGTAATTAAGGCAATATCATCTATAAACAACAATAATAATGACACTATTCCATTTGTCTCTTTCTTAAATACACATGGATCAGCTAAACCTGCTTTAAACCCTATATTGTTTAACTCCTTAACAATATATTGGTTCCATTCGTAACCAGATTGTTTTAATCCATAGAGACTCTTTTTAAGCTTCCAACAGTCATTATTTGTTTTATCATCCTTAATTCCTACAGGTTTCTTTAAGTATATAGTGTGCTGCAATGGTGCATGCAGATAAGCAGTTTCTACATCTAAGTGATTTATAATATAGTTCTTCTTAGCTGCCCACACTAAAGCTGCTCTCAAGGTTGTTGCTTTTAGACTTGGTGCAAATACTTCATCATAATCACATGCAGTTTGATTAAATCCTTGAGCTACCAACCTAGCCTTATGGGTAACGGTCCCATTTTTACCTGTTTTTAATTTAAATATCCATTTACAGCCAATGGACTTTTCACCTGGAGGTAATTTAATATTTTCATAAACTTCCATTTGTTTCAATGAATTTAATTCTTTCTACATCGCTCTATGCCAATTTTCTTGTTCCTTTGCAGGATACATCCTAAGTTCTTCAACAGTAGTTGGAACTTTACTAACTTGGCAAACTACACTTGCTTGGTACCTGTCAGGTGGTCTGGTTTCACGTGTTGAACGTCTAGGTATTACAGGGCTTACAGGTGGACTTTCATGTACTACCTGTTCCTGGTTATCTATTTCTTCCTGTTCTGGTCCTATGTACTTCTTCCAATTAGTCTTATTTGCTGGGATGCTCAGATTTCATCCTAATTCTGATTTAGGATATTTAGCAATATAAGAAGCCAGAGTCTCTGATTTCAGAGGATAGGAAATATTTAAATGATCATTGATATAGTTACTTTGCATGTTGGTCATTATAATAATTATATGTGGGCTGAATATGGAACAATTGAAATGTTATCTGTATCTCATCAACATTTATGTAACATTTATTTGGCTCCTTAAAATTAGACCACACTAGGGCTAAAATAATGGATAACAGATAATCAGACTTGAAAGGGACCTTATAGGTCATCTAGTCCAACCCCCTGCCCAAGCAGGAGACCCTACACCATTTCTGACAAATGGCAGTCCAATCTCTTCTTGAAAGTTTCAAGTGATGGCGCTCCCACAACTTCTGGGGGCAACTTCTGTTCCATTGGTTGATTGTTCTCACTGTCAGAAAGTTTCTCCTTATTTCCAGGTTAAATCTCTTCTTGTTCAGTTTCCGTCCATTATTCCTTGTCTGGCCTACAGGAGCTTTAGAAAATAGCTTGACCCACTTCCTCCCTGTGTCAGCCCCTCAAATATTGGAAGACCGCTATCATGTCTCCCCTGGTCCTTCTCTTTATTAGACTAGCCAATACTAGAAATATGTTTTTGGAAGTCAATTTAAACAAACCAACCAAGATTTCCTGTTTTAAAATAAGCTACAGAGAAGGTTGGGCCATCCTCTCTCCAACTCAATTTCACATACTACAAGACAAAAAACAGAAGCTTCTGCCTCTGGTCTAAAATCAATCAGTTTTCTCTAGCATCTGAATCCGGGAAATTGTGACTTACCTTCTACTTTGATTCAAGCAGTCGCATGACATACTTGATGTCACACTGAGGCATCATTATTTGCACTGCCCTTCCTATGAGAGCATTTAAAGCAAACTCTGTCACCATGTAACCTCACACATTTTGCCCCATAAATCATTTCTTCTCCCAAGAATGCTTTTGTAGTGAATGCTTTTTTTTTTCTTTTGGTATTGGAATTGCCCCCCAAAACTTATGGAATTTGTTTGTTTGTTTTTTAATCCCCGGGAAGCCTCACTAGAACCATTCCATTAAAAATGTGTGTAAATATTGCCAGACACTGCTACTGGGCGTGTGTTAATTCCTATTCCACAGCAGGTCCCCAAATGTTACAACTGATCAGGAGAAAAGGCTTCTTCAACAACTCCGGGAAATTACTAAAGTCATGAAAGAAGGCAAACTCGTTGACAGCATCTCCCCAGAGAAAGAAGCAGAAGAGGCTCCTTATATGGAAGACTGGGAAGGTTAGAGTGAGGCCTGCTCAGCTTTATATCTTACCTTTTACTCCCTTTGTAGTGAAGAGGGCATGGTACAAAGTGAGGTGTTTCGAGGTACCCACACTGCATGTCTCCACGGGTTTTGTATGCCTTCGAGTCAGTTTTACGCTCACGGCAACTACCTGGGCTAGTCTCTGAAATTTTCCTTGGCAAGGTTTTTCAGAAGTGGTTTCCATTGCCAGCTTCTTAAGGCTGAGAGAGAGCGACTGGCATAAGGTCATCCATATATGTTCAAGGTGTGACTGGAATTCAGGGTATCCAAGTTTTGAGCCTGGTGCCTTAACCACTACACCAAACTGGCCCTCCTGACTCCAAGTAAACTGTGTTAATTTAGAATTCTAGCAACACTGGCTTGAAAGAAAGTGTGACCACTATTAATGTCAGGTTAATTAATTAAATGCCTTTACCACACGGCTTCCCAAAATTTCCAAAGTCTGGAAACTTTTATCAGAAATTCTGATAATATTGGAAATAATATTTGGATTCACTGTATAATCTAAGACCAGTTTATTTTATGTTTTAAGGTTATCCAGAAGAGACCTTTCCTGTTTATGATAATTCTGATTGCTTCAGGCACAGACAGGACACAATTCTGGTAGATTGCCCAGATCCAAGCCAGCCTTCTGCTGAAGAGATAGCTGAGCGAATGGAGTTTCTGGAGAATGAGGACTGTTTATATAGTGAAACTCTTTTGTCTGCTCTTGCCATAGTGAACAATGGCTCTGCAGCAGGATCTGAGAAGGACCAGCAGATCACATTCAGTGCTCAGAGTGGGACTGGCCATAACTATGAGTGCTACTGTTGCCACTATGAAGAGGATGATCCTACTGTTCTAGCAGAAAATGCAGGATTCTTCTTTGATAGCTGCAGTGAAACAGAAGAACTAGTTAAAGGGGAGCTGCTGTTGGATTGCGACTATGGAAATATGGTATCTACAGAGCAAAATGATGAGGATCCTGATGAAATTGGTATCCTAAGAAAGCGAAACACAAAAGGCACCGAGTTGCTAGGACACTGAGGATTGTGTACAAACGTTTCACTTGTACAGACTTGATCTTTGCTTTTAAGACCAAGCTTAACTTCTGTTGTATGCCCAGTTGAAATCTTGCAACAGTATTGTCTCCCTTGCTACGGCCTCTAAAGATTTTGAAAACAAAATAATTTTACATAGTTTTTCTATGCACTTTTCTTCAGCTTTTGTCTTCAACACTGCAGCTTAGATTCACTGCATTACCTAGCCCTGTAAAAAGTGCAAAAAGCAATCCAAGATGTCCTCATTTTTTTCCTCAGTGTATTTATGTAATAAGAGCAAAACATGTCCTACATAAACTGAGGTGGTTCATTTTTTAGTAATGTCTAAGGGCAGCAAACGATTAATATACAGTATTTAATCATTATATAAGAAATTCAATTTAGATAGATTTCTTTGCTCATTTTGCTAAGAGCAAAAACCTTTCATATCTTAAAATGAAGAAATTACAGCATGCAAGATATTTCATAGGCCATTAGGTTGATGTAGTTGTTTGATTCAAATTTCCAAGCTGAATCTCTGAAGGGAAGTGAAATATCAAATTTAATTGGATGTTAAGACAGTCCAGTGATCTGGATTTGAATAAGAAATTTGTTGGATCACACACAAGAGTATAACACCATCCCGTGACTCATTAAAATGGTCTCATTTTTATAGGCCTGTGCAGCTGCAATCATGCAATCCTGGGAACAAATCTGATTGCTTCCTAAACAAGCTTGCAAACAGACACCGAGTTTGCATTCAGGCTCCTATGGATTAAAAAACACTTGTGGGTCAAATCTGAAGTGTTGCACATCTATATTGGATGCTTGTAAATCAATCTGAAAAGAATAAATCCTAATTTGGAAATTTGACAAGTTTTGTGCATTTTATTTTCTAATACAATTGAAAGTCTAAATTGACTGATTTTCCCAATTGGTTTGGAAGTCTAAGTAAAAGAGGTGCATATTTTTCAAAGGTTCCAAAATTTGAAGTGGTTCAAGGTCCAATTATATATTCCTAGTACTTCCATGTTTCCCCGTCCCAAAAAGTATACATTGATCATCTTGCCTGATAGCCAGAATTTTCCATAATTGATTGGTTGCTTCAGTCATTCCTGGTTGGGGCCTGCAAAATGTACTGGGTTGCAATTTCTATTGCTTCCTGGCAGTTTGATGAATTGCCATTGGATGTGAAGTGACAGGAATTTTTCCCCATGCGGTGACACAGATTGGGGAGATCTAAGTATCTTTTTCTCTATCTAATTAAAAAAGACCAGGTGGTGTCATTTTGGCAAAGATTGCTAACATATTTTTTAAAGGAAACAAGCAATCTTGCTCATCTTACCTGTAGCTCTTTGTTTGCTATCTTGCTTTTACACTGATAGTTTCTATCACATTTTGTCAAATTACACTTCAGCCTGAGTGTGTTGGGCTATAATCAAGATGAAATGAAGTCAGAATAAGTTTTGCAAAAAAAAAAAATGATAAAGAACTTGTCTTAGCAGCATTGTGAAATGAGCGGTTTATAATTGATATTCAGGATAAAACTAGATGATGGATAAACTAAGCATCATTGTATATTTACAGAGCATTAGTACCTTGATCGATACCAAAATATTGTTTTCATTTGACGATTTCCACACTAGTGACTTATAATATTTGCCCAGCATCGCTCAGCTACTATCAGTGATATAAAGCCTGCCTACATTGCTACCATTTTGACATAAGAGTAATCAAATGATCCTAGAAGATGCTATACAGTATTGTGCAAAAACATTCTGCATGTTAAAATTATAATTAGCATTGTAAATTATAATTAGTATTTTAATTTTGCCTTCAAAAGAATATGTACGTAGGAAGGGTCATATTAGAACAGAATATTTGTAGCTCAGGGTTCAACTGTAGGGTCCTTGGTATTCTCTGAGTTTGATTGTTTGCTTGCAGACATTTCAGTGCACTGATGATGTTACCTAGTTGGGTTATGAAACACCTTCAGGCAAACTATCGAGCTCAGATATATGCCATACGTCTGCTTTGTCCAACGTAAATATCTCTCTCAGTTTTCAAATAAGAATGGGGAAGACTGAGCCAAGCAATATTAGGCAAAACAAGGCTCATCAAATTGCATGAATTTGCTCCAGGTAATTATACATCACCTGCAACCTTGGCTAGTTACTTGGGAAGAAATCCCTTTGAAATGGATAGTAGGGGTGGACTTAGTTCTGATGGACATTCATGCAGAACCATTGTAATTAATCCCAGGTGTAATATTTGAGTTGAAGCTTTCAGAAATTATGTCAATGCACTGTTGGGAAGCTTAAGGAAATTGCCTTCAATTTTTGTCATTGCCTTCTCTTTCTGGCAATGTTCAGCTAGAAAGGAAAGAACTTACTTATTAGAAGAATATATTCACTTTTTGTAGGTAGAAGTTCTTTATGATCACTGATAAATGTTTTACAATGACTTAACCCTTTCTCACAACCCTTTACCACAACCTGGTAAAATACCTGAATGATATTTTAAATTCCCAACTAGCATTGCTATTGGCTAGACACGGTGGGAACTGTAATCCCAACACATAAACAGCATCAGATTGGGAAGGGCTGTCAACAGCTTTGTGTCTGGTCAGTTTCTACTTGAGTTATAAGTTGAAAACTTAAGAAAGGCTAGTTTTCTCCCATTCAGCATAATTTCATGGGTCGTGTTGGCCCCCTTGAAAAAATAATAAAAATAGCACAGGTGATCTTTGACTTACAACCATGATGGAGCCCAATATTTCTGTTGCTAAGTGAGACATTTGTTAAATGAGTTTTGCCACATTTTACAGCCTTTCTTGCTACAGTTAAGTGAATCACTGCAGTTGTTAAGCTGGTAATATGGTTTTAAGTGAATATGGCTGCCCCATTGGCTTTGCTTATCAGAAGATTGTAAAAGGTGATCACACGACATCAGAACACTGCAACAGTCATAAATGAGCCAGTTACCAATTGTCTGAATGTTGACCACATGGGGACGCTGCAATGTTCATAAGTGTGAAAAACAATCATAACTCACTTTTTTCAGTGCCACTGTAACTTCAAGCGATCACTAAACAAACTGTAGTAAGACAAGGACTACTTGTTGCAGAATTGTTGTCTTACTCTTCTAAACATATTTTTATCTATGGGGATAAATCTTAAGAAAGCATTCCAGCACATTTTTTTCTTTGTGTTTCTGTGTACAAATAGAATCAGTTTCCACTTTTCTAATGGCTGCTGTGTAACATTTTCCCATTTCATGCTTTAAAAGAATGACAGGCAGAATTTCACAAATATTTTATATAATTCAGTTGGGCCAATCACAAAAATTCAACTGAAGGAGGTTGGCATTTCTTAAAATCCTCAGTAGAAACAGGAAATGCCAAGATTACAGTTGAGACAGTTTTTCTTAGAAAAGTAAATGATTTTAATTTACGTTCTGAAGAAGAGAGACAAACAGAAAGTGATGGATATGGCTGTTTGAAAAAATACCACCATCCTTTGAAACAAATTCAAGTTTTAATTTTTTCTGCACAGATTTTCTGTGTTGACATATACTGTAATCTCTACAACATGCACAATGTAAATTATGTGAAAATACCAAATTAGTCATACACATAAATAAATACATTTGCTTCAGAAATACCAAAGTTTTTTTAAAAAAAATTGGCATCATAAAACTACATTTTCTCAGTTTTATCTAAAATTCTATAATGTTTGAAACAAATGAAAGAATGCCTGACTGCTTAAACAGGACAAGACAGTCTTGTGCAAATTGATATAACACATTCTAAGCTTTATGCAAAAATACAACTGCTTAAATATTTGTTCTTACTCCTAATTGTTTTTAGACCCCCATATCCCTCCCTCCTTAACTCAAACACCATTTAAAACAACTTGAGACAGGAACGTGGTCAAAGTCTACTAGAATGATCATTGGTTTGTTTTAAGAAAGGCACAGTGATGAATTAGAATGTGTTAGCCATGAGAGAAAAGCATTGCTAGCAAATTTTGTTCACTTGCGCTCCAGGTTCTGCTTTGTGCAACTGAGAAGCCAGCTGACTATATACGTGTGTATGTGTGTGCACATACATATTTTTGAGAAGACAGCTGAATCTAAATATTCTGCCTTCAATGCTACACATTTGTCTGCAGCCTACTAGCAATGCATTTTCTATATTTCACCAACTATTTAAGTTTGTGATGGGATGTGGACCTTCAGAGTAACTGAATATCAGCATTTTGGCCTGGCAGCTTTTGCCTCAGTCATAATTAGGATTTATAATCTACTTGTTCATCGCTTGCCATTTTTCAAGCCAAAGAACAATAGCTAACTATAATGGTGTAACTTCTTGAGTGTTGTATAGAGGTGTGTGTATGCTGATGTTCTCTACTGATGTCATCTGATATGAGGCACCCAAAAAATTATGCTCCAAATCTCACTGAATTTTGAAGGGGTGATGTGAGCAATGAGAGAGGAGGAGAGTGTAGCTATAACTTTTCCCAGGAACCCCCGAATTTTGAAAATGTTTGAGAAAATGTGGAAATGCTCTTGCCAGTTTTCTCAAAATGTCTTCTAAGAGAATTGTAGACCAACAACCTAATGGGAAGCCTGGAATGAGAAATCAAGGGCCCAGGCATGTTGGCTGGCCTTGGTTAATATCCCAAATGTCCTTGTTACAGACTCTTTCCTCTGAAAGGGAACAGCCAGTATTTTACTGGCTGGTGAATTTGGCAGTATTCACCCCTGCCATGGGAGATTTGGAAGTTGTAAGATGTTGCTGGGTGTAAAACAGATGAGACTTTTATTCATTTTAATACTGGGAGTTAAAAACCAGAGCATGCAGAGGACATCTGTTGTGTCAAAGTCTGGCTTAGAGTTTCAGTGCCAACAAAAAAAAATCTTTCCAAGGTCTTTTGCCCTGATAATATTTTCTCAAATCTACAGTTAGTCCTTGAAAAAGAAATATTTTTAAATTGGCACTTCATTTGTGAAGTTTACATTTGAAAGATTTTCCATGGACAACCTACCAACCAGCCTAAATTATAAAACTAAATGCATCCAAGGCAGAATTTGGGGTGTTTGGGATTAGAGTCAAAGGTATATGTCAGCAAAGCTATAGAACTAATGAAAGGGACAGCTCATTCTTCTTGTTCTGTTTTCCTATTCTAAATTCTCTTGAGTTAGGTTTACGCAAGCCCGGAAAAAAAAACACAAAAGAGAAAAGGCAGCTGGCTTATTCAGTGCTTGTGGCACATTTGTCAATGCTCCAGAATCAGAGGGTAGGACGTGGTTGTTAAATGCCTTGCAAAGCACATCATGCAGTTAAAAAATATGTACACTTATTTCTCTTTCTCACTGATCCAATTGCAAGTATTCTACTTCTCAAGCCACAAAACAATCATCATTCTTTAGGCCCAATCAAACAAGACATCCAAATCATGCTTTCTTTGATATGGTCTTCATTATATTCTCACAAGGGGTTTAGAAACTTGTACAGCCCAAATCTGGGAATGACGGACACACTTCAATGGCCCAGAATTAACATCAACAGAGGAGGAAAAAGAAAAGAACAGCAGTTCCATCTAAAAGAAGCAAAGATATCAGTTTCTCTTGCATGCCTTCTCAGAAGTGAGTTTTGCTGTATTAAACGTGGCTCATTTTCCCATTATGACACTTAATAAATATTATATAGACCAGGAGTACAAAACTGACAATCACTAGATGATAAAAAAGAGAACATTCTACCTCTTTGTTGCTGTCTCGCCATCATCTGAATATTTTTATAGACCAGTCATGGTAGCCCAGGATAAAACTGGGACTTTTGTCCAGAAAATCAAACAAAAACGTGCCACATTAACAGAATAGGAATAACTTCTTCTCATCCCTTTTTTTTCCAGCTAAAAATTATTTAAGGAAGCCTTTGCCTTCCCGATAAGCTGACTAGATAACTGGGTTTTTTTTTTCTTCTTTTGCACAATCAAAGACATGTCTCTTTTGATGTGAGACCAACAAATCATTCTTTGAAAAAAGGGTAGGATGACAGCCTTCTTAAATTACTGTATATACTCGAGTATAAGTCGACCCAAATATAAGCCGAGGCACCTAATTTAACCACAAAAAACTGGGAAAACTTATTGACTCGAGTGTAAGCCGAGGGTGGGAAATGCAGCAGCTACTGGTAAATTTCAAAAATAAAAATAGATACCAATAAAAACTTTCACTAGGACAGTTGAGAATAAGTTTGATGTTCACAATTTCCTCTTTGAAAGAAACCAGTAAATAGAGAACAAGAAGATGAAGAAAAAGAAGTGTGTTTTTTCACACTTTTCACACTGCAGTGAACAAAAATAGCATCATAGGAACAGGCTTATTCTCAGTCCAAAGGTTTGTTTCTGATTTCTTCCCTGATTTAAGGGAAATTTGGGAAACGATCTCACTATCATGAAAGGTTTAATTGATTCACTAACCCAAAAGATGATGATGATGACAGTGGGAGGCAGAGTCACTCTCTCCCTTGCAAGAAAAAAGCAAGAGCCGTTCTTATGATCTCTCCCCCTCTCTCTCTCTCCCCGTAATACAGTCAAGCCCTTTCCAGCACGCGCGATCTGCCTTCGCCAATTTGCACCTTGCAAATGCAAAATCCTGGGGTTTTTGCATTTGCAAGGTACAAAGCGGCAGGGGCGGATCCCGCGTGCTGGAAAGGGCTTGACTGTATTACGGGGAGAGGGAGAGATCATAAGAACGGCTCTTGCTTTTTTCTTGCAAGGGAGAGAGTGACTCCTGCCTCCCACTGTCATCAACATCTTCTTCTTTTGGGTTAGTGAATCAATTAATTTGGGAAATGATCTCACTATCAGAAAACAACACGAGCCGCCACCACCACCTCTTCCTCCCCCTCCTCCCGAGTGGACTGAAAGCAGCTGGAGCTGAGGAAACGAAGCTGAGTGGAGCCGAAGCAACCTCGGCTCGCGTTGTTTTCTCAGCCTAGAGAAAGGGGAAGGGGGCTCATCTGGACCAAGGGTGAGTCTCCCCCTCAGTTTCCCCTGAAGGATCTTCCGTCACTTTTGCCTTCTCCCTACATCTTCCCTCTGTTAAAATACCCCCCCCCACACACACACACACACTTATTTTCAGTCGGATAGATTACATGTCTGAGCATTCTCACATGGCGGTGGGTCTTCCCCCCCCCCCCCAAAAAAAGAACAGTTAAAAACAATATATCCTCAAGCAAGAACTTTTCTGCTTCCGATTACCCCCATGCTTAAAAGTTGCAAAGGAAACACGGAAGCAGGGAAGCGGCTGCTCAGCTTCAGAGCTCCACACCATTTTTTTTTCAGAGTGGAATCTGACTCGAGTATAAGCCGAGGGGGTTTTTTTCAGCACAAAAAATGTGCTGAAAAACTCGGCTTATACTCGAGTATATACGGTAAGCCCCATAAACAGAATCAGGCAGCATCTGCTGAATTTACACTTTTGTAGCATCTTTGGAAAAAAGAGAAAAAACGTACTTCATGTGCTTTTTCCTTGGTTTAGAAAACATTAGTACAACAGCCCAGGGAAACTACATTTTTAATTTGTTCTTCCTGTATGTATCATGTATAAAAGAAAGTTGGGATCTTTCATAAGTTTCCCTATACTGTTCTTCATCAATGTGCAAGACAATGATTTATTCCTTAGAACTCAGGCACAAAGAGAATGGCCAACTTTATATTACAGACAGTAATCAATTGGCCAAAGCTGTTAATTTAGTTTTCTCCCTCATTGCTTTTGCCTTAATTGGTTGCATAACATAATGTTGTAGTTTTATATAGTTGGATATCAGTTGGAGAGATATGGATTCAAAACTTTTTCAGGTACTCAGCTACCAGGGCCACTTGGACCAGGCACTTTCCCTAAACCTCATCCATCTTGTAGGGGTTTTGTTATGAGAAAAACTTGCAAAGAAAGTATTGCTGCCAAAGATGCTCCTGGAGAAAAGACAGAATGGAAATCTAACACTCTGAAGCAGGGGTATCAAACTTGTATCACGTTTTGTCAGTGACGTATCGAGACTTTTTCCCCCCTTCGCTAAACCGGGGGTAGGGGTGGCCAGTGAGTGACGCATCCAGCCCATGAGTTTGACACCCCTGCTCTAAAGGAAGTGCCATTCTTCATTGATAACTAGATATACAATGAACAAGCTCATGGGGATGGAAGGAGGGGAATAAAAACATAAAAACCAACCAGAATTAAAAGAAAACAGGAAGTCCTTCAAAGCAAGTTCATTGATTTCTGCTGCAAATTTTGAGGGCAGAAACTTGCTTCATAATGGCACTTCAAAAATTCTGTAGGAATTTGTAATACCCAGTTTATGTTATACCTGAAAATCTCCCTCATTGATCTGCTGCTACTATATCTTGATGATTTCATGGATTTATATAACAGCATGGGCATCATCTGATCCTAGTCCTAATTTTAAAAATCCCTATTCCAACTGGCCATGTAAGTGGGACATCATGATATTCATGAATATCCTGACAATTTTGTCCTCTTCTAGCAGCTGTCTAGCAAGAGTAAAAGAAATATATTAGGAGAAGGAGTGATAAGAAGCAAAGGATGGCAGAATAAAGGAGTAACTGCTTTAACCTACTCTTCACTAGAGGCAGACTTTAACGATTACTCTCAAGGAAATGTTACCAAGTCTAGCGATCGGTGCTATAGGCTCCATTTGAAGGTCATGACCTCCCAAAATTTCATACTTAAAAGATGGCAATAACAAATTGCTATTCAATACTTCTTTTTATCAGTTGAAGCTCCCATATGCTAAGGAATCCACTTAATAAAACAAGCACCTCAAAAACTATGGAACAAGTAGGGGTCGTTAAATAAATCAAGGCAGCAAACATACAACTATTCTTTCCTCCTCCTATTTTCCCCACCCTGTCAGGTGAATTGGGCTGAGAAAGAGTGACTGGCCCAAAGTCAGTCAGCTGGTTTTTTTATGCCTAAGGCAAGACTAGAACTCATTCTCCTGGTTTCTAGCAGGTGCCTTAACCACTTAAATCCAAAATATAGATATTTGAGCTATGCAACCAGATTTGAAGGGCAAACATGATTTGGTGCATTTGTACCACCTCAATATGTCTTTTCCAGATTTGTGCAGAGAGACAGTTGCATGACCCCAGAAAATGATGCAACTGCTTTAAAGTGTTTCCATCAGGTACTATAGTATCTGCAAGCTACTTGGGCATTGAATCATACTTTGCCCATCAGAACTAAACATACGCAAAGTACCAGGAGATATTTATAATGATAGTTGTTCATGTACCAGTAACAGGTTTCAAAGCAAACAGTGCTTGAATTTTCCTTTTTTTTTTTGGGGGGGGGGGGGGGAGGGGGGGGCAAATCAATGAAAGTCTAAACAGAAAAGCAGACACAATGCCAAACAAGGACATTACTAGGAATGTTCATGTTACTTTTCAAATATACTATAATTCAGGGATAGAATTCTATCGTCCTCTATGTAATGTTAGATTCAAAACCAAATCAGCCCCACTCAAAATGGCCAGATATTATGTAATTTTACGTTAAGCCATTTTATTCCTAACATGGCGTCAAGACTGATATACTGCAATTCTCCAAATGCCTTTAACCCGACTATCTGAATAACAGAGTCTCTATCCCAAAATCGGGAAAGCAGTAGGCTAGAGAAAAACCTAAAGTTTGATTTTGGCTCAATTAAAATTTCGGGATTTATTCAAGAGGACTGGATCTAAGTGAATAGTAGAAGGGCAAATATCCCTCCAGTGAAGAACTGCATCAACATTTTTAGAAGCAAAATGTTGTGGAACTAGGAAAATTGTTCTGGGTGAATTTATAACAGCCGAGATGAACCTCACCCAAATATGTTGAACTGCAATTTTCAAAATGCCTTTAACCCAACTATCTGGGAATAACAGAGTCTTTATCCCAAAATCAGGAAAGCAGTAGAATAGAGAAAAACCTTGTATCGGAGAGATATACACAGGCACATAGTTTGTATTGTTAACTTGATAGGATAATGTTATGTGTTAAAAATAAAAAGGTTAACCAATTAATGATTAACCAATTAAAGTAGTTGCAATGGGTTTTAATTCCAATTAATGAATAGTATCTATATGTACACCTACAAATGTAAATGCCAGCTCTCGTCTAATGAGGATTGTGGAAAGTGAAACACAAGAAAAACGGAAGAAATTAAAATAAGAGAGGGGGGAGGGAGGAATAAACTTGAATTCCATAGGACTGCCATATTTTGCCCAAGAGAATGGATTTTTCCACATTTCCAACATGAGGAATACGATCAGTTATCACAATTTTTCTTATTAACTAAGTAAAACAAAACAAGAAGCAAAAACAAAAAAATGGAAAAGGATACATATACATGCATACAGCTATAAACTAAGCTTTACACTAAGGCCAAACTTGAAATGAAATGTTAAAAAAGAGACTTTAAAAAAAAATTTTTTTTTAAAGAAAAACAAACAAAAATAATAAAGAGAAATGTTATAAGAAAAACAACATTGATGGTATCAATTATCTTTAGCTTCCAAATATGCCTGCTTTGAGCAGGAGTATTCACCTCGCATCAGGGGTGTGTTACTTGAATGGCAACTTCCCCTGGCATGCCAGGTCCTGCAGCACTGGTCAATTAATAGCACTAAACCAGGGTATCATATTTTCACTTTGGGTTTTAAGTGATGTTTAAACCAAATCTCTGGCTTCTGTTGAGGTCTAAACCATGTTGCATTAGAGAGGCTTACCTCTTAAAAAATAAGCAGAGAACTGTATTGGGAATGTCTCTTTTGGTAAGTACCAATCTGAATTTTGACTTTTTTCTTTGGAAACGGTATCCGGAACAATAATAGAATATCTTGTTCTCTGGGACAGATCTTCCTGACAAAGCAGAACTAGAGTATCAATGCAGTTGTAGGAATATTTTCTCGGAACTAAGAGAATACTAAGAGTATCCTTTAGGTTTTTCTCTCTGGTTAGAATGGCAGTGTCAGGATTCAAGAAAAAGGTATGAACAAGTTGCAGCATAAACTTTATCAAACAATAATTCTTAGAACACTATCAGAAAGGGGAAATGAAATATAATTTCTCATGTGTTTTACAAGCTGCTTTTAATTTATTTGCTTTTTATTTTCATTCTGATGGTGCCGCAGCACTACGCCTTCTTAATCTTTCATATCCTGACATTTACACAAACACCTTGGTATTTCTGCAGTTGGAATATTACATGTCTACAAAGAGAGCTAAGCAAAGATAACAAATTATTCTGACTCAAAAAAGTATAGAGCATATCTGGCTAACCTTCTTGATGTGCTTTATTCCAGTTCTACATAATATATGGAACTTTGGCAGAGTGGAGAAGAGTGAAACAGTGTGGAGAAGAAGTGAAATTGTACTGTAGGCTTTATTCATTGCACTCTGCTTTTTGCTGTGACTAAACATAATTCCTTAACAAAAGTGCTTCTAACATTGTGGAGTGAACATCCATTTCATTTCTCATTTTTCAGTAATAGGCAAAAAATGAACCACTACACAAACTCCTTTAATTCCTAAACTTAGTACCAAGGAAAATAAAAAATTACAAAATCACGTGGAAATATTTACAAATCCATATAGGTACGTTGAGCATCCAAAAATACTTGTGTCTTCTTGCTTAACTCTTTTACAGCTCTTTTCCCTGTTCACATTAAATACATTTTTCAAAATATTACTGATGTCCTTCAGTATTTTTCAATAAACTTCCAAAAGCTCAGATCAAATTGGATGAGTGCTACTATTTGGTTGCTGACCTTGACTTGGGAGTTTCTCAAAGACTTTTAATGGGAATGAAAATGTAGCTTTTTCACAAAGTGAAGCAAAATATTGGGAAAGTAATCAACTTTGTTATTTGCTACCTAAGAAGGTACTACACTTCAATTAGAAACTATTAATATAATATGGACATTATTGTATTGTGACTATTCAGTTGTTTTCATTTCAGAATTTTTATAAAAAATATACATATTTTTAGACACAACAACTTCTAGTACAGTAGACCCTCTGGTCACAAATGCTTCTGACGACCAAATCGGGTTCTGACCAAAAAATTCACAAAATTTTTGAACCTGAGCACAACACATACTCGGGTGGCGATCAAACACGACCCCTGACTCAGAAATTCCTGAAGACAAAACATTAGAAGATGAAGAAATCACCAAAGTTATGAAACGAATTATGATCGTGACCAGAGATTCGACTGTACATTGTAGCAGATGGAACCATCTTAATCCAAAGTGTTTCAAGATACAAATCAGAAAATAAAGATTGCTGAGCTTGCTTCTGACATTTTTTAGCCAAAGCAGTTACAACAGTAAGTAGGCTGCTCTACACATATATGTATCTGTGTACTGAGAAAATTATTTCTACTATTGTTTAACTCACCTCTATGTTCATACCTTGAAATAAAAACCCATAAAGAAAGGACAAAAAATATGATAAATTTTCCAACCCTACCCCAATACAACTTTCCAACTCTCTGAAAACCATCAAACCTGCTCCCCAAATAATGTCACCATTACAATGCTTCTTCAGGATAAAAAAACCCACTGAAAAGAAAACATGTAACTCACAATCACAAGATTGCATCTCCCTCCCCCATCTAGATCACTGCAGATAGACTGGCTCAGGGAAAGGGTACCCATTACCAATAATGGGTAGATAGGATCATTGAGGCTATCTTCTTGTCCAATCAAAGCCAAAAAAAAAGAGGGGGGGGCAATATTTTGAAATCTTATCCATTAAAAGTTTCTTATCTCAATTTGCAAGGATTCACCAAGAGAAAAATGTAACAGCATAAAATTAAAAGTCCAAATAGAGACAAGCATTCCTCCTTGTGAACCCTTTTCAATCTTGGATGAATGTAAGCCAAACAATTGAATTTTATGTTCTTATCATATAACAAATTAGATCTAGGCTTCATCAGATTTAAAATTGAGCCATTAAGATAAAAATGACTAAATCTTAGCTAAAGGAAGTCTGTTTGATTTTAAGGAGCTTAAATGTTACATAGCCCAAATATATGCTATTATACTCATACTGACAATACTATTTTTTATAACTAAGTCAAAAAAATTGATGCCACAGCTTTAAATACACTTCCGAAGGAGCCATTCTAACGCAGTACTCAGAGCAAATGATATTAACTGCAAGGGGTCTTATCCTCAAATAAGTTGTCCAAATGGCAGCCTTAGTTTAAATAAATCTAATTTTGAGAACATGTATTAATATACCTAAGGAAAAGATTGCTGCAAAATCTCGGAATGGATCTTCATGTATTCCATACTCTATAACTACTCAACTCTCTGACTTATATGTCTTTTCATCACAAAGTGTGTTATTATACAAAAATTGCGGTGCTGATAGATGAATTAGCTTTCTTTTAGGTTTGTCTCCAACTGACAGAGTGATCACTTCATCTTTGTCATCAATGTTCTTTGACTTGGGAGAATGGCAATTTCAAAGCATACCAAACAGATTGCATTTTTGCATAGAGTTGTTCACATACTACAAGAGGACTGTTAATTATCTAAAACAAAAGGAGATTCACAGACGAACCACCTCCATTTCTATGCACATATAAGCATCAGCAAAATCATAATCAGCACTGGATGCACCGGCACATTGTCCTTAGTAAGTCACAGAAAGGCAAATCTGCTAAAATTACCCCAACAGCCCTTGAAGAATCCAGTGAAGATGTAGCCAAAAAAGTATGCCGCCCCCTCCGCCCCCCCCCCTAAAATCTGGTACTGCTGAGTCTTGGTATATGCTATTCTATGTATACCAGTCATATTCAATATCATATTGTGGGAAACTACCACAAAACTAATGCTAAATGTTCAGATCCCCTTAAAAACTGAGTCTGATTTCAAATTTTTAGTACATTTACTGTTTAAAAAAAATCCATGAAAATGAGATAAGCCAGAGCTTGCATTCTGAAATATAATGATTTGTTAGTAAAAAGGCACAAACACGCATACATAGTTATATCCAGAAAAAGTCTTCTATAGATAGAAGCATCTCCCTCTATTAGCAGGAATAGTTTGATACAGCAGAGATTTTCTTCTGGCTGAAGAGATGAAGAGACAAGCTTATCTTTACTGATTCTATCTCTCTAGGTGATTCCCTTAGGCCCACCATATCCAAAATTTAATGGAGCCTCTGCAATAGTGAAGGCCGTATAATTGGGGGCTGTAGAAATTGCTATCTATGTAATATTATTTTTTGCTAACCAATATAATTTTGAATAGGGGTACCCTGGTGGGCTGTTCCTTTGTTTTGGGACAAGGCACCAATAAAATAAAAGCTCTGATTCCACCCATCTGTTTAAAATCAAGAATGCATTGCAATTAATTTCTCTTTTTGGAAGCTTTCTCTGCATGCAACTTTCAGTATGGGTAGTCCTCGATTTACAACCATAATCGGGATAAGGAATTCCCATTGCTTACTAAGCTGATGCCCAATTTTATGATCTTTCTTGCTGTAGTTGCTAAGCAAATCACCACAATTGTTCAGTGAATCATGTGGTTGTTAAGCCAATCCAGAATCCAAAATCCATTGATTTTGTTTATCAGAAGCCAACTGGGAAGGTCGAAAATGCCAATCACATGACTCGGGGGGCAATGCAACTGTCATAAATATAGTTGCCAAGCACCCAAATTTTTTTATCACGTGACTCTGGAGATGCTGCAGTGTCATAAGTGCAAGGACTGGTCATAAGTCTTCTTATCTTCGAATGGTCACTAAACAAATGGCTGTAAGTCAAGGACTACCTCTATTGGGGCAGAGAAAGAACAAATATCTTTTGCTATTAGTTCCAGTTATCTTCTAAACAATTTCTTAAAAGAGGCAGCTCTATCAAGACAGGTTTATTCAAAGAATTAGATGCCATTCAATTCATTTACAGCAGATGCATATACTTTGTTCAGTGTCTCAGCCCTTCAATTTTTTAGTGCAATCATGTCTACCCAAAGGGCAACAATTCTCCAGGGAAAAAGACAGAAAACTTTCTTGGACAGAACATGCCACACATGGGACCTGAGACATCATACATGTTGAAGCACATATTTTTCTTTCTTTTAGAATATTCCCCAATTTTTAGTTGCTATAATGATTCAGCATCCTTTCTCCCATCCATTTGCTGACCTCACATAATCAAAATTCCCTTCTTAAAAACAAGAGTGAAATGACATCGGAAAGTGAGACTTAAAACACAATCTATAAAATAACACCTTGGAGTACAAGTGAGTTGTGCAATATTAACTTGTGCTTCCGATCTCCCCTCGCCCCCCGCCCCCATTCTATTCCCCATCAGGATTAAAAATTGGCCAGATTCCTTCCCACATAAAACAGTATCACAAAATCAATTTCAGTCTTGGCTTTGAGAGTAAATGCTACCTTGCTTCTTTCTTGCAAAAAGTTTGCATCTTTCTCATGGTCTTATGTTTAAGATGAGTGACACAAAATCCTCAAAAGTGTGAATGAAATCTTGAGGTATGCTGACAGCCTCCAAATATGTCTTAAATCCAAAACTAGATCTGTGTCATGATAGCTTTTATGGATTTTTAAAAAAGACATCATTGATCCCAATGGTGTTTTTACTTAAGCCACAATTATGTGCATCTTTATAACAGAACTGAGGACATTAAGATAGGACTTCTATTTATAGAGCTATGATGCCACTTCCAGAAAAATAGAGAATAAGCGGGAAAAACATTCCTGAAAGTCTTGAATTTTTAAAATATTTTCTCTTCATCAAAAAAGGTTGGTCCTTCAGAAAACAAATTTTACCTGCCTCATAAGGATATGTGACCACTGATGACACCAGAGAAAATATGGAATGTATGTTTTCTTCTTCCAGTGGCACATGGTTTTGGCTGCAGTGAAGTTTAGGCATAACTTGTTCACTCACAAGCTAACTTGCTGTCAAAACTGGACAGGGCAATAGCAAAGGCTTGTACTGCACACATAGGATAATTATAATCCATTGTAAAAATATCTTCTGCCACACGGCCAAACTGCATCACTATGTAGTCAGCTGAAAGAATAAAGAAACATAAAGATATATCAGTTTGGCTTTTAACACGTTTTAGATTATCTGGACAGTACTAAACCAAACTGTATAATTAACGCCTATCTCCTTACATTAGTTGAAATCTGCACTAGGACACAATGTTCTTCAGAAAGCAATGAAATGCTGAGCAGCTGGGGAATATGAAGCCACAGTAAAATTAAAAGTGTACATTCAGAACTGAAGTTTGACTAAAATTAAGCAAGTAGGGCTTTGCCTATATATTATAAATCATGCAACTAGGCAAACTCAGATATTTAGACAATGTTTAAGGGGAAAATATTTGATATAAAGATAATAAACATGTTATTTTAATGCTTATATTTTAATCACCAGGTACAATAGTAGGGAATTTAGGATTAATATTACTTTTCCTGATTTTTTTTAAAAAATATTTTTATGTTCACAGGATCAAAGTGCATCTGTTTTAGGAAAAAATAGTCGTGACCTCTCTATAAATCTAACTTTTATTAGTGATCGTCAATTATATCTTAAGATATTATCAGTCTACTTTAAATTATTTTGTCAATAAAATGAATTGCTTCATCATTAAAATGTTTAATTTTAAATATTATGATAATTTGTAAAGCCTGCATATTTACTATTTTTTGTTTTGTTTTATGTAGTTCATTTATTTTGTTCCTTGAATGTTTTAAAATAGATATAAAAAAATGTTCCGATTAAAAAAAAAGAATAAATGTTTCCCAGCTGTGTAGTATCCGGCACTTCCGCACATGGCACGGATGTCCTTATAAATGACATTATTTATAAGTCAGGAAACAGAAAAGGATCCAAAAATGCTGGTGGGATGAATAGAACAAAATCAGAAGACAGCTGCAGTGACTGGAAAAGACTCAGCAAGCTACTCTTCCTTCCTCCCACTTCAGCTTCCATATTGTTAAGCCGGCAGATTCCCCCAAATAGCTGCCTCCCAACATGCTGTGCGAACACACTGCTGAAAGGACAAAATTGAAGCCTGCCAGCAAACATTTAGAGCAAGGTTAGGATGTGGTGAATGAACCAGTGATGAAGAGAAGGATTACTTCCTAAGTAGGCATTTCGGGGAGGGGGTGGTGTCTTTCATCAGATTGATGATGTTTCTTCCAGCTCAAGTTAAAATGGTGAAGGCACACCATCTGCCCATCCCACTCCTCCATTAAATGATCGGATCAAAACTACATCTGATAACCATGGCCATTAGGATATCTTTATATAGTGAATTAAAGAGGGCAAATTTTAAAAAAATATACATCCCACCAGAAACTATGCCTCCATTATAAAGATTTCACCTCTCTCAAAAATAATTATATAATATTATGGTTTGTCGCAGTCAGCCAGATGTTCAGACTGGATTTGGCATTTTTGTCCACCTATGAAGTCCTTCCCAATGATCTGGGATAGACAGATGTGGATATTTGATGGTCCTAAATGTAATGTTGCAGAATGCAAGCTGTTTTTGAGTAAAGCTGCCTTTTGCAATTGACCGATGGTCGTTTTGTCACGGGTGATAGTGTTCAAGTAATGCTCCAACCCAAGGTGCCTATTGATGCTACCTTTGCTTTCTTTTGCCATAGTCATTCTATTTCTGTCTGCAGGATTTTGTATCATCTCCAATTCTTCCTCTTCTATTCTGCTATCTGCAGGAGATTAAATTGTACACCACCCAGAGCCTCTCTGTGAGAATGATGAGTGGTTAAAATGTTTGATACATAAATAAATACTGTCACATCCACTATTTCAACTTTTGTGTCTTTCTTATCAACAAATTGTTATGTCTGGGGTGTTATGTGGCAGGTGTTATGCAATAGGGTGGCACTCTTCAGCTAAATTAGAAGCTGTTTATGTGCTACTCTGAGAACTGAGAGCTGAAAATAGTTGAGAACTCTTATCAAAAGCTTCATCAAAACATCAAAATGAATGACAACCATCCGAACTGCCCTATTCATTGGTATGCAATCAACATCTGAAAACAGGAAACTGCAGTAAGAGAAATACAACATGAATTTTGGTTTGAGGAAACCTAACATATCTTTAGTATTATTGTACAGAGGCTCTCATTGGATTTAAGAAAAGCAATCTGTGTTCCAACAAGTTTAACTAGAGAAGTCATACTTACGATCATTGTCGTGAATAATTTGGAAGTTTTTCACTGAGGCCTGTGTTACACGACCATGGAAATTTAAAACATAAGACTGAGTATCATCATTCCAGACTGGAGTTTTGTTGTGCAGCTCAATGACACTCTCTGTGTTTTTGTTTTGCCATCTTGAGAGGAGTGTTTCATGTTCCTATCAGAACCATGGATAGAAGTTTGAATTTAGCCAGAAGCTATCTTCCACTCTTTGTATATACCAATTTCCCATTCCCATGTTCAAAATCTTCCTAAAATAAAACCCCTGGCCTTCCCAAATCAACTGCTTAGATTGTCAGAACCTGCATATTATTTTAACTCCATTTGTCATTGGGGAGCATACTGAGATCAGCCAGCAAACACTAACACTAACTCTGTTACACTCTAGGCTTATATAGTAAAGTGGTATAAGCTAGTTTGGGATCAGGTATGTTTTGATAAACAGATGAGCCATGCATATACATACACACAGAAGAAAAATTAAAACTTGCCAAGGAAATCATAGGCATGCCCAGATCCTGTTGTAGAAGTTCATATTTCTAGAGGGGCAAGCTTTGGCGTTTGGGATCTTCTATATGGCATAGCAAATGGATATAGCAGACTTGCAGGTGACCCAGTATTAAATCATCACACACATATATACTCTAAGCATTTCTATTGGTTTTACCAGGAGGCAGTGACACCTATTATTTTGCCAATGTCGAGGAAGAATAAGAAACACGCACACACGCTCATACACATATAATCTCAGGCTGAGGCAAAAATATAAAATTGAAAGAATGAAAATGACTTCAATGACACAGTCCCCAATAAAGATACAAATATGTCAACATATTTTCCATATTTGCTAAGAAAGCATTTGCTTTACTACTCAGTTCATGAAAGACCTTCATAGCTTCAGTGCAGCAGCATTCAAGTAGCAGTAAACAGTTCCTTGCAGCAAGTCATTACTCTGGTGTTAGAAGAGAAGATCTTCTGCTGGTTACTGCATGACTGCTGGCAACAGAGAGCTTTGTTGTATGGATGACTGCATCATATTATCCACAGCTCTGCTTCAAATCAGATAGAAGCTTCCATAACATGTGAAGGCTCCTTGCAGCAGACAATGCTGAACACAATCTGTTCGCTTATATTACCAGTGTAACTAGGAGAGAAGAAGGGCTTCTCCCTGCTCCTTACACTTAGACGGATGCTAAGATATCCCTGGACAGACTTAGGTCTTCAGGCTTACAAAGGAATAAGCACAATAGCCTGAAGAATGGGGGTGGGAGGGTGGGCAACAGGAGCCAGGGAAAATGCAAAACTGGAAGAATAAATTTGTATTTCGGACTGTTTTCCTGGTTCACTTTTAAAACATGCAAAAAACCCTTTTTTTTAAAAAAAAAAAGGCTGCATATTTGTGCTATCATTTATGTTTTTCTCTCCATTCTCAGCCAGAAGGACTGTGTGAACATGTAACCCCAGCACTGTCTGCAGAAGAGCTTGTGTGAACCTTGAAACCAAGCATAGGGCTCTTCAAACAATCTTTAGCAGGGTGGGTAAAAATTGATGATTTTTTTAAAAAATCAGATTTTTAAAAAAATTAAATCAGTTTTTTTATTTTCATCAAATTTATTTCAATAAAATACTTTTGGAATAAAAAAAAATCTATCTATGGATAGTTTTCTACTTAAGATACATTAATAATTTAGTTTATATACCATGAAATGGAGCTTAGTTATGTAGCATGGGACTGTATATTCTGCAATATTTACATTTTTGGTAAACTCATTCAAACTCTGTAAGATGAGATAACATGCACTCTAAATAGGAAACCTTCAGGTTGTTTGTAAATAATAATAATATTAAAGATTCTAACTACCAGCAAGAATGAGTCCTTGTGTTTGAAGAGCACCTGTCATTTCAGATCCATCATGGCAGCGCCTGTTAGCAGGCATCCATTCACCTGCTGCCTGTCATGTCCCTCACCTTGTTGTGTCACTGCAACCACACCAAAGTGAATGGGACTGTCGGTCAGGTCAGAGGAGAAGCTACTGAGAGACAGAGATGACAGTTGCTCTTTATTATGATTTAAATCAACTTGATTTAAATCAAGCCTTTTTACTTGTGATTTAAATCATGATTTAAATCAACACCCTGATTTTTAGCAAACCAACTCCTGCTGTTGATAATGGCATGTTAAAAGTCAACATACATAGACCTAAATCCAATGAAGACAAACCAGTCAAATGATCTGTGGCCAATAATACTTGTGCTAGCAACTACAAATTAGCATATGTAGCCTCTGCTATATGGGAATGACTAATATATTTTATAGATCTTCAGGTACACTAATTTGGGAAGCTACTGATTCCTATAACTGCTTATACAATATATAGAAATGGATTTCCAGAGGTCACTTGGCATTTTTTCTCCTATTTTATGGTGTTATTTTTAATTTTTTGTCTCTTTTCTTGAGAAAAGTTTTCTTGAGAAAAGCTTGAGAAAAGTTTCAGATATAACAATGATAACAACAACAATTGTTGTTAGCAGCAGTCAGAGTTGTAGTAAATAACTTTCTCTATTTTTCCCACTGAGTTGAAGGAGGGTCATTTTGACAAGGTCAGCAAATCCCTGACTTCAGAACAGCCAGTTTGGGAACAAATGGAAACTAAAACCCCAAAGACCTGCCAGTCTCATTTTGACACAACAACTGGGAATTAAAAACCCAATCTATCTATGGGGCTGCTATGGAGAAATCATTAGCAGAGAAAACACAGTTTAGGCTTCTTTTACTTTCTGGATGAATGACAGAACGTAAGTCTAAACTAATAAGCAGAAGAGATAGGGTGAATTTTGTATTTTTAAAAAACTTTATTTTTTCAGATTAAAACAACAATTAAAAATAAACCCTGTTCTCTCCCATTGCAAAGAATATACATTATGCCAGAATCCGGGATAATTTTATAGCATCTGCCCACTCTGCATTCAATCTCTTTTCCTCCTATCCTCTGAATTTGTACTCAATGGCTATGAAAATATTTGTAAATGAATTCTGGGCATACTGCTTCTTCACCTATGAAGGAGGAAATTAAAAAAACAATGTCTCCCTGGACTGACATGTAAATGTATCCTTAAATTTGGTTGAGCTAGTTTACGGTGATTGGGATAATGGTGACTGACTTACATTCCGTGGTCTGATAGAAACTCTCTCATGGTCCATATTCATTCCAGGTATGATGACACTCATTTTACGAGGACCCTTAAACCCCAAAACATTTGTTTCCTGTATTAAGACAATAAGATAAATACTGAAAATACAATAGACTTTTATCTAAGAGGGAAGGAGGGAGGGAGGGAGGGAGGGAGGGAGGGAGGGAGGGAAGGAAGGAAGGAAGGAAGGAAGGAAGGAAGGAAGGAAGGAAGGAAGGAAGGAAGGAAGGAAGGAAGGAAGGAAAAAAACATAAACATGCACAGAATTTGGTACTGGCTACACTTTTGTTTTGTGATTAATGATTTATTTTTAACAGCAGCAGTATCAACAACATACTTTACACTTTAAACATTTATATAGTGCTTTGATCATTCTAATGTATTTGATGCATTCCATGGTAATCTACTAAAGTAAGTCACTTTAAAGCATTGTTTCTCAGCCTGATGCTAAGTAAGGAGACCACGTGAGTGTTCTGGAAATTAAAATCCAAAACATTTGGGGGGAACCTATATTGCATCAGGCATGATATTCCCTTTGAAAAAAAAATCAGGGCCGGCCAAAAGAGATCCCATGCCATGAGCCAAGAAATTGCACACACAACACTAACACTACACACCCTTCCTTTCCAGCCGGTCATGTGTGGATCAGCTCCAGAGCTGGGCAGCCGCTTCCCTGGGGGTGGGGCCGAGGCCGCTGCCCGGGGAGCGCCCGCTGCTTTCCCTTGCCAGGGCTGGGCGGTGGCGTGTTGCACGGAGAGACGGATGGTCCGTGGCTGCCCAGCTCCCTTTTCCTGCCACTCAGCGGCCTCCGCTCACACCGCCCAGGCTGCACTCAGGTGTCTGGCTGGGGCTGTCAGGAGTTGCTACCACCGGCTCGGCTCCGTGCGGCTCCAGTCCTGCGTTGCCTTGGGAAGGGAAAGGCAAAACCGGGAGCTGCTGCGCCTGAGCCTCCGGTGCCGCTGCTGCTGTTGCAAAGTGCCGCCACGGCTCTTCCTTTTTGCCTTTCCCTTCCCGAGGCAATATGGGACTAGAGCCACAATGGCGGTAGCAACTCCTGACTCAGGGGGCCTCCGAGGGGAGGGGAAGGAGGAGAAAAGGGGGGGGAAGGGAGGATGGGCGATTTCCAAAAAAATCAGAATTCCGATTTTAATCGGAAGAATATCATGTCTGTGCATCTATCTATCAGCCAAAGTTGAGAAATAGTGGATACCTTCATACTGATGCTATAGGAGAGAGATGGGCTCGGCCCTTAGCTACCTAATTTTATATCTTAGAAGAGCACCCATATTGAAAAATGTGTGACAAAATAAGAGAGAGATGTAGGGGAAGGATTCATGTTTTTTTCTTCATTTACTACTGAGTGTAGTAAAGGAGTCTAGGCAGGGTACATTTCATTCCATAACTCCCTCCTCTATCAACTGGCAGTTAAGTGTTCAGATTCTGCTTACTGCTTATCAGAAGCAGATTTGAATGTGTCAGGACTGCAAAATCCATCTGCTTATTTTTGTTATTACACTCTTTTCAACAGAAAATTAAAAGCAGTGTAGCCAGTTGGTTAATCATGAGCTGAGCTCCAAATAACAGTTTTATGAAACTGATCCGTATTTAAATGGCCAAGAAATCAACAACAGATGGTTTCTCCTTCCAAATGCGATTGTATTTCTAATGATCTGTTTAGAATTTCTCCACCACTGCAGTTTTGACAGTGACCATTAGGTGCCGTGGCAGCTGTATTAATGATCAGCTACAACAAGAAAATGAAAGCAAAATCACTGCTTAGATTGCTTTTACTTAAATAACATATGAGAAAAGTCTCTACATCTAGGATTTCATCAACAATTCAACCCTCAATGAGTATTACAATAGAATAATTTGTAAAGATGGGATGAACGTTGGAAACTTTCTATGCGAATAGGAAAAGGTTTTATTAAAATGCATAATGCAGTTTTTCTTACTACCAGTGCCATTACTGTATAGTATCATCTTTTTAAAAGAATATTGGAATTTATTGTCTTTTTGTGAGCAAAAGCAAGTTGCTTGAAAAAAAATTGTGCTTCCTTCTTTCCCTCTCATTTGAGCTTCCACACCAGCATTAGCGTGGCAGGGTTGCCAAAAAAGCTGCAAACTTGACATAGGTGTGAAAGGAGACATGTGTTCTAAAAGCCACCAGCAAACCGAGTACAGCAGCCAATTTAAAGGACTGTTTTTCATAAGTGGGTGGTCCAAAAGATTGGGGGGGGGGATGGAGTACAGCAGCCCAGCAACAGAAAAAAGATGCAACAGCTCTACATGCTGGCCAGTAAAAGGAATCTCAGAGAGAAGACAGAACAGGTTTAAGAAAGAAATATTGATTCATGCAGTAATGCTATAGAGCAGTGATGGCTAACCTTTTCGGCACTGAGTGCCCAAAGCGTGCGCATCCCCAAAATGCAATGTGCATGCATCCCCCATGCATGTGTGCACATCTCCTGTGCATATGCCCCACCCCCCACGCGTGCACAGCAGAGACCCAAAGACCAGCTGATCAGCGGGAGACACGCGTGGATGCATGGCAGAGCTGAGCTGGGGTGATGGCTTGCGTGCCCACAGAGAGGGCTCTGCCATAGATTCGCCATCACTGCCATAGAGTATGATATATAGATAATAGGTACAAAGTACAGTATATTCAATAATAATAGTATAGAATATAGTAGTTATCTTGGTAGCAATTATCATTGTAATAGTACATAGTAATAAAACAGAATGTAGAACTACGGTATACACATATCAGTTTTATATATTTTTACAAAATAAAACATCTCCCCAACTCTTCAAGGGAGAGATAACAAAAACCACATGTCCAGCGTCCTGTGCTTTTGTGTTTCTCTTGAACCTATGTCACTCCAATTGAGCATGGTTTAAAAATAATCTGTATCGAAGTTTTTCTCCAATTTACCCAGGAATATTTTTAGAAACCTTCTTGATACCAAGCAACCCGAAAATATGTGACCTGAAAAGTATACAAGTTTCTTTATTTTGGTACTTTTTCATTTATATTACTCTTTGCTAAGATTGGATTGTCCTGAATAATATGCTCCCACAGCAACTCTATGAGGTAGTTTGCCTTAGAGAGAGTGACTGGCTGAAATTCACCTTGTGAGTTTTGTGGTGGAAGATAGCCTTGAATTTTGAATTTCCATACTGTAATCTTGAATGGTTCTAGTATTAATTTGGCACCTTTGCCATTATATTAGAAAACATTTCTGGCATTTTAAAGAATAAAGGAGGTGATTTATTATGTCAGGAATGCTTCCCCCTGGCTTCTAAAGTCAACTAAATTTTATTTTAAGAAAATGTTATTTAAAACATTTCTGAACTTTGCAGGACTGAACAATGCTGGCTAGAGACATCTAGATATTCCTCCATTATCAAGAACAAGCTTAGTCACTTCTCCTGTCCCTCAAGTTAACAAGAAATTTATGAAGACCCCAGCCTAGCAAATAAAGAAATAAATTCAGTGTTAAACTCATTATTTATTCAGATCTTGTTACCGAATTACTTCTCTTTTTCAAGAAATGTGGTTAAAGAAGATTTTGTAAGAATTTTATTGACAGGGACTTTCCCTAGAATGTATTTTAATTCTTTTTATATTTTTTATGATCACATGCACCTAAAACATCAGTGAATCATTCTTGCTCCAGTGGGAAAAGTCACTCCAGGATAGAAAATTCCTAGAATGTTGGTTGTAGCTAAATGACTCATCCAGTCACCTTCATGAATCAATGGGTATATTTACCATTTTTTAGTTACATTGGGCTTAAAACCAGTACTAATAAATCCAATTCAGTGGCACTGTAAACTGTAGATGTTTTACAGATGGTGACTTCAAAGGTATCTCCAAAAATAATATTAAGAACTCCTTGTTGAACAATGCCAAATCCATGCAGCTGAAGGAGAAGAGCCTCTTGCACAAGTGACTGAATGTTAATTTCCCAGTATTTCTTAGCCTTTTATTCATTGTTTTGGCTAAAACTGAACTATGCTTCATACAATGTCATGTTAAACAGTATCATCATGGTGCCAGGCTAATATAGAAAGCAAGTAGATGCTTAATCTATTTTTCATTCATGGTGGTAGTTATGCTCTGTATTCCTGGAAATGAGAACAGCAGAGGGGATACATATATTAAATATTACTTGGCACAGGAATAAACCAACTGGATCAGACTAGATGTTGCTTTTCCCCAGCAATTCCAAGTTGGATCTGGACTTTTTCCAAGATATCCATCATCCTGAATGAAAATAATTCCTTTAACATTGCACAGGCCCCTTGGATATCCTCTTATTTTGTAAGAATGATTGTTCTACAGCCACTTTTTAAAAGAAATTATATTTTATTCTTTCACAGGAGAAGTACATAAGAATAGCATACATATAAAATAAAGGCAATTCCTATCCATAGTATATAAAAAAATAACAGGAAAAAAATGAAAGTTGGAAATTAAAATGAGAATAGCACCAGAATGCCATTTTATAATACTAGATGAATCTTATAATGTCCAATTCTAATGCAAAGTTTATACTGTCATGGTACTAATATATCCCTAATATATAAGTGTGAAGCTGTAAACCCCTGATGCAAAGAGCATATGTATGCAGTAATTATTCTTTACGTAGAGTCCATGCATTATGTATTTTGGAATTATGAACATGTTGAAGTATTTTAATACTGATTCCAACAATTGTTATTTATTCTACTAATACACGTTTTCTTTTTTGCATAGCAAAATACTTACATAGCAAATAGCAGCTAACTCCTGGCGTAGATTACTTGCCTCCAAACTTGATGCTGTTTTCACTGGGTTAACTCCATTATCGTAAACTGTAAACTTAGTCCCCATGAGATTTGACCTATTATTAAAGTAAAAAAGTAATCACTGTCCAGTACTAAATATGGTACTTTATTTATTATCATGAAAGCTGGAATTGTGTTTCCCCTAAACCAGGAGTTAGAAATTATGGCCTTTTTATGACTTGTGGACTTTAACTCCCAGAATTCCTGAGCCAGTCATGCTGGCTCAGGAATTCTGGGTGTTGAAGTACACGTCATAAACCCTCCCACCCTTAAATCTTCTCTTTTTGAGATTAAATGTATCCATTTTCTAAGTTATTAGATGTTGTATAACAAGGGTATGAACTAAAACTGAGAAAATTCAAATCTGCTTGGTGTTCTCTGAGCATAGTTATTTGCTTACAGATGTCTCATTACACAACTAGGCAATATCATCAATGCTAGTGAGAATGAAACTTTTTCCCTTTTACCTACATACAGAGGCTATGAAAGTCTACCAACATAAAGAGGTTTGAATTGCTTTAAATCTCAAACCATTCACACTTAAGCATACATTTTAGAAGTAGATGTTTACCTTAATTTTCCAATGAAACTCTCTCCTCCTCGTGACAGGTCTGTTGGGTCAATGGAGATGAGGTAATTTGAGGTTTTGCTCTTTTTCCGTTTCCTTCCAGCTAATAAAAATACCTAAAACATATATATAATTTTTAAAAAGTCAAATTCTAAGCAGAATCTGGTGGAACCATTGAAAAAAGAAATGAGGATTTTTTTCTTGACAATAAGAAAAATTAAAGAAAATGAGAATTAGCAAAAATGGGTTGAAAAAATCAGTAGAGAATTTTACTCTCTTGGATCAATTATTGATGGTTTAAATAATTAACCTAGAACATTTTGTTAAAGATTTACATTCTGCTTAAACAGTCTCCTTTTAGTGAAAGGAAAACATTTTACAGTTCAGATCAGAATGCAGAATCCAATTGTAAATAATTTGAAGAAGCCAAACATGGAATTATCTAAGAACAAAGTAGACTTTAAACAGAGTATTTAAAGCATTGTTTATTCTCATTTACACTTTTTTTTTCAAGGAGCTTCAATTTATCAACCACTTGACATTGCACCTAGACAACATAAACAGAGTGAAATTCACCAGGCAAGCAACAAGGGATAGATTTTCAAACTTATCTTCCAAAGCATTTGTAGCACTGAATCTACATCCATATTTTCTTCTCATGGAATGTAAGATGACCCACCCCCCACTCACCTAGCAATTCATAGGTAATTATTTGCCAGAGAACGGTGGACTTATCTTCCAGTTGGTCAAATACGGTATAGTGGAGTTAGCTTTCATGAATCTAACTATCAAAATGACACACCATTTTGAATTTTTAAAATTCATTTTCAGCTTTACACTGTACTCATCTGAATGGATTGTAATGGATCAATTCACAATACAGTTCCAGCCTGTATATCAAAGCACACTAAAAGAAGAGATGCTTAATGACAGAGTGTGTGCTTTTGCATGCAGAAAGTTCCAAGTTCAGTCCCTGTTGGGATAGACACAAAAAATAAATATCCCAACAGAAATGCTGCAATTGCCTCTGAAAATAACTTGCTGTACTGTTTATTGCTTAGGGAGTTTTCACAACATGATTTTTTCCATGCAAATTGGTTATATGACGTTATTACCAGTTTCAGAGTATCTAGAAATAATGCTCAAATGGTAATGGGTAAATATACTCTATATTGTATCCATATTTGAAACAAAAAAGACCATCTCTGTAATGGAAAGGGTACTTCTAGCAATGATTCCCATTCAAGCATAACATACCCTATTGCCAGTCTTGCAAGGTAGTCCAGGCAAAAGACCTATCCAGAAGTACTTACTCTCACTTTACTGTAAGGTTACATTAACAGAATCTTGCAAGTTTGAAAATGCATCTCCCTCCCCTGCCTTTACAGTCCCAGAAACTAGGGAGGGTCTCTTCTAACCCTTCTATTCCATTCCTTCTGTGGTCTCAGCTACCTCTTATTTGACAGTTGTCTAGTCTGAGGCTTTTCCTCCTGTCTCCCAAAGACATTCTCACAGACCATTACACCTATAAACCAATTCCACCTAACTCTAAAGGGCAAGAAAAAAGGAACTTGGTTAATCAAACCTCTGAACAACAATTTCCCCCTCCTTGAAATTAAATAGCAAAGGAGTACTTTACAAGGTATGAAATTGGATTCGCTTGTTGGAGAAGGAAAAGAATAGATTACAGACCCCTTCCATGTTGTGATGAAATTTGTCAGGAAATGGGAACTCTTAACACACATAGGCCTTTAGGAATATTAAATAAGTATAGTAAGTGAATACCATGGTGTCAGGATTTCATTTTATTTGCTTGTATCCAAGGCAAGCACCTGATTTCCTTCAAAGTTTATCTTTTTTTTGAAGCCCAATTAAATGCTACCTATTACTTTCTGATCATTTTTTCCATGTTTGCAACTTACTTTTCTTTTAGCCAAATATCCAGTTATGTTCATATCTTTGTTTGTCTTTTCTAATAAACTCTATTTTTAAGAACAAGTATTCCTACTGTGTGGTTGTAGCTCTTCTAGCTAGAATGCAATCTGGTAATAGGCCAGGTAAAGTTTACAGTAGGCCTCTCCAAATTAATTACCTGACCTTGGACTCAAGATGCCTGGTTTGTAGCAAAGTATCAGAAAAAGCTGAAAGCCTTCTTTTGCTCTTATTCTACTTCTGTCTATTGCAGAAATTTACTCAATTATCCTAGACAGGAGGCCATTTAACTAACCCATTTGAAAACTTCTAGCAGAAGGTAGTCCACCATTTCTCTAGCAGACTCTTGCACTGTTTAATAACTTACTAACATGAAATTCTTTTTGATATTCAGCTTCAATTTACTTTCTCAATTAGTTGATCCTTTTTCTGTTTTTAGAATCCACAAAGTTCACATTCTTCTATATAATGGCCTTTTAGCTATTGTTAGTGTCATTATCTCTCCTTCGCCTTTTATTTTTGCAAATTAAACATCTCCAACTCCTTTACCACCATCACCCCTTGGATTTCTGACCTTTTGTCATTCTAGTAGAATTTCTCCGAATTCATTCCAACTTAGAAATGGATGCAATATTTCAAATGCAGTCCAAATAGCACAAAATATAGCCACACTACTATCTCCCATGATCTGGATGCAAATGCTGCCCAAGATTGCATGACCTTTCTTAGCAGCTGCTTACTCTTGTACATATGGTACTATTTCCAGATCCTTTTTGCATGTCAGCTGCTAAGCCAGGTTCCCCAACCTTATGTGTACACATTTTACTTTCCGACCCAGATGTGGGTAGGCTTACATTTGTCATGGCTGAACATTCTCCCATTCAAGCCTTCTGAGGTCATTTCTTCCGTTCCATATAGGTAATTAGTGTAGTCTTCTGCTAAAATTACAAGCATAGCATCTGCCTGGCAAATAATTATCACTGCTCCCTCGTCATTCTTCATCCCTGCTCCACTGTCTAGCATCTGAAGTTAACGTTCCTCTCCTTGCTAAAAGCCATGGAAACTCCCCTATTCTTGTCTGCTCTTCTGTTTGTGAGTTTCCAACTGTATCTTCTTTTTCTAAAGAGTTGTCATTGGGGCTGGATGAATTCATGGAAGATGGGACTTTCAGGGGCTGTCACTTATGAAGTTCAATGTTAGCTGTACATCAGGAGCAGCCTGTCAATCAGCTGCAGGAGAACTGGGGGGGGGGGAGGTATACGTGAACACTCCAGGAACACCTGATTGGTTATTGCAAGAAGCGAAATGCTGGACTAAGACAGACTTTGTCCAAACCAGCAGGGAAGTCCTTAGTTTTGAGACTGAGTGTTGTGGAGGTTCAGTAATTGAATGGCTGATGTGTGATAAATAATTCAGTACTTACACTGTAATAATGAAGAATGTATGACACAGGAGAGGTTCATATTCCAGTTCTGCAGTGAAATCTTCTCATGAACAATTTCAACTTAATTTAATGGGACTTACAACAAAAAAGATTGTAGCCTACAGCGTGTCCATATAGTTTTATTTTTTCTCAGGTATTCTTTCTGCTTTTCAGGACATGCTGCATTTTCATCAATATTTTCCCATCATTATAAATATTTACGATAGGGATACAACCTCTCCCTTGCATTTAAAAACACCTATAATTATGCAAGTTCTAGGTTCTGTGTACTTTCTACTGTTACTTTTTTGACAGCCAAGAAAAATATGCTTTTTGACCTTTTTGCCATCCTCCCTTTCTAGATGGAGGTAATAGGTAGGGTACATTCCACGGTCCATTCCCTTCTTGTCTCTTGTGATTCGGCATTTGACTGTAACTCCCTGAGGAGCAGGTCTCACAGCAAATTCCTCCAAATCATCCACATCTATTACAGGGTTATTGGTTGAAGGGCTGGGCCCTGATGCTGTTTCCTAGAAAAGTAAGAAAAGTTGCCTCACTTTAAAATACACAAACAGCCATTAATGTACAGATAAATCTCCATGGAAATTTGGTACTGTAGAGGTAACATTAAGGAACCCAGAGGATACACGCATCCTAGACAGCTCACTTTCCACACAAAAGAAGACATGGGAGAATGCAATGCAGTGGAACAAAACTGGATGTGATCTGGAAAGATGTACTGAATGTGCCTTGAAAAAACACCTTGTATTGCTTTTCATTATCTCTTATTTAGCCTCATCAGGTATTGTAAACATCACTGGAGGTTATTTGCAGTAAAGCAGCACAGTGCCTGCTTCTCTTTGATCCTGGAATCAAGAGAGGGGTATTGTTTTCCTTTTTTTTTTTTTTTTTTTGGAACGCTGACAGGTGCTTCCAGGAAATGCGTCACTCAAAACCTTTTTTGGAACAAAGAACACCCTTTGAAAATCTTCTTGCTGGAAGATTTAAGGATGACAACCAACTCAGAAGAATTTAATAGGATTTAGTTGGTCTTCGGTCTGCAGTCTAGCATAGCACCACTTAGCTGGTAGCAGCTTCATGGACTCTCAAAACAAACCTGAAGAAAAGGAATATTTGTAAAAAAAAAATAATAATAATCAACAGTATAATAAGATCAAACTAACTTCGTAATTTGAAAATTAATGATATTGACATTCTCCCTTAACTGTGATGATTATTTATATATAAGATAAAATATGTATTTTGTACAACATTTCATCACCATTTATTTATAATTAATATATTTATTACATTTAAATGCTGCCCATTTCACCATTGTATTGCTACTTTCCAGTCTAGTTATTAAAAACCATGGATCTTGTTGGGAATAAATTTAGGAATTTTGTAGGCAACAGATCAATACTATAACCAATATTAGTCTCGTAGGATAGGGACACTGCAGTGAATTGTCCCAACACTGACTTTCTAAACTTTAGAAGATAGTCATGGACCCTCTTCTATCTTTAAGTTTCAATGCTAAAACTTTCTATTTTATATGCTATATTTTTTTCTAAAAGTATTTTTCATTGGCAGTGCCAGTTCCACCAATCATCCATCATTCACAGAATGCTATCAGTTTCTATTGTGAATTTTTTACTCTTTTATAAACAACTTTATTCAGAGTTGTATACATGAAAGAATAAATTGCAAATAATGTGTGTGGAAGCAATTTCTGGTTCCATCTTCACATCCCTGGAGTATCACACTATAGATAAGGTGCTTCAGTTGCATTCAAAAAGCGAAAAGAGTAAATAAAATAAGAAATGGTCCTATACTTTAGCAAGGAGCTCAGGACAGACATTAAATCTTTTGATGAGGAGAAGTGTTATGAAGAATCCATACAGACAAGATAAGTCTACATTATTTTAAACGTCTGCTTTAGGTAACTCTGAGGTATTTTTAAGTCCACCACATCAATCACTCACCTTATTTGATTTCTTGCTTGTTGCAGAACCTGGTCGGGTATTACTATTTAACTGTGAGGAACTTGAGCTATCTGCATCCTCTTCATCCTCCTCTTCATCAAAATTCATGCTACTTGAAATGCCTAAGAGATAGTCATTCTATTTAAAGACCATATAACTACTGCATAATCAAACTGCTTGCCCTCTCAGAACATGCATTTTATTTACTATATCAGGCCTCTCATCTCAATCAATTTCAAAGTTCTAGAAAAAGCATACCTTTGATTGCATCTATTTATGCTCTCTTATTAGTGCAGTGTAGCAGTTATCTATCAACATGATGCTTTTAAGAGCTTGTAAGAGCTACTAATTTCTGCTCATATTCATATTCTTACAATAATATTAACAGCATTGACAGTATCTAAGAAGTGGAACTTTGGTAAAATGTAACAAAATGTTATTTGTTCCTTCAGCTTGATCCATGGAGAAAGAAATAAAATCTAAAACACAGAATATTTCCTAATGCTGCTAATGATATGTTTTGGGAAGAACATTAAAGGAAACATTTGATGCATTTATCTACCAACAAGAGTTCCTAGAACTTCATAGAGAAATAACATAGATTAGTTAATGGCAAACTCTGGTGTTACCAGCAAACATTTTAAGCAGATAAATTTAATCCAGGACCAAACAATTGTAGGTCACACAAAATATCTGTCGGATATTTTTCTAATTTCCTTTGTTTGCTTATTGGATGGTATGTGGAGAGGCATTGGCATTGCAGGAATCAGATATATTTCAAATATCATTTGGAGAGGAGCTAATTGACTGCCAAGCATGACTATCTGCTGTACTTTATGAATTTTGCTTACTGCTAGTAGCATATCCCTGGCTTCTAGCTAAGTTTTCCTATTTGATGCATTTGATCATCATAGAATACAATACAAACCATTAGTATTTTTTTTTGTATGGAGGGACAGGTAAACGTATAATGAACCTTTAGCTTTGTACATTGCATAATTTACTGGCCCTAGATAACACCTACCCATAAAGTATATGAATTCCAATCTTTTTTGTTATCTGTGTTGTGGTTCGCCGGCAGCTGGTGCAGATGGCAGTGGAATCGGACAGTGGGGAAGAAAGGGGACCAGACAGAGAGTCTGGAGAGAACTCAATGAGGGTGCTGTGTCCGATGCAGGGATGGGGCCAGGACCATCTGGGAGTGGGGTGTTGCCTTTGGAGTCTGGAAGCAGCGAAGCAGAGGACCCAGGGATGCCTGTTCCCAGTGAGTGTGTGTGTAGAGCTGCTAGAAGGCGAGAGCAAGTAAAACAAAAGGGGTGACTTGGGAGTAAGGCTGGGTGGTGATTGCCCCTCCCACAAGGGATAAAAGTCAGGCCTAAATGATGAAACCTTTGCAGGAAGCAAAGTAGTTTGATTGGTCCTGAGTCATCCTTGAAGCTCTGTGTACTTTGGTTGGTTTTTTTTTTCTTGTACTTCGGTTGGTTTCTTCGGTTGGTTTCTAGTTAATTGGATACTTCTGTTTTTGGCAGCACTCCACAGAACTGAAAGGTGTATGCTTATCTTGGGGGACTGTTTAAGATTAATTCTAGCTGGAAATGAAAACAATTCCCAATATTGCAATAAAATAGGTTTTGCTTTTAAAACAAGTTTTGTAAATAATTACAGTTTACGAAGCCTGGGTCAGAACAATCTGACGATTCTATAAGGATGCATACTGGCCCAATTCTCCAAGTGTGTGTGTGTGTGTGTGTGTGTGTGTGTTGAAAATGATATGACATAAAATAATGACATAAAAAAGCATTGGTCTACTTTTGCTCTTCCCTCCTCATCCTAAAAACACCACAATGAAAAAGCCAAAAATATTTGAATAGTTCATTGAGTTCTTACCTTTTTTCTGCATTGTTACTCTAAGGTCTTGTTTGCCTTGTTGACTGGTAGCTAACACCTCTCCATCATCCTCATCATGGCAAGATTCTCCAACAGTAAGAATTTGAACCTGACTCCCGGCTATCTGTACTTCATCTTGAAAAGCAGCTGGACCATCAATGCCTACCAACCAAGAATTGCACCAATGTCATATAAAGTATATACATATTTTTTAACAACAGGTTATCTAAGAAGTCAAATCTTTCTTCAATTATATTTGAAAATAGCTTTTAAAGGAAATCTGTAATCCACTCAGGTTAAGTTTCATTAGTGAACTGATTAAAAGTATAAACAATAACATTATTGCTGTCCATATACATTTTTATAATTTGGAAAGAGGCAAGTATATTTTGAAGTAATTATAAAATATTTTGAATCTTTTGTAAAACAAACTATACACTTCTTATTCTAATGAAAGAGAAATTGCAAACCCTAATGTATAATTGATCGTGTTTTTTTAAAATTTTAATATATTAACATTTTTTCCTGCAAAAATGTACTAAAGATGGATAAATATTATCTAATTCCCTAATTTTAATTACCTTTTGACTAGGGCACTAAATTCATTCTCACATGAATTGCACAATAAAAATTTAAAGTGCCAGATTATGTATACACTCTTTTAGATTTGTTCAACAATTAACTGGCATCTGCCATTAATTAGTATCAATACCTACAAATTAAATTCTCACAAAGCTAGAATTTTTATATAAAGTTTTCATGAGGTTGCTTTTCTGGAAGTTAATGACAAAATCTGAAATACTGTGGGACACTGTAACCGTAATTGTACCAAAATCATAACATGACCACAACAACAGATGCTACAGCAGCCAAACTACAACATTGAAAGTCCATCCCACATGTTTAACATATGTAAATATAAGTCTTTAAGAGTAATATAAATTCAATTTGACAGAAAATAAGAGTCACTGAAGGTATTGTAACAAGAAATAAGCAGAAAATGTTATTAATAAAATGATAAAATTGAGCAAAATAAATTGAGAGAGTTACAACTAACATCAGAAATAAGAAAGTAAGTGAATATTTTTGGTTCAAAACAGAAATAAAAAAGAGATTAGAAGTGTTTGGTTTTTTTTGAAAGGCTATACCTGTAAAAGATAGCATATGCCTACTGGACAAACAGAAGCAAACAAGGTTCTTTTATAATGTGGCAACTATCCAAATAAGCACTAGATGGCAACACAGATCCAGCCCAAATTTTATTTATTTAGAAATTTCAGAATTATTTGTTAGTTAAGATTTTTAATCTACTTTTCCTTCAGTAATGTGATGTATATAGCATTCTATTTTTTAATTTTTTTCCTTATAACTGCTGTGCAAGCTAAACTGGATTTTAAAAAGATTGCTTTGGCTAAAATCATCTCAGAGCTTTCATATGAGAGTGGACTTAGATCTGTGTCTCCAAGGTCCTACTGTATGATTTTATCTACAGTACTACAACTTGAAAAACAGGGCCAGGGCTCTAAGTGATAGGAAGAGCAGAACAGACCAACAATTTTATAAATGTTAAGCTACAAGAAAAAGAAAAGTCCCCAAAAAAAGCAGTACTCTTAAGACGCCAAAATGGGTCATTGGAGGTGCTATACTATTGTTAGAAACAGAATAAATACTGTAAAATGAATTTGTTATTAAAACTGCATTATGAAATTCTACCACACACACGCACTTGCATTTCTTTAGTTTAGGATCTGCTTCCAATTAAAATAAAAGTGAACTTGTGTAAGCAGTTTTGGTTCAGCCCTACTGCATACATAACTGCAGAATAAACAAACTAATTTCAGCAGATGTAGAGCCGGCTGCTGCTGTTTTCCTTGGAATATTTAATATACTTAAAAGCCTAGTGTCTCCACCATGGTGACATCTGCACATTAGAATTCTAAAGCATGACTGAAAAAAACTCCAGCCCTACTGAAAGCTGGCTCTGTAACTCTTGAAGGAAAGGTTGGATTGCTTTAAAATAAGAATGATCAGAAAATAGCAATTAAAAAAAGACGCTTTATCTCTCTTTTTTAAATAAAATTTACTTTTGTGTACAGCTTACAAGAAAGTCACTTCATCAGCAAGCCTGTGATCTAATTCATATCTCTTGATTTTCAAGTGACTCATATTTTAAAATTGTAGACAGCCAATAGGAGCATAGTATTTTCAAATGACATGATTTTAGATAACTGAGGATTGTGCAAGGAGGAGGCATTTTCTGTTGTATCATCTACTGAATTTCCATAGCATTCTGCCAAAATCTGCATCTCACAATGCATGAATTTATTGGAACTTAGCAAAACAGAGCAGAACAGAATCAGAAGGACCTTGGAGGTCTTCTAATCCAATTCCCTGTTCAGATGGGAAGCCTTATACTATTCCAGACAACGGCTGTCCAGTCTCTTCATAAAAACCTCCAGTGTTGCTACACCCACAACTTTTGAAGGCAAGTAATTCCACTGATTAATTGTTCTAACTTCTCCTTAGTTCTAGGTTGGTTGTCTCCTTGATTAGTGTCCATCCATTGCTTCTTGTCTTGCTCTCAGGTGCTTTGGGGAATAGGCTGACCCCCTCTTCTTTGTGGCAGCCTCTTAGATAATGGAACATTGCTATCATGTACCTTGTTTATTTTTATACAGCAGTTTGAATGAAAAGGCACGACTGAGATGCAGGAAATTCTCAAATGTTAAAGAGTTGGAGTCAAATACCAAGGAACTACATTCATTATACAACCTAATAAAATAGGTTTCTACAATAGATAGGATTAGCCTGAGATTGCAAGTCAAGGCCTACAGATGTCCAAGCTATTCCTTATACTCATTCCCACATTTTAAGGCTTATTTTGACTATTTGCTGTGTATCATAAACTGTTTGCAACTTTTCTCCTCAGCTTTTAAAAAATAATACTTTATATTTGGAAAAAAACTTCCATATTGTAGGACCTACTTAGCAAATAATTATTCTGATATAAATTATTTTCAGCAGGAAATTATTTGCATGTGGATCACAGGCATAAATATTAACCCATGTGCATAAGACAGTGCTTTCTCTACACACATCATGTCTTTGCCTGAAGTACCTATTTTCTGAGGATTTGAAACATTTATGACTTAAGACCACAATTGAGCCCAAAATTTTTATTGCTAAGCGAGACTTTTGTTAAATGAGTTTTGCCCCATTTTGCAACCTTGCTTGCCACAGTCGTTTAGTGTATCACTCCAGTTGTCAAGTTGTTAAATGAACCCGGCTTCCCTACTGACTTTGCTTGTCAGGAAGTTACAAAAGGTGATTGATCACATAATCTCAGGGCACTGCAACGGTCATAAATATGAATCAATTGAACTTTGATCATGTAATCTAATTTTGATCACAGGACCATAGGGATGCTACAACATAAGATGAAAAATGGTCATAAGTCACTTTTTCAATGCCACTGTAACTTTGAACAGTCACTAAATGAAAGGTTATAAGTCAAAGACTACCTGTATTTAATCCCATCGCACCACCAATGGTGGAATCTCAGAAAAAAAAAATCATTCTTTCAACCTATAACTATTATATTCCACTGCCTGTCCAGACCAAGTTCTCCAAGTTCAAATATAGGGGACAAATAGAAAACGTATTATTTCTGTGTGACTACTGAAGTTGTACCCTTCAACATCCACATTTCCTTTTTTTCTCTCTCTTTAGTACCCCTTCCTTTCCATTGAACTTGGGTAGTCCTCAAAGCTCTGGCAGATGTGGATGGGTCAGGGAATATCTATGCTGCCCACAAGGTCTGTTCTACCAGCAAATGCACTTCAATGAGTACCATACTTAATCTTACCATATTTCAGAAATATAAATATTAGCTATTTACATAGTTATTTGAATTTCATCCCTCCTTTATTTTGGGGTAGCTCAAGATGGCATACATACCTAATACTGCTTCCTCCTCCTATTTCCCAAATCATCAATCCTGTGGGTGATGGGCTGAGAGTGAGTGACTGGCCCAAAGTCACCCAAGCAGCTTTCATGCCTAAGATAGGCCTAGAACTCAGGCTCCTGATTTCAAGCCCAAAACGTTAGGCGCTATGATACATGGTGCTAATGTTATACATTATTATATATTGATACATTAGTATGATATAAACATACATTTAAACTAAGTTATTATTAACAGCTCTTCGTTTCAGGCTTTTTACCCAATTTTGCTTCATTTTTAAGCAGAATTCTCTCTTTTTTAATGCAAACTAGGTATCTAAAATTAACTTTTGAATACACTATTTGAAAATTAAATATCCTATTAATTTCTAATAAGATCAGATATGTAGCTCGTTGTTTGAAAAAGAAAAATTGACTGGTTTTATATTTAATAGTCTATAGGCATCTTTGGCCAGATCTGTAACTACAGTAAAAGAAAAAGTTGCATTGTAGAAGAACACCTGCAGTATTTGGCTCTGTCTCAATAAATTTATAAGAGGGTCTTTCATGAATGAGATTCAGAAAATCATTCAATGAACATTTTGTACAGTCTATTGAATTTAGAATTAGAAAATACACCAGCACTTCAGCTAAAATGAATAGCCTTCACAAAGTCAGAAATCAAATGAATGTTTGTTAGCCAAGCATTGCATAATGTTATTTCTCTGCATAACTTAAAAATTAATCAGAACATTTGGATAAGAAGGTATGTTACCTATATTTCTATTTTAGGACATGCCACAGAAGGTAGCATTTTGCAAATCTGCATGCATCTTCAGAAACAAATACATTCATACATAAGTGAGATTTGTACATTCAGCAACTTCTTGTCCAAAATAATAAATCAAAGGATGAGTTGAGTTAGCATAGATAACATAGCAGTAATGTGAGAATCTTGCCAAATCCAAGGATGATATTTGTCCCATCCAGGGATGATATTTGTCCCATGGTTTGTACAACAGAATCAAAATTATAATGTGAGTTTTATCACAGCCACCCCTATTCCATCATTCCTGAAAAAAATTGTATTCTTCTCAGCACAGACTATTTGCAATAGCAGAAGTATGGGAATGGATTAATTCCAATATGGAAAGTAGTATGTCCAAAGAATTTAATACACAGACTTCTGGTGAGGACATGCAGCACTAGATGAAAGAATGGGGACAGCCTTTATAATAAGATTAATGGCCGGATGTTGATTCTCCCCAAGAAAGGAGAGATCATAAGATTGCCCACATGTACTCCAGACAGCTGCTTCTCATAAACAGCCTACCGGAACTTTTTGCAGTCAGCTTATGAATCAAACAGCTGGAAGTCGGAGGACACCAGCTAAGCTCACAGATGTAATGTAACCTATATGTATTCATAAAGCTCGAACAAGCCTCATTTCTTAATCCCTTTTGGAATTACTTTTTTACTGCTTTTCAAATATTAAGAACTTTTGAAATGGTAAATTTTTATTGCATTCACTGTGTGAGTCTTCTTCTTAGCAGAATAAGTTTTAAATATGATTTAAGGATTTGGAAAAAAAACTTTACTTTTAGGAATAAATACAAAAGGTTGTTTAAAATGTTGATTTGGAAAGTTAAAAATGAACAACGGATCCAGATGGATTTGGATTTGAAATAAGTCTCTAAAATTAATTATAAGAATCCATCCTTTGGAAAATTGCTGTTATTAGAATTCTTCAGGGAGAAAAAAAATGAGAGGATGTAAGGTTGAACACTAGAGGGAACTAGATGAAACTAAAGATTACAATTAGAGAAGAATACTTGAAGTTGACATTTCTCTCTATTGGTAAAGTTCACTCATTAACACAGAATGGAACAAAACATTTTAACACTGGACATTTTGAAGAATATGTGTGAACAATGGACTCATTGTATAAATGACATTACAGAAGAAGAACAAACTCCGCCAGATAAAATTGAAATGGATGTGAATATGAATTTAAAAGTGACAAAATACAATGATAGGGAAAAGATGATACACTGGACAGACAAATGAAACCGGTTGATGTTTTAATTATTAAAAGGGGCGTACAAATAACAAGCCAGAATAGTGATTTGGATAATCTTTCTAATACTGGAATTACTAAAGAGACCTGTTAAAATTTGAAAGGATTTTCTGAGAAGGCACAAAGAAAAAAATGAAGCCATATCCACTTCTAGGACATTATTTGGAAGGATTAAAAACCACTATTATTGAAAATATAAGGAAGTAATATAAACTTTCATTATTTGATCAAGGTTAAATAGATGTGCAGCTGTCTCTGGTAACCTTTTTAATAGACTTTTGCTGTTCAGGAATTAATTATGAGGTTTTAGATTTTATTTATGGTTACAAGTTGAAACATGAGAAGAGATCATTTGTTGTATTTTAAGAGAAAGTGATAAATTACTAAAATTGTTTATACTTGTGATGAAAAGGGAAGTTACTTCTGTATATGTCTCTTTTTTATTTTCTGTTTTTCTTTTTATTCATTTTCTGTGTTTTCTATTTTTCTTTTATTTATTTCTTTGTTAGTTTGTATTTTTTCAATTGTAATCTCTTATAAAATTATTGTTAAAAAAGAAAAAGAAATAATTAACATGCACACATACACCATGATTCTGAAGCAGCTTGGAGACCTCTGTGTACCATCTGTTAAAGGAGAAACAATTATGCAAAGACATATTTCATTAGACATATTTCAACTAATTTGGTCCTTGGAAAAACTAGGGCTGATCTAGCTGTGATTGTGGAAACCTAGGCAAGAGTAGTGATGGTATTCAAATTTTTTTACTACTAGTGCTGTGGGCATGGCTTAATTTGTGGGTGTGGCTTGGTGGTCATGTGACTGTGTGGGCATGATTTGGTGGCCACATGGGCATGGCTTTATGATCACATGACCAGATGGGCATGGGTTTGTGGCCATGTGACTGGGTGGGAATGTCTTTGTGGCCATATGGGTAGACGTGGCCAGGTGACCATGTGACCAGCAAACCAAATACAAGTGGTCCTTGCTTAATGAGTGCTTGCTTAGCAAGTGTTCTAATTTATGACTGATCTCCCCAGAGCTACTTGACCTGTTTTGGAGTTTTGACAGCCATACACACACACACACACACAAACACACACACACTTACTTCTAACCCTGCTATTTTATGATTCTGTAAGGATCTCCTGCTGGAGGAGGGGGTTGGACTAGATGACCTCCAAGATCCCTTGCAGGCCAACCCTAGATTGCTGTGTGCTTCAAAGAGTCTTCTGAAGCCAGGGTTTGTGTCCTTCCTTCCTCTCCTTTTTTTCTCTCTCCCTCAGCCCTCCTTCCATGTATTTATCTACCCATCCATATATCACATTCATGGTCTCCTCCCTCCATTCCCTCTTTCTTTCTTTTTCTTTCTTTGTCCCTTCCTTCCATCTCTCCTTTTCTTTGTCTATCCCTTGTCTTCTTTTCGCTTCCTTTCTCTTTTTTCTTTCTTTTCTTTGTCTCTCTCCCTTCCTTTCTCATTCCTTCTTTTTCTCTTTTTCTCTTTCCCTCTCTTTTTCTCTCTCTCTCTCCTCCCCCCTCTCTGTGTGTCTCTCTCTATGGGTCTCCCCCACTGTATCTCTCTCTGCCCTTCTCCTTATCTTCCCCTCTCTCTTCCCTACTCTCTCTCTCTTTCTGTGTGTGTGTCTGTCTGTCTCTCTCTCTCTCAAAGCTGCGGCTGGGCCAAGCGCTCTTCTCTACTTTCAAGGGACAGTGGTGAACAGAGGAGCTTCTACAGGGCACGAACCACCCAAGTGGAAGGTTCCCCATCTCTCCCTAACCTGAAGAAGGGGGAAAGCTGCATTGACTTGCTTTCTGCTGGTTGTCGTGCCGAGCATGGCGGCGAGCGATGGTGTTTAGGGGTGGCGGGGTGAAGGGGAGGGAGAGAGAGAGGTTGAACTTTGCAATATGCTGCGAGGTGGAGCTCTGCAGCGTTTGGGGGGCTGTCGAGCTTTGCAGCATGGAGTAGAAGGTGGGGGGGGGATTTTCAAACTACACTGGCAGGGCCGGGAGGAAGAAGAGGTGAGGAGGGGGGATTTGAGGGTGGTAGGGCTCAGAAGAGAGCACACGTAAAAGCTCTTCCCATTCTTCCCAGGGCTTTTCTGCCTTCGCGGGTGGCGTCTTCCGCAGCATCACCCCCACCGCCTTTTCCTTCGCTCATCTCTTTCATGACCTGAGGCAGGGTGGGGGATTGAGCAGGGGTGGAGGGGTGGAGGGCTGAGAGGGGGTGAGCGCTGAACAGAATCGCTCAAAGGAAGGCAGCATAGGAAAGAGGCAGCCGGCCCGACCTACGCACAGAGCAAGCAGAGTGGTGGGTGGGAAGCCCCTAAAAGAGGAGGGGGGAGAGGAGGAAGGAGAACTGCGGGCAGTCCGAGGCACCTTGTTTTGTGCGCTCAGCTGGTCAACTCTCCCGATGCAGCCAACTTCTTTAGCTCGGGGTGGCTGATGGCTGGGGGCGGGGTGAAACCACCACCGCTGCTGCTACCGGGACTACTACTGAGACTGACGCTAGTTCGGCTCTGTGTGTGTGTTTTTTTCCCCCCACTTTCAGCAAGTAACACCGAGGCTGGCACTTGAGGAGATAGAGATCCCACGATTGGCTGCCGTCAAGGAGGCGGTGGAGGTGAAATTCAGCAACAGGGTGGGCTGAAACAAAAATGCAGTCTTCTCCCTCATTGGGGGGGGGTAGGGTAGCTGCGCACGGACAGGGTGAGTAGGTGGGAATGGCAAGCACACATGCGCGTCTGCCTCTGCGCAGCTGGAGCTGGAGGCACTGGTGATGTTAAGGGGAAATCGATGAGACGCTTCAAGCGCAGCTGGCGATCCTTGTTCAGCCAGTCCCTTCAGGCGACCCTTCTCCTCTTCCACTCGTGAATGGCACACACACACACAGAGACACAGAGTGGGGGAGAGACAGGGGAAGATAGGGACCCAGCCACTTCGTTATCCCCTGCCATTGCCCTTACCTACTCAGGCCAGGCGAGGGAGGGGAGGGTGAAGGGCAGGACCAGCCACTTCAGGCAAAGTGAAGAGGTGTCGACCAAGCACGGGCAAGTAGAAACCTGGGAACGGTGGCTCCTGACTAAGCTGGCCGAGGGGCTGCTACTGCAGGCATTGACGACCAGGGGGGCAAGAAGCCCTGGGATATCCACCCACCCACCTGCTTGCTGGCCCGGTCGGACTGGCCTGGGCTGGAAGAGGTGCATCCACTGCCGGGAGAAGGAAGAAAACATGCTCCAGGAGGGCGGGCAGGCAGGCGGATGTCCCGGGGCTGCTGCACATGTGCACATCCACCCAAGCTGCCCCATGGCCACCACATGGTACGGAAAGCTAGGAAAGCAACTGGGAGAAGCGGGCAACCGGGCAACGGGGCGACCCAGTTCGGGGGCATGGCCAGCCAGGGGTCGCCACCAGTTCTGCGACCCACACCAAATCACCGCTACCGGTTCTCCCAAATAGGTGCGAACCGGTTGAATACCAACTCGATGCAAGACTACATATTAAGCAATGAAATTTCGTGAGACTCAATATTCAGCTGCAATTTAAATTCTCATATATATATATTAGAAAGATCCCATCAATCTACATATCTAAATCCAAGCAAGAACATATCTTACAACAATCTTCACCAATTTAGTCACAAATGTGTTTAGACCATAAGTGAGATAGCCCAGGGAATGATAAAATCAACCATTCTGTTAATACAACCTATCTTAGTATCCTACTATTTTCAGAAAAGAGACCCTTTCTGATTTTCATAATTATACCACAAATACAGTAGAATCTTGGTTTACTCCCTTATGAATAAATATGCAAAACAGCGTACAAGCTTCTTGAGAATTCTTGTCGAAATCCAAAGCAGTTCTCAAAGCTAAACAGAGCTCTTGATGACAGGGTGGAAGAAAAACAGTCCAGCATGAAAACATACCATTTTTTTAAAAAACCATGTGTCATTTGCAAAGGGCTTTATGGGGCTTTACATATGCAACAAGAGACATATGTATAAACCTAATGCTGTACTGAACCTTGCTCTTCCCCCCCCCCCCCCCCCCGGTTCAAACAGGATTGATACAAAATGAAACAAGAACCAAAATGCTAGTTAAAACAAAGCTGATAAATATTGAATTAGGAGACAGGAATATAGCAGTTGTCTTGATGGCTAAGAAGTATTCAATTTCTGTTGCTAAAAACAGTAAAAGTCTCCTGCGCAAGTAAAGGCTTCTCACCCACAAGCATTGTATGTACATTGTGTGAACACAGAGAACTTAGGAAGAATCATTTCGGGGAGGGGTGTCTATATAAACAGCTGTTATGAGAATACATGCAATTTAAAGGCTTCTGCAAGAGAAACTGGACCATCTTGCATACATAAGTGCAGCTATTTTGACCATTGTTATTACCAACACTGCCTGGTGCAACATCCTTTGAACATCCTTTTGCAAAAAGAATAATTTAGCAGAAGGGTGAGTTGGGTTCAGCAAGCCCTACACATGATTATCCATTTTAGGAAACTAGTGGAAACTAGTATGAGCATCCGTTCAAAAGGTTACAAGTTTTCCTCATTTAGTTTTAGGAAGCTGGGGTTAAGCTAACTTTAGGAAGGCAGAGAATTTTGTTAATCTGCATTATTGTGACCTTTTTATCATTGTTAGAGTGTTATGCTTCATGTTCCCAAAATCTTGCAATTTGTTTGAAGACATGCAAAAAGAGATAGACATCATCACCAATCAAAGCACAGATGACTTCAGTGGATAACATAAATGCTATCTACTAAACACTCTTGAAGGATGTGTAGCTTAAACAAATCAGTCACATTAAATACAGGTAGTCCTTGACTTACAATCACAGTGGAGCCAAATATTTATGTTGCTAAGTGAGACATTTGTTGAGTGAGTTTTGCCCCATTTTACAACCTTTCTTGCCACAGTTGTTAAGCAGGGTGGGATTCAAATTTCTTAACAACCGGTTCTGTGGAATTGAATTTTTTATATAAAAAAGAGCAACTTTTACCCAAAATCAGGCAAAGCAGGCAGGCAGATTGAGTTGCTCACAGAATCACAGATTCACTCAGAGATCTATCTTTCTGCAATCTGCTACCTGAGACTGCACTGAAAAATAGAAGCTTCCATCCCAAGGAAGGTTCAGCTCTGCTTTTAGATTAGCCAGAAAGCAAGAAATCCAACAATTTCCTGCTTTCTATCTAATCTAAATTTCCCAGCACAGCAGAACAACGGATGGTTGGGGGAGGGGGGGGGAATAGCAACTTACCAAATGCAGGCAAGTTTCATGGTGTGCATGCCAGGTAAGGAGTGAGTGGGCAGGGAGGCGACGGGAGGAGTCAGCCAGTGGCATGGTTTGCCAGTTCTCCAAACTGCGCAGAATCGTAACAACTGGTTCTATAGAACCAGTCCAGCCAGGTAGAATCCCACCCATTGTTAAGTGAATCACTGCAGTTGTTCAGTTAGTAACATGGCTGTTAAGTGAATCTGGCTTCCCTATTGATTTTGCTTCTCAGAAGGCTGCAAAAAGTGATCACATGATCTTGGGACACAGCAAAGGTCACAAATATCAATCAATTGACAAGTGTCTTAATCTTGATCATGTGTCCGTGGGGATCCTGCAACAGTTGTAAGTGTGAAAAATGGTAATAAGTCACTTTTTTTCAGTGCTGTTGGAACTTCGAATGGTCACTAAATGAACTGTTGCAAGTCAAGGATTACCTGTACTGTTCCCTTTTAAATGATGTGTCCTGTTCTTATTGAATCATGACTAGCATGCAGCTTACCCTTTTGTTTTCCTTTCTTCTCCTTCCTGGTGCTGCTTGTTTGAAAGCTTCCTGTGGCTGCTTTGGGTTTTTTAGTTGACTTTGGAGCCTGTGGATCTGCTGCCACCTTAACATCTTCTTGCTCAGTCTCTTGTACTGCTTGAGATATTTCGGGTGATCCAAAGAGACAGTAAAAAAAGCGAAGAAAAAGAAAGAGACGTTACCCAGTGCATGAAGCCACAGAGAAGCAAGTGAAGCATATTGTAAAATCATTTTCTCAAGTAATTAAATGGAAAGAGAAAAATACAGAATGAACCAGAATAGGACAAAAGGATGGAGGAATTTTTAATGGAATCCTTTATGATTGGTTCTTATTCTCTGGACCAGGGGTCTCCAACCTTGGCAACTTTTGCTGGTTGAGGAATTCTGGGAGTTGAAGTCCACAAATCTTACAGCTGCTAAGGTTGGAGACCCTCACTTTAGACAAGGTGTGGTCTATCTCCCAATTTTCTGGGCTAATTGGATAACGTAAGGTGTGGGTTTGATGTCCCTCTTAAAAGTCCACCAGCTTGCTATCTTCTTCATGAAGGAGACCATATTTACTGAGGTGATGGAAGAGCCAGAATTTCCCACCATGCACTGCAAGGAATAATTCTGGCAATCACAGGCTCTTCTCCACTGGAGAAAACATGGAAAGCTGAAACCCAACGACTCTTACAGGATCCCAAAGGAACACCTATGTCTTAGGTATATCCTTAGAAACTAAAAAATGGTATGTGGCTGAAAACCACTGCTTATTTGGAAGTATATATTACAAAAAAAATAAACTAAGCTGAGAATGTAAGACTTTTTTTCTTCATAAGTGATTCCATGATAGTTATTTAGCGAACTGACAAATCATTCCCATTTGCTGAGAATATCCAAAACACAGTTCCAAAAATTGCCAATATCCACATTGGTCCAAACTTTTTGGCAGTGTTTTTTGTAAAATGAATGAAAACAAAAAAGAGACATTATAAATTATATTTTGCTGTACCTTCCGATATCAAAACCAAGGATATTGACCTCATCCCACGATTGACCTCACCCCATTCCTAAGAGATCTGTAAGGGGTGTGCATAAGTGCACAATTGTGCCTACCGTCCCTGTCCTATTGTCCCCATTTATTCATACCTATTTCCTGTATTCTTACTCATGTTTATACTTATATCTATTATCTTGTAAGTGATTGACAAAATCAAATCAATCAATCAATAAATAAATAAAAATAAGAAATAAATATTGTATAATGACACCTTAATATGGCAAGGATTTAGTAGCTAACTTTAACACTGGCTTACTTAGAAAACATTAAGTATAGTTCCTTGTAATTACTAGTTACCAAACTATATTTAACAATGGTAAAAGGGCAAGAAGTGGGTGCATGAAGCTATTCCCTCATGGTTTACTGAACAAGCATCTGATCATTCAAACTGAAGTTACAGGAGATTATAGAAAGTATTTTCTTTATCAGTGTTCCAAAATTGAACCTGGTGAATCTTAACAAATACTAAACATTCATTACAGGATGTAGTCTGCAGACTGATATGCATGTGTTGCTACTCTGTTTATTCTAAGACATAATACTTTTTACAACTGCCCCTTGTTTTCCTATTATATCAGTAATTGGGGACTTTAATTAGTATTTAGCCTGAAGCTATTACCGTAAGCAGCAGTTTGAGGAATTAGTATTAAAGAGAAGAAATTACTTCAAAGATCATTAGACCTTAAATTTTCATATGAATGTCAGCAAGAATGTGAATAATCCACATGTCCTTTTATGATCCAAGATGGATCTTAATGATTCTATACAAAAGAGTAGACAAATGAAATTGTGGTCCAGTCCCAAGTGCTTTGGACCACAACTTCCAAACTAAAGGTAACAATGGCAGTTGGGACCAGCATTTCTGTCCAAATGGTCATAAATCACAATGTTATATGCCCTTATCAATTAGGAACAACAATCCTGCAGTCCCCGTTGCTGTTGTAACCACAGCACTAAGTGGGAAGACATAAGAGTCCCAGGTAAGCTGGCCACAGGATGTTGCGGGAGATGCCATGGGCAGGAGCTAAAGCACAGACAAGTATCACAATGGTTGGGATGTCACGTGTAGGTACTATGGAGTGCAGGTGGGCCAAAAGAGCAGCGGGAGTGGGAATGACTTCCTGCCAACTTCCCCACTGACTTTGCTTGTGGGAAGCTGGCAGGGAATCATCTGACTGCAGCTTGCTGCAATGTTAATTGTGAGCCAGGCACTGAACAATCACATTGCCACAGGGAAGCGCAACAGTTACAACTACATAGGCCAGTCATAAGTCCCCCGCATTCAGAGTCATTGTAACTTTGAATGGTCACTGAGCAAGCAACTCAGGGAATACTTATAATTAATATTTTCATGCTAGCTGTAGTTTAAAGAGAGATTGTAGTTGAAAGCATTTGAAAAGCACAAAATCTTCTCTTTTGGATGTTTAAAATTACATTCTTGGTGATACAAACAACAAAACAAGACTTTCAAGTAGGCATCTGCAGGACTGGGGTGGGGAAAAAGAGGTAGGGGTATGAACAAACATCCATGATTATGTCATAATGAAACATGCTGAGTACAATGCTGTTGACCTTCTTAGCATTTCTAATGCAACAATGGGTTTTGTTTATTAGCTAGTTTGTCACAGAGTCTGACATGGATTAGGGTTGAGAGGGAATGTTTGGCCAAGGCCACACAGCTGGCTTCTATACCTAAAAGAGACTAGAACCTGGCCTCTTTACTCCTAATTCAGTGACTTAACTACTATATCACACCAGCTCTCTCACATACTAAGTACATAAACTTAACAATGAATAATAAAGAAATTTAGGGATCTCCTTCATCTTGGGTTGCTTCAACTTGACAAAGATTCAACCAATTTTTTCATAGCTATTTGAATATTTCCAAATACGCATTCTACTGCATTGCTCCAATTAATAAATAGTGTTTCAGCACATATCTCACTAAAACCTTGCGTATGCCTAAATATATCAAATAAAATACTGTATCAGACATTTCCCCTATTTTCTCTTTAACACTATTCATTGTATAAGTTCAAATAGAATCTAAGACAAAAATGGATTTTTAAAAAGTCTATCTTCCTGACCACAGAATGAGCCACTATTAGACTGCAAATCTCTATGATAAGGTGGAAAGAGTCTATGTAATCACAGCCCAGCAATCACAGCTATTGCAACCCAGAAAAGTGGAAATAAGGCAAGAACAATTGTAGAAACAGAATGCAGACTTCAATATAAATAGTCCAATTCACAAAAATGACTTCTTGTATAAGCATCTGTAGCTTGTGTTTATCCAAAGTGCCCTTTCACATTGAATTGATCTTACCAAAGTAGCAAAACCAACTCTGTTAACTGCTAGATTAGGGGTCTCCAAACTATGACCCATGGACTACCTCTGGCCCTCGGGAAGGTTCCTTCTGGCCCACCAGCTCCTCCTATGTATTATCCTCAGATCCACACAGGGAGAGAAAGAAATTCACTACTTTTTGGAAAGGAAGGAAGGCTTTCCTTGATTTCCCCAGGGGGGTGGGGAGTGGGGTGGGGTGGGGTTGACAGCCAGCTAAAGCTTTGCTGGACAAAGAAGGGGAAACATCTTCCCTTTTAAAATTTATGTTGGCTTTGAGCCAGCTGGAAGGTTGCTTCCTTTGCTGGGTATGTGTGATCCAATGGGTTCCCTTGGATCGTTTCTCCCAACACACACAAAAAGAAAGCCCCATCCAAACTGGCTCAGGGCCAGCCAGCCAAGGAAGATGACTGAAGGATCACCCATTGTGTATTATCTTACCCTCTAAATGAGAATGGCCCCCACTTCCATGACTTTCTAGAAGCAGGTAAAAACCTGGCTCTAATATTAATATTAGCTCTAACATATTAATCTTTTTGTACTATTAATTTTTGTACTATTTGTTACTACTGGGGTTTGTTTTACTATGTTGAAACATTTATCAATGAACTCTGAATGGTCTATCAAAGCAGCTTCCATAGCCAATGCAACAATAGCAAAGATACAATAATATACAATAAAGGAGATTTACAATAAAAGTGCTTTAATCAAGTTAAATATTAGTATCTGTTTGCTACCTGCAGTCTCCTATGATTCAGGTCATAGAAACATACTTAATTAATAAATATAATTGTTGTGAATATTTTACTCTGCAAGATAAAAATGCAATTTCTAGTAAGATCTTATATAACATGCCTAACGAGAAGCAAGCTCCAAATTGAATTCAGTGTGGTTCCTGGCAGGTCAATAAAGAGAAAATTCTAGCCTAATGATATATAGCTTTTGAGAGTTCCTGTGGTCCAGTTTGTAACAAGCCAAAGACATTCTGAATTGACATTTCTTAATTTAGAAACCTTTCAGTACAATGCAATATAACACATAGTGTTGAAAGTGGTTTTCTTCCATGACCAAAAGATACTCATCTGCTGATAGCTGGTGAAAATAAAGACACACAATGCAGTATCTGCCGACAAAAAGATACCCCTTAATTTGAGTAACAAAAACACTTCTATGCATCTAGCTTTGCTGATATATTCTGAGTGAATTTTGGCAAGCTCCAAGGCAGCTAATTATTTGACAGTTTAAAAGCCATTCTTCTGAAGAGGTGGCTTTAAACCAGAGCATCGAAATGATGGAAGGAAGCAACTTGGAAGACTAATTAATGGGACTGCCAGATAAATAGCAAGAAATCCACATATTGCTAGATTCCAGCTTCAATTAGCGTTATATTGGCAGATCCAAGAATGACAACTAGAGATACTTCTGAGTAGTTTATTGTTGTTTGCCTATAGACAGAAATATTGCTAGACTAAAGTACTTAACAATGGAGCTATTAGATATACCCTATGAATGTCTAGGGGGAGGATCACTTTTGCCTTTTTCTATACATAAAAGATTCCAAGGTGCAATATTTTTTTCCATTGCCTAGGAAAGAGCCCCTCCCTCTTGTGATTCTGGACTACATTCCACCACATATACTTTAGTATATTTTGATATCATAAAAATATATTCTTCTTTAAAAAGTCAAGAATTCCTTCAATACCCTTGAACAATTTTGAGATGTGGCACAATGAGTTGACGTATTAGAATATGACAGTCAGAAACTATTGTACAACACTAGCACTGTTTAAAATAGTATATAAGTTATTCTGTTTTTATTTCTCTTTTATGGTAGTTGGAATGCCATGGCCAATTATACTGTATTCAATATATCTCGATGTAAACAATTAAAATATACTTTAAAAAGAAGAAGAAATGATAAACATCTGAGGCCAAAATATAGAATACTCCATCCAGACATGTTTACATGTTATGTAAATACTGCATATTCTAAGCCTACAAAATTTATAAACTGTCTGCATTAAGGAAAGATCCACAAAACAAATGGATTTTATTGCATTCTATTAGGTTACTGGTTGTCTTCTTCTCCTTCTTTCCTTCCATCTTTCCCAACATTACAGCATTTTCCAGAGAGCTAGGCATAATATATCTGAAGTAAAATAATGTGACCCTGGTCAATTTATATCTCGAGTTAGAATTCTGAATTGATTTGTTCAATGATCTGCTTGTTTGTTTTCAACTAGGCTATAGCTTACTAAAGCAACAAGCCTTTGTTCCCTGAGACAATTTGAGGGGAAGCGGGGAAAAGAATCTCTATGAGATGGACAGACCGCATAAATAAAACATGATTTATGCTGAGCAAATTAGTACAGAATCCAATTACCCTTTGCAGAGCAGGGTATGAATTTATATGAAATCATTCTGAACTGCATATATAAATAATGAGGCCTGTGTGAAGTAGCAATGCTTTATGAAGCTGCCTCAAGTTAGATCAAAGGAAGGATTTGATCTGGGTAAGCGGATCTACCTTAGCAGCACTCATCAAAGAAAGGTACTTTCTTTCAGATGGCTACTTTTCCAAAACTACTGGAAGGGGTTGTCTTTGACCTGTGCAGATTGACAAAGGCCTTCCATGAGTACCAAGCACCTCAAAGTTTCATAAAGCCACCTCAAAGCCCACTTTGATGGAGGGCTTTGAACAGGCCTTTGAGACTGGTAACATCTTCAGTGCCGCTATCACCCTGCTTAACATGTATCTTTTATTTGTGCAACAGGCAATCATACGGCAGTAATAAATATTTAAATCAATTAAAGTTAAATATAACTAGTATTAACTTTGTGTTAATCCAAAATTTACATTTATTTTTCTAAAACTAATTATTAGAGGTATTTATTGGTGTAGTGTATCCTGCCAGTCCACATAACATTGTACAATAAATTGGCATATACCATGATAGATAGCGCTGCTGTTACTATTGAGGTAAGACTCAACCAGTGGTGCTTGTTCTTCAGATTGTTTCATTCTACGGGTCCTTGTACGGCTGTCTACGTTGGACTGAACCATCATTGGTTCCTGACGCTTCTTCTTCTGCTTCTGCTCTAGCAATGCTCTCTACAAATAATGCAAAGAGACAAAAAATCAGTTCAAATGCTACAGCAGGATGAAAACTGCAAACATAAAGTTTGCTATGTACCTTAGTTATGTACTGAAACAAATGTTATCCTGTTTGATTTTAACGCATCATCACTTTTGCTAATATCTGTGTGAAAATAAACACTATTTACAGTATTAAAAGAAAACAACTGAAAGCCAGATATTTCAAATAAAAACAAGAACAGGAAGCCCCTCAGAAGTAGATGTCGTACAGGACTGTACTCCATGACCCATTCTCAGTCATCCAGGTCATCGTTGTCCCAAAGGTGCTTTTTTTCAGGAGGAAACTAGATTTTCTTGTTTTTTCTTTTGAATACGTTTCACTTTGGGACAACCATGACCTGGATGACTGAGAATCTCTACAGACTTTTAGAAATGGATTTTCAGAGGAAAAATTGCAGACTACAGGAACCAGAAGCACTATTCAGGTGACCCTGAGGACACAGATAAACCTCCAAGTGCTTCAACAACCCTTTAAAAGGATGCAAATGATCAGCTGTCTGCAAGGAATATAAATCCTTCCATTCTCCACTGTCAGAGCTGAAGAAGCTTCTTGGATAAAAAGCAAAATGTCTTCAAAAGAAAAATCAAGAAATTCCAGTTGCGTTCTGGAAAAAGCACCTTTGGGACCAACATGACTTGGATGATTGAGAATCTCTACAGACTTTTAAATAAAATATATTTTCCTTATATTAGACAAGTCCAGTTACATAAGTTCTATTTTTCAACATGAAAAAGCACAAGCAACATTTCAAAAACTCACCTGCCTGTCAAGCTTTTGTTGTCGCAGGTTGCTGCTCTCGTCATCTAAAACACTGCCAAGATAAATATTTTTTAAAAACATAAATTATTAATCTACTCACAGAAGAAATTCTTGTTATTTTCAATAAGCACACATATTTATACCTTCTGTTTATAAGTATCTCATAATAGTCAGTCCCATTCGATTAGACTATTCCTCCCATTCTCTCTAGCCACGTTCCGGGATAGAAAAGACTGATTTATAGAAACTATGTGCATTGTATATCCGTCTGATTCATGTGATTATCTATCTTCAGCTTGAGGAGCTTTATAAAATAAGTTCTCAGCTTCGAAGAGATGTGGATTATGTATCACCTTAGTTTTTCCCTTCATGTAACAACTCCTCACCACATCACCAGGCTCATCTATACACAAGTCTATATACTACATCACTGCCATAAGTGAATATTTTGATAAAATACATAAGCAGAATAGAGTAGAACAGAATAGAACAATGTGGGAATTAACCATGTAAATTGGGACTAGATGTATTAAATCTATACCCTATTCAAATATTTCACAATTTATTGAAAGAGCCAAGCAGGAACTTGGCATAAGCACACTTAAGGAAAGGTATCAGCCAGATCCACAATTCCTAATAAGCACATCTAACAACTTCATAAAGATGTTAAGACAGCCAGACTAGGATCTTATGGTACTGCATAATATAGGGGCTGAAGATGGAACAGTGTTCCCCAAATATCTCATCAGGCAACTGCCTCCAGAATAGAAGTAGAACTATACTACTCCTAGTAGTAGATAGCAGAGCCATGGCTTGCTTCTCTCCTCTCTCCTCACCCTCCCTCCAAAAAAACCCTTCCCAATGTGGTCCAGGAGGAGTCAATGGCTAATGACATCAAAATCTATAGAAATATCAAGAGCACAAACATACCCATCTTAGTCCCTCACATCATCCACAAGGCCAACTAATAAATCTGTATGTCATGACTTGTCTTGAAATCAAATTGAAATAGACTCAGAAAACTACACAACTGTACTAAGAGCTAACTGACCATCACTCTCAGACCTACTTTCACTGGAAAAGACAAACAAACCTAAAGTTTGTCTAAAGTTAGATTTAAAAGTATTTTTTTAAAAAAAGAGTTATGTAATTATCTCCTTCAAGTCAGATGATATCTCTGCCCAATGAAAGGAAACTGCGTGATCAAACATAGCATCATCTTAGTGTAGCCAGAACAGCCAAGATGGAATTTGATGTCATAGATTCATTCAAGCCAACTATTATGATCCAATAGTATCATTTAGGCACAAGGATCACTGTATGCAAACTTACAATAAAATCACAGTGGGAGAAGATTAACATTGAGGTAATCCCTTCTCACCATAAAGAGAATTAAAAGAATTTGATATTACTAAAAACTCAAAACAAATAAAAATAAAACTAAAAGCAATGAAGAGCTAAAACAACAAAACACATTTCACCTATACTCCTTGTGCAAAAAGAATAGTCTTGATCAAGCAGCAGAAAGACATCTTAGGTAATAGATATTTAGCATGGTTTAATATAAAGAGCCAATTTGGTGTAGTGATTAAGGCACCAGACTATTGAAACCAGAAGACTCTGAATTCTAGTCCTTAGGCACAAAGCCAACTGCATTCTAATCCTATATTAGCCACAAAGCCAACTCCTTCTCTCTTAGCCCTAGAATGGAGATAATGGAAAACCATTTCTGAAAAATCTCTCTCCTCTGGCTTACTTTAATCCAGGGGTCCCCAACCACCAGGCCCTGGACCGGTACCAGTCCGTGGAACATTTTCTACCGGGCCACCGGTTTGCTGAATGCCGCCATCTTGTTTTGATGAGAAAGTGCTTCTGGTTGGAAAGCAGCGTTTGGGTCCTGAAGGAATCCTTGCACCTTAGTTTCATCAAAGGGGGGTGGTAGCTTCAAACGAAACTAAGGCGTGAGGATTCTTTCAGCACCCAAGGCAAGGCGAGCTGAGCGACCGTCCCGAAGCCGTCCCGAAGCCCATCGACAAAGGTACAAAGGAGGAGTTGAAGGTGGCGGGGAGAAGCGGGGGACGGCTGGCTGGCCAGTCGCTCAGCTCGCCTTGCCTTGTCATGCGTGTTGATGCCGGTACCGGGCCGCGGATCATTTTGTGATGCCGGTACCGGGCCATGGCACAAAAAAGGTTGGGGGCCACTGCTTTAATCCATGGAATAATCATTTTGTTAGAAGTTGCTGGTACTTTCTACCTGTGCAATGTGAGTTTTAGTGGATAACCAAGTTTTGCATGATTAATGGGAATATTTTCATGCTGACATTTAACATCACAATCTGAGACTCTAAAGGAATATGATTAAATCAAATCAAATAATGAATCAAATAATGTTGAAACTTCCTGTTAGGAGGCTCCAATCTATTTATTATGCTATCAAATTTCACAGCTAGTACTGGACACCTTACATAACATGATTCAGGGTTGATATAACTCACTTTTCAAAAAACAAATCCACTTTGCAAAATATCTGACAAGTTTCAAAATAATTTCCTTTAAAAGGTTATGTGTTCATTTAAAGTGCAGAAACGACAGTGGTGAAAATGAAGTTAGAGTTTGGCTTAACTGCATTTATATTATTTTAATACAGGCATTCCTTGAGTTGTTTAGCAACTGTTCAAAGTCATGACAATGTTGAAAAAAGTGGCTTTCAACCAGATCTCACACTTAAAACCATCACAGCATCCTCATGGTCACTTGATCATTATCCTGGTATTTGGCAATCAGCTCACACTTATAACAATTGCAGCTTCCTGAACCTGCAACTTTCTCAACCAGCTTCTGACAAGCAAAGTTGAGAAAGCCAGCAGGGAAGGTCACAAATCATAGTCAGCTGTTGTCTTGCTTAACTGTTATAGTACTTGCTAAATGACCATGGGAAAAAAACAGATCATAAAATTGGGTGCAATCATGATGCCTAATTCATATAACAATGAATTTTCCAGTCCCAACTGTGTTGAGGACTACCTTTAGGGCAACCTCTGTAGGAAAGTTGTCATTCCATCTGAGTTGGTGATTAATAATTTATTTCATGTATGGACTCTCTCCTGCAGATCCCAACTGGTTTAATAACTCATTGACAGGAAGTTTCTCATTTTAAAATTCCATGTTTCTTATCCTAAAAAGAACCTGTCTTAGGCGCATCTCTACAAATCTTCTACAATACTTTTTTGCTCTTTTATCAGCATTTGAATGATATTTGATAATTATAGCTGGGTATGGGGAAATCTCCAGTGCAACACGACCTAGAAACACTGACTGAATTTATTGTTATTGCTATTTTTTTATTTTTTAACCACAAACATAGACATAGAACAACAAATAAAACCATCTTTCCATTGTACAGTGTGTTGGTTGTATCTTTTGTGCACAATATCAGCGAAACGCTGACTGAATTTAGACTTCCAAGGACTCACCTGTGAGAAACAGAACATGGTACAGAAACTACTACTAAGCATATTTTAATTTTCCTGATCTGAATGAGGAGAAATTGGGTGGTTATTTCCCGTTCTTTTTTCAAGACTGAGTATTATAAAAAGAAACAAACATAACCTTGCAGGTGATTCAGATTCCCAGGTGAAAAACAAGATCGATGCCACATTTTAAACTGGAATAATACTACATCATTGCTTTATTAGGATCTAGAAACTGCACATTTGAGTCAAGAAACAGCAGTAATGATGTCTAGCAAAACTCTTAACTGAGAAGAAAAGCGACTGCACAATTGTTCGAAAAGTAGATTTTTATAACAATCATAAAATTAGTTACAGTCTGGCTGGATAACTCAATGAATATTATGACTGATAGATAATATATATAGCTCCAACTTGTAATGAGGGGCCTTGATGCTCTATGACTGGGGTGTCAAATGCAATTTCATTGAGGGCCGCATCAGGGTTGTGTTTGAGTTTGGGGGCCCAGGGTGGACATGGCCAGGGTGAGCATGGCCAGCTCAACATCACTCGTATTGGAGGCGCCTGTGGGGGCCTGAGCACTCTGTCAGCGAAAATAGGCTCCCAAACTCCATTTTTGGCTGCGTTGGCCTCCTGCAATTCCCTGTCAGCGAAAATGGATCTCAGGATCCATGGAAAATGGATCCCATGGCCCTCCCAACCTCCATTTACACTGGCAGAAGCACCGCAGGCCAGTCCTCCACTGTTTCCAGGGAGGCCCTGTGGGCCAGATCTAAGCACCTCATGGGCTGGATCCAGCCCAAGGGCCTTGAGTTTGACACCCCTGCTCTATGAGCTTGGTTGTTTTCTTGCAGGTGTTACATTACAGATGTTTCCACATCCAAAGTAGATAACATCATTATCTTGCAGTTGTTTTTTTAAAATGTTTCATTACCCAAAGTACGTAACATCTTCAGTTATCACAAGAAAACAAGCTCAGAGAGCACAAAGGACTCAATATTAAGACTTTTCTGTTTTGCCCTCTATTCCACAGCCATGGAATAGTCATGTAAAAAACTTACTATATAGCCAAGGGGTAGTGTGGGAATAAACTTTGCCCTGAGCTTGAGCAATGATTAATATAATGCCTTATACATTCATGCCTGTCACTAAGATAGTTCAAAGAAAAGAAAACAATAAGAACAAATACAAACAAAGAGGCAGCTTAGACAACTGCAAACAAGCCTGTACTATATCTAATTATTAATCCACAATGTAATTGCTTACTATGCACAAAAATCTCAATAAAAGGAAGCACTGGAATTTTATTCTGGGCTCCCATCCCGAGTACACATGCTTGTGTCTCATTCTTTCCTTGGGAGACCACCACAAGTGGTGACCCCGACGTGATCCACTGCAGGTGGTACGTGTCCAGACCTCTGTGTTTCCTCACCTAGAATAGGTAAAGTACATACTTAACTATTCCTGGATAATAGGATTATTCGGGAAACATGGGGGGGAAACTCTCTCAGCCACAGGAACGTCATGTAAGTGAGCTGCTGAAGTTAGTCAGGACAAACTTCTTTATCTTTAAACCCTCTGGGGGGGAGCAAATAGTTCTTTCAAAAGGTAATGTGAAAGGGCTGCTGCAAGAGATCTGGCGACAATGTCCCTGGTACTCAGAGAAGGGCTTTTTAAAGTTAGACACATGGAGGAAAATTGGAACTATCTTTCATGAAGAGCCATGAGCAACAGCTGAAATTTTGATATATTGGAAGGTTGTTATGACTGCTTTAGAGACCCAGCAACAACCTCTTTTAAAACCTTTAACAGAACCTCCTCCTTATGAAGGAGTTGTGTTGCACCCCCCAATTTCAAAACTGGAATATGCATTCTCAACCCCAACTGCACCTATACCTGTAGAGGAGAAAATCCAACCACAAATGGGGAAAGTTCAAGCAATGATGCATCAGGCTTTCAATGAAGGGAAATTAGAGCCTGATGAGATTCCCCAGATGAATTTGTTTCCAGTTAATAGGCAAGTGAATGCTCAAGGCAATCTGCAGGCTGAATGGGTTCCGATTCCTTTGTCAGTACTTAGGGAGATTAAGAAAGCTGTTAAAAATTATGGTATTCAAAGTCCCTTTACAAAGGGTCTCCTGACAAGTTTGGCTACCTCACGCATGATTCCTAATGACTGGAAAGATTTAATGAGAATGATATTGAGTTCTACTCAGTATGTGGATTTTGATTCAGAATATCAAAGAGAAGCTATCACTAGGGGACGGAATTCAGGGGGGCTGTATACGCCAGACCAAATCTACGGGGCAGGCTTATTTGAATCCACTGCTGATCAAGCTACTAATTTGCCTGATCACGCACTTCCCGTAGTTATGGCAGTTGTCCTTGGGGCATTGTCCCACATCCAGGATGTGGGAACCCCGGCACAGTCTTTTTCTCAAATTAAGCAAACATCATCTGAGTCTTATAACGATTTTGTGGAAAGGCTACAATTGGCTATTACCCGGCAAATTTCAAATGAAGAAGCAGCAAAGGAACTTTTGCTGAGATTAGCAATTGAAAATGCAAACACTGACTGCAAGCGTATCTTACAGCCTTTGATGGCTAGAGGTGAGGTTACTCTGGCTGATCTGTTAAAGGCATGTGCAGTGGTGGGTTCTCAAGCTTACAACATGGAGATTTTGGCTATGGCATTGAATTGTTTTAATTGTGGGAAGCCTGGCCATTTTAAAGCCCAGTGCCATGCCCCGGGGGCGGGGGGAAATGGCATTTAACAAAAATAAAAATAGGGACATCCGCCTGAAGTCGGTCTGTCCAAAATGCAAAAAAGGGTTTCATTAGGTAAATCAATGTCGCTCTGATCAGAACCAAAATTCGGGAAAACTAAATTTGGAGCGTGCAGCTAGCCCCGCTCCCAAGGCTGTCACAAAAGCATCGCCTGCAATTACTAGAAGTGCAGGTTTGGATTTAAAAATGTTGAACTCAATTGATGTGACTTTTCCTAATCAAGTGTACATTGAGGACACTCATTTGCATGGGCCACTGCCAGAAAAAACAGTGGGATTGGTACTTCCCAGGTCTTCTGCATCAGAAAAAGGGTTTTTTGTTATTCCAGGGGTTATTGATCAAGATTATAAAGAGGTTATTAAGGTACAATTGTACACTGATACTCCTGCATCATTAATGGCCGGTGACTCTATTGCCCAGTTATTATTGTTTCCATACATTCCTATGAATCCTTTAATTGGGATCCCACGAACTGGCGGTTTTGGGTCCACTGACGGTCCACGGTTTTGGGTTCTTCAGTTGCTGCAGAATTGCTAGCGCTGACAAAAAATTTGACTACAGACCAACCAAAAATGACAATTGAAATTCAGGGAAAATCATTTTCTGGCCTTATAGATTCCGGAGCAGATGTCTCTGTGATATGCCAAAAGGAGTGGCCAAATGAATGGGCGCTGGAGGATTCTCCAGCTGTTCGTGGTGTAGGTGGTATGCAGTTTGCAAGAAGCAGTGTACATTGGTTGAAGGCATTGCATAGAGAAACTGGCGAGACTGCAAGCATTCAACCTCTTGTGTTGCCCCTGCATATAAACTTGTGGGGTAGAGATTTGCTGTCACAATTTCGCACAAAAATTGTTATTGGATAATGGAAAAATTGCAATTGTTAACCTCTCAGCCAGTTTGGATTGACCAATGGCCACTTCCAAAGGAAAAGCTTATAGCTTTACATCAATTGGTAGCTGAGCAGCTATAGTCAGGCCATTGTGGAACGAGCTCATCAGACGCTCAAACAAGCACTCCTTCACATAAAAACAAAAACAGGGAAGTGGATGGATATGGTTTGCCTTACATACAAAACATTCTTAATATTACTTTATATACTTTAAATTTTTTAAACATGACAGGATCTGCTGCTGCTATGGCAGCGAGTAGACATTTTGCTTCCTCCCCTTCTGCAGGTACGCCAAGACCAAAAGTTCGGTATAGGAGACTGCCAGATCCAATGTGGGGAGGACCTGTCCCGCTGATAACTCGGGGCCGAGGATACGCTGCTGTTGAAGATGAGGGGACAGTTGTTTGGGTTCCTGCTCGCTTTGTGCGTCCTTATCATCAGCCAAAGGGGCAAGGGGGTGGATTTGGGGGAATGGAAAAGAAACACATTGATCCAGGACATGGAGAAGCTAGCAAACCTCCATAATAAAACTGATTGTTGGGTATGTATGCACATGTCAACTCACAAAACATCAGGGCTTCCAATGGTTGCAGTACCCCTGGCCGAAGGTGACTGGTATAAGGGACAATGCTATGGTTGTTCAGGGATGTGGTCTAACAGTTGGACTACAAGTAACATAAATACCTTACACCTTGGAAGCCGGATCCAAGAGGTGGCAGGTATCTGCTGGACTCACAATGAGATGGTAGAGAATATGACTTACTTGGGGACATATCCGTTTTGCAACAAAACAATTGTTATTAGCAATGGAAGTCGGGTTTATCCGGATGACATGAAAACTAAAAATCTCACTTACTTTGTACATAACATTTCTAGATTTGATATCACATCTTTGATCAATGAAAATGGGTGTCCATATATTCCTGCCACATGTTGTCCCACCACGGAGGACAGCAACCGGTTGCCCAAATGTGTGAATGGGAAATACGCACCATTGTCCACTTATTTGGCTATGTTAATGGAATCCTTTGCAAAATTAATCTATGCTGAGCCAAATAAGGTTGGTCATCTCCTGGGAGCAAATCTATGGTTGCTGTGTGGACGGATGGCCTATGATCGCATGCCAGCACGATGGAAAGGGGTCTGCACCTTTGGGAAAGTAATCCCATCTCATTTCATTCAAAAATCATTAGGGACTGCTCATATCCGCAATGCGTGTTCCGCAACGGAAGTAAACTCTGTTTTGACTCATGACTACTGGACACAGATATCAAGGGGAGTTATTCCTCCTTTAGGAGTCATGATGAACTATAGAGATTTGCATCGTTTAAACAATTGGACAGTTACTATGTTTAAAGACACCATTAAAACTCTAAAGCTGCTTGAAGAAGAGCAAGGAAAAATCCTTGACTTTGTCCTGCAAACCAGATATGCGGTGGACACTATTTTGGCTGCGCAAGGGGGAGTTTGCGCTGTGATTCATATGCATTGTTGCATGTATATCTCTGATTATTCTCCAAACATTACAGCTACTATACAGCATATGGAACAAACCCTGAATGAGAATCCATTACAATCGGAGGACGAGGGACTGGACATGTGGTCTGCACTTTGGTCCTGGTTGCCAGATGGTTCATGGATTCATCACCTAATTGTTGGAGTGATGTTGCTTATTATATTTTCTCTCTGTGTATGCTGTTGTATTCAATGTCTCCCTGGACTTTTAGGAATGTGTCGAGTGAAGCCTATGGAAGGAGAATTGCTGTTGCAGATGGCGAAAAGCTACCGAGGCATCCGTGATCATCAAAACACTAAAACAGGGGAGATGTGGGAATAAACTTTGGCCTGAGCTTGATCAATGATTAATATAATGCCTTATACATTCATGCCTGTCTAAAGGTCACTAAGATAGTTCAAAGAAAAGAGAACAATAAGAACAAATACAAACAAAGAGGCAGCTTAGACAACTGCAAACAAGCCTGTACTATATCTAATTATTAATCCACAATGTAATCGCTTACTATGCACAAAAATCTCAATAAAAGGAAGCACTGGAATTTTATTCTGGGCTCCCATCCCGAGTACACACACTTGTGTCTCATTCTTTCCATGGGAGACCACCACAGGATAGTCATGTAAAAAGGTTACTTATAAAGTCATCTGCACTTTGCCTACACAGGCATCCATGGGAAGAATAAGGAGAAGGAAAATGATGGGACATGATTTAACAAAAGTGATTTAGGCACGTGTCTGACATTAGAAAGGACTTATGAAAAGATGGGGTATGCATCATGATATCACTGTGCACATAATTTTTTCAACATCTGGCCAGTTCCAGAAGATCTTTGAGTCTGACCAAGAATTTGCCTGTTATCTTCAGTTCTAGATCTCTAAGCAGTTCTAGGTTTTGTGGTTTTGTGACTGTCTGAACCTAAAGCTGATCATAGCATATGTGCACCATGCTGTACCATGTGCACTTGGAAAACTAACTCATACTTCTCCTGATTGGAATCTATCCTCTGAAAAACATAAGGTTTGATTTATACCATAGATTACTTGGGTATATTCCTAGCAGTATAAAACACTTCCAACAGAAGAAAATTCAGATTTTTATTAAAAATATGCTATGCTATTTCAAAGAAACTTGGACATGCTTGTATGTCCTCTGTGCATATATAAGGTTCTTTGAAGTACTGGAACATAATTTATTTAAAAATAAAACATCTCTCAAAATTGGATACAGCTTATGGTTGTAACTTTTGCTTTATTCCATATTTTTAACATTTGTCTTCAATAGAACTTTACTCCCAGAAGTGAATAAGATATATATGTGTATGTGAATGTACATAAAAGTCTTTTCAGAAATACCCAACAAGCACAGACAGATAAATGGCACTTATGTGACAAGTATAATACAGGGAGTGTGTCCACCATGTTGACATTTTTCAAATCCTTTTCCACTTCACTGTAGATTTCAGACGCATCCAAGAGTTTGAAATGGAGCATTTCACACTACAGTATTCAAAGCCAAGCCTAGTTTTGGAGAACAGCTCTAAATCTATACAGAAATCAACACTTTAGACAGCAAATTATTTTGAAGCATGGGAATCAATATTAGAATGTCAAAAAAGTCAAGACAGTTCTCCGTAGAACTGCTGTGAGCATCCAGAGAGTGGGAGGTGCTTCAGTCTTCACTTCTCACAGGCTGAGCTGAAATTGAGGAACGCCCTCCTCCTCCACGTGACTCCTCCATGCGTTCCCCCCAGTTTTAGCTCAGCCTTCGAGAAGCAGGCAGCTTTTCTCGTTCCTTGGCCGTTTCAGGTGATCGTTGAGAGTTGGATCAGGTTTGATTTCATTTTTTTCTCTCCTTGCAAGGCTAGTGCAATCCCAAATTTAGTTGGTGGAGCGATTTCGTTCCCAGGAGGGAAGTAAGGGGTTTGGAGCCTTTTGCCCCCCCCCCCTTCTAATCTATCCTCTGCCGTTCCAAGCGTGCTGGGCTCAGCCGCTTGGCCCTGCGCTGTATTTTTAAAAGCGCAATTGCGTCTTCCCCCCTAGAACGCCTCAGAGGAGGCAGCGCTTCCTCTCCCAGCTCTTTCCTTCGCTCATTTGAAGTTGCGGTGGGCTGGTGCGCTTCTGAGCTGTGCGCTCTGAGCCGGGCGGCCATTTTTGGGCACGCCTCGTGGCCGGCACCATTTTGTTTTCTGAACAAGTAAGGCCTTCTTCTTTTTGGATTAAGAGTGAGCTGCGAGGTTTTTTGTAGGCCCTTTAGCGGGACCGTCAGGCCGCGTGGAGCCTTTGTTTTTACTGAGAGAGCACTGTGGCCCTGTGCCCTGTTGTCTCTCTAAGAGTTAATATTGTTGGCTTTCTTCCTTGGCCCGCAGCTAGTTCAGAAGCGCAGGCACGTACTCTCCATGTTGTTGGGGGCTGCCTATAGAGGCCCCTTTTTTCTTGTCTTGCCTTTTACAATTGCTTGGCCTCAGCATTCATTTGGTCTATTTGGAATTAAGTTATTATTATTTTTTGCTGTACCTTTTTGGGTCTATTTGGTTTTCCTTACTTGAACCTGACCCCTTTTTTTTGTATTTAATTGCCAGTATATATATTCAGGTTTTTAATTTAGCTGCTAGAATTTTTTCTGTTTTTTTATTGCATAAGGTTCAAAAAAAAAAAAGAGAAAGGAGATTTTTTTGAATAGATAATAGCTAGTTCTAGAATAAAATTTCTTTCAAAAAGGGGGACATGACCCAATTTTAGGAAAACCGGTTTACGTTTGTAGGCCGAACTCCTAGGCGTGCCAACCGCCATTTTCTTTCAATACCATGGCAGAGACTAATCCTACTGGCTCTTCTCTGAAGGCCAAGTCTAAGACGCACTACCTTCGCAAAAGGGACAAGGATTCTTCCAGTGCTTCTCAAAGAGATGCCTTACGACATCATAAGGCCCTAGAAAGGGAATTTAGCAAGCGGGCTAAAGAGTCTCACTCTATAACACCTGCCTTTCCTTCTACCCCCCCCCCCCCGCCGAGCCAACCCTCTTCCTCTAGGGGCAGTACTTCCACCCGAGGCCGCCAGCCCTCCCGTGTACCAGAGGCGACATTTATGCCGACCGCTGCAGGCCTACGCTCTGAGGATCCTGCTCCAATCATTGTACCTGAGAACATCAGGGAATGGATGCAGTCTGCCATCCATCAAGGTATAGCTGAAGGAATGCAGCAGCTCGCTAGACCGGATTCCCGAGGGAGGACTCCCAAGGCTGAGTCTTTATCCGGGAGATCTCCTTCTGCACCAGCATCACAGCATGGTCAGGTACCTCCTCACATGGATGTTCCATTCCCAGACGGGGAGGATACCCAAGAAGAAGAGGGAGTGGGCCTTGAACCGTTCGGAGAGTACGAAGGTTCTGATAGAGGTTCCTTACAGTATTCGGAACCCTTTCTGGAGGGGGACCTAATGGAGGGAGAAATGTTGGAAGATGAGGGTCTTTCTCCTGAACAACCTGCTGTTGTGGGTCTTTTTAAACCCCATTTATTTAAGTCCTTGCTATTTAAGGCAAAGAACATTTCAGGTCTGGCCTCTCAGCCTCCTTCTAAACCCCCTCCATCGAGTCCAGAAGGTCCTGATGACCTTATGTTCAGACAGCCGACAGTGGCAGCAGACATTATTCCGGCCCCCCCAATCTTCTCAGATCTGGTGGCAAAGCAGTTGGCCTCGGTGGGTCCTTCTCCGGCCCCTTCTAGTCAGGACAAGAGGTTGTTTACCCTGGATCCGGATTTCTCAGCTATGTTAGACACCCTGGAAGTAGATGATCCGATTGTAAGACTTGCTTCCTCTTCCAATCCTACCGATGCACTGGAGGCACTGAAGCCGGAGGATAAGCGAGCGGAGATGGCGCTCCGGCGGGCTCACACCGCTGATGCCTGGGCTATCCGGTCAGCCATGGCCGCTTCCTTTTTCACCCGATCCTCCATCAGGTGGCTCAGACAGCTGAAGCAACACATTTCCCCAGCTGATATCAGAGCCCATCAAGATATTGCAAAGATCACGGCAGCGGCGGAATTTGCAGCCGACGCTACCTTTCATTCGGTTAAGTTCTCATCTCGAGCTATTTCTTCCCATGTTTCTGCCAGACGATTGCTTTGGCTTCGTCACTGGCAGGCTGATATTAAAAATAAGTCTAAGTTGACTTCAGCCCCCATAGTAAAAGGGAAATTATTCGGGCCCGCTCTGGAGCCATTGCTCCTGAAACCCGAAATAAGAAAAAGTTTCTTCCTTCACTTTTTCGTAGGCAGGAAGCCAAGAGTTCCCAGTCCTTTCAGAGAGGCTCCTTTCGTCCCTCCTTCCAGTCATCATTCTCTCCTAGATTTCAGGGCTCCCCCTCATTCCGGCCATCCTACCAGGACCGGGGCGACTCAGAAGACAGAAGCAAGAGAAGGGGCAGCTACAGAAGGCCCTTCAGGGGTTCCGGGAGTAGAGCGGCCCGTCGGCCCAGGTAGCGTTGCAGGTTTTCTTACTATAGGCGGCCGCCTCAGGCATTTTGCCGACAAGTGGGAGGAATCCACCTCTGATACTTGGGTTACAAATTCAGTGCGCTTTGGCTTGACCCTGCAGTTTCTCACTCCTCCCCCTGAACATTTCAGGGTTTCACCCATTTCTAGGAATCCTACTAAACGAGCTCTTATGACTTCTGCCATCAAACTTCTCTCTGATATTAGGGCTATTCAACCTGTACCCCCATCCCAACAGGGACGGGGTTTCTATTCATTTTTATTCTTGGTGCCTAAACATTCCGGGGGATGGAGACCCATTTTAGATCTTAAGAGGTTAAATCGTTTTATTGTACGCCATAAAATCAAAATGCAGACTCTGCAGTCGATTTTACAGAGCATCAGAGAAGGAGACTGGCTTACGTCAATTGACCTTTCCGAGGCTTATCTCCATATTCCCATTCATTCCTCGTATTCTAAATATCTCAGATTTTGTTATAATAATCAGCATTTCCAGTATGTAGCCCTCCCCTTTGGTCCAGCCTCAGCTCCGAGATCTTTCACTAAGGTATTGGCGGCTATTGCAGCTCACCTTAGACAAATTCCCATCCGGATCCACTGTTACCTTGACGATATCCTGGTTGTATCCCCTTCCCGACATCAAGCCGAGAGCGATACTAGCGCTACCCTCTCGGTACTTCAGTCCCACGGGTTATTAGTAAACTGGGAGAAGAGTCAGCTTACCCCCTCCACTAGTATATCCCATCTAGGGGCTGTGATTGACTCTGTTGAAGGAAGGGTCTTTCTCTCTCAGGAGAGACTTATTAGTATCCGCACCACTATCAGGGATATCCAGGGGACCGGGAAAGCATCGTTGCTCAATTTATCCAAACTGCTAGGGAAGCTAGTTTCCTGTATTTCCATTATTCCATGGGCTCACTTGCATTCCAGATCTTTGCAATGGTTCCTCCTTCCGTATCAGCGTTCAGGAAGGAGCACGTCAAGGTTTATAGTGAAGGTCCCGCCGAAAGTTCTCGCCTCCCTCCTGTGGTGGACACGACCATCTGTCAACAGAGGTCAGTTATTCCAGGAACCTCAAAGGGTTGTTCTCACGACAGACGCAAGTCTTTCCGGATGGGGGGCCCACCTACAATCTCTCTCAGCACAGGGAGTTTGGACTCATGCGGAGCAAAGTCGGAGCATCAACTGGTTGGAGCTTCGTGCAGTGTACCTGGCTCAGCGAGCATTCCTTCATCGGGTAAGGGGGTGCCATGTCCTGGTCCTAACGGACAATACTCCAACCAAGGCCCACATCAATATAATCACCAAATTTTACTTAAGAGAAAATAGTTTGGGAAGGCTCAGATGTTCTCATCTCTTTTTTGGAACTCTTCTGCTTTTCCCACCAATTCCTTCAATCTTGTTATACCAAAGACAATCCATTAAAAAGAAAAACAATGAAATGACATCATCTCAGGCTGTCTTTGGAGCAGGGGGGAAGGAGATGTTTCTTCCAAACTAGCCCTTTCTAGCCTTTTGGAAAATAATGCTGTATATCCAGGGGTCTTCAAACTTGACAGCTTTAAGGCTTGTGGACTTCAACTCCCAGAATTCCTCCTCCAGTCATGTTAGCTCAGGAATTATGGGAGTTGAAGTCCACAAGTCTTAAACTTGGCAAGTTTGAAGTCCCTTGCTGTATAGGTTCCAGATCCATACTAGTCTTAAACCATGACGGTGCAGGATAGCAGAGGTTGAAAATATTTAATAATTTGGGCAGCCACCCAAATATCACTTGCAGATATCCTTTAAAATACTCCAAAATGCAATGGACTAAAAAAAAAAACAACCAGCTAAATCCTCAATCTCCTGGTCAATGAACAAAGATCAAGAAGTAAAAGGCAATAAAAGAATAATTCAGATTTATCTCTCTCTTTTTTTGCCCCATTCAACTGAATTAACCATTTCAATGCAGGTACCATATTATCGCATTACCCTTGCAAAGCTATCATTACAGCACTCTACAATAACAAAGATACAATTCTACAAAGATTGATGTGCAATTGCTTCATTTTTTTCCCCAAATGTTCTTAGTAAACTTTATTTCTGGGACAACCTGAAATACTCGAAGAGAACCAGAAAGGGGGAAAGTCCCCCACCCACTCCAAGCTGTTTCCTTTTATCTCTGAGTTTCTCTTCTATTCATTTTTTTTGCACATAAATCCAGCCCTAACGTTTGACAATTTCATTGGACTTGGGAGTTTAGCACAAAAAAACATATAAAATTCAAAGGTAGCCATCAGACAGTTCAAAGATAAGGCATAAAAATCAAAATTCTAAGTAAACAATAAAAATAAAACATTTTATTTATAAATAGAAAATACAGGGTGAGCCTTAATCTCTGTACCCATTTAACCGTTGTCAAGCTTCTCAGGAAATGCAATTATCCACTGAAAAATATGTCGCATCTCCACCAGCTCTGCAAGTCATTAACTATTTATTTGGCCATAAGCACCAGTTCAAATAACATTACATTAGAAACAGAAAATTTTTGTTGAAATTCGCTGGGTTCCTTCTTGTAGACTGCAGAAATTCTGTAGCATTTGGATACAAAGCAGAAATGTTTGGCATTAGATGGGAGAAGTGGTGAAAACTTGTCATCTAAGGGGCGTGCATAAGCACACAATTTTGCCCACTGTCCCTGTCCTATTGTCCACAATTATTCGTACTTATTTCATGTATTTATACTTATGTTTATTCTTATTTCTATTATTTTGTAATGACAAATCAAATAAATAAATAAAAATAAATAAAATTAATATTGAATTGCCATGATTGTGCTTCTGTTTTAGAGCCTAAAGCCTTTCATGGTCCGTAGAAAGCAGAGAATGACAACATAAATGACTAGTGCACTACTACTTAATACCTCAAATTATATATATTTTCTAAAAGAAAACTGGCAAGGGATTTTGAGACCACTATTTGTTTTTTCCACAATAAACACAGAGGCTGAATAAGTATGCTAGCTAATCTACGGAAATAGTCTAAGAACCAGATATATGCTACAATGCATTTTTTAAATGATACAGTTTTGGATTTTATTTACCTTTCTTTTAAGTCTACTTTTAGAACCCAGTTTCAAGAGACACATTTTTTATATTTGGTATTAGTATAAGATATTACAATGAACAATAAACCACATACATTTATTCTAACAAAGTCTGCTATGCTGCTGAGTAAGCAGATTTTTATATATAATGTGTGTATTTATTTATTGTAATCCCAATACTTAAGGCGCTTTTCAAAACTGATTCAGAGTTTTATTGTCAAATTCCACAGGCTCCTTCCTGCACAGGAGAAAATGCTTGTTTCAACTAGTCATTTTATGCTAATCTGGCAGAAATTAGTTTATAAGAATCTGTCAGGGACCCAGAAATTCTGATTTTCTTCTTTTAAAGATGACATCTTAAAACTCTAAATGATGTATGTGCATTTTTTTTAAAAAAAAATCCTTCCCCAGATCTTTCCATAATTATTGTTTTAAGAATATTTTTTTAATTGTTTATAACTGCTCTGCTTATTCAGACATGGAATAAAAGTTCTCCAAAGGTGCTCAAAAACACTAATAACTGAAATTATGCAATAAAACATAGCCAAAAAACAGCAGCAGCAGCAAGATGCTATGTGTCTGAACCATGAACAATGCCTTAAATTTTTAATGCTTCAATTTTTGGTGATGATGAAATATGTTAGGAAAGGGGTTTTTTTTCAGAATAAAAGCAAAATGATGATGATGATGATGAATGTCACCTTGTTATATGTCAACATATGTGATGAAATTACCATGAAGTTTTGGTTAAGTGATGTACATATATGATTAACCGATTACAGTGTTTGGTGTGTTCTTTGATCAGGAAGAGTTTCTACTGTACATTATTTCCAAAGCTATCCTTCCACTTTGAGCTGCCACAACTTTCTTCAACATGCTTTCCTTGGATGCCAGGTCTGTACTAATATTATAATACCTTATGGAGATTGACTAATTGGGAAGGGTAACAAGACATAACTTGGGGGCATTCTGTACCAGTTCAGTTCAATTAGCTGTGATAACAATAGCACTAGTAATAGCACTTATGTACTGCTTCACAGTGCTTTACACTACAGCCCTCTCTAAGTGGTTTTACAGAGTCAGTATATTGTCCCCAACAATCTGGGTCCTCACTTTACCGACCTTGGAAGGGTGAAAGAATGAGTCAAACTTGAGCCAATGAGACTCGAACTGCCAAACTGCTGGCAGCCAACTGTCAAGCAGAATTAACCTGCATATTGCATTCTGACCACTGCCCTACTCTTTTCATAGGAGCTTCATTTATATAGAAAGTCACAGGTGCTGCTGAGACTATTTTTCCCAAGAAGAGTCAAGCAGCAGGAGGAAGATGGACTGCAGCTTGAATTAAATCTGACAATGAAATTGATCAGGCTGATGCCTCTGCCAAACACTGCAGAGAAAAACTAGTATTTTTATAAATACAGATTTATATGTTTTCTAAGAAACTAAAATGTTATGCCTTTGCAAATTCAACGAAATGACAAAAGAACAGTTCATTAACTGGGTTTGGTTGGTTTTTTTAAATAGAACTACAGAAAGAAGTTTGTATTAGATGCCTCCAATATGATTCAGATGTTGTGTTTTGACAGTCCCACTCAATCTACAACAAAAACACATTATGCCACAATAGCATGACATTTTTAAAATACATGTCTTTGAATAAAAATAGAAGATTCTGAGTAGTGTGTGACCTACTGGATATAAGACAAGGTGCAACAGAAAAGATGTGCATCTGATTCCCACTAGATAAAAGGGCATATCCCTTTGTCTTTTCAATAAAAATGATGTGAGGTAGCGTGGGCTAAGAGAGGTTGACTGACCCAAAATAATTCAGGGAGCTCTTCGACCAAATGAGGACCTCAGCATTAATCCCATCAATCTATATTCCATATCTTAATCATTAGGCTAAACTTTACAACTTTGTTCCCAAAGCAGCGTGGATGATCATCAACAATGTGTGCCAACTCCAAGTACATATAAAATTACAAACATCAATGCACAGTAAAAAAAAAATAGATAGTACAACAAATTTGAATATGTCTCAGGCAATCACAGCAAATAGTGTTACAAAAATAATGATAATAATCAAGTACTTAAAATAACTCAAGGAATCCCATTTGATAATTTCCATATTCCAACTGTTTATGAAAACTGTACTAAGGGTGGCAGTGACTGCAAAACACAAGTTCATTAAAATAGCTAAAAATGCATTCATTGTACAGTTACTTCCCAAAGTCAACTGCACTGAAAGTTTTCATGACGGCAATAGTTCAACCTAAATATCTAAAGTCTTTAATATTCACAGTCAGGAGAAACCAATAGGACTTCGGGGAAACAATGGGACTTATAGTACAATGTTATATGTCTACTTAGCAGTAAACATTGTTGAATTAAGTGAACCGTACTTTCATATTTAGGACAGAAGCTCTAAGCAATTGATTTCTACACAATATTGTTTTATTTCATCAAGGAATATAAAACCCTGATTTATTTCTGTTACATTTAATGAGGAGAAAATATCCAATCTTCAGTTTCTAAACTTATTTCCATTGATATTAAGAACATTGATTTGAATAATATCTACTGCTGCACAATTGTGTTATGATCAGATCCAGGATCATATTTCTAAGTCTACTATTGAAAACTGCCAAGAGGTAATAGAGAAAATGAAAGCCTACTAAATAATATTAATCTATAATGCAGAGATGGAGAAATGTCATCCTTCATAGTATGTAAACAGACTATCTGTCTAATCATGTCTTACCTCCATTATTCTTTCAGAAATCATACCTAAACAGTAAGCAGGAATTTTACAAGGCAAGAAGGATATTTGATCACTTTTGTTTACTGAAATAACAATGTACCTGCATTTTTAATAGACTGAAGACATCTAGAGTTTTATAATACCACAAGTTACAGTCATGTATTCCTAGAGCTATTAGCTATTTCTAAACATGGTGTGTTTCCCCAAATGGTATTGTTTATGGAGCCAAGTAAAATTTCCTGCTGATTGTAACTGAAATACAAAGCTTAATTCCGTGTTTGTGCTTACAAATGACTATACATCACTATATATTCCCAGAGTTGTCTGTGAATAAGATGCTGGTGTTTACCATGAAAAGTCAGGCATAAAGGGACACATTCATACATATCAAATTAGGCTAGTCTTCCCCCTAAGGTTCCATCTCTACAAACAGCAACTTGAATCTTCAGCTATTCATTTTCATTGGAATCATCCTACTGTGAATGTCTTTTTTAAAAAGTCATGCTGTTATTCAAGCACTACATGAATCAAGGTGAAATATTGGCATGCATGTTCCATGAAGCTGGTACAAATATCTCAGGTATCTGGGGTCATTTTATTATTTTATTCATTATTATTTTAAAATATATTTTCCCTTTTTCAAATAGATTTCATAAAGCTATACAGAATAAACTATAATGATAAACTATCAACATTTTATTACAAAATATTACAGTTTTCATTAATAAATTTGTTAGTAATATTGCAAGATTTTGTCCTAGGTTTTCTTTTTATTTTAATTAGTGAATACTTGTGCCTTCAGGCAAGATCACAAATGGATCAAGAAAGGTTGACAACTCTCGGCTGAAAGTAATTAGGTGAAAGCCAATCCAAGAGGCTATCTTGGCAATCCAAGCCAAGAAAACAAATGGATCACTGGAGAAATCAATCCAGACCTCTTACTAAAGACACAAATGATCAGGCTGAGATTATCCTACTTCAGACACATTATCCAAAGACCTAGATTTCTGCTAAAGGATGAAATGCTGGGGAAAATGGAAGACAAGAGAACAGGATGACCAGCAGCAAGCAGTTACAATGGCATATCAGTGCCCTGTCAGAAGACCTGAAAGACCAAGTTAGGGATAGATCACATGGAGAAAATCTATTGATGTGGTTGCTAAGAGTCAAAAACTACTTCATGGCGCATAATCAATAAATGAATCTAGTCTGATTGTACTTCTTGTTAGGGATAACATTGTTTACCCTAACTGGTTTAGGTAAAATAATAAATATGTTATCATAGTTTGTTAGTTAAAGTGTCTGCAACTTTAACTGTAGGATTGTAATTAAGGGAGTGGCTGTGAAAGCACCATAAAAGAAGCAAGGAACGTCAGCTTGCTCTCTCTGGCTTTATGATCCCTAATTACTGGATGGATTCAAGACTGCGTTTTTCCCTACTGGAACGGGAGAGAGAGAGGACTGATTTGTAAGTGAACTGACATTGGATATTCTACACGGACTTTGCTAATTGAATATCCTTGAATGGACTGACTAAAACGATACATGACTAATTGTTATTTTGACTATGCTATAATCTCTAAATGGAATAAACTATATTTTTATAGCACAAGCGTATCTGTTATTTTTACTGTATGTTAACAAACATACAAACTTATCTCACTCATTTATCTGTGTGCCTATCTGACTAACGCTGCACATTCTGTTTAGCTTGTCTCCTTAACCCTGGTTGGAGAACCCAGGCTGAACACTTCTTCCTTCCTTCCCTTTATTCATGAAAGCTAGGTCTTTGTGGGAATTAAGGAGGGTGATTGAGACATTTTCACTGGTTACATTTCAACCCCGAGTTCCATTTTTTTAAATCTGACCTTTGTCTTGATACAGGCTCTTCCTCCTCTCCCTCAAAGTAAGTTTTTCCTCCCATGATATCTGCCAACAGTTCCAGCCATACTAGGCATTAGTCTCCATCAGTTAACTCTCTAGAAGAGGTCCTTGAAAATAAAGCGTTCCTTCCAGGTAGGGTGCATACAAGTTTACCCATTCTTCCCCACCACGTAGCACTTTTTAAGATACCAACCCTCTAAACCTGAGTCCTTGGCCCTCTTTCATAACAAAGGAAGAAATGCCAAGCAGCCACCCTCTTCTTCAGCTCCCCAAAAAGTGATCTTCTTGTTCTGGACCTTGGCGAGTCTGGCTTACTGGGTTTCTGAGGCTTCGATTCTTCCTCAGGGAGGAAAAGTTAAGCAATAGTTAAGGTGTTAGGATAGGACAGGAGGTGCCTACAATCAAGTCCATTCTCAGCAATTAAATGTCACTGGGTAACCTTGGGCAAGTTACTGTCTCTTAGGGTTAATTTCACACTTTCTGTTTGCCTTGTTCAAGAATGATCCCATTATTTAAAGATGGCAGGAATATATTGTGTTTCCATCAGCTCGTCCTTAAACTTCTGAGAAGATGTCCTCCCCCTGAGTTTTTTTGTTCTACCTCAAATGTAGTGTATTTCTTCCTCCAGTGGGACAAGTAAGGCTGATCCATGCACTCATTGCACTTCATACTATCTTATACAAATACTGTTTTTTAACTGGCTGGCTATGCTTTATGCTTTGCTGGCATGCTTTGCTGGCATGCTCTCTAGACTAACTGAGTGGGAAAATGTAAAATGGCTATTTAAAAAAAAAAAATAGGTTCAGCAGATGAAATTATTATGGCTCCATCTGATGAATCAGACTCTGAACTGGAGAAGCAAGACTTCACAACTCAGGGGTCAGCAGCCCCCTCAGATATCTGCCAAAAGGTCAGAAAGAGAAAGATCTTCTACAGCAGATGCAGAAGTTTTTTCTCAAGCTTGGCAACTTTTAAGATGTGTGGACTTCAGTTCCCAGAATTCCCCACCTATCTTAAAGTTGCCAAGATTGGGAACTTCTGTTCTACATGATGAACCTGCACTTCTGGAGCAATTACATAATCAGCAGCCAAACCATAGAGAGGCTGAGTCTACGGTTGCAGGGACTGGCCAGGAAAAGATCCTGAATCCTTATACAAGATTGATGGAGTGAGTACAACATGTTCAGCAAGGTTCCTCCAAGGTTCCTCCCATGACTCAGGAAAGTAGGCATGGGCTGATTCAGTACCTGAGAGTCAAATTTACACAAGCAGACAACTTTCCAACCTTGGACCTGACTTCCTGAGTGTGTGCAATTTCTGATTCCTTGGCTGACATCTGGACTAATACAAGGCTACATTCTGCTCTGGTGACTGGATCTTAGATTTGTCCACACAAAACTTCAGTTTTTGAAGTAAGGTTGTTTGTTTTTCCTGAACTCTAGCCTTCCTGCACAGTGATGAGATTTATAGTCACTGTCAAGACCATTGATCTAAGTCTGGCCTCCTGTACTTATACTAACTGGCATAGAACAGAAAAGTTGGCCATTTATTGTTTTTTAACAGGGTAAAATTGACTACATTTCTGCCAAGTTCCTCCTTCTAGTCCAAGTGATTAGAACAATCTCAAAAGAAAGAAAGGCAATTGTGGTTTTCTTTCCTGCAATGGGTGAAAGGGAAAAAGAAGCAGGGGAACCCACCTATCCAAGCCATGTTAACCTTAGTCAGGCTAAAATTAGTCAGGCTAATTTTTACTAATTCTCTGGCCAAAAGGGAGATGAATTTGAAATCTGGAAAATGATTTTTTAAACCAACCTCATTTCTTGATAACACAGCCATAGGTTGATTCATCCATTCATCAACCATGTGCTGGTCCCAATCATGTATAAATGAGAAGGAATAGGAAAGCAATGGTGAACTACTCTTTCAGATATCTCACCAGAACACTTTATGGCAGGTGTCAAACTGGATCTCTTTGAGGGTCAGATCAGCATTGTAGTTCTCCTCCGTGGGCTGGCGGGGAGGAAGGGAGTGAGGGGGGAGGTAGATAAGATACATGCCTTCTGCAGCACTCTGCAGCCAAAATGGGGTATGGGGGGCACACATGGCCCCCCGCACCTCATTTTTGGCCTCCATGGCCCCCTGCAACACTCTCCCAGACAAAAACGGGCCATGTGAGGGCCTCGTGGGGCTTCCACACAGCCTATTTTTGGCTGGCAGAGTGTTGCTGGAGGCGGGAAGACTGAAAACAGATCATGCAGGGACCTCTCAGGGCCTTCGTGCGTTCCATTTTTGGCTGGCAGAATGCTGCTGGAGGCCGAAAAACAGGCTGTGAAGGGGCCTTGCAGGGCCTGTTTTTGGCCGGTAGAGTGCTGCTGGAAGCCAGGCAGGCCGAAAACGGGCCGTGCAGGGGGCTCATGAGGCCTTTGAGTGGCCCGTTTTCACCGGCAGAGGTACCGCGGACCAGTCCTTTGATATTTCCAGGCCGGCCCCATAGGACAGATTTAAGCACCCCAAGGGCCAGATCCGGCCCACGTTTGACGGGCCTTGAGTTTGACACCCCTGCTTATGGCAATAACTCAAGATGACTTTGGGGGTGAGTTGAACACCAAGAATGACTGACAAAGAAGAATTAACACCTTTGAACTGTGGTTCTTGTTTAAATTACTGCACATACCATGGACAGTTAGAATAATCATAGAGATATGTTAAATCATAAAAAAAACAGACACATCACTAGAAGCTAAAATCATTAGAGTACATCTGATTTCCTTTGGTCATGTTAGGCATGTAAATTCATTGAAAAAGGCAATGATGTTAGAACAGGTTAGTGGACAAAAGAAGAAGGGACAAGCAATAGCCACGGTCATGCAGTGGTTAGAGTGCAGTACTCCAGGCTACTTCTGCTGACTGCCGGCTCCCTTGAAGTTCGGCAGTTCGAATCTCACCAAGCTCAAGATTGACTCAGCCTTCCATCCTTCCAAGATAGGTAAAAGGAGGAGCCAAACAGTTAGGGGCAATATGCTGATTCTGTAAACCGCTTAGAGAGTGCTGCAAAAGCACTGGAAAGCGGTGTATAAGTCTAAGTGTTATTGCTTCTTTCTGTTGCCAATCTGTACCCTTTTGCAGGTCTACAGATTGACTTATTGAGTTGGAAATTATTCCATTAATTCTATTGACATATATGTTGATGCTAATTAACTTTATTAATTAGTTTTACTATATTAAACATTACTTTAAAACCTCCATTCTAAGAGGTTGAATGATTTTTCTGGGACATATTTTAAAGACACCCAAGAGGAAAAAAGTTTGTAAGAGAACAAGAAACCATCTCACTCTATTCCTATGAGGAAAAGGTGCTGAAACACCGAGGGAATAGATATGGATGCTCTGGGACCAGATTTGGTGAGCAGAATACATAGAACTGCTTGCTGTTTACAAACCAGATACTAAGGTCACTATATATACAAACTTTTTTAAAAAAAAAATCCACACTCCACAATACAGTTTAAGAAAAAGAACAGAGAAGTTAGACTTTTAACTCCAGTATAAACTACACTGCTGCTACACTACATCATTCCTAGCACAATAAAATATTTCCCCTAATATTTAAAAAAATAACTTTCACATAAAAGCTAAATTACTATTGCAGTTGGGAAGATAATCAGTTCATGGAAGATCAAGCTGCAACGTAGGGATGTTAGGATATATTAGGATATCTAATGGATATGTTTTCTATATGGTCAATGTAAATTTCACAATTCTTAGTTCTTAGCATGAGGAAATTTTGATATGATGAAACCTTTTTTATTTACAATTAGCACAATAAGAATGCTACTTTATTATTATAGGCTAGAAAATTTCCTTTTTTATCAGTTTTTACTTAATAACAATTACATTTTTCTTAGATGTAAGAGATGCTTACCTAAATGATAATTAATGGAAATTTAAACTGATATATAGCACAGCTGGCAGGAGGCCACACACTTCTGGCAGGAAGCATTCAAGCTTTAACAATGGAATGATATCTAAAAATGAAGTGGGGTGGGACTGGTTAATAGTTAGAATTTCCAGCAATCAATTGTATTATCATCTTTGATACCTAAAGGTTTCTTTAAATATATAGTGTGTTGCAACGGTGCATGCAGATATGCTGTCTCTACATCCAAATGATTTACAATGTATTTCTCCTTAGCTGCCCACACTAATGCTGCCCTTAATGTAGTAGCCTTCAGACTAGGTGCAAACACTTTATCATAGTCATTTGCTGTCTGATTGAACTCTTGTGCTACTAACCTGGCTTTATGGGTAACAGTCCCATCTATACCTGTCTTAAGCTTATATATCCATTTACACTCTATGGCATGTTTACCTGGTGGTAACTTAACATTTTCGTATACTTCCAGTCTTTTTAAAGATTCCAGTTCCTTATCCATTGCTTTCTGCCAAGCAGCCTGATCCTTAGCAGGATACAGTTTCAGTTCACTATAGTTACCAGGAATTGTATTCACTTGGCATACAACACTAGCCTGATATCTATCAGGTGGTCGTGTTACTCGGGCTGAATGTCTTGGTAATACAGGGCTTACTGGTGGACTTTCCTGTGCCACCTGTTCCTGTTCTTCTATTTCTTCCTGTGTCTGTTCTACTACTTCCTCCTGTTCTTCCTCTTTAATGGCTATTTGTGGTGTACTGATTTTATCTTTAGGGACTATTTGGATGTCAATATTAATATCATTGCTGGATTCCTGTTCCAGTTTATCCCACCCAACGTGCTCGAGAAATTTTGCACTAGCACTACAATAAACATGAGCTGTGCCTTGATCCCAGAATCTAAATGATCTATGGTTGGCCTCATAACCCACAAAAAATAACTTCTTAGCTCTATGTTGCCCTTTCAGTCTTACTTGTGAGGGAATATGCACCCCTGCTGGAGCTCCAAATGTGTGTAGGTAACTTAAATTTGGCTTTCTGCTATGCCAATGAGTGAATGGCAATTCTCCAGTTGTTGTATTTACTACATTGTTTAAAACATGGTTACTACACATTATGGCTTGTAATGTTTGCCCTCTTCGTTCTACAAATGAGTTATGTTGTGGTCTGTAAAGTGCAGAACGTTTATGCTCAACACCAGCCAATTTCAGCATAGTTTGGAATCTTTTGTTAACAAACTCAGTCCCATTATCAGTAACTAAAGTAATTACTTTACTTTTCATTTTTCTCTCAGCAAACCTTTACCAGTTAAAGAAATGTTGGAATATTTCTGTTTTGTTTTTCATAAGATAGCAGAAACCATATCGTGAGTAATGGTCCATAATACTCAAAATATAACAGGCACCTCCTAAACTTGGTTTCTTAGGACCAATTATGTCAGCAAAAACAACCTCTAAAGGTTCTTTGGTCTTAAACCCATTAAGTCTGTTTGCTGGAGTAACCTTACTCTTTTCTTGACTACAAGCATTACAGTTTAAATACTTGCTACAGGGTTTCAATTTTACTCCCTCTGACAATTCAACAGTTTGTTTGAGCATTTTGAAATTAATATGCCCTAAACGTCTATGCAGTAAATGTATACATTCATCATGTGGCTTAACATTTGTTATAAACTGAGTTAGCCATCTTCAACTGGTCATCATGTATTACATGTAAATAATTCTCTAAAATAGCAGTAACACTTTTACCCTCTTTCTCTATTATACAGTTATCTCCCCTAAAGGTTACTACATAACCAATATTAACTAAAGCTTTACTGATAATAAATTAAATTTTAGTTTAGGTACATATAACATAGTTAAATGTTCATTTATACAAGAACAATATGCAGTACCTTCACCTGATGATGCCTTAATCTTCCATCCATTTGCCAATGATACATGTTGTTTACTCGTGGACATCTTTACAAACCTTTTTCTATCTTTAGTAATGCATTGCGATGCTCCACTATCAACAACACACAAACCATGGTTTACAGTTGAATTGCTAGATATAGCTACACTAACATTCTTTTTAGCCTTCTGGTGTTTGCCAGTATTCTGATGTTTTCCCTTCTTACAGAATCTAGCTATATGTCCCCTAGTCCCACAAAAAAAAAACATTTCCTAACAGTATAGGCAGTTCTTGTGGTTGCTTCTTCCTCAGTTGGTCCCTATCCAACCGTCTTCTTGTTTCTTCTAACAACCTTTCAGTTATGTCAGTCAATGTCAGTTTATCCCTGGGCAGGACTTCCAGTGAAGATACATAATCATCATAACTTTCATCCAATGAGGAAAGAATGATGTAAACTTGATGCAGCTCTGAAAATATCAGTTTTTTTTCATGTAGCTCTTGAAAAATTCTTTTCATGAAATTCAAATGAGCTAACATATCTCCATCTTTCAGAAGACATGTTCGAAACAGTTTACGTGTAAGATGCATGTGTGCACCTACACCCTCACGAACATAAATCCTCTTCAAATTCTCCCAACACTTAGCAGCAGACTCTTCTCCACGAATATGGACTAGCTGCTGGTCAACTATTGTTAGTCCAATTATACAAAGAGCTCGTTCATTGTTCTGTTTAAAGTCAGCAAGCTTCTTGGCATCATCCTCATTAGCTGGATCCCAAGCATTTATATCTGGTGGGTCTTGAACTACATTCCATAAACCTTCTCTACGCAGAAGTAGACTGCATTTCACAGACCAGGAAATATAGTTTGTTCCATCCAACCGGGTTATCAATGATAGACTTGTTGAAGTGACTTGTGCCATCTTTACCAGGATAGTAAACTACAATTAAACAGTAAACAGCTGTCTGTATACAGTACTGTGTATTCACACTAACTCTCAGTTATCTGAACCTGGTATGGCCTGGGCCCATAAGCAGAGCTGAGGTAATTCCCCGTTAGCAGAATGAGTGCATACAGGGAAACGTATTTGAGAGAAGTGTTTGAATAATACACACACAGTACACAGATACACTGTACAGTAAATGTAGGTTTTTACTTCCAGAAAGTTTAAGCAAAGTTCAAGATAAGCAGTCCAAAAGTCATTCACAGGTATATCAGTCAGTTTTTCAATCCAGGGATAATCCAAATATCAAAGTCCAGTGTCAAAAAACAGTTCAGTATCAGACTTACATTAAATCCAGGAATATCAGTCAATTAGGAAAAATGGAGGAATGGCAATACTTTCCAACAGAAAGAAACAGAGATACACTCACACTCTCTTCTGAGACTCAGACTAAACAACCCAGGTTTCTGGCTCCATCTTAGGGCCGTTTGAGAAACCACACCTAATTACAGTTTTACATTTTCTTAAAGATACAGTTTTAAAATGTTTATCCTGGTTTATATATTTCTAACCCAAATACCTGTTAGGTGACTTATATTCCTAACAAGAGGCCATGGACTGATGACTAGGCTGGGTGGAGAGAATCTGGAATAAGGCAGTAGCAAACCACTTCCATATTTTTGCCCAGAATCTACCTGGACATATTCATGAATCCATTGGAGTCAAGCTCATTAATGACTGCATGAATGGACAAGAGCATGGTAGTTAAACTGAATTGATACAAAGACTCATTTCAGAAATAGTTAATAAATAAACACTGGGAAATGATAGTGCCTCTGTTCCACCCAGCTCTGTCTTCAAGTCATTCATTCTTCCTAGCAATTCTTCCCTTTATTTTAATGCCTCTGTGCACTTTTAATCCATCAAATTTTAATTTTTCTGTGTGACATACTATTGTTCTTGTTCCTTAAAAATATTACACCATTGTTTATTTCATCCTATTTGATGTTTTATTGCTACAAGAAGCCCAATTATCTGGCCATCCTACAACACAGAAAATTATATAAAATGTAAGTAGGATAATCACAACAGAAATATGTAATTGCAAATATCATTTCAATGTATGGGATAACTAAAACATTTTGAACAATATTGTTCTATAGAAGATTATCTACAATGCTACTATCATTTCAGGTCGGCTTCAATGCTGTATTAGATGTCATACCATGGCTTCTCCCACTTCATGACATGCTGAATTTTACAGAATGTTCTGTAAAATTAGCAGAGCTATAATGAGTAATTTAAACAATGAAGAACAGGTTCATATATTTTGTCCCACTTTCTTCCACTTCTCAGTAAGGTTTGAATAATATGCATTGTGTGTATGCTATTTTATGTACTACCATCTGCAGCTATAACGTGTGTTCATCTTATTAAAGATTGGTGGATAATTTTCTTAATGCCCAGCATATCGAGAGTATATCAGCTTACATTTCTAGGAAACACCCCTGCCCCCTACACAGAGAATTTCTATATGCCTAATGTTCCATGTTGTAATTTGCAAACAATTGTAGGAGAAAGAGAAGAGAGGAAAGAGAAGGAGTCAAGAGAGGAATCACCCTGGAATTAGTACATTCCCATGAGTAATCAAAAGTCCAGCCCCTCTTGAATTCAGTTAACTCTTATCTCGTGCCAATTTAGTACTGACCATTAATTGACTAGATTTTTGTGCACAAGCAAGAACAATAAATCAGTTTAATTGTTACTTAACATGTGGTTGTGATGATTCCCCTCTCGCCAGACACTTCCCCAGATACGTCTCCAGGTGTTAGTTCAAAGGAGGATAAACCAGCTCCAGACATTTCAGGAGGAGAGTTGGGTAATGGCTCCAAGCAACCATCTGAGAAGGATTTGGCTGAAGCACAGTTGCAGCATGACAGCCCTAAGGCTTCAGGTGAGGAAAGTATGGTGAGGAAGAGGAACATTGGGCAGGGAAAAGGCAGGAATAGCTAAGGTCAACCTGATTACCTGAAAGGAGACAAACTCACCCCTCGTGATGGGCTGCACCGAAAACTGGCTATTTAGCACTGAAGACAATGGAGATGATGCTAGGAACAATGTATTTATTTCCTAGATGTATGTTTCCATGTTGTTGTGACCCCTGCCTTGACTTGGCTTGTGCCTTGTGAAACCTCTTATAGTGTGGATTTAATTTTGCCTTGTGGGATTATCTTGTTTGGGAAACTTTCAAGTGTCTTCTGTACTCACTGGCCATTGCTCTATGGACTAGCATTGGTCTGCCTTTGGCTGACTTAATTGGAACAACTCTGGGTTTTTGATGAAAGGAATTGCTGGGGAATATTAAACCTGCGGTCCTGATTTTTTGTGCTTGACAACAATCTTACATATGAAAAAAATAAAAATAAAACAACTACATTAGGCTTTTCAAGCACACAAATTAGGGAACAGCAAAAAGATACTTTGAAGGAAATGATAAACATTTATTATCTTCTTTATTCATATTCTAAAGCCCTCTGTAAAATTGCGGCTGCTAAAGGGATAGCATAGGCAGTTATTTCTCTCTTGCTACTAACTTTCTGCAAATCTTCAGGATGAACATACGTTTGAGTTCATAGAACATAGAATAACAAAATTGGAAGGGACCTTGGAAGTCTTCTCATCCAATCTCCTGCTCAAGCAGGAGACCATATTCCATTCCAGACAAATGGTTGTCCAGTCTCTTCTTGAAAACCTCCAGTGATGGACCTCCTCCAACTTGTGGAGGCAAGCCATTCCATTGATTGTTTTCACTGTCAGGAATTTTCCCCTTGGTTCTAGGTTAGACCTCTAATTATCCTTCCCTCAGGTGCTTTGGAGAATAAGTTGACTTCCTCTTCTATATGATAGCCCCTTAAATGCTGTAAGACTATTATCATGTCACTCCCTATCTTCTCCTTCATTAGGCTAGCCACACCCAGTTCTCTCAACTGTTTATCCTACGGTTTAGCCTCCAGGCTTCTTGTTATCTTTGTTGCCCTTCTTGTACTCTTTCTAGGGTCTCAATATCTTTTGTTTTCTAACTGATCTACATTTACTGGAAAATATTTTCAGTGCTACTGTATTCTTAGTACAGTATTCTTATAGTATAGCTACTGTTAAACCATCAGTTAACAGAGGTATTTATGCAAAACCTTTTTCCAGACAATTCAAAGTGTTGTCAATATGCAGAGGTTCTAGCTGATATTCTATTCAACTCAATCAGTTAATAACTTATTGGTTTCAGAAATGCTGTTGCATTGTTTGCCATCTGACCATGTCCTCAGCCTTCTGTTTTAGAACTGAAATTGTCTCTCTCTTTTAAAAATATAGCATGCTACAATCTTTGCTTCCAAAATATTGTATACAGTTTATTTTCACTCCATGCTGAGATCTGATTTCTCACTTTGCATACAGAGTGCATTCTTTCTCTGTGGGAGATAAAAACACTGACTAGAATGGCTATAACCATACATATAAAATTTGAAAAAAATGCATTCTTGGTCCAAGCAACTATGTGCTATTTTAAATGCCTCATGAGAAAAAAAGTGTTAATAATTATGATTCACCCTTTTAAAATGTTACATGTACCTCAGAGCAAGAAAATCAGTTACAAGTAAAAATTACATCTCTAGGTACTTCTAACAAAGGAGCTATTACAGTAATAAAAAATTAACAATGAACTATTCAGCCACAGGACAAATCTCATTTAGAATTTATTTACTTTCCATCATTGCTTATTTAGCTCATATTTTCTCTAATTCAAGTATGTTTTCACAATAAGGAACAATATTAAAAATTAATCAGAACATCAGCACACATAACAAGAAAGCATAAAACAGCAACAACCACAAACAACTGCAGGTTTAAAATGAACCAGGTCTACTTGATTTTTAACTGACCTGGTTAAGTATAATGTATGAACACAGTCTAATAATAATAAACACATCAAATAATCATCTTACACTGAGTTAGGCTTTAAAAAAGAAAAAGCAGAAACTTGACACAAATCTGAACACAGGCTGATAATTGTGATTTTTTTTCCTCCATGAGGGCTGGCAGCTAACACTAACTGATAATTTAATGGTTGCATTTTGGATCCATTTTCCAAAATGTCACTGGGGTTAGTTTCAGTTTGTGCCTAACGAACAGTTATTACTCAAGTAACTACATTTTAAAAAATCTCCATAAAAGAAAATACAGAAAAACATTATAGCAATATTAACAACAAATATCATCAGAACAAAAAGGCTATTATCTGTCCAGAACATATATAATTTATTGACAAATGTGATTTTCTTTTAAATTCCATTATACATATATTAGAGGAAATAAAATTAAGTGTTCTCCTTTGACTTAAAAATTTAGCAGCAGCTGTTTTCCAAAAAACCTGGCTGAAAAATGCAGAGAGCCTGCAAGCCAGATGTTGACCATTCTCATTCAGCAAGTTGTAGAAGCACCAGTTTAGGAAAAAAAAAATACCAATTGGCTCTTATCAATAAGCATGGTTAGTGATCATACTATAGTTAGCATTATGGATGCACAGTTTGGGCAGGTAATGTTGCTTAAGTTAATAAAGTTATTTTATGTCTATCAAGTTTTGAATGTTCTACATACTCCAAATGTCGACTGAATTTCTGGTGTGAACAGAAATCCACTTTCTCTTTGTCAACTTTTTTGTTGCAGCAATTTTGAATTTCCAATCAAACTAGTTTATGCCAGATTAAGGGGTTTTTTTCTGCCTGATCAGGAGGTTTACTAAGCAAGGGAATTTAGCCCTCTGTGTCAAGCACTGTTCACTTACATGCATGCATATATGCTTTCTCAGAAAGAGAACTAGCCGAGGCTTTGGTAGCTTATAGCAACCAAGGACCAATTACCGACAACAGCAGCTGATGCTGCCATGGCAATTCCTGCTCGTCACAAAGACAGCAAGAATGGTGGCAGAAGTATTTGATTGCCAATATTATGTAGGAGTCCAAACAAAACAATTCGTGGAGAGAGAGGAAGAATTGAAATATCCTCTGTAAAAAAAAACCACCTGTTTACCCATTTCCAAACCAATAAACGCTGGATTAAGAAGGGGGATTTTAGTTGCTTATCTCTAAAGAAAGCCCTTTAATTTTTGTCTTTATCTAAATTTATATTTTATTTGATGATCATTGTTTCTGATCCTCTTAACCCAAGAAAGGTAATTCACGGGGGAGGGGGTGAATCCAACATGGAAAACAAGATTCCTCAGATACGTTCCAAGGGAGAATAGATGTCAATCTTACCCTGAACTAGAATTTGAGTCTATAGCACAAGTTTTGTTTGGAATACTTCACACCTAAATAATTCTTTGTGTAGGTAACTACATGAAAGCTGTATGCATTTTTATATAGGATCTGTGTTTATGACAAGGGATCTATGCATTTACTACCTGTAACAAATTATTCTTGGGTTCCTCAATTTCCTACACAGAAAGAATTTAAGCTTAGAAATTAGTTTCTGAAAAGACACTAAGAACAGAACTAAATTTCAGATACAAGGCAGTTGTTAACCCATCAAGGATCTTGAATTACCATCAAGATTGACCCACAAAAATCCTCTGTTCCAGAGGATAGTATGTAACCTTTAAATTAAAGAAAAGGATATTTCACAGGTGTCATGATTATTACAATGAACTTGGAAATTATCTTGGACGTCATAAACTTTTGCAGATAAATGAAGGGAAGAAGTATGAAAACAGAATGGATGCAAATAATAATGGAGCAGCATGAGATAGCACACTAGCCTTATACATACTCAGTCCTATTACTATCTGAAGAGAAATTGGGACAGTAACAGGATATGAGAATACCCCATCACGATCTGACCAACTGAAATCAGTCCAGAACCCATCATAAAAGAATCATCCTGTAGCAATCATATAAAAGCAAGAACAGAAACTGGCTGCGTATTTCAGTTCCGAAAACAATAAGATTTTCAGCCCTTCCAAAGGATCTTGATGTACGATAGAGATTCCAGGTATCTCCAGCTTGTTATTGTTGGTGTTTCAAGGGATGCCAAAATGCAATGGCCACATCTCTTCCCAAATAAAACAAACTACTTCTATTTATTCCCCACTTTCATTCAGGAAAACTCTCCTGCAGGGCTTGTTTCTTAGTTTATCCCTCAGCCTGGGGCTCTATTCCACACCTCCCAGAAGTAGGTTTATTTAATCCTTGAAAAGAATGTCAAAAGTACTTTCCTTTAGATAGATAGAGAGAGAGAGAGAGAGAGAGAGAGAGAAAGAATACTTTATTGGCCAAGTGTGATTGGACACACAAGGAATTTGTCTTGGTGTAAATACTCTCATAACATAAAAGAAAAGATACAGTTTCATTTAATTAGGGTGTCTCCCCCCCCCCCCAAAAAAAAAGCATTTAATACGAACTTATTTAAAATGACACGCTTGCCTACAAACACCCTTCCCGGCCTCCTTGGAAACCGCGCCCAGGGAGAAAGGTGGGGAGGTCGTAGCCCAATCTGGCGCCTTGGGAAGTACCTGTAAGGGATCCAGTCCGCCTGATGCTTTGAAGTCATCGCTCGGCGAAGGAGCTAACTGCGGCACGGAGAACCCCGGGGGCCGGAACGGCAGGAAAGGAAACGGGCGCCGATGCCCTGGTCGCGGCCCCGCACCGAGCAGGACAGCATCCTCTACCCGGCCTGCGAAGCAGAGCCACCGAAGCCGGCGGCAAGAACATGGGGAGGAGTTAGCCAAGCCACCCTACAGCAGCCGCGACGGCGGCGGCGACAGCGGCAGCATCTTCTCGGGAAAGGTTAGGCGAAGGAAGGTGGAAGCAGGGAACCCTCCCCGGCCGCTGTCCCTACGAGCTGCAACGGGGCCGAGAGACAACTTGCTCGGAAAAAGGGAGCGGTGGGAAAGCAAGAGGAGGAGAAAAAAAGAGAAGGAGAAGCGGGGAGGGGTGCAGAGAAGAGAAAAAGAGAGAGAGAGAGAGGAGACGCGGTGGCGGCGGCTACTCCTCAGCCCGCTTCTTTTGCTGTGGTTCCCTTTCTTTAGCCGAGCCTCCGCCTATGCGAGTCCGCGCGTCTTCCCGGAGGCCGAAGGGACGCCGTTGCCCCAGTAGCGGCGAGGAAAGGCCACTGCACCGGACCACTTTGGCCCGGCCCCACTTTTCACCCTTCGCCAGCCAACCGCCGCGCCCGCTGGTCTCTCTCTCCCCAGCCCCACCAGCCCGTTAGTCTCTCTCGGCCTCTTCTTTCTCTCCCCACAGCCCCGCCTCGCTCCGCCCGTCTGCGTGGCTCAGGAAAGGTTCTTAAGGCAACGCGCGCGCTAGGCCTCGCTCTTGCTTCCTAGCGGGTGCCGAGCTCAGCGGCGAAGCGGAGGCCGCCTTGCGCGGATTAGCTTTGGGCGGGAAGAAAGGGAAGCTGGAAGGGGGAAGAGGAGGGAACGGCTGAGTCGGGATGGGTTGGAAGCGGCGTGCCCTCAAGCCATCGGGAGCGCGCGCCACAGGATTTTTATTTTATTTATTTATTTATTTTTAAAAATCGCCTAGCAAACAAAATAATTGAAAGCTGCAGAAAATTCTTCTGTCCTGGAAGTCACGCGTTACAATTCTCGCACAAGGAATTATCTGGTCGTCTTGAGGATGCTCGGTTAGTTTTGCTGCGCGGAGCAGTTTTTTAGGGTTGGGGGTTTTTTTGTTTTTTGTTTTTTTTTTAAGAAAAGTGAAATCGTCGCAAATAGATTTGCAAAATCCAGAGTTTGTAATAGCTGCATTGGAACTACAGGAAGCACGCTGTCTCCTAGGGCTCTACGGTTATAATCGGCGGTCTCTGCTTCGGCAAAATAACATTTTTAAGCGGACGGTGTTTCATGCATTTACTAAAATCCGGCAGCGATCCACGTGTGGATAGAGTTGTATGTGGGGGTGATGTTTCGAGTGGAAAATGTTTTAGTGCATTGTAGGCTTTTCCTCACTGCTGCATTGAAGTCGTCTCCATCCCTCCTTGAGTCAACAAACATGAAATTTATTGTCCGTGTTGTCTGTCCCCTATCCTGCCTCTGTTTCCAGGCTTGGCCACTCACGATTTCTTTTCAAAGGAATGAGGGACAAAGCCAAACTGAGTTTATGTGGTCCTTGGGCGGTGCCATAATGGGGTGGGGTGGGAAATAGTATTTAAAGCAACTGACGTACTGGAGACCAGAGAAAAGCAACATAAATGGGGACTCAGAATAAGAATGGGAGACCACAACTTCTTTGTGCTGCAATTGGGTACAATCAGACTGTAAGCTTAAAGGCTTTGTGAAGCTATTCCCCATTCCTGAAATGCTGAATGGATATCCTTATGGGATAAGATGAAACAAAGTGAAAGGTAAACAACTGGGAATAATGAAAAAATGCAAATGGAGTATTGTAGTATTATAAGTATTGTATATATGGGGACACTCACAGACATCCACAGCATATGAGGGTTGCAGCAAAGTGACACAACTACAGTGATTTCATGCAAACGTTGCCCTTATTCCCTTATGTCCTTATGTGTGTGGCATGCATACCTTTGAATCAGTCTTGGCTCTTTGTGAAATGCCTGCAAAGTCTCTGTCATTTCCTTGGCAAGATTTTGGAAGTGGTTTGCCATTGCCTATTTCTTAGGGCTGAGAATGAGGGACTGGCCTAGATCAGTCAGCTACCTTCATGCCCAAAGTGGGACTGGAGCACACAATCTCCCAAAGGTTAACCTTTATTAATAAAATCAAGTTCACATTCTTGGAAAAACCTTGCTTTATCAAAATTCTACATAAAGAAGTTTTCTATGCTTATTTCATTCAAAAAAATTACTGAGCATTTTATACTTTTATACATAAAAATGAGATGACTTTTTTGATTCTTGGAAAACGTGTTTTATAAAACATAAAGCTAAACCCAAAAATGTTAGAGAATTCCTAGAAATCTGGCACTCAAAAAATCAGCCATCACAAAGTACATAGAGGTTAACATATATAACATTCAAAAGTGATAATAAAAAAGCAAAAAAGGAAACAAGATAAAAAAGACCTCTTCATCAGCAATCAACATCTAGATAAGCAGAGATTAACATCAAGATTAATACCAGACCAACAATCAAGCAGTAAACAATAGTCCAATCAAGTAACTGCCAAATCAGACAGCCAAGCAGTAAACAACAGCCTAATCAAGGAACTACTGTACCAAGAAGAAAACAGCACTCCCAGCAACACTGAAGGGCAAGCCACAGTATATACAGAGAGAGCAAATGCCACCCTCTTCCAGCAGTGATGATGTTACCTAGATAGATAATGAAATGTCTGCAAGAAAATAACCAAGCTCAGAGATCACCAAGGACTCTGAGACATAACAAAAGCTAGTTTGATATTGTTTGGAGCATGGATAATTTGATCCAGATAGGGTGTAGAAATTACAGAGATAAATTATCTAAATCAGCAGTCTCCAACCTTTCCAGCTTTGTGGACTGGCAGTGGGGAGAGGGGATGGTTCCGTGTGAGCAACAGGAGAGTGCATGCACGGTTCCATTTGTGTAAGCTGCCCGCTCACCTGCTCACAACAATTATTTTCTTATTACATTACCATAGGATATGATCCATTTCATATTTCTTTGACACATTCAAATAAACTTAAAAGGGAGATATATGCGCACAAAGGTTCTTTCAGAAAGTCAGATTCGATTAATTTGAAAGACTTTAAAGCAGATGACTTGGAAAAGATGCATGAGATTCTTACGAAAATTGGGATCAACTGCTGAAGGTAGACGCTTACGTAACACAAGGAGATTTTGATAGTATGAGGACTTTAAATTCTCATCAGGCCCAAGCTATATCCTAAGCCTGCCCTCTTTTATAGATGACATTCATACTTTGATAGAACATTCTTTGTGTTTGAATACTAGGCAGGGGTGGGATTCAAATTTTTAACAACTGGTTCTGTGGGCGTGGCTTGGTGGTCATGTGACTGGGCAGACATGGCTTGGTGGTCATGTTATTGGCTGGGTGTGGCCAACTCAATATCACTCACATTGAGGCACACATCTCCTTGCCTGGCCTCATGACTGTGGGGATGCTGCAACAGTCGTAAGTGTGAAAAACGGTCATAAGTCACTTTTTTCAGTGCCATTGTAATTTTAAATGGTCACTCCACATAAGCAAAATACCAGCAAAGGAAGGGAAAAAAACTCCAGAGAAGTTCCTGAGACAGGAAGTCTAATCCTGCCAAGAATGTAATAAGGTTTAATGGAGAGGCAATTTCTGTAAGCGACACCAGAATGTTTCTTTCCTGCCTTCCTTACAGGATTAGGCCAGTGATTTCTTGTAACAACCAGTTCTCCGAACTGCTTAGAATGTTAACAACCAGTTCAGGCGAATAAGTGCGAACTGGTAGAATCCCACCCCTGATACTAGGTAACACAGAAAAATATAAACTCTGCACTGTCCCGATTATTTTAACTTTACCTCTTTGAGAGAAATATGTGAGTTATTTGGAGTCAGAGATTCATAGAATTTGTGATTGAGGTTTCATTCAACAATTTAATTTATTTCTGACAAACACTTGCCCACCTTTGCCTTAAATGGTATAAGGCTGAAATACCATAAAGCTAGTTATAAAATCTGGTGGTTCAAGAGATTTTGAACTTCTAATTTCTGTCATTAACAATCAAGATTATGTTAGGAATCTGTACTATGAATCTGGAGTATTTAAATAACACCAGAGTATCCATCCCTGAAGTGCCTTCTCCCATAGACAGCAACCCTGTCATTCTGCAGTTGTGTTTGTATAATATACTATTTCCCATGGTTCTCTCAACTCAGTTACCTGTATTTACAGCATACCAATCATAAACAACCACCTGGGTATCCTTTATGTAACACAGTAGGCTGAAATGTGGTTGACCACTGGACTTCTGGCTGGAGCATGACAACATGTCTCTGATTGAGCAGAGACAATGACCATGGCAAAGAATGAAGAACTGATGAGTTGATCAATTCTATGGAACCTCTCCAAAGAAGGAAAGGACAGGAGATAACCTACATGTGCCCTGGACAACTGCTCTTCATGAGGAGAGTGCATGTGGTTTGTTGCAGAGTTGAGAGCCAGGAGACAAAGAGATGCTCTCAGTCACAATGGAACTTTTTAAAGGACAGTGAAGTTTGCTAACCTCACTTAGTAATTACTTCCACAGATTGCTTATTTAAATAGCTTAAGCATATTAGAGGTCTTCAGAACAAGAAGTTTGAAAAGCCATTTATCTTCATTCTTGAGCAAAATAAAAATTATAAGTTTAAAAATGTAAAGAATTGGGAATAAACTCAAAAAGCTAATAAGACTGATCTAAGAAAATTATAAATGAGAGTTCCCAAAAATTGAAATAATAAGGAAAAGTTGAAGTCAAAATTAACTCAAGGTACGGACACAACCATCCATTTTATTGGCAACAGTACAGAAATACGGTAGTTTTCATTGTCTTAATTACAGGATGCTTTTCAACTTTCAAGTCTAGTCTAAAGATTTGAATTTCCTTGGTGGTTAGTCATGCAAGTAATGACCAAGCATAAAACTTCCTGTCATTTGATAAAAGCCGTCATGATCATCGTCATAACATTGTGCAAATAACTTGAGTTATAGTTTGCACCAGTGGCATAATACAAATGATATACAATGCATCATTTGACATCATGATGCAAAATATGTCATTTGCCCATTTGCCCCAGCCTTACAGATGCATATGAAGATGCTTAGTTTTGATCCCTGATAATGTTGATTAGGTACTGCTACCTTCTGAGACCTAATATTAAGAAATATTCATAAAATATATAGTGGGATAGCTTTTTGAAGCAGACAAGTTTGACATAAATTTAGTTGAGGGGCTTCAGATATCTTTGAGGATAATACATAATTAATACACTGATGCCCTAATTAAATTTGATACCAATGAATCTATGTTCCTGTTCTCATAATTTTCTTTTGACATAATGGAGGCTTTTCCAAAATAGCTAAACACTTTATTCACTCACTTGAGTCTATTGCTTCTTGCTCTTTTTCTCAGTTCTTATTTCTCAGCCAAGCATAATTCAATACTTTGTATTGAGATACTTATCATACTAGAGAACAGCTGATAGACTGGAAATATTAGCTTTTCAGGTACAAATTTCTTCATGCAGCACTACTGTAAACATAATAAATTCAACATGTTGAAGTATGACAACTTTTTATCTTCCCCCTAAATAACACTTAAAATAATACATATTTTCCATGCTGATTCTGCTCCATACATTCAAAGTATTACATTTCAAAATAGTAAAACAAATAAATAATATTGAGTTTAATAAGTAATAATAAAACTAAAAACAAGTAAAAAAAGAAATATTAAATTTATGATATAGTAAAAACAATGTTTCATAGGAAATTAAATTCTATTATTAATTCTTAAACAATAAAGATACTATTTCATAAGAAATTAAACTCTATAATTAAATCATGACTTCGCTTTAATACATTTTTAAATCATATAATATTCTAATTTTCTAACTCAACTTCAAATACTAATGTCTACAATGCATTCTTATGTACTTTTGCAAAATCATTTTTTTAAAAAATTATCTAACCCCTTATCTCTGAAAAAAAACACGGTTTTTTGCATCTTTTTAAAGGAGAAATATTGTATTAGATAGAAAGGATAAGTAGGTGATTGAAAGAAAACAGACCAAAGATGCAAATATAATTATTTAATTGAGATGGAATAAATAAAATAGAATTAAAAGAATGAGTAGGAGAGAGAAAATATATGGAAAATAGAGAATGCCAAATAAGATATGAGATAGTATATTAAGTGAGTATAAATTTTGATTGATGTCTGTATAAAAAGAGTTAACTCGGGGTAAGCCGCCTTCCAAAAAGAAGTTTTATGTATTTATGTTTTGTGTAAAATTTGTTTAAGTCTGATAGGATGTGGAAGAAAAATGAAAATATATTCAATGAGTATATATTTTTAAGGCAGAAGAAATATGATTAAATAGAAGGAAAGGGGGTAATAAAGAAAAGTTTTGAAAAGATATTAGATAAGATAAATATATATATAGAAGTGCGATAATTTGGAATTATCTTCTTTTTAAATAAGATGGTTTATTTGTTTCTTGTAGAAAAGATATTTTATGTTACTACATCCTATGTTTTGTTTGTGTGTGTTAAACAAAATCAATAAAGTTGGTTAAAATAAATAAATAAATAAATTCAACATGTTCTTCCCTACAATTTTACAATACCAATTTTACGCCATTTTTTTTCAAGTATTCACTATTCTTACAGCAGACCAGATTATCAAGCACTTAATGCAAATTGAAATCTAATTTGATAGAATTAAAACAATCTGCCCTCATGAGTAAAGGAAAAAACACATAAAATGATTTCAAAATGTATAAATGAATAGCTGAAATAGTATACAAAAATAAAGCCTTACATATTAAAACAAGAAATTTTGCAGTAAATACTTTTTGAGTTTTATTCAAAAGAACATATATATATATGTCTCCATTTAAAAACAGTCTGAAAGCAGTTATTCAAAAACAAAACAACAAATTGCAAAATATTACAAAACAAGAACCAACAGATAAGACTGCAATGGAAATAAACCTTCTTTGGACAGATCTAGTCCTTTTGAATTCTAGGGAGCATCAACCTTTTTATTTGGCAAATGAAGGCAAATATACCTATAATATTGCAGGATCCAATCTGAGTTTGTTACTGAGACCAGAGGTATTTTCTTCCAAGTTTTCAGACTCCTGGAGTCCTTCCTTGGGTTATTATTATTTATTATTATTCTTAATTTGGCTTTGCTTTTTATATGTCCATATTTTATATGTTTATGTGTTTTGGTTTGTTTGTTTTTTTTTTTTTGCTTTTTTGCAGTGTTACAGAAGTTGTTTGCTGCTGCTTTCTCCCAAAATAATTGTGTTTCTCGTTCATCCACCCCCATTTTCCAGTCTGATCAACAGTCTGGAATTGCCAGGCAGTTCCTCATCCAAGGAACAGCCCTACCTAGAAAAATTAGCTAGCTGCTTCTATATGCTGAAGCTATTAAGGTTTTATAAGCCAGCAAATTAAAATGATCCCACGTGCCCTGTTTTCTGTTGTGTCTCATGTTAAGTACTTGCTTTATTCAGACCCTTGGGACAATAAGCAAAAGCTAACATGAATCATTAGCCATTCTGTTCATAGCCATTATGCAATAGCCATCCGAATTTAAATAGTTTTCCTGTTTCAAGAATACATGCATATTTTGTCACACATTTCAATGCCAATCTGAAACAAGAAGTTGTATGGCTCTTAATTCTACTGACAACTCAAACAATGCAGTTGTATACAGTCAGATCTCTCAAAATCTATAAATACCACTGCCAGGCATGTTTCAAAGTCATATTCTTCTGTGATATATAATACTGAAAGCAAGAGGGGGAAGTCTATTGGAGGGTTATCATATGGTATAAATATTTCTCTCAAGCAATTAATAAAAGGAAACGAATATGTTGGTTTCTTTTAGAAGCCTTTTCAGCATCCTATTCAAAATTGAAGGACTAAAAAAACCATAAGACATTTCAAAGGCACAAAGTGTAACCAATAACTATTCCCCTTTACAAGTACTAAGAAATCATTGTTCACACACTCCAATTTCCCCCTCTACTGACAGTATGCTTACTTGGAGGAAAACAGCTGTGTAAGATAAGCTCTTCCTTCTCTTTATAAAGCCTTCTACATCTGCACACAAGTAATTCTTAAGTCTCCTTCAATTGGTGAATATTAACTTCACATATTTTGAAAAGGAAACATAGAATCAACATAGTTGAAATGTATTTCCGAGGTTATCAAGTCTTATTCCCTGTTTGATTCAAATTACCTACATCATCTCTGAACAATGACCATCCAGTTTCTTTAATAAATTTCTACTGAAAAAGAATTAAGTTCACATGACAATTTGTTCCATTGCACTGCAGCCTGCATTCATAGTCAGGGTAAACCTATCTTTGTGTTAAAATGAAAACCTGATGGCTATGTGGACACAACAAGGATGCTGTCTTAGCAATCAAGACAAGGGATTTGCCTTTGTCTTCTGAGATGTTTTGGCCTACAGCAGGGGTGTCAAACTGGTGGTCCACAAGCCAGAAGCTTCATGGGTAGGCCATGCCTACCCCAGCTTCGCAAATGGGAAAAACATCACATGACGACAACATGACATCACGAGTTTGACACTCATGGCCTACAGTTTTAACGATCTCCCAATTAAGTTGTAAATAGGTGCAAGCTTGTTTAAGCATCTGATAATAAAAAACTCCATGCTTTTGGACCTTGCACTAAACACTTGTGTCTCGCAGGCATTCCCTAACTTTCAAGGAACTAGATAAGAAAACCATATGATTTTTGTGTAGGTTTCTCCATTTTGTTTATCAGTTTTTCTAAGGTGTGCTCTCTACTGGCAAGTTTTTCTGTTAGGCATAGGAAATTCTATTTTCCTGAAAGGTGGTAATGAGGTTGGGGGTGAAGAAGAAAGCTGAGTAAGAAGTCTTTTGCTCATTCCAGTTCTGAAGTATGGAGATTTTTTTTTAGGCTTCTCAGAAAGTGCGTGAGCCACCCACTTGATAAGAAAACCTGTCATCTTCCTCACATGACAAAGCATCTACAAAAGGAAAGAGGTCTTCTGTCAAGAAGTAGAAAAATAAAAGCTGGAGCCCTGCAAGTGTTTTACTGAAGCATTGTCAGCAAAATTCATGTTGCAAAGTGAGACATTTAACACAGGAGGTTCACTATGAATTGGATCTATCAGGTGGGCCTCATCAAATTGTGACTAAAGCCAGGAGTTTCTGAGAAGGACAAGATGGGCTTTTTATTTTCCTTTTTTTAAAAATCACTCTATTTTGAAATGCTACAGTTTGCAATGAAATGTCACCCTAAAAGTGACAGGAAATCAAAATTCATGGTACATTTGGACACAATTTATAGCAACGGAAACAGAATGCCCAAATGTCGCTCCAAAGTCATGTTGAAATATTCGAACAATTTGGTCTGGTTGCCAGGACAGCACTCACCATCACTCTAACATTGCCATCAGACTAATAATTCACTTTAGGTACCCTTCTTGCCAGATTCTGTTTGTATACCTCCTCTATCAGGTGAGATAAGGTATGATATGAAGACTCCACACATACATTCCTATGCATTTTAGCCCTTTTCGTCGTCTGGAAGCAACCTCGAAGGTCTAGTCCAACCTCCTGCTTAATGCAGGAGCCTTGTACCATCCCAGTCAAATGGCTGCCCAGTCTATTTTTAAAAACCTTCATTAACGACTTAGATGAGGGAATAGAAGGGGAACTTACCAAATTTGCAGATGATACTAAGCTGGCAGGAATAGCTAACACCCAAGAAGATAGGCTCAAGATCCAGATGGATCTTGACAGACTAGAATACTGGGCCGTATCTAACAAAATGAAATTCAGTGTAGAGAAAAGTAAAGTCCTACACTTAGGCAAGAAAATCCAAAAGTACACATACAGACTGGGTGAAACCAGGCTCAATAATAGTAACTGTGAGAGGGATCTTGGAGTCTTAGTGGACAACCAGCTAAACATGAGACAGCAGTGTGCAGCAGCTGCCAAAAAAGCTAATGAAACCCTAAATTGTATTAAACAGAGGGATACAATCAAGATCAAAGGAAGTACTAATACCACTCTATAAAGCCTTAGTAAGACCACACCTAGAGTACTGCATCCAGTTTTGTTCACCACATTATAAAAAAGATGTTGAGACTCTAGAAAAAGTACAGAGAGGAGCAACCAGGGTGATTAGGGGACTGGAGACTAAAACATATGAAGAACGGTTACAGGAACTGGGCTTGGCTAGTCTAGTAAAGAAAAGGACCAGGGGAGACATGATAGTGGTCTTCCAATATTTGAGGGGCTGCCACAGAGAGGAAGGGGTCAAGCTATTTTCTAAAGTGCCTGTAGTTCCAGACAAGGAATAATGGATGGAAGCTGAACAAGGAGAGATTTAACCTGGAATAAAGAGAAACTTTCTGACAGTGTGAACAATCAACCAATGGAACAGCTTGCCCTCAGAAGTTGTGGGAGCGCCATCACTTGAGACTTTCAAGAAGAGATTGGACTGCCATTTGTCAGAAATGGTGTAGGGTCTCCTGCTTGGGCGGGGGGGGGGGTGGATTAGATGACAAGGTTCCTTCCAATTCTGATTATCTGTTATCTGTTACCTCCAGTGATGGACCTCCTCCAACTTCTGGAGCAAGCACAACCCCAGGTAGCAAACTGTTCCATTAATTAATTCTCTCATCAGGGAATTTCACCTTACTTCTAGTTGGATCTCTAACAAGCTTTCACTCATTATGTCTTGTCCTGCCTTAAAGAATAAGCCAATCCCCTCATCTGTGTGACAGCCCCTCAATTAGTGGAAGGAATCATGCACACACACACACACACACCAATTCTTCTTTTCAATAGGCTAGACATATCTAACTCCCTCAACCATTTGTCATATGATTTAGCCTCCAGACCCTTTATCATCTTCTTCCCCTTCTCAGAACCTTTCAAATTTTAACCCCCGTCTTGTATCTAAAGATCAGCTAAACTGTCTGATTATTTTTAGCACATTCTGGCTTTACATGCAGAATTGTGATGCCCAGTTTATTGCAGCTTAGATTGCTGGTCTTCACGTTCCAAAACTGCTCTGACAGATAAGGATGGGATAGTCTAACACTTCTGCAGGCTAAAAGCCAGGGTCTTTTTCATTAATAATATGTTGAGAAATTTAGTAAGTACTGTATGAAAAATTCTTCTTTGTGCTTTGTGACAGTGAGAACAATCAACCAGAAACCATTGATGGGTTTTTGTCCTCCCTAGAATGTTATACATTTATTTTGCAAGAAATGCTTTTCTTTCTGGCTTATTCTCTAGCACTGACTCTGTGTCCTTATATTTCAGGTCCAAAGCTGTAGCAACAAAGGAATGTTTCTTGAAGTATTGCATCTTGCTGTGTCATATATCATTGTAATAGCCTTCAAGATTTAGGAAATTTCCAGTGAATAGCTGTGAAGTTTTGGCACTTTAAAAAAACAAATATTTATGGAGTAGCTGCTGTTCAACGGATACTGTCAACATGTTTCATTATTCTGTCAACTTTGTAGAGCCATGCTATTTACTGCTTTTATTTTGGGTAGGGAGCAGGACCATTTTGCCTAATCCTATGTGATTTTATACAGTATATTGTGTGGGCTCCTTCTGGGTTCTGCCAGCCATGACCACTTGATGGCACAGTTGTGTTGCAGCAAAAGTTCTCGGAGTTGATCAAGGATACCGAACAGAAAAATAAACATAGGAAGGTAGTGGGGTCGACAAATTGCATAAATTGTTGCAAGGCTGGCTAAGAAATTCTGGAAGTTGAAGTCCACAAGTTTTAAAGGAGCCATAGTTGCCCACTCCTGACCTAGATTGTTAAAGTGCTCACATACAAAAAAGTACAAACCCACTCCCCATGTATTCCAAGTAGAAATGCTGAAATGATACTGCTGATTGTAATTGATGACATGTGGCTGCACAAGGTGAGCAATCTATGCAACAGGTTTGTACAGTGTTGTACCTATGTATCATTCATGTGATTGCAACTATGTATCAGTGCAACTATTTATCATTCAAGCATTGCAACAATGTATCATTCACGTGTAAACATTAGACTTCTGTCTCTTCAGTGATCTTTGCCAGGCACGGACAAGGGACGGGGAAATAAACAACTGTCAATACAGAATGATATCCTAACTGACCTGAACTGTTGTAAATCACACACATCCTGTTAACCTGGTATCTTAACTGACCTGAACCATTGTAAATCTTGAATACCCTGTTTGACTTGGGCTCTGAAAAATTTCACCCCCCTGTGAAAAAGCATAATAAAAGAGCGAGTACCAAGACATTCTGGGCGCACTCATCCCGAGAAACCTCATCTCTTGTCGTTTTTTCCTCCTTCGCTCCCTCTCATGAGGCGCCCATCAGATGCGGGATGGCAGATACCGCATTCTGGTGACCCCGACGTGATTCCCTAAGGGGGATACGCAGCGACGCGCCCATATCTTATCAGCTCGGTGGGAGCTGTGCATCGCCAGGCGCCTGAGCGAATTGCACATCATCAGATCTGAAAGACGGTCTCGACTTTAGTAAGTATGGGTGGAGGCTTGTCTCAACAGCAGACGCAGCATCTGAAGGAATTGATAGAGCTAGTCGCTTCTTCTTCTAAATACTCTGCTAATTTAAAGGGCTCTCCTATAAAAAAGAAACCTATTGCTACATTATTGGCTTATAATTGTCCCAATTATTCTGAGGAAGGGTCCTTAAAAATTTTCCAATTGGCAAAAAATTGGTGAACATCTCCATAGTCCTCCTCGTGCACCTATTGGCATTTTGGTCACTTGGAGGAAAATTATGGAGGCTTTAAAAGTCCATTATAAAATAGAAGCAGGGAGTGTGTTTGAATCTCCCCTGCCAAGTTATGATAAGTTTTCAATTTTCCCTAACTCAGGGAGAAGCTGCTGCCATTATTCAACAATGCCCCAAATGTAGTAAGCAAGGACATTCCATTCCCATAGAAGTAAAATCCTAGAGGATTAAAAGCTTGTGAAATTTGGCAAATGGATGTAACTCAGTATCCACCTTTTGCCCCTTGGAAATATTTGCACGTTTCAATAGATACATATTCAGGATTTATTCTGGCTACTCCTCAAAGGGGAGAAACTGTAAAACATGTCATCAATCATTCAATTCGTACCTTTGCCTCGCTGGGACGTCCAAAAGAAATAAAAACAGACAATGGACCTGCCTATACAAATTCTGCTTTTCAGGACTTCTGTAACAGATGGGATGTAATCCACAAGTTTGGGATTCCCTACAACAGCCAGGGGCAGGCTATTAGGCTATTGTGGAATGAGCTCAATTATCTCTGAAACGTGCTTTTGTTAGATATTCATTGCGGGAAAAACCCCCGAACCTCCCAGCATTGCAAAATTCTCTTAACCTTTGTCTTTACACTTTAAACTTTCTCAATCTGACTGGCATTCCTCCCACTTCTGCTGCTTCTTGTCACTTTTCCTCCCCCTCACCCCCTCCTAACAGACCTCTGGTATATTATCGCAGATTGCCAGATCCTGCCTGGCAGGGTCCCGCTGAGCTTCTCACTTGGGGATGAGGATACGCTGCGATCTTACTGCCAGACAAAACCACTCTCTGGATCCCTGATCGGGCAGTAAGACCCTATCATGGGAATTCCTCTGCTACATCTGTATCTTAAAAATCTTTCCTGATATTCTTGCCTATATCTTCTTTGCAATTTCTACCTTACTTCAACAAAACCTATGCTTCCTGTCAAAAGACTATTCGTGTTAAAATCATTTCATTAACAGAAGGCTATTATACTTGTTCCATGTGGGTACGTCATGAAAATGCTACCCATAGTTTTCACTCTGTCATTTCTGTTTTATTTTAAAGAACACTCTACCCCTCGCTCTTTTGTTCCTTCTTTACTCTTCCTATGGAAAGGAACCTTAAAATCTTTTCCTCTATTCAATCTAAAACATAGGGGGACCTAAATGTCCTTATATTGTGTTATGGGTTTCCCCACCCCAATTAACATCCTTGATGAATTACCAAATTAATCTTTATTGTCATTATTGTAATTATTATCCTTTTTCTATTAATTGAATTCCCTCCTCATTTTGCAAATGTTCTACAACTAACTTGTCCATAAGCCTCTCTCCTGCTTGTCATGTTTTTAATATACCCGAACTCTGATCCTGTCAACAAACGACGCTTCAAAAGAACTGTCCATGACGATCCGCAGAAGCCTCATAGAAGAGATAATATTGCCTGGACTATAACTGACTTTCAAAAAGTTCGTTTAAGTTCTACAACCAATTTCTCTTACATAGAAAACTTCTACCCACCACTTCAATTCGATTTGGCAGACGCACCCACACAACCGGGGGATATTCTGCAATCCACACCACTGCAGGAGGAACTTTAACATCACGCCTGAAAGGAATGTATTTTATCTCTGGCAATAATTTTGTTTGGACTTGTTACAATGGTTTCATGGCATGTATCCACGGGGATGAAATTGTTAAATCCAAATCAATTTTGCATTCAAGTATGGCTTGTGTGTATAACTCTGATGATTTTATATCCCTACAGGTATCCATGGAACACCCCTTCTCTTGCAAAATCGTAAAGATTTAGATCTGTTATTTTTAAAACAAAGGGGGATTGTGTGCTATGCTTAAAAAAGAATGTTGTCTTTATGCTGATAGCAGGGGGGGGTTCGTTTTCTAATTAAAAAAAAATGTTGTCTTTATGCTGATAGCGGGGGGGTTGGTTCGTTTTCCATTTCACCATGGCTTACAACCTTTTTAACTGCATTGGCAGGACCATTAATAATCATTATATTGATTTGTATTATAGGACTTTATTGTTTTAATAGAATATTACAACTTTTAAAAATCAATTATCCTTTGCTGATGTTAATGTGTTATTGCAAGCTCATGTTATGTCTTTAACACCGGATGAAAAAATGTCATTGCTGAGTTACCGCTCCTTGGACAACCCTGACGCTGACGGGTCGCACGCCTGCCTAGATGACGGGGACGGAGAACATTTCAGAAAAATAGTTCCTGTCTTCTTGGACAAGGAAGAAGACTCGTCATAAATAATAAAAACAGAGGAGATATTGTAACTATGTATCATTCATGTGATTGCAACTATGTATCAGTGCAACTATGTATCATTCAAGCATTGCAACAATGTATCATTCACATGTAAATATTAGACTTCTGTCTCTTCAGTGATCTTTGCCAGGCACAGACAAGGGACGGGGAAATAAACAACTGTCAATACAGAATGATATCCTAACTGACCTGAACTGTTGTAAATCACACACATCCTGTTAACCTGGTATCTTAACTGACCTGAACCATTGTAAATCTTGAATACCCTGTTTGACTTGGGCTCTGAAAAATTTCACCCCCCTGTGAAAAAGCATAATAAAAGAGCGAGTACCAAGACATTCTGGGCGCACTCATCCCGAGAAACCTCATCTCTTGTCGTTTCTTCCTCCTTCGCTCCCTCTCATGAGGCACCCATCAGATGCGGAATGGCAGATACCGCAGTACAGTTGGAAAGGTAAATGTCTCTGCCTCCCTCCTTCTTGACAGCACCGGTACCTGCTACCCACCTACTATATTATCGTCCCATCTCTGTGTTTCATTACCAGATTAGAACTGAGGAAGATCCCATTTGGAAGACCGTCAAGTTTTGAGTTCTTCCCTAACCAAGAGTACTCTAGAAATATTGGGATTGAAGCTATTTGATTTGAAATTGCTGGATTGGAATTCCAAAAGCTGCATCTGGAAGAGTTTGGGAAAAGTTCATCACACCAGAACCAGATACATGGCAAGTCATCATTCACCACTTTCAGAATCACTAATGTGCAATACATTTAAACATATCAATCTTATGTGTCTAATTAACCAGCTTGTTACTTCTGTGATATTCTTTTAAAATCTAAAATCAAATCTATACCCAGCCATTCCATTGTCTCTCCATCATTGCTACTTTTATGAAGGACTTGGTACTCTTTGAGCTTGATTGGTTTTCTGCAGATGTTTTGTTATTCAGCTAGGTAACATCTGCAGTGGGGTTTGCATTCTGTTTATATAAAGTAGCTTTCCCTGTTAGTATTAATGAGGTGATGTTTTCTCCTTGATAGTTCTTTGATTAAGTATTGTTCATTGCTCGATGGAATCATAGTAGTGAAAGGGAGCTTGGGCGGTCTTGAATTAGACCACTCAAATGTATAAACATGAGTTTTCTACATTCATGTATCTTTGATGCTCTCAGACTTTATCCCTACTCTCTGCACCAGTTATATGAAGGAAGGCTAGAAAAACAACAACAGTGGGGCCTAACTTGTATGAACCTCACTGGGTTCATTGCCCTTTATAAGTTTGAGGGCATCTACAAGAGTACCCCTACTTGTATTTGGGTGCCAGGTACAAGAAACCAGGAGCCAGGTTTCAAAAGTATTATGAGTTAATTAATTAATTAATTCCTCGTCAGGAACTTTCTCCTTACTTCTAGGTTGGATCTTTAACAAGCTCTCACTCATTATGTCTTGTCTTGCCTTAAAGAATAAGCCAATCCTCTCATCTGTGTGACAGCCCCTCGAGTAGTGGAAGAGAGTTATCATGCACCTCCTCCCCCAATTCTTTTCTTCAATAGGCTAGACATATCTAACTCCCTCAACCATTTGAGGGTTTATATAGTTTATATAGTACTATGAGTACTATACATGAGAATATGAATTACTAATAGCCATGGCAAATTGACACTAGATAAGAGTCCAATGGAATTCATAGCTGGACTTAAATCTCTTGTGGGATAGCAGTGACTCCAAACTGATGATGCATTGGACTCCACCCTTAGGTTTAGCCTGGTCATCCCCTACATCAGACCTCCTATGCATTTCAAACAACGTTTATCCAAGTTTTGAAAACAACTGTGGGATAGAGGCATTTCCTTTCTGCAGGATTTCAGTCTCAACTAGTTGGCTTTGAAAGCAAGAAGGTGAATGTGTATTGACTTTTCATGACTGGGTATGTCTTAAGACTTATTAAATCTTAGGAAAGGGCCGTCCTTAGAGCCATCTTCTTAAAGGAGAATTTGCAGGAGAATTGATTGAAAGGGGTGTTCGGGTAACAGTTAGAAAATAAGCTTCTGGGACATCTTCATTTCATAACAGTTTCTGAAAGTTAGGATTAACCACTATAGAAAAAGCCAAGGCTACTGAAAGAGCTACACTTCAAGTGCAACCCTGTAAATCTCATGGGAAGGGCAGGATATAAATTTCAGTCAGATATAAATAAATATTGAAATAAAGCATTTCCTTTCTCACAGGCTCACTGTGACATACAGTAAATGACAATGGATAAAGCCACACACACCCAAACTCCCAAGATAATAGAACAAAGGTTGTGAAAGAGCAGAGTCTACAGAGGTTAGAGGGTATCTCATGTGTGTGTTTAAATTGTCTATTCTAATTTTCTGAAATATTTAAAAGAATTTATATTAGTGTAAATCAAGGCCTTCCTAAATTCCTTTCATTCATCCATTTGCACTTCCATCCTGACCAGTTTAAAAGAAGCAGATTTGGGAAGCTCACAGCAGGGTTAAGTAAAAAAGAGATCAAGAACCTCTATGGCAAAAGAGATCTCCTTACATCCCTGGTGTTGTGTATGCAATATAATTAATAAAGTGTGAGCTTGGAGTAAGTGCAGGGTTCTGGCCCTGCACTTCTGATTGGCTGTTAAGTGGCCGGACCGGATTGGCCCGTTCCGATTGGCCCTTAACAGAGAGTTCTTATTGGTTATAAAAGCTAGCGTTCCTAGCTTGTTATTGGTTAAACGTTACAAGGTGCCTACATAAGGCGGGTTTTACTGATATTAAGAGAGCAAGTCACGATGTAAATAAAGAGCTGAAGTTCACCGTTCAGAGACTTGTCTCCATTCTTCTCGCCCATGCTCAAACTTAACACCTGGTATCAATAGCTCATATGGAGAGGTGTCCAAACAGACAGTCCTGATTTAGCAGCCATAGTTGGGATGGGCAACTTGGTCGTTAAATGAAGCGGCTGCTATGTAAAACCACAACTGTGCTTGTGCTCTTACGTCTGCTTTGCTTTGCTGATCATTGAAGATCATAAGTTCAAGTATTGTCTCCAAAGTTACTTTTTCCTTCAAGGCAGTTGATCAACATTGGAGATATATTTAATTAGTGTTGAGCAGAAATAGAGTGGTAACCTATTTTCCTCAACTTTATGAAGACTTTTAATTTACAGTTTTCCTTTTAATGAAATATTATTACTCTATGGTTTTTTCTATTGCTTTAGGTTATAAATAAAGGTTAATATTAAAGAGTGACAACAGAAAGGACATTTAATTTTTTCTCTCAGCAAGAATTTTTTGAGGAAAAGTTCTCCCATCACATCTATTTTAAGCATACAACAACACCCTTGGTAGAGATTATTAACTTCATAGATGAGCAGAGTTTTGTATTTGAGCCTTTTAAAACCATCATATACCATATTTTAGAGGATGTGAATGATATAAATTTGGCATAGGAGAGGGAAAGAAAGCCACCAGTTTATAGGTTAATAATTTTCTTAGTGTTACAGTTCAATGTACAGTATGCAAGTGGAAATCATTTTGGAGGTGGATAAAAGCACTTATGTATATGAAAAGACAGGTTGCATCTTTAAAAGTAGTTTCAGAAAGTGTGAACAGATGTTCCTTAATATGCCTAGACATTTGGGTTTAATTGCTGAACTTCGTAAGCATTTACCCACGTAGTATGGCTATATTACTATTATCCTTCTCATCTGTTCCAGTATTTTCTCTTGTTTCATTGTTTCATTATTATAATTATTATTACTTTTTATTATATTATCTCTTTTGTTCATTAAACATGAAACACAGTTAACTAAATATTTAGAAATGTATTGCAAATATAATTGATTGGTGCTGATGATTGATACAGGTTGCTGCCAGCATCCTAGGTATTTTATTGTTTTTTTGTTTTGTATGTACAATGAATGCTTATGCAGCAGAGAAAAATTCCTTCACTTGGCTAAATAAAGTATTTCCTCAATAAATTCTTTAACTTAATTGTGTGGAAAAATGTTTACCAAATTTCACCCCCTTATTATTAGTTTGTCAAATCTTCAACTTGCTTGATGATGAATTCTGATGACACCAAAGCCTTGTATTCTTATTCTTTTGCCAGTTGTATGCATCATTGCACTTTGCATTGTAATATCTTAAATTCAGGTTTGGCATTAGGTCATGTTTTGTTTGTAAATGTCAACCCAGATTAGAAACAAGCAGAGGAATGGTTGCATGCTAAAGCTATGATAGATGGTGTGTTCTAGAATCAGACTTCATCTTATTTCATGATGACCATCCTGTATTTCTTCTACCTGTTCACACTTTCTGAAGCTACTTTTAAAAATGCAACCTGCCTTTTCATATACATAAGTGCTTTATCCACCTCCAAAATGATTTCCATTTGCTTTTCTGTAGACAAGTACTTGTCATGTCAGATCTGCTATGCACCAAGAGAAATCCCCAAGGGTTACCCTTATACAACTCTCTCGCTCTTCCTTTTGTGGCAGAAGATTAATATCAGTTAAACTAATCATTTCTGGCTGGAGTGATAATTTCTGGGAAGTTATCAGATTTGAAATTGCTGGTTTATACAATCAATTCAGTATACTTTAAACACAAAACATATTCCAATCATTCAGTAATACTAGTCTCATCCAGCTGTTTCTTCTCCATACACACACATCCACACTTGATTCTTAGCTATTCACTTTGATTGTTCCAGCTCACTGACCCAAATCATTCTTCAGTTGAACCCTGCAGAATGATTTCTGGAATATAAGCTATTCAACTGTCTTCACCTAGGGTCATAATTCACAAGTGATTGTACTACATGATCTCCATGAATTAGAACAGCTTGAACTGCTCTCCTCAAGTATCATACATTCTGAAAAGAACAAAAGTTCATTCCTGAAATAAATGAAAAGTTGACCTGAGCATTATTATCACATCATACCTGTACTTTGACAGCTGCACTGACTTCCAGATAATTCAGGGGGTCAATTCAGAGCTCTGGTTTTAACCTCTGAAATCTTCCATAGTTCACAGATGGAATGAGTGCAAAACCTTTTGTCTGAATGGCTGCCAGCCCACCTGGATTTACTGAAGAAGCAGTCTGAGGAAAGGAGAAAAAGGGGCAGGGGTTCTACTCAGTTTCTGGGGTGGTGTCCTTGAGGCACCTAACTTGACAACTAACTTGCTTTTCAGGTTCATATAGCAACTTAATGGTGTGTGTTTGTGTATTGCTTATGAATATGTTTAATTTGCCAAACGTGTGTGTGTGTGTGTGTGTGTATGTTATGTCTCCCCTTTAATTTCAGGCGAGCAAAACAAAACGCAGCCGTTTCAGAATTACTTCAACTCAAAAACAAATTCCCACAAAAGAACGGCTGGAGTAAATTCCAATATACAGCAATAAATCCCCATTCTGGCCGGCAACCTTGGCGTGGCAATAAATCTCAAGCCTCAGAGAGTTTGCTGCATGTCTTCACTCCTAATTAGTCACTTTGCTTCTGGCAAATTCCACCAGCCCAGCCGTGTCCTTTTATTCACTTATGAAGCGTGCTAATTTCCCTAATTATTGACTAGCTCTCCGCTTCCTTTCTAACTGGGTTTGTCTTCTTAGCCTCCTTCTGTTTTTACGTCTAACCATAAGTTTTCCAGATTCTCATCTCCACTGGAAAACTCTCTCCTGCCTTCCCTGTCAGCCATTCCTGGCTGCTGATCAGATAAAGAACCAGAGGAGGTCAAAGGTCCTGACAACTCTATTATTTCAGGTCTATCTTCCCTTGTTACATCTATCTCCTCATCCTGGTTACTATCCCAATCACTAAGCAATGCCGGCTCATATTTTGCTGCCATGTCCTCATCACTTGAACTCATATCTGCCGCTGTGGAGCAGAATCCAAACCCGGAGCCACAACACACACACACACACACACACACACACACACATATATACTGTATATACTGTATATACACATATACTGTATATACACAACTTTAAAAGCACAACTGCAATGATGTGGAAAAATACCCGAACAAAGCTGAATGCCATACATGTAAGTACCCGTGAAAACTTAAGAAAACAAATATATGCATATATGTATACATATCATACAATCATCTTGAAAAAAGACCAGAAAGCATGAATAGAAGAGATGATTCCACCAGACTGTCAATCATTTGGAAGCCTGCACTCACAAACAAAAAAATATCCACACCACAAGCCAGGCAAACACCTGGGCACAAACAGATCCCCCCTGATACCTCCAGCTCAAACACACCCCAACCAGGCACCCAGATGAAACCTAACTTCCTAACTAATGATAGCTGTCCATTTACCTGGAGCCAAGCTGCACTAAAGGCCTCCAATAAAGTAACACAATGTTGCCAGCCAATCAAGATACAAAAAGAGCCAAAAAACAGACAGAAGATATTAGAAACACCAATCAAGCAGAACACAGCAAACTCCAAGACCAATAAACACAGACCAAGACTTCCAACCAATTAGGATGAAGAAAAAACCATTCTGGCACAGCAATAGGCTGCCCCTAATTTAAATCTGAAACCACTGTAAAAGTCTGACTCACAGACAAACACAATACAGAAGCCTGATGATGGCAGATGAGATTCTGCTGAAATGTTGCTACAACTTTAAAAGAACAACTGCAGTGACGTGGGAAAATACCCGAACAAAGCTGAATGCCATATATGCATATATACATGTGTATGCATATATAAATGTGTGTATGTGTGTGTGTGTGTGTGTATTGTATATATACCAACATAAAGTAGGAGCACTATGTTTTGACCTACCTACCACTAACACTCTGTGTGTGTGTGTATGTGCAAAAGCCATTGTTGCTGAGCTAAGTATCCATGCACTGAAGCAGGCCATCATTTTGCTGAATGGAGGCATTTCAAAGGGCTATTTGCTCAGATACCCAATGAAGTGAAGCACCCCTTCAAAGTATTGCACACTTTAATCACCATGGCATTCACTGGCAAAAGGAAGAGAGGCCTAATCTGCCAAAACAGAAAAATGTCCAACTCTTAACAATCAACCTATATATATTTTTACAGAAAAAATATTACACATTTATTTTATTTCACAATCTAGATAAGATGTGACAATGTAGGGACACTTCATAGAAATATTGCCATCTGGATTACGTACTTTTGCCCCTTCTGCTTCTGTGCTTCCCAGCAATGGGAATGGGAATTACAAGGGGCTGCAAAGACAGAGGAGTTCCACTTGGTGGCACCCTGGATCCAGTTTCCATGGAAATATGAAAAGCCTGCATGATTGCTGTGGAGCATTTCCATGGAAACAAGCTAAGAAAAATGTACAGAAGAATTGACTACTTTTGTAGTGCTAGCATACATCAATTGCTGCTACAGTACATTATTTCTCCATTTTTAATTGAATTCAGGTAAAACAAACAAATACAAATATTGATAACTATTTAAAAAAACATTAAACATGCTTTTTCTTGTCAATAAGCCATTCTACATATGGGATTGTGATAATGTCATGATTTCAGCAACACTTTATGATATATAACGTCACAACAATTCTCCCAGCATCTCTCTATGGATGCTACAGCTCTAAGAAGCTACCTCAATTAGGAGACTCATTTGTAAAGGGTTTTAGCACCAGCCCTGGGCAATGTCCATCTCCCATATCTCCCATTAACAACAGTTCCAGTTTCTGCTTCCTGCAGAAACACACTTTTTAAAAACAAAAACTTTATTAAATATTAAAAAGATAAATACAAAATATAAAGTGCAAAACATTTCGTTAAACATGAAAAACACCATACACACTACACATTAATTAGACTGTGCTTATATATCAAATATTATTCTAATGCTTATTTCATATATCTGGTTATTACTCATACTTTAACCTCTTTATACTATTCCTTATTTATTTATTTACTCACTTGAGTCTCTAAGAGCTTTCAGAAGTCAGATCAAGGGTAGAATGACACTTCCAGTCCCTGCTAGGTTTTGTGCGGAATTGAATGAATGTTTTGCTCCCTGAAAACAACAACATATAAAAAAGGGGGTAGAGCCCCACCCCAATGTTTTTTTTAAAACTGATGGCAGGTGTCACAGGTGTTCTCTCCAGATGGTTGTCATAGGATAATGGGGATTTATTCAATTTCATTAATTATTCCTGTTGAGAGCATAGTTAGCCACACATGCTCATCAGTCAGAAAGTCAAAAAAGCTATTGGGTTGCTCCCTTCTATCCTTTTCAATTTTCCTGTATAAGAATTTGCAGATCTGAAGTTTCATAGAACATAGAAAAATAGGCTTGGAGGTCTTCAAATCCATCCCCTGCTAAAGGCAGGAGATTTTATACCATCTTGGCCAAATGGCTATCCAGTCTATTCTTGATAACCACCAGTGATGGGGCACTTAGAACTCTAAGGGACAAGCTCTTCCAATGTTAAATCGTTCTCACTCTGAGAAAATTTCTCCCTACTTCTAGGTTGGCTCTGTCTTTCAGGGAAGGGATTAGAAGCCAGCTTTTTTTTTTTTCCTAACAACCCACAAACTTCAGAACACATTTTCTCCAGATATATAATTAGGCCCTTCTCTCCGTCCATTTTGCAAAGCAGATAAAGGTATATAGGTATTAATTCACCAGGCCTTAGGTCCTGATTGAATGATTGAGGTCCCTCATGTTTATGCATGGAGGTTGTTTGGCTGATTTGTTTAGTATTATTTCCACTTTACTCTTGCTTTGTTGTTCACCCAGAATCTTAAGTGGTTCAGGAGGCCTATTAACATTGTAAAAATAAATAATAATGTAATTTTTTTCTGGCAAAAATTAAACCAGCTAAAACATTTTTTAAAAGAAAGGAATGTTTGTATGTTAACTTGAAAATTACTATTCCAATAGTGAGCAAGTCTAGTTATTTTTCCACAAGCATGAATATAGAAATAATCAAAAAAGTTTTGTCGTGTCCGCGAAATGACGCCAGGAGTCGGTGACTTAGTGCAAAGCTCTTTATTTGATTTGCTGGAACCGAACTGCCGAAAGGAAAAAAGCCCGCGGCTTTTATTTCTTTCGCTGCGGCGGCCGCGGCCAATGGCAGCGCTTTGAATCTCCCGCGTTCTGAACGGACCAATCGCGGGAGATTCTTAACGAGCCAATCGGCGCGGCTCGCCTGACCAATTGGAAAGCCCCGCGCTTTGGCCAATCAAAGCGCGGGGATTTCAAGTATGCTAATGAAGGACAGAACACCCCTCCCCTCTTGGTTCAGTCCTTACGTTGCGTAGTCACGTAGGTAGGCGGGGCTCCGTCTGGTCCTACTTGACCTGCGCAACTCAGTTGTAGGCTGGATCTCGGCCGGTTCGGTCGGGATCTTCATTGCTCCTGCTGCTGCTGTGGGAACCAGCTGGTCGATCGGGCCGGTCCTTTCTCCGTAGCTCCCTCCTGAGCCTTCCGGGTTGGTTGAGCTACGGGTTTCGCCGCTTCCGCTCGGTCTTTCCGGGTCGGTCGAGCTGGCTTGGCTGTTTTTTTCTGACGAGGGGTCGTGATGGCTGCGTTCCGGTGAGTACCGCTGGTTTATTTTTCCTTGGATTCGGTCCCCTGGGTATTCCCTCCCCCCTTGGCTTGCGTTACGGGGGTTGGGTTCGCTTGCGGTCCGCGACCTAAGTTGGTCGATGTGGCGTTTCCACGCTCGTCCGTCTGCTGTTTGTAGCCGGTACGAATGTGGGCCTGTTGTTTGGGTGATGACGGCTGGGATCCATAGAGGGTCTCCCGTCAGGTTTTTTGCATATACGGGGTCCCCGGGTGCGAACGTTCGGTTTTTGGTGCTTGAGTCTGGGGGCCTCTCCGGGTTATACGTAGGGTGTAACCTGTCGAGTGGGGACCTTAGCTTTCTACCCATTAGTAGTTCGGCTGGGCTTTTGTTGGTTGTGGTATTCGGGGTTATGTGTTGGGTAAAGAGTAGTCTGTTGATTTTCTCTTGGATCTCCCTGTGGTCTACTTTCCGGATGGTCTTTTTAGTGAATTGGACCATCCGTTCCGCCCTACCGTTCGCTGCCGGGTGCGCCGGTGCTGTTAGTGCGTGGCGGATGCCCCTTTCCGCTAGGAATTTTTCGAATTCCAGCGAGGTAAACTGGGGCCCGTTGTCGGAGACGACGACGTCTGGGAGGCCGTGTGTTGCCAAGAGTTTGCAGAGTTCTTTGGTTACGGCCTCCGAGGTTGTTGTCTTCATGTTGCTTACCTCCAGCCAGTTGGAGTAAGCGTCAACTGTTATGAGGAAGGTGTGTCCATTTGTGGGCCCGGCGAAGTCTATATGGATTCTGGACCAAGGTCCCCTTGGGGTTTCCCACTCTAGGACGGGTGCTGTGGGTGGGCTGGGCCTTGTTTCCTGGCATCGTTGGCACCTAGCTACCCAGGCCTCTATTTGTTTGTCCATCCCTGGCCACCAAGCGTAACTTCTGGCCAGGGCTTTAGTCCTAACGATGCCAGGGTGCCCCTCGTGCAGCATTTCTAAAACCTTCCCCTGTAGCTTTTCCAGAATGACCACCCTGTCTCCCCATAGTATGCACCCTTTTAACAATGAGAGTTCCGTTTGGCGGTTTCGAAACGTTTTGACGGACTCGTTGTTGTCCCTTTCCGGCCACCCTTTCTCCACCCAATGCAACACCCACGCCAGACGCCTGTCTTTATTAGTCTCTCGGGTAATGTCTGACGTGGTTATGGGCAGGTTGGGTAGAGTCTCTATGCTGAGGGTGGTCGTCGTGGGTGCTGGGTCGGTGTCGGGTTCCGGTAGCGGCGAGCGGCTTAAGGCGTCTGCATGGGAGATCGTCTTACCCGGTCTGTGCATGAGTTTGTAGTTGTAGGCCGCCAGGAACTCGGACCACCTTGTCATTCGGGGAGACAGAATGTTCGGGGTGGCCCGGTTCCCTGCAAGGATTCCCAGCAACGGCTTGTGGTCCGTTATGATGGTGAAGGTCCGGCCGTAGAGGTATTCGTGGAATCGTTTTATGGCGGCAACTATAGCCAGAGCCTCTTTGTCCAGTTGGCTATAGTTCCGCTCTGGTTTGGTGAGGGTCCTTGAAAAGAATGCGATGGGTGCTTCTTTTCTGTCAGGAAGGGTATGGCTGAGGACAGCGCCGACGCCGAAGGGTGATGCGTCGCATGTGACGGCCAGAGGCAGGGTCTCGTTGAATTGTATGAGGACGGCGTCGGAGGTGAGGAGGTCCTTTGTTTTTTGGAAGGCGGCTTGCTCCCATTTCCCCCAAGTCCAGGTTGCCGCCTTGTCCAGGAGCCTATGCAAGGGCTCCGCCGCCGTCGCCTTTTGGGGTAGGAAAACATTGTAAAAGTTCAGTAACCCCAAGAATGCTTGTAGTTCAGTCTTTGATTTAGGGGTGGGGGCTTCTTTGATGGCCTTGATTTTTTTGCTTGTGGGGTGAATGCCGTGCCGGTCTAGGAGGTAGCCCAAGAATTCCACTCGTTCCGTGCAAAGCTGGCATTTTTCCCTCTTTACTTTCAGTCCCGTCTCTTTAAATTTAGTTTGGACCTCTCTTAGTCGACCTTCTAGTTCGGCTTGGTTGGGTGCCGACACTAGGACGTCGTCGAAATAAGGTACCACCCCCTTGATACCTTGCAATAGCCTCTCCATTAGGCTCTGAAATATGCCTGGTGCCACGCTGACTCCGAATTGGAGTCGGTTGCATTTGAATGCTCCCCAGTGGGTGACAATGGTTTGTGCTTCTGCCGTTTGCTCGTCGACCGGCAACTGTTGGTATGCCTGGGCGAGATCGAGCTTGGCGAAAACCTTGCCCCCTCCCAGTGAGTGCAGTAGGTGTTGCACTATTGGGACGGGGTAGGCACTTTGTTGCAGCGCGCCATTTAGGGTGGCCTTATAGTCCCCACAGATTCTCACCGACCCATCGGGCTTGATCGGGGTGACTATGGGGGTCTCCCACCGGGCGTGGTCTATGGGCTGCAGTACCCTCTGTTTGACGAGCTTATCAATTTGTTCGTCTATTTTGGGATTCAGTGCGAATGGCACCCGCCTTGGTTTCAGGCGTTTGGGGGGGACGTTAGGGTCTAGGTCGAATGAGATAAGGGGCCCTCGGTACTTGCCTAGGTTTCCGTCGAAGACCTCTTGGAACTCCTGGGCTAGTTGCTGTTCCCAGCCGTTGTCGGTGACGTGGTTGACTCCCGTGAGGGCGATGTCGAGCGGGGCGAACCATTGCAGTCCCAGTAGGCTTGGGCGGTCGCGGTCGACGATCGTTAGGGGAGTCGTTCGGTGCGCCCCTTATACGTTATGTCAAAACTTTTGGTGCCGACTACCGGGATGCGGTTTCCCTGGTAGTCCTTCACAATGAGTCTCTGGTTGTCTACGTTCCTCCTTTGGAGGGTAGGCACCAACCGCTTTATCTCGTGCCATGCAATCATGGAGAGGTAGGACCCGGAATCCACCTCCATTTTGCACGGCTGGCCCTCGATGCGTACCTCAACGTGGATTTTCCGGGCGTCGTTGGTGATGGCGTGGCCGATGGTGACCGTCTGGTGGGTCTCCTCTCTCCGCCGGTTGTCGCCGCCTCGCGAGGGTCGTCCGTTCCGGTCCCATCGGCTGTCCGAGTGGCGATCTCTGGTCCGGGGTGGTGTGCTCTCCCTCCTCCGGTCGCTCTGGTCCCATCGAGCCGGACTGTGGTTTTTCTTCAGGCGGCAAACCCAGGCGATGTGCCCCTTTTTGTCGCAATGCCGGCAGATGGAATCGAAAAACCAGCATTCCGACCTGGGGTGGTCGCCGCCGCAACCGGCACAGTTGGTCCTTGACTTACGACCTCTCCGGTTCCGTTGGTCGCGCCCTGTCTGGAGTCGATGGATGTCTTCCTCATCTTCGGACGTGCTGGATGCCGAGTGGAAATCGCCCTGGTGTGTTGTCATCTCGGTTTTTGGTTCGGTCGACCTTGCCGGGTTGTTGTTTCCGCCGCGGTCCCTCGTGTCCGGTCTGCGCATGCTATCAGCGGAAGTTCGGGTTGCTTCTGCGGCTGCGGCTGCGGTGAGGGTGTCTTAGCCATCAGCCGGCTCTGGAGGGCGGGGTCCCACAGACCGAGCACGATTCGGTCTCTCAGGGCGTTGTTTAGGTTATCAAATTCGCAGAGCCCCCCTAGGCGCCGCAGCTCGGCGACGAAGTCGCTGACTCTCTCACCCGATCTCTGGTCCCGCCGGTAGAACTCGTTGTGCCGGATCAGGATGGGTACCTCTGGAGCGTAGTGTCGCCGAAGGATGGGTTCAAGGACGTCCCAGTCCATGGCGGTTGCATCGGCGGGCTTGGCCAACGCTTTGGCCATCTGGAAGACCTCGGTCCCGCAGTGGGTGAGGAAGACGGCGCGTTTCAGCGGGCCCGAGGCGTCCTTCATGCCGGTGCACTCGAGGTACATGCGGAATCGGTCGGAGAACGATTCCCAGTCCTCGGTGGCGGGGTTGAAGGGGGCGGGCGGTGCGATTTTCGCCATCTCGGTGCTTCGTCTGGCTTCCGTCGGACACGTGGTTTGGTTCAGGGTCTGGATCCCACCTTCGTCGCCAGTGTCGTGTCCGCGAAATGACGCCAGGAGTCGGTGACTTAGTGCAAAGCTCTTTATTTGATTTGCTGGAACCGAACTGCCGAAAGGAAAAAAGCCCGTGGCTTTTATTCCTTTCGCTGCGGCGGCCACAGCCAATGGCAGCGCTTCGAATCTCCCGCGTTCTGAACGGACCAATCGCGGGAGATTCTTAACGAGCCAATCGGCGCGGCTCGCCTGACCAATTGGAAAGCCCCGCGCTTTGGCCAATCAAAGCGCGGGGATTTCAAGTATGCTAATGAAGGACAGAACAAGTTTAATTAGATCAATTCAATGCTTAGATTAGGCAAAGTCAAAATCTTTCAAAAATCCCAAGATCTGAAGATCTCTTCAAGCAGACTGATAAAAACAAACAAAATGAAAAAGGTAAAGAGAAAAAAAATCTGATATTATGTTGGCATTTAACTACAGTCTTTCTTAGAATGTGGAATTAGGATCATTTAATACCTTATTTTCAATTCTTTTTTGAATCATTCAAAATAGAAGAATAAGCTTTAATAGAATATTCATTTTAATGACAGCAATTGCTCCTAACAAAGATAATTTTAACTTTTTCCATCTACAAAAACCCTGCCAGTATATTTTCCAGCTCTGTAATTAGTTGCTTTTAAATAGGTTCTTATTTTTTTTGTCAGATAAATCCCCAAATATTGAATCTTTTTAGCAGTGACATTAAACCCCATTTGGAAGATCTACCTCCTTAAAGAACTGTGTGAAAGTAGGAGATTCTAGAATGTAGCCTTCAGACCATGAAAGAATATACAGATTTTTCTGGATGACATTTATAAGATAAAGAGTTATGGAAAAATAATGGGTAGCGTTCAACAAGCAAGATGTCTCTGAAGAGCTTAAGGTTGACTCAGCCTTCCATCCTTCCAAGGTCAGTAAAATGAGAACTCAGATTGTTGGGGCAATAGTCTGACTCTGTAAACAGCTTAGAGAGGGCTTAAAACACTATGAAGCAGTATATAAGTCTAAGGGCTATTGCAATTGCAATTGGGAAGCAAAGAAAAAGAGAAAAGAAGCATTTTATTGACATGATATGTGACTTAAATGCTTAGAGGGCATAAATCTTACACCTGAAGAATTAAATTAATTAATCACTTAATCTTTAAAAATTCAAGGGTTTGTTGTCTTTTACAGCAATAGCTGTTTAGAGTTCTTGACAGCAGTAGGAGTTTACTTGCTGTAGAATAAGGATTCTTCATTAAATCTAAAAGGTGTATATATTTTTTAATATAGCAACATTTTATCTGCCTAAACAAGCACAGTTAAAGAAGGGCAATGCAGAATTCTTTCTTCAGCACTTTAAGAGCTACCTTGGAGATGGGTCATGAGGGAACTATCTTTCAACAGGTTTTGAAATAACTGTTGAAAATGCCAGTTTAGCATCTGCTGATGTGTGTTGTTGGCTTTATATGTACACCAGAGCAAAGAAAATAGATTTCTGAGGAAACGTCAGCAGTCTGGGTCAAGAAGGACAAGGTTTCTTTGCTTTTTAGAACTGACAGCTTTAACCCTTTTTGAAACAAGAAGATAAATCAGAGGTCTCCAAACTTGGCAACTTTAACACTTGTGGACTTCAACTCCCAGAATTATCCAGCCAGCTATGCCCTTCTCAGAAATCAAATTCCAAAATGTTCCATTCACAGCGTTTTTTCCTCCTCTCCCCCGTCCCCTCAAGCATACTATTTTTTAAAAAAAAATTATTTTGTTCAAGACAAGGTTAATGCAAAATACAAAACAACAGAAAAAGACAATAAAGAAAAAACGACAAAGAACACAAAACAATAAAAAAAGGTGCATTAACCCTGTAGTTGAATACTGATTAATATATTACTACATTACTTCCCACTCCTTGTGAAACAGGCTCTCTTTAAATTACTAAATCGATTTGCAAATTATTAACCTGTCTTCTGTATTTGTGACAAAGTAGTTAACAGAAATAATAATAATATAATAACAAGAACAGCAACAACAACAACTTGGTTGATACCTAAGATGCTGGCAGCAATCTGCATCAACTATCAGTGCCAGTCAATTTTATTTGTGATACATTTTTAAATGTTCAGTTGACTCAGTTTCATGTTTAATGAATAAAAGAGATAATAAAACAAAGCAAAATTAAAGTTTCTCTGTTAACAAACTGTTATTGTAATCCACTCGTAGAAAATTGACCGTGGCATCTTATTTATCTCAAATCATCAAACATCCTTCCTTCCCTCCCAGGCAGATTGGGAAGGATCCAGAAAAGCTCGAGAAGAATGAGGACAAATCCATTCTGTGGTGGAAAGACCCAATAGGATACAAGTCAAGTCAGAAGTTCTCTGTCTAACCCCCAAGATAATGTTAATCTTGGTCAAAGAGGAAGTTGTTATAGAAAGAACCTATGCTTGACTCATGTGTCAAAAGGAACATCAGGATCTAAGGGATTAGAAAATTATTTATTGGACATTTATGATATAATGATTACCTTGACAGCCTCAGTAAGGTCACTTCTCTCATTATCTGTCAAGCAAATACTGGGAAATGCTAACTTAATATACAAGTAGCCCTCAACTTATGACCACAATAGAACCCAGAATTTCTGTTGTTAAGTGAGACATTTGTTAAGTTAATTTGCCCCATTTGAAGTGAAACTGCCCCATTGTTCTTGCCACAGTTGTTAAGTGAATCACTGCAATTGATAAGTTAGTAACATGGTTGTTAAGTAAATCAGGCTTCCCCACTGATTTCGCTTGTCAGAAGGTTGCAAAAGGGAAGCATGTGACCTTGGAACACAGCAATGGTCATAAATATAAACTAGTTGCCAAGCATCTAAATTTTGATCACATGATCATAGAGATGCTGCAAAGGTTGCAAGTGTGAAAAACGGTCATAAGTCACTTTTTTCAGTGCTGTTGTAACTTTGAATGGTCACTAAATGAAAGGTTGTAAGTTGAGGACTACAGATACATGATTTTTTTAGAATATTATTGAAGGCCAGGGAACCTGTAATGGGTCAAAAAAAAAGTTCGTGGGAGCCCCAACCATTTAATAAAATCTTTGTCCCTTTTTAAAATGTGCAAAAAACCTCAGTCAAAGAACAATTCAAGAGTTTATTTACTTTTACTTTTTTTTTACTTCTGAGATTTTCAGTGAAGGCAGCATAAAATACGACAACCTTTTATTATAGCTACTAAAATATAACTTTGTACCAAAATAAAACTGCAAACATAATTCTTTTTAAAGCAGCATCATCTGAGGGTTGAACTGGGAAAAATATGATAACACCATTTTGAAAAATTGATATTTGAGAAATACTGACAAGGTGCCCAGAATTTAAAGCTAGTAAGGCATCCACAGCACTCAACTGAACTGAAATATACTGTTTTCTGTGTAGATGTCTTATTTCTGTATAGTAAGATAGTTAGAAAAATTCCATTTCTTTGTAAGATAACTGAAGATATCTGGTGCTCTTGTGTTACAATGCTTACTTACATATATTTTATTTATTTATGATTTATTTAGTGTATGGCAATTTATATATACACCGCATAATATAAGATGAAAATTTGTAAGAGCTAACACAATCTACTCACAAAAACTGTTACTATAGAATTGAAAGCAATTCTGAAACATTATATTAGACAACTAAAGTTATAGCCAAAAAGTGATTGCATTAGACAACTGAGGTCCCTTCCATTCTACCATTCTAAAACATCCTGGAGCCATTTTTTGCCATCAAATAAATAGATTATTTTATTTTTTATGTCTGTGTTATCCCAATATAAATCTTAGAATAACTACAAAGCTCTAGCCCAGGGATGTCAAACTCGATTTCATTGAGGGTTGCATCAAGATTGTGTTTGACTTCAGGGGGCTGGGTGGGCATGGCCAGGGTGGGCGTGGCTAGGTCAACTTCACTTGTGTCAGGGGCACCTGTGGTGACCTGGGCAGGGCTGGGGGGGATCCATTGTTTCCAGTGGAGGAAGGCAAGACCAGTGAGAGCATCAAACCCTTGTCCTCCATCTTGCTGCCTGCTGGAGGCCAAGTGCTAAGGCAGGACTTTCCTTCCTTCCTTCCTTCCTTCCTTCCTTCCTTCCTTCCTTCCTTCCTTCCTTCCTTCCTTCCTTCCTATCTTCCTTCTTCATTTTCTTCTTTTTCTTTCCCTTTTCATTCTCCTTTCTTCTTCCTTCCCCTCTTTCCTTCTTTTCCTTCTTTTTCTTTGTCTTTCTTCTTTCCCTTTCTCCTTTCCTGTCCTTTCTTGGATGCTTAAATGCAAAAGAGGAAACATTTCTCCTTTTGTTTTGTTTTGCTCTTAGTTTGTTTTGCTAGCCCTCTGCCAATGAAAATGGAGCTGGAGGGACCATGCATGGACCCCTCGGACCCCATTTTTTGCCTGGACAGCCTTCTGCAGCCCTCTGCCAGTGGAAACAGAGCCAGGAGAAACCATGTATAGCCCCCCCGGGTGCCATTTTTGGCCTGAATGGCCTCCTGCAGCCCTCTGCCAGTGAAAATGATGCACATGGCTCCCCAGGAGGCTGTTCAGGCTGAAAATGGGACATGGGAGGACCACAAGCACCATTTTTGCTGGCAAAGGCTCCTCAGGCTGGTCCTTTGCTATTTCCAGGGTGGCCCCATGGGCCAGATCTGAGCACCCTATGGGCCAGATATGGCCCGCGAGCCTTGAGTTTGACACCTCTGTTCTAGCTCATTACAAACATGCCAGAGGTTTTTTTTTATCTTGACCACTTTCTTTTATGGTAGGAGAAACTGTACTACAATTTCAATACAGATCATATAAATAGGAAATAAGAAATGCCTGGTCTGCTTACAGTTAAATATCCCTTTCAATGCCTTTTCCATGGATGTATTGTTTAATGGTGCTGTCCTGTGTGTGTTCACTCAGAGGTACATTCCAGTGAATTGAATTGGTTCGACAATGAAGGAAATGTAGATTGAACGATACTACAAACATTACAACTTATTTATAGGTCTGTTTGTCACAGCTGTCAGTTTCCCCAACTTTAGACTTTAGTCTTTTATTGCAAAGCATTAATATTCATCTGATAACATTTTCTCCCTTCACCTCACTCTAGTTTCACCCTTTATACTATTCAATACTCTTCTTCACACTGACACGATTCTGCAAGAACCTTTTATGTGCAAAACAAGCATCATTTTTTGCAAGAAGATGAATTATGTGATGAAAAAAAATCACAGGATATTACCATGGACTGTAAGATGAGAAAGGCAGAAAATGCTAAAACTTGTGCATATTTCAGCAGGAAGTTCTCCCTTTATCAGGTATGTTAACTTATAATCTGAAAAGCTGTCAGTTGTGGCAACATAAAAGCAATGCATTTTATCACACAGCAGCAATGAAGCAATGAGGACTGATATCTAACAACAAAGATTTCATACTTACTAGTTTGTTGAATTATAAGAAGCCATGTTTGGTTCTGATTATAAATTTGAATGATTGGAAAGTTGTGTTATAACTTGAATGAAATCCACTGATTCAGTCTGTCTTTAGTCCTAGGGGTTGGTTGATCTCTTCATAAGTCTCTCCAATACCAAATCTATTCAGCTCAGCTCCTAAAGTTGCCAGCACAATAGTGCAAATTGTTTCTTCTCAGGGTTATGTCACACATTTGATTACTTAGTGCTCAGTCATTTTCATCAATGTTTGAACTCCTCCCATTGTAAAGTATTCTGTTTGTGTTTCCATTAGCAGCAAGGAAATTGCATCTGCATACATGAATTACCAAGACAAACGCCTTTATAAATGTAGATATTTCTTTCTTTTATATATATGTATATATGTGTATGTATGTGTGTTGTGTATTCATCTGACGAACACAATACAGAAGGCTGTTGATGGCAGATGAGATTCTTCCGAACCACAACTTTAAAAGCACAACTATAATGACGTGGGAAAATACCCAAACAAAGCTGAATACCATATATATATATATATATATATATATATATATATATATATATATATATATATATATATATATATATATATATATATATATGTGTGTGTGTGTGTATGTGTATACACATACACATACATATAAAAAATCTGAACCATTTTTAGATGTGCTTGTCAACAAACAAGAAGATGGAAATTCAGTATCACAAAGCCACAAACTCCCCACGCAATTGAATTTCAACAACAACCATCCACTGTCACACAAAAAGAGTTGCATCAGAACATTGTGTCACAGAGTGAGAACCCAAGCTGAACAGCTGGAGAGTAGATACCTACATAAACAATTCAGGCCGAGTCAGTACCCACAATCATTTGTTACAAGTTGTCTCTGCAACACAGTGGGGAAAGAAAGGAAGAAACAAGGTACAAGACCAACTATATGGCACACCCTGCCATGCATCCAAAACATTTTGGAAGCTGTAGAATGCAGCTTTGAGATCTGCAAGTGGGCATCGCACACTGCCTAGAGGTTAACCATATGAGAACAAATTGTTCATTGGAAACATCATTTGGAGGTGGGAGATACTTCCAATGTAATTTATCAGATCCCCTGCATGATTTGGCCTTAAGACTATGTCGGACAGATGGGGAAGGAAGGTAACCACCAGATTGCAAGAACACAAGACAGTGGTCAGACGAGGAGACCTGAACTTATTGGTAGCCTCACATTGCAATGAAGAAGAACATACAATTCATTTTGCAGCTATTAAGACTGGACAAGTAGACACAAAATCAGCCAGGGAAATGATTGAAGTCTGGGCAACAGGCCCGTTGTCAAGTCAACAGGAGTGCTGATTTACCATCAGCTTATCAAGTACTTAGGAGGCAAAGATTTGGCAGCAGGAGGAAAACAACAGCCAACAACTTAATAACCAGCTATCAACACCTCAATCAACATCTAAAAAGCCAAATACAACGGGCACCATAAAGATACCATACACAGAATAGCTCAAAGCACATAAAGAGGCATTCCCTGAGGTTGGGCTCCAGCACAAGTCTGAAAGCTCGGAAGTGTAAACCTCTGGTCCCAGGGACTGACTCAGATTAGATTCTGCAACATTATCCTGGGACATGTATTCATGGGACCTTCATTCGTGTGACTATCAACTGTATGAAAGAAAGGTATCTGTGGCCTGACTCTGACCACCAACTTCACTTTATGTCCAAAAATCAGGACTGATAAAAGGTCCCAAACGTCTAATTGAATAAGGACCTTGGGAATTAGCCATTAAACTTGTGTAGAAGTCTGCATTCAGAGATTCTGTGGAGCATTCCATTTTTTTCCTACCAGAATATGCCACTTTAATCCTTAGGTGGCTGAACCAGAGGTGGTATTCAGCAGGTTCTGACCAGTTCTGAAGAATTGATAGCGATAATTCTGAGTAGTTCAGAGAATCGGCAAATACCGCCTCTGACTGGCCCTGCCCCCATCTATTCTCTGCCTTCCGAGTCCCAGCTGATCGGCTGGGTCTCCTTTTGTTGCCCTGCACAGGAGAACAGAGCTGGAAAGCAGGTTAGTGGGGTGGGGAGGGAATGGAGATTTTACAGTAACCTTCCCCCAGGAGTGGGGAGGGAATGGAGATTTTGCAGTATCTTTCCTCTGCCATGCTCACCAAGCCACACCATGCCCATCAAGCCATGCCCACAGAACCGGTAATAAAAAAAATGGAATCCCACCACTGGACTGAGCCATATCCAGAACACAATAAATACCACCAATTCCAGGTTTACTTCTGTTCCTGGAACAACTAGACTGACACACTCAGATAAAAAAAAAAAGCAGAATATCCTATGCACCGCACAAACAGTTTTGCATATGCTTGCTAACCACCATGATAAGGTCACCATTTTTAATCATTTTTTTAATTCTATTTTTAACAGATGAGAAAGGTTGGTCTTTTGTTGATTTGTTTTTGCTATAAAATTGAGGGTTGGATAAGAACGCTTCCCTTGTTCACCAGCAGATACTCCTTGATTGCCTGAGACCTTTCTCCATTCCTCGGTTGACCAGGAAGAAGATTCTATTCCTGTGACTTTGGATGTAATCCAAAGAGTTGGTTAGTCTTGGTAGTGGGCTTGCATATTCTAACCCCCCCCACACACACACACACAAAAAGGAGACTTGACATCTTTAATCTAATAATCTTTGAAACAGTGGCATCTATTCTTTACAGCATATTTCCAAATCTCCATGGAATCTTTATTGAAGAGTAACACTGTGACACAGAGCATAGATTGTATTGTGTCTCTGCACTCATTACTACTTAAACCTCTAAACAAATAGGTGTATTCATAAGTTGCTGCTTATTCCATTCAGAAGGAGGCGAGTGGATGTTGTTGATTTATTCTCCTTTCGACATGCTTTACCAGGGCAAAAGCCAACAAGTTGATATTTTACATATCATCTCAAATTTGTAGACTAATCCATTCAGGAATCTGGCAATCAAGTTTCCTTTTCCATTTTAATCAAAATAGGGCTTTTCTTAGATTTATAAAACAAATGGGAGCCCTTTCTAAAACAAAAAAATAAAATAAAAATGATGCAACTGAAATAAAACTGCACCTTGCGGTTCCACCCAGAGAACACCGGTTGGGGGGGGAGGTTTTCTGAGCAGTATTTTCTTCTGAAAGGGGTTCACAGTGCTTTGCAAATATTATTGCAAGTTAAAAACCAGTGTTCCACATTCCCATTACTTCCTGTTATCTTTTTTTAAAAAATTCTTGTATTGTATAGCCATGGTTACTTTAATAATGTTTTAAAAAGAGCAAACTGGGGGCTTTTTCAAACCTTTGGGGAGCTCTGATTTAAGATAATTGTTTTAGTCTGTACCCCAACCTTTTGCCCCAGCAGCAAATCTGTGATTCATAAATAACGGAACTTTGTGTATGTACTACCGTGTTTCTCACAAAATAAGGTCGGGCCTTATTTCTTTTTGAGCTCTGAAAAAATGGCTAGGACGTCTTTTCGGGGGTGAATTAATTTCTTCCCCCACCCCCTGTGCACCAGCGCCGTCTCCAACACAGCATCTGAGTCACTCCTGCTTTTCCCCTGTCCCCGTAACAACAGAAAAAAAAAGATTTTGAGGTACCTGGGAGCGCCGTGTGCTGAGTTTTGGTTTAATCCTAAGCGGCTGGGTGGGCGTGAGAAGAGCTGAGCAAACGTCTCTGCTACTGCTATCCTTGGTGCTCCAGCCTCGGGCTCTGCAAGTTTGCAAAAGTCCGAGTGCACAGCCCGTTCCTGCATTCCAAGCACCCAAGCCGAGCTGCAACTGTCCCTCTCTCGCCAGCACCATCTCCAACAACAGCAGCAGCAGCAGCAGGAACCGTGGAAGCATTTCAGCCACTTCTTGGATGGGGGAGCCACCTCTGTAACCTCCACGGTTCCCGCCGCTGCTGCCACTGTTATTGGAGATGGCGCTGGTAAGAGAGAGACAGCTGCAGCTCGGTCTGGGCACTTGGAGTGCAGGAACAGGCTGCTCACCGGAACTTTTGCAAACTTGCAGAGCCCGAGGCTGGAGCACCAAGGATAGCAGCAGCAGAGATGCTTGCTCGGCTCTTCTCACGCCCACCCAGCCGCTCGGGATTAAACCAAAACAAAGTGCGCAGCACTCCCAGGTACCTCAAAATGGTTTTTTTTTTTTTGCCTGTTGTTACGGGGACAGGGGAAAAGCGGGAGCGACTCAGATGCTGTTGTTGGAGACGGCTCTGGCGAGAGAAGCACCAGCACTGGTGGGAACCGTGGAAGCTACAGAGGCCTGAGAAGCGGCTGAAACGCTGCCGGACATCCACGCTGATGCCGCCTGCCTGCTGACCTGGGTAAGGGAGGGGTAAATGATCCCTCTGTGTTCCACCATGATTGGCTGTTAGGAGCGGCTGATGGTGAGGCGTAGCTGCCCGCGGGGCACTCCTAATAGCAAGTTCCCCCCCCACCTTCCCCCCCCCATTTTGCATGTTTTAAACTTGGCCTAAATTTGGGGGGAGGAGCTTAATTTCATTTTATGCCTAGAAAAACATGCTGGTTCTTCCTATTGGGGGGGGCATATTGTTGGAGTAACACAGTATTTGCTTAAATCTCAGCTTTGCCGAAGCCACTTTCCAGCCAGAAGGACATTTTCTGGATAATCAAAGCATTTTGAAAAAGGAGGTCCTTCAACTACTCCTTCTAAGTATTTCTTTAACATTTCATCAGTTAATAATGTAAATATAAAGGCTACCCCCTATCAAGTTGTGCCTGACACTAGAGGACAGTGATCATCTCCATTTCTTAGCTGAGGGAGCCAGCATTGTCCCAAAACATTTCTGTGGTCCTGTAAGCAGCATGACTATACGCCGTGATGCACAGAAGACTGTCAACTTCCAAACTAAGTATCTACTGGCATTAGCATACTTTTGAACTGCTGGGTCGGCAGGAACTGATACAAGTCATGAGAACTCACCCTGCCATTGGATGCTCTGGTTTCAAACCTAGGCTGTCAGTTTTCTAACTGACAAAGCTTAGTGTTTTTAAAACCGCTGAGCCATTGCGCCTCTTTAAACTTTAAACTGAGTTTAAAGTCTGAGGATTTAAGACAGAGAACTTAGTCAATTTGCTTTGATTCCCTTCCATAAATGTTTAATGTAAGGACACCCTCCCTTACAACAGAGAAGAAAAAAGAGCATCCATGAAGTATTTGTTGCCTATTATTTTGATCCGCTGCCCATATGTGCTTTTCAGATTGACTGATACAACTCCCAGAATTTCAGCTCATGAAATGAGCAGATCATTAGTTGTTACAAATGTTTTGTTTTGCCCTCCAACAGAAGCCTCACCATCAAGATGGTTCCTACCAGTGGTGGAATTCAAACATTTTTACTACCAGTTCTGTGGGCGTGGCTTGGTGGGCATGGCAGGGGAAGGATACTACAAGGATCCCATTCCCTCCCCACCCCACTAACCTGCTTTCCAGCTCCATTCTCCTGTGCAGGGCAACAAAAGAAGACCCAACTGGGAGTCAGTAGGCAGAGAAGAGATGGGGGAAGAGCCAGTCAGAGGTGTATTTGTTGGTTCTCCAAACTACTCAAAATTTTTGCTACTGGTTCTCCAGAACTGTTGAATACCACCTCTGGTTCCTACCCCTATTTAAAATCATAATGTGATCAAAACCACTACAAAACTCACTTGGTCAAATAATTGCAAATGGATAAGAGAGCATTAATAAGAGTTTCCAGTCTAAATCTTATGAAACTCAAATGCTTAACTCCCCTAGAAATCCTTGCCAAAATCAGAATTGAAATGAAGTGGAGGAAAATTGATTTATATGTCACCCCAATTTGTTACCAGTCTGCATGGCTTACATAATACAATAGAGCCAAAAACATCACACAAGGGTTTCATCACCCTCTCTAACACAAAGACTGGGATTTTAAGGTCTTATTTAAATAGAACCAGTGTGGGAGACCTACAAATCTCTGGGACATGATGTTCCAGAGGACAGGTATATCTAAAATGCTATGAGATTCATACATGCTTAAAACAAGTGCTTTAAACACAAGCATGCACACACCCCAGAGAGCTGTGAAGTTAAAGTGAGAAACAAAAAATACTCATTTTAACACCACGCTACATATTTAATTTCAGTCTTTGCTTTTCATGTAAGAAGGTGATGGTTTAAGCCAGATGGTGGTGTTTCAGCTCTCCAAAGATAAAAGTTGAAGAAACCTTGAGATGATTGCTGTCATCACATGAACAGTGAAATTCCAAGAATGAGGCAGACTAAAAAAAATATGTAATTTATAAGGTCTCCGGGCTGTATAGTTTTATTATGCATTTTTCTGTGGTTATCGAACATGCCAATTTTATTTTTAACTGCTTCTTGGTAGCTGTGACTTATTTTAATCCTTTTCACAAGTATTTTAAACTTTAAAAAAACATTTTAAATTGTTTAACCATCTGTTCCTTAGACAAGTTATATACCCATCAGTATCAATGAATAAATGTTCAATTCATTTTTTTTTCTTTTTTGGGGAATATAAATAAGACCCATTTTTATTTTTACTAACCAATATTAACTTAGCTGCAAATAGTACATATGTTTGTATTGAGCTACTCAAACTGCCTGCCTAGACTGAGCTGGTTAGGTTAGGTTAGGTTAGGTTAGGTTAGGTTAGGTTAGGTTAGGTTAGGTTAGATTAGATTAGATTAGGTTAGGGTAGGATGGGGTGGATGGAGGTGGGTTAGTTGCATTGGAGTTACTCCTGTTTTTAGAAAATAATAGTAACATCAAAAATCACTCTCCCCACAACTTAATAACCTGTTGTAATTATATTAGGAAATGTAAAGTAGAAAATAAGGAGACCCGGTGGCTCAGTGGCTAAGACATTGAGCTTATCAATCAGAAGGGTTGGCAGTTTGACAGTTCGAATCCCTAGCGCCACGTAACGGAGTGAGCTCCCATTGCTTGTCCCGGTTTCTGCCAACCTAGCAGTTCAAAAGCATGCGAAAATGCAAGTAGAAAAATAGGGACCACTTTGGTGGGGAGGTAACAGCATTCTGTGTGCCTCTGGTGTTTAGTCATGCCGGTCACATGACCAGGGAGACGTCTTCAGACAGCACTGGCTCTTTGGCTTTGTAACATCGTTTCCCTGTAGAGCCGGAAACGACTATGTGCATACGTGTGAGGGGAACCTTTACCTTAACCTTTAAAGTAGAAAATGAATTTACATTGCTGGCAACAATCAAGCATTGAAAACCTATTTTTAATAATCTTTTATATAGTGTTTATGAATGTTCAAGTAAAAAGAAAACAAACAAGACATTATTTTTTTTAAAAAAAAATCCCTCAAGTATTTGGAGCCATTTAATCAGCCTGTTGGGAATGATGATCTCTGTCTGGCTGCTGTTTACTGGCAGTTTGGATAGAAATGCTCAGCCCCCTCACTAAATTCTAAGCAAGCATCCTTCTTCCTCACCCTCTCCTTTTCTCCCTCCCCATCCCCAGAATAATCCAGAATAGAAAGTATGTTTAGAGATAGTTCCAAAGCACTGACTAGTCTGGGCAGATAATCACCAATAGCAACAACATAGAATTAAACATCCCTCCTTCTTGGGCCTCAGGGCAATAAATAACTAAAACAGAGGCAAGAAATAGCAGCCTTGTGATTGCACTCAGGAGGCCATTGAGAGAATCTTCTCCTTAAAGACAACCTTTAATGAAGGAAACAATTCTCATTGTTGGATGGTATTAATTCTTCCCCATTGAGAGCAATGTCTGTACTGGCAATGCAGTACAGAACCTTGTTACAATCCCTTCGATTGCCCTACCGGCAGTCGTTTGTGTAGACAAACTTCTTTAATTTTTTTAAAGAAATCACCACTTAAACACTGACATTTGGCAACTCCAAAGCTCCACCAACAAATGCTCTGTCCCACCCATTGGTTAAAAAAAAAAAAAATCAGTGTACCAAATACAAGCTAGGCAGATACGACCTTGTTGATGACCCTCACTCTGTCAAGAATCTCAGAGTACTCATCTCTAATGATCTAAGTGCTAAAGCTCACTGTAACAGCATTGCCAAAAAGGCATTAAGAGTTGTAAATCTAATCTTATGAAGCTTCTCCTCTGGAAATCTTGAATTGCTAACTACGGCACACAAAACCTTTGCTAGACCAATACTCGAATACAGCTCTTCAGTCTGGAATCCTCACTGTATATCAGACATTAATACAATTGAGTGAGTCCAGAAGTATTTCACGAGAAGAATACTACACTCCTCTGCTTGCAATAAAATACCCTATATCACCAGGCTTGAAATTTCAGTCTTGGACAATCTTGAACTATGCTGCCTATGGTTGGACTTAAGCGTAGTGCACAAAATTATCTGCTACAATGTCCTACCAGCCAATGATTACTTCAGCTTCAACTGCAACAATACAAGAGCACACACAACAGATACAAACTCAATGTAAACCACTTCAAACTCGATTGCAGAAAGTATGACTTCAGCAACAGAGTGGTCAAGCTGGAATGCACTACCTGACTCTGCAGTTACATCCTCAAACCCCCACTTCTTTAACCTCAAATTATCCACTATTGACCTCACCCCATTTCTAAGAGGTCTGTAAGGGGTGTGCATAAGTGTAGCATTGTGCCTCCCGTCCCTGTCCTATTGTCCCCATTTATTCGTACTTATTTCCTGTATTCTTACTCATGTTTATACTTATACCTATTATCTTGCAAGCAATTGATAAATAAAATAAATTATACAAATTTGTTATGTCTCACCTTCACAAGATAGATGAGAAGTCCAAACTCCGACCAAATACAAGCAGGCAAGAAGATTCAGTATTTACTGAGTTAATTCCTTTGAGCTGGCTATGTTCTTGGCAGTATCACACACGCTGCCTGCCAAGTCCGACAAGATAGCAGAAACATTAATCACTAAGCTTTTAAGAAACAGGATACACCGAAGCTCCACAGAAAAATTAACACTTTGTCCGGTGCAGAGTTCCCAGAGCAAACACACCCACTTTTATTCTCTGTGGGGTGTGTCACTAACTCAGCTCAGTCTCTGATTCATCCATGTCTCCTGCATTGCAGCTCACACTTTTTCCTGCGACGCTGCCTAGCATCAAGCCAGCATTTGTCCACAACTGCACCCAAAATTTCTCTTGCTAAATGAGTCATTTGTTAAGTGAGTTTTGCCTCATTTTACAACCTTTCTTGCCATTGTTGTTAAGTGAATTGCTGTAATTGTTCAGTTAATAACACAGTTGTTAAATGTATCTGGCTTCTCTGTTGACATTGCTTCTCAGAAGGTAGCAAAAGGTGATCATGTGACTCTGGACACTGTAACAGTCATAAATATGAGTCAGTTACCAAGAGTCTAAATTTTGATCATGTGACTGTGTGGATACTGCAACAGTCGTAAGTGTGAAAAATCTTCATGTCGCTTTTTAAAAGTTCCATTGCAACCACGAATGGTCACTAAGCAAACTGTTTTAAATCAAGGATTACCTGTAGTCCTCATTTAACCACCCACAACTTGGACCAGCAAAGTGATCCCCAAGTAAAACTGTGACTGTGTTTATGTTCTTTCTTTGGTTTTCTTTTGTTTTTTAAATATAGCAATAGCAATAGCACTTAGACTTATATACCACTTCACAGTGCTTTACAGCCCTCTCTAAGCAGTTTACAGAGTCAGCCTGTTGCCCCCAACAATCTGGGTCCTCATTTTACCCACCTCAGAAGGATGGAAGGCTGAGTCAGCCTTGAGCCTGGTGAGATTTGATCTGCCAAATTGCAGGTTGCAGCAGAAGTAGCTTGCAGTACTGCACTCTAACCACTGGACCACCCAGGCACTGATATATAACAGTCATAAATGTGAGGATTCAGCATAAAGTTACTCTTTCATCATTACTGAAACTGCAAACTGTCACTAAGTGAGGCAGTCACTAAAGGAGAGCCGCCTGTACATTCAGCAAAATGACAGTTCACTAAAAGATTAAACAATAGCCTCTCTTGTTCCATAAAGGCATGAAGACTAAACATTTTGCTCCTGTCTCTGAATGGGACTTGCAAGATCCTGTCAAAGAATAAGAGTTGGTGTTTAGAGACTGCAGAAAAGTGGCACGGAGAGATATATTTTCATTCTGCTTTTCATACAACTGTTTAAGATGGCTGACATGGTATCCTCTCCTATTGTTCCCCCACAATCACGATCCTGTAAGGATAACTGTTCCAAAGTCATCCAAAAAACTTATGTAAACTAAAATCTGGATCCCCTTGTACAAGCTCAACACTTTAACCATACCAGCTCCATTCCAGAAGGACAAGTAAAACCTAAATCAAGAATGGAAATTTTTCGAGTTGTTTTCCAAGGTTCTAATGCTAAGATAGGAACAACAACATTTATCACCAACTCAATTTCTGCTGATGACACTACTGTAGATCATTTAGTATCAGAGGTGGTATTCAGCAGGTTCTGACCAGTTCTGGAGAACTAGTAGTGAAAATTTTAAGTAGTTCAGAGAACCAGCAAATCCCACCTCTGACTGGAGATTTTACAGTATCCTTCCCCTGCCACACCCACCAAGCCACGCCCACAGAACCGGTAGTAAAAAAAATTAAATCCCACCACTGTTTAGCATGATAAAAAATAAAAACAATAAAGAATGGTGAAGATCTCCAAAGGGATATTTTTATGTTATGGGAATGGACATCAAAATACTGGTTTGCACAGAACTGGACAGGTTAATATTAGAACTAAAAAATAAAGAGGAGACAGAATACTATGATAGATGGAACAGATTTTACCAATGGTTGAAACTGAGAGGTAGGAGTCAGAATGTAAATAAATTAGGCTAAATAGACTCAGAATGTAACATTATATACAGGGGTGGGATTCAAAATGTTTAACAATCGGTTCTGTGGGCATTGCTAAGGTGGTGGGTGTGGCTTGGTGGTCATGTGACTGGGTGGACATGGCTTGGTGGTCATGTTATTGGCTCGGTGTGGCCAACTCAATATCACTCACATCAAAGCATGCATCTCCTCGCCTGGCCTCTCATGACTGTGAGGATGCTGCAACAGTTGTAAGTATGAAAAATGGTCATAAATCACTTTTTTCAGTGCCATTGTAACTTTAAATGGTCACTCCACACAAGCAAAGTACCAGCAAAGAAGGGGAAAAGAACTCCAGATAAGTTCCCGAGACAGGAAGTCTAGTCCTGCCAAGAATGTAAAAAGGGTTAATGGAGAGGCAATTTCTGTAAGCAACACCAGAATGTTTCCTTCCTGCCTTCCTTACAGGATTAGGCCAGTAATTTCTTCTAACAACCAGTTCTCTGAACTGCTTAGAATGTTAACAACTGGTTATAGCGAATAGGTGCAAACTGGTAGAATCCCACCCCTGATTATATATGTACCAAAATGAGTATATTGGTCAAAAATAACTGTACAAAACTAGCAATATATAAATAGTATGCATGTTATCTGTTTTTTATTCCAGTATGTATGATGGAGGAAATTCCAGGGTCACATTGTGTTCAATATTTATATATGTAAATAATAAATATATATATTTTAAAAATGGCACATGTCATTCGACATAAGTAAGTGTAAAGCGATGCATGTTGGTGTCAAAAATCCTAACTCATAGAAACATGTGATCAGAGCTAGCCATGACTGATGAGGTTGATGAAAATCACGGTAGGAGTCTGACACAGGATGCATCCACTGTTTAAAAAGTCCAATAGTGCAGGAGGCAAAATAAGAAAGAGTACTGATAATCTAGTTGTTAATATCATAAGACCTAACATAAATCCATGGTGGAACGCCATCTGTAATATGGTGTGCAGTTCTGGTTACTGCACATTTTAAAAAGATATAATACTGCTAGAGAAGGTTCCAAGAAGGGCAGCACTTTTTGCCATTCTTTACCTACTGGAAAAAGTACAGAAGTAGCTGTAAGTAACAGAGTCAAGGATGGATAGCATGGATTTGATATCAAAATGAGACATAGGCTATAAAAATAACTCTTGTTGCACAAAAGTTGTGGAGAAGGGAAAAACAGATCCTCTTTGCTCTGGATATTTTTGGCTTCAGCGTAGACTTGAGAAGAACTTCTCATATCTATCTATCTATCTGTCCGTCTATCTATCTATCTATCTATCTATCTATCTATCTATCTATCTATCTATCTATCTATTCTGTCTATATCTATCTATCTATCTATCTATTCTGTCTATATCTATCTATCTATCTATCTATCTATCTATCTATCTATCTATCTATCTATCTATCATCTATCTATTTATTTACCTATCTATCATCTATTATCTATCTAACAGCTATATCGTCTATCTATCATCTATATCTATCTATCATCTATCTTCCTAATTTATATAGTCATTCATCTCTCAAGCATGTATTGTACAATTTGTTGGTCTTTTAGTTAGACTTTTAGGGTTTGTTTGTTTTTTCAAGGAAAAGATACACTGCATAGCAGTGGTGGGATTCAAAAAAATTTACTACTAGTTCTGTGGGCATGGCTTGGGCATGGCGGGGCTTGGTGGGCATGGCAGGGGAAGGATACTGCAAAATCCCATTTTCTCCCCACCCCACTAACCTGCTTTCCAGCTCCATTCTCCTGTGCAGGGCAACAAAAGAAGACCCAGACGATCACCTGGCACTCGGGAGGCAGAGAATAGATGGGGGCAGGGCCAGTCAGAAGTGACATTTGCCAGTTCTCCGAACTACCCAAAATTTCCGCTATTGGTTCTCCAGAACTGGTCAGAACCTGCTGAATACCACCTCTATTACATAGGTGAAGGAGGTGCTTAATTTACTACAGTATATCTAGTAAGAAGCTATTTTTGAATCAGATTTATGTCCCAGGTTGTAATTTCCCTCTTTTCTCCATGCACTTGGCTTTAAAATGGTTGCATGAGGTATGCAATGTTTGCTGGAAATGAGACAGCATCCCAGACAATAAGCAGATAGAGAAATATTCTTTTCTAATTCTGAGTGATTCAGCTTGAGTCCAACTTCAACTAAATTTTGATTTTTTTTTTTTTTAAATTCTATGTGGCATAAACAAGGATGAGAATGATACAATGGGAAGGTCGTAAAAGATAACATGAAAATATAGCCTCAGCTATACCTAATTATAGTGGATGTTGAAAATGATCTCAGTATTATCTAAAGGTAATTAAACAAAGTTCAGCAGCATTTTCCCCCAAAACTCTGGTATATATTAGAAAAACAATCATGTTTAATCAGAGAAATAACAGAGAAAGAGAGGCAAAACATATGCTCATTATCTTCTCAAGGTAAATATTATGTTTCAAGGAAATAACAGGGACTTTATAGGAATTATATCCTAATTAGCAGATATATTTATCACCCTGTACATTTCCACTTTAATACTTTATCAGTGAACACCTAAATCATTGAATAATATATTAAAACATAAATTTTAAAATACAATGCGTGTTTGTGTATGCAAACTCAGTTATTTCTAGTCTAATGAATAAAAAAAATGACTAGGGGTGACATGGTCCAATATCGAAAAGGCTTCAATGAAGAAGAGGGGGTCAATCTATTCTCCAAAGCATCTGTAGGCAGGAGAAGAAGCAATGGATGGAAACTAATCAAGGAGAGAAGCAACGTAGAACTAAGGAGAAATTTCCCAACAGGACAATTAACCAGTGGAACACAACTTGCCTTTTGAAGTTTTGAAGAAGAGATTGGACAACCATTTGTCTGAAATGGTATAGGGCAGGGGTCTCCAACCTTGGCTCCTGGAAGCCTGGCGGACTTCAACTCCCAGAGTTCCACAGCCAGCTGGCTGTGGAATTCTGGGAGTTGAAGTCCGCCAGGCTTCCAGGAGCCAAGGTTGGAGACCCCTGGTATAGGGTCTACTTCTTGGGCAAGGAGTTGGACTAGAAGAACTCCAAGGTTCCTTACAACTTTGTTATGCTGTTCTGTTATCACGCGTGTGTGCCCGCGCGTGCGCGCGCACACACACACACGCATACACACACGTATGCACATATTTGGGACTTAAAAGCTTTCCCCACTTCCACCTCATCTGCCAGGTCATTGGAAGTGGACAGAGGCAATAGAGGCAGAACAGCGATGGATAATGGCTATAGCAAATTTCACCCGAATATTATTTTTGTCAACTTAAAAATGTATAAAGTATTATAACTCATTTGTGGGAAAAGGCCAACTAACACTTATTAAGTTGCTGGCTTCTGAGGACGCATTCAGCCTGCAGCTAAGTGGGGATCATATATTATTATTATTATTATTATTATTATTATTATTATTATTATTATTATTATTATTATTATTATTATTATTATTTAATGAAAATATTTCCATTCTGCCTTTCCAGGTTGCACTGACAAAATCATTTCAAAGAAGCAGTGGATTCAAATTTAATGGTATGTTTAAAAGGACAGTTAAAACTTAGTATAATATTAGTCTGATACACAGATAGCTAATGGCAACCACAGAAAGATAAATGCTAATTCAACACTTATGGCAGCGAAAGCTCTCTGAAATAAGGTTGATCAAGAAAGGCAGTGACCAGCCAATTCTGACAGGTTCTGGAGAACCAGTAGCAGAAATTTTGAGTAGTTTGGAGAACCGGCAAATACTGCCTCTGATTGACCCTCCCCCATTTATTCTCTGCCTCCTGAGTCCCAGTTGATCAGCTGGATCTTTTGTTGCTCTGCACAGGAGAACAGAGTTGGAAAGCAGGTTAGTGGGATGGGGTGGGGAGGGAATGGGAATTTTACAATATCCTTCCCCTGTCACACCCACCAAGCCACCCAAACCCACAGAACTGATAGTTAAAAAATTTGAATACCACCACTGGCGGTGACATACAAAAAGAGGTAACAATGGAGCATTTCAAGATCCGGGAAGTGCTATGGTGTGGGATGCTCTGATCCCTGCAAACAAATGTCAAAGGTAAAGAGACATGGTGGCGCAGTGGTTAGAATGCAGTACTGCAGACTACTTCTGCTGATTTCCAGTTGCCTGCAATTTGGCAGTTCACTTCTCATCAAGCTCAAGGTTGACTCATCCTTCCATCCCTCCGATGTTGGTAAAATGAGGGCGCAGATTGTGAGGGGCAATATGCTGACTCTGTAAACTCCTTAGAGAGGTCTGTAAAGCACTGTGAAGTGGTATATAAATCTAAATGCTATTGCGATTGCTACTCAGCTCTGCTTCAGAGTTTTCATTCTTTGTTGTCTTGTTTGAACTGCAAGCTTCATTACAGTCCCCACTTCCTTATCAAAGGTTAGAAAATATTTGCAGGGACTGAAAAAGAGCACACACAGAGAGAGAGTGAGATCTGTAATAGCTCTTATTGTAACGATGCTTCTTGGCAGCATCTATTCAGTTTGTTCCTGTAAGAATGGGTACTACTGGAAAAGGAAATTAAGATCAATGAAAATCAAGCAGGTACCTTTTGTGCCTAGATAATAACAGCATTTATACTCTTGCCAGAAGGGAACATGGTTTCAGGAAATGACTATATGTACTCATGAAGCAGTTTGTATTTATTTGGTCAGCTTCCTGTTAATGTATTTCGAGAATGGCTCACATTAAATTCTGTAGAATCCATTGCTTTATTCATGTTGGGGGGAAAAAATGAACAAAATGACCTAATTTATGAGAAAATGCCCTTGGCATTCTAGAATGTACTCTTTGGTTTAGATCCAACACTTTTAGAATATGGTGAGCAATTACTGTTCCTTTTTGTGATGTACAACGCTGCTGCTCAAGTGGTTCTTATGGAGACAAGAGGAACAGAAGGAAAACCGTGAAGGAGAGAGATCTCTTGGAGAAGTACAGAAGTATAACAAATACCTTATCCAGAAATCAGGCGGTATCCACAGCAACTACACTATCATATTCCACCTGATTATGTTTGCCAAATTATCTCACCAACCAGCAAATGGATTCTACAACTTCACCATAGAATCTAAAGAATCCCAGGTGACTTTTTAACCTGTAGCTACAACTAAGGGTTTCAATCAGAATAGAAGGTCATCCTTAAAAAAAAAAAAAAACCTCATTTTCTGATTTTGGTCCTCTGTATCCTACACAGCCAATTCTACAGCACAGAGCTGAGGAAAGGAGGATTTTCCCTGGACTGTCAGAACCAAATCTAGCATTTCAACTCAGCAACATTCTTACATAATTGCCTTATGACATATTATGTTGGGATAAGTCAATATAGTGGCAGGAAAAGGAATATTGCTTTTCTCATATATACTAATGTATTTATATAGAATAGAATGGAATGGAATTGAATGGAATAGAATAGAATAGTTGGAAGGGACCTTGGAGGTCTTCTAGTCCAACCCCCTGCTTAGGCAGGATACCCTACACCACTTCAGACAGCATGCAGAAGGCTGAGCTGCTTGATTCCTATTTTGGATCTGTCTTTCCACAAAAGGAAAAAGTAGTTCAACCTATTATAAGCTGCACAACCATCAGAAAAGAAATACAGGTCAAGCTAGATAATAAATCGATGAGAGAATAACTAAATACTGCGAATGAACTTTACCTTTTAAGATCAAATGAATTGCATTCCAGGGTGTTAAAAGAACTGGTGTCTATGGAGATTCTCAGTCATGCAAGTCATGCTGGTCCCAAAACTGCTTTTTCCAAAAGGCAACTGGACTTCCTTGGTTCTTTCTTTGAAAATGTTTTGCTTCTCATCCAAGAAGCTTCTTCGGCTCTTCAGTATTACTTCAGAACTGAAGAGGTTTCTAAGATGAGAAGTGGAAAAACTGAAATGAAAGAACTGGTTACAACTACAGGAAACTACAGTTCAGTCAGTATTACATCTGTATCTGGGAAAACTTTATGAAACCCCCCCCCCCATCAAACAGTGGATTTGCAGGCATTTAGAAAGGGACAAGGTGATTAGTAGCAGCCACATTGTTTTGTGAAAAGCAGACCATTCCAGGTAGTAATAATAATAATCCTCCTTCAACCGCCAATCCAAAGAAGCTGAAGAAACAGTGGACACCTGGTAAGCTGCTGAAAGAAGATTTCACAGGCTGCTTACAAGGAGTGGTAAGCAGCAACAATGGTGCATTGGGAGATCTGCAAGGAATATCATTTGCCTCCATGCAAGGACTGGTGGTACCATAAAATAGAGAAAGTCCTAGAAAATGTTAAAGTTAAATTGCTCTGGGAGTTTATAATTCAAATAGACAGGCACCTGCCACAACATAACAATTGTTGATAAGAAAGACAAAAAAAAAGTCTGGATCACGGACATGGCAGTGAATTGAGACAGCAGAATGGAAGAGAAAGAACTGGAGAAGATAACAATATACAAAGACTTACAAATAGAAATAAAGTGACTATTGTCCTGCTTGGGCAGGGGGTTGGACTAGATGACCTACACGGTCCCTCCCAACTCTGGTTATCTGTTATCTGTTATTGGCAAAGGCAAGCCAAGGTGAGTACCAATAATGATAGGCACCTTGGGTGCAATCCCAAAACAACAGGACAATTGAACACCATTAGCATTGACAAATTTGCCATCAGTCAATTGCAAAAGGCGGTTTTACTGGGGACAGCTTCCACCCTGCAACAATATCTATAATACCATCAAACATCCACATCTGTCTATCCCAGGTTCTTGGTAAGATCTCGATAGGTAGACAAAAATGCCAAATCCAGTCTGAACATTTGGCTGACTGTGCGATGATTAACAACAACAACAATTCATTCCTCTTCTCCTTCTCCCTCTTCCTCTTCCTCCTGTTTCTCCTCTTCTTCTCTTCCTACAAGATAGGTGGATCTGGATTCACAATAGAACTTGTAGGAAGGATTTCAGTATATTGGTAGACTATAAATTAATTAAGAGCCAGCAGTGTGCTAGAAATTCCAAAAGAACCAATGCAATATTAGGTTAGAATGATCAACAGAAGTGATAGTTTGCCTCTTTGCTGCACTGGTCAGACTGTAGGTGCAATACTGTGTCCAGTTTTGGTCTCCACAATAAAAGAAATATGCTGAGGAATAGAAAAGAGTGCAGAGAAGATGATGAGGGGCATGGAAGCAAAATTCTATGAAAATTCTATGAAGAATGGTTCATAGAAGAATGGTTCATAGAAGAATGGTTAAAGGAATATCCAAGAAGAGAAGGTAAAGGGGAGACACGATAGCAGTCTTTCAATACTTGAAGGATTATCCAAAGGAAGAGGGTGTTAATTTATTTTTTCCAATGGGAGAATAAGAATCAATGGATGAGAATAGTGTGTGTTCAACTGGTTGCTTACTGAACAACCTATGAACAACAATCAGCCCCAGGTGCACCTAGCAAATCAAGTATAAGAGTTGGCCCTGCTTTTTCATATACTTCATTCCAAGGACAAAGCAAAATGTATGTTCCTAATAATGGAGAAATAGTTATAAGATAAATAGAGTCTCCTTGCTGCTTTAAGATGCAGTAAATGGGCACTAAACTATATCTTCTCCTTCAAATATTATTCAAGAATCCTCATCACCTCCCTCTAACAAAGTAGATGCAATCTTGCCATGGAGTTGTGTATAGAAGCTGACATCAAATAGCAAACCATCTGGATAATTAAGGAAAGGGGCTTGAAAAAGAATCTGTATTACTGCAGCTTCTCTCTTCAGACCCTGATCATCATGGGGTATGACTCACCCAAGAAGAACATCAGACAATGAGAGTTTGAAATGGAACAACAATCTGAGAATGGCCTAATTCCCACTGATGTCTATTTAGGTAATCAAGTCAATACACAAGCCTGCCAGATCGCTCTGTCAAATTACCATTCCAAAATTTCAAAGTGGCCTGATATTTGCATGCTGCAATATTTTGCAAACTGCACTTTGGGGAGCAAAAGTCCAGAAAAATCTCAAATGCTTATAAATCAGCATCTATTAAAACAGCAGCCCCTGTACTTCTTTATGGTCAATTTTATTACAATCTTATTGCATTGTTTTTATCTCAGTATTCAGGTTTCACTGATTCCTTTAACTTTTGTTAGCTTTTAACTGATCAGAAAGATGTACTCTTTTATAACGTCATCTAATTTTGCTTAAAAACTGTCAAAATCCATCAGGACTTTACTAGGAACAGTTCAATTTCACTATACTTTTGTATTTATCTCATTCCCTCTAAACTTCGTTATATTCTATTAATCTTATCTGGTTATGTTATTCAAATCTGGTCAATGATTGTAATAAAATGTTTTTTTTTTTCTGATGTCAAATGCTCCCTTTTTAGTTCTTCATTATCCATTCCTTTAAGTTCCTCTTATAATTAATATCATTACCACCCTTCTTTTGGTATTTTTATCCATTCACCTTCCCAGATCCATGCTAGTTTTCTTTCCCTGTTAGTTTTCTGTTTTAGAAGGAAAAAAAAACATGGTGCAGTACTACAGCAGCTTTCCTTCTTTCCTACAGCAGACTTTTTTAAAAATAATGATCCTTAATATCTGTTTTGTGGAAATGGCTAATGGTTTGCCACTACCAAGGAGCTGAACGTTTCTGATTAGTAGCATGAACGTCATTAATACATGCCCAGAAGCCTTAACTAGCAACTGTGAAATGCTCTTGAGTCAACAGTCCAAGTATGAGAAAGGCCTTGTTCCACAGTTGATCATTTCATATTTGAATCAAGTATATAATAAAAAAAAACCTCTCCTCCTCCATTTTCTGTGCATCCATAGCAACAGATATAATACTCATGAACCAATAATAATTACCACCCCACTTTTCTGAAGCACTCCTAGCAATGAAAACATGTCTTTGGACTCTGAAGGCCAAGTCTTAACGGAGTCAAAAAAAGCAGTCCATAAAAATAAAGATGCTCTTGCTTTTAACAGCACTTCTAATATTTTGAAAATGCACTTTTCAAAACTATTTCCAAGGCCATAAGAACACACTTTTACAAAGTAGACACATATACATCAGTCACGAAGAATTTGGACAAATACTTAAGAGAATTGTGGCCTCTTATCTTTGTAATTTTTCCTTTCAATTGACAACTATTCTGATAGAAATTGGAACTGACCAATACAGAAAGGTGTATTATAAAAAAGGAGGAATAAGCAGCATGTATCACTCTGATTTAATGTAACTGCCTTAAACATCATTCATAACAACCATTCTTAATTGTATTGTTGTTCACATTTGTTCATTGAGGTAGCCAGACATTTTTCAGGTTTCTTCCTAAATTTGAAAAAAAAATGATGATGCTGATTTAAGAATCCACTTGTTAAAATTAATTAAATTAAAATTAATGCCTGATACTATAGGTGAGGATGGAGTGAGGGGGAAAAAAAGTGAATATGTACATAGGATCCAGGAGTTAAGGCAGAGGTGGTATTCAGCAGGTTCTGACCAATTCTGGAGAACCGGTAGTGGAAATTTAGAGTAGTTTGGAGAACTGGCAAATCCCACCTCTGACTGGTCCCCCACCATCTATTCTCTGCCTCCTGAGTCTGAGCTGATCGGCTGGGTCTTCTTTTGTTGCCCTGCACAGGACAACAGAGCTGGAAAGCAGGTTAGTGGGGTGGGGAAGGAATGGGGATTTTAATACAGTATCCTTCCCCTGCCCACCAAGCCACATCATGCCCACAGAACCGGAAGTTTAAAAAAAATTGAATCCTACCACTGGGTTAAGGTAAATTCCTTATAATGGATTTTCCCCCAATATAGTCATAGAGCTTTTTGTTTATTTTATGGTTATAGAATGTAGATTGTTGCTATATGTACTAAACACTGAATGAAAGAATCAGTAGGAAGGAAGAAGGTGAAGGATAGCAGTCAATAAGAAGCAGTAACTAAATGAGAAAAAATGGCATTGGGCTAGCATTAAAATTGTGAAAATATTTGGCTAGTTGTGTATTTCTAACTACTACTACTATTACTACTACTACTACTACTACTATCATTTTGCTTGGTTAATGTGCTAATTTTTGAATTAAGTCTAAAAAGCAATGGAGAGAAAAGGGGAAGGGGAGAGAACATGTGCTCCGATTTAATATCAAAGTCAAAGATAGCTAATAGATGCCAGTCTACATTTCAGACAATAAATCAGGGATGTACAACTTCTGTCATCAGAGGGATCCACTAGGTCTGAATGACATTTCAAATGCCACATTTCAAAAGTGGACCCAAGTGGGCTCAATGTTTTGAGGCTATGGAGATTGAAAAAGTAACATTATTCTAGGGGCACTAAAAAAGTATTTGTAGACCACACTTGGTTTATATGCTACCCTTGTTTCTCTGCAATCTATATTTAACTGTTATGAAATATGTAGAAAATATACAAGTATTTATCTGCAAAATCTATGCAACATTAACAAGCAAAATGCCTACTTCTGAACACCTTGAAAATGTTTTTGACAGAAATATCCAAGAGTAAGATTATTGCAATGGACAACTCTCAATCTACATAAGAGTAAGCCAATCTATTTAGAAAAAAGAAATCTAAACAACTGAATAGCTGTATGTGGCGTGTATAATATAAAATGTAACTACATTGTTTGCACTTGAGGTATCTGTACGGTCTTCTAGACAGAGGAAAAAATAACACGAGACCTTGCAGACAAATATCCTGAGTAACATTAACATCTTCCACATCTGCTGATGCTTTAACAAGCTTGGAATCTGCTTATTCCTTGTAGTACTTCAATGCTAATGCAGATACTCTTCCATTAACACTAAGATCTTATTATTCAAGATGCAACATGTTCTTTGAGTTCCCATTGCTACAGCTATCTATCCCAGGCCTTTGAGAGGCCAGTTGTTATTAGTAGTAGTCAATCATAATAATTGAAGAAAAATAATTTTAATGAGTAACAAAAAGCTCTCTACAATTCCTCAGTCTCGCATTATTTTAGGGTAATTTAGGATCATTCTCAATCTGGAAATTGTTGGAGTTAATCCCAAGACCTGAAACGAATCTGCAAACTAGGAGCTGAAAGCAAGCAGCCCTGACCTTCACAACAAAGGTGGGTGATGGAAGGAGAAATAATGTTGTTCATATTTCAGCCAGTATCAGTTTTGACGGTAAATGAACATGTTGAACTTTAAAGTATTGTTAAATAAAGGCTACTGCTACAATAAAACACGTTTGTGTGCTGCTGTTATCAACTAGCTGTTTATCAAAAGGAATCAGTTCATACAGGATATAATGGAACAAGAGTACAAGAAGCATCAGCTACTATGTATTTTCATTTACTTTTTTTAATTGCACAAAATGTTTGTTGCCAGGTTTTGTAGCCCACATTTGTCAATCCAGACACACAGCAATTAGTGCTTCCATGTTCAGATTTTACCTTTTATGGTCCATCAATTGCTTGTCCTTTGGGGATAATAACATGTAGGCATATCAACCTAATACAGATAAGCAATTACATTTTTTAAAAGGAGTCTGACACTTCATAAAGCTTGCCAAGGTCTTGCAATTCAATTATTTGTATGGTTCAACTTGTACCCACATTATTATCTATAACAGAAAAATGACGCTGGAATAATGCAGTAGGAAGGAAACCAATGGGGGGGGGGATGATACCTTGTTGCAAGTTAATTAACAGTCTCCAAAAAGAAATACGGTTAGTGTTTGAGGGGGAGGTCACCTTAATGCTTCAAGGAGACTTTGCAAAAGGATCATGAAGAAAATCTCACCAACCTGCCTGCTTTGAGTTTGCCTACAGATGACTTTCTAATTAAATGCTATAACACTTTTCACAATTAAGCATGCAGCGTTTCTTTACACTTAGTTCTGGGGAAGCCACTTCTGTGGGATAATAAAAACAAGCACATCTCCAGGAACTTTCCAATCTCTGATGGACCTGGCTGAAGAAGGTGATTTTCCCATGGAACTACAAGTTGAAAAAAAACAGGGAATCTGGTGTTGCCGGCTCCTGTTAATGTCGGAAGGAAGGAAGGAAGGAAGGAAGGAAGGAAGGAAGGAAGGAAGGAAGGAAGGAAGGAAGGAAGGAAGGAAGGAAGGAAGGAAGGAAGGAAGGAAGGAAGGAAGGAAGGAAGGAAAAGTGATAACCTTCCATTTCTAAACCCAGAACTGCTTCAGTAGGACAGCTGCAGAAGACTTGAACCTTTGCTAAGGAATGACCAACTATCAATGTCAAACCTTCTTCCCCAGTGGTGGAAGAAGGACGTGGGACGAAACGTAAAGATTGTGATGCACAGTACCTGTCGTAACTCCATCGACTGTAAGACATAGTCCTGTTGCCACCGACGCCATCCATCCTCTGCAGCTCAGCTCTTGCTGGTGCTCCTGGGCAGTCTTCCTGCTTGTCAAATGAGGCAAATAGCTGAATGAGCTGTTGTGTCTTGTGGTTCTAATTATTTGGAAACAGGAGAGGCCCCTGTCTCTGAAAACCTGGACTAATTGGAAAGATGCTGCACAGGACCTGAAAGCTCTGAAAGATGGGACTAGAATTAAATGCACAGCAACCAATTTAGTGGAGGTTCATAATCGGAGGAATGTACCACTGTCTTTTCCAGAGCAGGGGATTCTCTTTGAGCTCTAATTCACACATGCTGTGCCAGCACCAGGAATATGACTGCAGGTTTTTTTTTCTGGGGCAGAGCTCAGGCTGGTGGCAGATTTCAGCTTTATATAGAGATGCTTTCAAGCCATTGTGTAGATGTGTAGCAGTCGATTTGAAGGATGCATCTCCTGCTAGAAGCTGCCTTTGTTATTTATCCTTGTTACCACAGATACAGCTCCATCTCATTTACATCACTTTTCTTGGGCCAATCACACCAACCCTCAATCTTTCAAATATCTCCTACCTGCAGATGGAGTTGTGATCCTGGAGTCCTCTGCTTGTAACTGAAATTAACTACAATCCGAGGTCAACTGGTTCCATGGTTTTGCTTGATGAAGATCTTTGTTCAAAAAGAAAAGTTCCTCCTCTTTTGCCTATATTCAGAGCTCTCTCTTTTTTTAAAAAAAGTGAGACATCCAAGGCATTCTGGATTTAGTCAAACAAACCTCAAAAGCCAATGCATTCCTTCCATCACTTCAGTGAGAACTAGAAAGTCATATACTGTAGCACAAAGAAGAGGAAAAAGAGAGAACAGAGATGTGCATAGCCTAATACACCACACATAGGTAGTACAAATTTTAAAATAATGAACACTTAAACATAAAATGTGTAACTATGTTATACTTCCCAGTGTAGTGGGAAGATGTTGACCTGTGTGCCTGCTTGGTCCGTTGTCCACGATCCAAACACTGATTGGGCTTTGGTGTTGACTCTTCTGAAAATTTAGAATTTTTTTCCAAGTAGATTTGGACAGAGCAGTCCTTCAGAGTGAAGACTATTTTCTGTTAAAGAGGGTCCATAAATGACTCGAATAAGGACCCAGAGAGAATATTGCACATGTTCGGTTTGTTTCATATGTATTTATTTATTGATCTGCTCAAAATAAATGCCCTGAGGGCTCCTGCTTAACAATGCAAGCACATTTTTTTGTTTCTCTACTTTGGAGGCAAATACTATTTACAAGGTAGAAATAAGCAAATGTTTGAGATGAACTGAAAGTTTTATAATTACCTTCTAGCATTTAAAGAGCATAGCAGGTGAGAATGTGGCCAACAGAAAATTGGGTTCCAGATTTGGAGTTCTCCAGGTTTTTACTGGACAAGGAAGCAAACAGGGAAGGTACAGAGGGAGAAATCTAGTAAGTAAAATAGTGGCTATTGTTGGCCATGAAATCTGCAAAGATCACAGTTTTAAGAGGAAAGAGGGAAGGAATTGCAGAAACTCAGTTTTTATGCTTGACCAGCCACTGTGATGATTTTAGCTTACATCTAGGATAATTGGCATGCAAAACAGTGGCTCCCCAGAGCATTTCTGAATGAAAACCAGAAATCCACTTTGCATCTAGAGCCAAAGAAAACAAGCACAAGCCGAATTGGATCCATCTGCCTCCCAATGCAAGGCAAAGCAGGCAGTGATTTAGGCACTAAGAATTAAAGTGGAAAAAACATGTTACAACATTCCTTTATCATAAAGGAAGAATTATAGGGACCAGAGGCTGGGATCTTTTCTGTTAATGTACAAAGGTACTGAAGGCAGATATATCATATGAGTGCCGGATATAGATGCATCATTCAAAAGATTACACTTTACAGGCAAATCATAGTTTAAAAAATTGCTGATGTCTTCACATTAAAGTTATCTGATATTTTGAGATTAAATATTTTTATAACCTTTGAAATTATTTTTCTTTTTCTTTTAGAAGGAGTGGACTATATATCATTTATTCTCATTATCCTATTATTCTGTTTTCAATCATCATGCTTGGAATATGTATCTAGATACATTTAAAAACAATTTTTCAACATTCCGCATTCTGTAATAGAAGCTCTCCACTCGCCACCCATTTTCATTCTTCATGTGTTTTGGTTCTTTTCTCTGTGCTTTATCCCCCTGGACAGCAGGTTACTGTCTTTCCAAAAGGGTTGTGATAGTCGAACCACATTTTATGAACTTGAAGCTTCCTAGAAAATTAACTTTTGGAGTTAAGCTCTTTTATTGTATTGAATCCAGAAGGAAATAACAGTAACAGAATCCAGTTCTGGAAAGAGGGTTACTGATAGAATAAAGTACCGTAGAACATGTGAAGTGATAGCAGAGACAAATCTGCCAATATTACAATAGAAGATCTCTTGGAAGGTGGCAAATTAAATTGGGGTCTTTTGAAAAAAAAAATAATGCTAGATGATGGCACTTGCAAATTATTTTTTTGTACCATTTCCAAGGAAATTACTCATATATGTCCATAAAACCACAAGGAGCAGAACTCAACTTTTAAAGATGTCATTTTTAAATATAGCAGAAATCATAATATATATTTCAGACAACTTTTCAAAAATGAAGAAAGGGTGGGAAAGATATGGAGAGAAAATTGAAGTGGTATAAAGCTTTCAATTTATGGGTGGAAGGAATCTTTTGTGTGCCACTGTGCATAACTGGACAGCAAACACCATACTCACTCAGCAGTGATGATGGTAACTTGTCAGGTAACTAAAGGTCTGCAAGCAAACAATCAAGCTCAGAGAGCAGCATGGACTCCACAGATAACTCTGCACATATTAAACAAGTAACAGAGATACTTCATATGCAAACCATTTCTAAATGCCAGGATATATTCTATATCTCCTCTTTCACACTCTATACCTAGAGCTTTACTATTTTAGCCTTACTATTTTTCAATATTCTCACAGCATTCACAACTTTCATCATTTTGGCTACTAATATTATAACATTCCCTCAGTTGCAATCTTCAGCACATCACTATCAGTTCCATGCAATTTTCTAAAATGTTCCTTCCAGTATTGCTTTATTTCAGTTTCATTCCAAATCATTGTATCGTGTTTATTTTCAAGTTCCTTCTCTCTGCTGCAAGCCCCTTACTTAGCTCTTTTTATCACTTCCAAAAATTATTTTTATTTCCTCTGAAATAGTTTTTAATTTTCTCTGCCTCGTCTTAGATTAACTATTTCTTGCTCTTTGACTATGTACTTTGCTATTTACTCTATCTTTTTCATACTGCAGACATTCTCATTTGTGCATTAATTGTTCTCTTATATGTATTGTTTTTCATCCTCTTTTTTCATGTAATCATTCCATTAGGCATCCTTTTACATACTTCTCAGTATTTTAACTCAGTACACTTTTTTATTTTGACTCTGTTCCCAGTCGTAGTCTAATTGTCTTTTCTTACGTGTATGTTCTATTCCATTCTACTGAGGGTTAATCTGTCTTCTGATTAAGGAATTGACTATTTCTTTCAACAGTAGTCACTCCTGTTCCTTTTACACACACATGCACCCAGATCAATAGTTGACACCACACACAAATTGTCCTTCATTCTGAACATCTCATCAACCTTTGACTCTTTCATTAATTGTTTTAGTCTTTCATAATAAAGTCAAATCAGTCATGTATTTAGATTTTTATTCATTGCCTATCAATATGTACAGGTGAATAAATTCATTCTTCAGCTATAGTAGTACTTTGGTACTCCTTGCTAATTGGTTCCAGAAAGTGAGATGGGTACCAGAAACAGTGAGCACCAAACAATTTTTTCCCATAAGAAATAATGTAGTGAGCTCAAGGCAGACGATGCCAACAAGTTCTAACTTGTGCAATGAGTACCAAACAAACAATGAGTATCGGGATAAAATTTTCATGTTAAAATGCATTGAATACCAAATTTGATGCACTTCAAAGAAGTTGAGTATCAAGGTGCCCCCTTTTATTTTTTCTAAACAAATATCTAGTGGTTCTCATTCTTCTTAGGTCTCCGAATAACTCAGGCACTTCTGTGTACCTTCTTTTATCTCCATTCAAAATATTGCACTGGGGTTTTTTTCCCCTAAAACTCATGTTTGGTCAGTATTTCTAAAATGTTACTCAAACCAATTCTAATAGAGTCTTCTCCTTGCTTGCTATACTGTGCAATCTAGATTTCTAATCCAAAAAGTTCCAGCAAGCCACTGTACTGTCTCCTGCATCTCTGCTGGAATAAATCAGAAATGTTACCCAAACCAATGTTATTGCAGCCTTTTCCTAGATCGCTATACTGTGCAATCTAGGCTTCTAATCCAGAAAGTATTCTTCAAGCCAGTATACTGTCTCCAGCATCATGCTAATTTAAAAATGTATGCAGTATACTGAGATATATTCAGGGTACATATATCACACTTTGTTTGAATTTAATGGCATATTTTTGCTTCTCTCATTTCAATTACTAATTTGGGCTCTTTATTTTGTTTAAAGATTCCTAGCTGCAATCTACCATAGTCATCCTCGCCCATCACATTAATTTTGAATAAGGCAAAGCAGGTGTAGACTAGTCCCTCAACTTTAGTTTTAATGGGATTGATCCAGTTCCCCTCAGTGACACACTGATATCTGTGTCACTGAAGAAAGAGACATTTTTTCTCTGTTGCAACACCTGTTCTATGTAGATAGCTTCACCTTGTCAGCCTTCTGGAAGATTGAGAAACCTGATTTTTTTTCCCCACAGTATTAAGGCTGCATTGTTAGCACAGCTTGATATAGATGAAACTGTGATTAGGGAAAAAGTATGAGAGATCTCAAGCTTTTGGGTTTTGTATTGATTGTGTTTGTTTGGATTTGAATGTATGCTATTTTTATCCTTTGGCACCATGAGTCACCCAGAGGTATTTGCTTAAGATGAGCAGCCATATAAATTTCATAGATGAATAAATTGCCAAGATTCGTGCAATTGTACTTCAGTTGCCAGGAACAAATTGTGGCAAGAATAAAAAAAAAAGTATCACACGGGATAGCATGCATTTATCAAACTGCTTGGGCTGGCTGAACCTAATAGGGTAGATTCTGAATAGATTTTTATTTTTTTTACGGCTCTGAAAGAAATTGCTTTTCTCAAAGGCAGATAGCGAACTTGCAAAACTATTCATAGATATCAAGTTAATTTTTCTATTTTTAGCAACTGTGGAGGAGTTGTCATTCCACCTTATTTTGTTTGCTTGGGCACAAATATGCTTTAAGCAGTCAAGAGATGCAAACTGGAGCAGTAAGATCAGAATACGTTTTCCTAAACAGATCAAACCCCATGGACATCCAATTTTCTTTTCTTTTATTTGTTACCCTCATATCATGTTGATTAGTTGGGCTAGAAATGACATTATTTATCAGTAATTGTATCTCTAATTTCAATGTTCATCCTTGTAACATTCAGTCATTAACTTAGCCTTCCTTTGAACTTAAAAGAAAAGCCTGTTTTCCATTTCAGTAATTGTTACTATTGATAATCCTGAATGAGACTGGGAGAAAATGTGGCCTTTCCATCAGCACCAGATAAAACATGATCCACAATACTTGTCATCTTGTACATCTTTGACAAACAAATAAAATAAAAATAAATAAAATACAATGCTGGGAGTTGTAGTATAACTTCTCTTGGAGAGAAATAGGTTGTCTGTTCCTTTTTTAATTGTTTTTTTTATCTCCATATAAAACACAGAAATAAGAAAAATAGAAATGGGAAATTAGGGGAAGGAAAAAGAGAGGGGAAAAGAAAATGTAAGGTACAAGGGAAAAAAAAAAGGCATTGACTTCCAACTCTTTTTAGCACTGCACAAGATAAAAACACTACAGCCTCAACTTTTTGCTTTTACACATATAACTAGCCAATTCTATAATGACAAATCTATCTAACTGACATAACCAAAGTCAAAGTTTCATTTTTTTTTCATCACAAGCACAAAATCCAGAAGTGATATCCAATTTGGATAATACTTCAGATTGTCTGTTCCTAAACAACAAGCAATATTTGGAAATGAAGTGTCATCTCTAGAACTTGAGAAAAAAATGTTTTTTCTAAAAGTTGTCCTTCAGACATATTTTACACAAATATGCTTTAAGCAACGAAGAAATGCATACTATAGTAGCGAGATCCTGTACGTCTGCAAAAGAAGTTGACAGAACAATCCTGGTATCACTCAGCAATACATAATCAGTATGTTGCTCTGCCTTAGCATCATTTTCACTTTGGTGTGTCATCGGTATAGCAATTACTTTATGAGTCTAGCTTATTGAAAAAGGTGCATTTGTTCTATTATCAAAGATGGAATGGCAGTTAGAAAACAGTGAAAAATCCAAGGAATGTTATTATAAAATTGGCTTTTCAATTTATCAAAGGTTTTCTTTCGCTAATGAAAAGAGCTATTTTTCTGAGAACATTTTTTTTCTTTTGCATTACCCTTGGAAGTATTTTTCAGATAACTTGGTTTATATTAATATCATGTTTACTTTACATTAATTTTATCGAGTCTTGGCAACTTATATCATCCTCCTAATGCTATTCTTGTAGAAATGGTGCATGTTACATACTTTGCATCAATTTATATCAATTGCCTAACACCTTTATTGCACACAACATAAAAACACTTAACTTACATTTTAATCAATGTCTGAAATAATAGACACTCTTTTCTACTTATGAATGCATGCATGTAAGCATGCCTTCAAATCTCTGTTGATTTCTGACAGCTGCCTGGAGTAGTTCCTTTCCTAAATACTCCATTAAACCAGGTTTTCACCATAGTGACCAACTTGAGAAAACCCAGTAGAACAAATTTTCTCATGATGGGTTCCCTTAGAATTTAATTAAAATGTATAAAATTGCTGAAATTGCTGACTGTACAATCAAAGACAAGATTGCACACAAATCCATTATCTACTTTGAGTAGTAAGTTCCAGAAGACCACATTCTATCCCAGAAGAACTTCTCCAAAATGCTCCTCTTTGAAAGAACTGAATGAACAATCATAAGAAAAAAATAGATTAATTCTTAGAACATAGAATAACAGAGTTGAAAGGGATCTTGGAGGTCATCTAGTCCAACTCCCTGAACAAGCAGAAGAATCATTTCAGACAAGTGGCTCTCCAGTTTCCTCTTGAAAGCTTCCATTGATGGGACACCCACAACTTCTGAAGGCATTGCATTCCACTGGTTGATTGTTCTAGTTGCTTCTCTCCTTGATTAGTTTCCATCCATTGGTTTTTCTGCATGGCCATGTTGTAGGAGAAGGTTCCCCCTCCCTCCTGTGGATAGTTGCACTCTCTTAATGGTAGCATGACAGAGAACTCATTTTACAGAATACAGAATAACAGAGTTGGAAAAGATCTGTTACTTCAACAGATTGTTACTTTGTGATGGAGAAATCCAAAGCAGATAGACTAGAGCTAAAAAGGAAGATAAATCATTGTTTCTTCTTCTTTTTCTCCTCTTGCCTTCCCTCCCTCTTTTTTTTTCTTCTTTTTCCTTCTCTTTCTATTGATCATTTTTCCAGCCACTCACTGCTGAGGGATCAGAGGCAATTGTAGGAAGGGTCAAAAAATCAAGATGGCAACCATGCATGTATATTAGCCAAAGCTACACACACACTCAAAAAGGGGGCAGGGCTTCTCTGTCATAATTACTGTCATAGCTGCCATTTTGACTTTTGATCCCTTCTGCAGACACTGCGGGGAAGGCCACTTTCACCAGGATCTAAAATGCATTACTTTCAGATACCTTTTGAAATTAAAACTGCACAAAATGAATTTGTGGGCTGTGGGCATGTCCACTCTTGATCTTCCACACAAATAGCAAATGGTCTCTTCCAAAAGGATTTGAATAATAATAATTATCATCATCATTATTTGTCAAATCATTGTTACCAATGTAGCTGTTGTCATGGCAATTGTTGATTTTTAAACCACTTTTTTTTTAAGTGACACATTTTCCACATTTATTTATTAAAACTGATATAAAACAAAACCTGTTAAAAAATACCGGTTGTTTGGGGCTTTTTAAAAATAACAGATATAAAGAAGTTATCTCTTGGACTCCCTCTTCCTCTTCCACATACTTGTCCTCTTCCGCGTCCTCTTCCACGTCCTCTACCTGCAAATGCCTTCCTTTTTTGGGATTTGACTTTTGCTTCAACATCCACCAGCATAGTATCAAGGGGCAAACTGTCTGGCAAAATAAAATATCTGATATTATTGCTCGAATGCTCACTGCCTCTAACTAGACAGGTTCTCTGTTCTTCAAAGTCATCTTTACAGCTTCAAGATGGGTATTCATTTAAGCCATTTTTGCATGCTTGCCACTCAAGAGGGAAGTAACAATGCTTTTTTAATAGAATATTTATACTTGCCTTTTCATTTGCGATTCTACGTTTGTTCCCTTGTTCTATCAGCAACATCTGAAAAAGCTGGAAAATATAAGGATGTATAAATGTGTCAGAACAACCCCACAGGTGTATAAGGCCTAAATGTAAGGCCTAAATACTGGTTGAGTTAAATTTTCTTGAAGCATCTCATTCCACATATGTTTTATTTGTTTTTATTTATTTTATTTTGTCAAGCGATTATAAGATAACAGGTATAAATATAAACATAGTTATAAATACATGAAATGGATACGAATAAGAAAAAAAGAAAGAAACAATAGGACAAGGATGGTAGACACATTGGTGCACTTATGCACTCCCCCTATAGACCTCTTAGGAAAGGGGTGAGGTCAATAGTAGACAGTCTAAGGCTATCCTTGTTGTCTGTTGTAGTGGAAAGATTGCTAATGAGTTACGTTAAAAACCAATCAGATCCTTTTGTGGTATGAAACAGACTTCCCCAAACTGATGGGATCCAGATGTTTGGGCCTATAATTGACTGTTGATTCAATCCCAAGTGAAATCCTAAAATTTCTGGAGGACAGCAGATTGGTGAAAGCTGGCATAAACTATTCTATAGTGCAGTGCATAATTATCCCTTTTGAAGCAGCAGATCTCCAAGAAAACTTTACCAAGAGGGTTTTGGTTTCAGTTCTGGAATCAAGACAGAATAAAGAATTAGAGAAATCCAATGTGAAATATAAATTAGACACATTTCAAAGGAGCCAGAGCAGGAGCACAGATAGTGTGAAAAATAGTAACATGGTCATACTAATCAGGAAGAACAGTGGAAATCAGCATAAATGATTTATTGAAGCTATTCTGTGCTCGTATTTTCCTCTGACTGCCAATCTATACATAGGTTTGGGGATTTATTTTCTACTTCTAAAACCAGGGAGGGTTTGTTTGGTTTTTTGTTTGTTTGTTTGTTTGTTTGTTTTGCTGTTAATGCTTCTATAACTCTTTCAAAGAATTGACAGGAACTAAAATCCCACACATCTGAATCAATTGCATTTCTATAAAATAAGGAGCCTTTCTTTGCATTCTGGCCAGAGGAAAAAGTTTCCACAGGTCTCTGCAAAGTTTTCTCCTTCATTTTTAGACCTGATTTACCTGAAACAATGAACATGGGAAAGCACAAGCAACAATATCATCTATTGGATATAGGAATGGTGAGAGTTTTAGAGATGGGATGCAATTATTACTTCAAACATGATGTTAGGCCCTGGAAAGAGGTTTGGAAACTAAGCCTGTTATGCCTTGGTCCCAATGATAACAGATAACAGATAATCAGAGTTGGAAGGTGTCATGTATGCAAATGGACTACTCGAAATCCCCGTGCCTTGATTGGCTAAGGCGCGGGGATTTCTGATTGGCCAGGCGAGCCGCGCCTGATTGGCCCGATTGAAGTCTCCCGCGATTGGTTAAAGCCAAGAGCGGGAGACTTGAATCGCTGCCATTGGCCGCGGCCGCCGAAGCAAAAGATATAAAAGCCGCGAGCTTTTTGTCTTTTGCGGTTCGGTTCCACCAGTGTTAATAAAGAGCTTGAATTGAAAGTCACTGACTACGAGCCTTATTTACGGATACGACACTGGCGACGAGGATGGGATCTCGCCATTGAACCGAACCCCGTATCCGTTTAAGAACCAGCGACAGCGAAGATGGCGAAAATAGCACCGCCCGCTCCCTTCAACCCCGCCGCCGAGGACTGGGAATCGTACTCGGATCGATTCCGGATGTACCTGGAATGCGCCGGCATGAAGGACGCCCCGGGCCCGCTAAAACGCGCCGTCTTTCTCACACACTGCGGACCAGAGGTCTTCCAGATGGCCAAGGCATTGGCCAAACCAGCAGACGCAACCGCCATCGACTGGGACGTCCTCGAGCCCATACTGAGACGCCATTACGCCCCCGAGGTCCCCATCCTGATACGGCGAAACGAGTTTTACCGCAGAAACCAGAAGCCGAACGAAAAATTAAGCGACTTTGTCGCTGAATTACGGCGCCTGGGAGGACTCTGTGAGTTTGAAGGGCTTAATAGTCTCATCAGAGACCGCTTCGTGCTCGGGCTATGGGATCCGACACTCCAGAGCCGACTCATGGCCAAAGGCGACATCAGCCTAGCCGATGCCCTCACTGCGGCCGCAGCAGCAGAAGCCACCCGCACGTCAGCAGACACCATGCGAAGATCTGACGCGAAGGGCGGGAACAACAACCCCGCGAGGTCGGCCGACACCAGAAGCGAAGCGACCGCACACTACGGCGAATACCAATCAACCTCCAGCGCGTCAGATGACGAGGAGGACATACACCGTGTACAAATGGGACGAGGCGAACAGCGAAGTCAAAGAGGTCGCAGGTCGAGGACCAACTGCGCCGGTTGCGGCGGCGACCACCCCAGGTCAGAATGCCGATTCTTCGACGCTATCTGCAGGCATTGTGACCGACGAGGCCACATCGCCCGAGTTTGCCGCCAGAAAAAACCCCGCAGCCCGCCCAAACGTGAACAACTTGACAGGAAAAGAGAAAGCTCCCCGCCCAGAGCCAGAGAGCGCCAGCCAACAGGTCGATGGGACCAGAGACAACGATCGCAAAGAAGCGGTGACAGCCGACGTAAAGAGGAAACCCACCAGACGGTGACCATTGGCCACGCCATTTCCGACGGAGCTAGAAAGGTTCACGTAGAAGTTCACATAGAGGGTCGACCATGTAAGATGGAAGTGGACTCCGGTTCCTACCTTTCTATGATTGCTTGGCGCGAAATCAAGCAACTAGTGCCTACACTACAAAGAAGAAACGTACCTGCCCAAAAAATCATCATAAAAGACTATCAAGGTAATCGCGTTCCGGTAGTGGGCACCAAGAACTTTAACATAACCTACAAAGGCCACACAGAACAACTTCCACTCACAATAGTCGACCGCGACCGCCCTAGCCTGCTGGGGTTACAATGGTTTGCTCCGCTTAACATCGCGCTGACAGGTGTCAACCACGTATCCATTGAAGCTTGGGAACAGCGGCTAACCCAAGAATTCCAGGAGGTCTTCAATGGAGAATTGGGCAAGTACCAGGGGCCCCTTATTTCATTTGATTTAGACCCAAGGGTTCCCCCGAAGCGGCTTAAGCCTAGAAGGGTACCCTTTGCATTAAAGCCCAAAATCGACGAGCAGCTAGACAAGCTCGTCAGACAAGGGGTGTTACAACCGACAGATCACGCCAGATGGGAAACCCCTATAGTGACCCCAGTAAAACCAGACGGGTCCGTGAGAATCTGCGGGGACTATAAGGCCACCCTAAATGGCGCGTTGCAACAAAGCGCCTACCCAGTCCCGGTAGTGCAACATTTACTGCACTCACTGGGAGGGGGCAAAGTTTTTGCTAAGCTCGACCTCGCACAAGCCTATCAACAACTACCTGTGGACGAGGAAACGGCAGAGGCCCAAACAATAGTGACCCACCGGGGGGCTTTTAAATGTAACAGACTTCAATTTGGGGTCAGCGTGGCACCAGGCATCTTCCAGAGCCTGATGGAACGCTTGCTGCAAGGCATCAAGGGGGTGGTGCCCTACTTCGATGACGTATTAGTGGCGGCGCCAAATGAAGCCGAACTAGAAAACCGTTTAAGACAAGTCTTAACGAAATTTAAAGAAACAGGACTTAAAGTCAAACGCGAAAAATGCCAACTTTGTACAAAGCAAGTAGAGTTTCTGGGCTACCTCCTAGACCAGCAGGGCATCCACCCCACAACAAAAAAAGTAAAGGCCATCAAAGAAGCCCCCACCCCAAAGTCCAAATTAGAGCTGCAAGCATTCTTAGGTTTACTAAACTTCTATAATGTCTTCCTACCTCAAAAGGCTACGGCGGCAGAACCTTTACATAGACTCCTGGACAAGAAGGCAGCCTGGACTTGGGGGAGACGGGAACAAACAGCTTTTCAAAAGACCAAAGACCTCCTCACCTCTGATGCCGTCCTAATGCAATTCTGCGAAACCCTGCCTGTAGCTGTCACTTGCGACGCATCACCCTTCGGCGTCGGCGCTGTCCTCAGCCATACCCTCCCAGACCAGAGAGAAGCACCTATCGCCTTTTTCTCGAGAACTCTGACTAAACCAGAGCGGAACTATAGCCAGCTGGACAAAGAAGCTTTGGCTATAGTGGCCGCCGTTAAGCGTTTCCACGAGTACCTTTACGGCCGCCCATTCAAAATAGTGACTGACCATAAACCGTTGCTGGGCATTCTCGCGGGAAACCGTCCCACACCAAACATCTTGTCACCCCGGATGACAAGATGGTCTGAATTCCTGGCAGCCTACAATTATGAACTGCTACACAAGCCAGGTAAGAAGATATCGCACGCGGACGCTTTAAGCCGTTCCCCCTTACCTGACTCTGACCCTGACCCTGCACCAACAACAAATACCCTGTCCATCGAGTGTTTACCCATTACCGCATCGGACATAGCGAGGGAAATGGTTAAGGACAAACACTTAGCGCCAATCTTACATTGGCTACAAAAAGGCTGGCCGGAAAAAGACGATAACGAGACTTTTAAACCTTTCCGCCAGCGCCAGACTGAACTTTCACTACTGAGAGGATGTATCCTTTGGGGAGACCGGGTGGTGATTCCGACTAAATTACAGAACAGGGTCCTAGAGATGTTGCACGAGGGTCATCCTGGCATCGTCAGGACCAAAGCCCTGGCCAGGAGTTACGCTTGGTGGCCTGGCATGGACAAACAAATTGAAACATGGGTCGCCAAATGCCACCGGTGCCAGGAGACCAGATCCAGCCCACCCACGGCACCTATCCGGGACTGGGAGACACCTCGGGGACCCTGGTCCAGAATACATTTAGACTTTGCCGGCCCCACAAATGGGCACACCTTTTTAATCACAGTTGACGCATACTCAAACTGGCTAGAGGTGGCCGACATGAAATCCACCACCACAGAGGCCGTCATTAAAGAACTGTGTAAGCTGTTTGCCACCCACGGCCTCCCAGACGTCGTTGTCTCGGACAACGGACCACAGTTTACATCCATCGACTTTGAACGGTTCCTGGCAGAAAAAGGCATCCGCCACGCGTTAACGGCACCGGCGCATCCGGCGGCGAACGGTAGGGCGGAACGGATGGTCCAGTTAACAAAAAAGACCCTCCAGAAAATGGACCACGGGGAGATCAACGACAAGATCAACAGGCTGCTCTTCATACAGCACATCACGCCAAACACAACCACCAACAAGAGCCCTGCAGAGCTCCTGATGGGCAGGAAGCTGCGATCCCCACTCGACCATTTACACCCAACCTACAACCCGGAGCAGCCCCCAGACTCCAGCTCCAGGTATCGGACATTTGAACCAGGCGACCTAGTATATGCCAAAAACATGATGGGGGACCCCCTATGGATCCCAGCCGTCATAACTCAGATCACTGGTCCAAAGTCGTACCGGCTCCAAACCACCGACGGGCGAGCCTGGAAACGACATATCGACCAGCTCCGGTCACGAACATTGACTAACCTCAACCCCCAAGACACGAACCAAGGGGGGAGGGAACACCCGGTTAAACAACCGCAAGAACAAATAAAAATTAAAAACTCACCAGAATGCAGCCTTCGCGAATCACAGCCGGAGAAGAACCGTCTGGCCAGCTCTACCGACTCGGAGAAGCCAAGCGGGAGCGGCGGAATCCGCGACTCAACCGACCCGGTAGGCCCAGGCGGGAGCCGCGGCGAAGGAACCGGCCCGATCATCCAGCCGGTTCGCTCAGAGGCAGGAGCAGCCAAAAAGATGACCGCTCCTGCCGAGATACAACAGGAAAATGAGTTGCGCAGGTCAACTAGGACTCGACGGAGCCCCGCCTACCTGCGTGACTACACCACGTGAGAAGACCATACCAAGAGGGGAGGGGTGTCATGTATGCAAATGGACTACTCGAAATCCCCGTGCCTTGATTGGCTAAGGCGCGGGGATTTCTGATTGGCCAGGCGAGCCGCGCCTGATTGGCCCGATTGAAGTCTCCCGCGATTGGTTAAAGCCAAGAGCGGGAGACTTGAATCGCTGCCATTGGCCGCGGCCGCCGAAGCAAAAGATATAAAAGCCGCGAGCTTTTTGTCTTTTGCGGTTCGGTTCCACCAGTGTTAATAAAGAGCTTGAATTGAAAGTCACTGACTACGAGCCTTATTTACGGATACGACAGAAGGGATCTTGTAGGTCATCTAGTCCAACCCCCCCGCCCACGCGGGAGACCCTACACCATTTCTGACAAATGGCAGTCCAATCTCCTCTTGAAAGTCTCAAGTGATGGCACTCTCACAACTTCCAAGGGCAAGATGTTCCATTAGTTGTCCATTAGTTGTCCATTTAGATTGTCCATTTATTGTTCTCACTGTCAGAAAGTTTCTCCTTATTTCCAGGTTAAATCTCTCCTTGTTCAGTTTCCACCCATTATTATTTCTTGTCTGGCCTACAGGAGCTTTAGAAAATAGCTTGACCCCTTCCTCTCTGTGGCAGCCCCATATGAATTGTATTTGGCTCTAGAAAAATGTGGCAGCTCCTCCTTTCTCATGTTTTATCCATTTCTGCACTGCATAGCAAAGTACCTATCCTCACATTGGCACAACATTCAGTACTGTAATACAGTACAAGCACCAATATTCAAATGTTATAGTGAGAGGGGAAATGCACATAATAGAAGTATGGGGCTGTGATAAATAAATAATGAATATAGGTTTGATTCAGTGTTCTTCCCATTAGTGACAATAGTCTCCCCATTAATGACACAAGAACATAGCAATTTAGATCTGTTAATGGAAAGATTCTAATCTTTTCTTCTGGCCAACCTTTCTAGGCACTTGATTGCTTGCAAAAAGTAGCGGAAAATATGACTTGATTGCTTGCAAAAATGGACGGATTATTTGGTGTATTGTGGATGCTAATACTCTATGATCTGTTTTATTTCAAATATGACACTTCCCCCCACCCACCCACCCAGGCCCAGGCAGGAAAGAACAAGCAGAGAAATAATTGTATTTTCTCTCCCAATTTCCACAGTAATTGAGTACATTTTTTGGGAAATACTTGTGAGAAAAGTAATTACCAATTTTCAGTAGAGTAAAGGGGAGAAAAATTCAATCAGTCAAAATGTTATAGAATTTGGAATTGAACAGAATAATTAACAAAACAGAAAATCAAGTATTTTCTTTAAATGATAGTGGTATGCTTGCAGAAAATAGCTTATGGAAGAATATAGTGTTTTGATGTTGCTTGAACTCTTGTGAGTATTGAAGGCTTTCAAAATCCCATTGTCTAGATTTACACATTAAACAAAGGCAAAAACATGACTTGTTTGACCTAGGAATTTGTGTAATCCTAACCACTGCATCTTGTAAACTGTGATTATGGCTAGTATACTGGGCGAAGCCACTCAATTATGATTTGAGAATCTATCCTTAAAACGTGTTTTGCATGATAAGTGAACCCAATCCAGCTACTTTTGAATTACAGGATGAGGACCTAATGAACAGAATCAGCCATTCTAACATACAAAAGGCAAAAGGACTAATAAATTCAGACTCATTCCTGCATCTTCAACACATTGTAAAAGAGGTTGCCCTGACTCAAAAGTTGTTTAGAACGCAGTTTCGCGTGGCTTTGGCGACAGCAGGAATTCGTGACTCTCCGCGATTCCTGCTGTGCTCGCCCCCAAGGTGCCCCCGATCCAAATGGGTCTGGGGGATATGGCTGCCCTGTAGAGGCAGCCGAAGAGAGAGGGGATCCGGACAGGGGCTTGGGGGTGTCGCAGACCCCCTCCCCAGCCAGAAAAACCCCTTTTTCCCAAGGTGGTGGAGTGGCGGTCAGTAATGGCCGCCAGAAGGAAGCCTGCAGCCAGGTAAGATTTGTGCTGGAGGAAGCAGGAGAAGTGAAAGTGCTGGCTGAGCTGGGACAATAAGAAACTTTTTATCCTGGAAACTGAATTGCTTGAATTCTTTGAAGGATACATTGTTTCCCAAAGAAGGTTGGAAAATGGTGAAGAAAGCTGTCAAGGGAAAGTTTTTTTTCTTCACTCTCCCTCCCCATAGAAACAGCAGACGGAGATCTGGAAAATCTACTTGGACACTGAAGGTAATCCAATTTGAAATTTAAAGCCAAGGGATAAAGGATTTCTGGACACTGGATTTAAAAACTTAAAATTCTTTCTAGTTTTTACAAGGGAAAGGGAAGAGATAAAAACTTATTATAAGATTGTACTGAAGGAGACTGCTTTGAGCCTATAAGAATAGGAATAAAAGACATTAAGACTTCTAGAAGATCATCTTAGAACCGTGTATTTGAATTCTACCCTAGGAGGTGAAAATATAGAAAGAAGAAAGTGCTAAATGAAACTGTTTGTCTGATTTGGTTTGCTTTGTGACTTTGAGATTTTTGTGAACTTTTGTTAAAAAGGGGGGGAGGGTTGCCTCAAAAAAGAAAAAAAGAAAAAAAATGGCATTATTTTTTGAAGGACTACAAATGGAATTTCAAAGACTGAAAGAAGAAGAGAAGGGCTCTTCTGGATCTATTTTTCACTTTTTAGAAATGGTGATTGCTACCTATCAAGAAATACAACAACAACAGGAAGGCTGGGATGAAGGAGAAGAAGCCATCTTTCATGGACAAACACACTTAGTGGAGGAAGAAAAGTGAAAGGGGGGCAAGGAAAAGGTGAACTTAGAACTTAAAAAAGCAACCAAGAAAAAGAAAAATGAGATGAAAAAGCTATATGATGTCAGAAAGCAACAGAAAAGAGAAATACAACAGAGAGGGAAGATTAAGAGAGTGAAACTTGAGAGATGGGGGGGGGTCAAAAAGCTAGAATGGATAAGAAAGAAAGGGGAAAAGGAAAGAGAAGTCATAAAGGCTTTAAACAAAATGCTAAAAAATGAATTTTTTTCAGAGACAAGGGGTAAGATAATTTTATAAAAATGATTCTGCAAAAGTACATAAGAGTGTATTGTAGATATTAGTATTTGAAGCTGAGTTAGAAAACCAGAATATTATATGACTTTAAAATGTATTAAAGGGAAGCCATGATTTAATTAGAGAGTTTAATTTTTTATGAATTATTATTTATAGTGTTTAAGAATTAATAATAGAATTTAATTTCCTATGAAATATTGTTCTTATTATAAATTTAACATTCCTTTTTCTTTTTTTTAGTTTTATTATTACTTATTATTTTGAAATGTAATACTTAGAATGTACGGAGCAGAATCAGTACAGAAAATATGTATTATTTTAAGTGTTATTTAGGAGAAAGATAAAAAGTTGTCATACTTCAATTTGGGTTTACAGGAGAAATATTGTATTAGATAGAAAGGATAAGTAGATGATTGAAAGAAAATGGACCAAAGATGCAAATATAATTATTTAATTGAGATGGAATAAATAAAATAGAATCAAAAGAATGACTAGGAGAGAGAAAATATATGGAAAATAGAGAATGTTAAATATGAGATAATAAATTAAGTGAGCATAAATTTTGATTGATGTCTGTATAAAAAGAGTTAATTCGGGGTAAGCCACCTTCCAAAAAGAAGTTTTATGTATTTATGTTTTGTATAATGTTTGTTTAAGTTTGACAGGATGTGGAAGAATACTAATGAAATTATATTCAATGAGTATATAATCTTAAGGCAGAAGAAGTATGATTAAATAGAAGGAAAGGGAGTAATAAAGAGAAGTTTGGAAAAGATATGAAGTTGACTAGATAAGATAAATATATAGAAATGTGATAATTTGGAATTATCTTTTTTAAAAAAAGAAGATGGTTTATCTGTTTCTTTTAGAAAAGATATTTTATGTTACTACATCCTATGTTTTGTTTGTGTGTGTAAAAAAAAAAAACTAATAAAGTTTGTTAAAAAAAAAAAAAAGTTGTTTAGAACAAAATTATAACTAATGGCATCTAGGGTGGGTATACCCAGATGACACACCATTAAATGGAAGATGAATTGTTTGTACTTATAAAAAATAAAAAACTTTTATTTTTTTAAAAAAAGAATCTCTTCTGTCTTAACCCTGTTTCCTCCTCTAATTGTCTTGCTGTCTCCTCTGTTTTTGTTGTGTCCGCGAAATGATGCCAGGAGTCGGTGACTTCAAATCATGCTCTTTTATTAAAGTAGGAACCGAACTGGCTCTTCGCAAAAGGTTTGCGGCTTTTATTCTTTCAGCCGCGGCGGCCGCGGCCAATGACACCACTTTGAATCTCCCGCGATTCGAATGGACCAATCGCGGGAGATTCTAAGTGAGCCAATCGGCGCGGCTCGCCTGACCAATCAGAGTGCCTCGCGCTTTGGCCAATCAAAGCGCGGGGATCTCAAGAATGCTAAGTAGGGACAGAACACCCCTCCCCTCTTGGTTCAGTCCTTACGTCGCGTAGTCACGTAGGTAGGCGGGGCTCCGTCTGAGCCTACTGGACCTGCGCAGCTCAGTCGTAGGTTGGATCCTGGCCGGTTCGGTCAGGATCTCTGCTGCTCCTAATGCCGTCATGGGAAACGACTGGTCGGTCGGGCCGGGCCGCTCTCTGTAGCTCCCTCCTGGGCCTCCCGGGTTGGTTGAGCTGCGGGTTTCGCCGCTCCCGCTCAGTCTTTCCGGGTCGGTCAAGCTGGCCTGGCTGTCTCTTCCTGGCAAGGGGTCGTGATGGCTGCTTTCCGGTAAGTATGGCTGGTTTATTCTTCTTTGGTTTTGGTCCCCTGGGTATTCCCTCCCCCCTTGGTTTGTGTTGTGGGGGTTGGTTTCGCCTGTTTGTGCGTCGGTGGTCTCTTGGTTGGCAGTCCTCGACCTTAATTGGTCGATGTGGCGTTTCCACACTCGTCCGTCTGCTGTTTGTAGCCGGTACGAGTGTGGGCCTGTTATTTGTGTGATGACGGCCGGTATCCATAGTGGGTCTCCCATCAGGTTTCTTGCGTATACGGGGTCGCCTGGTGCGAAAGTTCGGTGTTTGCTGTTTGAGTCTGGGGGCTTCTCCGGGTTATACGTGGGGTGTAACCTGTCGAGTGGGGACCTTAATTTCCTCCCCATTAATAGTTCAGCTGGGCTCTTATTCGTTGTGGTATTTGGGGTTATGTGTTGGGTGAAGAGTAGTTTGTTTATTTTCTCCTGGATCTCCCCGTGGTCTATTTTCCGGATGGTTTTCTTAGTGAATTGCACCATCCGTTCCGCCCTACCGTTCGCCGCCGGGTGAGCCGGTGCTGTCAGCGCGTGGCGGATGCCCCTTTCCGCTAGGAATTTTTCGAATTCCAGCGAGGTGAATTGGGACCCATTGTCGGAAACGACGACGTCTGGGAGGCCGTGCGTTGCAAAGAGTTTGCAGAGTTCCTTGATCATGGCCTCCGTGGTTGTTGTCTTCATGTTGCTTACCTCCAGCCAGTTGGAGTAAGCGTCTACTGTTATAAGGAAGGTGTGTCCTTTTGTGGGCCCGGCGAAGTCTATGTGAATCCTAGACCAAGGTCCCCTTGGGGTTTCCCACTCTAGGACGGGTGCTGTGGGTGGGCTTGGCCTAGTTTCCTGGCATCGTTGGCACCTTGGTACCCAGGTCTCAATTTGTTTGTCCATCCCTGGCCACCAAGCGTAACTTCTGGCCAGGGCTTTAGTCCTAACGATGCCAGGGTGCCCCTCGTGTAGCAGTTCCAGAACCTTCCCTTGCAGCTTTTCTGGAATGACCACCCTATCCCCCCATAATATGCACCCTTTTAATAACGAGAGTTCCGTTTGGCGGTTTCGGAATGTTTTGGCAGACTCGTCGTTGTCCCTTTCCGGCCACCCTTTCTCTACCCAATGCAACACCCGCGCCAGACGTTTGTCTTTATTAGTCTCTCGGGCAATGTCTGACGCGGTTATGGGCAGGTTGGGTAGAGTCTCTATGTTGAGGGTGGTCGTCGTGGGTGCTGGGTCGGTGTCAGGTTTCGGTAGCAGCGAGCGGCTTAAGGCGTCTGCATGGGAGATCGTCTTACCCGGTCTGTGTATGAGTCCGTAGTTGTAGGCTGCCAGGAACTCGGACCACCTTGTCATTCGGGGAGACAGAATGTTCGGGGTGGCCCGGTTTCCTGCAAGAATTCCCAGCAGTGGCTTGTGGTCGGTTATGATGGTGAATGTCCAGCCGTAGAGATACTCGTGGAATCTTTTTACGGCGGCAACGATAGCCAGAGCCTCTTTGTCCAGCTGGCTATAGTTCCACTCTGGTTTGGTGAGGGTCCTTGAAAAGAACGCGATGGGCGCTTCTTTTCTGTCGGGGAGGGTATGGCTGAGGACAGTGCTGACGCCGAAAGGTAATGTGTCGCATGTGACGGCCAGAGGTAGGGTCTCGTTATACTGTATAAGGACGGCGTCCGAAGTGAGGAGGTCCTTTGTTCTTTGGAAGGCGGCTTGCTCGCGTTTCCCCCAAGTCCAGGTCGCCGCCTTGTCCAGGAGCCTATGCAAAGGCTCCATCACCGTCGCCTTTTGGGGCAGGAAAACATTGTAAAAGTTAAGTAGCCCCAGGAATGCCTGTAGTTCTGTCTTCGACTTGGGTGTGGGTGCTTCTTTGATGGCCTTGACTTTTTGGTTTGTGGGGTGAATGCCGTGACGGTCTAGGAGGTATCCTAGGAATTCTACCCGTTCCGTGTATAATTGGCATTTCTCCCTCTTGACTTTGAGCCCGGTCTCTTTGAATTTGGTTAGGACCTCCCTTAGGCAACCCTCTAGTTCGGCTTGGTTGGTTGCCGACACTAGGACGTCGTCAAAGTAAGGTACCACCCCCTTGATGCCTTGCAATAGTCTTTCCATTAGGCTTTGGAATATTCCCGGTGCCACGCTGACTCCGAATTGGAGTTGATTGCATTTAAATGCTCCCCGGTGGATGACTATGGTTTGCGCTTCTGCCGTTTGCTCGTCGACTGGCAACTGTTGGTATGCCTGGGCGAGGTCGAGCTTGGCGAAAACCTTGCCCCCTCCCAGTGAGTGCAGTAGGTGTTGCACTACTGGGACGGGATAGGCGCTTTGTTGTAGCGCGCCATTTAGGGTAGCCTTATAGTCCCCACATATCCTCACCGACCCAGGGTTTGATCGGGGTGACTATGGGGGTCTCCCACCGGGCATGGTCTTTGGGCTGTAGGACCCCTTGCTTGACGAGCTTGTCAATTTGCTCATCTATCTTGGGTTTAAGTGCGAATGGCACCCGTCTTGGTTTCAGGCATTTTGGGGGGATGTTTGGGTCTAGGCTGAATGATATAAGGGGCCCTCGGTACTTGCCTAGGTTTCCGTCGAAGACCTCTTGGAATTCCCGGGCCAGTTGCTGCTCCCAGCTGTCGTCAGTGACGTGGTCGACTCCCGTGACTGCGATGCCGAGCGGGGCGAACCATTGCAGTCCCAGTAGGCTTGGGCGGTCGCGGTCGACGATTGTCAGGGGAAGCCTTTCGGTGTGCCCTTTATATGTGATGTTGAAGTGTTTGGTTCCGACTACCGGGATGCGGTTTCCCTGGTAGTCCCTTACGATGAGTCTCTGGCTGTCTAGGTTCCTCCTTTGGATGGTAGGCACCAAGCGCTTTATTTCATGCCATGCTATCATGGAGAGGTAGGACCCGGAGTCCACCTCCATTTTGCATGGCTGGCCCTCGATGCCTACCTCCATGTGGACCTTCCGGGCGTCATTGGTTATGGCGTGGCCGATGGTGACCGTCTGATGGGTCTCCTCTCTTCGCTGGTTATCGTTGCCTCGCAGGGATCGTCCGTTCCGGTCCCATCTGTTGTCCGAGGGGCGATCTCTGGTCCGGGGTGGTGTGCTCTCTCTCCTCCGGTCGCTCTGGTCCCATCGTGCCGGGCTGCAGTTCTTTTTTAGGCAGCAGACACGGGCGATGTGTCCCTTCTTGTCACAATGCCAGCAGATCGATTCGAAAAACCGGCATTCCGACCTGGGGTGGTCGCCGCCGCAACCGGCACAGTTGGTCCTCGACTTACGACCCCGCCAGTTCCGTGGGTCGCGGCCTGTCTGGAGGCGATGGATGTCCTCCTCGTCATCGGAAGTGCCCGATGCCGAGTGGAAGTTGCCCTGGTGGGTGGTCATCTCGGGTTGGGCCTCGGCCAACCTCGCAGGGTTGTTGTTTCCGCTGCGGTCCCCAGCGTTCGGTCTGCGCATGCGGTCGGCGGAGGTTCGGGTTGCTTCGGCGGCTGCGGCTGCGGTGAGGGTGTCTGCTAGGCTGATGTTGCCCTTGGCCATCAGCCGGCTCTGGAGGACGGGGTCCCACAAACCAAGCACGATTCTGTCTCGCAGGGCGTCATTCAGGTTGTCGAATTCGCAGAGCCCCCCTAGGCACCGTAGCTCGGCGACGAAGTCGCTGAAGCTCTCACCCGACCGTTGGTCCCGACGGTAAAATTTATTTCATCGGATCAGGTTGGGTACCTCTGGAGTGTAGTGCCGCCGAAGTATTGGCTCGAGGACGTCCCAGTCCATCGCGGTCGCATCAGCGGGTTTGGCAAGCGCCTTGGCCATCTTGAATACCTCGGTCCCGCAGTGGGTCAGGAAGACGGCGCGCTTCATGGGGCCGGTGGCGTCCTTCAGGTCGCTGCACTTGAGGAACATGCGGAATCGGTCGGAGTACGATTCCCAGTCCTCGGTGGCGGGGTTGAAGGGTGCGGGGGGTGCGATTTTCGCCATCGTGGTGGTTCGTCTGGCTTCCGTCGGACACGTGGTTTGGTTCAGGGTCTGGATCCCACCTTCGTCGCCAGTGTTGTGTCCGCGAAATGATGCCAGGAGTCGGTGACTTCAAATCATGCTCTTTTATTAAAGTAGGAACCGAACTGGCTCTTCGCAAAAGGTTCGCGGCTTTTATTCTTTCAGCCGCGGCGGCCGCGGCCAATGGCACCACTTTGAATCTCCTGCGATTTGAATGGACCAATCGCGGGAGATTCTTAGCGAGCCAATCGGCGCGGCTCGCCTGACCAATCAGAGTGCCCCGCGCTTTGGCCAATCAAAGCGCGGGGATCTCAAGAATGCTAATTAGGGACAGAACAGTTTTCGAGACCTATTCAGTGTCACAAAAAATCATGATGCAAACCTCATATTTTGTATGTGCATCTTGACGTTGGCTCTAGGTATAAAATATGCAGCGCTCTGTCCCTGGGACAGAGCAGACGGCCCAGGAAATGCTAGCATGTGTGCTGCTTTCTTCCTGTCTCTTTAAGCCCCCTCCATAGCAGCGGCATGCTGGCTATAAAAGCTTTGCTGTGAAACAGCCGGGAGGGAAGGAGGTGTCTGTGCCGTGTTTCTCTAGCAGTGCTCACAAGCAGTCGTAGTAGCAATAGTGGAAGTAGTAGTAGCAAATGGGAAGAGTGGATAAAAGTAGTAGTTAATAGTATATGTGTGTATGTTGTCTAAGGATTTGTGTTGTCATTAGCTCTTTTGTGTCTTGAGCTCAACAAATTGGGTATATATTTTAAAAAAACCTGGGAGAAAGTGATGGCAATGGTGGTATTTCCAAAAGAGAGTGGGATAGTTATAAAAAGGTGGCAGCCACACAGATGTATTGGCTCAGGACTTGATAAATTCTCTGTATGAAAATAAAGCAAACATGAGCTGCAAAAGGGAGTTTGGCCCTCCCAGAGCTCAGCCTTTGTAAGCAATAGCCAACATCCTGTGGGAGAAGCCACACCTCACCAAACAAACAGAGATGAAAAAAGGCAGAAGGGCCGGATTCTCCCTCAGATATAGAAGAGGCTACTACTTGGTAGAGATAGGTAGGTAAGTTAAAAACAAAACAAAATAGAGCAGCCAGAAAAGGGGCTAAACTCAGATACTTAAAACATCATTACAGAAATGTTGAAGCAACAGCAAGAGGAAAAGCTTTGATTCATTCAAAAGAGGAAGAAGAGTGGCTTTGGAGAGAGACAGAGAAGGACAGGCCAAAAAGAGTTGCTATCTTTTGTAAATGAATGGCGTGTCAGATTAGCCCCAGGTTTAACAGGAAAACCTCTAAGAGTTCTAGCAATGTTCCAACTAGAGAAGTAATGGATTATTATTAGGTTAAAGAAGTAATCCTATACAGGTATGGTGACACACTTTATACCTATAGAAAGAGGTTTAGTCATGAATCCCACGACAAACAAAAAGGGATTCATGAATTGTCCTGGGTAGGAGGCCAGGTGAAAGGAGCAAATAGAAAAATAGTAGAGGAAATACTTTTAGAACACTTTCTACATGTACTTCCTAGTGTGACATTTTGGATTGGAAAGGTTATAGGAGAAAAGCTGTAAGGAAGCCCAAATGAAAGGAAGGCAATTGAAAAGCTAGAGAACTTGGTATCTCTCTAAGGAAAGAAACATATTTGTCAAAAAACTGTAAAAGTCAGAGAATAGAAATATCTGCAGTAGTACAAACACCACTGGGGAGAAAAATGATAACCATAGCAAAAGTTAATGGGCTGACTGTTACAGATCTATTAGACACTGGGAGTAGATGGATACTGATAGGTCTTCATTTAGTTTTTTAAAAAAAGGCAACATCTTTGGGAAAAGAGCTCCTTGCTAGAACGTTTGGGCAGACTGCAATGGTTCCGTTTGTTAAAACCATAGTAGAGGCACAGGAAAATGAACAGATAATAGTGGTAGGAATAATCTGCAATCTCCCATATAACCTAATCATAGGGACAGATTTTCCACTTATAAAGAGTTGGACTCAGGCTAAGATAGTGGAAATAATCACAAGAACACAACTGAAGGCAAAGATAAGGATGAAGCTGAAGCAGGAAGGGATGGAACTTGGGATCCTTCCTGGTCAGACTGATTTAATAGAAGGATGTTCTGGAAAGGAGTAAGCCTTATGAAAGGCCAGCAAAGCTAAGGGTAGTTAGAGATGCCTAAATGGGAAATTCACTTAGGATCCTTTCAAAACAAAGGCCTAATGTTAAGGCTTTGTTAGTGGCAGGAAAAGAGAGAAACAAGGAAACAATACCCAAATTACAAGAAAAATCAGAGTTGCTGTTCTGAATTAGGTTTCATCCGTATTCAAAGAAGGAAGTTGAACAAATAGTAGTTCCTCAGGAATATTGCAAGGTTATATTGGAACTGGTCCATGAAAATCCATGGTCTGAACATTCAGAATATTAGGTAGACTTTATTGGCCAGGGATTGGGAAACATGTGGCCCATTACTATAAATTCTGTCCCATTTGTCAAATAGTGAAGCCAAAAGGGGAACATGGATAAACTTCTAATGGAGAGAGAGAGAGAGAGAGAGAGAGAGAGAGAGAGAGAAATAATCCCTATTCCTTTTTCTAAAATAACCATAGACATTGTAGGCACTCTGCCACAACGCAGTAGAGGGAATGACTATTTCCTCATTGTCTGTGATTTGCAACCCAGCTCCCTGAATATGTTAAATATATTCCTTTAATATATTAAAGGAATATGACTGCAAAAAGAATAGCAGAGGAGCCAATAAAAATCTTTAATAGGCTAGGCATATGATCAAAGGATGTTCTCACAGATCAAGGATCTAATTTCCAATCAGCTCTGCTTCAAAATCTTTATCTTTAATAATAACTTTAAGCAGACTTGGGAATAAAAGGGTGCATACCAGTCCAACCTGGTACCCTTATTCATTGGTGTCCAAACTTTTGACTTGCCTGGGCTGCATCGAGAGAAGAAAAATTGTCTTGTGTCAATATAAAATATATAATATAGTTAATAGCAGGGGTGGGATTCACATTTTTAACAACCGGTTCTGTGGGTGTGGCTTAGGTTGTGGGCGTGGCTTGGTGGTCATGTGACTGGGGGGACGTGTCTTGATGGTCATGTTATTGGCTAGGTGTGGCCAACTCAATATCACTGCATGCATCTCCTCGCCTGGCCTCTCATGACTGTGAGGATGCTGCAACAGTCGTAAGTGTGAAAAATGGTCATAAGTCACTTTTTTCAGTGCCATTGTAACTTTGAATGGTCACTCCACACAACCAAAGTACCAGCAAAGGAGGAAAAAAAACTCCAGAGAAGATCCTGAGACAGGAAGTCTAGTCCTGCCAAGAACATAATAAGAGTTAACGGAGAGGGTTTTCCGGTTTTTGCGTGGCTTCGGGGCAGCAGGAATTCACGACTGCTCGCGATTCCTGCTGTGCTAGCCGCCGAGGTACCCCCGATCCAAATGGGTCAGGGGGATATGGTTGCCCTGTAGGGACAGCCGAAGAGAGAGGGGAGCTGGACAGGGGGTTGGGGGTGTCGCAGACCTCCTCCTCGTCCTGAAAAACCCCTTTTTCCCAAGGCGGTAGAGCGGCGGTCAGCAATGGCCACCACGAAGAAGTCTGCAACCGGGTAAGATTGCGCTGGAGGAAGCAAGAAAAGTGAAAGTGCTGGCTGAGCCGGGTCAATCAACATCCTTTAAATTCGCTGGAACTGAGCTGTCTGAATTGCTGGAAGATACATTGTATCCCTAAGAAGATCGAAAGCGGCGGAGAAGCTGTTAAAGGGAACTTTTTTTTTCTTCACTCTCCCACCCCATGAAAAAAGCAGAAGAAGATTTGAAATTTGTTTGGACACTGAAGGTGAAATATTCTGAAAGTTGCTTGGACATTGGACTTAAAAATTTAAGAAATTGGAAAACCTTTATTAGAGGTATGGATTTCTGATCATTTAAAAATTGTTGTTGCAAGTGGGAAGGGAGCAGAAAAATATTGGAGCAGAAGTGGAAAAAGGAGGAGATTGCCAAGAATACTAAAAAAAGAAATATGGTAATTGGACCTCTTTGATTAAACAGTAACCCCAGAAAGAGAAATAGAAGAAGGAAGAAAAGTATTAAGTTTTGGAACTTTCTTTTTGAATTACTTGATGAACAATGGGTTTTTTCCGGGGAGGAGGAGAAAGAGGATAAGAAAAAGGGGATTTTAAGGTTTGAAAAAACAATCCAAAAAAAGAAAAATGAGAGGAAAGGTGGATGCAAGGTTAGAAAGCAAAGGGAAGGGAGTAAGAAAAGGGAAGAGGAGAGACAAAGGGGTAAAAAGGGCAAGGAGAAGAATAAGCAAGAGAGAAAGGGGGGGGAGGAGAAGCCTCAATGGTGGGAAGCAAGATCTAAAGAAAAAAAGCTTATTTAGAGACAATGGGTGAATCTAATTAAGGATAAAAGGGGGATTCTGGAAGGTATATAAGATTGTGTTTTTATATGTGTATTTAGAGTATAAAATTTATTGTGTAAATTTAGAATTTATTAAACAGAATCCCAAGATTCAGAAGATAAATTAAGTGTTATATGAAGTACTTTTAAGTTAGGGTAAAGGCGTCACTCCAAATAGTGTATAGGAGAAGTATAGTAAAAGAAAAAAGATGAATGGATAGTTGGAAATAGAACAGACAAAGAATGTTATTGAAAATGGTTATAAGCTGTTATGTTTTGATTGTTTGTGCACTGTTTTTGTAAAATTAATAAAATTGGTTTATAAAAAAAAAGAAAATGATAATAAGATATGGAAGGATATATAAAATGAATATAATGTTTGAATTTGTGTCTGTGTGAAGAGTTTTAACCCGGGATCAGGCAGCCTTCAGAAAAGATGTTTTAGTTTATGTCTTGTGTATTGTGTTTGTAAAATTAATAAAATTTGTTTAAAAAAAAAAAAAGAGTTAACGGAGAGGCAGTTTCTGTAAGCAACACCAGAATGTTTCCTTCCTGCCTTCCTTACAGGAGTAGGCCGGTAATTTCTTCTAACAACCGGTTCTCTGAACTGCTTAGAATGTTAACAACCGGTTCTAGCGAATAGGTGCAAACTGGTGGAATCCCATCCCTGGTTAATAGAGATAAAAAAAACTTTATGAACCTAACCCTTTATTTTTTTTTATACGGTCTTGAAGGGCTGCACTACTAGCTGTCCAGGCTGCATGGGTCACTGATTGGACAGTCCTACTCTTACTAAAAGGATAAACCACACCCTAAAAATTATGCTTAGGAAATAAGCAAACCCCAAACACCGGGATACATAAAAGCCTTTTCTATTGTTTACATACCCTAACCTAATCCTTTGAGTTACTTTATGGGAAACAACCTTGAGGGGTTTTAGATATTACTGGGAAAGGCTGGTGCAAAAATGGAGAAGGCCTTAAAAACTCAGAGGAATAAATTATAAAGCCCTAGAATTCATGCCCAGGAACATTTAGAGACAGCTAGGGAAGGTCAAAGGAATAAGACACTATAGTAAGGGTTTAAAGTCAAAGCAATTTAATGTAAGAAACCACATATTGTTATTGCCTAGTGAAGAAAGTAAAATTACGGGCTGAGTGGCCCATACCACAGTAAAGAGAAGAATTGAGCCAGTGAATTATAAAATGGAACTGAAAAATGAAAAAAAAAAAAATCTCATCATGCTAATCTGAGGAAATGGCACAATAGTTCTGAACCTAGGATGGCTTTGCTTATACTGAAAGAAATGCACATTGGGTATAGTTTAAAATAGAAGTCCCCAGGCCGCAGTGGTGGGATTCAAAATTTTTTACTACTGGTTCTATGGACATGGCTTGGTGACGTGGTGTGGCTTGATGGGTGTGACAGGGGAAGGATACTGTAAAATCTCCATTCCCTCCCCACTCCACTAACCTGCTTTCCAGCTCCCTTCTCCTGTGCAGGGCAACAAAAGAAGACCCAGACGATCAGCTGAAACTTCAGGAGGCAGAGAACAGATGGGGGCAGAGCCAGTCAGAGGTGGTATTGGCCGGTTCTCTGAACTACTCAAAATTTCTGCTACCGGTTCTCCAGAACTGGTCAGAACCTGCTGAATACCACCTCTGGCAGACCGGCAGCAGTCTGCGGCCCACTAGAAATGGACTGCACAGGCAAGCGTCATCCATGCCCATGTGGTATCCAGGAAATGTGTGAAACCATGCCACCTGAGTCCATGGAAAAACTGTCCTCCACAGAACTGGTCCCTAGTGCCCAAGAAGTTGGGGGCTACTGGTTTAAAAGATCTCATGATAAGCTCTTTGTTTTGATGAAAACAGTAAAACCCACTGGATACCATGGCTGTAATTTAAAAGCTCTTGGTGTACATCCAGTGGCACTTGACCTACTGACTGACTACAAGAAAGAAAAATAATACAGGCAGTTTGGGCTTTATTCTGACTTTGGACTTTATTCTCTTGCTCTATTGCTAAGTGCCATTTATCAATGAGATAACTCAATGGAGATCAATTCCTTCTGCTTTTTCTCCCAGGCACATACAAATGCCCTTGAGCTCTCCTCCCACTAGGATATGGCAAGCAAAGTGCTAGTCTTTTGCCTCTCCCTATCCTTTATATCCTTTATTAGTTATGAGCCACGGTGGCACAGTGGTTAGAGTGCAGCAGTGTAGGCTACTTCTGCTGCCTGCCGGCTGCCTGCAATTTGACAGTTCAAATCTCACCAGGCTCAAGGAATCCTTTCATCCTTCCAAAGTGGATAAAAAGGGGACCCAGATTGTTGGGGGCAATTTGCTGACTCTGTAAACTGCTTAGAGAGGGCTGTAAAGCACCGTTAAGTGGTATGTAAGTCTAAGTGCTATTACTATTGCTAAAGCCTGGGTCGCTAATCATCGCCCAGGTCATAGTCCAACTCTTAGGAATGCTCTCAAGCACATATAATGCTTCAGTCTCCTTCCAAAAGAAAGAAAGAAGAATTCCAGCTCGACCAAACTTTGAATAAATCAAAATAGTGATACACACACACACCTATATGCATATTTTGAAAGAGATGTTTTATTGCACACGGTAACATCTTCCCTTACTGGGGGCAACGTTGTGATCATGTTAACAGTTGGTTATTTTGTTGCTTAAAAAAGGAACAAAGTCCTAACTGTCCACTGGCAAAGGGTGTGGAATGAAAGTCAAACTGAATCCAGAATTTCTCTCAACATGTGCAGGTTTATAAATAATGCATCAAACTGGAAACAGAACCAGCACATTTTGTGTTTTCTCATGATATGTGACACACATTTGTTTTCTATTTCTGCTGATGCCTGTCAGAAAATAAAATAATGTTTGTCTTCCTTCCATTTTTCAAAGTCCTGCACGGAGCTGAACATTTCCCCAGCAGGATTTTTTTTTTTTATCCTGTTCCCCAGAAAATCCTTTTCTATATAAAATAGACACAGCAGGTCGGATGTTGATGCTGATCCAAATTCTAAATCCAAATAAAGTTCTTTAAAAATAAGTATCTTCCCATACGAATTCATTGCTGCACAGAGGGTGAAAGGCATCTGAAGTTATAGCTTCTGCATTGCTAACAACTCTAAATTGTTAAATTTCCAGATGCATGAGGGAAAACCAATGAATTATTATTTTTTGAGACCTAGGAGATGGCCACTGCCACGCACTTAACTATTTATGCAAATCATGAAAGAACTTATATGGGTCTATATACACAATTCTACCACTGCACAGATGCTATTTCCAACTGCCTAGTTCCTTTTCTTATCTTTGTAATTAAGATATGTAGGTTTCATGTTGTCACTGAGACCAACTATCCAGAATAACCTATACAGTCAACTTTCTGAAACACTAAGACCCAAATAGTGAACATGCTTCTCTCTGTTTGAATAAATCTGATCTTCCGCTTGGCTTAAAACACTTTCTAAATAAGAAAAAAACTACATTGTATTCATTGTTAACATATATACCTCTTCATCTATCTTTCCTAGAGATCTAGTTTCTTTGTTGGTGGGGAGAAGCAAATATCCCAACCACAAGAACTTGCAGTATGCTAATTCATCCTCTACATCTCCCTATTTCTTAACCTGCTTCCTGTCAGATACTTCCACCTGTGGCAAATGCATCACACAAAGGCCTCCTCCACAAGGTTTTGATGAGATTTCCCAATTCCCTGGATTGTTTCTGCCATCTTTTCATGGCATGCCAGTGCACCACCAAGTTTTTATGGAAATTGGGGTTTATGGGAAGCCTTTGGTGGGGGGAAAGGTGCTTTGGCATGTGTGGGGAATGCTTACAAATCACACATTTGTTCCAGAAGCTGCTCCTACTGTTTCCACCATTCACCACCACTGTGCTTCTCTTCATGTTTTGCAGGATCCGAGTAGAAGTAACTGATGGGGCTATAGAGCAGGGCTCTCAAACTTGCAACCCGCAGGCCAGATGTGTCATGCCCAGTTTAGCAAAGTGGAAGAAAAGTCACACTATGTCATGTGATGCCACCGTGAAGTGAATTTGACACCCCTGCTCTAGAGCTAGGACAAATCTTAGGGATTGTCTTCCACTAATATCGCCAGCTGAGACAGGAACTGGTCAGGGCAGGGGGCCTCCCATCTATCTTTGAATGCTTGACCACTTCCATCCTTTTTCCTTCTGGTGCCACAGATAATTCCCCCACATTTCTACCCCACCTTGTCACCCCCCCTTCAATCCTTTTCCCATCTCTTCGTCCTTTTTCCCTCCTGCTTCCTCCTCATCCTTGTACTTTTCTCTCAAATTTCCTTGACACCAGAGAAACGTCACTACAAGAAAATCCACCAAGATCTGCATTCAAGACAAATCTAGATCTGCCCACCAGCCTGCTGAGAAATGGATGGATGGTTTGTGTACAGACACGTTTTCTTTAAACCCACACGGATTTTGAGCCATCGTTGAATAGAATTTTGGTTTAATAAGTACTAAATGTGTTTCCTTAGCAAAGTTTCTAACTTGCTAACATGGAAATGGCATTGCCACTGTTCTTCTTAGAGTTCTTGAAGAATGGGTCCAAGCACTTTTTGCCACTGAACAAAAAAAAAAAAATGGCATTTTTTTTTTCAAAAAGGAAAATCATTCTGGTACCTTGTCTTATTTTAAGCATTTACTTTTGATGTAATTGTCTTACAAACATAATGCAGTTGCTGACCGGTATACACTGTCTCCTTCCATTCCCACCAACTAGAACTACAAACAGTAAAAAAAATAATAATAATTAACTGGCAGCCAAATTTCTTCTCTCATTCCAATTGTTAAGAGAGAATGCTTCTGTCTGCTGTATGTTTAAGCCCCCTCTGCTGTACAAATAATTGATTCAAATGTCAACACTTACAAGAAAATGGTTGAGTCAGAGTTCCCAGCACAATCTAGGTGAAGAACAATGTAAAGAACAATGCATGTGACAATGTATCTATGTGAGAAAGACCTTGAGAGTGAAGATGCTGCCTAGGGAACAGTCAGATAAGAGAGGACGTTGCCTGCAGCTGCATAATAAAAGAAAGAAGGAGGCAAAAAGTAGGTTTGTACATGTATAAAGACTTTGCAAGATTGTTACAATGAAGTAGAATTAGCTTATCTGATCATCTTTTTGGTCTGGTTTTCCTGGGAAGGCTGACATCAATCTTGCTAGTCTGGAAAGTCTGGGAGACTAATGGGCAAAAAAAACCCCAAACCCTCCCACCATTATCTCAGGGGTTGCCACAAAGGAGAGGGAGCCAGCTATTCTCCAAAGCACCCAAGGACAGGAGAAGAAGCAGTGGATGGAAACTAATCAAGGCAGTGGTGGGATTCAAATTTTTTACTACCGGTTCTGTGGGCGTGGCTTAGTGGGTGTGGCAGGGGAAGGATGCTGTAAAATCTCCAGTCAGAGGTGGTATTTGCTGGTTCTGCGAACAATTCAAAATTTCCGCTATTGGTTCTCCAGAACTGGTCAGAACCTGCTGAATACCACCTCTGAATCAAGGAGAGAAGCAACCAACAACTAAGAAGAAATTTCCTGACAGTTAGAACAATTGATCAGTGGAACAACTTGCCACCAGAAGTTGTAAATGTCCAACACTGGAAGGTTTTAAGAAGAGATTGGATAACCATTTGTCTGAAATGGTGTAGGGTTTACTGCCAGGGGGTTGGACTAGGTCCCTTCCAACACTGTTATTCTATTCCATGGGTGTCAAACTCAAGGTGCTTAAATCCGGCCTGTGGGGCTGGCCTGGAAATGTCAAAGGAGCCCTCGAAGAAATCCAGTTTGACATCCCTGTTCTATTCTGCATTTTTCCTGCTTCAAAGCCAGTGCTTTCAAGAATTTAATTCCTCAAACTAGTCATTTTTCCAACATTCAAAACACCATTTTTTTTAAAAAAAGAGAGGATTTTCTCACAGCCAATCTGATCACACTGAGCTTCAAAGTAACGATAGTAAGACTTTTTTATATGTGTGTGGGGACAGGGGAGCACCAACATTTCTGTAAAATATACTTTATTACTGTTATATCATAATCTCATCAGAATGTTGTAAAGTAAGAATAGCAAAATAATTGGTTCCTGTTCTGTACAGTCATTAGCATACTTGCAAGCGCCGCGCTGTGATTGGCCAAAGCGCACGGCAATCTCATTGCCCGAGCGAGCCGCACTGATTGGCCTGTAACGAGTCCCCTGTGATTGGTGGAAACTAATCGCGGGAGATTCAAAGCGGTGCCATTGGCCGCACCCGCTGCAGCCAGAGAATAAAAGCCGCTGTTTTTCCCTTGAATCCCGAGCCGATCTCAGGACCAAATAAAGAGCTGAAACTGAGTCACTGGCTCCGAGTCTCCTTTCCCGCGACGGACACGACACTGGCGAAGAGGATGGGATCCCGAGACTAACCCCCATCAAGCATGTGTCCTGAGGAAGCAAGACCGACAAGATGGCCAGCATCGCACCGCCCGTACCCTTTAACCCAGCTACCGAGGACTGGGAATCGTACACAGACCGATTCCTAATGTTCCTTGAAAGTAGCAACTTGAAGGATGCAACCAGGCAGAAGAAAAGAGCCGTCTTTCTAACACACTGCAGGCCCGCAGTGTTCAAGATGGCCAAAGCTCTCACAAAACCAGGGGACGTGAAGGGGATGGACTGGACTGACCTCGAGCTGTTGCTCTGAAACCACTATGCCCCCGCCGTGCCCACCCTCATCAGGCGGCACGATTTCTACTGGCGGGACCAGAGATCGGGTGAGAACATCAGCGACTTTATGGCTGATCTAGGGAGCCTAGGAGGCATGTGCGGGTTCTCGGACATGGATGAGGCTTTGCGGGACCGGACTCAGAGACCCAGTCCTACAAAGCCGGCTGATGGCAAAAGGTGACATCGCCCTCGCTGATGCCCTCGCTGAAGCCACCGCAGCTGAGGCAACCTGGAAATCGGCGAATTGAATGCGGAGACCAGACACCGGGGAATGCACCGCGACCACCGAGATGGGCTGGGCGACTGAGGCCCACCCAGAAGCAAGCCACCGGGAAACCACCACCCATCATGGCGACTTCCACTCCGCCTCCGACACCACGGACGAGGAAGAAGAAATACACCCTCGATCGGAGTGCTGGTTTTTCGATGCGATTTGCCGACACTGCGATAAAAAAGGTCACATCGCCCGAGTCTGCCGACTGAGAAAAGCCTACAGCCCCCGTCGGCGAGATCACAGCAACCGGAGACGAGATGGCACCCCCCCCCCAGGCCCAGAGACCGCCAAGCTGAAAATCGCTGGAACTGAGATAGACGGAACCGACGAAGCGGCAAAAACCGGCAGAAAGAGGAAACCACCAGACGGTCGTCATCGGCCACTCATCAACCACAGACGCCCGAAAGGTATACGTGGAAGTGGGCATCGAAGGCGAACCATGCAAAATGGAGGTGGACTCCGGGTCCTATCTCTCCATGGTTGCCTGGTGAGAAATCAGGCAGTTGGTGCCAGAAATCCACAAGAGGAGGTTGGAAACCCAGAAACTAATCCTCAGAGACTACCAAGGGAACCGCATTCTGGTAGTCGGAACCAGACAGTTCGAAGTGACCTTCAAGGGCCACACAGCAAAGCTTCCCCTGACGATCGTGGACCGAGACCGCCCCAACCTTTTGGGACTACAGTGGTTCGCACCACTCGGGATCGAGGTTACGGGCGTTGACCACATTGCAGATACCGACTGGGAAGAGCAACTGGCACGGGAATTCCAGGAAGTGTTCGATGGCACCCTAGGCAAGTACCGAGGGCCCCCTATTTCCTTCAGCCTAGACCCCAGCATTCCCCCCAATACGCCTAAAACCACGGCGGGTACCTTTTGCACTCCGGCCCAAAATCGACAAGCAAATTGACAAGCTCGTCAAACAAGGGGTCCTACAACCAATCGATCACGCCCAGTGGGAGACCCCCATAGTCACCCCAGTCAAGCCCGATGTGTCGGTGAGCATCTGCGGGGACTATAAGGCCATCCTCAATTGCGCCTTACAACAAAGTGCCTACCCCATCCCAGTAGTGCAGCACCTTCTACACTCACTGGGGGGAGGCAAGGTCTTTGCGAAGCTCAACCTGGCGCGAGCCTATCAACAGTTGCCGGTCGATGCAGAAACCGCCGAGGCGCAGACCATAGTCACCCATCGGGGAGCATTTCGCTGTAACAGACTCCAGTTTGGAGTCAGCGTGGCTCCGGGAATTTTCCATAGCCTCATGGAGAGACTCTTGCAAGGAATTAAGGGGGTGGTGCCCTACTTTGACGATGTACTGGTGTCAGCGGCCAACCAACAAGAACTAGAGGGTCGTCTAAAGGAGGTACTAACCAAATTCAAAGAGGCTGGGCTAAAGGTGAAAAAAGAGAAATGCCAGCTGTACACAGAGCGGGTCGAGTTCCTAGGATACCTCCAAGACCGATATGGCATCCACCCAACTGCAGAAAAAATCAGAGCCATTAAAGAAGCCCCAACACCATGGAATAAAACAGAACTGCAGGCATTTCTAGGACTGCTTAATTTTTATAATGTTTTCCTGCCCCAAAAGGCAACCGCGGTGGAGCCTTTGCATAGGCTTTTGGACAAGGCAGCCACATGGACTTGGGGAAAATGTGAGGAAGCCGCCTTCAGCAAAACCAAGGACCTGCTCACCTCGGATGCCGTCCTAATCCAATACGAGACCCTACCACTTGCCGTCACATGCGACGCCTTACCTTTCGGCGTCGGCGCCGTCCTCAGCCACACGCTCCCTGACAGAAAAGAAGCACCCATCGCCTTCTTTTCAAGGACACTCACCAAACCGGAGAGAGAAATTACAGTCAACTGGACAAAGAGGCCCTGGCTATCGTCGCCGCAGTGAAGAGGTTCCACGAGTACCTCTACGGCCGCACGTTCACCATCATCACTGACCACAAGCCGCTGCTGGGAATCCTGGCAGGGAACAGGGCCACCCCGAACATTCTATCTCCTATAATGACAAGGTGGTCCAAATTCCTTGCCGCCTACAGCTACCGGCTCACACACCAACCAGGGAAGACAATCACCCATGCAGACGCCCTGAGCCGCACGCTGTTACCTGACCTAGGCACCGACCCAGCACCCACGACAGCCACCCTCAGCATAGAGACTCTGCCCGATCTACCCATAACCGCGTCAGACATTGCCCGTGAGACTAATAAAGACAAACGTCTGGCGCGGGTGTTACATTAGGTAGAAAAGGGGTGGCCAGAAAAGGACGACGACGAATCATTCAGGACATTCCGGAACTGGCAAACAGAACTCTCATTACAAAAAGTTTGTGTACTTTGGGGGATAGGGTTGTTATTCCGGAAAAGTTACAAGGGAAGGTATTGGAGTTGTTACACAAGGGGCACCCGGGCATAGTTAGAACAAAAGCCCTGGCCAGGAGTTACGCCTGGTGGCCAGGGATGGATAAGCAAATCGAGACTTGGGTGGCAACATGCAAACGTTGCCAAAAAACCAGACTGAGCCTTCCCGCAGCACCGATCCTGGAATGGGAAAACCCCAGGGGACCATGGTCCAGGATTCACATAGATTTTGCCGGGCCCACGAAAGGACATATATTCCTTATCACGGTAGATGCTTACTCCAACTGGTTGGATGTAAGCAACATGAAAACCACCACCACGGAAGCCTTGACCAAGGAACTCAGCAAGCTGTTCGCAACCCACGGCCTCCCAGATGTCATCGTGTCGGATAACGGGCCCCAATTTACTTTGCTGGAATTCGAAAAATTCCTAGCGGAACAGCGCATACGACATGCACTGACAGCACCGGCACATCCGGTGGCGAACGGGAGGGTGGAATGGATGGTTCAATTCACAAAAAAAAACATCCAAAAAATTGAACACGGGGAAATCCAAGAAAAAATAAACTAAATGCTCTTTATACAACACATAACCCGAATACGACTACCAACAAAAGCCCGGCAGAACTATTAATGGGGAGGAAATTAAGGTCCCCACTCGACAGACTGCATCCCACATACAACCCAGAAAAAACCCCCAAACTCCTCAAGCAAAAACCGAACATTTTCCCCAGGTGACGCAGTCTACACAAAGAACCTTACCGGAGATCCACTTTGGGTACCAGCAACTATAACCCAGCTGACAGGTCCCCACTTGTACCGGCTGCAAACAACCGGCGGACGAGCATGGAAACGCCACATCGATCAAATAAGATCGAGAACAACCATGGGAAACACAACCGACATGCAAACAGACACAGACAGCCCCCATAACACAAACCTAGAGGGGAGGGAATACCCTGGGAACCAAAAACCAATAGAAAGAAACCAGCTATACTCACCGGCAAGCAGCCAGCTCGAAGCCTCACCGGGGAGAAGCAGCCAGGCCGGCTCAACCAGCCCCGAAAGACCAGGCGGGAGCGGCAACAACCGCAGCTCAACCAGCCCAGGTAGACCAGGAGGGAGCTGCGATGAAAGGCCCAGTGAGGCCTTCCAGGCGGTTCCAGCAACGAGGCAGAGAGCAACACAGAACCTGACCGAACCGGCTGGGAGCCAAGCAACAACTAACCTGCGCAGGTCAAGTAGGCAAGTACGAAGTCCCACCTCCTTACGGGACTACGTTACGTAGGACCGTACCAAGAGGGGAGGGGTGTTCTGTACAGTCATTAGCATACTTGCAAGCGCCGTGCTGTGATTGGCCAAAGTGCACGGCGATCTTATTGGCCGAGCGAGCCACACTGATTGGCCCGTAAGGAGTCCCCCGTGATTGATGGAAACTAATCGCAGGAGATTCAAAGCGGTGCCATTGGCCGCGGCCGCCACGGCCAGAGAATAAAAGCCGCTGTTTTTCCCTTGAATCCCGAGCCGATCTCGGGACCAAATAAAGAGCTGAAACTGAGTCACTGGCTCCGAGTCTCCTTTTCCGCAATGGACACGACAGTTCCTGTCTTCATGGAGCTACAATCTATACTTCATTGAATGTAAGACTAGGAGAAAACACTTATCAATGACATTTCATATCTACTTCCTTAGTTCGTTGGAGGAATGGATTGAATTTTTCAAGGCCTTTACAAATGAGGTGGAATTAATAAAAAGACAGTGATAAAAGGGAGGAATCATGTGTAGATTAGAAACCAAAATCAACATTTTGCTATTTTTTTTTTGTTTCCCTTCTTTTCTTGCATCTGTTTCCTTTATATTGAAGTGTTACATAATTTTTGGCTCCAGAGTGCAAAAATAATGCCTGGATTTATTTTTAATGATACAGGGCCCATCTGTGTGACTTGAGGACACTGGAAAATAGATTTCTTAACATGTATGTTCATTTTGGCTGCCACACACACTGTGAAAATCTTAGTATTACTATCTCATATGTGTGTGTCTATATGGAGGGCCATAAGTGAACAAAACTTCTGGGCAGCATTCCAATATTCTCACTGGCCACAATCACATACAGCATGCTTGATCTGATCAGCCACTAACCCAATCCAGGGTCTTTATTATAGATTTTGATAGCACAGAATCAAATTGAGTCAGAAATCACTTTTTTGGAAATATGAAGTACCTGTTGAGTGTCTCCAGGATGAATCTAGCATCTCATGCATCAAAAGAGTCATCTACTCTGTAACTTCTCAGCTAATATTTTAGCTTGATTTCTATGCTTTTTTTTAAACTTATAAAAATGTTTTTTAAGAAAACCCATTACATATATTGAAGACTTCAGATGTACCACAGTGGAAGAGAAAACCTAACTCTTAATGGCTTGTGTCTCCTTACCCCAATTATAAAAGAGATGTACCTGAATAAAGTATACCTGATTTTTTTTACTTGTGATTGTTATCATGTTCCATGGTCTTCTTGCAAGGTTGACTTGACCATTTGCTTATTGCTCCACAGAACATTTTGAAAGGTTAAATATTAAAAGTACTAGGAATTCTGGTCTGGACTAACAACAGGTATCTACTTAAAAGGTGGGATTTCTGGCCCAGGAACAAACTTGCAAAATAATGTAAGTTGCAGTCTACATTTCATGTATATCTATCTCCACAATTCTTCTGTGGGCAAGCAGACTTAACAAGTTATTTTGCTTTAGTATTTTTAATCCTTACTTCTACTGAAGTGGGACATGCAATTGACACTTTAGAGCTACAAGTGAGACTCAATTCCAGTTTACTTTTGTGCTGTGGCAATTGCCTGACATTAACAGCTGGCTCTTATTCTTCCTTTTTCCGGATGTGACTGAATGGACCCTGTTCCTGTGGTTGCTGAGGGAAGAATTCAGCTAGAGTACCGGCTATTCGTTCTGACCATCTGAAGCTGCAGGGAAACAGAATTATGAATTACTTCCCTCTCTTCTCAGTGAACAACCTGAACTACAACTTCCACCCAGGGGTGGGATTCAAATTTTTTAACAACTGGTTCTGTGGGCATGGCTTAGGTGGTGGGCATGGCTTGGTGGTTCATGTTATTGGCTGGGTATGGCCAACTCAATATCACTCACATTGAGGCATACATCTCCTCACCTGGCCTCTCATGACTGTGGGGATGTTGCAACAGTCGTAAGTGTGAAAAATTGTCATAAGTCACTTTTTTCAGTGCCATTGTAACTTTGGATGGTCACTCCACACAAGCAAAGTACCAGCAAAGGAAGGGAGAAAAACTCCAGAGAAGGAAGTCCAGTCCTGCCAAGAATGTAATAAGGGTTAACTGAGAGGCAGTTTCTATAAGCAACACCAGAATGTTTCCTTCCTGCCTTCCCTACAGGATTAGGCCAGTAATTTCTTCTAACAACAGGTTCTCTGAACTGCTTAGAATGTTAACAACCGGTTCTAGCAAATAGGTGCAAACTGGTAGAATCTCACCCCTGCTTCCACCCCATCAGTGAAATGGAACTGTGTAGAACTGCCAAAAGTGCTACAGGAAAGGAGACAAACAGACAAGCCACCCAATTTGTCTAATTGTTTCTCCATACATGCAGTTCTTGGAAGGTAATTGAAGGCTTAACCTCATGGTTTTCATTTTTCTCAAAGGAATGTTGGATGCCACTAAAGTACAATTTTTCAAAATGGGAAAAGAAGTTATCAATAATTGATTGCATTCCAAATTTTTTAAAAAAAGTTGTACAAAAGAGAGTTAATGTGTACTGTGCTTGACTAGTTATTTTAGCAGTATAATGAAGTGCTTTCTCTAACTTTAAATTTATGCAAGCATAATAGAGCAATATTTAAAAGTGTACAAGTAGATATAATTTACACAAACCACTTACATTTCAGACCACTTTTTATGAAATTATTGATCCCACATTCCTCTCACCATTCCACCTTTTGTTTGCATGTTATTTAAATAATTTAAGAGCAGGAAGATTTGGGGAATGTACCACCTTTAGTGTCTAAGATTAGGCTCACAATGAAGCTTGTTATTCTGATTTTTCTTTTCTTGAGCTGAAATCCAAAAATCTATACTCACATAGAATTTAACTGATCTTTATAAAATGTCAGTTTCTCGGCTATTACAATTTATTCTTCTTCCTCTGGAGATTGGGCAGTGTGTTTTGAACATACATTAAATCATCACCTCTATAACCAGAAGTGATTTACCAAACTCTGAACTTTTCTTCCTGGGAATTAAAACCCCAATTGGTTTTTTTTTTAATTCAGTGGATAACACCTATGAAAAATGATACGAGTCCTAACCTCTCCTCAAAGAATATTCAAAGATGGCAGAGAATCATAAACACATGCAGTTTTATAAAAAAATTATATTTTTGCAACATAGCAATGCTCCAATAAAGCCACATCAATTTGGCCTGATTGACTTGGTTGTGAATAGATGCTCAGAGCTTTGGGATGGGACAAAGGAAAAGACGTGATTGTTAAGCCATCACATGAAGCAGACTTTTCTGCAGTCTATAAAGTTTGTGCAATGTTTTCTTAAAGTTCTACAATCACTGTAATGAGATAATTGATTTTGCAATATGGGAAAACTTCTTACTGACTGTCATCAGTACAGGAAAGCCAAAAACAAACAAACATGGGATTTCAATATAATTGTGTACTTTAATGTATACATCAATCAGTTACTCATCAAGGAAGAGCAAAACACCAGGAATCTGGCAAAAGATTCCTGATTGTTTTTGCCACTGTATACTAATGTTGCCCTCCTTACTCAAAAAGAGCAAAAGTTTCTAAATTTTTTGTATTTGCTCCACTTTGTTTTGTAAATGACAGCTCATGTGTACTCACTTGGTTAACCTTAGCTGATTTCAAAAAGTTAAGCAGGATCAAATCTGGTTAGTCCTAGTAGGAAAGACTACCAGGAAAGACTATAGTAGAGTTGTATTTTCGTCTGAAAAGTTAAAAATCTCAGGAAGCAGCAGTGGCATATCACTTCCATACTGTGCCCAAATTATATGAATGTGTCCCTAATGTCACAGGGAGTGGAGGTTTTATTTATTTTATAAATATGTAACTACAGTACCAGAAGCTGTATTAAGGAGAACCATGGCCTCCTACTGCAATTGTGCTGTGAATGTGTGTGCAGTTCTAAAATATTTCATGCTCAAAGTTCTGTTTCAATAATTTGTTTAGTATATGGTCAAACATAATTTAAATTATAAAGCAACTCTGTTCAGTTTTATATTATAGATAAATTTGGAACATTCTGATTGGCCTGCTTTTTAAGTAATTTCAGCCTGAAAATGATTACTGGAGGTCTTTTTCACCTCCCCATTATGGACCTGTCATTTATCGCCTTAAAATCAGTCTAATGTTTTTTAAGACTATACTGAATAATCAAATAATCAAACTTTGTGAAATAATCTGTATGGCACTCATTTACAATTTCAGAAAATGACAAACTATCAATACCATTAAGTATGTAATCCCACAGAGTAAACCCAAAATTCTTAACCATAGTTAGCATACTTTAAAGTTGGATATTGCCCACTGAACTGAACATTCAGTTAAACACTTGTACAGTTTAATAGTTATATAATGGTCAGTCATTTGTGAAGCATACGGAAGGGTGTTTTGAAAAACATGATACGATAATGGTTACTGTATATTGGGCAGGCATCTGTCTGCCATCATTCAGTAAAGCTGGAACAAGAAAGAGGTTCTACCACAGTTCTACAAATCTTGCATTACATAGTTCCATCAGTTGAAGGTATACTGTGAGAATTAAATACTCATCTTTACATATACACAAATTATGCTGTGAAAGCATATTTGCTTACAAACATATAAAAATACTTGTTAACTAGTTTGATAGGAAAATAATGTATAAAAGTATATAGCAAAAAACATTTAATCATCTGACAATGGAAAGAGCAAAATCCTCTTTTTATATTACATGGAAAACAAAAGCTACAGATTAACTTTTCTGGAATCTCCTACTTGGAAATACAAAAGGAAGACACAATTTTATTCCAAACCATGATGTAACATTATTTAAAACTAAAATGCTCCAGTCCATAATGAGCCCAGGTATTTGGCCATAAAGCTGTAATACTAATAATCCTGTAGCTATTGCTGGAGCCATAAACTAAATACAGTAGACGGTTGAGCACTGGAAAAAAACTGCAGTATAAACAAGAGCTGTAACACAAAACTTTGCCAATGAAATTCAGTGTATTGGCTTCCTGTAAGGCAGGTTGAATTTTGTTGTCCAATCTAATCAAAGGGTAAAACCTCCAATCTACTCTTTAAAAAAATACTCTACATATTGATTAGAGAACTCACTCTCTCTCGAGTATGATCAACAAAGATCTCACTGGGGAGGGGTGGTGGGAGATACCATTTTAAGCTTCAATAGATTCCTTAAACTACCTTTTGTCCATTGTGAATAAAACTCCACAAAGTGCAAGTTTCTTGACATAAGGAAAAAGAATTTGGGAGCATTAAAAGAAGCCTTAGTGTATTGACCTCTGATGTGAGATGACTAAGGTGTCTTCTAGGTCTGGACCAGTCTAATTCTTTCCAACTAAGGCTATTTTGGTGACCATTTATACAACATGCACACATAAAGCAAGACAAAACATCAAGACACACAGGAAGAAAAGTGAGGGGAATTAATCTGGCAGTCGATAGCTTGTTTTAAAGGATCTTTAGACAATGACACAGTGGCACCCTTTCTTGTCCTTCTCCTTCCTCGTTGGCTCTGGGGAAGGAGGACATTCTTGTTCTTGAAATTTCCTATGAAAAAAAAAAGATTTCAGATAAGGCTTAGGACTTCAATCCTTGTAGTTCCACATTTAAGTCTGCTTAGCTTATGCATTGCTCCAACTATCTCTGATTAGATCATACAGACCAATGCCAGGTGGTTCCTCCCAAGCACCCATCCCTCCAAAATGGGACTAAAATTGAATTTTAGGAATTCATGGAGGAAGATGTTATCCATTTAGTCATGTCCAAATCTTGGTAATTCTATGGGTCAGGTCTCTGCACAATCTTGCATTACTTCTTTGAATTATTTTATGCTTTGGCTGGTGCCAGTTTTGATGGTGTCCATGTTCTTTGGTTGCCTGGTTGTACCACTCACTCTTCTGCACATAATTGCTTTCTCCAGTGAATTCCCCCGCATGACATGGCCCAAAGTAAGTGGGATGCAGTTTTGTGATTTTTGCCTTCCAGTGACATGACTAGTGTTAGGCATTCCAGTATTTGCTTGTTAGTCACCTTTGCTGTCCAAGGAGCGCACAGGAGTGTCCTCCAGCACCACAGCTCAAATGAATCAATTTTCTTCCTGTCTTGCTTTTCTAAAGTCCAACTGGAATCCACTGAGTCCAGACTAATTATAGCACTTTGCACCCACATAAAAGTAAAGTGGATGGAAGTGAATTTTTTCACACTAATGGATTTAACTGAGATGGGCCATTTAGATAGTTGTTCACATTTTGCACAGAACGTTTTGTCAGCAATATCCTGAATTCTAGCATCCTCTCTTACTATACTATAGCATATCCTGCCAATATTTAGTTGGCATACACCACTTGTATGTTTCAGACTTAACTTTTCTGGTCATATTTCAAAGGACAGGACATTGGATTTCCAATATTTTAGACTCAGGTTGATATCACCATTTAATCACAGAACCATCCTAAGCCCATCACAAAATAATAGTTGCGGGAAGTAGCAAGAAGATAATCCATGCAACCTTTACAGAAAGACCAAACTTGAAAACAAACACACAAACATAATAAAGGACTGGTTATGATAATGCAGCTTGACTATATAGCTGCTCCTAAAAAAAGATATTGTAGGATAGAGAGGAATGTAATATCTATTGCCTACTAACAAATGCCTCATATCTAGAGACTGCTCTAGAACCTTTCCAAGGCTTCTCCCTGCAAACCCAGCCCCATTCAGAGATCTGATCAGGGTCATCTGCTTTATAGACACCCCCCCCCCCAAATTAAGCACAATCTTTTCCCACCACCCCAATTCTAGACCATTCCAGTTAAGTTCTGCCTGCTTAATGGACAGGGAGATCTGTAGTCACGCTAATGAATGAGTATCATCAGGAAATCTGCAGTGAACTAGGCTAAGATGGCTGTACTGGTGTACAAAGAAAGCCTTAATAATTTGGGATCAAGCAAGTCTCCATTATATCAGACTCTTGGGTCTCTACAATTTTTGCAGGGAATTTTTTTTCTGTGTTTTAGTGTTTAGATGTAGGTTATGATGCTGACTATGGACTATGTTTCAGAATCACCTCTCCTCTGTAATACCTCGGTAGCGATGGATTTCAGGTATTGTATAACACATCTTTTTTTACTTTTTTAACCACTAACTCCCCCTGATATTGCTATCTGAATGGATAGTTCTTCATTTTATGTTTATTCTTCTTGACATTAGAATGATATTATTGTTTATGTAACCCACTTTGGGTTACTTTCTATGTGAGATGTCATATCCAAAGACTTTAATTTAAAAAAATCTTTGCAAAAGTATAAATTTCATAATGCCAACAATATGGATAATGATATGATAAAAAATATGATAACGTTAATAAACAAAGGTCTCTGGTATATTCAAAGTATTTAGCAGCAGGCCATTTTTATTGATGACAATAACAAAAAGCAAGGATGGTAAAGGAAAGAGATTCCAAATGTTGAGAAAAGTTCCGTCCATCAAATTGGGAGTTCTGAACAAAAATAACTTTCCAAAGAATATCATGCTAATAGTAAAAATAAGCATTCTCTTTTAAGAAACTGATTAAAAATGAACTGAAAACTGATTTGGAAGAAACTGTTTATGTTGATTCACTGTTAGAGTTACAATACTGAAAAGAATGTTGGTCTTACCTGAAACGCATCTTCTAGTTGTACGGGAGGAGAATCCAAAGCGTGGGCTGTCTCCTGCTTCCTTGCTTAAAGACAGAGTCATCAAAGTTTAGTCCAGTCCCCTTTCCACTGTGCATGCCCAGTTTTTGATGAAGGCTGATGACTGACTTGGAGATTTCTTGGTGCTCTTTCTTGACCATTCCATGCTCAGGACTAACTCTCTATGGGTGGGATTTGGATTCTCCTTCCGTACAACTAAATGATGTGTTTCAGATAAGACCAATGCTCTTTCTCAGTTGTACTAGTCAGAGAATCCAAAGTGTGGGACGTATCCCAAGCTAATTGTCCTGAGAGTGGGCCAACTCCTTGTCCCAAGCCCCCATCTCCTGCTCTTTGTAGCACCCTTCTTCCAAAGGATGTTTCCGCTGATGCGAATATATCCAGTTTATAATTTCTGATGAATGGAGATGGTGATGACTACACTGCAGCCCTACAGATTTCTTCAATCAAGGCCTGTGTATTTCATGCCGCTGATGTGGCTGCACTCCTGGTTGAATGTGCCGTTATCTTACCTGGCAACTGCAATAATTGGCTTTCATAAGCACTTGTGATACATGTCCTGATCCATCTGCCTATGGTTGATGGTGAAACCTTTTGTCCCAACGAACTCAGTCTAAATGAAATGAACAATTCCTCCATTTTTCTAATGGGTTTTGTTCTCTTAATATAAATGCGTATAGCCCTCTTTACGTCTAAGGAGTGCCACTTCTTTTCTAGGCTAGGGACTGGTTCTGGGCAGAAGTCTGGTAGTACTAACTCCTTCACTCTATGGAATGTAGAATTGATCCTTGGGATAAAGGTTGGATCTAATCTTAATCCTACCCTGTTTGGGTGGACTATACAGAGGTATAGTCCACCCAAAATCACAGATAATGGTGCTAGCTCTGATATTCTTCTGGCTGATGTAATGGCTACTAGGAAGGCCACCAAGGGTAAATGAGGGTAATCTCACTGACCTCAGTGGTTCAAAGGGCTCAGTCATTGGGACCCTTGTCAAGTCCCAAGTGGGGTACCTGTGTATCACTTGTGACTTTAGATTGATTGCTCCCCTAATGAACGTGTGGATTAGGGGATGTTGACACTCCGAGTTTCCGCAACCCAATACTGATGCTGTCGCAACTACCTGCCTCCATAAGGTGTTAGGGGTTAAGCCCTTTTCCAAGCCTTCCTGGAGAAAGTCCAGCACTTGTGTAACTAACACTGAGGTTGGGCCTATTTGTTTCCTAGAACACCAGATTCCAAATGCTCTCCAGGTAGCATCATAAATTCTGTTGATCGATGGCCTCCTGGAAGCCTGGGGTGTTTGTATCACATTGGCTGAACACTCTAATCGCCTTAGTGTGGCCCTCCTCAAGTGCCATGTGGTTTTTTGAAGCCATTGTGACTCCAGGTGTCATATGAATAGAATACCTTTATTGTCATTGCATTCCACGAATACAATGAAATTTGAAAGGTACTCCAGCACAGTGCCCCAAACACCACATCACAATCACACTACAGAGTATTTAAAAATTAAAATAATAATAATAATAGGACTAAATCACAAATGCACTGTTTGATTCAAGACAATTACTGCCTTGGAAAAGAAACTATTTCTCAATCTATTAGTCCTCATTTTAAGACACGCTGGCTCCCTGGTTCAGCTCTACCCTGTCTGGGACTATTCTCCAGGTCTGGATACCGACAGATCTACCAGATCTGCGTACCAAGACCTCCTGGGCCAGTGAGGTGCTACCATTAAAACCTCTGCCCCCTTCCTCTATCACTCTTTTGATTACCCTTGGTACTAACGGAAGTAGGGGAAATGTGTAAAGCAGCCCCTTTGGCCATGCTCCTTGGAGCACATTGGTTCCTTCTGCACCCTGTGTTGGAAATCTCAAGTAGAATATCGGGAGTTGTGCATTTGCTGGGGTCGCAAACAGGTCCAGGACTGCTCTCCTGAATCTGTGCAACTGTTCCCTGAACAGGTCCGGGCATAAGCACCACTCTGAGTGGTCGACGGTTGTTCTGCTGAGCCAATCTGCCTGAATGTTTTCCACTCCTGATATGTGTTCCACCCTGATCGATAGGCCCAATTGCTCTGCTTCTTGCATGAGCGTTAGGGAGTGAGTACCCCCTTGTCTGTTGATATGTGCCTTGGCAGTCACATTGTCTGTCAGGATCAACACATGCTGTCCCCACTATCACTGACTTGAAGGCCCTTAGAGCCAGGTGAGATGCCCTGAGCTCTAACCAGTTGATGTTGTTCCTGAGATCTGACTGAGACCACTGACCCTGTGTAATCTGGTTCTGACAGTGGGCCCCCAGCCTACTAAACTTGCATCTGTTGTGATAGTCAGTCGCATGGATTCCTTGAACCCACACCCCCCTCATCATGGCCTGTGATCTCCACCACTGGAGTGACTGCTTCACTCTGGGAGGAATTTGTACCTTGGTTCCCACATTGCCCTTGCCTGCTCTCTGGTAAGGTAATAGGAACCGGTGCAAGGTCCTTGCGTGCAGTCTGGCCCAAGGTATTATCGAGATGCACGATATCCTAATAGTTGTGACAATAAGTCCACCCGGGGCTGTAACCACTTGATGTATTGATGACCTTATGCTGCCCTGTCATTCCTGTGACAGGTAAACCTAGCGGGAGTTGGTGTCTATTACTGTTCCTAAGTGTTGTAAATGCCTTGTCGGTTCTAAGTGGCTCTTTTCGAAATTCACCAAAAAGCCATGTTCTTGTAATGTCTGTATTGTGGTTTCTAGATTGCTCTTTGCTCTTAGAGTCGATGTTGACTGTTTTAATATGTTGTCCAAGTAGCATTGGATCCGCATGGGCTTTGTCCCATACTGGCTGCTACCTCTGCCAGTACCTTGGTGAATGTCCTTAGTCCCAAAGATGGCTGAATGGTAGAGCTCTGTATTGGTAGTGTCCTTCTGCGTAACCAAACTGCAGGAACTTTCGGTGCCTTTTGGTAATAGGTATGCGTAGGTACGCGTCTGTGAGGTTTACTGATGTCAGGACATCTCCCTCCCGGATGCTCCCTAGTATAGATTGCAGGGATTGCATCTAGAATCTCTTGTACACTATGTGCCTGCTTAGTAATTTGAGATCCAAAATTGGTCTCCATCCCTCCACTCGATGCCTTTTGTACAACAAACAGGTTTGAGTAGAACCCTTGTCCCTGTTCGTTCTCCGGTACCACTTGTATCGCCCGAATGTCCAGCAGATATTGCACTGCTGTTTCCATAATTACCCTTTTGGCTTTGTCTCTTGGCATCAGGCATCTTCTGAATGAGTTCGGGGTTGTGGAGAGGAATTCCAGAACTAGGCCTCTTCTTATTGTGTCTAGGGCCCAGTTATCTGTTGTTGTTGTCTCCCATCGGTCAGTGAATAGTCCTAGTCTCCCTCCAATGGGTGCGTTGTTTTGGCTGTCACTTTGTATGCCGGAAGGCCCTGCTGGTCAAACTCTTGAAAGGCCATCTTCCCACCCCCACAAAGCCTCCAGCATTCCCTTTGATAGGAGCAGACTCAGTCAAGGCTGAGCGAGCTCCAAAAACAGTCATACAAGCCTGCCCAAGAGAAAGGGAGGGTAGAGTCCATACTCAGTCTAGGCTGAGCATACTCTTAAGCGGTTAGAAAGAGCAACCGCATTTGTTGAACCCCAGCATGGGTGAAGCTGCTGGAAAGAATGAAGGGATATATTATGGCTGATTTTTCTGAAACGGAGGCAAGGGAATGAGAAGAGATTTTATAATGTGGAACTAGTGGCTCTAATTCTAGTTTCCATGATAGACAGTCCAGTGGAAGCCTCCACGTCAGCTACAGTGCTGGCTAATGAAGCTGAGGATGGTCTAAAAGAAGAGGACAAGAAAATGGAGCAGACCCTTCAAAAGGTTCACCAGGCTGCAGCATGGTCTATAAAGACAGCATCCACAACATCTTTTTTCAGCAGAGCAGTCCTGATATGGCTTGAGAACATGCAGAAAAGGCTACCACCTGGCGATCTTCGACTGCAACAGGACTTGAACAAAATAGTAGCTGCAATGGAGTTCATAGCAGACACCACATTCAATGTGGTCAAGTATGCAACTAAGGCCATAGCAACTTCAGTGGCTGCAAAGCGTCTTATTTGGCTATGTCACTGGCAGGAGGATCTGAAACATAAATGGAAGCTGGCATCAGCCACAGTTAAAGGGGACAAACTTTTTGGGGATGCCATTGAGCCATTATTGATAAAAACCAAGTACGAGGAAGGTCTTGCCGAGGAAATTTCGTCAGGCAGATAGGCAATCTTCACCATATACACCACAACAGCCCTTTTCTTCCACTGGAGTGGCTTTAGCCACTCCCAAGTCCCACAGAGGCAGTACACGCAAACCCCTACTAGACATCCAGACAGGTCAGGATTTAGGGATAGGGGTGGGAAGACGGCCTTTCAAGAGTTCGACCAGCAGGGTCTTCCAGCATACAAAGTGACAGCCAAAACAACGCACCCATTGGCAGAAGACTGGGCCTATTCACCGACTGATGGGAGACAACAACAACAGATAACTGGGCCCTAGACACAATAAGAAGAGCTCTTTAAACAGCTCCCTTTGCCTTTCTACAGCAGACTGCCGGTCTTCCCCGCTTTCTCTTCACCTTGCGACTACGGGATGGCCAAAAGCTTGCCCTCCTTTCTCTGCTAGTCAATCGAGAGCCTGCCCGCTGCTGCCACTTGCCTTTTAAGTGGCTTGGTCCGGGATCCCAGCTCTCTCTATTCGCGTCTTCCGATTACTCACAGTTTGCTGACTTCCACTCTTTTTCTTTCTCTTTAATTCTTGAAGAATCCAAAGCATTATTACTATTTTTTCTATCTTTCTTTCTGAGCACTCTCTCCTTGTGTCCTCTAAATGAAGATGGAATCAAAAACTGGGCATGAGCAGTGGAAAGGGGGCTGGACTAAACTTTGATGGACTCTGTCTTTATGCAAGGAAGCAGGAGATAGCCCGTGCTTTGGATTCTCTGATCCATACAACTGAGAATGGACTCATTTTTTCATCCAAGGAACAGACATCCTATAACTCTTGGCAAATTATTTACGTGAGACACAGAAGATAATGCTGTTGAGATTACTACATCTGAAATAATATACCTTCTGCTTATAAAGAGAATTCAAATGCATTTTATACTAAGTTTGTTTGTTTTTTACAAAAACATGCAAATTTTACATATGACTGTGACCCTTTCTGTATATAAAACAATCAAAGAATAAACTCCACGAATAATAAAATGGAAAGAGAAAGGAAGAAAATTTATTTTTTTAAAGAAAAGAAATTAAAATACATTTCTATGCATTCGCAATTCAAGGTTTACCTTATAACTCGGACAAGTTCATGAAAAGCTTGATCTACATTGAGCCGTATTTTTGCTGAAGCTTCCATATAGGTTACTTTTAACTGCCGTGCTAATTGCTGACCTTCCTCCTGTGTTACCTGAGAACATAAAGAAAAGATATGCTGTATGTAACAGCAAACACCAATGTGTTTGGGTAACCAGAGTACCTAATTCAGGCTCTGTCCTAACCATGAAACAAATTCTTATGCTGGCATGCAATTTCTCCCATCAACTGTGATTAAATCATTTTGATCAGTAAAAAGGCATTTTAATTTGAGCCCACAAGAGACTAAGCAAAGATAAAGAGTGTCAACCAATGAAGCTTAATAGCCAATTTGTTGTAAGAAATTAGGCTATATAAGTGCGTACATAACAGCATTCTATATCAATTACCACACTAATAATGGACATGGTGATGTGATAATGGACATGGTAACGTATGAATCGACATAGTGTTCATGGGGAGAGCAAGTGATTGTCATGTGCATCATGTACAAATTATGTACTGTATATCATCCACCATACATTGCATGGCATTTGCATAATATTTTCATGGCACCTGGGACATCACTTCCACAAGGGCATCCATGATGCTGGCTGTTGATGGGGAAAGGGGAATAGAAGTATCCCCCCTAAGTGCCAGCTACTTTCATTCACAGGAAGAGACTACTCTTCTTCATCCATATTGCTAAATGACTTCCTCTTTTACATGCTATTTGTTTCAAAATAACTTCTCTCTTTAGTTATATTCTATTAAATCAATTTTCTGAAAGGGTTATTATTATTACTACTACGAATGAAAAACAATCCTCAGTCTCTAATGCTATGAGTAATTGTTGGTATCAGAAATGCTGGAAACATAACTGGAAAGAGACTCATGCTTTAATAATGATGTCATGATCATTGTCTCATCGCTTAGATATTGTCCTGAATCACATTCAAATGGCAATTGCTCAGAGAAGAAGTTGATTTAATGCAGAAATGCTTTCATAAATTAGGAAAATTGACTTCCTATCTAAATATTTAAGTATGAAACTTCTAAACTGCAGAGTAAGACCACCCAATCTATTTTGGACCAGAATGTAGTTGCCAAAAGTTGGCACCAACTTGATGGCAAATAATTAATCCATCAAGAAGGTAACCTCCTTTGAAAAAAATTAGAGCAGTACCTCTTCAGAGTTGCAAATGGAAGCATTCTATCTAGCGATGTCAAGAACTCAACCCATTGCCATATATTCTTCTATAGTAGTATTCTATAGTAAAAAAAAAACAACAACCACATTTATTTGGCATTTTGTTCCTACCAAATTCTTACCTGTCTCTGATGGTCCAGATCAGCTTTGTTTCCAACTAGAATCATAGGGAACTCATCACGATCTTTTACTCTAAGAATTTGTCTTTGAAATTTATAAATTTCTTCAAAACTGGGAAATAAGGGAAGAAAAACTGTTAGGAACTATCCAAGCTAGTAGTTCTGTCATCTCACAATCCTTAACAGAGTAACAGAGTTGGAAGGGACCTTGGAAGTCTTCTAGTCCAACCCTCTGCTTAGGCAACCATTTCAGACAAATGGTTCTCCAATCTCTTCTTTAAAACTACCAATGTTGGAGCATTTGCAACTTCTGGAGGCAAGTTGTTCCACTGATTAATTGTTCTAACTGTCAGGAAATTTCTCCTTAGTTCTAGGTTGCTTCTCTACTTGATTATTTGCATCCATTGTTTCTTGTCTTGCCCTGAAACACTTTTTTTTGTGATGATAAAGCCATACTCAAGAAAACTAAACCCACCATTTTCTTGATTGAACTGAGCTAGTCAGACATTTCTATGGATTTTTGCAGAAAAAATAATTCACTGTGTTGAAAACCAGGACCAAATACTCCTAAGTAATCTGTGTAGGTTTATTCTAGCCACAGTAGATATGATAGATCTCATACAGAATTCAATTACCTTCCTCTATCTGTGACTGAAAAGACAAGCAGAAAACCTTCCCCAGTCCTCATATATTGTTCCCGCATGGCTCCAAATTCTTCTTGGCCTGCTGTATCTAGAACTAAAGAAGACTAGTTAGTTTTCCTACCTAAAAAACTTTCTTTACAACCTCCAAGCATTAACTGTAGTTTAAATTGTTTTTAAACACTAAGGGCATATTCTCTTAAACTAAACATGCCCGCTCCCCTGCCTTTCTGTTATACACTCCAATGCTTCTTTTAAACTTTGTCTCCAGATTAACTGCAATATTGAAAATCAACAAAGAGGAAACTTCAAACAGTCAAATGTTGGGAGGTACAATAGGGGATGTTTCCCTGACATACCACACATACTTTATTTAATCTTTAAAAATTAACTCTAACATGACTTTGGGGGAAAGCAAACACGATGTTTTCTCCACCCTATATTACTGTTCTTTAATAATTCTATACATGGGTGGTAATGTGAAAACTATAGAAAATCATTGTTGAGAAGAAATGGAATTAATATGCTCCTCCTTCCATGTATATAGAGGCTTTACATGCTTACAGAAACTCAAGAGAGGAACAATTAAAGAAGTGAATACAAATAATGAAAATGGATCTGGTTCTTAAATAAACATTCCACACCCAATCAAATTCTATAGAGGGACAAAATGAACAAGAAACTTACTATCTAATCTTGCTGCCCTTTCATCTATTACACATTGCTTTGTGTAGGAATCTTCAATTGTGGGATCATAATCTGTAACGAAGTACGACTGCAGAAAAAAGAAGAAGAAGAAGAAGAAACAAGCACATTAAACCCCCAAGTTATTGTGAAACCATCAACCAATCCACCAGCATGACTCCAATCCTGAAGGAGAAAAGAAAAACAGTGCCATACAATCCTTCATGCCCCCAGTCCACTGAGCTGAATATCAAAAGAATACCATGTTCAAGTGTATCAAAAGCCATTGAGAAGTCTCAAGGATGAATTTACCAGTGTCTGGATTCTTCACATGAGCCCACCCTGGAAGCTAATGGAACTAACAGGTAGTTTTTCCCAACAGCCCAAATGACTTTTTCTGCTTCATCAAGATTAAAAAGGAAGGCCTACAGAGAAGACTTATCCAGTGTCCACCTGAATGCCATTAGAGACATTTATGAGACTGTAATTGTATCTGTAATTGTTCAGTCTGTGTCTTGTGCAGTAGAGGGGCAGCATCTTTTTATACAGAGAGATTGGGGGAGTGATGGGGGTATATTGGCATGGCTGCCATAATGCCTGAAAAGAATACACTTTCCATCCAAGCCATAGGCTATGTCAGAAGTGTATTTTAGTGAATGTTCACATGTGTGTGTGTGTTTGTGTGTATCTATCTATATCTATCTATCTATCTATCTATCTATCTATCTATCTATCTATCTATCAGTTGTGAATGAATAAAGTTAAATAAAGTTATCTTGAGCTTGAAGTCAAGTGCAGGGTTCTGGCCCTGCACTTCTGATTGGCTGTTTGTTGTGTATGCATAAAGATTAATAAAGTGTGAGCTTGGAGTAAGTGCAGGGTTCTGGCCCTGCACTTCTGATTGGCTGTTAAGCGGCTGGACCGGATTGGCCCGTTCCAGGGAATCCGATTGGCCCTTAACAGAGAGTTCCTATTGGTTACAAGAGCTAGAGCTCCTAGCTCGTTATTGGTTAAAAGTTACAGGGTTTGCCTATATAAGGCAGGTTTAACAGCTATTGAATTGAGGAAGTCACAATGTAAATAAAGAGCTGAAGTTCACCGTTCAGAGGCTTGTCTCCATTCTTTCTCGCCCATGCTCAAACTTAACACTGTTAATGGCAAGATCGGATTGGTCCATTCAGGAGAATCTGATTGGCCATTAACAGGCCATTCCCATTGGTTAATGGAGCTAGCGCTCCCAGATTGCTATTGGTTGAATAGTTAATAAGTTGCCTATATAAGGAAGGCTGTAGCAGCCATCCAGTTCGAGCTGTCACACCATGTAAATAAAGAGTTTGAAGTTCACTGTTTCTACCGGCTTGTCTCCATTATTGCAACCATGCTCCAGACTTAACACTGGCGACGAAGGTGGGATTGGATGACGTCAGAGCCAACTAAAACAACGACAAAGACAACCAAGCACGTGGCTGAAACGCACAACGGCGGAACCATGTCCGGCAGCGTAGTACCACCCACTCCGTTCAACCCAGCGCAAGAGGACTGGGAGTCCTACATGGACCGTTTCCAAATGTTTTTGGAGACGAATAATCTGAAGGATGCCACAACCGGGAAGAAACGGGCGGTATTCCTGACACACTGTGGGCCGACCGTATTCAAGATGGCCAAGGCACTAGCAAAACCGTCTGAAGTGAAGGCCATGGACTGGGACGTCCTCGAACTGCTACTAAGGGCCCACTATGCACCGACCATTCCAACGCTCGTAAGATGGCACAAGTTCTACCAAAGAAACCAGCGGAAAGGAGAAAGCGTTGCCGATTTCATTGCGGACCTCCGAAACTTGGGAGGCCTCTATGATTTCGCCGACCTAGAGGAGGCCTTGAGAGACCGAGTAGTTCTAGGATTAGATGCTCTAAACGTGCAGAGCAAAATAATGGCTAAGGGCGACATTAGCCTTGCCGATGCCATCGCTGAGGCTACGGCAGCGGAGGCGACCAAGAAGTCGGCTGCCCAACTTCGCTGAAATCATGCTCCGACACACCAACCAGCCGGCGAACGTTCACCTAAGTCAGAAGGACAGCTTTTGACGGCCCACCATGAGGACCTCTCTTCGTCGCAACGAAGAAGAGGTCCATCGACTGCGGTCCGATCGGGACTGTTACCCGAAGACCCAGCAAACGTGCGCTGGCTGCGGGGCCAACCATTACCGTTCTGATTGCAAATTCCGCGACGCGCTCTGCTATGAATGCGGGAAACGAGGCCATATCGGACGGGTCTGCAGAAGTCTCCTCAGACCCAGCCAGACCTCGAAGGGGACCAATCTTCACCAATCGACAGGAAACCGTCCTGTAAGGCGAGAACCAGCAAACCACTCCTACAGAAACCGACCCGTGAATCGCCTAATGAGACGAGAAGAGGCTCACCAAACACTCACTATCGGTCACACCTCTTCATTGGATGCCAAGAAAATTCGAGTTAAAGTGGACATCAAAAATCAGCCTTGCCAAATGGAAGTTGACTCGGGATCGTCTCTTTCCATGAAGACCCTCAAGCAACTCATCCCTACTATCTGGTGCCAAGACATTCAATTCCAAAGGCTCGTGTTAAAGGACTACCAGGGGAATTGGATTCCAGTCGTAGGATCCAGTTGAGTCCGGGTTTCATTCAAGAACCACACAGCGTACTTACCCCTGATGGTGATCGACAAGGACCGGCCTTGCCTGTTAGGCCTGCAAGGGTTCGCACCACTCGGCATTGAAGTGGCTGGCATTAACCGAATCGGCGGCAGTGACTGGGAGGAGGACCTCGCCCACGAATTCAAGGACGTCTTCGCGGAAAAGCTAGGCGAGTACAAGGGGACCCCGATATCCTTTAGCCTTAATCCAAAATAGCTCCCATCCGCCCTAAGCCTCGTTGAGTTCCGTTCGCGCTAAAGCCGAAAATCGACGAACAGCTTGATAAGTTGATAGCCCAGGGAGTGTTAAAGCCAACCGATCACTCCCCATGGGAAACCCCAATCGTGACACCAATTAAGCCGGACGGCTCCATTAGAATTTGTGGGGACTACCGAGCCACCCTAAACCAAGCCCTGCAACAAAATCCACATCCAATGCCGGTGGTGCAACACCTCCTCCATTCCCTGGGGGGCGGAAAAGTCTTCGCTAAACTAGACTTAGCTCAGGCTTATCAGCAACTGCCGGTTGATGAAAAAAACGGCACAGGCACAGACTATCGTAACACACTGAAGTGCCTTTAAGTGTACGCGGCTCCAATTCGGAGTCAGTGTAGCCCCAGGGATCTTTCAGAGCCTAATGGAGAGACTCTTGCAGGGGATCAAAGGCGTTGTCCCCTACTTTGACGATGTGCTCATTGCTGTTCCCACTCAAAAAATTTTACGGGATCGTTTAAGACTGGTTTTACAAAAATTCCAAGAAGCAGGCCTGAAGGTGAAGAAAAATAAGTGCAAGCTGTGTACAGATCGTGTTGAATTCTTAGGGTACTTGATTGACAGTCAGGGTATTCACCCTACCGATAGCAAATTGAGAGCAATAAAAAATGCTCCCAGACCCCGGAACAAGGCCGACCTCCAGGCGTTTTTAGGCCTCATCAATTCCTCTAACGTATTCTTGCCGCACAAGGTGACTGTTGCTGAACCTTTACATCGCCTACTAGACAAAAAAGCAATTTGGGTATGGGATCACAGAGAAGAGCAGGCGTTCCGTAATGTAAAAAAACTACTGACTTCTGACGTTGTACTAATGCAGTACAATGAAACTTTACCGTTGAATATCACATGTGATGCATCGCCTTTCGGAGTAGGCGCCATTTTGAGCCATGTATTGCCTAACGGTAGCGAAGCCCCTGTTGCTTATTTTTCAAAAACACTCTCGAAAACCGAGCGAAATTATAGCCAGATCGATAAAGAAGCCCTGGCAATTGTATCGCCTGTTAAAAGATTCCATGAGTACGTGTACGGTCAGGCTTTTACTATAGTAACTAACCACAAACTGTTGCTGGGGATAATCGCTGGGGATAAGCCAACTCCCTACATACTTTCTCCCAGGATGACCTGCTGGTCAGAATTCTTGGCTGCCTACAATTATCATCTACAGTACCGCCCCAGTAAAGCCATTTCCCACGCCAACGCGTTGAGCCGTGCACCGCTCCCAGAAACCAACAACGATCCCGCACCAACGATGACAACATTGCAGATTGAGACACTTCATATGCCGCCATTAACTGCCCGTGATATCACGAGAGAAACAAAACGCGACCCCATCTTAGCACGAGTCTTCACATGGGTGGAACGCGGATGGCCATTGGACCAAGTACCAGACGACTTTGTACCATTCAAAAGTCATCAAACAGAGTTGTTCTCACAAAAGGGCTGTATCATCTGGGGCGACAGAGTCGTTATCCCAGAACGACTCCAACAAGCACTACTAAGAACCTTGCACGATGGCCACCCTGGCATCGTGCGCATGAAAGGCCTTGCACGTAGCTACGCATGGTGGCCAGGCATAGACAGACAAATCGAATCGTGGGTCAAAACTTGCCAGAGATGCCAAGAAGTAAGCAATGCTCCACCAAAGGCAACCCCAACCGAATGGGAGACACTGCGGGGACCCTGGTCCCGTATCCATCTAGATTTTGCTGGGCCGACCAAAGGCCACACATTCTTGTTAACCGTCGACGCCTACTCGAATTGGCTCGAGATTCACCGAATGAGGAACACGACCACCGAAGCGGTCATCAAAAGACTGGAAAGACTTTGCAACCCACGGATTACCAGACGTTCTGGTATCCGACAACGGGCCCCAATTTACCGCGCTGTCTTTTGAACAGTACCTGGCTGACCGCGGTATCCGACATGCGCTCACTTCGCCTGCGCACCCTGAGGCCAACAGTAGGGCTGAGTGCATGGTACAATTTGTCAAGAAAACCCTACAAAAAATAGACTACGACAACATCAACGAGAAAAATCAACCGAATCCTTTTCCTGCAGCACATCACACCTCACAGCATCACCAACAAAACTCCCGCTGAGCTGCTAATGGGACGAAAGCTCCGCTCCCACCTCGACCGGTTACACCCAGCCTACGAACCGGAAAAACCACTCGGATCCAGCGGCTGATGCCGTACCTTCCAGGTAGGCGATTTAGTATTAGCTAAAAACTTATCGGGCGATCCGCTGTGGGTAGAGGCGACGGTAATCCATGTAACCGGCCCAAGATCATACCTTGTACAGTGCCCTGACGATAGACTTTGGAAGCGCCATATCGATCAACTACGATCGCGGCTGCAGTCACGCCATTCCGAACTCCCTTATAACCAAACTGAGGGGGGGGAGATACAGAGGAAGACGAATTTCAACTGGAGGAAAATCTTTTCGAAAGGAATGATAGCAGAACAGAAATGCGGGAACAGGAACCAGGGATGGGAGTGAGTTCACCTCAGGGAGTTACTGAAGATACTGGTGACAACGGAAACGCGAACTCTGAACCAGAGGCACCCCTTTCACCAAACAACGATCTACCTCAACAAGAGTGCAGCCAATTGCCAGGCGCACAGCGAAAATCAAAAAGACTAATAAAACAACCGTCCTACCTCAAGGACTATGTGACCGTACCCCGTAAGCAGAAGCCGGGGAAAAGGGGTGTTGTGAATGAATAAAGTTAAATAAAGTTATCTTAAGCTTGAAGTCAAGTGCAGGGTTCTGACCCTGCACTTCTGATTGGCTGTTAATGGCAAGATCGGATTGGTCCGTTCAGGAGAATCTGATTGGCCATTAACAGGCCATTCTCATTGGTTAACAGAGCTAGCGCTCCTGGATTGCTATTGGTTGAATAGTTAATAAGTTGCCTATATAAGGAAGGCTATAGCAGCCATCCAGTTCGAGCTGTCACACCATGTAAATAAAGAGTTTGAAGTTCACTGTTTCTACCGGCTCGTCTCCATCATTCGCACCCATGCTCCAGACTTAACACTATCTATGTTATTCAGCTTTGTTCGGATATTTTCCCATGTCATTATAGTTGTGCTTTTAAAGTTGTAGCGACGTTTTGGCAGAATCTCATCTGCCATCATCAGGCTTGTGTATTGTGTTCGTCTACATATATATACGCTGTAAATACATACACACACACATACACATTGCAAACAGAGTAACTAGATTCTGCTATGAATCCTTATAACTATCATCCAATCTCTCTTTTAACCAACTGCAGTTTAATTCTGCATCCAGTGAGGTGGAGTGGAAGTGCTTCCAGTTTTAATAAATTAGAATAAATTAACACAATGCCACACAACTGGAATTAAATGTTATAGCAAATTTTTTTTCTTTTTACATGACTACACTTAAAAAGCTGATGGGCAGACATGCTATACCCTGAGGAGGGCGAGATTAGGATCAAGGGCGAGATTAGGCTGCTGCACTTCTAAAAGCAAAACAAGATTAGGGCAGAAAATGTGTTAGCTTTAATTTTCATTCATTAAATATAATTAAATGAATATAATTAATGAAATATGGAGTGCTGCTTCTTCAAAAAGCATTGTTAACTTTCCTATTCTTTCTCATTAAAAAATTACAATTTGGTGGCAGTTTTTCAAGGCTCTCAGACTACACTCAATACTTCTGGATGCTTTTGTGAGTCACTGAGGCCTCACACCATGTGTTCCTACTAGATTTAGTAATACTTAGAGTTTATTTGACCCTTTTTGTTAGTTGAAATCATAAAAGTATGTGCAATTAAGCTGTTTATACTATATTATTTACTAATACTCCATAAAATGCAAACATTGCCACAAAAAGTTTTGAACTCAGAATCAACCCCAGATTCAGCATGCTTAGACTCTTTTCCCCAGCTGTTAATTCAAAAGTTAAAATGTTTGTCACATAAAAGCTAATTTGATGGCCACCTACAATTTTCTATTCCACAGTTTCAAAGAGCCTACTGCAAGGTATTCCAAGAGAAAAACTTCAAAAGATAACCTGTTTCCTGCCTCAGACTTTTAACCTAGGTTTTAAAGAAGCAATCTGCAGAATGTTGCTTAGCAACAGCTTCCAAATTCTAGAGGAAACACCATCCCTTTATGCCACCCATATATACTGAACAAGAAAAGATGGCTCCAAAACATGCATTGGTATAACACAAAAGTTGTTTTTATTTTTGGCTGCCGGTGTGAAAGTCTTTTAGAGGCCAGCAAGACAAATGCATCTGTGGACTTCCCTCTGATTCATGCTCAGGGGACTTTCAACCAAAACCAAACAAAAGCAAGTTCTGAATTATTTGAGGTAATAGCTCAAATGATATTTAAGAGGTGTGTATATTTAAGAGGTGTATCTACTCAATAGCCACGAGACCCATGGAAACAACTGCTATTAAAATATGATCAGCTATCTTTTGAATTACTTGGAAAAATGAAATACTTCCCTTCTCCAGCACAGAACACTTCTTATTCTTAACTAACTACTTTCACTACCCTGGAAGTATAATACAGATCCTGAAAAAGTGAAACAACAACTGGCCATCTAAAAATAAGCATTCCTGGCAAAAGTGAAAAAAAATGAATAAAAGTTATTTTTACAGCAATTTTAGTAAAGAAAATGTCCTCTCGTATCAGGAAGAGTCCTAGTGTATGACTCCATAAATAACAAATAAGTTCTAATGAGTCACTGAAATAAAATGATTTGACTAAACCCAGAAGAACAGATGTTGAATTAATCAGAGAATTAACTCAGAATTTGAGTTATTACTCAGGGACTTTCCTAACCCTGGCTAGTTGCCAAATAGCTCTCCACTCACTCATCCACCAAGCCATGTTCCAAAAAAGTATTATTTTGATAATATCTAAGGGCATTATTCTATATTTACTCTCCAAAGTGAGCCCAGAAGAAAACAAAATACTTCGTTACTATTCTTGACAATCTGTTTTCCCCAACTCTCAAATTCTTATGCTTCTGGGAGTTTTCCCCATGCTGCTTACCTGATCCTGCTAAATTTTAGTTTGTGATTGTTTCTGTAATTGTGGCAAAAATTATTCTTGTTAATTTTTCTCCTTCCAGCCTGTAGTAGGAAAAAAACTATTGGGTACAAGATGGATTTTTGTTTCATTTTATTTCTTGGTCTCATTATAAAACAATTTGAGATATTTCTATGGATTGACTGTGCTAGTTGTTTCTGCATGAATTTGTGTGCATTTGTTCCATAGACACCCTTCCATAGGAACTATAGTCAGCTGACACTTTTCAAAAGGGGACCATGTGTGTGATGTTCACACACACATACACATACACAAGTTTATATTTAATGTTTTCTATTAGATAACTTTTAGATAAATTCCAGATCCATGCCTTGTTTTTAAACTTTAGCTTGAAAGTAGGTTTTGGCTTTTAACTCAAAAGAGAAAAGGTCTTTGATCATAGCATCTGTTGACAACTCCTGAATTCAAACAAGTCTCTTCTGGGTTTGGGGAGCAACTGAGAGAGCATCCACACACAGTCACAGAAAGATACACAGGTGCTTTAAAAAGATGTTGACATCTGCTACATGACTACCCTATACCTATTAAAGAACCACTTTTCTTTCAAATCTGGTTGTGGCAGAGCCTTAAGTTTAAATACAGGCTATTTTCTGTTCATTTTTGTACACTTAGTAATTTTGGATAGTCAATGGCACATTCAACGTACAAAAGGAGTGACCGTAATCTTCCCACAACCACTGGTGAGAATCAGCCACAGTCATTGCTTTACAATAGTTATTGCTTTCTTTAATCATTCTGAAAAAGAAAGTTGTTTTTTTTAGTTTCCAAATAAGTAAGCTAAGTAATTCTTATAAACCGAAAGAATTTTCTTTCACATCTTTGAGGACATTTATTCTTGCATGTGATCAAAACAGGTCTATATAAATCAATCAGTAGGAAATATTTGCAGCAGGTCAAAAGTAACAGTTCATATTTCTTTATTTTTTGTGTTTGGGGATAAAGTTGGAGATTCTCTCTCTCATTAAAGTGTGTTTTCAGTATCAGTTATCTTTGGTACCCAGTTTAACTAGTCAGTTTCGTTAGTTGTGAAAATAATGTAGAAATAAGAATTATTTGTTTGTTTAGTCAAATTTATTTGCTGCCCATTTAGCAATTCAGGTATCACTTAGCAGCATACATCAAAATAAAACAACATGTAATAAGTTATAAATATAAAATGGGTTAAAATTACAAAAATTAAACCAAAGGATTTGGAGGGGAGAATTGGGATACCTTCTCTACAACCTCTAGCCAGAAACTTCTCCTTCAAGACCCCATGCTAGCTGGCATAGCCAGATTTTAAGAGCTTTTTTGAAGGCTTAAAAGAGAGGGGGCAAATCTTATCTCGTATGGCAAGATCTTCCAAACAGCAGGAACCATGGAAGAGAAGGCTCTTTTCCTGCATTCTACCAGCTGAAACTTCTCGGCTGATGAGATCCACAGTAAGCCTTTTCTGCCTTAATGAGCGGGGCAGACCAATCCCATTGGGGAAAGACAATTCTGCAGATATTTCAATTATACCTCTAATGTAACAAAGTAGGACTATTATCATGTTTAAATCACAATACCTTTACACTGTAATTATTCCTTACACTAATCATACTACATCTTCCATGCAGCATACCTCATTGTACATTACATGCCAATATTAAAGATCTGGCTATCATTTGATTCTGCAGCATATTCTTACCAAGGTACCTGGAAAAGAAGTGGGGTGATATGACTGTCATATGTTGAACCTTCTAAAGTTTCTGAAAACTTTTCAAAGGCAGTTCTAAACAGAACTACAATCAGTTCTGTTTAGACTACTAAATTTATGTTTCTTTAAAAGAGGAAGGATCTGAGTAGCAAGCCAAGGACTTATGGGTTATTGTTGCCATTGGAACATCTTGGATTCATAGGTTTTACTGAACCACACAACAGAACTTCAAAAGGATTTAATTCACCCTTAATTCAGCCTAATATAATCCTTAATTCAGCCTAATTACATTATTATATTGCATACAAAAACTCCCAATTTATTAGAAGTGCATCTCCCTGAAACTCAAGTCCAAGGTGGATCAGGCTAATATGGAACAGATTTTATCACTGGTGGACCAAATAAGTTGAAATACAGGCTTCCACAAAATTACATTCTTGATGTGTTCAGAGGGCAGTCCATCAAACTATTTCTTCAAAACTGACACTACTGCAGATATATCACCAAATAGTAGGAGAAATTGCTTATATAAAATACTTTAGTGGAAAGGACAGGAAAGAAAACTACTGGCTTCATGTACTGATAGGATAATTCTCAATCAGAGTGGCTTTTCTAATCTGACCATTGTTGGTGACAGTGTTTGGAAAGAGTTGAGGAACACTGAAAGAAAAATGCTTTGTTTCATAGTTTGTTCAGTTTCACTATTGGGGCATGACATCTCAAGCAGTGAAAAGGGCAAATTAAAAAGAAGTTTTTAAGCAAGCACAGCCAGACATTGTGTGTTGTACGTTGTCATTGAAGAAAATGGATGTCCGTCATTCCCCTTGTATTGCAACGCAAATAGTTATATCCTTTATAACAACTCAAACTATTTGAATTTTTCCCAGTCTAAACAATGACAGAGTGAGCTTTCACTTTTCTAAACTTCATTTCTGATCTGGATTTCAAGTCAGATCTTTGCAAGCTTCATTAGGTTCTTTACAAATTACAATGAAAACTCCAAATTACAATGAAAATTACAATGCTCCAAATTACAATGAAAACAGACTGGATAATTTCTACACACCCATTTTTCATCCATTTTTATTTCTTTTCCACTATTTAAAGAAAAGGCAAGTCTGGTCCTCTCCATATATCTAAAAAAAATCAAAAAGATGAGGAACATTTTTTCCAACAAACACATTTTATTGAGAAACATTACCTTTGTGAGGTAAGCTCATTTTATCAGATGTCACAGCTCATGAATTATTGTGCTTTCTTAATAAAATGTGTGTTAAAAAAAGGTGCTACCAGATTCTTCCTGATTTTTGCCACCACAGACCAGCATGATTCTCCCACAATGTCCATGATGCATCCAAGTACATTTGTTCAAAGTGAGAATAGCTTTAAAGCTTAACAAATGTGGCTTAATTTATTAAATGGCTGTAATGAATTATTTTAAATCTATAAAATTGTCATTTATAAATGGACTTGAACCTGACTTTAGCTCTTTTTTCAAGTTACAGTTTTATTTGAAGCCCCTATCCCCCATTTCATCTTGAGAGATTCCCAGAACAGATCACATAATAACAAAAATCAGACATCCCTTGTTCTTCAGGCTTAGAATCCAAGTGCAGGACCTCAAAGAAAAAGAAATGAACTTGGCTACTAGTTTTATATTCTGAAGGACTGGTCCCAGAAAGTCCACCTATTATATATTTTCCTTGTGAAAAGGTTCTGTAGCCCCTTCCCTAACAGCTACGGGGCCCAGGGAGCTCCACATAGAACGTCTACTCTCTCCAAACCAATACATTGCAGTACCACTGAAGTAGAATATACTGTATACATAATCTTTTTAAGCAAAGGAGATGCTGCATTTTGTTTGTCATCTCTGCAGTTGATAAGGGTAGCAAAGAAGAGATACTGATACTATATACTCTTACAATGCAGTAATTGGATGGAAAGGGGCGTTGGCTTACCCGACCGCCTTTTCTCAGCATGATGATGAGGAATCCACACATGGGAGTTGATTCACGCCTTTCTGCCCAGAGACTGAGTCATTAATCTTTGTCACGCCTCTCCGCCCATGGTCAGGATCCCAGTGACAATGAAGGCGCAGTCACCTGATGATCTTTGTGGTATTGGCTCAGTCTCCCACCTGGACATTGGACCAGATGGTCACCAGGGTGGGAGAGGATTCTCCATTGTCATGCAGATAAAAGGTGTTCAGGTAAGCCAACGCCCCTTCTCCAGCATGCCGACTGGAGAATCCACACATGTAGGACATACTAAAGCCGGCTGTCCCTATGGGCAGGAAGTGATCTGGTCCTGTGATCCTCCATCTGTATGTACATGTTGTAGCACCCTTCTACCAAAGGCCACCTCTGTCAAGGCAAAAGAGTCCAGTTTATAGTGCCTTACGAAGGGAAGCGGGGATGACCATGTCACCGCCCTGCAGATATCCTCGATTGAAGCCTGCATCACCTACACATCTGTGCTAGCTGCACTTCTCATTGAGTGGGCAGTTACTTGTCTGGATACAGGAAAACCTTGAAACTCATAGGCCTTGGCTCTACAAGTTCTTATCCAGTGGCCTATGGTCAATTATATGAACTTGGTACATGAAAAATGCAAAGGTCCAGGTCTGCGTACCATGACCATCTGAGCCAATGGGGAGCGATGAGTAGATTTCCACTCTTTCTTGAAGGATCTTCCATATCATCCCCAGAATGAGGGGGAAAGGAGGGAAGATATATAATAGGCTCTTGGGCCATGGGTTGTGAGGGACGTTGACACCCTCTGCTCTCAGAAATCTGGAGAAAAATCTCAGCAGTTGCGAGTTTGCCGGGGTGGCGAACAAGTCCAGCACAGGATGGCCAAATCTCTGGGACAGTTCCCTGAACAGGTCTGGATGGAAGAGCCACTTGGAATAGTCCACCTTGTTCCTGATCAGGTAGTCCGCCTGCACATTTGTCACTCCTGAGATGTGCTCCACCTTGGTGGATAACAGGTGAGCCTCTGCCCAGTGTCCCAATTGCTCTGCTTCACACATGAGAGACCTGGAGTGGGTCCCGCCTTGTTGGTTGACATGCATTTTGGCAGCCATGTTGTCCGTCAAGATTAATACATGCTGTCCTGATACAGTGTTCTGGAACTGAAGTACGGCCAGATGAATTGCTCAGAGCTCCAGCCAGTTTTTTTTTTTTTAGGTCTGGCTGGGACCACTGACCTTGAGCCAGCTGGGACTGGAGATGCCCCCCCCATCTGAAGAGGCTGACATCCAAGGTCAAAGTCAGGCAGCTGGACTCCTTGAACAGGGTTCCCTTGGTCATTGCTGGGGAAAACACACTATCTGAGGGACCTGAGTGTTTCTAATGGTATTCGAACCCTGATATTGGAGGTACTGTTTCCTACTCTCTGGAATGGTAACAGAAACCATTGCAGGGTTCTGGAGTGTAGCCTGGCCTAGGGAACTACTGCTATACATGATACCATTTTTCCTAATAGTTGGGAAAGCACTGCCAAGGGAATGACTCGGATATGGTTCACCAAGGACTTAATGCTGTCCTGGTGCTCCTGGGACAGGTACACCTTGCACAACCTCACTATCACCCTCTGGTGACCATGCCATTTGAGTTGCAGGCAAAGTTTGAATTAATGGCTATTGAGGGCGGGAAAAGGCAGCTACTGACTGGGGGGAGGAGCAGCCTGCCTTTCTGCTCTGGAAAAGTGTTTTTTTCCAGGGCTTTTTATCTTCTATTGGCATCCTTTTCCTCAGCCCTTGGAGGCTTCCAAGACTAAATGGGCATTGGTCCTTACCTGACACGCCGTTTCTCTTCGAGCTGCGAGGAGCATCCAGAGAGCGGGTGGTGCTTCCGTCTCTGCTATTGTAGGCTGAGCTAAATTCCTGAGGAACGCTCCTCCTTCCATCACGTGACTCCATTCCAGCATTCCCCAGTTTATGCGAAGGCAAGAGAAAACATTAATTCGTGCTCTCATCTTACTATACTTAGGTTCCTTGGCCGAAAAATAAGACCCCATCAGACAGTGAAGGAAAAGGGAGGGGCTGGATGCTCCTCGCAGCTCGAAGAGAAATGGCGTGTCAGGTAAGGACCAACGCCCATTCTCCTTAGAGCTGCTTGGATCATCCAGAGAGTGGGACATACCAAAGCTGGGCCTGTCCTACGGGAGGGGCGCCGTCTGGTCTGTAGTCCCCTCGGGTTCCCTGAGAACCCTCTGAAGAACCCTTCTACCATGAGAAGCCTCAGCTGAGGCATACCTGTCGACCTTGTAATGTCTGATGAAGGGTGACGTGGAGACCCATGCAACTATCCGGCAGATGTCGAGTATTGGACCCTGGGAAACCCAGGCAGCTGAAATTGCTGCACTTCTATCATGGAGTGAGCCATGATGCCCCTGGGTACCTGGGGGGCCTGATCCTGGTATGCCTTGGTGATGGCCTCCCTTATCCAATGGCCTATGATGGTTGGGGTTGCCTTTAGCCCTTGTGACTTTGGTTGGAAGGAGATACACAGGGCCTCGGACTTACGGAAGGACTCAGTGCGTTTAATGTAAATCCATAAGGCACGTCAGACGTCCAGGGTGTGCCATAGTCTCTCCCTTTCGTGAGTTGGACCAAAAATGGGGAGGGTAAGATCCAGGGTCCTGTGGGAAAGCAACTTAATCTTGGGCAAGAGGAAGGGACAAGCCGTAGGACCACCCGGTTGGGATGGAATATGCAAATGTCTTTTCTAACTGATAGTGCAACGCTCTCTGATATCCTACGCGCTGAAGAGATCGCTGAAGTGATCCTACCGAAGTAAAATTACTTTGAAGTATAGGAACTGAAGAGAGACCTCTCTTAGGGGTTCAAAGGGTGGTTTTGTGAGGGAAGTAAGAACCCTATTGAGGTCCCAGGTTGAGTACCGGTGGAGGGACAGAGAACGTAGATTTGTGGTCCCTTTCAGGAAAGCACGAATACGGGGTTGGTGAGAGAGGGAACTAGCCTCTTTACAGTGGATGCCTGTGGATAAGGCTGCTACCTGATGTCTTGGTGTGTTGGGGGATAGCCCCTTGCTGAAATCTTCCTGGAGAAAGTCAAGCACTAGAGCAATGGAAGGGGCTGTTGGGTCAACCAGAAGTTTGACACACCCTTTCTCAAAGTCACCCAGATGGCTTTCATGGTCGAGGCAGGACTTGGCTCCCTTACTGGTTGAAGATCGCCTGGATGCTAAGAAGGTATAAAAGACTTTGCTAGAGAGGTTTTCTCTCTTCAAGCGTTCCCACTCAACCTCCACACAGCTAGTTGAAGCCATTGGGGGATTGGGTGGAGGAGGGGACCTGGAGACAGAGAGATTCTGTCTGTTGGGATCCTCCAGGGAGGGGCTACGGTTAAACTGCGAAGTCCATGAACCAAGGGCGACTGGGCCAATAAGGAGCTACAAGGAACAGATTCGCCTTCTCATGGAGTAACTTTTGAAGAACTATGGGCACCAGCGCCAGAGGAGGGAAAGCATAGAGGAGACCTGGGGGCCACGGATACCGAAGGGCGTAGTGGTTCTCCGCCCCTGGGCATGGGAATCTTGAAACAAACCTTGGAAGTTGGATATTGAAGAAGGGGGCAAATGGGTCTACTACTGGCAGACCGATATGCATGTCGCCTCCCTGAATAGAGATGAGTGCAAACGCCTCTCTGACTGGTCTATGGTGGCCCTGCTCAACCAATCTGCTTGGGTATTGGAGATGGCCATGATGAGGACCGCCCTGAGGGACAGGAGGTGAGACTCCGCCCTGACAGAGGCCCTCGGCCTCCCTCATTAGGCGTGATGACTGAGTACCCCCCTGCTTGTTGATGTGAGATTTGGCCATGATTTTGTCAGTGAGGAAGAGGACGTGGTGGCCGCGTACCTGGGGGAGGCAACTGCGGAGAGCCAAGGGACAGCGCGAAGCTCCAGCCAAATTGTGTTGCACAGCTTCTCTGTTGCTGACTCTCCGCCCTGTGCTGAAAGGGACTGTAGGAGGGCGCCCCATCCGGACAGACTGGCGTCTGTGGTAACGGTGAGTCTTGGGGGGTTCCTTGAGGGAGCAGCCCTTATTGATAGACACTCTTCTCCACCAGAGAAGGGAGGAGAGCACCCTTGGTTAGACCTTGACCTTGTGCTTTGAGTTGCTTGATCCGGCTCTCTGGTATGGGAGCAGGGACCAATGGAGGGATCTGGAGTGGAAAAACGGGCCCAGGGAATAATGGAAATACAGGATCTCCTTATAATTAGTAACTGGGTTAGCTCTAAAAGGAAAACCTTTCAAGGCGTCTGGCGTGTCTGACCGATTGTGGATGCTAAGGATTCTCTCCGGAGAGAGAACACCCTCCCTTTCACAGAGTCTATTGCCATCCCCCGGTGGGTTATCCTGGTGGAGGGGAATAATCGGCTTTTCTTCCAATTGATGAGGATCCCGTGTTCCTGGAGAACGGTCAGAGTGCTTTGAGTGTCCCTCACTGCGTGTACCCTGAAAGGGGAAAGGATGAGGATGTCATCCAAGTAACAGTGTAGAGCCCCAGGAGAGATCTGAGGTGGGCAGCTAGAGCAGCCAAGACCTTGGGAAGGGTTCTGGGGGCAGAGGCCAACCCAAAAGGGAGCGCCACGTATTAAAAGTGGAGGTTATTATAGCAGAAGCGTAGGAATTTGGAATGAGAGGGCCGGATCGTGATGTATAGGAATGCCTCAGAAGGGCAATGGATGACAACCAGTCTCTCTGCCCCATCCCTAGGGAGATGGATTGCAACATACTCATTTTGAATTTGCGGTATACAAGATGGCGGTTAAGCCACTTTAAATCCAGAATCGCTCTCCATCCCCCGGAGTGTTTGGGAACCACAAATAAGTGGGAATGGAATCCCTGTCCTCTTAGCGATAGAGGAACGGGCTGGAAGGCCTGTATGTCGAGCAGGGGCTGAATTGCTGAGTCCATGAGGTTGCACTTGGAGTGGTTCCTGGAGAGGGGACATGCCCTGAAAAACTTGGGGGGGGGCAGTTTGGAACTCGAGGGCAAGTCCAAGCCTGATGGTGTCCCTAGCCCAGGCATCGGAAGTGGAGGAGTCCCACTGGGGTGAAGGCTTCCAGGCGCCCGCCGATGGGAATTAAGTCTAGTGGCTTATCTGGAGCGCTGGAAGAGTTTGTTGCCAGAGCCACAAAAAGGCCTCTTGAAGTTACCGCCTCTTCTGAGTCTATCAGAGGAGTCGGACCTGTCCTGAGGCTGTCCCGAGCCAAAGAGAGGGGGCCCTTTGGTACCTGGGAGAGAGAGAGGATTGGAAGAGGGGATGAAAGGGAGCTCTCCGAAGGGGCTGCATGGATCTGGACTCCGACTGCGGATGAGGGATGATCCGAACAGTTTATTTCCCACGAGGGGAGCGGAGGCTAATTTCACTTTATTCTAGAGATCTGCCTGCTAATGTTTTGGCCAGAGTAGACTGGGTACAGAGGCATGGGAGGGAATGGCACGGGTGGAGGCTGGGACATGTTGTTTGAGCTGGCTGGTCAATGAATAGATGACCTGATGAAGAAGGAAGCGGCCGTGGCCGATCTGATTGCCCATGCATCTGACTGATGAGCTCGGCATAAGGCCAGCTCCGATCGATTCTCCTCTGGCCTCAGGGCTTCTAGGGAGTCGCTAAGGATGGAAGAAGAGGCCCGGCTCCAATAGGTTCATCCACCTCCGGGGTGCTCAATGGGTATAAAATAATTATATTAAGCACCAAAGATTTTCTATTCTTTTCGTAGAATAACAGAATTGGGAGAACCCCCAGAGATCATCTAGACCAACCCCCTGCTCAAGCAGGAGAGTCTATTCCAAAAACTAGCCTCTACCTAGGATCAAACTCACAGCCTCCTGGTTGTGAGGCAATCACTCTACCTCTAGACCAACTGAGCTGCTCCTGGATCTACCGGAGTGATAGGAGAGGGGTCAGCTGGGTTCTGACTTGTTAGAACCGAGGGAAGCTTGGCTTCGAGCAGGAAGGATTTGATTAATTGGGGCCTGCAGAGCCCTACAAAGGAGGGCTGGTTGGGGGTGAGACCCTTGTCCTCTGACACCTCTGCCTCTGATGGTTCTATGTCGGAAGAGGGTTTGTTATAGTGTAAGGACCCCAAGTAAATACTGCACCTACTCCTCCTCCTTGTATCAATCTAAGTCCCCTTCCGCCTCCTCCTCGTCCCCCCTTGTGGAGGGGGAAATCTCCCTCTGAAGGGTACCTGATCCTGGGTCGGCTCAAATCTGAAAGGGAATGATCTTACAGATTCGGTGACCAGCAGCTGTAGACCAGGCCTGGCTGCCTGTTGGAGACCTTCCGCGATTCCCTGGCGGATAGCCAACTCCCTCCAGGATCTCAGTTGCTCCGGAACCTCCTGAATGAGAGGTTCCCCTTGGTGTAGGCGGGCAGCTGAGGGCATAAAGGTAGCCTCTGGTGTTTGTCTGGCCGGTGGTCCAGGAGCCTGGTGGCCTTGAGAGGGCGAGCTGTGCCTGGAAAGGAAAGAATGGACTAGAGGGGGGGGGTTGAGAAGAAGTAGAAGGAGGAAGAATGGGAGGCACCGTGCCTGCCTGCCTGGTGCATTTATTAATTTCTTTTTCCAGGGCCTTGTGGCGCCTTAAGGCATCCCTCTGGGAGGCTTTGGAATCCTTAGCCTGCCTGCGCAGATGATGAGTTTTTGATTTGGCCTTCAAAGAAGGGCCTGTGGAGAGATTGCCTTCTGCCATTTTTATATAATCAAGGAAGATAAATATCAATAGGAGGCGGTTGGCGTGCTGAGGGGTCGACCTACAACAAGGCCGGGAGCCCTGAGAGAATCATTTATGCCCTAAGTTAATTTGCTCCTGGTTCCTGTTATACCCCCCATTTATTTATTTATTTATTTATTTATTTTTAATAGTTTTATTTGTATATAAATATATATAAATATTTCTCTCTCTTAGTTTCCTCTGGTCTGTTGTTCTTGCCTTCTCTCTCTCTCTCTTTTTTTTTTTGTATTTGAAAACAGCGGTCCAAATGACCTAGACACGCCAGAGGCCTTAAGGCGAAGGAGCCCCTAGGCCTAGATCCGACAGCCTTCCCAGACACATACTGGGTGGGAGTGGTGGAAGGTAGACCGCACGCTACGGCCGGCTGCGGGTGAAGCCAACAATATGGAGGCAAGAAACAAGCCTCTAACACCACAGAAGGTTTTTCTGTTTGAATCATGTCCAAGCAGGCCTACGGGTCCTGCTGCTTTAAAATGGCACGCTGCAGATCGGAAAGATAAGATTCAAAATGGCGCCCGGCCATGAGGCGGCACTTACAATGGCGACCGCCTGCTACATGGACTTACAGGGCCCTTTAGCAGCGGCGAGGGAAACAGTCCCGAACAATTCAAGGTCCCCAGAAGGAACCCAGGAAGGAAGGAGGCAAGAGAGGCTTCACACTAAGGAAAAAGCGGCATGCGATTGGGGGGGGGGAAACGGAGCGAAACAGAGCGTCTATGAAAGCCACAAAACGGCAGAAAGGCAATGGGGAAGGGTGGGGGGGTAGCTTGTAATGTATATTATCCTTCCCCCTGAAATCCCCTGGGCCCATGAGGGCTTCCCAGGGGAATGCAAAATCACAAATCATGAAACCACTGCGCAGGGCTAAGGGAAGAAAATAAACAGATACAACCTGAGAATAAATATCGGAGTCAAAGTAAGGCTTGCTGAAAACGGCCAAGAGCACTTTGAAAACACTGCCTACTCTGCGAGCGGCTGAGCATAAAACTGGGGAACGCTGGAATGGAGTCACGTGATGGAAGGAGGAGCGTTCCTCAGGAATTTAGCTCAGCCTACAATAGCAGAGACCACCCGCTCTCTGGATGCTCCGAGCAGCTCTAAGAAGAATGGCTTTCACCTTGATTTTATCTGCTGCAGCCTTGTTTGCAGATCTAGCCTTCCTGAAGCTCTGTTTGGATTTTTGGAACATTGGGGCTATCTGTTGAGCGATCAGCCATTTTAGCAGCTTAAGGCTTTGATAACACTGCCCCTGAGAGGAGAGGCTAATTGCTCAATCCTCCTAACGACATTAATTTTCGGGCAGTCTGCATCCCAGATAGGGCATTCATGGTAACTTCTACCAATGGCCATTCCTATGCCTGTTTTAGAGTGGCCAGACAGCTTCTGAGTTTACTAACTCTAAAAACACAACTTTTGCTGAGGTTGCCAATCTTTCAAACCTTGAGGCATCCAAACGTGTTGGATTAAATCTCACAGGCTCCTTTGGGAGTGTGGAAGTTAGTGAGAAATGTAGTTCATTGTAGACTAGAAAGAGAAATTCATATACCTAATATGATTTCTGTATGTCAATTAATAGGCTTCTGCAAGAAAATACTAGGTTTGTGATTCGCAAGAATTTAGTTAATATGACAGTTGGTTTTAAGGACTAAAACCAGGCTTGGGACTGAGGTGAAAACCAGGGGGTATGAGCCTCTTTGTTCAATTTTATAATTGTCAATTGGGACCAGAAGACAAGTCAGTGTTAATAAGCATGTTTCTGTAGTAAGTTTTGTTTTTTATACGTCAAAAGGAAAAGCTTGGTTTTGACACTGTGTACAGTCTTAACACTATTCCAAGCATCAGACCTCTGTTCCTATAATTGCTTCATTCTAACCTCTGAGAGAAGCCACATTTAATTTCCTACTTCAACTTGGTTTTGCTTTTCAAAGATCTGCATTTCTGAAATGTGGGTTGATATTGACAAAAATCATTTTCTAAGTAAGGTCAAAAAATAGATCACAACTTTATTTTGCACTGGTAATCTTCTGATACAGCTTTTTAAACACTCTATTCTCCAGCATGCCGATTGGAGAATCGGCACACTTGGGTTGATTCATGCCTTTCTGCCCAGAGACTGAGTCCTCAATCTTTGCCACGCCTCTCTGCCCATGATCAGGACCCCAGTGACGACTCAGTCTTGGCCCTACAGAGACGTGGTAAAGATTGCCTCCGTGTTTAGTAGAAGACATAAGCTACAGGCGTGTGGATTCTTCAAAAAGCAGCAATCAGGTTTGCAGGGGACTGGAAGACAGGCTTCTGGTGAAGCTCTGTCCATCGGCAGTCTCCAGTTTCCAATTGCCCATTAGTGCATGGCTTCCCCGAACCACTAATGCAAGCCTCATTAAGGCTATGGTACCGGGGAGAGCTCTAGAAGCTAATTCTCACCACTGGGGAGGGGGGTGCTTCCCAAGAACTTCAGCCGTCGCCTGCAGCAGCATGCAGAAAGTGCAATTTGGGCTCAACCAGATAACTCCGGTGAAGCTGATTGCAGCCACACCTCTCCACAGCTGATCGTCAGAGTTGGAGGATGTCATTTTCGCTGCGATTGTGTGGGTGAGTGTGCAGGCTACTCCAGGGATCTGGTCTTGCTGCCACCACTAGCAGCCCAGAAGAAAGGAAGGGTTCTATCTATGTTGTGCAAGAGCCCAGGATGGGTTGACTCCTTCCTATGATGTCATTTAGCTGAGTCTGTACTGATATAAAAGCCAGCCCCCGGGATAGACCCCAGCTTTGGCGAAGATACCTGAGAGACTGAAAGGTGTCTCTGAAAGCACAAAATGAATACAGAAATATGTCTTACCCTCTCCAGACGAATCAAGGGAGGGGCTGGGCTCTCTCGCAGCATAGATAGAAAGGGCGTTCAGGGTAACTTCCACCAATGCCCATTCTCCTCCATGCTGCATCGAGAGCCCAGGATGGGACAGAGCAAAGCTTGCATGTCCACGGGTGGGTTTTCGTCCGGCTCATCACACCAACTGTGGAACCATGAGTTGAAGCACCCTTCTGCCAAAGGCTGCAGTCACCGAGGCAAAGGCGTCCAGACACTAATGTCTGATGAAAGGAGACGGGGATGTCCACATGGCCTCACAACAGATCTCTTCCAAGGATGCTTGGGTCGCCCAGGGAGCAGAAGTGGCTGCGCTTCTGATAGAGTGTGCTGTCAGACCTCAGGGAACCAGAAGGGCCGCAGCTTTGTAGGCCTGCTCAATGCAAGACCAGACCCACCTGCTAATAGTAGGAGAAGAGGCCTTGTTCCCCAAGTGAGAAGGGAAAAAGGAAACAAACATGGCTTCCGACTTCCTGAGGGAGGAAGTGTGCTTAATGTATATTCTAAGAGCCCTTCTTATGTCTAGCGTGTGCCACTGCCGCTCTAAGTCATGGTGTGGGAGGGGGCAGAAGTCAGGCAACACAATGTCCTGGGACCTGTGAAACCAAGTGTTAACCTTCGGAATCAATGAGGGGTCCAGACGAAGAACAACCCTATCATTGTGAAAGGAACAAAGGTCCTGTTTGATGGAAAGAGCAGCAAGCTCGGAAACCCACCTGGATGAAGTGATGGAAACGAGGAACACTACCTTCAGAGTTCTAAGGGGTTCAAAGGGGGGCTTTGTAAGGGCATTAAGGACCACATGAAGGTCCTAGGAAGGATACCTGTGAACCACCGGTGGGCACAGGTTGGAAGCCCTTTTCAAAAACCTCCTGACTGAAGGGTCATGGGATAAGGAAGGAAGCGAACCCCATGAAAGAACTGAGGAGAAGGCCGCAACCTGCCTGCATAAGGTGTTGGGGGCCAAACCTTTCTCCAGCCCATGCTGAAGGAATCTAAGAACTTCTGCCAACTGGGCTGAAGCAGGAGGGAGACCCTCCCTAAGGCACCATCAGGAAAAGGCCTTCCAGGTGGCATCATAGATGCGCCTTGTAGAAGGTTTGCGAGACTCCAGGATAGTGAGGATGACCCTTTCTGGAAGATTAGCTTCCTCGAGCCACTGCTGCTCAAGTGCCACACGGTCAGCTTGAGCCACTGGGGCTCTAGGTGGAGCAGAGCCCCCTGGTGAAGGGAGATTAGATGGGCTGGGATTCTCCAAGGAGAAGCCATTGATAGATTGACCAGGTCCGCAAACCAGGGTCTCCTTGGCCAATAGGATGCCAGGAGGAGGAGCTCCACTCATTCCTCCAACATCTTCCGAATTACTGCCAGAATGATGGGAAGTGGGGGAAAGGTGTAGAGGAGATCTTTGAGCCATTTGCACCAAAGAGCATTGGTCCCCTCCGCTCCCTGGCAAAGAATCAGGTGACTTGGGCGTTTTGAGGAGTGGAAAAGAGATCCACCTCCGGTGTTCTGAATCTGAGGGAAAGGTCCCTGAATAGAGACGGAAGTAAGGACCATTCTGCCTGGTCGACTAGGCTCCTGCTAAGCCAGTCGGCCTGGGAGTTGCTGACCCCGGAGATATGGTCTCCTGAGATTGACAACAGGTGTTTCTCTGCCCATAACCCCAACCGTAGAGTCTCTCTCATGAAGGCTTTGGACCTTGTCCCCCCTTGCTGGTTGACATGAGTGGGGCCGAGTGAGGTTTGAGCTGGCCCGCTCCCCCTTTTGGAATTTAATATGTACAGTGGTAACCGGTAGTAAGGAATAAATATATATATATATATATATAATATGTACAGATGAGTAATCCTCTGATTATTTTATTTTATTTTATTTTATTTTATTTTATTTTATTTTATTTTATTTTATTTTATTTTATTTTATTTTATTTTATTTTATTTTATTTATTTTATTTTATTTTATTTTATTTTATTTTATTTTATTTTATTTTATTTTATTTTATTTTATTTTATTTTATTTTATTTTATTTTATTTTTTATTTTTTTATAGGCTATCTGCATGTAAAGCTTATCTATGTATATACGTATAAAAACGTATAATTTCGTTTGTAAATTTTTCTCTCTTTCATTTCTTTTCTCTCTCTCTCTCTCTTTTTTTTACAACAGCAGGAAAGGAACCAAAGAGGTACCACAATACAGGCCGGATTTACCAAATAAACGCCTGAGGCCTAGAAGGAGAGAGGCCTCTGGCAGCAAGCCTCCAGCAACAAGCCGGAGGGGGGGGGTGCTGCAACCTCGCCCCGATAGAGGCTGCGGGAGGCCAACAGAGACAATGAAAGCGAGCCCGAAGGAATGCTAAAAGCAACTAACTCTTGACCCAGGGAGTCTTGGACTTTTACTTCCACCGCAGCAGCAATGATCAGAAATAACAATGGCTCCCGACCACGATGCAGCCCCAAGATGGCGGCCATGAGCTGAGCTATGTTGGGCGCCTTCGGGACGGCAAGGAGGGCTTGTCCGGTTAGCTCAGCACGCCTGGTGCTCTTAAGGAGCGACTAGCCCTCCTGGTTGGCGTTTAGAGTGGGGGGGGGAATATCCAGCGAAAGTTGCGCGCCACAAGGCAGCGCGGAGGCAGCGATGCGATCTAATAATGGGGGGGTCACGTGAAGTGCTGTGAACCCGCCCGCTTGGCCCCTAGGGGCGAGGGGAGACTTCCCCTAAGTCCCAACCCTTTGCGCAGGGGGAAGGAAAGGAAATATCAGACCTGAAGGTGAGGAAATTAGCCAGAATAATATACGTAGTATAAATCAGCCAAGGAGCTCCTTCCAACAACAGCCTGACTCTTCGAGGCTGAGCAAAAGACTGGGGGAACGCCACTTGGAGTCACGTGAGGGGGCGGAGCGTTTCTTCAGCTAAAGCTCAGCCTGCAAGAAGGACTCAGAAGCACATCCCACTCTCTGGATGCTCCGAGCGGCTCGAGGGAGAAAGTACTGAAGGTTGCTGGTGATTGCTGTCTAACAGAACGCTTTCAGAGACACAGCGAATGACTGAAAGGAGCTGAGTCAAAAGCTGGGGACTCTCCTGGGGGCTGGCTTTTATATCTTAGTACAGACTCAGCTAAATGACATCATAGGAAGGAGTCAATCCATCCTGGGCTCTCGATGCCACATGGAGGAGAATGCCTTAATATTCTTTAATATTCCAAAGCCAGCTCAAAATCATAGGATTTCTAATTCTGAATTGTTTTTCAAAGCTGGCTTGCTGATTGTTATTAAACTTAGTTTCATATAGAAAGGAGGGCAAGTGAGAAGCCACCAATTTCAAGGAAATAATGTTGATCTACTATAACAATTATGACTAGAGATGTCTTACTTCAATTAATCATCACTCATGTTTTAACTATTTCAAAAAAGACCCAAATATGCTTGTAAACAGCAATAAGCCTTGCTTAACTTTGCTTCGATGCATTAAGTACCCTCTGAGCAGAAAATGGGAATGTAAACTGATATACATAAAATTAAACTACGCTTTTGCTTTGTGTTCCCAGAAATATTCAGAACTAGGAAAAACATCATCTATCAGTACCTCCTCTTTCTCTAACCAAATATAGAATAGACAAAGCTAACTCCAGCTAGTTAATAGATAGTAGAAGGTAATAGAAGTATATGTTAGAAAAGTAACTTATCATTAGTGCTTAATTTTGGGGGGGGAAAGAAAATGGAGATTTATTTTGTATTTAGAAAGATGAAGAGAGAACCAGATTAGGTAACATTTTTGAGCTTGACTCCTCAACTGAGACCAAGTTAGATGCAACATGTATGAAACATACAATAAAGTTTCCTTTGGATATTGAGTCTTTTACGCAGAAGAAAAAAAAGAAAAATAAGTATGACTGCTAAAGATGACAGAATATCATGGATATCATGAATAGATATACAGGCAAAAGAACGACTTTTTAAATTTTTATTTATGGTCACAGACCAGCATTAAGAAGAGCAAAGGTACAGACTTATCCTCAATTTACATCCCTCTTAATCTAGATAGCTAATTTACAAACATGTTTAACATCACATGAGCTTGAGAAGGAGTCTCCTACCAAAGACAGTGAGTAGAAGCTTAATATATGTGTTATATATTTGGTATAGAATAGTCTGGAATTAATGACCTTACTTATCTTTGGAGAAGCTAAATACTACACTTATTTTATTTAGTTCAATCTACAAAGACATCTCCACCTTTTATCCAATGAAAACAAAAAGAACTGATTAATAAAATTTCTTATACCCTATCATCCATTATAATATTGCCCTACATTAATCCCCAATTTTACAATAACATCTAAAATCCAATCATTGTGTTATATATACGTATATTAGTGGTATATCAAAAATTCCCAAACAACTCTTAAGTGGTTAACAATAATTTTAAAAACCAAAAAAAGCAAGAAAAAAGTTGGCAGCCAAAATTAAAAACAATTACACACTCCCCCCCCAACAAAACTGCCCACCCCATTAAAATAGAACTATGTCAAATATTTCACCAAACTAATTCATAGATTGCAACGGATATTCCAATCCCCAACCCCCCAAAATGCAGCCTTCATCCTTGCAGTCTTCTGGGTCTTATAAAAGGAGACCAGGGCTTGGGGGGGGGGTCAATTCTAAAAGCAAAAAGAGAAAGTTCGGGTCAGGGTGACATCCCAGAAAAACTATTATTATGAGTTTTCAAAGATGACGATGATGATTGCGCTCTCAAAAATACCCAATTGGAAGATCATAACTTACAGGCAAGGAGATAGATAACAAAATCCTAAGCCCTGAAAGGCTTCATTTATCAAAGCTATCTGCTAACAATGACAAATAACAGCCAGTGAAGTTTGTTATATGGTTTCACAGTACCAAAACTAGTCAACAATCCTGAGATTTTCAAGAATCTTCAAATCAGCTCCACATAAACAGATGGTCTTTGTTTAGTGACCATAACTGGGACCAGCAATTCAATCCTTAAGCAAAGTAGTCACTAGATGAAACCAAAAGTATGACTTATTAAGAGTTTTTTCTCTGCTTTATAGTCCCGCAAAAGTTGTAAATGCAAGGACAGGTCATAAAATTATTTCTTCATCACTGTCATGACTGCAAACAGTCACTAAACAAGTCACTAAATGAGGACTACTTGTAATACATTACAGCATGCGTGTCAAACTTGCTATGTCACATTGCCGTCACATGACATTTTGTGATGTTTTTTCCATTCACAGAATTGGGGTGGGCATGGCCTGCATGTGATGATGCATCCACCAGTTTGACAGCCCTGCATTACAATAATCAAGAGATTACAGGAGTATGAACTACTACGGATAAGCTTTCTCTCTCACTTGGGAAACAGTTGTACTGGTAGTAACTAGCTAGTAGCAATTAGAAACAAGCATCATATGGTCCTGGAGTCCAGCCAGCAAGGACAAAGCAGAATCGGGGCATATCCACAGATCAAGCACCAAGTTTGAGGGCTACTTGTAATGATTGAGGTCTGGGCCTTTTTCATGGTACAACCCCAGTCAGCATGGCCACAGGAGTTGTATTCCAATATATCCAGAAGTCCACAAGTATACAAATCAGCATTCAAAGTACATTCTATTTTTTTTAAAAAAAAAAAATCTAAGTTTGATTTATATCTGGGAAAGGGGACATAGCTGGAGTGAAGAACCATCATCCTTAGCCATTTATTTTACAAATCAACATTTAAAATGGCTCCTTCCTTCCACTTAATAAGGCTATAGATAAAATAAACATGTCATTTTTGTTGTGAAACTTTTGCTCAACAATTCGAAGCACTTTTCTTTCAGTAATTACTTACAATTGTACCACAGTTAGCCTCAATGGAATTTCAGGAATGCCAGTCCAAACGAGAGTCTATTCTGATGGGCAGCTGGGAACCACATTTTTTAAATAGTTGGGTAGGCATAAAGTTAGACTGATGAGAGGGAAAGTTAAGAAATATAATGTTACTAATAGCTAAATTTGGATAAGACATCTGCTCTTACTCCGTTGTTTTTTCAAGGCACTTGCCTTTTCTATCTTCATTTCTGTATCCCTTTTTTGTCATTCCTTCCATTTCTGTCCACTGTCATTTTCAAATTCTTCCCTTCCCCATGATCTCATTTCTGATAATTTATTCTGATAGTGCTGTTGCCAAAAGTCTCCATTTGTCAGCACAACTCTGGGAGGAAGGGTGGTGGAAGAACACAGATTGGTCAAAATACGATCAATGCAGTATGAAACATAAGTTTCTTTTGCAGGGCTCACAAGTAATTTAATTAAAATATATATTAAGCCACCGTTTGCCAAATATGTTTTTTAACTAAAAACAAATCAGATTATCTCTGGAACAAATACTGATTTCCCATAGAAACCAAGATTTTTTTTTCTGTCTAAGAATTTTATAATGAAAATGAAAAGGATGATCTTTAAATTATAGAAGAAACTTGCAAAGCTACAAAGTTTCTATAACCCTTATTAAAGTTTAAAAATGTATATGTGATGGTCATGTAACTAAACTTCAAAGATATTAGAAGGATATATACCAAAACATTCAGAAAAATATTTAAACGTAAAACTTGAAATAAAAAAAAAATCCAAAAAGATTTTTGTTTGGAATACTTTTCATTTATGCTACATGAAATTATCACAATATACTAAGATATATGTTTACAATGGTACGAACAAATTTGGTATCACTGAAGAATATTCAGCAATATACCCATAACAGGAGTTTAAACAAATTTAAGCTGATATGGGATACTTATATACAAGACATAACATAGCAAGGGGAATTAGACTTTTAGAATACATTTATTTAGGAAAATAGTGAAGAGATTAATTAAAAATATAAAATGAAATTATTTTACAGTGTAAGTAATAAACATTCAATATTTAATGTTCAAGTCTAGCATAAATTCTTAGTACCTAATGGGAAAATAGTAGGGGAGTATTTGTCCCAAAAGTATATAAAATTTGTACTTTTTTGTCTTGATATTCAAATCTCTATTTTTGGAATTTATATTATTGTGGAATTTCTAGTTAAACTAATGCAGCAATTATAAAGTAAAAGAAAAACAAAAAAACTATGTCGTATAGATTATTGTCTCCTTTTCTTAAAAGCAGCTACACTGTTGGCAATTGAGAGAAAGTGCTTTCAGAACTGGACATGCATCAACAATTTTATCCTTTTTATCCTAAAGCTCATATGTTTGAAATTAGATTTTGGGTGTATTTTGGCATAATTTCATCTTCCCAGAGGGATTGGTCAGCTATATTAAGGAATGGATTTTCTCCAAGATCTAAATAAAGTGTTTCCTTTGAAGTCCAAGTTGCTTATTTAACAAAATATTCCCTTTGCATAAATGAAATTAGGACCAATATAATCTGGAATTGGGGTTTCAGACTAGTTCTCATAACACATATTATTCATCAACAACATTAATTTAACACTAGGAACATTAGAAAAGGTAATTAACATTATACACAGGACACTCAGAGTTGGAATTATCTGAATGGTAAACTGGACAGCCCCGGGTTGAATGCCATTAAGATACCATTAAATCCTAATTTCTTTCTTTTCCAATAAACAAAGCAAAGGCATTGCTTTAGTTTTTATCCAAAAAATACAAAAAATAATCCATTCAAGTATTCTCTGATTTTTAAGCCTTATAAATCTAGCATACATTACCATCACTGTTTTGAAATTTTAAAAGCTTTTACTAGATAAATATTGCTGCTCCACTTCTTAGATGCTGTTTAAAAATAGTTCAGTATTTTATTTACAGAGAAAATGCAAAGAAAGAAAAGGAGGCAAAAAATTAGTTCTAGATCTTGCATTATTCCAAAAGTTTCCATATTCTAACAACCCAGCACGAAATATTTCTATTAGGAGGTGCATTCATTCGAAGAGTTTTGTAACTGGTATCATCAGGCAAAACAGCCCTGAAATAATGGCTGCTTTGGGCAGAAATCCCAGATTCCATATTATTCACCATTCGATAAAGAAATGTAGCCATGTCCAAAAGAAAGTTAGACAATGAGAAGAACTCTGCTGAATCAGACCCCAGACCTACAAAACCTTAAACCTTGTTTCCCACAATGATCAAACTTATATCTATGGCAAACCTACCAGCAATTATCTTATTTTTATTTCCAGCAACTAGTAGTATTAAGAAGCACTTTGCCTCAGATAAAGTAAAACTGCATTTCACACCTGCTAATGTTTACCATTTAAACATTCTTGGCACCTGTGGTTTTTATTTTATTATTTATTTATCATATTTATATCGTTGCCCATCTCACAAGGGCATGACTCATGTGGCACTCAATGGTGAATTAAAAAGAAAAGCCAATCCATGTATAAAAGCAGCCATCATTAAAAATGAGAAAAGCTATTTTAAAAAGCACATGAGCAGAAAAGCCTCAGCAAGGGAGCTATCACAGGATGTCCCTGATCCCCTGGGGTCTCTAGCCAGGTTTTGAGGGACTTGCAAAATGTTGAAAGGGATGGAGCTAACCTTACTTTTGGGGGAGAAGATTCCATAATCCAGGTGCAGAGAAAGCCTTACCTCCTGGGACCATCCAAGTACAATTCCCCAATAGACAAGACTTACAGCATGTCTTCTCTACCAGATCTGGTGGACAAGCTAGATGGGGAGAGGTGGTCCTTCAGACAACCCAGATCCCAGGCTGAAAGAGTTTTAAGATCAAAACCAGCACCTTGAATTGGACCCACAAGCACAATGACAATCAATGCACCTCATCGAGATTTAATATGTGCCACTCCAGAGCACACGTAACTGCCTGTGTCACTACATTTTGCATCAGCTCAAGCTAGAAGTCCAAACAGGAGGTAACTAGAGTGACAGCGAGCATTACTCCAAACCAAAAATTGCCACAACTGGCGCACTACACAAAGCTGTGCGAAGACCTTCTTAGCTGTGATTACTACATGCGCTTCAAGCAGCAATCATGAGTCTTGAATGATGCAATTTTGCATACTAGATTCTGTCTTGGGCAATGGCACCCTATCCAATACCAATTGTGACATGTTTCTAGAACTGGAAGGTCTCAAAACTCAAAGCTATTCAGTTTGCCAGGATTCAGCTAAGCCTGTTGTTCCCCCTCCAGAACCACAGAGCCTCCAGGCACCAGGATAAAACATTCACAGCAATGCTTAATTTATCAGGTATTGAAAGCTGCAGAATGACATCCCCCTAACCCTAACTCCCCTCAACCTTAACCCTAACCCTTTGCCAGAGATCATCCAAAAGTGCAACCAATGCCACTTGCATCCAAGTCTGAATCCTAATGAAAAAAATCCAGATAATCCACTTCATCCAAAGTCCTTTGAAGCTATTGTGCAATCATCTTTTCAATATACCTTCCATCAAAAGGGTATATCAGATTCTGGACAAAAATTACCTAGTATAGTGGGGGTCTAGTGTGAGCTTCTTGAGGGAGGAAGTGAATCTAAGCTTCCTTAAGAGGGGAAGGAACAACCCCATTAATCAAGAAGGAATTAACCATCACCAGAGCCCACTCGCATGATACCCCTCAGGCTGTTTTAATAAGCCAGAAGGGACATGAATCTAAAGAGCAGGTTGTCAAGCCCGAAATTGACATATGCGTAGTCATTTTAGTTCGCCTTATTATATATTCCTTTTCTTTCTTTCTCTTTGCTAGTTATGGAGGGAAGGGTTTTGGGCTTGCCATATTCCTAAGGGGGGAGGAGTGGAGATAGAGAGAATTGTTTAAACTAGGTGGTTCTCCTTCCTGTGGGAATGAAAGCTGACCCTGCTGAGACCTGGAGATGGAGATTGTTGACACCAGGCAACATTGATTTACTTCTATTGGGGAATGTGACTTTTGGGGGTTGTTTCTAATTTCCAAATATTATGTGGTGTAATTCCGGGTTGTGTCAGATCCGGAATTATAACAAACTTTGCCAATTTGATGCTTTCCTAAATAAAAGAAATCGTTATGGAAGGTGGACTTTGCTCTTTTCTTTTTAAATGGATTTCATCACTTGGAAACCTGACACAGGTGACTGAACTTACAGCTCCAAGGACGCTATCCACTTTCTCAGGTCCAACAATTTTAATCTGTTCCCAGATATGGTAATAGAGCAAGACTCCTCCCTAGGCACCTCCAATGGGTCCACAACAAGGTTGGCACCCCTCTGAAGATAAATCTGACTGACTTTGTCTGACAGACTTTGTCTTCACATATCCCTGCAAGAGGGCTTGTATCACCTAGAACAGGGCAGCTATCTGTGGACACAATAAGCAGAAAGGCAATGATGCTTTGTCACACCGTCATTAGATAGCCTTAATGATGGCTCTGGCTCATGTTCATTCATTGTAAAGTGCCAATAATGTTCTAGATAGCTCTTTTCTCTCTTCATCTTTCTCAACCCTTCCAAAAACCACAGGAAGTGCTATGGTCCTCAAGAAGAGAGAGATTGCATGGATATGATCTAAGCCAAAAGGACTCCATCCCCTTATTTCAAATAGCAATCAGGGCTTTGGCAGACCATGCAGCAGACCAGCAGAAATGATCCCCATCTCCCTGTGGAACCAATTAGAGTTTATTAGTCACCAGAGACAATCCTTTATACTCACCAGTGGCAGACAATCTAATAGGTCCAGACTCCCTCAGTAGATAGTAACACAGGTAATCAGAGCATAATCTGACACCAAAACCTTCCCCAATTTCAGATCATGTTCTCACTGCTTCAGAAGAGAATACCAAATTTGGAGTGTGACCACTGTCCCATTGTCAGTTCTGGATGATCTGGAATAGTCCCATGAACATCATGGTGGCCATGAACTCCTGAGCCATCTCAGACCACACTCTAGAGAAAGGAGTTGAAGCCTCCCACAGCCATATGTCTGGGGAAATCCACCATAAATGGCATCAAGAAGCTCAGACAGGGAAGTTGCTGTGAAGCAATGAGGCTGCTACAACAGCAGCACCTTATTTCTAGAGACCAACTTAATGAACCGGATCTCGCATCCAGTGACTGTGATGCCCCACTTCTGAAAGCCATAAGAGATTCCTGGATGACAATTGCTACATGCACACCCTGGGATATCAGCCTATACCACACCCGAAAGCTCACTAGACGTATCTTCCTAAAGGCAACCCTCCCCACTTTCAGTCCCAGCAATGTCTCAATGACACATGTCAAGTGAAATCACTGATGCGGCCTTATCACAGACCAACCTGGCATTCAGAAACAGCAGCCCAAAATACAAGAGTCTCTGAAGATCTGCTGACAGGGTACTGGAGTAAGACAGAGGAGGTAAATGCAAAACCAGTGTGAAACAACTGTCCCTCATTCTCCAGGAACAGCCTACTCCAGTGGTGGCTAAACTTTTTGGGCTCCTGTGCCAAAAATAGCCAATCACAAAGAAACTAGTGGTTTCATTGTCATTCAGAAATGCATGTCTAAATCCTCCAAAGTTTTAAGATAGTATATTTTGGTTAATGTTAAGTTAGTTAGTGTGTGCAGAGCTTCTAGATGTAACAGTATAATTGAATGTGTGTGTGAATGGCCTAGGAAACAATCAAGAGAGGCAGGACACACACACACACCTTAACAGCCAGAGAAAGAAACTTAGGAAGGACTTGCTGTAATTGATCAAGCAGTTAAATGTGGTGGTGGGAAGTTTGTAACCTTCAGACTTGCAAGATTTTGTTAGTGTAGCCTAGCAATAAAATAGAATTATCCCCTCTAGTTAGGTTTCCTGTCTGGTTTACCTGAGGGAGAGGGCTGACAAACACTGAGCATTATCACCAATGTGTTTGTGTTCTTAAGAGAAAAAAAGAATATTAGACACTACTGGAAAAAAAAAAATGCAGTTGTGCCTGTAAAGATATTCAGGCCTTAGAAGCATCTCAGTCAGATTACAAATTCAGAATTCTAAGTTATAATAACAGGTTATCTTAACTGGGGAATTTCTGTCTATGTTCTCATTTTGGCTTGCTGTTAAAGCAAATCATTTTCATTTTTCAAAACCCAGCTATGAATTTCCAAATATGTATGCAGGATATAAAACAACTGCAGTGAATAGTTTGATAGTTTGTATATGTACATAGAAGATAAATTATGGTACAAAGCAGAAGCCAGATAAGCTTTCAAGCAGTGAGTGGTAAGAGAACAACAGCAATGGCAAGGATATAAAATATTCTGTTGAAGGATCTTAAAGGATCCTTGGGAAAAATGCTTCATCAATGGCTGATGGGAATAATATGTAGTTAAAAGTAGCATATTACCAAATTCAGAATAGACTGATTTTCTTGCTTGGTTCTTCTATTTTGACAATGGCTAGCTAATCACTGTGGACCATAGTAACAATAGTGAAAAGGGAGGAAGGACTATAATCTTATTATTTTTTTACTAGAAAGAAGGAAGGAAGGAAGGAAGGAAGGAAGGAAGGAAGGAAGGAAGGAAGGAAGGAAGGAAGGAAGGAAGGAAGGAAGGAAGGAAGGAAGGAAGGAAGGAAGGAAGGAAGGGATATTATAATGAGAGAGAATGAGGGTCTGAAGTAAATCCTGTTTTAGCACTTAGCCACCAACAACCCTGCTGCCTTTTGCCATCCCCTTGTCCCCTCTTCCTGACCTCTCCTTGTGGTCTCCCATCCTATCACTGAGATGCTTTGGTTACAAAGCCAGGTCCACTCGCAAAGAGAGGGAGTGGGCCTCCTTCTGACCTTTTTCCTCCCTCACACAACACTTATTCCTCCCTCACACACCATGAGCAACCTGGCCAATGAGAGCGAGCACAGCAGCAGTGAGAGTTGGTCACGCCCACCATGCCCACGCTGGCCCCCAACGTCAACCACAATCCTGATGCAACCCTCAATGAAATTGAGTTTGACACTCCAGACTTAGAACTAAGGAGAAATTTCCTAACAATGAAAACAATTAACTAGTGGTATAGCTTGCCTTCAGGAGTTGTAGGTGCTCCATCAGTGGAGGCTTTTACAAAGAGACCGGACAGCTATTTGCCTGGAATGGTATAAGGTCTCCTGCTTCCAACTCTGTTATTCTGTATTCTGTTCTATGTTCTGGGACAAAGTATTAAAGGCATAGTAGGGGAAATTAGGTGGGAGAGTGGGAGTAGGCCCATGATGGTGAACCTATGGCATGCGTGCAACAGATGGCATGTAGAGCCATTTTTGCCTACATGCGAGCTGCATGCAAACTTACCTCACTGAGCATGTCCGCATCTCACAGCTGATTTTCGGCTAGTTTGAGGCCTTTTTCAGCCTCCCAAAGGCTTGAGGAAGGCTTCTGCAGGCTTCTGCAGGCTGAAAACTAGCCCCATTTCATCACTTCCTGTTTTTCTGAAAATACCGGAAGTGATGAAACGGGGCTAGTTTTTGGCCTGCAAAGCCTGCAGAAGCTTTCCTCAAACCTTTGGAAAGCTGAAAAAGGCCTCAAACCGGGCAAAAATCTGCTATGAGGTGCAGTGCAGGTAAGGGAGTGGCGGGGATGGGTGGGGATTATGTGCGCATGCCTAGGGGGCATGGGGGGGCAGATTGCTTTCTGGGTGCTGACACACGAGTGCGAGGGTGCAAGCACGCACAATTTTCCAAACCCTAATAGGATAGCCCTAAATCAAGCAAAGAACATGAGAAGAATATGTTCAAAGCAGCTTGCCTTGGATTGGGAAATTCCCTCCTATTGCCTATCGTGTCTCTTTTCCCAAAGGAAAAGAGAAAAAGGTAGTCATACTCCAGATAACATCACTGTTTCACATATAGCACATATATTATAAGACAGCCGGGTTAATCATTAGCTGCTAATGATTAGCAGATCAGCAAATCAGATTGGACACTGTTTAGATGTCAGAGCAATGTTAATCATTAACTTACACCAGGGCAAAGTACTTAAGATAACCTGGATATGGCTAATCATGTCCAACCCCCTCCCCCATTTACTGAGGGACAACACTGAAGCAAGACAAATATAGCAATAATTTCCATCTACCCCAACCCCATACCTCCAAATTTAAAATAACTTCTATTGGTGCAGTAATTCAGGCATCAGGCTAGAATCCAGGAGTCCCAAGGTACCCTCACCAAGAAAGCTGCAGGCCCTTGCCAGGAAATCACCAGGTGCCAACACTCACTAGAAGTCACTCACAATTTTGCAACCATGCTAGATGAAATGCAGTGGAGCAGAATGGCAAATATATTTACAAGATCTACAACTACAAAGAAATAACATTAGATCTTTGAACACTAATACGAATAAGAAACTTGCTTTTCAAACATGAATTTGGGGAACATCGAGGTTATAGGCCAGAAAAGGAACTTGGGGGGGGGGGGGACAATTCTGAAGCAATGGCAAACCACTTCCATACTATTGCAAATAAATCTACTTGGATGTATCCATGAAGTCAGTGAAGATTGATCTTTAACTTAAAGCTGCATGAGAAAACATGTACCATAAAATCAAAATAAGATTCAGATCATTTAAATACAAATAAATAAGAATATACACGCATAGGTACAAACACACACATGTACTAACTGCAGGGGGTTTCCAGAAAGGTGCTTCCCTTGATATTTTTCATCCCAACTCATTTTCAGTTCTTGTTCTTTGCATAACAGTTGTTCTCAGGTTACAAATAAATTGTCTAAGGCAGTGAAAACAATGAAGCAATGTTAGCTATCTCAATGGGAAAGACAAGCAGACCAAATAACACAGTTGTTCTCAGCACGATTCTATGTTTTGAATTTCATGCTCATAGAGCTTCCATGTTTGCAACAGTAAATGAAGGATAATCTGCATATTTAAAAAGGTACATACTGAAAATTCTAAATTTGGAGTGTATTTGAAACAAATAAGAATCACCTACTAACAAACACTGATTTCCCTCTCTCATAGTTATATAAATTTTTTGGATCATTCATTCCAGGCAATAGAAAAACAGTAATTCATCAATTAAAACACCTTGAAATTCAACTCCTGGTGACCATATGCATTATGGAAGTGAATACCACTATCAAGCTTGGTTTTAATTTCCCCATCTAGCTAACAGTCATGGAATTCCCAGTGGGTTCCCTACCCAAGTACCAACCAAGATGAAACCTACTTAGTTTCTGAGACCAGCCAGAACTTCTGAGAACAGCTAACATCAGTCAGGTATTGTTAATAAGTGTAACAAAAAGGGTTTCTTATATCTAAAAATATATAAATAAAGATAAATATATGTACTCATAAAATAGGATCCAATGACAGAATAACATTTGCTAATGAGAGTAAGTCTTTTTTTCCTTAAACCTTACTCTATATTGATTAATGTTTCATAGGAGTTTGCAAAAGATTCACTCAATGGCCAGATTGTAAAGATGGAACAACATAATTCAGAATAGAATTTAGAATTAAATCCACCTTTATGGAGCTGAATTTGAAGCATTCTGTTTTGAAGTTGCAGTGTCACCAAGCAGATCTATGTGGACTGAGGGAAAAAAATTAATTCTATCATTTATGTTAAGCAATAGTCAGGCAGCCTTGTATCCTAAACACTAGTTTGATATCATTTATAATGAATATTCCCACACAAATTATGTAATGGAAAAGACCATTGTGTTACTCTTTTATATATCTGACAATCAGTTCCATTGCATCCAGAAGAGGCATCCTCATTCCTTAAGACAGGGGTCTCTGACCTTGGCAACTTTAAGCCTCAGCCAGCTTTGCTGGCTGGGGCATTCTGGGAGTTGAAGTCCTCTAGGCTTAAAGTTGCCAAGGTTGGAGACCCCTGCCTTAAGAGAATGTCTTTTCTTAATCCTAAAAAACCTGCCAAACTTCACCCCAGCATAAAAATATAACTGTCATATAAATTCCACCCCACTCTCATAAAAATGAAGCAGTTACTAATATTCCTAATTTCCCCCAAACACTATTTACTTATTCCCATTTCAGATCCAAACATCAAAACATTTCTGGAGCTCCAAATCAGGCTTCTGAGTTGGAGGAGATGACTATTTAAAACAGAGTATCTGTTTTGTAAGTTCTGTCATCAATGAAACCAACCCAATGGTATTTTGACTTCCTAAGCACATTTGGAAGGTACTGGCTTGATTCAGGGTAAAATAAATGGAGGGGAGGAGAGGGAAGGGAAGGGGAAAATGTTAATAATGAGAGTAAGAGCTTCCTAACTGGCTATATGTAAGTTGAAAGTAGAAAGTAGTTATTATTTTATTAATAATTTTAAAGCAGACAAGAAAAAAATGGTATATGAAATATAGCTCTTCCCAACTACATTTTTAGCATGTTTACTGTATTTGAAGTTGGGGTTTTTTTAAAAAATAAAAGGATATGTGGGATGTGTATGCAGTATTTCTGTCAAGACATCTGGTAAGCTGCAATTTGAGTTCTTAAGCTACTTTATTTTTATTTGCAAAATAAAAGGGTTTTTGCCTCTTTTTTTGGCAAATAAAAATAATTCACTAAATTGCAATTATGTGCATTGGAACATTACATCAGTTTCTGAACTCCAGAAGAAAGTTTTTAATGAGACAATATATCTTACTCCTATTTTGCCGATTAACTTTTAAAGAAGAAAGACGCTTCATAAAATAAGCTTAGCTCATATAGTCCAGTTATTCATTTACTTCAAGATTCTTCTCCTGTCACAAATGATCCTTGAATTAGAAAATACCAAGGACCCCTCCTCTCAAAGCTTGCATTTATGTCTTTAAATAAGCTTACATAGAAACTTTCTGCATTGTTTGACAAGAAGCAATGTCTGCAAACTACTTTCATATGCTTTTACATGGTAATGATAATAATACTAATATTAGGATAATAAATAATACTAATATTGTCAAAGGATTTGAAAATAACCATGTAACCCTGCCACATACAGTATTATTCTTGGAAATGCACTCAAGAGCAGTTTTATAGACTTTATAGAGGACAGGAAGGATCTATGCAATGAACAGAAAATTAACTTGCTCACTGCTTGTAGAATCCAGTCTCTTCGTAAAAAGAATTGCCACTTCCACTCTGTGGTAAGTCAATGTGCCATTTATTTTTAATTGGTGGCTCAAACTGAGGCAGAAGGAAGCTTATACCACAGGAACAAATTCTACCTCAAGGTGAATCCTAGTTATTAACCTTTTATAACTCATTTCTCTCCAAATGTTGTAGAACTGTAAACCCCTTATGTGCCTTATGTACCTCATATTTGGATCCAGTGATTGAGACTATCAAGTTATAATTTAATGTTGCTTTGGCATTTCTATCTGATGAGCCATTTTTATGGCATTTTCTCCTCCCCTAACTGACCATCACAAAATTCCTATAAGCATATTGGCGTTTGTGGTAAATACTTTTTTGTGGTACATCTTTTAGCCATGACATATTCAAAAGCTCTTTTTTTTAAAGTTCCACAAAGGGAATAGGTAATTATGGTTGTATTTCAGAAAAGTATTTTATCATATTGATATTGTGAGGCAAATTCAGCTTCTTTTCACATTGATATAGTAAGATTTAAGATTAAATCTTACTCAGTATTACTGGAACCCAACCTCTTTTCAAACCAGACTCCTTCCCCCACTTCTCTTAAGGAAGAGATTGTTTTTCTACTGTCCTATTTAACAACAGGTTTGTAGTAATTATGGGCCACAAAACCAAACTGTTAAAAGTACTGTGACAGCTGGCCTCCTCTATTTGGATAAATGCTGTGGTTCCATGAGGATAAACACTATTATCTGAAAAAGTCTTCAAGTGAACAAATATTCCCATTGCAATAAAAGTATGTGCAGCCCATAGATAAGGCTCCTGTATTGGGGTAGCAAACATCCAAATTACAACTTGACATGAAATATTGATGCTAGTTTCCCTTTGATGCCATCTGGATTTTTGTAGGTCAAATATCACATGCCTAACATGCATCAAATGACAGCCAAGCATGCTTGGAGTTCTTTCAAGAAAGTCCTTGTGGCTATAATACACAGTTATGTCTGGTGAGGAGGGACAGAGTTCTAGCTCTTCTTCGATTATTTACCATACGTGATTGCATATAAGCCCATCCGCAGATAAGCCAGCTTCAATTTTTTATCCAAAATATGAAAAATGCTCCACTCGCAGATAAGCCAACTTGCATTTTTCTTAATATTTTGGTTCAAGGGTCAGTTTATCCTTGAATATATATACAGGAAAATATAGATATTTTTTTAAAAAAGTGTATGCATATGTACTCACAGATAAAACTATCCTTGGATAAACTGAACCAGATTTTAGATGTATTTTGGTATCCTATCCCTGGGATATGTGAACTGTCAAATTTGGATCAGGTTAGCACAGGCAATTCACCCAATTTATTCTTCCAGAAATTATATAAAATATGTGATCTTTATATTAGAATGTTTTTAAAGATTACTTTGATACATTTAGAATTAGTATCAATTTACTGTGCATTTTTCTGTAATATTTTTTCAATTAGATGAAAAGAGAGCTTATTATTCACTTTTTCACTGTCTAAAATTTTTATAAAATTGTAGATACAGTTTTTATAGTTACTTTTAAATAGCAGGTAGCTGAATCTGCATATGTAGCTGTATGTATGTGTGTGTAAGAGAGCAAGAGAAGGAGACAAGGAGAGGCTGGGAGGGAGGGAGGGAAAGGGAGAGAATGAGAACCTGCAAGATACACTTTTTTAAAAAATTAGAAAATTATCAATCCAGTAGTCTGTAGCCTCCCTGGCATCCTATCATCCTGGCTCAGCTCTAAGGGAAAACATCAGGGGGTCACTTTTTTTTTTTTCAAAGAAATATGATTTACCAGTTATTTCCCATATCAATCTGTTAATTAGATCAGCTTTTGCTTATGGAAAGTTCAAGGCACTAGGACTAAAAGTAATAATCTTGTTTTATGTTCTTTCATGTATACAGAGATAGAAAACAAATATTTGTTGTACAACTAAGTTTTAATTATAAATTTAGAACAGTTTACATTTAATCATAAGCAATATCATATGGACAGAATAAGTGCTGTTTCACTTTGAGTGAACATGCTTCGTAATATCAATACCAAGTTAAACTTACTCAAAAGTGGATAAAACTAATGGTGAGATAAGATACTAGCATCTGAATGCAAGCATTTATAAACTGTCTTACCAGTTTTGTCCTAAAAGAAAGTTACTTAATTTTAACTTCTACGCCATAGACATGTTATCTAAGTCATTGCATTTAAAACATGTTTTATTCAACTATCCACGTTCAACTTGGTGTCAGCTAGATCGTTCAGCTTTAGTTCCCTTGAATCTTAACCACAGCCACAGAGAAATTAAAATGCCTATATGATCTTATTTAATATTAAGCTATTTGACACAGTGTTATTTTAAGAGCTTATATCATACATTCGTATTCTACTTTAAGCTATGTGGGGTTTTTTTTCTTTTTTTTGTAAAGTCAAGTCTTAAACACCTTGTTTACCACTTCCTTTACTCTACCCTACCAAACACATCCATAAAGAAAAGTGTAAAAACCTCAAAAACAGCTTACATACCAGCCCAGTGACAAACAGTCTCCTGGTTTTAAATGGTTGAAAACTAAGCATTTTCAACATCTAACATCAATACTTAGTTATCAATTCAAAAATGTTATCAATTCTCCCCAAAATAAAATTTCTTCCTATCTATTTGTAAACGTGTTAGAACATTTAAGTATCAACATGCCTCTCCATTTGTGTATTATTTCTACATTTGTTGCAGTTGTTAATGTACGTGCAACAGCTTTCTCGAAATATTGACAATAAAACATTTCTCAGCTTCCAGTTGTTTCTTTCTTGATATATTATCCACTTAAGAGTTTTACAATTTCAATATAATAGAGAGATGCCAGTTTCTGCTGCCTTCTCCCCTCCCCCCCCATCATATACACATTGTTTAATGTTTTAATAATTTAAATTCCTATTTAATGGGGAAAAGTGAGCACAGATCATCAAAGCACTTATCAGAAGCTGTTGTGAAATCAGGAATATGCCTGCAACAAAAATGAAGATTTTTTTTTTTTAAAGCCATTTCTATTAGAATTGGGGGGTATAAGAAGAATAAGCATTCTTTTTTCCTGCCTGGAAAAGTAATTTTACTAAGAAAAAAATCCACTTTTAAAGCTCAAATTTTTTAAAAAAATAAATTGACATATCCTGCAATTTCACTAAAAAAATCTGCTCTATATGGCACTATTTAAGTTAATGTGCTCAGCAAGTTAATGTGTTCAGTATTCAGATGGAGTAAAAAAATCAAAGCATAGAATATAGGACAATAATAATACCATATGTTGTAAACAGAGTAAATTAAGTAAAAGAAATATAAATAATATTTCTGTGTTACCCCTACAATTATCCCAGTCAGATCCACATATAGAGTTCTCAACTGTATTGTTGATAAAGGGCTGTATTATACAATTTTGGGGTACTGGCTACACATGAAATATGTTGTTTTAATTTAAGGATCTCAATAGTCTGTTCATCCAATGTGCAATCTAAAATATTGAATGACACTGTAATCAACTGTTTAATGGACCACAATAGGCAAAAAAGATAAATTAAGATATACAACATTCTTAAACTTCTATTACCCCATTTTTTGCACATCATTTTTATTTATATCATGAACCATCCAACCAAGGTGATTGACATAATCAACTCTCCAAAAGTAGAATGAATAGTCGCTTACTCTGAATTATGCTACACTGCCTCCATAAATAAAGATCATGGCCTTCCATATTCTGAGAATGAACTTGATGCTGGCAAAAGGCAGATTTACTGCAAACACACAACCATATCCCCATTAAAATAAGATTAAATATTTATGAAGTTGAATCAGTTACCTTTGCATTTAGCAGTTATTAAAAAGGAGAAATATATAGTAATGTACTGTATGTGTTTATGGGAGGCTGCAGCTTTTGTGCGTACAATAAATAGAAAGTTAGTTGCTGTTAATAGATTTTTTAAAATGCTAGACAGTATATGACCTGCTGGGTCATTCTTTGAGAAAAAGGTAGTGCAGTGTGATGTGACCAGAATTAACATTATTTTTCTTTCTGAATGGTACTGCTATTACTTTGCCAGGAGGGCAAAAAACTCAGTGCAATTTCCAATTTTCTGCCAGCTTTCCCATTTACTTTGCTTGTGGGAAGCTGGCAGGAAGCACTGGAAATCACAATCACATGACTGCATCTGACTATGGTGGTGTGGCAGCACTGCAGCAGCCACAACTTTGCCAACACAACTGGTCTGAAGTCCTTTGAAATTTCAATTCCACTAATATAATGGGTCTTAGATTCTGTACACATTATTTAAGTTAGCTGCTTGAGGTACAATGATTCAAAATGTTGCACTATGATGCACCATTTTGGCTAACTGAAGGTTACAGACAAATACAGGGAGTTTTAGTAGTACATAGAGGTAGTGATTCCACTACACTCTGTTCTTCTAAGCAGCGAAGCACAAATGTTAAGAGGGTTAAACTGGAAGATAATGCAGAGTTATACTGTGAAAGGCTGGCATGTGACAGCTGGGGAAAGCTGTGTGACAGCAGCTGCTCATGTTATATAGTAAATCACAAAGAATCTCATTTCTACCTTATTTCAGGCAAAAGCAATTTATTCAGCTCATTTTTCCAAGCAATTGGCTAAGATCAGGTTCTTCAAGGACTTTGTTCCCCATCCTTGTCTCCCCGCTGAAATAACTAACCTTATCCTACCCATGTTTTATGTAGCATTTCTTTTTCATATATTAAAACTGGGGCATACTTGACCATTATTGATGTTTTGTTTGCAAGCGGGAAAGAATAAAGATTAATTACATCCAGGAAAAAAAACTGTATTTCCTCATCAGTCAATACTCCATGGGAATAAGTCATTGAAATGACATTTTAAAAAAAGACAACAATCCAAGCAAGTTAACATATTATAATATCTGAGTGCTATGGTTTTTCCCATTGTGTCTGGTGACTACTTTTCTTTTTTTTTTACAAATTTTATTGAATACATTCTTTAAAAACATTGAACCTGGTGGAATTGTTATTGACATATCTTTTTGTCTTACATTTTACAATATATGTTTTATATATCTTATATAAATATGCATATTTTTACATATTGATTCTTTGTACATTTAATTTTCTTTAATTATATCATCAGCTATCCTCCATTTTAGTTTAATCACGAATATCCCCTCTACAAATCCTATTTCTCTTTATTATTTTGAGTCCTTCCTTTCCATTCCCACAAGTAATAAAATTTGTTCCAAATAATATAATATTCTGATGCATTCTTATATTTCATTTCTAAAGTCATTCTGTCCATTTTGGCGCATGTTGAGATTTTATTTATCACTTCATCTTCACTAGGGATTTCTCTCACCTTCCATTTCTGGGCAAACACCATTCTTGCCGCTGTGATAACATGGATTATTAAATAGATTATAAACCAGATTTTTTAATTGGGAATTATGTCCAAGAAATATAGCAAAGAAGAGTGTCTGGTGACTACTTTTGTGTGCTTACTTGGAGAATAGTCTTGCTCCTAATTAACCCTGATCCAACTGTAAACACTGTTCGCCACTCTGAAACAGCCCTTTAACTGTGCCTCCCTACCACTGTGGCTTAAACAAGCTAACAACAAATACACCTAGATCTATTCCATCACAGGGGGACTTTGATTCAGGATGGCCAGTATAAGTTGAAAACAAAGGAGAGCAGAATTATGAGCACAGCAGCATAATAAATGAAAACAAAGCAGTAATTTAAGTTTGAAATAGTGCAAGAATTCATAGACTGCAAACACTTCATCTCTCTCCAATTAAGTAACAGAGATATGGCAAACAGTCCTTGCACTGTTAAAGAGACTCTAACATGGATCTAATATGACTTAATTTTAGATACTCCTAAGAACTCTCTGAACAATCAGTTCATTCTTTCCCTGCCGAAAAGATGATAGCTATTCTCCTTCCCACCCACCCCAGTACTTCAGGATAGAACTGGGGCTGGTTTATATAATAGTAATAACTTTATTTAGCCTTTAAAAGACCTCATTTTATTGTTAACATTAAATGAATGTTTTACTGTGTTTCTATGTCAATTATGAAGGGTTTTGTGCGGAGACAATGAATGGATTGTGGAAATAGTTGGCATAATTAAGAAGCCTATTAACATACTAACTTTGATCTAGAATTCTCTGCCACTGTCATGAAGCTACTGTTCAGTAGCTTCAGGCCTAGCTAAGTTATTACACATTTCTCCATATTTTTAATTGCTACTGAGCAATTAAATTTCTTTTTTAATATAATTTCATTAAAAACATTTATGAAAGAAAAAGAACAGAAATTAATATAAAGCAAGAAAAAAAAAGGAAAGGGCCCAGAAGCAAAGAAAATTCATTAGAAGTAGCTTCCAATTTTCTTCACAGCAGTTATAAATGCAATAAATTTACTTCTTGCTCTTGCAACATTACTCAGGGTTTTTTTTTCTATAATCTATCCTATCTAATCATCAAAACTATAAATCATACATTCATTTTTTCCTGTTTCATGTAAAAAGTCCCTGAGGGTTTTCCAGTCAGCAATAGATGTAGATCTTTTGTTTAATCAACTAAGTGAGCTTGGCCATTTCCACATGTTATATTATCTTTACCATCCACTCCTCCACTGTGGATAATACCAAATCCTTCCATAATCTCACTGCAATTGTCATGCATAAAAACAAAGTTCCATGACTTTTTTTACAACTGTTCATCTATCTGTACGAAATAGAAAGCCTTCCGTTTCAACTGCATATTAATTTTTAAAGTGCTCTCATTAGAGTGTATATCTGAATCCAAAACTTTCTGGCTTTTTTTACAAGTTCACCAAGCATGGTTAGAAGTACACCAAAAGTCATATCTTTCAATACCTTGAACAAAAAAAGACTAGTTCAAATTGTCAAAGGCTTTTTCTACATCTAAGAAGAACAGTATACCGTAGATTGTTTTTCATTATGTTGCTCCAAATATGCAAAAAATGTACAACACATTTCTAACACTGTTCTTTAACTACCTTTTAGGTAAAAAAAACAACAACACTGATCCTCATGAATGAAATCTCACACAATTATTTTCAATCTATCAGCTAGAATCATTATGAACAACTTGTAGTCATTATTTAACAGTGGTATCAGTCTATACAGGTTTTTTTTTGTTGTTAAATTCCAATTTTGTCCCTTTTTAGGCATTAATGCTATATTAGTCTGTTTCCAACTGTCTGGCATCTTTCCTCTCTGTAAGATAGCATTCATTCTGTCTTGTAGAGATTGTAAAAGTTCATCCTTAAGATTAATAATAATATATAATAAATAGCTGATACTGAGTCTGATCCAGGCACCTTTCCTGGTTTATCTTTTTTATAGTTTCAGAAACTTGTCTTATTGTTATACACCTATTCATATAATAACAGTAAACTTTGAATATTCATCTATTTTCTCTAAAGATATGTCACTTCCTTCATACAAATTAGAATAATATTGATAAAATGCTTTCTGTATGATCATATTGTCTATTAATATGGTGTTTTCCTCTTGTAATTTCAATATTATTTTCTTTCCTTTTTCTTTTTGTAATTTATATGCCAACCAATATTTTGGTTGACTTACAAACTCAAACTCTGTTTGCTTTGCATTTTTATTTCCATTTCTCTTACTGTTAACATAGATAACTAATGTTCTAACAGCTTAATCTGCAAGGAAATATTAATATTCTGGAGGAACTTCTTTAATTCTTCTTGAAATTTACTATTATATTGTATAAAATAACTTCCAATAAAAGCTTTACTTGCATGCTAAGACATTCTTAGTGCCTGTCTATATTAACTTTAAAAAAATATTTTCTTTTTACCATTCTCCAGTATTACTGATTTGTAAAATATCTAGATCAGCGGTCACCAAACGGTGGGCTGTAGCCCACTGGTAGTCCATGAGAAAATGTTGGTGGTCCACAGAGAAATGTCACCCCCAAGCACTCCCCAAAGCAATTAATCCAGACTGCACAGGAACACAAGGCTGGGCCACCCACATGCCCCATGGGAACCCTCTCCACCCACTCATTCCTTACCCAGCAAACTTGCCTGCTAAGTTGCTATTTTTCCTTTTTCCGACCATCAGCTGTTCTGCTGTGCCAGGAAATTTAGATGAGTTAGAAAACAGGAAATTGTTGGATTTCTTGCTTTCTAGCTAATCTTTAGATCTTCGTCTACCTCCCTTAGGACTGAAGGTTCTATTATTCAGTTGCAGACTCAGATAGACAATGGCAGAAACACAAATCTCTAAGTGAATCTATGATTCTGTGAACAGCTCAATCTGCCTGCCTGCTTTGTCTGATTTGGGGTAAAAATTGCTCTCTTTTTAATAAAAAAAATTCAATATTTACATACATGGTTGGTATGAGTTAATTTTGTGAGTTTGCTTGCTAGCAAATTTTATGAGTTTTGCTTGCAAGCAAATTTTATGTGACCGACTCAGGAAGCCAATGGCAGAAACACAGATCTCTAAGTGAATCTGTGATTTTGTGAGCAACTCAATCTGCCTGCCTGCTTTTGGGTAAAAGTTGCTCTTTCTTTTATAAAAAAAAAATCAATATTTACATCAATATTTATAATATTTACATACAAGCCATGCTCAGCCAGTCACATGACTACCAAGCCATACCCACAAATTAGGCCATGCCCAAGAACCCACCCCTGCATCTGTGTATTTGTGGGTGTGTATGTATAAGAGACAGGGGGAGGGGAGAGAGAGGTTAGATCAGATCCCCCCCTTCTCTCCCACCAACAAGACACCATCAGTTAAAATTCATATTAGTGGTCCCCGGGATTTAAAATTATAAGTTTGGTGGTCCCTGAGGTCCAAAAGGTTGGCAACCTTTATCTGCACTACAGAGCAATTAAATTAAATGTAGCAAAACAGAAGCTTAGCTAAGATATCATAGGAACTGTATAAATATATTCAAAACATTTACTTTAGTTATATATTAAGGCTGTGATTAACTTTGTCTGTGCTTCTGAGGAGAGAAGCAATCTAGAACTAGGAAGAATTTTCCTGACAATTAAACAGTTAACCAACACTGGAAGTTTTTTCAAAGATGTTGCATAACCATTTGTCTGAAGTGGTGTAGGGTTTTCTGCTAAGCAGGGGGGTTGGACTAGAAGACCTCCAAGGTCCCTTCCACAACTCTGTTATTCTATGTTCTAAGTGCCTTTTTCTCTCTGTATACAAAGTGCTGCACAGTCTATTATATATTGGCATTACTGGTGATTGTGTTGTACTTCTTAAGCCACTCCACACTATAGTCAGATTTTACAAAATTGGGCACAACTATAGTGTGCCACATATTTTCAGAACAGTATCTAGATTCAAATCTGCTCATGGGGTTCAATATATAATTTATGCTGAAGCTCCTTCAATACATAATGCCTGAGCTGTATTATCTCTACTTGCTTGCCAGTGAAAGCAGCAACCAATCTGCTGCACGCCAAAAGGTACGGCACATGGATGACTCCTTCCATTTCAATTATGTGTTGCTAAAATTATGTCAACTGTAAAATCAATGAAGTAAACTAAGCTCAAGTCTAGACAGCAAATGTTGTCAACAGCATTAGCTTTCTAAAGTAAGACAAAGCAGATTTGAAACCAGTGATGCTTGCCTAAAAGAAATTGTTGCAAAGTCTGCACAGCTGACAAGAGATATACTAAAGCCCAATAAGAACCATTTTGTTTATCATTCTGATGTAATAATGAGAGAAGAACAAACAATTTTATCCAGAAGGAAAATAGTTCAACATAGTCCTAACCTAGTAAAATACATCTTCCCATCTTCTTAGGTGATTAAAAGTCAATTATTAATTTGGCAAACATAACCTATTTAGTTATTAACAACTATCTGAAGTCACATGCACCTTGATAAATGCTGATAGCAGGTTAGACATTTCAATGGAACAAAGGATAAGACTGCATGAAACAGTTGTTTCCAATAATGGGTATTTTAGTTTATTTCAATGATGCTGAGCCAAAGGAACTTGACTAAATAATAGCTTTGTGATCCATTTCTCAGATAGCAAATGATACAACTTGATTCCAGAATTCTGCTTCAAACACAGCTGAGGTCTTTCATGACCAAATGTAAGAAAATATATGCAACCAAACCAGAAAAAGAAGTACCATACCACAATAGAATGCTAGATATCAGACGATTCCATCTTGATTTCTCTCCAGAAGTGACCCCTTATAAACTATTTTTTTTTCTATTTGCAGGCTTAATCATATATTCTAAAAATACACCATCCCCAAGCAAGTTCAGTGACAGAAGAGACCTCCACTTTTATCTAAAATTAATTGAAACATATTTATTCTAGGACTTCGGGTTGCCCTTTTTTCCTACAATAGTTTTCTGTATTTCTAAACTTCCATGAGAGGAAGCCAGATTTTTTCCCCCCAGAGAATCAGAAGAATTTGCTATAGTAGATTAGCAAAGAAGCAACCAACAGCAGCTTGCTTAAGGTGGCATGGCAGAAGGCCAGTGGTTTGTGCTGTTGGCAGAAAAGATGGCAAGCAGGATGAGCTCCTCAGGGAGGTTCTCAACAGAGGGAGAGAAAAAAAAAGATTTTCTTGATGGGTTTGCAGTTCCCATCAAGATGCAACATCTAAGATTAGTAATGGAGGAACAGGATGGACAGTTGGCACAGCGAGCAAATGGTACCTGAATATAGCTGCAATTTTGTGACTGACTGTACCTACATTCTTCTCACTGGATGAGGAAATGTGCATTAAAACAAACTATGTGTCATATGTAACACAGTGTGTATAATAGAGCAAAATGTTCTTTTGGGTCTTCAAACCTACAGCAATCTTTCAACTCAAAAGCTCTCAGAGGCAACCATGTACAGAATGTACATACAGGGGCTCACGCTGGTTTAAATCGCTTGCTAATCTCTTGCCACTGCTATTTACTGATCTCTGAACCACTCTGCTGAGGACAAATGAAGCACCACTACCCTTCTATGTATTTCTGCCTTTGGGGCCTTTGAGATGAAAGCCTGCTTAGCAGGCCAGATCCTAAGCTCACAAAAGCTTCTACGATTGCAGCATTACAATACCACATCAATCAATCTGTGCTACAAAAGATTATCAAGAGGATCCTTCTGCAACATTAAAACTATCTAGCCATAGTCAGCTTCCAAACAGCACCCTCTATACACAGCCTGCCTGAATCTAAAGCTTCAGCCATGCAGGGATAAACTAATTATCTCCATCCATCAGCAAAGATCCACTGATAAGATTACCAAAATAAGATTATAATAATTCTAATCCCAGCATTTATTTCAGAGATGCCAAACTATTCGGGTCTTTGCTGCCACATGACAACAGTGGAAGACAGCAAACCTTCAGCATGATAAACAAATCCAAGGGTACCTGTGGACAGCCATAAACAGTCCTTTAATTCAAACCAGGACTGAAATGCAAATGGATACTTTTATGATGCTGCTTGGGCTTTCATTTTCGGCTTTATTAGGCAGAACACAAGAGGCACCAGATACAGTTACAACTTGATTCTGAGCAGCTTAGATTTAAATGCAAGTAACAGTGTATTTAGTTGGAAGGGTCCCTTGGAAAGAATGTATAAGCTTATCATCCTAAAATGCAGGGGGCAGTTTACAGGCTTTATAATGCCCTCTCTAAGGCCAATGCAAAAGAATAAATTGTTCATCAAATATCTCCCGCATCTCCAGAACAGAATAAAGGCTCTGGTTTCCCCTAGAGCAAGTCTTTAAACTGACCACAAAGTAAAGAAAGAGGTATCCAAAAAGGCTGCTAAATAAGAGACTAACAGCTGTTACAAAGTGGAACCTTCTTCCCTTTTAGAATGCCTTCAGCCAGATTTGCGTTTCCTATTCGGGCTGCTCAGTTGTTAACAGTTTCCATTTGCTCCAAGACGCTAGATTAAAGTTTCCCAAAAGCTGGTCGGGAAGCGGGTGAGGGGCTACGGTCCCCCTCCCCACGATAAAAGTTGCCACGAAGGGCAGCGGTAACAAAAAGGAAACAAGCTTAGACAGTGCATTAGCTTACACAGATGACAGCACTCCGCGCAGTGTTTCCGAAAAAAGAAATGAACCGGAAAAGAGCTTTAAACTTTACGGAGTTGAAGCCTAAGGTAGCGCCGTGGAAGTATTTCTACGGGGTTTCGTCAGCCATGATGCCCACAGAGGATCGGAACGGATCGAAGCGGAATAAAAGCAACTGGAATGGAGGATCAAGACAACGAAGGCGGCTCAACACCACTGGGTTCCAGAGAGCGATTATTAGAGGGAACCTGTTGAAAGGCAGCGGAGAGTCCCGCTTTCGTCGCAACCAGAAGCAACAAACAGCCAGCAACTCCAGCGAGCGCCGGCTTCCACGGACCTCACGGCTAGCCGAGGGAAGCGAGCAAAGCGAGGCAGCCCCGGGTGGTTGTTGCGCCCCAAATAGCTCGAGCTCTGCACAAACAGCGACGAGGCAAACTATGGGTGCTTCCAAGGCGCTCGGCTCGGCTCAACTCAACCCAACCCGGAGTTCCCGCAACAAGCCGGCAGCGAAGGTCGGATGCCCAGACCAAAAGAGCGCCGAGGAAGACAGGCAGGTAACAACACCTACACCCCTTTCGGCCTCCACACAGGAGGGACTCCCCGAGGCTAAGCTCCAGTCCGCCGCTTGCAAGCCGAGAAGGGTCCCTCCCTCCAGGCCTTGAAGCCTCCCCCGGAGCGCGCGTGTGTTGGGCTCTCCTCACGGGGAGAGGGCATCTCCCGAGGAGGCGCCCACCCACCCGCAGCGATCCTAGGTCGGAGGAAGAGGAAGGGTCTCCGGGTGCCTGGCCGTTGCGCTGCGCCCCACCCTGAGCAGAGCAGAGGGAACGAGAAAACTGACGCCGCTGACGCCCCCCGCCTCCATTCCGGGCCTCTTACCTGGATAAACTGGATGGTGAGCGCAGACTTGCCCACTCCGCCGCCTCCCACCACCACCAGCCGGTACTTTTCTTGCCCCGGGCCGTCCCTACAGCCCGCGGCCATGGAGAAAGAGCCCAGCCCAGGAGAGGGGAGCGAGGGCGCAGCGCTTGCAAAGGTTCGAGGCTCCCTCTGTGATTTGCCCCCCCTCCCTCCCACCGGGGCAGTGGATTGCCGATCGCCGCCTTGCCAGCCGCGGGAACCGCAGGCCCAGCCGCTTCTCAGCGCCGAGCGAACAGTAGCGAAAGGAGGGCCGAGAAGCCGAGTCGGCGACTCGAAGGCGGCTCCAGACTCCTCCTCCCCCTCCTCCTCCTCTTGCTCCCCTGCGCGGCGGCCTCGCACGGAGTGAAAGCTGCGGCAGCGCTCCCCTCCCTCCCGAACACACCCGCTTGGGCTAACAAATGGCCGTCGGGAGGTGGGGGCAGCCATGCAAATATGCAGCGGGTGGGCAGAGGCTTCCTTTCCTCCGCGAGCGGAGGCGCGCCCGGGGGGGAAAGGAGCTGAGGCACGCGCCCAGGCATTGTCTAAGCGCGGGAAGGGAGGGGACGATTTCACACTTTGGAACCTCAGGGGGGAAGATCGACGCCCTTTCCCTTGCCCCGGCCCGGACTAGAGAAAGAGGGGGGAGAGATTTCCCTTCCCCCCCATCTCCCCAGTTGAAGAACCCCGTCCCGCCCCTCTGTGGAAGGAATTCATCACTCCCGGCGGAATCAGGAGCTGCGCCACGCCCCGTTACTCATTCGAGTAGTAGGGCCACCTCGTGGGTCCTGAGCTCTCTTCCAGCTTGTCCAGAGGAATGGATTCCAGATGTAGAATTCAGTTTGTTTTAAAGTAAATAACCTCCCTAAGCCCTTTGTGGTAGTTTCAGTTCAGGCAGAGATAACCCCGGGATGCTGCTTTAAACCCAGCCTGACAACATAGGAGGGATTTTGTTTGTTTGTTTTTACTTTTACCAATCCTTTCTCGGAAGAATGGACTCAGAATTGAACTGCCTTCTCTTAACAGACAGGGAGGGATATACTACAACTACATCTATCTCCAATCTACAACCCAGTCCTATCAACAGTTCCAAGAAGGCTCCACACCACTCAGGTGAGGACACAGATAAGCCTCCAGGTGACCTTAAATACTCAAATGACCAGCTGCCTGCAAGCATGATAAACCCTCCCATTCCCCATCATCCAGTCAGAGCTGAAGAAGCTTCTTGGATAAGAAGAGAAACGTCTTCAAAGAAAAACCAGAACTTGCCTCTCAGAATTGACTGTGCTTATGGCCCCACAATTCTGCAAAACAAAGAGGCCTTCGGATCACAGCTTTTCCGTGGCTGCAACCCTACTCAGCCTCAGGGAAAATCCCTCTAGCCCCCTCTCCCGTGTACTTAGCTTTCAAAAGCTAAAAACTGAACTGGACAGGAAGAAATGGGTCAACAAAGTCTTGGTCTGTATAGATCCTTGAAAACATGAGTGGATGCTTCTAGATCAGGAGTGGACAGCCTTTCCCCCAAGCTCTTTCCTGTACTCTTCAGAATTCGTGGCATTCTGACATTCAACAGAGGATCCTTTATAAACACCCCATGTTTTTCATGCGTTGTGAAAGGGAAACAACATGAAAAAGACGTGGAAGCGACAGGGTGGGTGGGGGGTGTAAAATAAAAAGAGAAAAGCTTCCTCTTTTCACAAATTCTTCCCTAAAATCTGTTCCTGCGTATTTGTGTGATATCACCCAAACATCACCCCACCCACTGCTGTCATCAGTGGCCCTTCTCCCCAAAATGTGCAACATTCAATCTGTTATAGACAGATGACACCTAAGCATCATCAGCCTCACCACATTGTGCAGCTGTTGTCTTCCTTCAATAGATGTTCCATGAAAAGAAAGAAGGTTTTAAGTTTGCCAGCAGAAAATGATATCGTCTAAATATATTTTAAAATCTTATTATTAATGAGATGGAATTTGACCAGTGAGCATTTAACCTCAATGTCAGCATTAAACCTACAACCTTCAGGAGATACTTGGTTGTTCATAATTTAATTTTGATTGTCTTGTTCTTACAACATCTCCATTTGTATCAACAAAAATCTATTTAAACATACCAATATCCTTGAGAGACAAGTATAAGATATATATTTGCTTAGACTAATGGTATATTAATGCTAAATGGCTTGTAGAATACAGTGTCCAAGTACAAGTGGGGCATCTCTGGTTAGAGAAGCCAGAAAAGATACAATGAACCTGAACTCTGAGGGTCATTGGCCCTTCACTTTTCAGTGATTCGACATGGTGTCTTGTCTCATAGTTCATGTCCCACCTCAATCACAGGTATTCAGACCACCTCAGACCAGAGGTGGTATTCAGCAGGTTCTGACCAGTTCTGGAGAACCAATAGCAGAAATTTTGAGTAGTTCAGAGAACTGGCAAATACCACCTCTGACTGGCCCTGCCCCCATCTATTCTCTGCCTCCCGAGTCCCAGGTGATCGGCTGGGTCTTCTTTTGTTGCCCTGCACAGGAGAACAGAGCTGGAAAGCAGGTTAGTGGGGTGGGGAGGGAAGGGGATTTTGCAGTAACCTTTCCCCAGGAGTGGGGTGGGAATGGAGATTTTACAGTATCCTTCCCCTGCCATACCCACCAAGTATGCCATGCCCACCAAGCCACGCCCACAGAACCAGTCGTAAAAAATTTTTAATCCCACCATTGATTCTGACATGAGCTATACAATATAAGTAGATATCCTCTTCTTATTACTCTTTTTTCAGCCCCCAAAGGCCCTTGGGTTGAGTGAAGGAAACATTTTTTGTCTTGTTTTTGTTGTAAGACCAGTGCTACTTATATTTAAAACATTGTAGGCCAAACTGGTGCTTCCCCATAGATGTTGGATTACAGTGTTCAACATCCACAAATAGAAAAATGGTATGTTGAGCAGGGATGATAGATCTTGTGGATTAAGAAATTTGGAGGGCATTAGAGAAGGAAGCTCTTACAAACTTCAGACTGAAACAGACAACGATGTCCACATTCTGTGTTATGTGTGTGTTGCTACAATATCCTTTGTCTAGAATATGTTTCCTATGGAGCAGATTGGAAATACTTTTTGTCATAATTGTTATGAAAAGAAGCATACACTTTTCAGTAATAACAATAAAGATAGTCTTAAGGCATAGCAAAGCGGATGGATGATTAGTGCAGCTTGTAGTCATGAAACAAAGTTTTGAAAACAGAGCATACCGCTATTGTTTTAATATTGTTCTTCATCGATTAGATTTTGGATTATAATTTCTTTGAGCTAGAAATCCCCTTCTTTTGTGCAATCGCGTAATCAAATACAGACGCTGAGTTGTGCATATTACCAGGATGGAACATGGGGCTGCCAGATAAACGTGCTAAAAGAAACAGCAGGCAATAGACTCTTCCAAGCCAAATTATTTCAGAGGTGAGGAGGACTACTCAATGGGAGTTTCCAAAGGAGCAGTCCAAATGGATGGAGGAGAGCCATTCCCAGATGGAGTGCACAACAATTTCCAATTTCACAGATTGCACTAAGAGGAGGAAAGGGGTCTCCTTCTAACAGGAGGAAAGTATTGTGCTCCAGCATCTTCTCTCCACCATCCCTCCCAGGCAGATGGCCAGGACTATCAGCTCTAATAGTACACCTCACTATTTAAGGAGAAGATAGAGCCTGAGTTCTTATTTTGCTGCCCACCAGATGGTTAATAGATAGAGCGCTGAACATCTGCACTGTGAGAGAAGGGAAGGACTTTGTGTCAGATCTCCAGCTTGGCTTTTACATTTGTGGACTTCAGCCAAAGTTGCTAAAACAATCACACAAAGGACAATGACATGGGATGGGTAAAATGATGCCATGTTGTAAGGACTTAGGGCTCACTGTAATTGTTTGAATGAAAGTACTCCAAGGAGGGGCTACTATTGTATCATGTCATGAATAGAGGGGTTGGGATCATGATAAAACAAAACAATGAAAGTGATTAGACCAGGCAGACATTCAAGAATGCATTAGAATAGCAATTGCTTAAAAGGGTTTGTTTTCAGTACGTGGCATGTTCATCTATATACACATGGAAGAAGAATTAATCAAAACCCCAATTGATTTAATTGCTTCAGATGAAATATTTAGAGAGTTGATGAAAGATACAAAGATGATGAAATGGAAAGAAGAGGAGAAAAACTAGAATATATATAGAACACTTTTAAACTTAAGAAAGTTTTTTAAAAAAGATAAGATTAATCTCCCAGAATGAATTAAATGTGAATGAGAAATCTTCTTGGAACAGAGTGCAAACAATTATACAGTATTTCAGTGTGGATAGTTATGCAAGTAGAAGTAAGAAAAAGAATGCTTGGTGGATTGATGAAATGAAAGAGGCCATGGATGAAAAACAAAGGAATATTTTTTTAAAAAATGATTGTTGCAAAAAAAAGGATATAATAGATTGCATAATATAGAGAATGTAGTAGAAAAGATAGCTGGGAAAAATTAATAAAAGAGAGCAAGGAATTATTTAAGATTATGGAGGAATTAATATGGCGCCACATCAGCAGTCCTAAGTTTTATTCTTATGAGGATAAAGTAGGATTCCATTGTAAGGAGTGGATGATGATAACACCTTCTAGATAAAAGTTAAAATTAAGACCAAACAAAATAACAAAACAAACATGGGATTTACCGTACTTCCTTTAACATTTCTACTAGTAATTGTTAGGCTTGTTTAGGCTGTGAATCAAAGGAGTTTCTCTTTGTAGGAAATGAGAGGCAGCTCATTTCTTCTTTTCAGCATTTTTAAATTCTTACTTTTCAATGCAATGAGAGTCAATCACAGCAGTATCAGAAGCTCAGCTACTGATATTTAATTCTTGGCTTAGACTTATTTTGTCAGTCCTGGACTGCTCTTCTGTGTGAAAGGATGCACTTTAATCCATCAGAAAGAAGTCCCTTAAGCAGAAGCTTCTTTCATGTGGCCTTTCCCGGACCATTTTATACAACCTTGGCTGGTCTTAAGCTAAAAAATTTGACCTCCCAACAATTACTCAAAACTGAGCAGCATTATCATTTGAACTGACTTCCCAGCTTTTTTGTGCTATCAAAAACAATAAGGCATGGCTCACTATGTTTATACCCTGACTTACACAAACTACAACTGTGCTATTATTTGGGCTCAGTGCAACACCCTTCTTTCAGCATTAGTATTGCAAACTCTCCATGGCCCAGTATCTCTGCCCTCATAGTAGAAAAGAAGTAGACACAATAACGCATGTTCTTTTATATTGCAATTTTATATGATTTATATTACATCAAAATCTTTTTTTTTCTTGTAGCAGCAATCCCTAGGCAATCTGTTGCTGTGCTAATTTTCTGATTGTTGATAAGGTTTTTATATAATTTACAATGGTGGAAAGTTGGTTTAATATCAAGGCTTCAGCAGAAGTTTCATAATAGGAATAAAGATGGGTTGCTGTATATTATTATTAGTGTTTATTTTCATTCTTCCTCCACTCTTTTTATCTCTGTTTTATTTCCTAGATAAGGGCTATGATTAAATTAATGTAATACTTAAGATTTTAAGCAGAGCAGCATGGTGGCTGAGTGGAGAAGATACTTGCCTCCCATTTGAAAGGTTGAAAGTTCTATCCTAGGTAGTAACAGATGTGTCTCTCCTAAAGCGCAAAGAGAAAATATCTGCTGCAAATTGAACTCCCATGTAGGCATCAGGAAGGTCATCCAACCAATAAATGCTCAGCTCCATTCAGTCACCCTGACGACTCGAAATCAAGGCACTACACAGAGTCATAAAAAGAAAAAAATATTTCAGCAGGGAAAGTAATAAATGAATTGGATACAAATTTTAAAAGTGGGAACTTGGCAAAAGGGACTAACAAAAACCTTCCAAAGTGATTAGTTGATTGGTTAGTTGGTTGATTGATTGATTGACTGACTGACTGAACATGGGCCATCATCTTGCTGTTGAGTCATTATAATCACATAGATTTTTTCACCAATGACAATCTGTTCCTAATCTGGTCTTTCAGGACTTCCAAGGATGCACCCATGGCCACTGTAACTGAGTCTACTCACTTTGCTGCTGGCCTTCCTTTTCTCTCTTTCCTTCCACTCCAGCAGTGGTCAGAATCAAAACTAAATTTGGGTTGTGAGGCAAAGCTGGAAAGAGTATTGCTTAGATTAGTCCCTTCAGTTTTCTTAGCAAGATTTCAATGTTTCCTTTGCCTCTTTAATCCAATACTATGCCAGGGCAGGTTATAAAATGGATTAGGCTTTGTCAGCTATTATTGGTAGGAGAAGGGAGAGTCAAGTGACCAGACATGACTAGGAAGAGAGGTAATAGAGGTCAGAGCAGGATTGACAATAAGGTCAGTCAGTATACGGTTAACATCTGTGGTAGGATTCTACCAGTTTGGACTGGTTCGGGCAACTGGTAGTTCTGGTGAGCATTTGGCCCTACCCACCCCTACTTTTTCCCATGCTTTATTTCCTGGTTTTGTAGCACAGCTGATTTGCACAGCAGAATAGTTTGCTGCGCCTCAGCTGTTTCAGTCACTTTGTGCTGTAGGTATTAGACTTTAAAATGGGCTTTTTAAAATGTAGAGTCACCCAACTGGTTGTTATACCTGTTGAACCACACCACTGGTTAGCATATTGCTAGAAAGGCCTTCATTTCACAAGTGAAGAAAGTCCATGAAAGCCCACTATTTTAATTTAATTCTTTTCTCTATATCACCATACACCCTAAGGTTTCATGCCATTTATATAGCAAAGACCATTTAAGTTGTTAAAAGGCCACTACCCAGTATCAGGAATCAAATGAATTAAAAAGGAGAGCTGCCAAAACATTGTGTGTTCTTTACAGTATATGCACTTTTCATCCCTATTTATAAAGAGCAGAGACCTTCTTACTGTATGAATGATCATGAAGATAAACCAGCTAAGCTGAAAGCTGTTATTTCGCTGAGCTGGCTTTTCTCTTTCCTATTATCGTTACATTGATCAACGTATCAGTTGATTCAGGGGAAATATTTTTACCCCAGTTGCAGTTTTGTATATACTTTGTTCTTTTATGTTTTATGCTGTTTTTAAGATGCTGCCCAGAGTTGTGAATTTGAAGATGGGTGGCCAAACAAACAACAAACTCTAGACAACAAAAGAATATGTGGATTCCTAGGGTACCAGCCTGTGGATGGGAATTCTGCTATAATTTTAAACGTGTGTGTGTGTGTGTGTGTGTGTGTGTCCATGGTCTTTTTTTATGCTGAAGTCAGCAACATAAGAAATGAATTAGTTACCATTTATAATGTTGCCATTAAAATGGAAAGTCTATTCTCAATTAATGTAAATTCCTTAAAGACTCTAGTGACAACATGAGTTTGTGAAGTGGTAAATATTATTGCAGTGATTTATGGTTGCTTCAGAAAGCAAATAATTCATGTTCCCTTTGCCAGCTCACATTCCATGTTCCCTCCTATCTAATACATTTTTTAAATTCCAGAGATAGTTGAACAGCTTTGTGAATTTTTGCAAGAAAATGGTTGAATCTTAAACATTATTATATTTCATCATTGTAGTTTGTGGACATAAATAGATGAATAAGTTTGTTTATATGTACTGAGAGATTTTAGAGGTTTTGGGTTTTTTTAGCCATGAAGGGTTGGGACTGGCAACATCTCACCAGGAATCTTGCAACTATCAGAAATATTTGTATTGGCTAGTCCCACTATATTGTTACCCTTCTGTCTGTTTTTTTTTTTTTTTGGTTCCTTGATTGGACTGTTATTTACTGTTCAAGCTCTTGGTCTAATGGTAATCTTACTCTTAATTCTTGTTCATCTTGAAGTAGATTGTTGGTGAAGTGGTGTTTTGATCTTTTCGTTTCCTTTTTGGTTGTCTTTTTTGAATAGTACGTAGATCTTGTTTATCTCAAAGTATCTGCTGATGACCAATTTACCAAAAAGGAAAGAATACAACTAAATAAACAAGCAAGTGAGCGCCAAGGACCTCATACTAACCCTTTTCTAATCATATGTTGAAATTGCTTATTAACTACCTTTGAGCTGTTCAAAACCTTAAAATGACAAGTTCTCGGATAAGAGATAAGAAGAAATCATGTTATTTAAGAAAAATGTGAAAAGTTACTAAAATTGTTTATATTTGTTATGATGAATATTAGGAGTCATATATTTATATATTTTCTTTTTTGTTACTATATTCTTAGTTTTCTTTATTTTCTTTTTTATTTCTGTTCTTTATGTCTCTTCTAATTTTATCCCTTGCATTGTTTACTCCTTTCTACTTTTCTATCTTTCTTTCAGTTACTTTTTACTATTATTATTATAAACTTAAGTACAGTTACTCAGGGGAAAAGAATGAGTGGCAGTAGATGCTTGAAATCTGTATTGGATAGTTCTGGATATTCAGAATATAAAAGCCAGACATTTGGAAGAGATTTTTTGTATGGAACATGATAGCAGTGTTCCAATGTTTGAAGGGCTACAGATACAGATAATCAGAGTTGGAAGGGACTTTGTAGGTCATCTAGTCCAACCCCCCCACTCAAGCAGGAGACCCTACACCATTTCTGACAAATGGCAGTCCAATCTCTTCTTGAAAGTCTCAAGTGATAGCGCTCCCACAACTTCTGAGGGCAAGCTGTTCCATTATTTGATTGTTCTCACTGTCAGAAAGTTTCTCCTTATTTCCATGTTAAATCTCTCCTTCTTCAGTTTCCATCCATTATTCCTTGTGTGGCCTACAGGCACTTTAGAAAATAGTTTGACCCTGACTTCCAGTTTGAATCTCTTTGCTGACAGACCGAAACCGAGATCATGTACAGTTTCGATCCGTGCTCACCGCTGGAGTGCCCCAAGCTTGCTGGTTTTGGGGCTAAGCCACCCCATAGAGGTGGTGAAGAGGGGGTTATTGCCAGCAGGATTGAGAAGAGCTGTATCTCTCCTCCTCAGCTGGCCATTACTCCCTTTCCTGAAGGCAGTTGCAGTGGTGGTCAGAAATGGCCACCTCAAAGAAGAACTTGACCGGAAAAGAATGTGCAGGAGGAAGATAAGAAGAGAAAGTTTTGGATGACCAGGTTAAACCACAAAAGCAACAATGTAAGGTACCCTGGATTTTAAAATATAAAAAAATAACATTGTTCCCAAAGAAGCAGCAGCGAAGGAGAGAGGGAAGGGAAAGGACTTGGTTTTTTTTTTCTTTCCTTCCTTATACTGACAGCTAAGAGAGATAAGCAAGAAATTGAAAAAAAAAAATCCACTTTGACATCAATAGGCATTTAAGCTGAAAATAAAATGTCAAAGGGATAATAAAGATTTCTGGATACTTAAAAGCTTTTAAAAGCAGGAAAGGAGAGAAAAAGAATAAAATGGCAGGATCTGGAAAAATGGAGGAGACTGCCTGGAATTAAAAGAAATTTACAGTGAAATCTCAACAAGATTCCTAAAAGATACATTTGAACTGAAGAAGCAAGAAGAAATGTTCTTTGGATTACTTGGATTACTTGGTGATCTTTGGATTTTTGGTTATTGCATTTAAATGACTAAAATCAATTGGGTGGTTGTTTAAAAGTGTTTAAAATGGTACCACTTTTAGAAGAGCTGAAAATGGAACTTAAAAAGTACAAAGAAGATGCACAAGAAGGGAGAGGTTCTTTTGGCTTCGCATTTCAACTCTTAGAAATGGAGATCTGGAACTATAAGAAACAACAAGAAATGCTTGCAGAACAAGAAGATTGGGACAAAGAAGAAGCCATCTTTAATGATCAAGTAATTTTATGTGGAGGAAAAAAAGGAAAGGGGGGAAAGAGAATGAAAAGTTTAAGATTTGAAAAAACAACCGAAAAAGAAGAATAGTTTGAAAAATAAGTATAATATTAGAAAGCAACAGAAGAGGGGATTACAGAAGAGAGAATTAGAAGGAGAGAGACAAGGAGGTAAAAAGGGAAGGGAGAAGAAGAGGGGGAAAAAGGAAAGGAAAAGAAGTTAGAAAGAACAGAAACAAAATATAGCGAAACAGAGAAAAGATATAAGAATTGAAAGTATAAACCTAGACAGTGGGTGAAAACTTAATTGTAAAAGGGATTCTGCAAAGGTACATAAGATAGTTTTGTTATATTACAAATAGAAATAATTTTAGAAAATATGATTAAAATGATGGATAAAATATTTATCGTAATCTAGTGGAATGTTTGTTAATAAATAAATGAAATAAAGTGAATGAGATAATTAAATTAGGAAAGGATGGGAACATTTTAACTATTATTAATGAAGATGTTAAGATTTTAATGAATATTAATGATAGAATTGAATTGGAATGGAATGAGTGCTTTATTTACACACACACACACACACACATATACCTTTTTAAAAGAATATAGTGTGTATTTTAAGAATGTACCAAGCAGAATTCGATTGGAAGTTATGTATTATATCGAATGTTATAATCTTAAAAGTATACATTGAAGCTTAAATAAGAGTTGAATGGATAAAATTAAAAGATATAAAGGTGTCATACTCCAATTAGTAACTATAGGGGAAAATTTGTTTAATGAGAAAAGATAATATGAAATTGAAACAGGACAGACAAAAGTATAATATAATGATTTGAATTGAAATGAGATAATCAAAATAAAGTTGAGAAAATTAAAAGAGGGGAAAAAACTAGGTACAAAATGTAAAATATGGAATAGAACACAAAAATGAGCATGAAATTGAGTTTGTGTCTGTATGAAGTAGTGATAACCCGGGACCATGCTATTTTCAAAAAAAGATGTTTTATTTGTATTATGTTTTTTTCTTTGTGAAAACCCAAATAAAAATTTCCAAAAAAAGAAAGAAAGAAAATAGATTGATGCCTTCCTCTCTATGGCAGCCCCTCAAATATTGGAAGACTGCTATCATATCTCCCCTAGTCCTTCTCTTCACTAGACTAGCCAAGCCCAGTTCCTGTAACCGTTCTTCATATGTTTTAATCTCCAGTCCCCTAATCATCCTGGTTGCTCTTCTCTGTACTTTTTCTAGAGTCTCAACATCTTTTTTATAATGTGGTGACCAAAACTGGATGCAGTACTCTCGGTGTGGTCTTACTAAGGCTTTATAGAGTAGTATTAGTACTTCCCTTGATCTTGACTGTATCCCTCTGTTAATACAATTTAGGATTGCATTAGCTTTTTTGGCTGCTGCTGCACACTGCTGGCTCATGTTTAGCTGGTTGTCCACTAAGACTCCAAGATCCCTCTCACAGTTACTGCTATAAGGCCTGGTTTCACCCAGTCTATATGTGTACTTTTGGTTTTTCTGCTACAAAGAAGGGATCAGCCTATTTTCCAAAGTACCAGAAGCAGAAACAAGAAGCAACAGATTGAAACTAATCAAAGAGAGAAACAATCTAGAACTAAGGAGAAACTTCCTAACAGTGAGAGCAATTAACCAGTGGAACAGCTTGCCTTCAGAAGTTGTGGGTGCTCTATCACGGGAGGCTTTTAAGAAGAGACTGGACTGCCACTTGTCTGGAATGGCATAGGGGGTCCAGCTTGTGCAGGGGATTGGACTAAAAGACCTCCATGGTCCTTTCCAACTCTGCTATTTTGTTATTGTATTATTCTAACTGAGTCTCCTTCTAAGCTCAGTCAACCATCTCATGAACATGGTGGCACCCAACTAGGAAGGTGAGGCTCTCGCTCCTGGAGCGCTATCTCCCTATAAAGCCACCACCTGCACCAGAAATCACTTTTAAAGCTGCCGCCTGCACCAGTAACCATGAGTAAACCAGAGCCCAAAAAACAAGCCCCAAAATGCTAGATTCTGAAGCCGTGGAGCCCTAATAATGCTGGTGGAGTTCCTGCTAGCTGATCCGGAGCCCTCCTCCTTCCCCAGAGAAGTGAAGCTCTTTCCATGGAGCCCTATTAACCACACTGGTGGAGCTCTTGAACTGGATCACTTGGAGCCAGCGGAGTGCAAACAACATACCTTCATTTAAATCCCTCACACAGCTGATAGAAGTATCTTCCACGCCAGACAACATGTTTCCATTAATATCCCCCACACAGTTTCCCTGGAGCCACATCGGACAGCTGGCAGGGAGAAACAAAGAGGGAGGAGAAAGCCCTGAGGCTTTTAGGAGCTGAAAGTCACCCTGGACGGGTGGTAAAGGCAGAGGAATGCTTTGGTGGTCGCGTGGAGAGGAGAGTCTCCTCGACTGACGCGAAGAAAACCCCTCCATCTGAACTAAAAAGAGAACTGCCAGCATGGCTAAATCGAAGCCAGAAGGCAGCTGAGACAGAAGTGAAAAAGAAAGGAAAGATCTTGTAACAGCGTCCTTAGTCTTGGTAAGAATCACTCCAATTTCTGCAGTGGAATTTTCCTTGGAAAGTGGGACTCAAAGGAGGAAAATAGCTGCGATTAACGATCTGGAGTGACTGTCAGATTTAGTTAAAAAAAAAGATATTGCAACTAGAAGTAACTTTAAAAGTAAAGGATAAATTGGATTGGTTAACCCAAATTTCTGGACTGTATTTTTATTACTACTCAACTTGAAGAACTGTAGGAAACTATTGGAAAACAATCTTATTCAGAGACATATTGATTGTAGTTAAAGTGTTTTAATTCAGCAAGTTTTGCTCTCTTTCAAAAATCCAGCGTGCTTTGAACATCTTGTTACAGCTAGCCTATTGTTTACAGAGTAATAGCAGCAGCAATCAGAGCAATAAATTCCTCCCACCCAATAAATCACAGCTGCTAGTAAAACAATTAACTCTTTCCTTGCAGACTCTCAATACTACCTCATTACTTTAATCAAACACTGATTAATTCATTACCTCAAAACTTACAACTTTTCTACCTCATCACCTGTATCAATGATTAGATAATCAATTTCTTTAAAATATTTCATTAATGGTTTAATTGATTTATTGTTTTAATTGATTCATGTGATTAGAGTGTTTAGTGCAAATAGTGTAATTACTGATTAGTTTAAAAGATCAAGATTCATGTAATTTAATTGATTAGTAAAATCAGTGATTTAGTGAATTTAATTGAATAGTGTGATTAATGATTAGTGTAATTAATTGATTAGCAATTGGTGTAATTAATTGATTAGGCTGATTGTTGCTTAGGAAAATTATTTGACTAGAGAGATTACTGCAATTGATTGATTGGTGTGATAATGGCTATATTGATTACCCAAAATTGTTCCATTAATTAATTTAATCAACGTACCATCTTAACATACCTACCATGCCAAGAAAAATATCCAATGCCAAACCACAACCTAAAGAGAAAGTAATCCCTGCCAATGAGCCACAAGACTCCTGCACAAGCCTTAAATGCTACAAAACTCTAAAGGATAATGAAAACTCCATCGAATGTTCTCTATGTAACAAATACGCTCATCATGACTGTTTGGGATTACCCGAGCAAATGATTCAATACCTAGAATCATCCAATGAGTTTCCATATCTCTGCAAATCATGCAGACCCAAATTGGATCTGTTGGAAAGAGTTGATACCATTGAAACACGAATAACATCCCTTGACACCATAGTAGCATCCCTGGATGCCTTAAAAAAAAAGATTATCCAACCTTGAAAAAAAAGACACAATGCAAAAACCTGAACATCCAATAGCTACAAACCACATCTCTACCCAACAACCACAACCCAATCCACAACCCAATCCACAAAAAAACATAAGCCGGACAAATAATTATTGTAATGTTGAGGCAGTCAAGTTGTTTGATCATGAACAACTGAATTATGATTATCTTTCTTGGAGTATAGTCTTGCATTTATATACATTTTTAGATATCCTCCATCATTGGTTAACTTTGGTTACTGCTTAATTTTCATTACTGTTTAGTACAGTAATCCATACAATTAATTATCTCTAGTTAAAGTCTAACATATGTCTACTTCCTCTCTCTAATCCTCCTTTATCAATAGATTCGTGACTTTGTTTGCCTGAGTTGTATTTGCTTGGAAACATTCTTTATCTGAGGTTTGCCATCCGAGATTGGAACATTCCTGCAATTACAACTCTACAAATAATGATATCCCAATCCTCATCAGAGAAGCTGTTGAGCATGAACGGAAATGTCCAAATGCCATCTTATTTGGTCTAGAGGACATCAATGATAATGATGACACCACAACTGTCCGAAACATCATCAGTGATTATCAAGCATCAACCATCTCCCCTGATGAAATACTTATTTCCCACATTGGCCAAGAGCTCAAAAACAGAGACGGCTCTGTGGCCCCACGCTTCTGCAGGGTCATTTGCAAAAACGAATCAAGCAAACGTAAATTCATTTACACTATAAATTCATTCACCAAAACCAACACCAACCATAAGAACCTCTGTTGTCACCCTGACCTAACCATACAGCAATGTGCCCGCTCCCATGTACTCTGCGCTGAACTCAAAAAACGTCTAGACAATGGAGAGAAGGACCTGTTGACTACCATGCTGACTGTATCAAAAGTAAGTCACACAATCTGCAACTCAGCTTTAACCTTCAACCACAACCCTACCTCAACCAATTCACCATCACCCAAGACTAGGCATGCATGCCCCTAACTACCTCAATTCCAACTACTGCTGGCCTTAAATGCAAACTACTCAATGCAAGAAGCCTTGTGAATACAATACCTGAATTTTTCCTCTTACTAAATATGGCTAAATTTAACATCATATTTGTCTGTGAAACATAGCTCAATGCATCTCTCCCTGACTCCATTACCACAGTAAGAGACTATCATGTTTACCGATCAGATCATGAAATTCGTAGAGAAGGTGGTGTTGCTATCTTCTGTAAAAAGTCCCTACATCTAAAAAACATCCAAGTTACCCAGGAGCTTGCTCTTCCTGAGACCATCATCTGTGAACTATCCTTAAATATCACATTTCGATTCTTACTATGTTACGGAACCCCTGATTATGACATCGAACATGTAAACAAGCTAAATACACTCCTAACATGGGCAGCATCCTGCCCACATGCTTTTATCTTTCTTGGTGACTTCAATCTACCTCATATTGAGTGGACCCTAAATGAATGTACAACTGAATCCACACATGCAACCTTCTACAATGCTGTTACAAATCTGGGATTGGAACAACTAGTAACCAACAACGCTAGACTAAACAACTGCCTTGATCTCATCTTCTTCAATAGTTTGAATTTAATTTACGGAATACAAACTAAAGAACCCTTTTCCAGCGGTGACCACAATATGATTGACTTTTGTCTCAACACAAAAATCATCACACAAAATGCCCACATAAAAATCATCACAATGATGTAATCCCCAATTATACCTTCAAAAAAGGCAACTATGATCTTATAGACAATGATCTCTCATCCCTTGATTGGCAATCTCTATTCACTGGATGCAATACTGTTGAAGACCATTACAACATATATTTACTTGAAGTCAAAAGAGTCATCAAACTATATGTACCAACAACAGCTCCCAAAACAAAAAAACAAACAAAAAAAAACAGATTACCCATAAAAACAAGGAAACTTCAATCCAAAAAGAGATTACTTTGGCAGAAAAACAAATCTGGTCACGTTGCCAATTTCAAAAGCCGATACAAAAATTTATTCCACCAGATAAAGCCTGAATGCACCAATTATCACATTAAACAAGAGGAAAACCTTCTATGCACCAATTCCACCCATGCTTTTTACAATTTTGTAAACAACAAACTAAAAGACTCAATGTCCATCCCACCCCTGATAGGACCTAATGGTAAAGACTGCAATGACAACACCATTAAAGCCAACATCTTGAACACATTCTTTGGTTCAGTATTTGTAAACAGCAATGGATCATGCCCAGTATTTCCTAGCCGAACCACAGACAACTACAATGATCTAATACATATTGATTTTACAGAAGACAATGTTGAAAAAGCACTATGCAATCTAAAACCACCCCTATCTATTGGACTGGATGGAATATGTGCCTACTTCTTAAAAATGCTATCCACTGCCATAGCCGAACCTCTAAGCATAATGTTTGAAAAATCTTTCAGGACCAGCTCCTTGCCAAAACTATGGTCACAAGCCACCGTCATCCCCATCTTCAAAAAGGGAGACCCCAGCCTAGTTGAAAATTACAGACCAATCTCCTTATGCTGCGTCACCTGTAAAGTCCTGGAATCAATTATTAACCAATCCATTATCCTCCACTTAGAAACAACATACTCTCCAATAAAAAATTTGGTTTCAGGAAAAAACTATCCTGTAATCTGCAACCCTTACACTGCAAAAACATATGGACTACACAACTCAATCAGGGCAAAGCAATCGACGCAATCTACATAGACTTCTGTAAAGCCTTTGATTCAGTGGTACACGACAAACTACTTCTAAACTAAAATCTTATGGTATCTCTGGACAACTGCATAACTGGATAGAAGCATTCCTGTCAAACAGACAACAAATGGTCAAAATTGGGAGTGTCCTATCAAATTCTGTACCTGTCAATAGTGGTGTCCCCCAAGGCAGTGTTCTAGGACCAACTCTTTTCATACTCTACATAAATGACCTCTGTGATCACATTAAGAGCAACTGCGTTCTTTTCGCTGATGATGTAAAGCTGTTCAATACCACAGACAATACTACTACCCTCCAAAAAGACCTTGACTATATATCAGAATGGTCAAACAAATGACAACTTCAAATCTCAACAAATAAATGCTCTGTCTCACATATTGGCAAAAAAAATCAGAAAATAAAATACAAGCTGAATAGTCAAGATCTTGTTGATGATCCAAGCTCTGTAAAGGACCTTGGAATACTCATCTCTAATGATCTAAGTACTAGAGCCCACTGTACATAGCCAAAACGGCATTAAGAGTTGTTAACCTAATCCTACGCAGCTTTTTCTCTGGTAATATCACACTACTAATTAGAGCATACAAAATGTTTGCTAGACCAATACTCGAATACAGCTCATCAGTCTGGAACCCACATTATGTATCTGATATTAGCACAGTTGAGAAAGTCCAGAAATATTTCACAAGAAGAGTTCTCTACTCCTCTACTTGTTGTAGAATACCTTATGCCACCAGACTCGAAATTCTAGACCTAGAAAACCTTGAATTATGCCGTCTTCAGTCTGATCTAAGTATGCTATACAAAATCATACATTGCAATGTCCTACCTGTCAATGAATACTTCAGCTTCAACCATAACAACACAAGAGCAAACAATAGATACAAATTCAAGGTTAACCGCACCAAACTTGATTGCAGGAAATACGACTTCAGCAACAGAGTGGTCAATGTCTATTCTACCTGACTCTGTGGTTTCTTCCCCAAACCCCCAAAACTTTAACCTTAGACTGTCTACTATTGACCTCACCCCTTTCCTAAGAGGTCTGTAGGGGGCGTGCATAAGCGCACCAACATGCCTACCGTCCCCGTCCTATTTCTTTTATTTTTCGTATATGCACCCATTTCATGTATTCATAACTATGTATATACTTGTACCTATTATCTTGTAAGCAATTGACAAATCAAAATAAATAAATAAATACAAAATAAAAACAAGCATATTGCCATCACAAGATGGAAGGTGAAAGATTCAATCTGAAAGACAGTGGTGAATGTTTTGGTTTCATTTTGATCTGGAAAGTTTTCCTTAAGGTTCTGCTACAGTAGACTCATGTGTCATTTCAATGTTTGTATTAACTACAGTATCTATTTCTTTGCTAAGCAGTGGAGAAACAAATCACAAAGAGTGGAGAATGAGTCAAAATATTGCTGGTCAAACCATTTGCATCCCAGTTCATACTTGTGAAAAAAAAATGCTGAAGTTTTGTGAGTAGCATTAAAAAGGGTTATTTTGAACTAGAAGTAAAAGATGAATATATCATTGAGGTACACTACTGGAATAAACTACTTGAAAGTTTCTTCCCCAAACCCCAAAACTTTAACCTTAGACTGTCTACTATTGACCTCACTCCTTTCTTAAAAGGTCTGTAGGGGGCGTGCATCAGTGGACCTACCGTCCCTGTCCTATTGTTTCTTTTTTATTTTTCTTATATGTATCCATTTCATATATTCATAACTGTGTTTATACTTATACCTGTTATCTTGTAAGCGATTGACAAATCAAATCAAATAAATAAATAAATAATAAATAAATAATAAATCATAGAGTGTCTTTACTGGGTTCCTAATTGTCAGAAAATGACGATAATGCATACATGTTTGCTAGTACATATAAATGATGGTTTTTACTTGTTTAGATCTCTGTTGTGAATTTTGAATGACGTGGCACAGTGTTATTCAAAGAAATCTTATCAATTGCTTGTTCAACCTTCTCTCTGAACACAGTATTTGTCATTAGGTTGCTTTTTACCTATAGTATGGTATGACTTTGTATTTCCTTTTGCTACAGAGAACAAATGCCCGAATGATACCTTGGGTTATTTATTTTTTTAATCTACCCTTGACAATAAAAGTTATTGCTTCCTGATCAGAACAAATTGTTTTGTGCTTATATCAAAAGAAAAACTCTATTGGCTTGCTAGTGCATTTATTTATTTGAAAGTGCTGCAAAAGCTGACATTATCAGACAAACGAGCACAGCAGAATACACACACCAATAAGGCATGAATGACATCTGAGCCCAATGAAATATCATCTTTAGATATTAATCAAATTTACATTCACAGTTCTCCTTTTTTTTTTTTCATTTGCAAGATTACAGTTCCACTTGGCACTGCACATATGGACTCCCAGTCAGTAACTCAGTTGAAACTTTTTAGCTATTCCATTCTCTGAGTTTCTGTACTTACTTTGTCACTTATATTATCACATGTATGCTTCAATTTACCAATTTTCAACCCCAGTTCCAGTTGGCAAGCAGTGAATGCTGGATGCCAAGACCTGAGGTGTGAGGCAGCTAACTGATGAGTTGCAATGAACTCTAAAGATCAGTAATTGTCCATGGGCCAAAATTTAACAGTCACTGATATACCGTAGTTAGATTCCCAGCCCATTTAGTATCAGAGTACAGATATAGTTTGCTAATCAGAGATAATATTTTCTGTATGATTATTCTTTTCTTCCATTTCTAAATGTCTCCCACACAACTGGCAGAATATCACTTGAATCATATTATTATAGAAATAGCACTAGGCATCTGTTAGTATAATTGGTGTAATTGATTGTTTCCATTCATCTGTGAAGCATACTTGAGCTTTTGTCCCTACAAAATTAGACTTAATTGAATTCATATTCATATGGCTAATAAGTGCTCAAGGAAATAATGCTATCAAAGCCAGCACAACTGAAAGGCAGGCTGAAAATTAAGGTACATTCAAGGCAATGTTAAATATCTATGAAGATTCTCAATCACCCAGGTCATTGTTATCCCAAAGGAATAACAAAAAGGCAACTAGAATTTCTTGTTTGTTTTTCTTTGAAAATGTTTTGATTCTTATCCAAAAACTTGTACTATTTAGATCAAGGTAGGGTGGGGGAAGAAGAAGAGGAGGAGGAAACAAGGGAAGTGGGTGGAGGAGGAGAAGAGAGAAAGGGAGGAGAAGGGAAGGAGGAGAGGAGAGGAGAAGATATGAGTAGTACTTAGATAAGACACCATTAGAGCAGAGGTCCCCAATCTTTTGGACACCAGGGACCAGTTCCACAGGGAGAGGTTTTTCTGTGGATCTGAGGGGATGTGGTTTCGCATGCTGCATGTATCCTATGGATAGAGCTTTGCTTTTTTGAGTGGACCAGTTTCTGGCATGCCGTGGACTGGTGCCGGTCAATGGACCGGGGGTTGGGGACCCCTGCATTAGAGAATCTTATTTATCTGGAAATGCACCCAAATTCCAGGTACATTTTATCATACGTGGTGGTCTTGTAAGTATGCTATATCATATTAGATACATTTAATAATGACAATGCAGAAAATATTTAAAATGCAAATATTAATGAAACCTCAAGCCTTCTTTGAGGTATTATGGACAAATTGGTTGAAAAACAATTTGGGACATTATTTCCCTACAGGGTGACTGCTGGAAATGCACCCAAATTCCAGGTACATTTTATCATACGTGGTGGTCTTGTAAGTATGCTATATCATATTAGATACATTTAATAATGACAATGCAGAAAATATTTAAAATGCAAATATTAATGAAACCTCAAGCCTTCTTTGAGGTATTATGGACAAATTGGTTGAAAAACAATTTGGGACATTATTTCCCTACAGGGTGACTGCTGCAAGGAGTCACCAAAAGGGGACATCAACTGTTGAAAGACTGGGCTTGAAAATTGGCAGAGATGGCAAAATTAACATTGACTAGAGACAATGGATTAGATAAATTTATAAGAGATTGGAAACCATTTGTGGACTTTCTGTGTGTTAAATACAAGCACAGATGGTTAACAGAGGGATTTAAAAATTAGTTTTATCTTTGCGGTTATCTGTTGACTCTTTATCTCTCTCTCTCTCTCTCTCTGTGTGTGTGTATCAAATAGAGGTTGGATTGACTGAATAGCTAGATCAATAGGTTTCTATATTATAGGCATGTTTTATGTAACATAGTATATTTTTATTAAATACAGATGAGAAAGTTTATAACTACTTTTTTTTTAAACAAATTTTATTAATTTTACAGAAAACACAATACACACAAAACACAAAACATAAACAAAACTAAAAGATCTTTTCTGAAGGCTGTCTGATCCCGGGTTGAAACTCTTCACACAGACACAAATTCAAACATCATATTCACTTTATATATCCTTCCATATCTTATTATCATTTTCTTTTATATATATATATATATATATAAATCAATTTTATCAATTTTATAAAAACAATGCACAAAGAATCAAGGCATAACAGCTTATAAATTCTTTTCTAAGAAAAAATAATAAAAGAAGAAAACCAATAGAACATAATAATTCCAAATTATAGTATCAATACTTTATCTATTTAACTTCATATCTTATCCCAGCTTCTCCTTTTCATCCAAATTATTTCTTGTTAATTAAAATTTTATTGCCTTTTATCAATATACAAAACCCAAAAAGACATAACAAAACCTTTATATATCCTTCCATATCTTATTACCATTTTCAATAACATTCTTTGTCTGTTCTATTTCCAACTATCCATTCATCTTTTTTCTTTTACTATACTTCTCCTATACACCAATTGGAGTAACGTCTTTAACTCATTATCCTAACTTAAAAGTACTTCATATAACAACTTTTCTTGGGATTCTGTTTAATAGATTCTAAAATTACACAATGAATTTTATACACATATAAAAACACAATCTTATGTACCCTCCAGAATCCCTCTTTTATCCTAAATTAAATTCACCCATTGTCTCTGAATAAACTTTTTTTCTTTAGATCTTGCTTCCCACCATTGAGGCTTCTCCTCCCCCCCTTTCTCTCTTGCTTATTCTTCTCCTTGCCCTTTTTACCCCTTTGTCTCTCCTCCTCCCTTTTCTTACTCCCTTTCCTTTGCTTTCTAACCTTGCCTCCACCTTTCCGCTCATTTTTTTCTTTTTTGGTTGTTTTTTCAATTCTTAAAATATCCTTTTTCTCCTCCTCCCCAGAAAGAACTCATTGTTCATCAAAGATGGCTTCTTCTTCTTCTTCCTCTTCTTCTTTGTCCCAGTCCTTCTGCTGCGTAGTCAACTTTTCATAAGTACATAACGCCATTTCTGAAAATTGAAACAAAGTGCCCAAAGTATCTTCCTTTTTATATTTTTGATATTCAGTCTTTAGTTCATCCACAAGCGATGCCATTCATGAAAAGAGAAATTTTTCCCAAAACAACCACAAATATTTTTAATCAAAAATAATTCAAAAAAAGTTCCAAAAATTAATACTTTTCTTCCTTCTTCTCTTTCTCTTTCTGGGGTTAATGTTTAATCAAAGAGGTCCAATTACCATATACCTTTCTTTGGGATTCTAGGCAATCTCCTCCTTTTTCAGCTTCTGCTCCAATTTTTTTCCCTCTCCCTTCCCACTTGCAACATCAATTTTAAATAATCAGAAATCCATACCTCTAATAAGGGTTTTCCAATTTCTTAAGTTTTTCAATGTCCAGGAACCCTTTTGTCCCTTAGCTTCAACTTTCAGAATAATTCACCTTCAATGTCCAAACTTATTTCATATCTGCTGTTTCCATGGGGTGGGAGAGTAAAGAGAAAAAAAAGTTCCCTTTAACAGCTTCTCCGCCACTTTCGATCTTCTTAGGGATACAATGTATCCTCCAGCAATTCAAACAGCTCAGTTCCAACAAATTTGAAAGATGTTGATTGACCCGGCTCAGACAGCATTTTCACTCTTCTTGCTTCCTCCAGCACAATCTTACCCGGTTGCTGGCTTCTTCGTGGCGGCCATTGCTGACCACCGCTCCACCGCCTTGGGAAAAAGGGGTTTTTCAGGACGAGGAGGGGGCGACACCCCCAACCCCCTGTCTGGCTCCTCTCTCTCTTCGGCTGTCCCTACAGGGCAGCCATATCCCCCTGACCCATCTGGATCGGGGGTACCTCGGCGGCTAGCACAGCAGGAATCGCGAGCGGTCGCGAATTCCTGCTGCCCCGAAGCCACGCAAAACCGGAAACCAGAAAGTTTATAACTACTTGTACACCTATTATGTAAGGGGAGGAGAACATATCAGATATCCCTTTTAGACTGGAAAGACAACAATCATTTTGATTTTATCTTTAGTTTAGTCAACTTGGGCACTAAAAAGATGAAACATACCTAGTGCAACCCTATGACTGCTAATTACCTCCCTATAATCTTGTTAATATAAGGGCATTACTTCCAATGACTTTAATCTTATTTGTAGGAACTTTTCACATTGCAAATGGGTGCCTAAAGGAAGTTTAAAGAGCAGTGATCAAGAGAAAATTACAGGTAAGACAACTACAGGAAGCTATTTTAGAATAATTATTTAGATGCTGGTGGAAAATTCTATCAGCTATACTTTTATCATCTTGATTGTTCTCTGTTGTTTCTGAGATGTTATCACTCTGAACTCATTCCTGTGAGTCAGTATTTAACGTTATTAAAGTTTAAACTAAGAACTGCATGTAAGCAAATGCCGTGCTTTTTTAAAAAAACCTAAACATTCTGGACCTTCTGAGTCATGTTCAGATATAACTGCTAAACATTACAACAAAAATGCAACTTTACTTCTGGACAAATTTGAAAGTTTATAGCATCGCTGGGAACATCTCCTGTTCTAGATTAACTGAAACCAGTGAGATGTCCACAAACATGTTAGATGTTTGAAGAAGATGGCAAATAAACGAGAGAGAAGAACCTAAGGCTATATCAAGGAAAAGAATCATATCCAATGAAAAGTAGGTGTTACTACCTGTCTTCCCATATTGCCTTACAAGTAGAGTTGCAGTTATCCAGATGTCACAGTGCAGAAGGCAGTGGCTTAATGTTCCTGGAGATCATTAAGTTTCTCCTCTGGCAGTTTGAGTCCTAGCATCATGTGGCAGGGCAAGATCCCACCACTTGCCTCAGCTTCTGCCTACCTAGCAGTTTGAAAGCATGTTATATGCGAGTAGGTAAATAGATACCACTTTGAAGAGATGGCACTTTGTGCAGACAGTCAGATAGATCCCTGCTTGCTCTGGACCTTCCCTGATGCAACACCCATTTGTAAAGTGACTTAAGTGGAGGGAGAAAGTCCCATCTGCGTCTGCAGGGTGCAGTTCATCTTTCTTTGTAGTGTGGAGCTAGCTCCTCTCTTTGGTGCACCAATGATAGTGTGTGAACATGAACCAAATGGGCTAGTAATTAAGGCAGTCAAATAACTACTCTGTATCAGCATTGTAGTTGCTGGCTAATGTAACATCACCATATGATAAACAAACAAACAAATAAAATAATGCAGAAGGCAGAACAGGTATAGAAAACTGGAGCTTTGATCATACCGCTATGATCACTATCCTGACTTTTTATACACTTTTCTCCTTGTGAACGATGGTGTAGAACATGGTTTCTATGTCTCTCTGAAAGTTGTGGAAATCAGGTGACATCCATGCAATCTACCTCTTAGGTCTGAGAGCCTCAGAAAAGGGAACATAAATACAATTCTGAAGACAGACTCTCTCTTTCTGGAAGAATTCAATTTAGTGACCCCATCCTCATCTAGCAAATACACATATGATCCAGTGGGGGGATTCAAATTTTTTTACTACCAGCTCTGTGGGTGTGGCTTGGTGGGCATGGCAGGGGAAAGATACTGTAAAATCTCCAGTCAGAGGTGGAATTTGCTGGTTCTCCAAACTACTCAAAATTTCCGCTACTGGTTCTCCAGAACTAGTCAGAACCTGCTGAATACCACCTCTGATATGATCTGAATGCTGCAGCAATCATGAATGAATGAAAGCATTATTAAAAAGAAAAAAAATAGAAATCTACTTAATAAACGTGAGTCTCATTAATGGATGGAAGTTACAGAGACAGATATAATATGTGGGTTTTGAAATTGAAAGCATTAATCAGCATTAAGTATGTATAATTCTACTGAATGCGGAATACTGAGAATATGTGGGAGTTCTCACAAAGTGGCTGATGCAGAAGATATAAATAGAAAGCAGGCATCAATTAACTATTACTATACATCCATCTCTCTATCCCGTTCATCAGGAAACTATCTTCCACTTTCCTTTGTCCTTTTTCTGGGCATGTGGGCACACAATCAACCAAAACAACTCTCTCTCTTTTTTAATTTTCTAAGACTGCATATATGCAGCCCAGTGGTACTCTTTTTTTATTAAAGTTTTTTTTTAATGTTACAACCTATAAACATTTCAATATCAATTGAATAGTGTGTTGCCTGGGTACATGTTATTTTAGAAAATAATGATCAAAATATTTACAGCAATAGTCATTACATTGATATTCTAAAGTAATAATAATGTTTGCTTATCCATTTTAACAAATCTTTTATAACTAGTTCTTTTCTTACATTTCCATGTTTTCAACTTCTGTTTCTATTAGCCATTGATACAACAGGTCCCATATCAAAAAATATTTTCCTTAATTGTTAATGTTGGTCTATCCATCTTTGCACATTCTAATACTTTTTAAATTGTGTTTTCATCTGTCAGGATTTCTTTACTTTTCCATTGTTGTGCAAATACTAGCTGCAGTTAATACATATAAAATCAAATATATTTTCCTTCTATCACATTTTTCTGGTAGGATGCCCAGCTACATTAAAACCCTGTAGGCTCCATACCTTGATGTTTCCAACTTATCCCATTTATTTGTTTATTAAATGTATAAGGCCACACCACTCTGATAACAACTCTGGGTGGCACATGGCCCACAATACAATTAAAAACATTTGGAAGAAGAGCAGCCATTAAAAATACTAAAACACAGGATTTTTTCCAGTTTGCAAGGCTTCGGCGGCGGCAAGAATCCGCGATCGTGCACGGTTCCTGCTGCGCTCGCTGCCAAAGTTCCTCTGATCCAGCTGGATCTGGAGGATATGGTTGCCCCATAGAAGCAACCGAAGAGAGAGGAGATCCAGGTAGGGGCTTGGGGGTATCGCAAACCCCCTCCTCAGCCAGCTAAACTCCTTTTTCCCAAGGCGGTGGAGCGGTGGTCAGCAATGGCCACCACAAAGAAGCCTGCAGCCGGGTAAGATTGTGCAGGAGGAAGTTGGAGAAAGTGAAAGCTTTTTGGCTGAACCGGAACAATAAGGAACTTTTAAACACCCTGGAATCTTAATTGCTTCAATGATACATTGTTTCCTAAGAAGATTGGAAAGCGGCGGAAGAAAAGTGAAAGTGAAAGTTATTTTTTCCTCACTCTTCCTTCCCATGGAAATAGCTGATGAAAATCTGAAAAACCTGCTTGGGCATAGAAGGTAATTAAATTTCAAACTTAAAGCCAAGAGGATAAAAGATTTCTGAACATTGGAATTAAAAACTAAAACTTTTTCTTTGCTACAAGTGGGAGGGAAGAGGCAAATAACTTATTTTAAGATTGGATTGAAGGAGACTTCTTGCAGTTTACAAGATTAGAAATAAATGACAATAAGACTTAAAATAAGACTAAAAATTACTTTGGGACTGGGTAATAGAACGCTACCCCAGGAAGAGAAAATATAAAAAGAAGAAAGTGCTAAATGAAACAATTTGTTCTGATTTGGACTGCTTTGACTTTTGGATTTTTGGGAACTATTTTTTGAAGGATTAAAAACATTTGGATTGTGCTTAAGGAAAAAAAATGGCACTTTCAGTTGAAGAATTGCAAATGGAATTTCAAAAGCTAAAAGAAGAGGAACAAGAAGGCAAGGGCTCTTCTGGATCTATTTTTCACTTTTTAGAAATGGCGATTTCTACCTACCAAGAAATACAACAACAAGGAGGCTGAGATGAAGGAGAAAAAGCCATCTTTAATGGACAGACAATCTTACTTGAAGAAGAAAAGAGAAAGAGAGGAAAGAAAACGGAGAATTCATAACTTAAAAAAGCAACCAAGAAAGGGAAAAATAAGATGAAAAATCGATACAATGTCAGAAAGCAACAGAAAAGAGAAATACAACAGAGAGGTAAGATTAAGAGAGTGGAGTTTGAGAGATGGGGGGGGGGGGTAAAAAGGCTAGAATTGATAAGAAAGGAAGGGAAAAAGGAAAGAGAAGTCATAAAGGTTTAAAACAAGATGTTAAAAAACAGGTTTTTTCAGAGACAAAGGGTAAACTATAATTTAAAAAATGATTCTGGAAAAGTACACAAGATTGTATTGTAGATATTAGTATTTGAAATTGAGTTAGAAAACTGAAATATTATATGAGTTAATAATGCATTAAAGGGAACGTATAAAAATGTTTAAGATTTAACAATAGTGTTTAACTTTCTATGGAATATTGTCTTTACTATTTTATAAACTTAATTCTCTTTTTTTCTTTGTTTTATTATTCTAAAATGTGATACTTAGAATGTACTAAGCAGAATCAGTATGGAAAGTATGTATTATTTTAAGTGTTAAATTTAGGGGAAAGATAAAAAGTTGTCATACTTCAACTAGTCATTACAGGAGAAATATTGTATTAGAAAGAAAAGAAAAATAGATAATTGAAAGAGAACGGACAAAAGATGCAAGTACAATCATGTAAACTGAGATGAAATAAATAAAATAGAATTAAGAGAGTGAATGAAGAGAGAAAATATATAGAAAATACAGAATGTTAAATAAGATATAAATAGTATATTAAGTGAGCATGAATTTAATTTATGTCTGTACAAAAAGATATTACCCAGGGTAAGCCGCTTTCCAAAAAGAAGTTTTATGTATTTATGTTTTGTGTTTTGTTTGTTTATCAAAACGTTAGAAGAATGTTGGAAGAGAATAATGAAATTTTAAATAAGACAGATGGATATAATGAATATATATAATTTAAGGCAAAAGAAATATAATTGAATAGAAGGAAAGGGAAAAATAAAGAGAAGTTGGGAAAAGATATTAAATTGAACAGATAAGATGAATATAAATATTAAACTGTGTTGGTATGGAAATGTGATCATTTGGAATTATCCTGTCTTTAAATAAGATGTTTTATTTTTATTTTTTTAGAAAAAATGTCCTATGTTATTATTTTATGGTTTTTTTTGTTTGTGTATTGTTTTTTAAAATTAATAAAACTTGTTTAAAAAAAATACTAAAACACAGGACCCACAGCTCATTTTAACTCCAGGACTGGGGACAAGTTTTCATGACTGTTTTAAAAATGGACAGGTTGGAAGCCAGCCATATCTTAAGAATCATAGTGATCTAGAGGATGGATACTGTGACAGAGAAGATATGTTTCTTAGGACCATCAGATAATAATGGTTAATACTGTCGATGGGAGTTGTTGGATTATATAAGCAGAGCAGAAATCACAGAGGACAGGCAATGAGTGTTACCATTCTACCTCCACCAATTCTGTGCCAATACTATAACTGAAAAGTGTCTGAATAATTATTTTCCTCCAGGATACTCTGTAATGGTACGCCTACCATCATCTCTCCAACCTTCCCTAAGGTGGGAAGGCTGGTGCTTGAATGCAAACTATCCAGAGAAGACTTCTTAAAGAAGAGTTGTCGAACTACACAGTGTTTCAACAAAGTAGATATTACATGTTTTCTCCTCATAGAACTTACCAACCACAAGGAACATGGATCTAATACATCTGTGGTTGAATTAGTAGACTTAAGAATCCTGCACACCTCCTCAGGAGTTATATATTGTATCCCAGATAACACACATAATCTTGCTTCTATCACCTTGATAATCCACTTTCAAGCACATCCAAGCAACGTGTTGATGCTAGATGCCTAGAATATTCCACACAGCAATCCTCCTCAGCAGGGAACAAGTTACATCAGTAAGAGAAAATTATTCCTAGTAAGACTGTTTTCAATTGTCCAAAATCTTTTGGCAAGTAATTGTAGGAATGTGCTGGATTTTAGATAAGGGGTTAAGATCATTAATAACACTCAATAATTGAAAGATATTTATAATCTGTGAGAAATGAATGGATCCTGAGAGTGCTAGCCATCTGGGAAGAGGACATAGCGTTATGAAGTGAACAAAAGTAGGCCACAAATTGTATATGGTTTCCTGGGAAAATTTATTGAAAAAAAATTTTTTTTTTCCATATTGTGTTACATTTTCTTTTGATTTTTCAGGTAACGGGAAGCAATTGTGGAAAGACTGAAGATGTCCCTCTTGTTGCAATGCAATGAGCAACCGAAAAATGCAGGTAGTCCATGCAATCAAGCTAAGAAGATTGAAGAATGTAAAGCAATTGAACAAGGAAACTTGCAGAGTAGACATGATAATTTCTGTAAATGGACTTGCAAGAACATGCAGAAAACAAGGCAAACAATAATTGTTCTGAAAATAAACCTTATTACTGTACAGTGTAATTTATTTCAGACATTGCCTCGCCTTTACAATATCTTTTATACAATTGTTCCTGCCATATAAGGAGGTGGTTTTTAACTCGTTGCTTTTCTTATTACAGAACATCTTGGGACAGGAAGCAATACTGTGAATTGTCTGCTCAGGTGCAATTTTCCATCTCTCCTTTATATATAAATGTTGAGTTGAGGCTTCTTTTTTCATAATTAAATGGTCCTTAATGACTTACAGATGAATATCTATTGATTCCTCATGTCAGCAGGATGGCAGTACAGATTTCCTTGGCATTCCAACACATAATTATCCTTTCCAAAAGTGACAGTGTTCCCATGGCAACGTAAGCATTTTTATTATTGAAGAACTCAGACATTCCTAAGCGAGAACACACATTGTAATGGTTAAAAAGAAAAAAAGTAAGTTATCACTTACTAAAGAAGAGGCATAAAAAAGCCAGATGCAGCAATCTAAAATGAGAGATGTACCAGCGTGAAGAACAGCCTCACTTAGTCTCCATTATTTCTTCACACGTATATTATTTGCATAAAGCAGCTTTTAGATTATTTTCAATGTGTTAAACAGAGTGGGCTAGACTTTTTCTTTTCCAGCTGATGAATGAACTCATTTTTTATTTTACTTTTGGCTTCTGTGTTTATGTCCAATACAATAATCCTCAACTTAAAACAATTCATGTAGTGATTGTTCAAAGTTACAAGAGCACTGAAAAAATGACTATTTTTATGACTATTTTTCTTACTAATGACTCTGTGGTCATGTGACCAAAATTCAGTTGCTTGGCAACTGACTATTTATGATGATTGCAGTGTCCCGGGGTCATGTGATTGCCTTTTGTGGCCTCCTGACAGATAAAGTCAATGGGGAACCATACTTGCGTACTTCAGATCTTCAGCTCCAATATTCTTATTATTTAGCCCATGATGAGAATATGACAGAAGTAAACATATATACACACAATCCACGTGATTATAAGTAAAACTTCTATGAGGTAGGGCAGTGGTCTCATAACTGAGTGTCCAATTCAACTATCCAGGTTATCACCTCAGGCACTGCTTCATGCAGATCTTCTAGGGAACCAGAGAACGCATGTGGTGTGCAATTTTCCACGATGTGTTGCATGTATCAGCACCACAATCACAACAAGAGACATCTTTCCATCCCCAATTGATACAGGGCAGACACTTCTTCCAGTATTACCAATTTCAATTTCAACGTGTGGCAGGTCAAAACCAGGGAGTTTCGTAGAGGGATCACTAGTGGTCAGAAGGTACTTTGGACCATTCTTCTCTCTAGACATTCTCAGGGTTAAACTGGACAGATGTTAAGTAAATAACTATTTTCCAAGCTGGCCTATGGGATTAGGTCAGCTCAAGTGCATAGCAATAATTAGAATCTGTTCACTATGACTCCTTGATGAAGAGGATAGTGGCAAGAATAGGAGCATCTGTGCTCACTTCCTACAGGGAAACTACTATGACTGCAGAAAACCTCCTGCTCTTCCTGTAACTTTGAAGAGCCACGTGGATGTCTTGCCATTTCTCTGGTGAACTAGGAACATGGCAGAAAATATAACTGATGGTGCCAGTTTCTCCCTCACCTTGGCTTGTCACACAGTACTTCAATCCAAGGGAAAGTTTTTCTTCCATTCCTACAGACTTCCTGGACAAATCCTTTCTTGGCACGTTTTTTCAGAAGTGGTTTGCCATTGTCTCCTTCCTAAAGTTGACTGACCCAAGGTCAACCAGCTGGCTTTGTGCATAAGGTGGGACTAGAACTCACAGCCTTACAGTTTCTAACCTGATGCTTTAATACTACACCATACTGGGTTTCACAAGAAAATAGTAGCTATGCCCAAACCTGGCTGTATTAAGACTGATTCTTGTCCATAGTGTGATTCTCACCACAGTCCTTCAATAACACAAATCATGACCATTTGAAAGGGAATAAAAGAGAGGAAGGAAATACCATAATGTGAACACACATGGACTAACAGGGACAAAATACAGCAAAGGTATTCTCTTTATTAGGCTACAAGGAAGAAATAAAACATACACATACAGTACAATGATGTTAAAAAGGACTCTTTAAATAATCATTGTAGGTGGGATACAAGCATGAAGAACTATTAACTAAATAAATGATTACAATAACTAGTTTTAAAAGAGATAGGCTGGGAAAAAGAGAGGAATCAAAAGAATATCAAAAATGAGAATGGTAATGAAGAGGTGTAATAATCCACTGCTCACAATTGCAGTTTGCAAGTGCAAATCACACAGAACCACCCAGGACAAAAACATGGAGTAGCTGCTGTAAAAACACCATTTTAAAAATGGCAGAGGTCATTTGTATGGAAATGGTTTTAACTTCTAGAATAACAAACTGAGATTTGAATTACATGTGAGTCTTGAATTGGGGCCAGTCGATTAGAGCTGTATCTATCTGGGACAAGTAAAAATCAGTCTAAAACATCCCTGATAAGTATTAGGATTCATTGTTGGGAGTTGGAGCACAGCCCTAATTTCAAGTTTGACACAGTAGCATCCCAAGAAATGGTTAGGTTTACACAGCATGTTAAGCCATAATACAGGTTGGTTATTTTGGTTTATAATTATGTGGGAACCTAGCAAATTTTGGGCTTTTTAATAAGCCTTACTTTCATTCAGTATGTGAACCCAGCAGTGATTCATCATACTTGAATGTTTAACATTCATTTTCATTTAATATAAAGGAATTGCTCAGAGTGCAAATGTACTATTGTTGGAATGACCTGAAGTTCTGTTTCATGATCTGAAAATTTTGCTTGGCATTTTACTCTTGAAGATCACAAGCCCAGAGAAAACAAATCCAACTTAAAGGGATAAGAATGTTCTTAAGCCTAAAGCCTAAAAATAATTCCATTTGCATATATGGCCTACTAAGTTTGATGACACAGTGGGGGCTAGAGCTCCTAATCAGGATACCAGAAGTCTCATACATAGTAGGAGGCTACACTGCTGCTACACTACTTCCTGGAAAGCATACCATATCTCAGGAAACATGGCCTCCTTGCTGCTAAGGTTGTCTTAATTCATATGAAATTCATATCTAACTCATTCCAGAAAGACCTTTTCTGGCATGGGTCCTGCGGAACATCTTCCTCCTCAAGGTAAGATCCACCCTCTTGGTCTTCATAGCAGTCTAAAAACCTACCTCTTCAGATTGGCCTTAGGGCATTCCATACTGGAGAAAGTTTTTGGAGTAGGAAGATCCCTCTCCACCCATTGTATTCTAGTTTTTAAAACTTATTTAATTTTGAGTTATTTAATATTTATATATTCTGTACTTTTTATGATGTTTGTAAGCCACCCAGAGTCACTTGATAGTGAGGTGGGTGGCATATAAATTAAATAAATATGTCAATGTGTGTATGACAAGAAATCCTAATTTTGCTCATAGTTTATCCTAAAGTTTACTATGAAATTTTTCTTAAGATCTCAATAATATAGATCTGATGCCCAAGTAAGACAACAGAGTTATAGAGAATTGTATTTTATTTTAGTTTGGAAAGAGTACATGTAAGAGACTAGACAAATTGACTTTTACAGACATAGAGAAAAAATATATTTGAAGTTTTATCAACAATGATCTTGAATGATAAGGAAAACCTAAAAATTATTTGCTGGAATTTATTCATTACAAGTTTGGCTTCTACGACCAAAAAACACAGAATATGCAAAATTGTCTGATCCCAACAAGCAAAATTCCAAGCATTTAATTGTAAATGTTCAGAAGAATCTTATAAATTAGTTTTCTTCTGAGAGAGATTGATCTTGTCACCAAGACTTAGCGCCATTCCCTGTAAGGAACAGAATAACGACAATTTAAACAATAATTGCAATATTCAGTAATTCACATGTAAAGAAAATATACAGTAATCAGGTTAATCATTAGAATAATGATAAAAGGAGACAGCTGCATAATTACCTGACTTTTTGCCCGAATTCTTATGTGTCCTGTGACTGGAGCATCAGGTCCAAGGTGAATTGGCTTTTCAATGCTGACATTTGCAAGTGCGTCTTCTCCAAATATGGAGCGTGCATACAGGTTGGCAGCCATGAAGCCACAATAACCGGAAAGTGCCTAAAAACCACATTTGATACAATGTTTATAAAAATGTACTTTCCCCTTAAAGCTCTTTATAACTGAACAGGCATGTGGCTTAATACTTTATATTTTTCTCATTACATTACAGTTCAAACTATCCCAAAAGCAATAAATATACACTCGCCTTATTTATTCAAGAACAGATTTACTTGAATTGACAGTGAAGCCAAATTAAAGCAAATTTTAAATCCATTAATTTCTTCAATGTAATATTTGTAAACTCTTAAGTCACAATGTTTAGGAAAAAGCACTGCACTTGTCACTGGTGTTCTTTGCACCAACATATCCTATACCATTCCAAGAATCTAAGCCTCAAGGAAAGTTTTCAGCAGGTACATGCCACGGATGGGTGATTAGAAAGGAAGAAGTACCAAGAAAGCCCCAAATTAATTCCAGATCTGGATGCAAGATCTTACCTTTTCTGGAGTAAGGCATTTCATGTTAGTTGATTTTAAAATATGTTGCAAGTATTCATTCAGATCCACTATATTGGTATTCACTGTAACCTTCAAAAATAAATAGAAATTAAATAGAAAGACAAGCTGTCTTTTAATTGGTAAGAAATAATTGAAGACATGGCTTTTAATCTCAGATGTCTTTAAACATTACTTGGGTTTTAAAATGTTATCATCAATTGTATTCTAAACCCCCACCACCCCCGGTTTTCAAACACTTCAACATAGCCTACAAGGATTTGAAGCACTCAGTATTCATATCCATAATATTAATCAGTCAATTTTTCTCAATATTTGTGTGGATGGTGATTTCAATATTGAATTACTTAAAATCCTGGTACTGATTTAATTCATTATTGCTTATAGTTATAGTTAGTGGTTTATATTATGTTAACCAGATATTATAACTTTATAATTTCCATGACATTTTAGATTCCATGTTTACTTATTTATATCTTATTAACTGTATTTTAGATTTTTATTCTTTTAGTTGTCTGTTATCCTTCATGGTTCATATGTTTCTTTCTTTAAAATGTTCAATAATAAGAAGTATAAATATCGAAATAGTTTATAGAGCTCACTTTGTTTTCCCATTCAAATTCTGCCCACATCTGACGGAATTCAGCATCAGTACAAGTAGCAGGCTGGATATAATCCATGATGTCAATGTGTATGTCACTAAGAACAACACAGTTTCTATCACTGGCTGCTCCAGAAACATCGTATACTAAAAATAGAGAAAGAGAAAAGTCAGAAGAAATTAGCAACATACATTGTGACAGTTTTGAAGCTGAATAAAACACCCAATTTCATTCTGAAAAATGCTATGTTTCTGAAAATAGTATTCCCCAATATTTTAGGTGCTACTGATTAGCTACTATATTGTAAGATACTGTATATAATTTATCAAAACATTCATTCATTTTCTCTCATCAGGGACGTGACACTTTCAAAATCCCATAAAATGTATAGAATAGAACACTTGCCTATGTTGCCAAAAATAATTCCATTTTCAGTGGAAGCTACTTTCACATTTGCTTTTATATTGGCAAAATCATGGGGCGCAAGAGTCAGAGGAGATGGCTTTTCCACCAGCTTCAAGTCACCTAATTAAAATGGTTTGAAGGCAATATATCAAGACGTTAATGAGAAACAGGAAAAAACAGCCAGAAGAAATAATTAAAAATCGTGGATTACTTACCCAACGTAGCCAATTCTAGCGTGCAATTCTGTAAAGTATCACTTGTCTGGTTTACCACAAGAACATCCAACACAATATCATACTGGTTGACATGGACATACGCTTCGGCGTAGACAGGATCTGAAAAACCTGTCAACTGAGTTACCTATCAAGGAATAGGAGATACTTAGGCAGCAATTGTAAGTCTTTACCAGAAGAGTCTCACTGAAGATAATGCAGTTGCCTGAGTGTCCATGTGTTGCTAACTTATTAAAAAACCAAAGAATTTTGGGGAAAAATTACACATAACTTCTTTTATATAATATTTAATCCTGTTTAGCTCAAAAAGTCACTCTTGGACTCACCAATATCCCAAAGCTAATAAAATGATTTACTGTATTCCAAAATACAGTTACTCTCTTTCTCACCAGCACGGCAATCCATACTTGGAGAGACTCAATCATACAGTTAAATAAACTTTATATTTACAGTTCCAATAGTACTTCCTATTTCGCCTAGGAAGCCATGCTATTTGTTTCGCTTCACCCACAGCTAAGCCCTATTTGCATTTTTCTCCAAGGCTTTCATGACATTTCACTATTAAAAATGAGATGAGGTAGTTCCCTGGATTTAGACTGAAGAACTGTCTGAGAACTATCGATCTTACCTTGTTGAGCTTGGATGCCAGTGGATCAGCGGCTTCTTTTCTTTGAGTGTTTCCCATAGCTGCTAAGAGACTGAGCTGAAACTGATCTTCTTTTGAGTTCATTTCATTTTTAGCAGTGAGCTGCATAAAAGAAATAGGATCATCTGGCTGAATGGTCACGTTCCTCTTCTCAGACTCTTTCTGGTGTGAGGGGGAAAAAAAGAAAAAAAAATGGTTACAAACTGGTGTTTTCCAATGTTCTTAAGTACAGATGCGGAGATCAGTTCTCACCTTCTGAGACAGCTTCTCCTCTTCCAGCTTGGCAGACAACATATGAGAAAGCGATTGCCGGCACTCCTTGTTGAAAATATCATTCATGAGAGGGGAGCATTCTGAGAGCACTTTCAGGCACAGAGAAATCCGATCCACATCATCATCTGTGATTGGCTTCTTAGGGAGAGATGACTTGCCCAAATGGAGAATACTGGCCATAAGTAGCATTGCCTCCGCAACAAAAGACTAATATGGAAGTGAGAGAGATATTAAAACAACTTACATTTCTTTTAATCCCATGCATTCTGCTATTCTCTTCTTCAAAATGACATGTAAGACTGAAGTAAGAATCTAAAAAAATAGCAATTACAAGACACAGGCTACTTCATGCTAAATATGTCCAAGTAACACTAAAGAAAAACATAATGGAACTTCCCCTCTTTAGTCCAAATATTCCAAATAAACCAATACTCCAAAGTGGTTTGGAAAGCAATTTCCAATCATCACAGTTTAAAAAGTCATTCAGGATCTAAATTGTGATTTGTGGTAACACCTATTCTTTCTCTCTCTAAATTAAATATATAGATAAGATAGTTTTACAGCGTATGGTCTCCCTCAATTCATTTCAAATACTCTAAGGCACAATAAACAAAGCTGCTGCCTTGGAAAACCTGTACAATAATAACATATTATCCTGACAGCAAACAGTTTGCTCAATTGTATCTCCATATGAGCCTGCAAAGAATCATAAGTGAGTTGAGTATACAACTATTACCTAAAAATTGAAATTTAATGATACAAAACCCTCTATGAAAAATCACTTACATTCTGTTTCTTCTTTTCCTGAACCAGAGTCACATAACGTAAAGCAATCTTGGTCAGAGTTGTTGCAAGGGAAGCTGCAACGAAGAAATCACCATCCAACAAAAAGCCTCTCAGTGGTGGTCTACAAAGAGAAGGTAAAATTAACGTTCAGAAAAAGAGCAGCTGGCAATCCCAGGCATTCTATTTGAGTTTAGCTGTATGAAGGAGTGTGTATTCGTTAATAGTTTTAAAATGATATTTAGATGATATATTGCAACTATGTTGAAAATTATTTTCATGTTGTGACAATACTTTCCTCAGACAGGATCAAGATCTATGATAAATACAGGAGCTTGAATTTCAAATGCTTTTGAGAACTCTGACCTGCCTCCTACATTAAGGTTGTTTCATTACAGTTTTAACTGCTGGGGAGTTCATTAGTTTCTATACCAAAGGAAAATTTATTTAGGTGCTCCAGCACCTAAATAAAGTCTAGATAACCACTGATAACTATTACCAACCTAATACTAACCTAATACTAACTGGTAAGAGACACATACTTTACATGGCTAAGACACCCACCCGTCTTAGCAAAGAATTACGAGAACAGAAATTCTACAAGTGGTCAGTGACAAAGTCAATTATCTGTTCCATCTCCCTCCAAAAGTAGGTAAGGCAGAAATTTTGGTGTTTGTGGTTAAGATTCCAAGTTTTAGAATGCGTCCACGAATCCACCAAAGAAATAGCTGAAATCTCACAATCTTTTAAGGTTCTGATTCTAGTATGAGAACATTAAAATGGATGAGAAAAGCCTGCTGCCATGACAATGAATTTAATTTTGTCAGGTACAAGAATTTATTCCAAACTACCTATACCCAAGACTCTGATTACTAATGGTCAATGCAAATTGGTGCCAGTTAACAGCCAACAGGCTTCGGGGGGGAGGGGGGGCTGGACTTAGGTGTCTTTCAGAGGTATAGAAACTCCAGACTGATGATGCATTTGACCTCACTGTCAGGCTCAGCCTGGTCATCTCCTATATTATTTTTGTATAATGCTTACTAAATAATCAGTGATGCCGCAAAATAGTTTAAAAACTGTTGCAATATTTTCAAATATCTACTCTTATAATAAATTATTATAATTACATTCTGAACTCCAGACCAAAAATAGGAAGTCAATTCCAATGCAGAATATTGTGAAAGATAAAATAAGAAATCACATTAAGCGACGTGCAAAAATAAGAAAAAAACATTATATATGTATGTTTAGATATAAACCATTCTAAGAACAGTAAAAACTTAATCACCTCTCTTCTTCCTTTCTGGCAGGTGCGGAGCTACAAAGGGCACTCTGGGTAGCATAAGTTCCCATTTCAGTTACCAGCTTTTGGATAGGATTCACAGTGATTTCCTCCTCAGGTTTCAATTCACCAGCTTCTTTCTTGATTTCAGATTCTACTATTGGGATCTGAATGTAAAAAAGAGCAGCAGTAAAGTTGCTAAAAACACATACTTGTTCTCTTCTCTCATTCCTTGTCTTTACAAGCTTAATATTCTTGAAGCTGCTCAATATGAATTTACTAGAGTTTTCATTATGGTTCCAATATGTACTAAGAAACATGTTCAGAGATGTGCTTGTTCTCTGTGGATGTTAGAGCTTGCTACTATGCTGAAGTCTATTTTTTTTCCTAGTGGGTGTGTACCCATGAGAGCGGGTTTGTACTGGCAAGCTTCATGCTCTAGGACTGTTTGGGGAGAAAACCTCTGCCCCCTTAAGGCTTTGAAAGTATGAGAAGTATCCCTTACACCAGTGTGTATGTTCTTGTGAGGATGATTCAGGGTGTCCCTGACCCATATGCTTTCTTTTTATTCTCTCTATAGGGAATCTTAGGTTTCATGTATCCATCTGATCTTTAAGAAATTCCCTGGTAGAGGATAAAATTTTGATTTGCTTCTTTTGTTTGAGTAAGATCCAAATTGCTCAATTTTGTTCTTTCAAACGTACCATCCACCTGTTCTTATGATAAGGTGTCAAAACTGACCCAAAGCCATGTACACATTGATACAAATACATAATGATAGGGGTGGGGGTGCATGTGTGTAGGTGTGTTGTTTATATTTGACTTCCGGTTGTAACGAAGATGATTTCAAACAGTAAGATAAATGCATTACAATTAAAAGATGGGAAAATAAAATATGGAATAAGCTTAGGAAATCTGATTACTGATAATCTTATTACCGCGATATGCATTATGTATGTTGCAATGACAAATGGTTGTAAATTCCAATGAGAAATTTATGGTAGTCATGGGACTGAGGGTTATCAGCCTTCATGGCAGTGAAGATTATCTGCTGGAAGACCAGTGAGCTTCCTTGTGCGCTTGTGTTTAGCCACTGTAAGAATAGACCGCTGGAGTGGTTAGGACAGGGGTCCAATTTAGCAGAGTATTGCTTATGTTCCTATTAGAACTCATAAGATCACAATATTTGTAGAGTTGTGTAAATTTATTTCATTTAAGGTAAAGGCATCTCTTCCTTATTACATAAAACTCTTTGGTCAAAAGATTTTGGGAGCAGGAAGACAATTTGGATTGGATCTTGGATCTCATTAGAATTTTCTGTAGCACAGAATTTCTGTTCAATCTACAAAACCAAAATTATCTGAGCTACTTTGCAAATGTGCAGTTGGAAGTCTCATAACTGTCTTCACTCTATGTTTCCCTAGTACCGCTTTTGAGGATTCCCTGTTAAAATGAAGGCAGAAAAGAATTATTTCCACTGGGAGCTGAAGGTTGGCAGATGCCATCCATTATCTCAAATGCCTTCCCAGTTAATCCTTTTTATAAGAAGGCCCCTCTTAATTAGATTTCTGTCAAAAGGTTGCTGTTAGTTTCACTGCCCATCAATGAGACACTCGATTACTTCAATATAATGAAACTCTGTTCAGTTACTCTATTAGAAATTGTGGATACTATCACATTGCTTTTCATTTAAAGAATTCCTAAATGCACCCTCAAGAAACAAAGAACCAGTTTCAGAATTCTATAGAATTTTTCAAAAGCTATGCTTTTCCTCTGAAATACTGTACATCAACTTAAAAAAATATTTCCAATTAACAAAAGTGCCAACACATACCTCTCCCAATGATCTACGGACCTCTGTCATTACACTCTGTATATCTTCCTTTGTGCTGCAGTATTCTCCAAGGATCCAGAGCGCTCCCCGATAAATTCTGTAAAACAAAGCAAAGGAAAACAAAATAAACCACAATTGAGACCAAAATGTTTGTTGCTAAGCAAGACAGTTGCTAAGTGAGTTTTGCCCCATTTTATAACCTTTCTTGCCACAGTTGTTAAGTAAATCACTGCAATTGTTAAGTTAGTTATATTATGTAAATCTGGCTTTCCCATTGATCTTGTTTGTCAGAAGGCTGCAAAAGCTGGTCACATGACCCGGCACATTGCAACCTTCAGAAATACATGCTAGTTACCAAGCATCCAAATTTGGATTGTGTAACTGTGGGGAATGCTGCAATTGTCATGTGAAAAATGGCCATGTCACTTTTCTGTGCCCTTGTAACTTCAAACAGTTCCTAAAGGAATGGTTGTATATCAAGGACTACCTATAATCAGCCAGGTATGATAATGGATTTGCTTTTGCAAGGGATCACATGGAATTACCATTTATCCCAGATCAAAGAAAACAAATCATAACTTAAAAGATGGTGTAACTTTCTTCCAAGGAATGCACCTTTCTACTCCACTGATTACCAAGAATAAGTGTCAATTATGCATAGAAAAGCAGAAGAGCAGCATAAATAACTCTTCTTCTCTATTTCTCTCTGTCACCAGTAGAAACATCTTTCCAGAAATACAATGAGTTGTGTGAATGTCATAGATGCATGCTTGGGTCTAAGCAAAGGAAAAGAAAGCACTGCAAACAGAAGGCTGCCTGTGCAGAGACAATTGGTCAGGTAGGAGAGGAAATGTCACACGAATGAACTTTCTGCAACTAACCCCAAAATTAAATTAATATTCAGGTATTTTTAATCTATACATACTTTACTCAGAAACCCTCACTTGTACTTCAGATTGCTTTAAGAAAGTAATTAATGCAACTCTATGCTAAAGTGCAATGCAATTCTATGCTAAAGTAATGTAACAAAGGCTGCAATCCTGGGAATACAGCCAACTAAACACAATTTTCAATAGGCATTAGAGAACTGCAATGCAGGCTTTTCTTAAGGATGAGATTTAGATCTGGTATCAAAATGGAATTTTAAATGCATTCAGAGACAAAGAAAAATCTTCAGCAATAAAATAAATTCCAACTGCAAGAAAGTCATTTGTATATGGATTATTTCCACAGTGGTCCAGTGGTTAGAGTGCAGTACTGCAGGTTATTTCTTCTGACTGCCAGCTGCTTGCAATTTGGCAGTTCAAATCCCACCAGGCTCAAGGTTGGCTCAGCCTTCCATCCTTCTAAAGTGGGTAAAAATGAGGACTCAAATTGTTGGGGGCAATATGCTGACTCTATAAACTGCTTAGAGAGGGCTGTAAAGCGGTATATAAGTTTAAGTGCTATTGCTATTTCAGTGATGCTGACGGTATTACAACACCAAGTATTAAAAGTAATGTACACTGAAATTCAGATAATGAATTTTTAAGGCAGATCTTAAACTTACTTGACAGACTTAATTGCATGGAAGACTTCCAACATTTTCTCTACAATTAGCAGCCTGAGATTATCAAAACGCTGAATGGCTTCACGCACAAACTCCAATACATCTGCAGCTGCCGCTTCATTGTAATCACTTAAAAATTCCATCAACTAGAAGAATAAGTATGAACATGAGCATTACAAAATTTGGAACACTGTACCACTGTCTAAAACCAGATACAGAAAGATGGTACCTGACTAGGTATTAAATTGAACACTACCAAAATCTTATGAATTTGGTAAAATTTGGAGATTTAATATGAATGACTCATATCTTTGCCTGGACAATTGTGGAAAACCATGGGATGACACAAAAAATTAACTGCTTAATTTTTTTGGCAAAAGCAAGGTTAAGAATGGGAATGACTGCCAGTTTAAAAGCATTTGTGTTCAATTGTTTTTGACATGACAATTTACATTGACAAAAGACATTTGGGTACAACTTATTAGCACCATACCACATTCCACTATTAAATTAGAGATATCTTAACATGTAGATCAGGAATGCAGAATGGATGGCCTTTAGCTTAGTAAAAGATGTGTTATCTAAATGATAATAGCTGTGGCACAGTTTACTTTTTAATCAATATAACTTATGTGAAATAGATTTGTCTGGAATGTAGGTCATGACCCAGTAAAACTAAATTATGAACACTTAAATGAAAGTGACATGTCTCTGTAAACAGAAAATTCTTAATACAACTCTATAAAAAGTAATGTTATGTATGTGCTGTGTGTGAGTGAGAAAGGGAGAGAGGGAGGAGGGAGGGAGGGAGGGAGGGAGGGAGGGAGAGAGGGAGAGAGAGAGAACAGCCCCATCAATAGGTTGACCTATAAACTATTCAATCCCATTTTAATCTACTCCAGAGATCAGAGTTTGGAAATTAGATTGATTCTAGCATGAATCCAGCAAACTGATTCTTAACAACATTGTAATCTCAGTTCTTTAAAATTCACCTCAGAAAAATGAATACAGAATTTTCCTAACCCCATTGAAAGTAAACGAGAATGGAATAAAGAGTTAAGATTGAGTTGGAAGACACTCTGGACCCAGTACCTAGATTGCCTACTTTTGGATCAGCTTTTTGACTAAATCAGGCTAAAGTCATTGTTCTCCACTAATTTCAATAAAATGAAAAGGTATGTTTAAAAAAATCTACAAATTAAACTAACCAATTAAACTAATCCTGCAGCAAGCATAAGGCATTGGATAGTGACTAATCATTACTTCTCAAATAAAGAAATATTATGTAAGAAGTATCTCAAAGATAAACAGTTAAGTAAGGAAGCAATGTATAGGAAACCTGAATTAGAGATGAATAATGATTTTGTCTAAAGTAAGCTGATAACAGCATAAGTTAACAATAACAAGTAATGCAGAGCAATGAAAACAAAGTTGATTTACATACCACAGGAATGACGTTGGCAGCCATGTCTGGGAACCGAACGCTACAAGAATGTAAAGTCCGAACAAGCAACTGTCTGTATTTATCAGTGTCTTCATGCTCAGTCACATTATTTGTTTTAATGACTTCTTTCTTCAAAACAATCACCAACTAGTGGCAAAAAATACTATTAATTGTGTATTACATAATTCTGTACAATATTGATTTCACAACATTAAAATAAGAATCTATATATTTGGGAGTAACATTTATTTTACCTCTTCTACATTTCTGGAAGACACAAGGTCAAGAGCCAACTGTAATGTCTTTTTGCGAACTTCCAAATCAGGAGTACTCAAAACTCTCAGTATGTCCATAACCAAATCCTGAAATAAAGCACATTTCATTTATAGGCATTCATGAATCAGCCTGAGAAAATTCAGTTAAATTTTGTATAGAATTGTAAGAAATTCCAAACAGCATCAAAATGTATTATAAATGATGAAATGGATATCGCATCTAGGGGCATATAACAGAAATTTGAACAAAACTGTTATTATTAAAAAGCAGACTTTGAGAAGAGTAATTTTAAATCAAGATGTATGTTTGAAAATTTTTAAAATTCATTCTTGACCAGTTTAATAATCAAACTGTCTCTATTTCAGCAACTTTTCTCTTCATTTTTGCAAGAGCAGACTGGCATTTGTAACCCCTAAAGCAGGGATGTCCAACCTTGGCAACTTTAAGACTTATGGACTTCAGCTGGGGAATTCTGGGAGTAGAAGTCCACAAATCTTAAAGTTGCCAAGGTTGGAAACCCCTGCCCTAAAAAGTGAAAGGTAAGAAATTGCCTTGAATGGCATCTACACCAGATCACCATAATGCAAAAAAAAAAAAAAAAAGACACATGCACAATGACATTATGACCCACATCTCATATCATTACCTACTTCAAATTCTGACTCAAATATGTTAAGTCATGACATCCGAGTCCCAATGTCATGATGAAAATTTTGTCCCTTGCCCTCCTTTGACGATGCCCATAGTGGTGTGGAATTTGAGTAGAAAAAAGCATCATTAGAAATGCAGTTGTTTGTTCTCTTAACCAAGGAAGCTTTTTTTAATTCAAAGCCAAAAATAAAAGACCACTCGAGGCTTCATTATATTCATTAACTCCACCCTCTCTAACATTTCTTCACAATATACTATCGGTATTTTATTTAATTACTTTAAATTTAGGGGATCAAGTGTAGTTTGCAGTGTACTTACTTGTAGTACTCTTTCATGGGAAGGGTGATCTTTGAGTTCAATCAAGCGATCCAGGACAATCAGCTTCACGTTGTTGTCACTTTCTTTAATAATCAAGTCAATGTAACACTGAGCTGCTGCCTTAAGTTATAAGACAGAATTAAGGTATTTAAAACACTACTCTTTTGTGATACAGAGAAAAAAAGAGTTAAAAAATAATAAAATCAATAAAATACAATTATTTAAGCAACGACTACAACTTGCAAAAGTGAAAAAATTGGGAAGTCTATACTATATTTGTGAACATTTAAGTCCACTTTTACAGAAATATCCAATTTGCAAAAGGGGAAAAACCAGGAAGTCCTATAACATTTGTGAAGATTTTAAACCCACTTGCAATGTGCAAGATTACCTGAAAGACTGGAAATAAAATGTTATGATTCAAATATCTTTCTCTTAGATAAGTCATTTTAGTGGTCCAAAAAAAAGAAAAACCTCTAATATCTAACTGTCCCTAACCCTAACCTAACCCTAACCATCCCTTGTGACACATTTCCCTTTATTATAGATAAATGTAAACTGAAGACAAACTGCAGTCTCAAACACAAATTGCTTTGCATCCACACCTGAGTGGTTATGTACATTATTCCATTTAGCATCAGTGTTGGTAAGTATATGATAATATAGACAACAATTAACAAAATTGCATATTTACTAAAAACAACTGCAACTGAGAAATAACTAAATAAACCTCATAGCTTGAAAATCAACAATGGATGCTTTGGATTTTTTGAGTTCTCCTTTATATTTATCATTTTCCACCCTGAAAAGTTTGATTTTGATTCAGTGAGAATTCTTCACACAGCTTTTCAGTTTAACGCAGAAGCCAAACAGTTCTACAAAGCAACCAGATTTCTCATTCTCTTGGCCCACGACATTTTTCAAACCTGACTGACAAGCATTGTTAATCTGCATGAAGATTGCTTAGTCTTTAACCATACAGTATTTGCACACTTTATTAAGACACAATACACGGCGGTACCTTGACTGCAGTTGGAGCACTGGAAAGAGTGACTAATGTTCCAGCTGCTTCATATTTTACTGCAGGGCTCGATGATTGTAGTAGATTATAGATACAACGAATAAATCGAGCTCTTTCTGATGGATTAGCATGACAAACCTAAATTTGGAAATGAGGCAGAAAAATTATTTATGCAGAGTATTATTTTTTAAATCAATTCCTTGGTTACTTTATAACTACATTAGAATGGAAGGCCATCATTGGATTACCTCAAAATACACTATATTAAAAAAATACAATGACAAATGTAGTAAACTTTACTTTACTTCACAGCTCCCTATTCTTTTGACAACCCAACCCCAATTGCGAATTGTAAGAATTGAAAAAACTTCAAGCACAATGTATAGACACAAAAAAGATTAATGGAAGAGACAGCTATCCAGAGTCATAGATAGTAGAAACAGAATTTTCTTCTACTGCTTGGATCTAACTCTCTTTCCATCCAACAGTGTATACTCTGGCTTTAGAAATTCTGTCACAATTTCTTCTCACTTTTCAAGCTTTTCAAATTACAAATTGAACTCATGACTGAATCTTATTTCAGTAGCTTGTTCAAAGGTAATTGCTTTCATTGTTAAGGATTAATTTGTTTTACTGCACCTTATAGATTAGTTCCACAATAACCAGCTGGAGAATATCACCAAATGTCTGGACTTGGTCAATGCAGGTACTCAAGTAATCTAAAGCTCGGTCCTTTAAAAAAAAACAAGTATGAATTTTGCTATACTGATTTGAAATTTAACTCTACAATATTCCTTATACATAATTATATTTGACATTCCTTCTATGACAGATCTCATAATTACTTTATCAGAATTAGCCAACATGCATTATAGAGCTGGAATTTCTTTTCAGGCTGTGGAAGGATTAGAGTACAAAGTTTCACAAAGGTTTAGATGATGGATGTGCATAATGTAATTTAGGCAAGCATGGCTTAACATATATCTGTGAAGTAATAAAACTAAAGTGCTAGTGCCAAGTTAACAATTATTAAATAAAAATCAGAATTAGGTAGGCTATATTTTTACCTGATCAGCATGAATTAGCATCATGAAGGCATTTCTTTTGCAACTTGCATCTTTCTCATTCACCAGAAAATCATGGATCAGCTCAGGGGCATCAGGTATAAGATGTTCAAAGTTTCTTTTGGGAAAGAAAGCACCAATAATACTTAGAAGCAAAGAAATTGGATAATACAACATATAGAAACTGCATCCAATTGGGTGGATGGAGGGAGTTAAAGAACAATTCTACTTTCAAGGTATGTAATTTACATTTCAACAATATTTCCCAAACTAGTATAGCTGTATTTCCATAAAAGAAAAAGTTATCAATAGTGTGAATTTGTAAAACTGAAATTATATCCATGTTACCAAACAACTAAAGATTAATAGGAGTTGAAAGTTTGATTGTCTGCCGTCTACATATTTTAATGCACTGTTTTACAAGATACCAGCAAGTGTGTAAAAGTACTTGCTAACTACCAATCTGACTACCAGCTTGCAAGAAAAATAATTCTACAAAGGTTGGCATGCTAATACTTTCAATTTCATTTTTCCTAACTTTAAACTACTTCACTTACATCAAAAATAAAATAAACATTTTTCAAAATCATTTAATATTTCAAATCCAAGACAAAGGATTATATCAGCTTCCAGGGTAATAGGCATATACAATTTATTTGTTGTATATTATCACTTATAATGTACAATCTATCCAGTTTTGTAGAATACGATCATATATATAAAGAAACCACTCTAAATTAAAAAAAGATAATATCAGACTATTTAAAAGTATTACTATAAATCCTTAAATGTTAGTAAATTTTAATGCCTATGAATTTCAGCAGAAATGATATCCTTTTATTTTTATATCTACAATTTACAATATCTCAAATGTGTGCTATGTTATAAACATGTGTGTGTGTATATATACACATTCATATACATGTGTGTGTGTGTGTGTGTGTATACATATATATGTTTTCTTAAGTTTTTGCGGGTACTTACATGTATGGCATTCAGCTTTGTTCGGGTATTTTCCCACGTCATAGTAGTGGTGCTTTTAAAGTTGTAGCAATGTTTCCGCAGAATCTCATCTGCCATCATCAGACTTCTATACAGAAGCCTGATGATGGCAGATGAGATTCTGCTGAAATGTTGCTACAACTTTAAAAGCACCACTACTATGACGTGGGAAAATACCCGAACAAAGCTGAATGCCATACACACACACACACACACACACAAATACATGCCTATACATATACACACATGTATGTACACACACACACACGAATAAGTACTCAGGTTTTTTTTTTTTTTTTTGGAGAAATATCAAAACAGATAAATGGTCCTGTAATTAAACCAAGGGAATCAATTTCAAGGAAAAATAAAATAAAACCTTACCATTTAACATTTAAGCTTAATATCTTTTTATATGCAGGGTTTGTGATATCAGTTAACGGGTAGAATTTACCTGTAAATAGTATAAATTGCAAGGACTGCATTTCTGCGCACGTAACTATGACGATGTTCCAGACATGCCCGGATAGCTGGCATCAATGGCTCCAGCAGTTCTGGTTCTTTAAGTTTGCAAAGAAAACGAAGAGTGGACCCTCTGATAAATTCATTTGGATGTTGAAGATCCTAAGACAACAAAATTAGCAAACATATTACAGGATTTATATCTAATGGTGTCAGCTATCTGATTTTTTCTCTGCTTTGAATCCATTTTAGATCTATGCATGGCTCTATTCATATTCTTTTGCTTCATATATTTTAACATGCATTGTTATGTATTTTAAAAAAATATTAAAACACTTTACCTAAAATATGTATTTTTTAATTCACAGTCTTTCAATAAAAAAGGAAGAATCTATTTTCAAGAGAATTAAAAATCTGGCATAAAGTGACACCTGGCTGTTTTTAGCAAGATGACACCCTAAATGCATTTTGAAACACAGATCACAAATCGTGCAATTCTAAAGATTTAGCATATTTAAACTTATATGGCAATTGGTCTTATGCTCAGTAAATACCCTTATAGTTGCACACTGGGAAAGAGAAAATTAATATTAAATCAAATTAAAGTTTTTACCTTTCTGTAGGCATCACAAACAAGGATCATTTCTTGTAGTAATCTACCATCTGGAGTAGTTTTGGGAACTATCTCCCAAAATACTAAAAGAAGTTTCTTTATGGTGTGGTCTTGAAGTGGCAGCACAAACCGAATAATAGTCATCAGAAGTCCTGGTAACTTTTCGCCATTTAAGATCATTATTATCACTTTTTTCAAGGCCTCGGTCTTCAATTTTACATCTCCTTTTTCTGTCAAATGAAAAAGTTAAAATAAGCACAACATATGTTAACAATGTATGTTAACAAAATAACATACACAATGTATGTTATTTTGCGCTGCAAACCACTTGTTTGCTTCTCTTTACACAGCTTCTTTTGGATATAACTATGTCACCAATAGCTATGATGAAGGTATAATTCGGTATTTTTAAAACTTGGCAACTTTAAAGATGTGTGCACTTCAAGTCCCATAATTTCCCAAGCAGCATACGTAATGTTCTAAGTTTAAAAAACACTGCAAATAATTTCTACTTAGTTCATTAAGGCAATTCTATTTAGAATACAAACAGAGTAATCATAGAACAAAGAGCTTGACAAATGTCCAAATGAGAAATAATCTATTGCAAAGAACAAGACTTTCACATTGCAGAAAAGCAATACTTAAGAGTATGAAAAATACTTTATTTCAAATTGTTTTGAGTATGAAACTTCATTAAAAAAATCTAGTTTCAGATGGAAAGCTGTTGCTTTGAATGCAAAATAGACAGTTGCCTTTGAAGCCATTTTCAGTGTGCCCAGAGCTATGTTTCATGCTCAAGGTATTTTCAAAATGCTCAAACCAGCCCATTTCATAATTTATTTTTATGTAAATTTAAGTTCTGATGGATGCTGGGTAGCCTGTCTCCCTTCCTGGCTTCTTCATTCTAATTATTTAAACAAATGGTGTTTTTAAAAGAACTTTTCCTTTCATTGCTCTGTAGTTTATTAATCATTTCAGCTATCACTATATATTTTAAACTGTTTATCTTCAGTATCATTGCGACCTTGTAATATTTAAAACAATTGTAAATTTTGATCACCTGATTGCAAAATGTGCTATTTAAATTTGATTTAAATATACCTAAAGCTATAAACAGAAGCCTAGGACATGTCACTTACCCAAATCATTCTTTAAACTTATTTCAGATGGTGGTTCTGAGTCCATTGGCACTATAATTAACGTGTAGCACACATTCTCTGCAGCCGTCATTGTGATTTTTTTTGTAAAAGGCTTTCCCAATATAAGTTCTTCCAAATAGATCTCAGAAATTCTAGAAAATAAATAAACCGAGCTAATTATTCATTATGATTCTGCATGTAGCTCAGTTGAAAATAACAACAAATTCTTCCGATAAAAGTTTGAAGTTTCTTATTTACCAAAACACGTAACACAAAACTGTTTAACATTTTTGGTCTTCCGGTTTGCCAGGCTTCAGTGGCAGTGGGGATTCGCGATCCTGCGCGATCCCTGTTGCACTAGCCGTCTTGGTGCCTCCAATCCTGACGGGTCTGGAGGATAAGGCTGCCCCGTAGAGGCAGCCGAAGATAGGGAGGATCCGGAGAGGGGTTTGGGGGTATTGCAGAGCCCCTCCTCACCCGGCATAACCTCCTTTTCTCAAGACGGTGGAGCGGCGGTCAGTAATGGCCGCCACAAAGAAGCCGGCAGCTGGACAAGATTGTGCTGGAGGAAGAAGGAGAAAGAAGAATCAGGAGAAGTGAAAGTGCTGGCTGAGCTGGGAAAATAACAACTCTTAAATACCCTGGAAACTGAATTGCTTGAATTGTCTGTAAGATACATTGTATCCCTAAGAAGATTGGAAAGCGGCGGAGAAAGCTGTCAAGGGAAAACTTTTTTTTTTCTTCACTCTCCCACCCCATAGAAATAGCAGAGGGAGATCTGGAAAATCTATTTGGGCACTGAAGGTAACTCAATTTGAAAGTTAAAGCCAAGGGATAAAGGATTCCTGGACATTGGATTTAACAACTTAAGAAATCAGAAAACCCGTATTGGAGGTATAGATTTCTGAACATTTAAAGGAAAATCGTTACTGTAAGTGGGAAGGGAAAGGAAAAAAAAAAATTGGAGCAGAATTTGAAAAAGGAGGAGATTGCCTAGAACTTTAAAGAAAGATGTATCTTAATTGGAACTCTTTGATTAAACAGTAACCCCAGAAAGAGAAATAGAAGAAAGAAAAAAAGTATTAAAAGAAATAGTTTATTTGGATTCTTTGGTGACTTTGGAACTTTTTGCAATTATTTTTGATTAAAAATACTTAGGTGGTTGTTTTGGAAAAAGTTTTTCTCTTCATGATGGCATTGCTTGTGGATGAACTAAAAATTGAATATCAAAAATATTAAAAAGAACAAGATGGAAAAGATACTTTGGACACTCTTTTTCAATTTCTAGAAATGGCGGTATGCACTTATGAAAAATTGACTATGCAGCAGGATGACTGGGACAAAGAAGAAGAAGAAGCCATCTTTGATGAACAATGGGTTCTTTTTGGGGAGGAGGAGGAAGAGGAAAAGAAAAGGGGGATTTTAAGGTTTGAAAAAACAATCAAAAAAGAGAAAAATTAGATGAAAGGTGTATACAAGGTTAGAAAACAACAGAAAGGGGGTAAGCAGAAGAAGAAAAGGGAGGAGGAGAGACAAAGGGGTAAAAAGGGCAAGGAGAAAAATAAACAAGAGAGAAAGGAGGGGATGAGAAGCCTTAATGGTGGGAAGCAAGATTTAAAGAAACAAAACTTATTTAGAGACAATAGGTAAATCTAATTGAAAAAGGGATTCTGGAAGGTACATAAGATTGTGTTTTTATATGTGTATTTAGAGTAAAATGTTTAAGATATAAATGAGTATCAACATATATGATTAGCTTTTTAATGGTATTGATAGAGGTTTTATATGCTTTTATTTTGTTATTGTAGTGTTTTTGCTTTTCTCATAAAATTTATTGTGTAATTTTAGAATGTACTAAACAGAATCTCAATATAAGGTGTTATATTAAGTATTATTAAGCTAGGAGAAAGAGTCAAAGGCGTCACTCCAATCAGTGTACAGGAGAAGTATATTTAAAGAGAAAAGATGAATGGATAGCTGGAAATAGAACAGACAAAGAATGATAAATATTATGAACTGAATTGAGATAAGATAAATAAAATAAAACTAAGAAAGATAAAAGAGGGAAGAAGCTATATAGAAAATTGAAAATGGTAATAAGATGTGGAATGATATATCAAGTAAATATGATTTTTGAATTTGTGTCTGTGCGAAGAGTTTTAACCCGGGATCAAGCAGCTTTCAGAAAAGAGGTTTTATGTTTTTTATGTTTTATGTTTTGTATGTTTGTGTATTGTTTTTGAAAGGCAATAAAATTTTAATTAGCAAGAAATATAATTTGGATAATAGAATGAAAAGGAGAAGTTGGGATAAGATTTGAAGTTGAACAGATAAAGTAAATATATATATTATAATTTGGAACTATTTGTATGTTCTATTGGTTTTCTTAGAAAAGATCTTTTATGTTGTTATGCCTTGATTGTTTGTGTATTGTTTTGTAAAATTAATAAAATTTGTCTTAAAAAAAAACTGTTTAACATTTTTCATAAACAGGAGAACATTAAGGAGAAAAAACAACAGGAATAATTAATGTCAAAGATTTCTACATTTTAAAATATGCTAACTATTCTTTGGTTAAGACCACACACAGTATAAAAATAAAGTTGACCATATTTCACTAAAATAACTAGGCATGACCTCAAGTTACACACCTAAGTAATAGGTTGCAACTTACCGTATATACTCGAGTATAAGCTGAGTTTTTCAGCCCATTTTTTGTGCTGAAAAACCCGCCCTCGGCTTATACTCGAGTCAGCCGCTACGGTACCATGCCTGGCCTGCGCTGGCGTGGCTGCAACCGATCGCGCCTCCAGGGCAGCATCACCGCCGTGGCTGTCTACCCGCTGAGGGCCACACAGGCGACCCCAAGCGGCCTCTCCTTCCCCATTAATGGGCGCCCGGGGCCCCCGCGAGCTCCTGCGTTGCGTGCTTCCAGCTTTGCCAACAAACCGCCAGGCTCAGGCAGCCTCCCCCGCCCCCTACCCTAGCAGCGAAGAGCTGCTCCGGGGGCTCTCGCCACGGCGCAGCCAGGCACTTTGTCTCACTGCCCCCGGAGCAGCTCTTCGCTGCTAGGGTAGGGGGCGGAGGAGGCTGCCTGAACCTGGCGGTTTGTTGGCGAAGCTGGAAGCGCGCCCGTTAATGGGGAAGGAGAGCCCGCAGCTCCGAAAGTCTTTTCACCGTTGGGGATTGAACAGGAGAGCCGCAAACGCCGCGCTCCCCAGGAAAGGGCGGCCCTCTTCCTCTCGGCGGCTCCCGCCACGGCGCAGCCAGGCACTTTGTCTCGCTGCCCCCGGAGCAGCTCTTCGCTGCTAGGGTAGGGGGCGGAGGAGGCTGCCTGAGCCTGGCGACCCCAAGCGGCCTCTCCTTCCCCATTAACGGGCGCCCGGGGCCCCCGCGAGCTCCTGCGTTGCGCGCTTCCAGCTTCGCCAACAAACCGCCAGGCTTTCTGCTTTTTTCAAAATCAAACCTAGAATCAAACACACAGGACTGCTAAAAACAACCCCGTCTGCAGTTTTAAGCATTATGTCAGTGGTTCTTAAATTGTTTGACCCAATTATCCTTTTTTCCTAGCCTCAAATAATGTTATTATCCCAAAAATTAAGTCAAGGATCTGTTGTTTTATACAAGCATCTTGGCAGCAACAGTTCCATACTGGATCCTCAACTCACAAATAAGTGACTGTTCTCTTAATTGTTTAGCCAAACCACATCAGTGCCTCCCAAACTCATCATATGAAGATGCATAGATGTAATACAGCTATGGTGGCAAGGCAACATGGGGAGCTCTCTGAAATGGCTCCTTCTTCAAAAGACACAGTTCAGAGGCACAGCTTAGAGAAGCACTTCATATATTGTTCCCCTTAATGGTTTTTACAAAGCATTACAAACACCTGCCTGATCTACAGTGGTTTCAAGTACACATGAAAATTGTACATGCACTAAATCTTTGTTGGTTTATCAGGTGACCATGCCTAAACATTAAATTCTAAAAAGGTTTTGAATCCAGAAACAATGTATCTATACAATATAAATAAAACCATAATGGAAGTTTATCCATACTAAATATAAACAATATTTTGGTGCCTTTCAACTAAGACAATTAAGAAATATAATTAGATATGTATATAATGTTCAGTGGACACAAACTGAAGTTGGTATTCGATCCTGTATAGATTGGATGATATCATTCCTCCTAACATTAAGAAATTAATATGTAGTTATCTGAAATCCACATTTAAAAGTCTCATCTGGAAAATATGGCAACAATTTTTGCTTTTTCATCTATCACTCTTTTAAAGTATAAAGCTACATTTGTTTTATAAACAGGATTTTGTAGAGTCAAAGACTTAATTATGTAAAATCTGTTATTGTAAAAGGATAGGCCACAAATCCTAATTTTTAGACCAGTCAAAGTTAATCTCTTCCTTCTAAACCTTTGGGACTCAGTCATTAAAAATATTACTTGTAAAGAACATTACTTTGATCCTTGTCAGTATTATGTAACATTCTTACATTGAGTTTGATAGTCTTGAAAATCTTCAAAAAAAACCCAAAACCATAGTTTTGAATCTTGTTGAAGATTCAGTCTTGTTGAAGTTAATACAGAAAAAACTTTTGAAAAATCCTATAGTGAAAGATAAATGTATTCAAATCTGGTCTCATTTATTAGCTATATTATCAATGTTTCTTAATAGACAATTGTTATACAAATATAACTGGATAAAATATCAGTATTTAAACTTATTGAATTTCTCAGTAAGATCCCATACACACTCACATTTTTACTTTCTTTTCCCTTTTTTATTTTTGGCTCTATTTTTATTTTTGAATCTGCATTTTTTCTGGTCCTGCCATTTTATTTATTTAGTAAATGATTTTATAAACAAATGTATAAACAATGGAGAAACAAATAGTTCTCAAGATCATTATTTGGATCAGTAGTATTAATCAAAGATAAACAGAAAAATTGATGAAAGTCCAGATAGTGAGAGGTTCCAAATGAATAATATAATTCTTACAAATATTAAAAGAAAATTAAATACATCTGAAATGCCAGATGGCTTACAATTGTCTGTAAAATGTGATGTCTCCTAAACTTTAGAAAGTAAACCAAATTTTTGTAATTAAAATTTCCAGATTGAAGTTTAAGCATCTTTTCTGGAGAAGCTACGATGACAACTAGATAGACAAAACGGATGGATTATGTTTCACCTGTGCATACATAGAAAAGACAGAGACACACAGAGAGAATTGAAATCTATGACAAATGACCAAGGATGATATGCTGGGTTGCTATGAATGGCTCAGTATTAAATCTGACTACTTCAAGAATTCCATGAAACACACAAGAAAGACTTGATGCTGAGGGTTAATAGAAGAGTTTCAAATTAAAGTGGACAGTAAAATACGACAATGCTTTTCCTATAATTTTGTAACAAGGCTGCAGTTAGGTTTTGACCAGCCCATCTAAAAATGGCATAATACAAATTCGATAATACAACACGTTTGCATCAAACATTTATGATTCAAGCTGGATTTGTGGTATGATCCATGTTTTGTCATTTTTTATCGCTGTGGTTTGCATCTTCTTTATATAACCTAGGTTATATAAAGACCTTCTTTATATAACCTTTAAACAATAAACTTCCATATAAACCATAGTCTTTTTCAAACCAAGCTCTATTCCCAAGGACACATCTACATTCTTTTGTGAACAGTATGGGAGACATTTGCTAATGAATTCTTCCAGGATATTTTTATTTCCCCAACATCCCAATAAATGCTAGTAGAGCTCTGGGCTTTGCTGAAGAGTTCCCATCCAAATACTAACCAGATCTGAGCCTGCTTAAGCTTTCCGGAGATCAGCTAAAAGTAAGCGACATCCTGCTAGCTAGCTCGCTTGAAAAGGCAGAATCACTATTTATGACTTCGAGAGACAAGTTAAAAATTGATCACATTTGTAACTGGATAGATCAGTTGGGAGGATTTCCTGTCAGTTAATTTGGCAAATTCTCTCATTAATGGTGTTCAAAGGGAGGCTTGACAAATAGATATCAACCCTGGGGAGATGCTCTAATCTGAGCTCCTATATGGGAGTCCACGTTTGATGTGGCAGTGAAGGGCACCAGGCTACAAACCAGGAGGTTGAATTCTAGGCCTGCTTGAGTCACTCAGCCAGCCAGACTTCGGGTCCAGCCCTAGAAAAGAGGCAATGGCAAGTCACTCCTGGAAAATACTGCCAAGAAAGCTGTAGTAGGGTCTAGTTTAGCTAATCGCCAAGACTGACTGGAAGGCACAAGGAAGGGGAAAAAAAAGAAGCTGAGTAAAACAGTTGGACTGAAGGCCCCTAAAGGGCTCTTTCGCCTGCTCTCTAGTTTGATGGCTCCTCCGTGGCCCAGAGAGCCAAACAGTACCGGTGCTTTCGGAAGAAGCCCAAATGAATCCCCCTCGAATCCCCCTGAGGCTCCGGCCCCAGCTGAGCACTCTGCCTTTTCATTCATAGGGAGGGAAAAACCTGAACCCGCCCTTCTGTTAGTCCTAACGGGAGTCAACCCGCTCGAACCCCCTGCAACGGAAGGACCGCAGAGCCCACCCCTATCCCGACAGGGGGAGCCTAGCTGGTCGCTCTTAGGCCCCGCGGGAAGATCCGAAAGGTGGCCTCTTCGGGAAGGGAAAGTCGGGTGCCGACCCGAGAGGAAGGAGAAGGAAAAGTGGTGGCGGCGGCGAGAAGGACCCTCTCCTTTTACCACTCGGACTCTTTCGTCCGGAAAGACTGCTGCTTCGGCCCGTTGCCTGCCTGCCTGCCTGCTTGCTTTCCCCTCCACACATTCATTTCCTCGGCCCTGCTGCCCTCCGAGCCCTTGACAAAAACCAGTGGCCGCCTCAGTTTACCTCAGACGACGGATCCCGTGGTACAGTCGGAGGCGGCTGTGGAACCTGCGCGGCGGCAACGGCGGCCGCCTCTTCCTCAATGGGCCCCGTCGCACAGCTCTCTTTTTCTCCGGTCCTGCCAGCCGCCTGCTCCAGCTGACGTGGAAACCCCAGGCGCACAGGCCACCTCGCGACTACGGCGGCCCCATCAGGACACGCCTCCTCCGTTAGCAAAAACGCTCCCTGGCTTCGGAGAAGCCCGCCTTCTTTCTGGCGAACTTCGAACGCCGCGCGACTCGGGGCGGAAGCAGGGAGGAAGGGCGAAGAGGGTGAATGTGGGTGCGCCCTTCCTACACGTGCGTCAAAACTTGCCCTCAGGAATCGCTAAGTTAAGCACAGGTTGACGTACCTAATCTAGTTACTTGTTGCCCCAAAAGTGCTTTTTCCGGAGGGAATTGGACTTTTTTTTTTTCTTTTGAAGACGTTTCTCTTCTTATCCAAAAAGCTTCTTCAGCTCAGACTGGATGGTGGAGAATGGAAGGATTTATATTCCTTGCAGACAGCCGATCATTTGCATCCTTTTATTTAGAGGGTCGTTGAAACCCTTGGAGGTTTATCTGTCTTCAGGCTCCGCTTCCTGTAGCCTGCACTTTTTTTCTCTGGAAATCCATTCCTACACCCACACCATTCAACTGGTGTTCATCCCAAATTATACAGCTAAATCTATAGAGATTCTCAAGTCATTCTGGTTGACCCAAAGGTGCTTTTTCAGGAGGCAACTAGACCTTGAGAATCTCTAGACTTCTATTTACTTGTGATACATTTTCCTTGGAATCTGTTGAACACCCCATTTCAGTTGTTTCAGGCTGTTTAGGGGGACCTTTAATATAAACCTGGCTTATTAAAAAAAAAACCAGGCTTTAACAAGATAACTGCTTCCCTTCCCCTCCCTTTCCCGTAAGAAAGTTTACACAATATAACAGCCCCTATCATTTTTTAAAAATGTCCTAGGGATACAGAATGCGTGTATAATACGTTGTATACCTAGGTATGGAGAGCCCGTTTGGTATAGTGGTTAAGGCACCAGGTTGGAATCAAGCCACTTGTGTGACTTTGGGCCAGTCAATCCTTTTTAACCCTAGCAAGCAGGCATGACTAAATCACTTTCGAAGGCACCATGAAAACTGCAGGAACTGATCAAGGCAGTTGCCAGGAATCAAAATGATTTGAAGACCCAGGCGTGAATTCATTTGAAAGTTTACAAAAAAATTGTCTGAAGTCTTAAATTGAACTCTGCTTTGTTCTGATATAACTTAGTAGGCTCTTAAGATCAGCTACATTTTTTGTTTTTTATTCTTTGCCAGAATCATTGAAATTCAGAATATTGCAAGAGTCCATCTCCCAATCAATTCTGCACATCCCTGGTAAAAATCTTTCTCTGTCAATTTCTTTAAATTAGTTGGATCCCACTTTATATTTTCAACTAGTTTGATCATAGATTACACATTCTAATTTAACTTGGTATAAGATTCATAATATCTAAAAATATTGACAAAGGGACAGGATTCCATAAACATGGGATTCAATGATATTGTATACATTTTTTAATTTAAGGAGTACAAAAAAGTTATACAATTGTTCATAAAAGAAAAATTTATTTCAGAGATTTTTTATAACATAAAAGCAACTTGCTTTTTCATATAAAACAGTATTTCAGTCTTTTCTAGAAAATGACATCTTTTCTTAATAGAAGTGGTCAGTAATTTTTTCCGCAACAAGGTTTTTTTTTTTGTTGGTAATTCATTTTAAACACTGGTGTTTTATCACTACATGATGCCTTGAATCTTAAAGTTAAGTTACCACAATACAAATAATGCTCCTTGCACTATTCCCTCTGAAGTAACCCATGTTATGCAGTGCATTCAGTGCTCCATTGGTTCCTCAGGCTTTTCTGCTGTATCTTCAGCAGGCTGAGCAGGCTTAAAAGAGTAAAAGAAATAAAGATAATTGTTGGGGGGGGGGGGAATATGTCACAAAATATTCTACAAATACACAGTCCCTCAATATTCAGTATAGTAATAAATAGCAGGGAGATTTTCAATACTCCATTTTTCTGCTTTAAAAATCCAACAGATTAGTGGCAAAAATTGGTTTGATATACAGTATTTTAAAATGCTTTGTTCCTTTTGTATATTTCATAAGACAGCCCAATCCCTAGTAAAAGCAAATATTCATGTTGTGTACGCCACTTAATTGGTCTCATTTATCTATTATACCTTCAGAGTTATCTTTTGTAAGATATACTGTATATACATTTAAAATGCTTATGTGTAGGACATAAATATATAAAAATAATCATTTGGTCTGTCAAGCAAAAGATCCAAATTTACTTTATATGCCAATGGAATATATATATATGGAAAGAAACCAATTCTCCCCATTTTTTCTAAAAGTCTGCTTTGGGCATAGGAAAAGAAAAAATGGGAAAATGTGTTTGCATTACACTTGGAGGAATCATTGAAAGAGTAAGAGAAGAATACATTTTTTCCAGAAATTAAAATCCAAAGCTTACTGGTCAGGTTAAAAAGACTTAAAAAGATAAAAGGTTTCTTAAATAAAACTGTCGAATGAGTAAATTATCATGAGGAGAACATTAAACAGACAGAATATCACACTCCAAAGGCATTCTCTTAGATCACCAGTCACCTAATCTCAGAGGATAGGGAAATCTAGCAAAAGTCCTCAGAATGGAAAGTCTTATAATATGATCTAGCTACTGATTTACAAGATTGAAAAAATATTATTGAGATAAGCAAATATAGCAAAGAAAGGGAAAAGCCTAATGAAACATTTGCAAACTGTGATTTTTTGGGGGGTAACATTTGCCTACCTTTCTCTGTGGTCTTTCTTCCAGACCTTCCAGGAATGGTGCTACATCATCATCATCATAAATTGTAAACTCCATTTCTTTACCAACAATCCCAACAGAAACATTCTGTGAAATGACAATTGTAAAAAAAAAAAAAGGGGGGGGGGGAGAAATTGTGAGAAATTAGGTGGAAAGAGCATTATTTATTATATAAAAGTGGAATAAATATCTAACAAAAAGATCTAATAAATAACAATTAGCTGGTGTTGCTGAGAGGCAATGTTCAGGAAACTCTGGAATGTAATATAATCTTCCACTGGTCTATAGTAAATAGTAATCTTCATGAACCATGAAACATTTTCTGATAAAGCCACTCTTAGAATTGTTTTGACCATCATAATCTGTGTTATTTGTAACTAGAAAAACATAGTTCATGGTATGTCTTTATTGCATGGAACTAATGAACCTGAAGTCACATAAACCTCATTATATTTTGCAAAATACTAGAAGTGATAGCAGTAAAACTGTGGGCAGACTTCTCTTAACTTCCATTTCATGAAATCCTGAATCAGAAGGAACTACGCTTAGAATCCTCTTCAGATTTACATTTCCTTAATATTATATATTACATAGAATTGGTGACTCAGATTATTTTAATGTTCAAAGCACATCTCCCCATCCTCTTATATGTGCATGTTTAATTATAAATTTTGATTCTGCTTTACAAAAATACACGTGTCACTCTTCCACAAAGTTTATAACTACTATTAGACTGAATTGCAAGAAGAAGAAAAAATATCAGCCTTGCCTTAATAGTTAAATCTTGTTCAGCAGGAAGTGTCTCTCTCAGAGCACGCAGTCCATGCTTCACTAATTCATTCAGGTTACCTGCAAAATAACTACAATTATGGCTAGTTCAGAAATGCTGTATTTTTGGGGCTGATTGGGTTAAACACACTTTCAACTTCCTCATCACATGTCTGATGGACAATAACTGTTCAGCAATCTCACACAGACGCACACAGTATAGGTATGGAGAGAATAAGAGAACAGAAATCTGTAAAAAAAAAAAATAGCATACTTCAAAGACACTGGACTTACACTCAGCAAACTCGGTCATGTGTCGTTCCAAGTAAGTTCGAGCCGATTGAGATCTTGCACCAATGGACATTGCTTTGCAATCAAAATAATTTGCAGAAGGGCAAGTCTGGAAGATATGGGGGCCCATATCCTGACAAATTAAAATGACATTTTTTTTAAAAAAGGAGGAATCTATCAGACAGCTTATAGAGTGTTTCATTTTCACCACCAGATAAAAATATATGCTTTCCTATCTGTTTTACAGTGTAACTCATAACCCCTGGCTATTGGGGGCATTCAACACATTTCATTCTGAACAGTTTCAAGTGCAATCTTTCTAAAATTCTCCACTTCAAGTGCAAAATTAGTTCAAGCATTTTTAAAACGGCTCCTTTCATGTTTGAAACAGCAGTCTTATTGGGAAAAAAAAGTTCTAAAAAACTTGCTCAAAAACAGTTTGAAATTTATGTAACATTGTCAATACTGGCTTGAGCTGATGAAAAACTAATTCTCAAATATCTGGAGAATAATATACTAAAACTGAAATTTATCTTGCAAGAAGTTCTAAATCCAAGTTGCCTATTCAACGTTTACTTACCAATTGTTCTATGACACAGAATAAGACCAGGGACCCTCTGCTGCAATTCTACTAGATTTACTCTAGGGAAGGGGAAATCTCCAGAGAACTTATAACATACATGTCTCCCACAGATGATGCACTTACATCATAGCCTGCAATAAGAAGTCCGACGCCATATGGTCTTCTGCCATAACGCTGTGTTGGTATCTGTGTTTCTTAAACAGGCTGAGGAATACATCTCAAAAAGCTGATTTATACATTCATACTTTGTTATGAAAACTTTCATGTACATTCTTCAAGTTTTTTAAAAAACAACCCCTACCTCTGTCCCACAATCAGGTTATAAAGATGTAGAACACAAATGGAAAACAGCAGTAACAGTCATCATTTAAACAGTGTTCTCTTTTTGAGAACGCTGAAGTTCTATCAGTGGAAGACTGGTATTGGATTTTATTCATAGAATTTAATATAATCACCAGTGTATGACAAAACAATCCTGCCCTCAGTCTCATTTCCAATAAGCATTAAAAAAAAAAAACACCATAGGATTCTGGTTAATATCCAAATATCCAAAATATTCAACAGGAATATTTAACATTTGTATTGAACTATTATGAAAATCTTTGAAATAAGAAGCAATATCAAAATAGTACTATATTGAATGAGATGAAATTTAATTCATGCAAATTATGTAATATTGAAATAAAATGTGTGCGTGAATCTACCTGAATAGATGAATTTGCTGTAAAATCTAGAAAATTCTCATTTTACTATTCAACTTTTATTATTCTATTATGTAGCTGAGGTTTTCAATCAACTATTATTTTTAGTATCAAAGTGAACTGTTCTCAATTCCCTCTATTGCCTCACTTTCTTTAAAAGTAACAGTAACAGCCAGGTTGACTTCCAAGGTTGGTAAAATGAGGACCCAGATTGTTGGGGACACTCACTCTGAGTGCTCCACTATGGAACAACATATGTCTTAAGTGCTATTACTATTGCTATTATACAATATAACTCGCTGAGTGCTTTGCAGTAAGAGGATTATCCAACAGTTAAATATATTGGCAACTGTGAGAAACCCACAATGATTATCACATAGAAAAAAAGGATACTGCTTCCAATCAGTGACACTAATCGGGATACTGGAAGCGGCCTGTCAAATACAAATCTGGAATCCAAACACTCCTGACGCATGAAATTGCTGCGGGAGTAAAACAGAATTTATTCCATTTGTAATTTTAGCACTTCTTAGATTTATTCAATAGAAACTTTACTTGTTTGAATGTTTTACTGCTATTTGATTGTAAGAGAGTTATGACAGGCAAGGGGGAATGAACTCATTTTGGCATGAAATTATTGGATGCTCTTTAGAAAGTATATTTCCTATTTCTGCAGCAGCACTTTCAATCAGATATACTCTCAGCCCCTCAGTGTTTTTAGTGACTTGTAGATGGAGCAGTAGAATCAATCTCCCCCACTACTATTTTTATGCAATGCTGTCATAATCTTCACAAATGACTAAGAACAAATGTCATACTTAAATTCAGCAGAAGTTTATTGGGAGACCTGGTTATGTTGTGCAGCAACTGCACTAGACAAGGTTAAGAATGGAGAAACATGGATACTGTCCCAGGAACCAAAGGCTTGAATTAGGAATCAGATACAAACCCACTTCAGGTATATTTATAAACAACAAGTTCATTCAATCAATCAAATAATCAAATTCCAAATTTACCATAAGAGTCTTGCATCAGCAGTAAGTCCAGCAATGGAAATACCAATATGGTTGTCAACATACAATATTTTTTTCTGATGAGCTGCCAGTTCAGATTGTGCCCTCTAAACAAAGACAGATATCCAAAGTAACAGTTATTAATCATACACTCATAATATGACAATTTGGGGAGGAGGGGAAATAAAAGATGCATTATTTCTCACTGTCTGTTAAACCAGAGAGTATATCTGTAGTAACAATAGCAAATGACACCAATTACATAATTTGCAAATCATTGCAGAAATTGAGTTGATAGAAATTGATATAATGCCATTTCAGAAAAAGACATAAAATGACATTAATATAGTAGAAATTTTATTTTTTGCATCTAAAGCCCATTGGATTGAGGTTCACTGTATTAATAATATTTTAAACATATTAAAGTTTGTTAAACTCTTGTTTCTGCTTATGTAAACATAAGAAGTTGCTTTATGCAATTATTTTATGATGACTTAAATGGCTTCTAATTCACAGGATTTACTTCCAAAAGCCATCTCTGTACAGTGTAATTTGGAAGGAAATTTGACACTGTGTAGAAGGCAATGGAACATTCTAGAAAAGTCTTAATTTCTGTTACCAAGTTAATAAATGTAGTACATCCCTAATAGCGCAAGTGAAAGAATTGAAAGTATTGTGCCTGTCTTCGCTCAGTAAGCTAATACTTGTAACTGCATCCCTAACCTCCTGTCTCTACATACCAGGCCTGGTAAGGATGCACCTATTGAGAACCCGAAAGCAGCCTGTGTAGTGATATTCCGTCACAGTTTTCTCCAGGGAAAAACTATGTGGTCTTTACTGCTAGAAATAGAACCATTTTCTATTATTCATAGCACATATAGCCTTACTGTAACAAAAATTTGCAATGCTCTCTCTGCATTTACAATCAAATAATATACCTGATGCTTTTGCCACATGATCTCTCACTATGTCCACAAAATTGCTTGGCTCTTTCCTGTCATTTTATTCTTAAAATATTGTTGTATCTAACATTTCATGCTTCCAAATTTTATAATTTACGTCCCTCTTATCTCCCCCATCTGGTATTAGGCAAACAATGAGTACAGTAATTAAAATATTGTATTTTTAGGCTAAATACAGTATTTATTTAGAACAGACTTTCTCAGCTCTTGCCCCTACAAACCAAAAGGGATCATGACAATTTTTTTTCTTGGCCAACGGACATATTTTTTAGATTGCAAAAAAATATTTTAAGATTGTGAATATTATGCTTTTATGTATCACATATGCTTTAAAAAAACAAACTGGCTTTCTTCTTGAGTTTACCTTTAAGGCAACTAAAACGGCATGGGTTTTTGACTTTAGCCCAACAGTTGCAGATCCTTGTTTGACAGCCTCCATTGCATATTCTATTTGATGAATTCGACCCTAAAAACACAAGATAGCCTTATAAACATGCTGATGGTGAAAGTGAGCTCAGCATACAGCAAAAATAACAAAGGGAACAATGAATGCTTTCCAATCAGGAATTCACAGCATATATGTATATATGTTTCTGTGTATGTGTGTGGCTTCATTGTCCTATTTACACCCACAATAATCACCTGAGGCAGGCTGGGTGGAGAGAGAGAGATGCTGACTCCAAATTACCCAATGAGTTACAACTAATAACACTTTGTTAGTCTCGCATCTTTCATTGCAATGATTACTCTTTCAAAAGTTACTTAACGTTATCTTTAGTGAATAAAAATATTCCATTCCGTGACATAAGACTTAACATTATCTTTATCACAACTGCAATAAATTGGGACATTTGAGCACAAATTAGTAACTATTTCTGGTGACCTGCATAAATACAGCACACATTAAATTCCACAGTATGACAAATAACTTTATCAGACCAATAACAACTAGATACAAGAACAGTTTTTCCCCAGATGCCATCACTCTGCTAAACAAATAATTCCCTCAACATTGTCAAACTTTACTAAGTCTGCATTACTATTACTATTAATCCTTCCATCCTTCCTTTCATCCATATCCACCTACTTATGACTGTATAACTGTAACTTTGTGGCTTGTATTCTAACAATTTTTATTGCCTGTTTCCTAGTATGATTTGATTGCTTATTGTACCCTATGACTATGATTAAGTGTTGTACCTTATGATTCTTGACAAATGTATCTTTCCTTTATGTACACTAAGAGCATATGCACCAAGATAAATTCCTTGTGTGTCCACTCACACTTGGCCAAAAGAATTCTACTACTTCTACTTCTACATAAAAAAATGACACAGTACTGGTAGTTTTCCAAAACTGTTCAATAGATGAAAGCAGGGAAAGGGGAATAGAGTTAATGTTTTGCTTTCTACATCATGCTTAATCATAATGTGGTTTGTTTGGATTTGAATAATAAGGTAATCATTATAGTCGGCTGTTTACTAATTTCAGGGACAGTAAGGAATATCTGCATAGATTAAGAATTTGGCAACCTGGAATAGTTGTGGCCTTATAGAAAATCTAAGTGTAAGAATGCTATACTCGCATTCTCTTTAAAGTTGTGATTAAAATTATGTCAGACTGATCCAGGTTTATAGAAACCATAGTTTGTTAATTAAACCAGCAGCCCCCAATCCTTTTTGATAGCAGAGACCGATTTGGGGGGAAATAATTTTTCCACAGACTGGTGGCGGGGTGTTTCACTCTCTACCTGCATATGCACAGATGACACTTGGTTTGTTTGTGCAGCCTAGTTCCTAACAGACCGTAGCCTGGTACCAGACCATGGACCAGAGATTGGGGACCCCTGGATTAAACCATACTTGGCAAGGTGCACATAACATTCTCAGACTCAGTGGTCTCATACTCCTGGGCCTACCATCACACAAGCAAATATAAGTAGGCTAATAATAATGTAATAATAATAATAATGTAAGCTTAGCTGCATTTCCCATAGCTATTAGCACAGAGCCCAATAAATTACTTTCCAGTTGAGAAAGTTATCTTATGGATAAATGGCTCATACAGGTTGTTATATAAGGAACACATTTCGCATATATACATATCTGCAAATCTCTTATTACGTTTGCTTTCAAAGTAAGATTTAAATTCTTTGATTATTCAACTGATGAGAAAAAGAAACATATAAAGATAAATAGAAAGACAAAAATAATACCTGGGGACTCCATACAGTGACATCGTTATCATACTGGTTGCGAAACTAAAGTGAACAAAAGGAATCAATTAATGACTGCTATTAAACTATGAAAAATTAAGCAAAATCTCATATTTACTAGGGATTATCATTTCTGTAACAAAAGAAATATGGAAATAGTGATTAAATTTCATACTAAAGTCCTACTATCTTTTTTCAAGATAGGAATGAACAAATGGGTAGGTGTGTGCAGTATGCAGATTCAAAGCAGTAAAGATTCTTTAGATTCAGTGTGAAAATTCTCATATCTATTGTCAGCACCTTGCAATACCACAAAAAGCATGGCTTCTTTAGAATATTACCAATTATTATAACAAGTATGCTCAGATATACCCTGGTATGCTCAAGCAACCTTTCCAATTTGGGGTTAGTGCACGATGTTACCAAACAGTATCTTTGGTTTGTTCAAAACTCATAATTATTAAGCTTTATTAAGAAATGCAGGGAACAAAGCTTGACATGGGAAAAATAAAAGATGGGTTGAAAGAAGCATCATGAAGGAAATAATAAATGAACACTTAAAGTGAGGAGATGTAACTCAAATCACAGTATCATGAATCAAGGCAAACATGAAAATGTTTGCTAAACTAATATCCAACAATTCATTTCAAAAATATAATTAGAAATAAGCCCACATTTCCAATGTGAAGGTCTATAAACTAAAACTGTAATCTAACTAGATAAACAAAAGTTTTGCTTTCAATTTCAGTAAGAATAAAGTATTGCACATCTAATGACTGATCAAAAAAAAAGAAAAAAAGTGTTAACTACTTCCTATGGGCAAATGAAATTTACTTCTGATTATTTGTAGGACTGCAATGTAAGAATTTAAAATGTACTTTAAGTTATATCCCCTTTTGAAACTGAGAAAATTATATTCAACAATTGTTTTAATGCAAGACTTAATTAAGATGCATCTCTATAGCATTTATAATATCTACTGTAGATATTATACTGTCCTTATATTCGCTGATACACGTTTGTCAGCTGTGCTAAATTGGCTTCATGGATTTTTGTTGTCCGATATTATTTTGTGACACCCCAAGGGCTCTCTACATAACTAGGATGCAGTATGAGATGCGGTATGTAAAACTCAGGATCTGCTTCTCTCCACAACCAAATCCAATAAAAGGCTGGAACCAGAAGTATGTCAAAACGCTGACTCATTACATGTGTATTCACAAATACGAAGTGGGGGGAAATTGTGTTAGGAAATACAACGGCGGAGACACGGCGAGGAAATTGGGGTGGGGAGCCGCTTCCTTTTCTGGATTTAAAGAAATGTATATATTTTGTACTGGTTGGAAAGTAGGTATGAAAGCACAACTTCGGATGCTACTTAGAAAGTCCTTTCCAATTACTCAAGCGACTCAGTGCATTCAAGATACACGAACGAAACCAAAAGGAAACGAATGCTTCTTTTAGTGAGAAAAGTCTGCCGATGGGAAAGGCCGATGAGAGTGCAAAAAAAAAAAATGGGAGGAGGGGGGGAAAAGGACCGGGCCATAACGGAGCAAGAACTCCAACAAGGGGAAACACGCTGATCACCCCTAATGGATTTAAGGTTTGCAAAATGGGTGTGGGGGGGGTGTCAATTAAAACCAAAGCAATTCGGGCCTTGCAATCTCAGCCGGCCGAATGCTGAGTCACACCTATCGCCCCGGGGGAACGAAAGCACGCCCTCCCTCTCTCCCTCCCCGCTCGCCCCAAAGCTCTTCCTCCCTTCCTCCCCCAGCGCCAACCCCGATGCTTCGCCTCTCACCATGGCGGGCAACGTTCGGACGGCAGTGCCGGCGCCTGACCAGAAAAGACGATGGAAAAGCGACAGCGACTTCGGCAAGCGATAGGTTTGGACTCGGACGCTTCTTTCCTTTTCCGCCAAGGCGGAGCAGCCGATTGCCGAGCTTCCGATCCCAACGCGCTTCAAAGCCTCCTCCCCTGTTAAAAGAAACCGTAGTTGGGCGGGGCAGAATCTGGAACGCACATGCGCCTTGGGTCCTTGACGAAACGGGGCTCTGCGGAAGAATGGAACGGGGGGAGGGGGGAGTTAAAAGTGAAGAGCGCGTCTCTTTCATTCGGTTTCTAGTGCGGTATATAGATTGTAGTATCTCCGTAGTCGGTAACGGTAGTCGTTTCGCCGTACAGAGGAAGAAGAAAGGTAAATACGGCTTCTCCATCAGTAGGCAGTACTGAGAATTGATTTGCATTTTACAAAGTGTAAGAAAACAGCAACACAAATTGTACATAATTCAAGTGATGAAAGAGTAAATTATTTCTCATACACGGGCTTCTTGCACGATTTACAAACAGTCGCGCTTTTTGCCTTTATTGACATCTGGTGAGATTTATCCCGTTTTTGTTTTGCGTTATCTTTTTGGCCAGTTCCCATCATGGGTTGTTGCGAACTGGTAGTGTAAGGTTATTGGTCTGATTTTTTTCTCTTCCTCTCTTCCCGAACATATCTGTACTGAGCTCTTGAATTGCTCCTTCGTGCGTTTGTGTGTATTTCCCAACCTCTGCAATTTGAAGATGTGTGGACTTCCAACTCCCAGAATTCCCCAGCAATTCTGAAAGTTGAAGTCCACACATGTTAAAATTGCTAAGGTTGAGAAAAAAAAGTAAGATATTCAGTTTGACAGAGGCTGACACACACTCCCTTCCAAAAAGTTTCCTGCTATTGCTCTCTTGGGTGGAGATTACTGGACATGAATCCTTTTATTTTTGTCAGCATATAATTTCTCTCTGCCTCTCCAAAGTTAAATTATTTTTATACAACATTGAAATATTACAGGGCACATACGTGCACACAGAGCAGCCAGTTGCAACATTTAAAAAATATTTAAAGCAATCTTTACAATAGCATTACAATAGGACAGTGTTTTACTGATGTATAGAATATTGCTGATTTGAAACTTTGAACTTTTTAAATTACTGCTTTCCTTTCTTTAGAAATTACCTTTCCCTCTCTTTAAAATACAAATGCAGCAATGGACTCTTCCATTACTTTTCCAGAGACATACACAGATATATCTTGGTGATTTAAGTTAATAGTTATTTCCCTTCACTTGACACAGAAGCAGACAGAAGTGACGTTGAGCCAGTCATTATCTCAAAGTCCTAGCCTGAGACATCAAAAATGTTTATCAATTGCAGTGGATCAAATAGTAGTTTAGAGTTCATAGCCTTAATGGCCTTATTGTTGCAATGGATTATCTCTTTTTTTGCCTAGTTGGTACTGGCAACTATCCATTGACTCTGCTTGTTGGAATTTAGCTGTGCAGAGTGCAAATGGTGATTATGTGATCATAAGACACTGTCATGATTGTAAATGCCTGCAGCTGGAAAGATCTGAATATTGGTTGTGTAACTGCTGAGACACTGCAACTTTTAGTGGGAGAGCCCATCGTAAGGTTACTTTTTTCATTGAACTTCCAATAAGTTCAAATAGACAAGGCAATCGTCAGGTGAGAAATACCTGTATATACATGTGGTCCTCATTTAATGACTACTTGTTCAGCACTTGAACTTGCAGTGATGCTGATTAATGATACTTTTGACCAATCCTTGAAGTTCTGGCTGTTGCAGCATCCTGTGGTCATGTGATTGCAATCTAGGAATTAGTGAACAGCCCAGATTTCTGACAGTTGCAGCATCCCATGTTCACATCTTGATTTGTGACTTTCATTGCTAGATTTCCACAAAGTTAATTGGGGATTGCTGCAAGTTTCAATCATGTGAAGGCCTCACTTAACAAATCCATGGTACTTTGCTTAATATTGGTAAATGCTAAAACTGCCATTGCCTTGTGGTGTGGTCATGTGATTTCACGCTTTATGCCAATATCATTTATTGATAGAATTTCTGATCCTCATTACCAAGTAAAAAATAGTTCTGTTTGTTTTATTAATTTCTGCTGGCTTTCAAAACAGCAATATAGTTATATTCCAAGCAAGTATTGTATTCACCATGCTGTGGTAGGGCTTCTGGTAAAGATACCTCTATAAGATATTAGAGATTGTGTGAGTTCCATTTCTTTCTGGTTAAAGAAAAACAATATACCACCTGTCCTTTTTATATTGAATTGTGGAATGAGTTTTGTTTTTCTGCATCTTACTCTGGGTTCCAGACAAAAAGTAAGATTGTCTTATCTCCAAAGCACACTAGACCAAATTGGGTGGATTCTGCATATTCCTATTCCATATCAGCTTCTGGAATTCTCATATCTTTAACAATATTCTTATCTTTTCCCACAAACCATTTAACCTAATTGCTCAGAGCTATTTCCCTAAAGAGTGGAAAGAGGAATTCTTGTAAAGGAAATGATTTCGTTGCACTCTTTTTACTGCCAGCAAAAACAAGAGATTGAAACAGAGATTTGACTTTAATGAAAAGTAGCTTGGAATTATTTTGAAAAACTAGGATTGCATTTTCTTCCTATATTTTCTACTACAAGGGATAACTGCCTTTATTATTATTTAACCTACTACTGTGTTTCTCCAACAATACGGCCTCCACCAATAGGAAGCCCCACCATGTTTCTTTGGCATAAAATCAAATTAAGCCCCTCCCCCCAAATTTAGGCCTATTTTAAAACATGCAAAATAAGGGGGAAGGGCGGGGGCACTTGCCGTGAGGAGCGCCCCACAGGCAGCAATTCCTCGCCACCAGCAGCAAAGGTGTCTGCAGCAAAGGTGGGAGTAGAGAGCTCCACACTTCGCCATGATCACCCGTTAGGGGCGGCTGGTGGCGAGGATGCAAAGGTGGGAATTAAGTCACCCCTGAAAAGACATCCTAGCCATTTTTTCGGCCTTATTATGTGAGAAACACGGTATTTTCATGATGCCTTTGTTTAGGCTATATGCTCTTTCAGTCTTGTTCAGCAAATATTATTTTCTTTCTTTTTTCTTGTTTGCAAGTCGTGTTCATCCATCCATTTTCCTTGTCAAGCAACAACCACCCAAGCTACATTCTTTGAACCAATACCAGCCTAAGGAAGAACAACAGATGGTCTAGCTGCTAAAACAAAGAGTTGCTTTCATTCTTAATTTTGTTTCCTGTGCTCTTTTCATTAAGGAACTCTGTAATGGAATACCTGATCTTTATAAAGATCAAAATGTAAATATTGTTCTTTACATGTTGGTCTTAAATGTTTGACTTTTTAAATGGTTGCTAAAGTCCTGTTATGTTTAAAAACATATTCTTGTTACCAAGGTATAATTCTTTTCATCCTTTCCTTCTTCCAACCTTTAAATATTTTATTTATTTACAGCATAGAGAAAGGAAACCTCTATAAACTGGCTTTTTTGTGAACACATAATTGCATTCCTTGTTCAAACTAGGGATGTGCATGTACCAAACAGTTTACACTATACTGTGTACAATATACCTGTTTTTGGTGTTTTCTTCTGGGCACGACATAAAACAGACCATTTGTTCTGGACAGAAATAGTTTAGGAGGACAGGGAAAATGCTGAAGAGAGGGAAAATACTGGAATATCCCAGAGGCAGGTGGACCAATGGGATATGCCACCCCAGTATCTACAGAAGGACAAGAAGGATTACCATTTTATTTTTTTTTGGCTGCTTTTGCACCATCCAAATCAACTAAGGTGTTCTGAGATTGCCCGAAAAGTTCAGCAGAATTGCTGGAACCTTTTTAACTTTCCTGGATTCAAAAAATTATCTCCTTTCATGCATATTTGTGAATTTGAAGTATAAACTGTAAGCAGAGTCATTTACTGAGAATGGGTGGTTATAAAAATCAATCAATCAATCAAAAATGGCTAAATATCAATGAGGAATATAAATTCATATAAAAAAGCCATACTATATCAGTCAGATGGTTAATTCTCAGTCAACCTTTAGTTCTCATAGTGAGAAATACTTCGTTAGAAGTGTGCAAACAAATACTAGTGCTACAGTGCCCCTCCCTAGGTATTCCCCAGTCTCGTGTTCACCATGTGTTGTTCAAAATCCCAGATTCTTTCAGTTCTCATAATTCTTTGGCCAAGTAGGTTTGGAATTATGTGAGCTGAAATCTAATTCATCTGAGAAAAGGGCTGATTTAGGATTGTGGTTATTAAACACTAATGACTTTATTTTCAAAAAAACCAATGTATTTTTTCTTTTAAAGCAATCCAGGTTGGCAATCCTCTTTCAGAAAAAAATCTGATTTAATTTCTAGAGGATTCCAACTTTAATTATGAACTCATAATGAAAAAAAGTCATTCTCATCTACCTCATATCTATAACTTTACATAATTCTGTCATGTTCTGTTTTCATGCTTTTTCCAAGTATTCAGCTTACCCTTTTCAGCTCAACAATGTATTATTTCTGATGCACTGATCAGTAGTTACTGGTAATCCTTGATTTTGAATTATTTGTTTAGTGACTGTTCAAAATTACAGCAGTGCTGAAAAAAGTTGACTTATGGCCAGTCCTCACATATATGACAGTTGCAGCCTCCTTATGGGTCACATGGTCAAACTTCATGCACTTGGTAACTGGCCTGTATTTACAATGGCTGTACTGTCCTGGGTCACATGATCATCGTTTGTGACTTTTCCAGCTGGCCTCCAATAAGCAAAGTCAATGAAGGGAAGTTGCATTCTCTAAATCAGAGGTCTCTAAATTTGGCAACTTTAAGATAGCTGGCTGGAGAATTCTGGGAGTTAAAGTCCACAAGTCTTAAAGTTGCCAAGTTTGAGGACCCCTGCTCTAAATCATTGTGTAATTCACTTAATGCCCATAGCAAGAAAGCTCATAACATCAAGTGTGCTCACTTGGCAAAGCTTCAGTCCCAGTTGTGGTTCAATGTTGAGGGCTACCTGTATACCAAACAGTCCTATCATAGAATTCTGCAAATGAAGTGACATTATTCTGACAGAGAAAAGCACTTTAAAAAATGTTTCTAAATTATTGTCTGGTTTTATGAATTAAATTATTAAAATAGATTAAAAGTAGATTACAATAGCTTCTTCATTAGAAAAATAAATTTGTGCTCTGCACAGTTTGTATTGTAGGGAATAAAAGTATGTGTTAGACAAGCCCTGAAAAACTCATGATACTTTTATTGGAATTTACTGATGATAAACTATCACGGAGCTGCAAATCATTTCATAAAGAACTGAATCACTTCTTTATGACTAGAAAAGTACACAGTGTTTTTTTTTTAAATTTGTCTTTTAACTATTATAGGAGACATGTTTATGAAGAATCAAAACTCTGTAGAAGGAACTACCTGTTTGCTCATTTTTTGTCATGGAAATGTATCTGGATTATATACAGTCTGCTTTCCTTCATAAAAGAAATTTGAGGTCCAGAAATAGTTCAGTTTTCTTTTTGTACAGTGAACAGCACATAGTTCCATTTTTAATAGCAATTTTGGAGACACATAAGTGCAGCTTAAATAAATACTATAAAAATAAACCAAAATGTTTGTCGTCTCATAGTCATGTATATTGCAAATAGAAAAATAATTTGATTATGGAAAAAATAAGAACTTATGACCCATCACGACCAATGTAATCTATCTATATTACTTTTAGCACTGTATTAAAATTTATTTGGGCTACTATTTTGACTAACAATTTTACCTACATTGTGTTTATGTGTACATTCTGAAAGCCACCTGCAGTCCTCCTAGTTTGATGGGATAGGTTAATCCCATAATAATTCACAAATGTAATTACTGTAGTTTCATAGTGTAACAAAGAATGAAATAAGTCTAAGATCTGGACAGCATTGTTTTCCTTGAATGTTCAGGAAGCTATAAAAATGAATAAATCTTCCTTTCAGAATTAGAGAATCTGTCTTGATGAGAAGAAAAAGAAGCATAAACTCTTGCAGGAAAAGGTAATAAGTGCAAAACCCTGCCAAACATGAGGAATGTATCATACATTTATACATAGCATACATACATACCATGGAATAAGTTGGGTCATTAGATGACAAAGGGATGCTCAAATATTGTATTTAAGAGAGAAACTGCTTATTTTGTGTATATTACAAAATATATAAGGCAATTATTTGATTTTCTCACATACTTTAGGTAAACTTTAAAATCCACACAGTAATAAATAGTTTGATTCTGATCACTATACTGGGGAATCCTTAAAGAACTCAGATGTGAAATTGTTACCCTCTTAGTAAAAATATGTAACTTTTTCCTCAAGTCAGGCTCAATCAAAGTGTGATACCATGTTTGAAAGAGAGAACCAGGAAAATGTACAGTTATCAAAAGTAATGTAAACACACAGAGGAATAAAATTTGCTGAAGGAAATCAGTAAGGATCCTGCAAAAATAAATCCTGCCTCATCAACACTTCATTTTGAAAAACGCTTTGGCAAAGCTAGTAACTAAGTAAGAGCAAACATGGCAGTCACGGGATAAGAGAACTTGACCATTTAAGGATTGTTAACTGGTTAAAAACAAAAAGTCAATTTTCAGTTTAACGGTCTCCTTAAAATGGTCAGCTAAATGGCAAGTGTGCTTCAGTTTAAGATGCATACTGGAACACAAAATTCTAACTTCCTGCGTGGCATGTAAATAAAGCTATTTTTGTTGCTTCAGTATCTGTGCAGCAGTGCTCAGATACTGCTCTTTCTTCTCACTGCCCTGATTTTCAGAATTACTTTTAACCCCTTTGGGAAGTCCCAGGAAATGTGTGACATGCGAGCACACCCTTCTTGTATCAGTTCTTGGTTGATAAGACTACCTGTCTTCTTACTTGCTATGCCTTATAAGGAAGAAAAGAGGCCAAAGGGCGTAAACTTAGCGTCATAACCATAAAAAAACTATACGTCAAATCAGGTAATAAAGGGGAGAATCAAACAGGTGCTCATGTCCAAAAATCTGGGAGTAGTCTTCCATTCTTAGGGAGTCTGGAAAGCCTGTCAGAAATATATTATTCAAAGAACCTAAAATCCTCAATAAAAGATCATTTTACTCATCAAGAGATTCTTCTATTTCATAAGACATAAGAGTTTATTTGTCATTACACTCGCAAGTGGGTGCAACGAAATGAGGTGCTTTTCCACAAGTAAAAACTGGACAAACACCACTAAAAGAAAAAAAATTAAATTAAATTAAAACTAAACACAACCGACCATACAATGATCTCTATGCAATTTAAAAATGTAAAACCCCATTACTCTCAGCCATTCACTTCCACATAAATCTTATGACCCTGCATTCAAACTCAAAACTGCACTTGGATAAAAACTGTTCTTAAATCTGGTCAAAGGAAATAATAGCAGCAGCTTTAAAATTATTTGAGGTCAAAATCCTCACTCAACCTTTATATAGAGCCCAGGTGGAACCTTATATTAAAAAAAATGGTCAACTTTAAACGAACAAAAATTTTAAGGTCCTTACTGCAGCCCCAAGGAACATCCCTAGGGAGCTCAAGCTTAAGATGGGATAGACCAAATTAATACCAAGAACATGGCATTTAGTCTTGATATGTTGGCTTAAGATTAGTGTCTTTTCCAATGGCCTGATTATGCTAATATTTTTGAATAAGCACCCATCACCATGATTATCACAGTGGACCAGAAACTGAGGGACTATAGGCTGGCCACAGATTCCCTCTTAGCTTCTGACCTTGACCAGGCAAGAGACAAAAGGCTAGGTGACATTGAGGATTGTACTTAAGCTGGCACCCTTTCCCAAAATACAAAAACCCTAATGGTGAAAGACTGCTGACAACCTGCAAGTTATCTATAGATGCTGACCTTCCCCAAGTTGAGGAAGGATTTCTTCAGAACCAAACAATGACTACATCGGAAACTATTACAAGGCTAATTTACCAAAATCTCATTAACAGAATGTGCCTGTTCTGGTGATTCTGAATACATAAAAACTATCCAATATGTGCTGTTCCACTGTAATTCTTATATCGCTCTGCATAGGGGTAATATGTTATCCCAGGAAGGACTGAAGAATATGTCAATCTTCTTAGATTTCTACTATGTTAATACCCACACAATAACCAAATTCTATGTGACTGCAGTGAAAATGTAGGGACTCATAGTGCAAATGTGATAAACGTTCCAGCCAGAACTACTTTATTAATTTTACAATTTTATTAATATATTGTCCATTCAGTCATCTCCAACTCTTGACGATTCTATGGGGCAGGTCTCCTCCCATTTTCTGATCTTGCACTACTTGTTTGAGTTTTTCTATGCTCTGGCTGGAGTCAGCTGTGACTGTTTCTTAATATTAATATAACTAATTTTATCTCTGTTTTAATATACTGGTAAAACTGTTGTGTCTATAACCTTTAACTGGATGAAACAGTGTACCATAGGGCAAAACTTTTTCAGTGAAGGTTTGAGTTAACTTGCAGAATGCATCCAAAATCCAAGGCCCGTGATCCCTGTGGAACTGGAATTTAGAAATCTTATTTAAAAAATGACATAAAAAATAATGATTTTTGTGACATCACACAAAATGGCATAAAACATTTCCTGTGATCGATCACCTCCTGAAGTTTGACTGTGCTACTGGTTCAAGATAGGTTACTTTCAAGGCAGCAATATTATATCTCTGTATTATTAAAATTTTGATTTCCGTATTTTTAATTGGGTGAACACTGCATTATAAAACAACAATTTTTAAACCAAGGTTCCTTAAATGGGGTAACTTACAGAATGCATCCAAACTCTGAGACCTATGATTCTTGTAGAATTGAAATTTGGTTAAATTTTTAAAACATGACATTAAAATTATCATAAAACATTATTTGACATATCATTATATACACAATGTCATAAAACGTTTCTCATCCTGCTGTTTGACTATTCCAGAGTTCAGCATGGATTGTTTTCAAGGAAAGATACAGAATATATATCTGAATTATTCCAACTATTCCAGTGAAGGCAGTACATTAGAAGTTTTGTCATTGTTAAAGCTTTGAGGAATCTGGTGAGGAAATACCTCTAAAAGGAAGTCATAATGGGTCATAGGTTATCTTGTATACTATTAAAGTTGTCATATCTGTTACTTTAACTGGCCAAAACAATGTATCATAGAGCAAAACAAAAATATTGCAAATGGGCTAACTTACAGAATGTCCAAAATCCAGAACCCTTGAGTCCCGTGGAATTGAAATTAAGCACATTTTAGAAAGCATGTTATGACATAATGCAAGATGTCATAAAATATGGCCTGTGGTGAACTACTGATGTTTGACTATACTGAACAGTTCAAAATGGGCTATTTTTAAGGCAGACCACACCTATGAATATCTCCCTGAATTTTTAAGAACCTTATCAGTCCATTTGAAACTCTGCCACTATTGAGGAATCTGGAAAGGAATTCTGAAATAATGAGCCAAAGGGTCACTGGTTTTCTAGTAATTTATTATATTTGTATTCTGACCAGTTCTCAATTTGTGGCTCACAACAATGAAATAAATTACAATAAATCAGCAAATAATACAGATTAAAAAATGGAAAGTAAAATGAAGTGAGGAATCTCATTTTCTCTTTGCCAAAAGCCTGGGTGAAAAGCCTTCTAAAAAAACAGCAGAATGAATACGAGTGGCGGACTTTATTCCAAGAGGATAGGCACTGCTACAGAGAAGGCACACTTCTAGCATCCCAATAGATAAAAGTTTCATCGAATAAATCTGGAGCATGCCAATCTTGCAGGATTGAAGTGACTAGGCAAATGCTGTAGTTTAATTCCATTTAGTACGGGTAGTCCTCGACTTACAACAGTTCACTTAGTGACTGTTCAAAATTACAATGGCACTGTAAAAAGTGACCTATGACCATTTTTCATACTTATGACTGTTGCAGCATCCCCATAGTCGCATGATTCACATTCGGATACTTGACAACTGATTCACATTTCTGACTGTGGCAGTGTCCCAGGGTCATGTGATTGCCTTTTGCGACCTTCTGACAACCAAAGTCAATGGGGAAACCAGATTCACTGAACAACCACAGTACTTAGTTTAACAACGGCTTTGATTCACTTAAGCAAGAAAAGTCATACAAAACTCCCCTCACAAATTTCTCACTTGGCGACATAAATTTGGGGCTCAACTGTGTTGAGGGCCTATATTACGGATCTTCGATCTGTCATACGTTTGATTCGCGTTCAGCATCAAGATTTAAAGAGAACCTAAGCAGTAGCGGGGAAGAGAGAATTCGTGCACATTCTCAAGAATCGGAGGAAAGGGTGGGAATCGGAAGCGGGCAGCCAGAGCGGGTGGTTTGAAGCCAAGCTGACGCTTCGCGAGGCCTTAGTAAAAAAAAACAAAAAGGGCCAACCCGCGCCTCAAGACTGCATTCTTGCCCTCACAAGGATTAAACTTCCGCAAAACTCGTTAGAATTTACAGTACCATATTTCTCATCAGCCCTACGGAGTCACTCCTCCCCTTTCTATTGGGGGGGCGCGCCTACACACACACACACTACAAACACACAAAAACAAAGAGAGAGAGAGAGAGAGAGAGAGAGAGACTTTCTCCTCCTCCGATTGGCCACCCTTTCCTACTTTGTGACGTACGCCCTTGCATTGCCGTCGGCGGGCAGAGAGAGAGAGAGAGAGAGAAAGAGATAGCAGAAGCCAGCTCCTGCATTTGTGCCGTCACAGGAGGGCGTGCCTTGGAAGAGCGCGTGCGGACCTTGCTGCCCTGGAACTCTGGGAGGCGGCAGCACATTCTCTCTGAGAGCGGGCGAGAGGAGGAGGAGGAGGAGGACGAGGAGGAAGAAAGAAAGGAGGGGAGAGGGGTACTTTTTACCCCTTTCTCTCTCTACCTTCGTTTCCCCTCCTCTCCTGTCTTTTACGCACCATGCTCCGAGTTTGGACTCTGCGATCCCGCCGCCGTTTGCGCTTCAGGAGCGAAGCTCCTTATTGCTGGCTTTCCCCGAAAGATGAAGAAGGCAAGGTCGGGAGGTAGGAGAAAGTGACCGAGCCCGGCTTCTTCTTCTTCTTCTTCTTCTTCTTCTTCTTCTTCTCCTCCTCCTCCGTCTGCTCTCCTTCAGCCTTTCCCGCTCGACCACCATGAGGGATGAGAAAGAAGCCGCCGCCTCCGCTTGTTTGCAGCGCGGGCTCAACAAACTTCTAAGCCAGCAGCCTCCGGCTGGCGGTTCCGCAGAGCCCAGTCTGCGGAACGGCTACTACACGAAGGGATGCGCGGCTCCTCTGGCCCGGAGCAACCTCCTGCTGGACTTTCGGGCGCTCCTCTCAGCCGCCCCTCGCCGGGCTCTGCTCTGGGGTCTGGGTGCCGCGGCGGCTACCTTGGCGCTCCTGCCGTGCGCCTTGCCCTGGGGAGACCGGCAAAGGAAAGCGGGCGCAGCTGCGAGCAGCCCCGAAGCAACCGGGCTGTTGGCGCCGCTCGGGCTTTGCCCGTGCCTGAGCCCCCTCTTCAGCCTTGCCTGTGCCTTCTTTTTCCTCACCTGCTACCTGGGCCGGGATGAGCCCGGCGGCCCCCGGTGGCTTTTGGCGCTGCCGGTTTGTTGCTTCGCGGGGGATTTGGTGACGCTGCAGTGGCTCCTCCAGGCCGAAGCCGAAGCCGAGGCAGGCGTCCCCCGCGCTCCGCCAGCCGAATTGCAGATGCTGACGGGGCGGTTGTTAGTCGCGCTTAGCACGGTGGCCGGACTGACCCTTTTGCAGCGCGGCCTCAAACTCCGCAGCAGCCTCCTGGTGTTGGTTTTCTCCAGCCTCATGTGGCTGGTCTCGCTCACCAGCCTGGGGTCCCTGCCGCCGCCCCTTAGACCGCTGCTGTCCTGCTTCGCCGGGATGGCGGGATGCTTGTGGGCGTTGCTGGGAGGAGGAGAGCGCTGCGTTTTCTCTTCTTGCACCCCTTTGGCTCGGGGTTTACAGCAGCATCTCCAGGGATCGCATCCCAAGTTGCCCGGCAGCGCCGATCACAAAGTTCCTGTCATCCGACCCAAGAGGAGATCCAGTTGCGTGTCCTTGGGAGAGACTTCTGCCGCGTACTATGCCGGCTGGAAAACGTCCAGGAGACCTTCGTTGCCTTGCATTTCCAAAGAACAGGTAAGCCTGACTCTGCCAAGAAAGGACCTTAGGACACAGTGCAGCGTGGGGGATGCTTTCTGCAAGAGCCTCCCGCAACTCTAATGCAGAACTCTCTTTTCCTGTTCGGGGGTGTGGTTTTTCCTTTTCCAGCCCGTGCTTATGGAGATTGTCCCTGTAATAATTTGATCAAGACTATGCAGTCTCTAAAACTGAAGTAAGCTCACTTGATTCAAAACCTGTATCATCCAGGAGCCAGACGCCTTAGCCTGATGCAAAAATACACTGTGTGTACTGTACACTGATATTGTTAGGCTGCATACAGAATTACTTCATGCTATTTCATGTTAGGTTACTTTAGTTGATAATTTGCAAAACAACTGCATTCTCTAAGCCAAACTAAACCGTTAAAGGACTTTGTAACTATGCACTATCTGATAGCCTTTGTTGCTCAGGGCCAACTTAGTATAAATTTTGAAAATGAGGGCTACAGATTCTTAACAACAATATATACAAGGTGAACATTGAGCTGTTGAATGCATTGAAACTAATTCAGTATTACTTTTATAATTCCCAAATAGCCTGAGAAAAGGAAGAGAAACAGTCGTGAAAGTTTTGTTCTGTAATGTTTTTGGAACTATTCAAAAGTACTCAGCAATGTGACAAAAACAGTCAATTTTGTTTTGGCAGACGGGAGACAGATAAAAGTTTCATATTATTGGAAATGTCAAGAAAGATAAAAGCCTAGGGAAAGAACAGTGAGAAGGGTGTATCAACTGTGGAAAAATTAGAAAACATTTCTTAAGAAAACTCATCAATAGTATTGCTTTCAAATAGATTTAATTGTACTCAGCCTATTTTGTTAGCAGTAATTGTATTTAAAAGAGATAAGTGAGCAAAAATTTCTCTTGATTGATTCACAATTTGCATGACTCATTATAAGGTAGGTATATTAACTTACACTAAAAAGATTAAAATTATAATACTGAAGAGAATGTTGTCTGTTGAAAAACCGCATAGCTGATAGACTTGATCATGAAAGATTCCATAATTTGAAAAGCTCACTGTATACAATCTATTAGCAAATAAAGGAAGCTTGTCTGCAGTTTTGGATGATTTGGTTTATTTGGTTTATTTCATGTATCATGTTTTTTTAAATTAATTTGTACAATAAGATTGCAATTCTGTGCATATCTACATATGTGTAAGTTCTAAGGAATGTTGAATTTATTCTGTACAGATGATTGGGCTATTCATTCTCAAGTATCTTCTTCCCTGAACTTTTAAATATGAAGTTGTATATTACATAGTGGATTCTTGGTTAAATGTGTTACAACTGAAAGAATTAGCTTTGTATTTATATAAGGTGGAAGGAAAATACTTACAAGGTACAAAATACTGTTGCAACTATTCCTTCTAAGGAACAATATATTTCCTAGTAGCCATTTATAAAGTAGTTTACTACTAATTATCTTAAATACATAAGTTTATAAATATACAATGCATGCAAAAAAGATACCCTTGAACTTAAGATTATATCATTGCCCTCAATGAATTTTAATTAATATTTTATTATTTTGTTTTCAAATATGAACATAAATATTGGAAAAGAAATCCATAACTGGTAATTATCAATTGTCAATTTTTTTTTAAAAGTAATCCTTTCCTTATATACTGTAAAAAAACTGCCATTACAGATTAGTATTAATTTAGATTATTTTACCATTTAAAATTAAAATTAATTTACTATTTAATGTTATAAACACTAAAATTAATGTTTAATGTGGCAGTAACATTTCCAAACATTTTATTTCTTAAAACATTGGTTTTTTTTAATTTATATAGTATAACAGTGTATATTCTTAAAACAATTTGGATTTTATATGAAAACATCTAAGTTATATTTTAGAAAAATATGAAACAATAGATATTCTTTAATTCAGGAAAGTTCTGAGGAAATATAGAAAAAGTAGATTAGATTATTTAGCACATCTTTGTAACTTGAGACTTATTTTTTGAAAATTAGGCAATTATACATCATTAAAACACAGCTCAAATAATCCAAGCTGGAAAAAGATGTGCTATGTGAGTGAAACAAATTTGTGTGCTTTAATAAAAACTGTTCTCAGTGAATTTTTTTGTCATTTGCATGAGACAACATATATGAGGCAGTATATTAAGAATAGTTTTGGGTATACTTATGGTGAAAAATGAAATAATTCACTTTTTTGAAACTGGTGTAAGCTTTGAAAAAAACATGCATGGGAAAGGATATGCAGATTTTAAATAAAATCTGTGCATATTTCTCCAGTAGAAGTTCATTTTTAATGTCACACCTGCCATAGTAAAACAGGAAGTACATCTCATTTATGAATTATACTTCTACTGTTTTATTGCAGTTGTATAGTATATGAAGCTTGTACTGTGATTGAACAGTCCTTTTTATGCTTTGTATAATACAAATAGGAATGAGCTATAGAAACAAGAATTTTGTTCATTAATATTTCATTAACTAACTTTAAAAGAATAATCAATTCTAATAATGATCTGCGTTATAGCTTTTCTAACCACATCATAGTCTGAAAAAGTCAAGAATCTTATAATAAGCTTATCATGGGTAGCATATATCATTTCAAATGATTCAACAAAATATGGCAGTGAAATTCAGGTTCAAACCATGAGTAATTATTTATTATTCTATAATTCAAATTTCTTTTAAATTAAAATTTCAAGGAAAATAAAATTCAAAATCTGCACCAAAGAAAGTTATTTCTTTCAAGGCATATATTTTAGAGTATAAGGTTTCTTTTTAGATTTTTGAAGTCGTTTCAATGGGTATAATATGGTAAGAAATACATATTTGCTAAGTTGAATCTCCTAGGCATAACTTTAAAAATACTGTCCAAGTAAGAATGACACAACTAGGGTTTTATTAAACATCTGATTCATTCATCTGAACTTGGTAACATCTTCTTTGGGGCAGACTAACATTCCATGTAAACATTCCAGGAAGATAATTGCTACAACACTGTCAGGAGTAAGGAGCCAAGACACAGTGAATTGCTCACAGTAGTTTTCTTGTTGCTCTTTGCCCATAGGCAGGAATTTTGCCAGACTAAAGTACATCTGTATAACTATCTGATTTATTCTTTGAAGGTTTAGAGAGGATCCCTCCTGGGCCTTTTTCTGCACACCAAAGACTCAAAGCTGGTTTGCCTTTTAGCTCTTTGGGAAAGATTACCTCCCACCCACTCAGTGCCAGATTCCACCACAAAAACACATATCTTAGGACTGGTTTTTTTCCTTCACTAATTATCCAGAAAATAAGGAATATAGGCATGAATCTCAGGTTAGCTTTTCTATTTTAAGGGTGTGGGCATTTTAAAAAGTAGAAACTATTATGACATACTTCATTCAAAAGATTGAGTTGTTAGACAATGTGGTTGCATTATTTTTTTACAACTTAGGGAAAAACTGTGTAAATGTGCGAGCTGTAAAATTTGACATTGTTTATGTGATGAACAATATCAATTTTTAAAGCTCGCACATTTACACAAACTTTTTTGTGTAAATAATACTATTTTATACAATAGTATTCTTTACAAAAGAAAGAAAATACATTGCAACATTGTAGAAATGAACTGGCATATCATTTAAATCAGTGCTTCCCAAACCTGGTTAAATTCCTCAAAATTAGGTAAAGGTATTTTTTCTTTTAGTAATGACAACATGCCCATTATTCAATTGTAGTGGGGACATTTAAAATGATTTTTATCACCTTCAATACCCAAAACTGCTTATCAGAAAGTAGGTAAAATGTAGGTAAAACTACATTTTACCTACTTTCTGATAAGCAGTTTTGGGTATTGAAAGAAAATGTTTGGGAAGCACTGATTTCATCAACTGAAGCCTTCTGGAGCAGGAATGGGGGAGGAATCACAGATATAATTTAACATGCTACATTACTTTTTAAAAATAGCTATAATGTTGAATATTTTGTATAACTTCATATGTGCTGTTATATTACAATACTTATTTCATATTTAATTCCATATTATTTCAGGAAGCAAATATGTTAAGCCTGATTCCATGAACTTTGAAATGTGATTTATTTGCTCTTTCTCCCTATGTTACAACAAATTAAATAAAATGTATTGTAACAAAGTTTTCATTAATTTATGTTTCTTCTACAGACAACAAAATGACAACACAATGTCATTATGATATATCATTACAACAGTTATTTCATCCAGTAAACAAGGAATGCACAGGTAGTCCCAAAGGTGCTTTTTTCAAGAGGCAATTGGACTTGCTTGGGTTTTTTAAGATCTTTTCGCTTTTCATCCAAGAAGCTTCTTCAGCTCTGACCAGAAGATGGGGAAATAGAAGGATTTATATTCTTTACAGATAGCTGGTCATTTTCATTCTTTTAGAGAGACACTGAGGCCATTTGGAGATTTATCTGTGTCCTTAGGTTACCTGAGTAGTGCAAATGGCTCCAAATCATTTGAAAAAAAAAAGTCTAGTTCCCTTTTGAAAAAAAAGGACCTTTGGGCAGGGGTGGGATTCAAAATGTTTAACGACCGGTTCTGTGGGTGTGGCTTAGGTGGTGGGTGTGGCTTGATCATGTGACTGGGTGGACATGGCTTGGTGGTCATGTTATTGGCTGGGTGTGGCCAACTCAATATCACTCACATCGAGGCATGCATTTCCTCGCCTGGCCTCTCATGATTGTGGGGATGCTGCAACAGTCGTAAGTGTGAAAAATGGTCATGTCACTTTTTTCAGTGCCATTGTAACTTTGAATGGTCACTCCACACAAGCAAAGTACCAGCAAAAGAGGGAAAAAAAACTCCAGAGACGTTCCTGAGACAGGAAGTCTAGTCCTGCCAAGAATGTAATAAGGGTTAACGGGGAGGCAGTTTCTGTAAGCAACACCGGAATGTTTCCTTCCTGCCTTCCTTACGGGATTAGGCCAGTAATTTCTTCTAAAAACCGGTTCTCCGAACTGCTTAGAATGTTAACCAGTTCTAGCGAATAAGTGCGAACTGGTAGAATCCCACCCCTGCCTTTGGGACAACCATGACCTGAATGATTGAGAATCTCCATGGATCACTTGAGACTTTCAAGAAGAGATTGCACAGCCATTTGTCAGAAATGGTGTAGATTCTCCCACTTTGGGTGGGGGGTTGGACTAGATGACCTACAAGATCCCTTCAAACTCTGATTATCTGTTATCTGTTAGATAGGAATGCACATGCAGTTTTAAGCAGCACTGGCTGAATAGCTTCAACAGTGCAAAATAAATTCTGACAACAAAATATACTGCATTAATATATTCAATGATTATAGTTATTCCAATCTGCTATGCTATGTTTTCTGAAGTTGTTTTTAACCTCCTTTGCAACGTACTTTCCTCTCATAAGTTTCTGCTGCTTTTTGCTATTTAAGCAATAATTTAAATAAATAAGGATCAAGAAGAAACTTCTATCCTTATTTGGAGGGGAAAATTGGGGATTTCTGGCCACACAGCTGCTGCTTTTTGCACATAGAATGCAAAGGTTTGCAAGAGTATATTCAATAAGCATGCATAGAAGCCTTCACATAAATGGAAGCATATGCTTCTCATTTACTGCAATGCTCAATTACGAGAAAGCTCCTTTATTTAGAATATAATATCCAAAGGTCTTTATAGCCATGGATGCCTCAGGAGTTTTACCAAAACAGAAAATTAAATGGTCTTACCCTTATCATATTTTAACTCTTACAAAGATAATAAATGAATGTTAGCTAAGTAATTGGCATGTCAAGTAATTTAAACCCATGCTTTGGTTCCCTGGAATGCTTTTACTTAAGATTGAAGGTGCCCTGAAGAAGACTTAGAAGGACATGAATTGGGGTTGATAGTTTTGGATTGGATAGTATGATTACCATGAGGAGATTGCTGCTGTCCCATTGCGTCTTGTGGGACCATGTTCCAAACTGAAGCTGAGTACTGCCCCACTGTCTGTCTCCCTTGGACTTCGGATCAACTTCCCTGACTTTCTAGCTGGTTACATCTGGTTTCCTCTTTCAAGAAGTTGTAGCGAAGGGATCATAGGGTAGGTTAAAGATGTAATGGTCTGATTTTCCTTTTATCAAGTGCCTAAGGCAGGTGCAGTCTGAGGAAGGGCTGTTGGGCAACTGTGGGGACCTGGCATGAATGTGAGTGCAGATTTGAGGTAAATGGGTTGGAAGACTTGGACTGGGAAAGGAGAAAGAGAGACTTGGGGAGATGATATATGAGGGCAGGGTGGAACTTCTAATCCTGCCTTAGTCATGAAAGCCAGTTAGATGGCTTTGGACCAGTCACTGTCAGCCCAAACCACCTCACAGATCATTCGGTTGTGGGGAAAATAGTAGGAGGAAGGTATGTTGGATATGTTTGTGGCCTTGAGTTATTTGTAAAAATAATAAAGGTATGACATAAAAATACTTTTTAGAAGATAAATACCATAAAATTGTTCATCCCTGAGATTTTCTTGACAATTTTTTTTCAAAGTGGTTTGGCTTTGTCTACTTCCTAAGAGTGAGAGAGAAAGTGACTGACCCAATGTCACCCAGCTGATTGTGTACCTTAAGGCAGGACTAGAACTCCCAATCTTCTGATTTTTAACATAGTGCCTTAAAGTCTTTCACAAAACTGACTTCCTAAAGTAGTTCGTAGTAGTAGTAGTAGTAGTAGTAGTAGTAGTAGTAATAATAATAATAGAGCCCTTTTGAAGACAACCAAGTCAAAAGCTGAATACAAAAAAAGTAAATGAGAAGTGAACTGAAAATTGGAAAAGCAAAGCTATGCATGGCCAATACCTGAAAGGTATTGAAGGCAAAGCTGACCAAAAGCTTATTTGGAACTGGCTAAAATCAGGAATAGTGAAAAAAACTGAAGGCTTTATTTTGGCTGCTCAAGAACAAGCTTTAGCTACAAATTGTATGAAGGCAAAGATTCAGCATGTGACCACCAACAGCAAATGCCACCTCTGTAATCAGAAAGATCAAACAGTTGACCATTTAATCAGTGGGTGCAGCAAAATTGTACAAACTGACTACTTAGAACACCATAACCAAGTTGCTAAAATCATTCACTGGAAACTGCCAAAAGTTTGGATTTGAGTATAGTAACAACTACTGGGAACATTAGGTTGAGAAGGTTCTGGAGAATGAAAAAGTCAAGATCATGTGGGACTTCAGAATTCAGACTAACAGGCACTTGGCCCACAGCTCATCTGACATAACAATAGTTGAAAAGAAAAAGGTTTGGTTCATTGACATTGCAATACCTGGTGATGCACAAATTGAAGACAAGCAGCAAAAAAAAAAAAAAAATATCACAAAGTACCGGGACTTACAAATTGAAGTTGAACAATTTTGGAAAAAGAAATTGTGTGTTATCCCAATTGTAATTGGAGCCCTTGGAGCAATACCTAAAGGGCTACCTCGCTATTTGGAAATTCTGAACTTATCAGACTTGAATACCCTAATTCTACAAAAAACTACCCTACCTGAAACAGCTTATATCCTTCGACACTACCTTAGCTGTTCCTAGGTCTTTGGTTAGGACTCGAGCTATTGAGCTATCAACCAGCCCCGAAGGCTGTGAATCTCACCAAAGATTAACAACAACAACAACAACAACAACAACAACAACAACAACAATATATGTATGCATATATTTTAAATATATAGCATAGGAGCTAGATGGAGAACAATTGTTAACAGTTTTTAAAGTATATGGCTCCAGGTCCTCTATTTCTCTCCTTTATCTTTTTAGAGAGAGATCAGCTTTGAGTGATTTTTAATATAATTGTCAAGAAAAGAGCTTTTTTGTTTTTGTTTTTGTTTTGGGAGACAGATTCAGCCTTTTGCAACTCACTAGTGTTTATGCTATTTTGATGGCTATCACTGGGTAGCAGAACAAAGTTAAATACAGGTGTTTCTCCTTTCCCAGTGATCCTTATTAAAAGTGGTTTTTTTCCTGTGCGTCTGTTAATTGCTGGAATACACATTGATGGATGCTAATGGCTGGCAGTGAAAAGTCTGAGCTCAGAGAAAGATTTTGAGTCACGGGTTGCCTGTATGAGCTATTAAATATAATGCAGTAGGTTTTCTCTAAGTGGGTACTGTATTTTAGAGAATCTGCTACTGCTCATAAAGGCAATTCCAAAAGATAGGGTACGGTATGGTGTGGCTTGGCCTCTTAGGGTTTATGCTCTGGGATATAATAAAGTTACATTTTCTCTTCCGTGCTTTCTAAGCTTCTGCTTGGCTCAATAAATCCAACAGAAATCTACTGTAAAAGGCTATCAGTTTTATATTGATTTTTTAAAATTGATATAGGGGGAGACATGGGAGCTGCTAAATAGGTCTGTGTGAAACTTTGGATGTAACTTTGAGTAAAGGATGACATGAATGTTCTTTCAAGTTTACTCTGGTACCTTTCTCAATTGGAGAATTTGAAGGGAACCTCAGTTATTTTTAGCGAAAGCACTCATAGTGCTTTATGATTCCTGGCTTCATGATCACGCTTTAAACCAAGGGTCTTCAAACTTGACAGCTTTAAGACTTGTGGACTTCAACTCCCAGAATTCTTCCTCCAGTCATATTAGCTCAGGAATTCTGACAGTTGAAGTCCTCCAGTCTTAAAGTTGCCAAGATTGGAGACCTCTGCTTTAAACCATCGGTCACTGTTTTTAAAGTCAGTAATTTAAACATTTTTTCTAAAAAACTGGTTGTGATATTGTAATTGTAATATTACAATAATTATTATTGATTTGTAGTAATTTTGAGAGAAAACAAACAAAATTTCTTTTTCATATTCTCTTCATTCAGATACATTTTTCCAAATACATGTTTAGATGGGTTTAAATATACTTCTTGAAATATAGGCATGTGCATATTTTTAATATTTAATAGTCAAGTTAATGAAATATAGATATCAAAATATTGGTATTAAGGATGGTTTTAAAACTATGCAAAGGTTAGTTAAGGGTTAAATGTTGCAGCTTCTATATTTCTGTATCTTTTAAGAGAAACAGGATGTAGTGACTACACTGTCAGGCTCCTGGTCTGAGAGCAAACAGATGAGGAAGTACAAGGCAGCCACTCCAGTTTTTGTTGTCGTGGAAACTTTTTGCGTCATTCTACCCAGCAATTACCTTATAACGCCTTTATTTTTGATAGTGGAATCAGTTGAACTTGACTGTAATGAAGGAAGGTCGGATTTCAGATGTCATTATTACAATCTCATTTTGAAGACATGGCTTCATTGGAACTGCTTAGAAAATAAATATTTAGGAGCATATTGCAATTTGAACAGCATCTGTAGTGAAAATCATTTTGATTTTGAATGGACACCAATTTGTTAACTACATAGCCACAAAGCTGATTAGGGGATTGGAAGCCAAAATATATGAAGAACGGTTGCAGGCATTGGGCATGTCTAGTTTAATGAAGAGATGACTAGGGGTGTCATGATAATAGTGTTCTAATATCTAAAGAGCTGCCACAAAGAAGAGGGGATTAACCTATTCGCCAAAGCACCTGAAGGCAGGACAAGAAGCAATGGATGGAAACTAATAATGCAGAGAACCAACCTAGATCTAAGGAGAAATTTTCTGACAGTACAATTAATCAGTGCAATAACTTGCCTCAAGAATTTGTGGGTGCTCCAACACTGGACGTTTTAAAGAAGAGATTGGACAATCATTTGTCTGAAATGGTATAGGGTTTCTTGCTTGAGCAGAGAGTTGAACTAGAAGACCTCTAAAGTCCTTTTTAAGTCTGTTGTTCTGTTTTGTTTTGTTCTGTTCTGTTCTACTACTTCAAACAGCTACCAAAAGTAATTTTGCCATTAAAGACCATTCCTCACATTTACAATCTTTACAGGTCTGAAGTAAGATCATAGGTGCCGTCACAGTTTTACTTTACGAGCCCTTCATTTAACAACTGAGTTGCCTCTCCCAATTGTGGTTGCTAAACGAGGACACCAGTAAAAGCAAACTGAGTCAGATCTGTTAATTTTGTTCACTTTACAATGAATTGTAAGAAATAGTATATATTAACTTTGCTGCAACCCAAATAGTCTAAGTTGATTTGTGATTATTTTGAATATGAATTATATACTTCTGTTTGTCTTTGCTGTTTATTTTATTTATGCTTGTCATTCCACGTATTCTTTCTCCAGTCCTCCCTATTATTTACTATTAACTGTTCCTCATTATTTCTTTTTGCTACTCTTGTGTTCTTTTAAATTCCCTCACATAATTAGATTTTATTGGAATTTGTAGGAAGTTTGGTCAAAATTAAACCTCTTTCCTCCCACAGAAATGTGAAAGAGTGTTTTTGACATTGCTGAAGCAGTTTTTAGATATAGCTGGGAAAGTATTCTGTTTTGCCATAAAATGTATGAAGGAGTCTCCAAGGGATTTTTCTGTGTGGACATAGCATATTGCATGTGTTAATTAATCAAGGATATGTTACTATTTTAATGCTATTATTTATATCCCAGTTTTCAGGATAACAGTTATTTCAAAATGGCTTATAATCAGTGGAAACAATTGTTTAAATAATCCAAGAAGTATTCTTTAAAAATAAACTTCAAGCATCTTTCCTTCAAGGCAGTGCGTTCCTTTGGCCTAAGGAAAAATGTCTGCTACTGAGAGGCTCTTCCATTCACTCCATGACTTTAAGGAACTTCCAGCAGAGTAATTGGTGGCACATAGCAGCCTAGCACTTTTATTTTACTTTAAGTTACTAGTCTTACAATTATTACTGGTCAAGACAGTTTTAACTATCATCACAGCTCTTAGCTGTGGAAACCTACCATATTTTCAAACATAGCCGAAATAAAACATGATTGCTTTCTGCATTGAGTGACAAATAGTTAATGTCATTTTTACACATCATGTCTGGATTCAAGCAATATTATTTCTTAAAGAGCAATTTGGGGCATGTGTTTTAACATTTGTATTGTAGTAGAAATTTTTTATATTAATGGCTAAAGATGGCTCAATCTCCAGTTTTAGGGACAGCATTGGAAAAACATCCTGGAAGTAAGTGAGGTCTTTCAAATGCAAACATTCCATTTGATAAATTTCTAACAAGGAAAGTTATTAATATTGCTCCTTTTTGGGGAGTATTTGTTAGTGGTGGCCCCAGTCAATTCAGTGGTTCCACACTCTCCAAGGCTAGGTTGGCATCTAACAAAATTCATTCATTCTCTCTCTCTCTCTCTCACACACACACAGAGAGCTGTACTGCTTCATTAAAATGACAATTAAAATCATTCTCGCTAAAGTGACCTTCTATCTCTAGCATTTCCCTGTTCTGCCCAATGTAGTTCCTTCTGGTTTTAGCTGGGGAACTGGAATAACCTTTACACCATGGTGACCTGCTAAAGATTATATACTCTGTATATACACTTTCAGTCTTCATCCCTCCCTCCAAGGAACACTTCCTTGCCACAACAAGGCAGCAAAGTTGTGTGTGTGTGTGTGTTTGCATCCATAATACTTCCATCTTATTTATTCATTTATTTATGCATTCATTTATATTTTGACTTTATTGTTGTTGCAAATATCTCAAGGTTGCAAACATATCCAACACACTTTCCTCCTATTTTTCCTACAACAAGCAACCCTATAAAGTGAGTTGAGCTGAGAGAGTGACTGGCTCAAAATCACCTAGCTGGCTTTCATGGCTAAAGCAGATCTTGAATTCATGGTCTCCCATTTTCTAACCTGGTGCCTTAACCACTAGACCAAATTGGCTCTCTATTACAGTAGCTATGCTTCTATTGAACCTAGGGTAAGACAGTGGTAAGTATTTACCAGGAAGAGGGAAACGACAAGAAGCTGTTTTCTAATCATGGGATAAATTCTACCTGTTGTGAATTAACAATAGTGCTTGAATAAAGATTATTAAAAGCTTAAAGTAAAGTGCAAGGTTCTGGCCCTGCACTTCTGATTGGCCGATAATAGCAACATCAGATTGGTCCATTCAGGAGAATCTGGTTGGCTATTAATGAGCCATTCTCATTGGTTAAAGGAGCTAACACTCCCTGTGTTTTCATTGGCTAAGTACTCTAAAGCTTGCCTATATAAAGGGGCTGTTGTGGCCGTATTACTGAGCTGTTACACCATGTTAAATAAAGAGTTGAAGTTCACTGTTCGTCTCCACTTCTTGCGCCCATGCGCAGAACTTAACACAACCAATTCATCCTTTATTGTTTTTTAGTCAAAGTTCAGCATGAATGAGTGATCAGGAATTTGAATAGTCAGAAGCATACAGTTAAACATTTTATGAGCTAAATAAAGCTTATTATTATTAAGCATTATTTAGATGGAGGAACAAGGAACCGCAAGAAAAGCAACAGTCAAAAAGAAGTAAAATAATTTACTTATTAAAATTACTTTAAAAATTATTTTGAGAAATTTCACAGTTTATACACAAGATGTAAAGATGACTCAAAACTAAAAATGAAAAACAGGTGATATACGAGAAATTCCTTTGAGGAGCATGAGAAAAGGAAAATAATACATTAACGGGATATTGCAGTGACAAAGTGGTAAGCTTTTTGGACAATTGGGAAATCAGGTTTTAACTTTGAGTTAATCCAGCACAACAGAGGTAATATCTTGGCAACAGTAACTCATTCTTAGCTGCCATTTTGGATTCTCTGCCTGCAATATTTAGTTTCATATTTATAAGTCTAGCAGAAAATCAGTGGTTCCCAAATCTGGGTAAATTTCCCAAAATTGTGTAGAAGTGGTTTTTTTATTTTGAGTCAGACACATGAACCTATTATCTGATCACAATAAGAACATTTAAATCAACTTAAAGTTCTTTATCTATACTGGGTAAAAAGGATTTTTTTCCCAGTTTGGAGTAATGAAGGAAAGTTTGTTTAATAATGACATGTTCTTTTTGTAAAAGTAGTGTTTCTCTTTCTTTCAAAATAAACTGTAAAGATCTTTGCAGATTTGCCTTCTGAATCAAGTTGCTATGGTGTTATTGTCTTTGTTTGGTTAATGCTGCGCTTAGTTTCCATGGAAATATTTATTTACTGAGCTAGATCTGATGAGATGGTGTTAACAGATCTGAACTATTTTTAATAAATAAAAATGAGAAATAAATGATAGATGTCAAAATAACATTAAATGAATTTTGTTTACCAGATACTTTTTTACACTTAAAATATTAGGTTGTTGGATCGTCTTACAGTAATTTGGATTATCTATGATCTGATCATCTACACTACTGGTGCTCTACTCAAATTTTACATTTTGTGGGTTCTGAAAGTTGGCGCATATATCCACTATTGTATCGAGCCTGCATTAAAATAGAGTAACTATCAATTTAAAGTTGAAATTCTATAGATTCTTATGTGGAATTTATATATCCTTGACTGCAGTATAAATCTCTGACCTGCCTAAATGACAATCCTGTGGAATAATAATATCAGATTGCATCTAAATAATGTTATTTGATTAAAATTGCTATAAATTATTTGGATGTTTTGCCTGAAATTAGTTAATTGATATTTAAATATGTTAAATTTGCTACTCATCCTGCCATCTTTATTGTTGTTTGACAGATAATGCAGTTACTAATAGACAGTCCTATCAAAAGGATGCTCATCAGATCATGGATCTTATCAGAATTGAGAGAAACTGAATGACAGAATATGAAATTTGGGTGGAATATAAGATTTGATCCATGAGCTGAATCTTCCTCTAATATGCCCCATGTGGGCTAGGTGAAATCATAATCATTGGTGCTAGAACTTAATCACATCTGTTCAAGAAATCTACCGCTCTTGAGAGAAACAAACACTTCAAGCAATAAAAGTGTTTGACATCACTCCTTAATATACTTGAAGTTGGGCTTGCAAGTGCCTTATCCAGAGAATCAATAAGTAAAGCTCCTGTGATCTTTCTACTTCAGAAATGTCATGGAGCAATTGAGATGATCATTCTGCAGGCACTTGAAGCTCTTGTTGCAGGCAGAAAGACCAAGTGGGTTTGTGCAGAAAGTTTCACTCAAGGTCTCATGAAATGGAGCACCATGACCAATTCTGAAATGGCTGGGATTATAGTTCTGTTGCAGTAGCCTGTTTTGTCTTGTTTTTGTTATGTCTTACCTACTAGTATTATCATCACCTCCTAATCTATACCAACCTGTTATTTTACATCTATAAAACATCTATTATCTGGAACTTTTAGTCATTTATCTTCTATCATGGGAGATAGATAGCATTTTGTTAACTTTATCATTGGTTCTTCAGGCAGGAGAAGCATGTGTCTTTTGAAATTATTCTCATTTACTTTAACTTACAGAAAGACAAAGTTCTCCAACATCCTTTAAAGTTGGTACTTTTCAAATCAGATATTCTTCACATCCTACCAACTTTCAGTGCTGAAATAATTTAAAAGGCCAGTAATTTGGTACCCTCACATTCAAATGAGACCCATATCTTTCGTAATGGCAAAATATAATAGCATCACATCATAATCACTAGTATTCTTTGACATTTATTGATTTGATTTATAGCTGTTTCTTCATGAATTCATGGTGGCTTATCTAGGAATCTGCTTTTATTTTTTCTTTATCAGAACAACCCTATGAATTGATAGGCTGAATTGAAAACCATCCAATTTCCATGGCTAGCGGTAGAGTTGAGCATGGGCCTTCCAGTTTTAACCCATTATCTATTGACTCTTTACCATATTATTTAGACAAAATATATAATATCAACATTTTTTTCATGAGATAGTGGACTGTTGAGTTGTATTCCCCCCTTTGGCATGAAAGCTAGCAGGGTAACTTTGGGCCATTCACTCTCTCTCAGCCCAACTTACTTCACAGAGTGGTGATGGGGAAATAGGGTAAGGAAGAAATGTTAGGTATGTTCACTGCCTTGTGGAACTCATAAAATAATAAAGAATAAGTAAAAATCTAATAATAAAAATTAAGGAAGGAAGGCTTCAATCTGATATAAGGGGTGCTTCAATCTGATCAGCAAGTCTTAAAGTTAGATTTATTTCAGTAACATCTTTAATCTCATTTTTCACTGAATAAAAAACAAGAGTCATGAAACTTGATTAATAATTTCTCTGAGAATTACGTTTTGAGCACCACCTTGTGGAAGCTTCTAACATTTGAAAAGAATATATTTGCTTAAATCCTGAATCAGAATGAAGCTCAAAGATTCACTAATTCAATTTATAGCTGTTACAGGGAATACAAAATTGTAACACCTCTAAAAAAACAACAATCCAGCTTTTCATTAACCCCATGAAATCTTCCATTCTTTGATATTTTGTCTCCTAAAATGTAAATTAGATCCTTTGTGGTTGTTTCAATGTGGTTTAAGACTCACAGCGCTAAAAATAAAAATCCTTTACAGTATATTTATTAAAAAAAATTATACAGCAACCCATCTAATTACAGGCAATTAACTAACTAACTAACTAACCAAGAAACTAAAAACACAATGCACTAAAAGGACTTTCAAAAAATAAACAAGGTTGAGGCCCAATACAATTGCATTCATCCTATACCAGGTCCATCCTTTCCCCAATGCCTCAGGAAAAGCTTTCTGCTTTCCTAAAGGCCCAACAGGGTCAGGGCTATCTGTATCTCTGGAGAGAGGATTCTTCTTAATGCGGGTGCTATGACAGACACCATAATAGGTGACATTGTTTCACTGAGGGAACCTGGAACATGCCCACCTGTCCAAGTTTAGTAGAAAGATGATTATCAAATCACTTCTTAATCCTTTCTTCTCCAGGCAAAAGTTACCTATTTCAAATTTCTCTTTATTTGATTGATCTCTAGGCCCCTTGCCAATTTAGTCTCCCTTCTCTGCATACATTCTAATTTATCAGCATGTTTTTTTAAAAAAACTGTAGTGTCCAGAATATCAGCAATGTTACGAACTAAGCAAACGCTTTAGTTAAAAATCCTAATAGTTTTGTTTCCGCAGCAGGCTCGTAATCCTGCACTTCTGATTGGATCACGAACAGCGGATTGTGATTGGCCGTTTCTGGCTAATCTGATTGGCTGACAGCGGGTCGCCGCTGATTGGCCGCTACCAGCGCGGCAAACTCAAACCAATGGTTATTGTGACAGCAGCCAGCTCTATAAAAGGAGCTGCTGCTGCCCAGTATCCCTGCTCTATTCTGAAGTCACTAATAAAGAGTTGGAGTCACCATTCAATGTCTCGTCTCCATTCTTTGCGCCCACGCTCCAGATTTAACACTGGCGATGAGGATGGGATGCGGAGACGATAGAGCTGATTGAACACTCACCGAACGCTAACAGAGCACGTGGCTAAGAGCGCACCAAAAGCGGCAGAATGACCAGCAGCACTATACCACCCGCTCCATTTGACCCAGCTGAAGACTGGGACTCATATATGGACAGGTTCCAGATGTTCCTGGAGACCAACAATTTGAAAGATGCTATGCCTGGCAAGAAACGAGCTATATTTCTTTTTTTTTTTTTTGAAACAAATTTTTATTAATTTTAAAGATAAAACAACACATCATTAACCATTAAATACATAAACACATAAAACCTCTTAACATTGTAAATCCTTACAAGTCAAACAAAACATTATTTTTATACAGCATAATTCCAATTTATCCCATCTCCATATGGACACACAAACATCTTTCAGCAAGTTTCTCATTTTTTCTCTTTACTCCTATTCAATTTCATTTCTCTTCCATATTTATCCATTTTATAGTCATCATATTCTTTTCTTTCTGGCTTGTATAAATTATTCTCGTCTAGCATTCCTCCAAGGTTTTATTGATTCTTTCCTTTTTTTTTTTTTTTATAAAAAACAAATTTTGTTAGTTTTACCATAAGCACAATACACAAACATACAAACACAAAACATAAACAAAACTAAAAGATCTTTTCTGAAGGTTGTCTGTTCCCGGGTTAAAACTCTTTACACAGACACAAATTCAAACATCATATTCAACCCATATCTCCTTCCAAATCTTATTATCATTTTCTTTTTTATATATATATATAAAAACCATTTTTATCAGTTTTATAAAAACAATGCACAAAAAATCAAGGCATAGCAGCTTATAAATTCTTTTCTAAGAAAAAATAATAATAATAGACCAATAAAGCATAACATTTCCAGATTATAATATCAATATTTCATATAATATTAACTTCATATCTTGTCCCTACTTCTCTTTTCCATCCAAATTATTTATTAATTAAAATTTTATTGCCTTTTATCAATACACAAAATCCAAAAAAAAAGCATATATATCCTTCCATATCTTATTACCATTTTCAATAACATTCTTTGTCTGTTCTATTTCCAATTATCCATTCATCTTTTTTTTCTTTTACTATACTTCTCCTGTACACCAATTGGAGTAACATCTATAACTCATTACCCTAACTTAGAAATACTACATATAGCAATCTTTCTTGGGATTCTGTTTAAAAAAAATTCTAAAATTACATAATAAATTTTATATTCTAAATATACATATAAAAACACACTCTTATATACCCTCCAGAATCCCTCTTTTAATCTAAATTAAATTCACCCATTATCTCTAAATAAACTTTTTTTCCTTAGGTCTTGCTTCCCCACATTAAGGCTTCTCCTCCCCCCCTTTCTCTCTTGCTTATTCTTCTCCTTGCCCTTTCTACCCCTTTGTTTTTTCTCTTCGCTTTTCTTGCTCCTTTTCCTTTGCTTTCTAACCTTGCCTCCATCTTTTCGCTCATTTTTCTCTCTTTTGGTTGTTTTTATAATTCTTAAAATCCCCTTTTTCTTATCCTTTTTGTCCTCCTCTCCAGAAGGGACCCATTGTTCATCAAAGATGGCTTCTTCTTCCTCTTCTTCCTTGTCCCAGTCCTTCTGCTGCGTAATCAACTTTTCAAAGGAACATAACGCCATTTCTAAGAATTGAAACAAAGCGCCCAAAGTATCTTCTTTTTTATATTTTTGATATTCAATCTCTAGTTCATCCACAGACGATGCCATTATGAAAAGGGAAACTTTTTCCAAAAAAACCACAAGAATTTTTTATCAAAGACAATCAAAAGCAATTAAAAAAAGAAAAAAAATTCCAAAAGTTAATACTTTTCTTCCTTCTTCTCTTTCTCTTTCTGAATTAATTTTTAATCAAAGAGGTCCAATTACCATATATCTTCTTTTGGGATCCACAAAGACTTCTAATCAATCTCCTCCTTTTTCAGCTTCTGCTCCAATTTTTTTTTTCTCCCTTCCCACTTGCAATGAGAATTTTAATAATCAAAAATCCATACCTCCAGCAGAGATTTTCCAATTTCTCACATTTTTCAATGTCCAAAAATCCCTTTGTCTCTTATCTTAGCTTTCAAAACAATCCACTTTCAATATCTAATATATCCAAATATTTCTGCTTTTTCCGTGGGGTGGGAGAGTAAAAAAAAAAAAAAAAAATTCCCTTTAACAGCTTCTCCGCCGCTTTTCGCTCTTCTTAGGGATACAATGTATCCTCCAGCAACAAACAGCTCAATTCCAGGCAATTTAAAAGGTGTTACTTGACCCGGCTCAGACAGAACTTTCACTCTTCACACTTCCTCCAGCACAGTTCTTACCCGGTTGCTGGCTTCTTCGTGGCGGCCATTGCTGACCGCCGCTCCACCGCCTTGGGAAAAAGGGGTTTTCCCGGAGAAAGGGGGGGTCTGCGATGCCCCCACCTCCCTTTCCGACTCCCCTCTATCTTCAGCTGTCCCTACAGGGCAGCCATATCCCCCTGACCCATCTGGATCGGGGGTACCTCGACGGCTAGCACAGCAGGAATCGCGAGCTGTTGCGAATTCCTGCTGCCCCAAAGCCACGCAAACCGGAAGTTCAGAAACGAGCTGTATTTCTGACCCATTGCGGGCCCGCCGTTTTTAAAATGCAAAAGCACTTGCGAAACCAGCAGAAGTCAAGACAATGGACTGGGACAACCTCGCCCTAATCCTACGGGCTCATTATGCACCCACGGTGCCAACACTCATCAGGAGACACGAGTTTTACCAGAGGGACCAACAGGAAGGTGAAAATGTTGGAGACTTCATCGCTGACCTTAGAAATCTAGGGGGATTCTGTGGCTTTGCAAACCTCGAGGAAGCCATGAGAGATCGAATTGTTCTGGGCCTAAAAGAACCCACGACCCAGAGCAAGATTATGGCGAAGGGAGACATCGGCCTCGCAGATGTCATCGCCGATGCTACTGCAGCAGAAGCAACCAGGAAGTCAGCCGCTCGAATACCCTGAGCGAACGCACCACACCACCAACTACGCCTTTCTCCAAGAGGCACACAACGACCACCCACCATGAAGTCCTCAAATCTTCATCAGAAAGCGAGGAAGAGGAGATCAACAGACTCAGATCCGAACGCGACCAGCGAGACCAGCGGAATCGTAAGCCTTCGAGTCAATGTGCTGGATGTGGGGGAAACCACCTGCGATCAGACTGCAAATTCCTAGATGCACTCTGCCGTTCCTGTGGAAAGAGGGGCCACATCGCAAAGGTCTGCAGAAGCAGGCGAGGGTCTAGCCCAATCCGAAGAGAAAACAACTCCCGGCATACAACAGACACTCCACCAATAAATCGGGACCGCCTAAACAACCAATGGAGCCAATACTACAGAAATCGACCACCCGCCAATTCAACCAGATGAGAAGAGGCCCATCAAACCATCACCATCGGCCACGCGTCCTCCCTTGATGCGAGGAAAATCCGAGTAAAGGTCACCATTGAGAATCAACCATGTGTTATGGAAGTCGACTCTGGTTCGTCCCTGTCAATGGTCTCCTGGAAAACTTTAAAACAGCTGATCCCTGACATTCGTTGCCAGGACCTCAGCACTCAAAAAATCATATTAAAAGACTGCCAAGGAAACAGAATTCCAGTTGCCGGTTCCAGCCACGTCCGAGTATCCTTCAAAGACCACACCGCAACCCTACCTCTTTCCATCGTCGATTGAGATCAGCTCAGTTTGCTGGGTTTGCAATGGTTCGCGCCATTAGGAATTGAATTAGCGGGCATCAACCAAACCAGAAGTGATGACTGGGAAGCGGCCCTCGTCCAGGAATTCCAGGACGCTTTCACCTAGAAGCTAGGCAAGTACAAAGGATCCCCCATATCGTTTAATCTGAGCCCTGACATTGCGCCCATTCACCTTAAGCCTCGTCGAATGCCCTTTGCACTCAAGCCAAAGATTGATGAACAATTGGACAAATTAATAGCCCAGGGCGTGTTGGAACCGATCAATCACGCCCGGTGGGAGTCCCCAATTGTAACTCCCATAAAACCTGACGGATTCTTAAGAATTTGTGGAGATTACCGGGCCACCCTAAATCATGCGCTCCAGCAGAGCGTTTATCCTGTACCTGTGGTCCAACATCTCCTTCATCCCCTGGGAAGTGGGAAAATATTTGCAAAATTGGACCTAGCTCAGGAGTGCCAGCAGTTACCCGTAGAGGCAGAGACTGCCGAAGCCCAAACTATAGTCATGCATAGAGGTGCATTCAAGTGTAATAGACTCCAATTCGGAGTGAGTGTAGCACCTGGCATCTTCCAAAGTCTGATGGAAAGATTGCTTCAAGGCATAAAAGGGGTTGTGCCATACTTCGATGATGTCTTAATAGCTGCCCCCAACAGAAGCCTGCTAGAAAAACGACTCAGAATGGTCCTCCAGAAATTTAAAGACACTGGCTTGAAGGTCAAGAAAGACAAGTGCCAACTTTGTACTGAGAGGGTTGAATTCCTTGGGTACCTCCTTGACAAACAGGGAATTCACCCTATGGAGAAAAAACTCACTGCAATAATAAAACGGACCTCCTGGGACTCAAGCCTTCCTGGGACTCATTAACTTTTATAACATCTTCTTGCCCCAGAAGGCGACTGTTGCTGAACCCCTGCATAGGCTCCTCGATAAGAAGGCTTCCTGGGTCTGGGGACATCGCGAAGAGCAAGGCTTTCAGCAAGTAAAGGACCTGTTAACTTCAGATGCTGTATTGATTCAATATAACGAGACTTTGCCTTTAACTGTCACCTGCGATGCCTCAACGTTTGGAGTAGGAGCCATCCTGAGCCACGCCCTATCAAACGGTACTGAGGCACCTATTGCGTTCTTTTCAAGAACTTTATCTAAAACTGAGAGAAACTATAGCCAACTTGATAAAGAGGCTCTCGCTATTGTGTCTGCGATTAAACAATTCCATGAGTATGTATATGGAAGATCTTTCTCCATAATTACCGACCACAAACCATTACTTGGCATTTTAGCGGGAGACAAACCAACTCCCCACATCTTATCACCGAGAATGACACGTTGCTCAGAGTTTCTAGCCGCATACAATTACCAACTGCTACACCGCCCAGGGAAAGCCATTCCCCACGCTGACGCCTTGAGCTGTTCTCCGTTACCAGAAGTCCTAGACGACCCAGCTCCAACCCTCACTACGCTACAAATCGAAACTCTTCCTTCACCACCGCTGACTGCACAAGACATCGCCTCAGAAACAAGGAAGGATCCTTGTTTGGCACGGGTCCTCAGCTGGGTAGAAAGAGGTTGGCCTGACAACGAACCAAATGACACCTTCAAGCCGTTCAAAAACCGGCAGACAGAACTTTTCTCCCAAAAGGATGCGTCTTGTGAGGAGACAGAGTCGTCATTCCAGAGAGATTACAGCATATAGTCCTAAAACTATTGCACGATGGCCATCTGGGCATTTTGCGAATGAAGGCACTAGTAAGAAGCTACGCTTGGTGGCCAGGTATAGATAAGTGAATAGAAACCTGGATGGCCACTTGCAGCAAGTGTCAGGACACTCGTTCATCTCCACCTAAAGCACCACCAACTGAATGGGAAGCACCCCGAGGTCCCTGGTCCCGTATCCACATCGATTTTGCGGGACCTACCAAGGGGCATACATTTCTTATCACAGTGGATGCATACTCCAACTGGCTGGAGGTCCTCAAAATGAAGAGCACCACCACAGAAGCCGTCACTAAAAAACTAAATAAACTATTTGCTACGCATGGGTTGCCAGATGTCCTAGTTTCGGATAATGGCCCCCAATTCACCGCTCTGGCATTCGAACAGTACCTGGCAGAGCGGGGGATACGCCATGCATTGACATCGCCAGCTCACCCTGCGGCCAATGGCAGGGCTGAGCGAATGGTCCAATTCGTAAAGAAAACTTTACAAAAGATGGAGCAAGGGGACATTGACAACAAGGTGACCCGGATGCTTCTCCTCCAACATATTACCCCAAACAGCACCACAAACAGAACCCCAGCCGAACTTCTGATGGGCCGGAGACTTCGCTCACATCTTGACCGCTTGCACCCGACCTACACACCAGAAAAGCCCATGGAGTCCAGCAGCAGGTATCACACCTTCAAGGTAGGCGACCCAGTCTTCACAAAAAACTTTTCCGGTGACCCATTGTGGGTCCCCGCTACCATAACTCAACTTACGGGTCCACGTTTCTACCGTTTACAAACTACTGATGGAAAAATGTGGAAGCGCCATATCGTTCAACTGTGCTCCAGGCTGGCACCTACCCCCATCACAAACCCCGAACCTCAAACCTGGGGGGGAAGGGAAATCGAGGGGATCGGAGAAGAACTAGCATACGACCCAGTACGTGAAAACCAGCAATCAGCATAACCAACCCGGAGATATTCACCTTCTGAAGGAGAGCCGGGCCAGACGATCGCCTCATCACAGAGCAGCACTGCGACAGCAGCAAATCCAAGGGATCCGGAGGACAACCTTAACGGAAGCAGAGATGACAACCCCGAGTCACCCAACGGAGAGGGCGGAACATCTTTGCCAACAAGCGCAGCAAGCAGCCCACCGAGACCAGAGTCAGGGTAAGGACTGGTGGAGCAACGCAGATCAGGTAGACATTTGAAACGACCTGCCTACCTACGAGAATACATCACCCCACCCCTCAGACGGAATCTAGGGAGGAGGGGTGTTACGAACTAAGCAAAAGCTTTAGTTAAAAATCCTAATAGTTTTGTTTCCGCAGCAGGCTTGTAATCCTGCACTTCTGATTGGATCACGAACAGCGGATTGTGATTGGCCATTTCTGGCTAATCTGATTGGCTGACAGCAGGTCACGGCTGATTGGCTGCTACCAGCATGGCAAACTCAAACCATTGGTTATTGTGACAGCAGCCAGCTCTATAAAAGGAGCTGCTGCTGCCCAGTATCCCTTCTCTGTTCTGAAGTCACTAATAAAGAGTTGGAGTCACTATTCGATGTCTCGTCTCCGTTCCTTGCGCCCATGCTCCAGACTTAACAAGCAACTGATATCCTAGTGCTATTGATAAAGCAGGACCATCATTCCTTATGATAATTGTATTTGATGGTCTGCTTCCACAATCTGATTGAAGCCTTACTCGCCACTAATGAGAAGGCAACTGCGGGGCTTGGATTGGATTGCAGTCATGTGACCTCTCTCTTACCATGGATCCCATCACTAACCATGGTTAATGCTGAGGCAGATGATACATGAGAAGAGACATCTAGAGCGTTATTGGGGGTCAGCAAGGGATGAGTTTGATCAAACATGGGCTATGGGATAAAATCAAGAGAACTGATGGCAGAGAAATAATAATTTCTAATGTTTTCTTATTTACAGCTGTTAGAAAGACTTAAAATAGACAAAAGAGTTTATGGTTGTGAATATTGCAAGTCTGAGTTTGAAACTGAATTATGTATAAATGATGAATATATGATTGCTAAAATACATAACCTTCTATTGAAATTTGAAAAATGAGAACATTTGAATGAATGATAAAGTGACAACTTTAAATAAAGTTCATCTGCCTATCCCATTGTCTCTAAATCTGAAATGGAAAACAATGTTTTGGTGGTGTGGATCCTGTATAAATTTCTATACTGTTAATAGCTTGGAATAAAGGCTCATATGTGGATTTTTTACACTTTTTATTTTGAATGTGTTACTCTTGTAGATTGTATTTTTTTATGGTTTTAATGGCTTTTATTTTGATTATTGTTGTTATCTGATATTGTTATTTTTGTATTCTTTTTTATATTTTCCTGTTTTGACCTGCCCAGAGTCACATATGGACAGTTATATAAATTGAATAAGTAAATAGTTTTTAATGAATATATTGAAAAAGTATTTACAGGGAAAGAAATTTGTGAAATACAAAATTATTTAAATTATTTTTTAAAATAATTAGCTATTTTTCAGAAACCTCCTTATATTCATTTTATTTATTGAAGTGAAGTACAGCAACTAAATGCAGCAAATACAGATAATTTATAGAATTATTTTTTATTCCTGATTTGAAGAATTGAATGTTGCCAAATATGGACAAATTGCCTATAACTTCCTGGGTTTTTTTGTTTTACAGATGATTCTTTGGGACTGTGACTTAAAGCAATGGTATAAACCTCACCATCAGGTCAGTACATGTAAAATAGAAAAATAATTCTAACAGGAAAAAATACCAAATTGATATTTGCCCTGCAAATAAAAAATGTGCATCAAATAATGTAGATTCTTTCTCAGGAAATCTGGGGAAATTTTATAAAGGCAGTCTGTTGTTCTCATTTGTCATGAACAGTTTGAAGCACAAGGAACTTCACCAAAACTTCCATAACACAAACATACTACCTTTATATATGCATAATATATTCATCTGGCCCCCTCTTAAGAATGAAACGATTGATGTCACACTTCATACATAGGGCCCATTATAGAGAGCACCAAACCTTTACAATATGAGTGTCAAACTTGCCGCATCACATTGCTGTCATGTGATGTTTCACAATGTTTTTCCCATTCGCAGAGCTGGGTTGGGCGTGGCCTGTACATGACACATCTGGCCCACGGGCTGCCAGTTACAAATATTTCAGCACTATGGCAGTCATTCACAGAGGCACTGCAACATTCGCTCTGCCTATTTCCCCCTCTCACATGGGCATGTGGAGACTCGTGACAATCTAGTGAGCTGTTGGTTCCTTTACCTGCTTTGATGCATTCACGGAGAACAGAGGCCTACAGTAGTGTAGTGTGAGATCTCGTGCTAGTGATCTCACATGATCTTGCACTACAGTAGTTTAGGCCTCTCTTCTCTGCAAACAGAGGCCTGCACCACATCCAGCCCAAGAGCATTTGCAAGCCAACAAGATTGTGGGGCAGTGAAATCGCATTGCTTCAAACCTCCCATTGGCTTGCAAATGCTTTTCATACTGAGACTGGAAGCTTCTGTGGCCATGATCGCATGTGAGATTAGCGAACGCGTGGGTGAAAGCAGGGAGTGATCATATTTGTTTTACGTGATTTACTCCAACATATCCTCAGGTTACGAATGTAATTGGCAGGCTCCATTACATTTATAACTCGAGGACTACCTGTACAATTGAAAATAAAGCTTTAAATATATCTGGCAATATTGTTGCCAAAAATTTATACTATTCTCACTTTGATTTAAAAAGCTTAGAAATGATCCCATTTTATTTATGCAGATCTTTTTCCCAAATTGTAAATAAGTAGCAAAAGTTCAAATATTTTTGTATTATCTTAATATGTATTATCTAGTGAAGAGAAGGACCAGGAGAGGCATGATAGCAGTGTTTATAATATTTGAGGGGCTGCCACAGAGAGAAAGGGGTCAAGCTATTTTCCAAGGCACCCGAAGGCCAGACAAGGAATAATGAATGGAAATTGATCAAGGAGAGATTCAACCTAGAAGTAAGGATAAATTTTCTGACAGTGAGAACAATCAACCAATGGAACAGCTTGTCCTCAGAAGTTGTAGGAGCTTCATCACTGGAGGCTTTCAAGAAGAGATTGGACTGCAATTTGTCAGAAATGGTGTAGGGTCTCCTGCTTGGGTGAGGGGATTGGACTAGATAACCTACAAGATCCCTTCCAACTCTGTTAATCTGATGGTCAATATTACAGTATATTTCCATTACATTTACTTGTTAAAATATATTTTACATCACATTGTTGTATGTACCTTTATAGAATATCTGAAATGTATTTCCTATTTGTATGATTTTTTTTTGCATAAGATAAAAGATACCTCCTGTTATTAATAGCCAATATTATTTTTCTCTATTATAGAATGTATACAGTGGAATGGAAGTTGATCTTTCTGTGCTAAATCAAACTCGCAACATAGTGTCTGATCTTCTGTCTGATCCAGTCCTTCCTCCACATGTGATGTCTTCTCTTCAAAGCATCAATAACTTGCTAAGTGCTTTCTCAGGTTCACGCAGGCCAAAGATTAACCCGTTTACTCCCTTTCCGGGGTTTTATTCCTGTCCAGAAATGGAAGACTCACCTGAAAGAGGAGACTGTAAGCTGCACAAGGTTAAAATATTACCATTGTAATCAATATGTAGCATGTATAGTATATAACATATTTAAATACTTTCCAATGTAATAAAGTACTTGGTGCTTAAAGTGTTCCTGAATTTCTCTTCTTCTCCATTAATTTTCACATTATTTCAGTAGAATTTAATCAAGGAGGAAAGGAATTCCAGCAGCAAATTGTTTATTTATACTATTCATCACTTACCTTGTTAACACTTTTTTTCCTTTAAAGAATGGAGACTGACATTAGTGACCTGATATTAAAAGAGACTAGACTGACACTTTGGAAGAATCAGAAATATTGGAAGAAAATATTATGAACAACTGCAAATAGACTGCTTGAAGATAAACTGGATTTTAATAAACACAAAAATTAATACAAGTATGAAAGGAGAAGCTAATAGGAAAATGAGCTTATTTTATGTGCTTTAAAAACTATACTGAAAGCACAATTGTGAACAATTTCAACAATGAAAAAAATGACTGCAGAAGAAGCCGAAGTGGTTGTACAAAAAAAAATAAAAGGATGATCTAAATGGAAAAAATGGCAGGTCATGAAAGAAAAGTAAATTGGCCACTAGCTCAGAATGAGGTAGTCAAAGAATGTTTTAAAAAAACAGCAATACAAACTTCTTCAGGGATTTTAAAATAAACAGAAGATAAAATAAACCAATTGCTTAATGAAAATAGAAAAATGCTTATAGGTAATGAAAAGTAGAATTGACTAATTCTACCTAGAGCACTGATGATGTTACCTAGTTTGGGTAATGAAATGTCTGTAAGAAAACAAGCTCAGAGAGCACCAAGGACCCCTCATGTCAACCCTGAACTATAAATATTCTCCTGTGTTAGAATTGCTGAACTCCTATTTTGGCAGAGCCTTCTTTAGGAAGAGAATGTGTATCTCATCAAGCAATTATAGGACTAGGGTAAAAGGATGGGATTGAAGGATGAGAATGAGAATGATAGAACATACATTGGTCAAAAAACATACATTGAGACTAAGTCTCTAGCCTCTAGTCTGAATCAATTGTATCTTATGATGCTAAAGGAACTTAATGATATTTGACATTTCATATATTATACTGGAAATTCCTGGAGAAAGAATTAAAGGATCAGATAAAACTGAGAACAAATTTTGTCCCAAGGACTACAATTTATCAGTCTGATATTGGTATCTATGAAGATTCTAAGCATTAGAAAATAATGCATTGATTACCAGAAGTCAATATGTTTTCTCAAGAATATGTCTCAACTGAATTACAGTTATTACATTTTGGGAGTCCTTGATGCTTTTTGGGAATATTGTAGACCTGAAGTAAAATATCTTAAGTTCAGCAAAGCATTTGATAAAATATGCCATGATGTTCTAATAAGTAAGCTAATTAAGTATGGATTGGGTGTCATGCCAATTAAATGAATATTTAACTGGCTTGCAAGCCATACTCAAAGAGTCTTCATCAGTGGTTCCTCATGAAATGGAAGAGAAGAAATCACTGGGATATTAAAGTCTTTGGTGCTGGATCTTATGTTTTAATCATCTCTATTAAGAATTTGAGTAAAAAGATAGAGGGCTTGCTTATTATATTGAGGACAACTGATAAGATAGCTAATATTCTATAATTCAGAAATAAAATTCAAAATGATCTTAGTAAAATAGCCAAATGGACCAAAAATAAAGTAATAAAATTGAGGAGACAAATCAGAAATATTTCACTTTAGACCAGGGATGTCAAATTCGCACTATTACAGCAGCATCACATGACATAGTGACTTTTTCCCCCTTTGTTACACCAGACATGGGCATGGCCAGCGTGTGACACATTCAGCCTGTGGGCCATGAGTTTGGCAGCCCTGCTTTAGACATTAATGTCAACTACATGGAATAGGGATCTGTTTTGGTAATCATAACACGAAGAAAATCTTGGAATAATGTATTACAAACTGGGTATGTTATCAGTGTGATGGAGCTGCAAAAGAAGAAGCTGCTGCTACTTAGACTGCATCAAATAAGCCAAATCATGGGAAGAAACCATTTTACCTTATTCTGCATTGATCAAACTTCATCCAATTCTGAGCATCACATTTAAAACTTCAGACAAACTGGAACAGATTTAGGGAAGGATAGAATAATAAGGCATTAAAAATTAAAGAAAGACTAAGAAAACAAGACTTCATTTAAAAAAAAAGATTACTTGGCTACAATTCCATTTTTTCAGTAGCTGAAAGGATGTTACAGAGAAAAATATTTGAGATCTATTTTTTATCATCCTGGAGGCTGGGCACAGAATAATGAAATTGATAGTAGACAGGTTTCATTCAATATTTAGGAAACATTTTCTAAGACAAAGCCGTTCAGCCATGGAATTAGTTATGCGGAGAAGTATTTGAGCAATAACTGGATAGCATGGATCCTTTAATTTGGATTCCTACATGGAGCAGAAGGTTGGCCTGCATTGCACCTATTAATAGATTATAAGTACATATGTAGCCAAATAATTGTCTATTTCAGTGTACCATATACACATATATATACGTATACACACACACACACACATATTTGTATGTGTGTGTGTTTACGTGTATCATGCCTCCTAATTTCAAATTCATATCTCTTCTGCCAATGACATTTTCAAATTTTTGCCTATTTTTCAAATTATTGCCTATTTTATTACATTTTCATTAACCATGAGCCAGCTTTTTCTTTCTCTATTAGCATGCTTTCTTTCCTATCATATTTTATCTCATTAGCATAATACAAGTGCTTTCAATCAGCACCTCAGCTAACTAACCTGCTCTTTGTTTTTTTCAGTCCTTTTCACCTATACTTTTTTCTTTTCTCAATTTGTCTGTTTTGGTCTTATTTCAGTCTCTGTTTAAATTGCAGTCAGACTGATAACTTTCCACTCTCACTAAAGTCTTAACAAGAAATGAACTTTCTGTTACCATAGCAGGCCTTCCAATCAATGTTGGAGATGGTGTTGCCACAATATTAATACATTGCTATAAATGCAATCCTCTGTGATGCTCATGACAGAAAAATAAATGGATAAAGGGAACTGATAATGTGGTAGTCAAACTTTTTAAACATTAAAGTTGTTTATAGTTTAATTACTTTAGCTATTATATATCTAGCTGAATTAAATTAAATATTTAAATTAAATGATGCTAATGTATAGCTGTGTGCTGCTGACAACAAAGCATGATTTGAAATGGATTTTTTTTATGGGGGAAAAATATAATTTTTCTTGACTTGTTCTTAACCAGGTACTGACCAGCCGAAATAGTTTACCAACACCACAGTTAAGGCGAAGTTTAGGAAGCTTGCTGTCTATTGATCCAACTTCTAGATGGGAACGTAATAATGGCAAAAGGTTGCATCATGAATATAATCTTTCAAGGTTAGCAGATTACCAATATAGATTTCATAGTATTTTTACCTATAGTAGAATATATTCAGACATATGTATTGAATTGAATCAATATTGTACAATATAATTCTCAAATGCTATAAATAGTGTAAAATATATGTAATTAAATCCAACATCAAGAGAAATGAAATTGTAACTAATGATAAGTCATTTCTGTATAATATTTGTTGGATAGTGAAATAAAAAACAGGAATCTGTTTTTGTACCACTTGAAAACATTTAGTCAGTTTCTATCATTCTTGTTTAAGTGATAATTCTCAGAAATAATATAAATGGGATGAATGCCATCAGTTTGCCTACAGTCTATTTTGCTCTTGTGAAAAGAACCAGTAGATTTTAAATGTCATTGGTGAATTAAATGTATCAATAAATGATTAGGTTTTTTTTTTAAATTTTCCCTAAAACTAACTATAAGTTAGAACGTTGCTAATGCAAAAGAGCTACCAGGCAGTTATGCAAGATCTTTCAGAACAGAACTGCAGAAATCCAGATGACCACTAGATGACATCAAATAATTAAATATCAGCCAATAATAATCTAGCTCCAGATCTGATAGCCTAAAAATGACAATATTGAAAAGTGTTACCAATAATAATTTCTCCCTAAGCTTGAGAATCATCTTTTGTTAATTTAAAAAAAAATTGTACTCATAAATCTTCAGTTTGCATGCTAGTAGTTCTTTTTGTACAAACTGAAAAATACAACTTAGCTGATAAAAGTAAGAGAAAATGAATTTTAGAAATTTAGCTTCTAGAGTAGAGGTCAAGAAATTGTGATGGAGAGGTCTCCTCCCGTGCAGGGTAAGAAACGTTTAAGCAAATGTTTAAAAAGAAGGAAAACAGCGAGAACATACCCATAAGCAATAGAGAATGATCAATATAGAATATTGTGTATACATACCATATAGAATATAGATCAATATAGAAGCTGTAAATTTATAGAAGCTAATAAATTTATAGAAGCTAATAAATTTATCAGTCAAGAAAAAGCTAGAGGGTAATGGAAGCCAAAAGGCATAGGTAAGAGAAAGTTTATTGACAAATTTTCCACAAATATATTAAATAGATATAATGATGGGTGAGAGAATAGTTATTGAATCATATTATTGATTGGTTCAAATGAACAATTTTTAGGTTTCACTCATCATGAATTGTTTATTATAAGATTTTTAATATGTATAAATTAAATTACTAATTTAATGTGTATTATATTACACACACATAATATATATAAGAAAATATGATTCAATAACTTATAACTTTTTTCCAAACAGAAAAATGAATCAAAGGATTAAAATTTATTTTTATATATATATATAATTTATATATATAGAAAGTTGCCCTAGCTGCACAACAAAATACCAGGCTTTAAAAATCTTCTGAGTTCTGAGCATACCTAAATGCTTCATATGAACTTTAAAGATTTTAAACAGCAGATGGCATAGTTTTACAACATAGCTGCTAGTTTTCTATTCATTTTTAAAGTGACAATTGTACAACATAAATGTTTTCTTAATTCTTAAGTATTCTTTTTGAATAGCACCCCAAGATAGATTTGATTAAAATACATGCTCAATGTGCATTAGGATTAAATTGGCACTTATAGGGTTACACATTAATGTTATAAGAAATAGAATGCATTAGTTAATGGGCACAGAGTTGCACAGTGGACAAGTTAATAAATAAAAGACTGTAATGATAAAACTCTCCAGAAATATGTTACCCTGCATTCCTTCTAGTTAAACACATTGCCTGGAGAACATTTGAAATTTGTATTATTCTTTTTAATAGGAAACAATCTGTTTAAATATATTAATGAAATACTTATTAGTAGTTCAGGATTTCTAAACTCTTCATGCATGTTTCTCATTTAAAATTAGCTACATCTAAAGCCTTTTTCTTTAAGAATTACATAAATGAAGACGACAAGGGCAGAAGTGCTATTTCTGTCCATTTACCTGCAGTCGTTATTCACCAAAACTATTTCTTTGTGAATAGGTAACAGCAAAAGATAAATCCGTATTGTGCAAAGCTGTAATCATTACTTTCAATCAATTCTATTATAAATTTCTAAAATAATCAATATATTATCACTGCCCAGAGCCTCTCTCACCACCCAGAAACCCTCTTTGAGGAAGATGGGCAACTTAGAAAATACAAGCAAGCAAGCAAACAAACAAATGTATGGTGTTCTCTCCTAAGCAATGAACTTAGAACTAATAAAAATGCTATACAGATAGTCCTCATTTAGTGACTTGTTTTGTTTAGCAACTGTTTGTAGTTATGACAGTGATGGAAAAAACTTTATATCTAATCCTCGCATTTACAATTTTTGCAGGTCAATAAGCAAAGGAAAGCTGAAATAAGATCATAAGCATAGTTATGGTTTCACTTTGCTTTGCTTAATGACCAAGTTATTGATTCTGACTGAGGTCACTAAACAAGGATTACCTGCAAGTATTTGAGGTGATGGTCCTCTGTTTCTTTGAAATTATGTTGTGCACTGTAAATTTTATGTTTGCTTAGTAGATAAGACATTGCAATATTAAAAGAAGTATCACAGACTGAAAAAGTGTGACCAAATGGATCCCTAGTTTTAAATTCCCTCAACACTGCATGTGTCTTCGGCATGTGGTTACCTTTTATTAGCCATTGATAACAGTACATAGTTGCTAGGGAGTATGAAAAGTATATTCTCTTGTACTTATGTCCTATGTGTGGGCTTTTCACAAGAGATTGCTGGAGTAATTAGGTCTATGGTCTGATAAAGTATAACTCTTTATTATGTTTCTAGAATATGCTATGTTTCTGTGCTATATTTTATAGCACTTAGCTGCATTTTTGTGTGTTTAATCTTTAATATATGTTTGTATATAATTATGTATCTGTGCCTGGATAACTTTATGAATAAGATATACTTAAAATAATTCATATACTGCTGTGTTGTTCTGATGACTTCCATGAAATGGCAGTAATAACCAGGAAAAATAACTATCCCCAAAAGACCACACCTGCACCTTATCATGCAATATTGTGGAATAACAGTCAAAATGAAAAAACTATTTCTTTTTAAAATATTTTTCAAAATGTTATGTTGTTGTATTATACTACAAATGACTTACAGTTAAATTAGACTAAAGTAGGTTTTATATTAATTCAGTTTGTCCCAGTGAAGTAAGAGACCCAAAGGTGGATTAATAAATTCTCCTGTTTTACTTAGTATTGAAGCTGCAATACAGCCATGTTTTGTAAGAGCAATTTAATTTGTATACACCTCTAAATAGGTCCCAAGTAAAGCAAATGGAAAATATAGCAAACATGGTAAAAAATCAATTTATATTAATTGATGGTTTAGATGCTAGTATGGGTGATAATGGTCATACTTTCTACTCACAGTTTTAATGCTAATATCTGGATGAATCCCTAGTGGAGCCTCTCCACTCAAGTTCATCAAAGAACTAATGAGTTTCATGAGATTTTATCTGAGACAGTTGACCAAATACCTGGACCTTTGCATTTTAAGTCGTGTGTTAATTGGCAATTAAAAGCTAGAGAATAGAGAGAAAGTCAGTTGGTGATCATTGGATCACTTCTCACAACATTTCTATTTTGTCTTTTAAAGTTAGAGGTAGTAGCACATCTAGAGAGTTGCCATCAGCTACAATAATGTATAATGGATGGTTGGAAACTGAGGCAAGGTATGCACAGAATTTAGGAATCATTAAAACCAATATGTGATTAAGATGGAATGAAAGAAATGCTAATGCTATAACTCAAATGACTCAAAAGTCACAAGGTGTTTTAGAAATTACTGAGGTTTAACTGTCCATTGCCCACAGGACTGCCACATAGATTTTTACAATAACTTGTAAATTTGATTTTATCTAGAATTAGATAAGAGCCCCAGTGGCATAGTGATTAGAATGCAGTGCTATATGCTAACTCTGTTCACTGTCTAGAGTTCAATCCTGATGTGTTTAAAGTTGACTCTGCCTTCCATCCTTCCAAGATCGAGATCGGTAAAATGAGGATCCAGACTGTTGTTGACTATAAACCATTCAGAGAATGCTGTAAATCACTGTGGAGTGGTATATAAGTCTAAGTGTTATTGCTATTAGGAGAAAGGGACATTTATGGTTGCTTATGTTGTTTACAAACTTCATTCTTCTGAGTTCCATTATCAGGTTCTGTCTGGCCTCAAATCACCATATGAATTAATTCTTAGGGAGAAGAACTAGAGACCTATAATAGATGCCTGGCCCCAACTCATCCTTTCTGTCAGACAAAATGACTGTCTTTTTTTGGTGGATTGATAGCCTGGCCAATTTGATCCTTCTTCAAGGGAAGGAAAGCTTCAGGTTAACTGTACTGACTAATATCAATAGTGAAAATATATATTGTGATCTCAGCACTCTGGATAGCTGACTCCAATTACTTAACAGAAATAGTCTAACTAAAATCAGTTAAGACTGGGAAGATGCCAAATAATGAACTTGTCTTATCTAAAATAATTAAAGGGAATTGCAACTGGTAGGCCTCCTTGTTTATATTTATTGATCAAACAGGGAAGATTCCTAAGAAGTGGAATGGGGAGGTAACCATAATAGTCCTCAAAAAATAATATTGAAGGCCTAGCTAATTATAGACCTACTACTCTACGAAGTGTTATAAGCAAATTATGTTCAAAGCATCTGAGTAATAAACTCCAGGTTTGGATGGAATCTGAATAAATTTTACAGGGGACAGACAGACAGACACACACACACACACACACACACACATATTGATTGCCCTAAGTCTTTTCCAAGTTAAAACTTGGTCTCAATTATTGTTTAAAATTTTCATATTGGGAAGAATGCTTGTTAAATTTTAGTTTAAATTTCTAAGATCTATATGAGGTCCATATTTGCCTTACCCAAAGATGCAGTTAACACTCTGATCTCTCTTTATAACACTTCTTTGGGTGGCTCACAATAACAGTAAAACCCCAAACAATAAAATCCATAAAACCATAAAACACAACCAAACTCCACACCTCAGTCATCCCCTCGGGATATCTCACCTGCAACCCAAAACATCCTTGCTCTACTCCGGCAACTTTTGAAACAATGTCATCGAGTAAAAGTTTAGGACTTGTAGGTTATCAGCAATTTCATGTGAACCTATATCATGTTGCCAAGCATACACAGAGACTTGAGTGATGTTAAGTTCCAGTTGGAAGTATCAGGTAGTACAAGGAAGCAGCACCTGGGTGACAAAAGATTTTTGGGAAGCAGCCAGTTATCTGTCCATATTTACTTTTCCCAAGTTAAGAAACACTTTTTTTCTGGCTAAGTATAATATTTTGCCTGTAACACTATAACAGGGAAGAGAGGATATTTTGAAACCTTTATTGGAAACATATGTGCCCATGAAGAACCGGGCTTATTTAAACAATGTCTTATTTTACATTTGTGGGGACATATACAAACATAACTTACTCTTGCTTCATTAATATCCTGGAAGAACAATGATCTAAACTTCATTTCTATATGTGCTTTGCTTTTTTCAGACTGCAAAGCCTCTATAGCCCAAATTATAGCAAAATACTGTGTAGCAGCAATGAAATTGAGGCATCGACTAAACTAAGATCTCCCATAGTCAGAACTTGGTTTATTTGTTAGCCAGCATGATGTCATTTTAGGAGAAGGACTGGTAGTGTCAGGGAGGAGTAAAAAGAGGGATCATCTAGAATGTAGCCACAAAGACCAATCCCCCACGATTGCCCTTATCTCAGTAGAACCAGGTTCTGACCATTAATTGAGAAGATGCCTTTTAGCAATAAATCGGTTCATATGAACTTTCATATGTGGAGCTGGTCTTTTGCTACCTGAGAGACATTTAGCATTTTGTTTTAGGGTTCTTATTACTACTTTACTACTATTTGTTTTATTTTACTATCTTTACTAGTATTCACTATCCCTGGCCTTTGGTTGCAGTCATTGATCGATGTCATACATTTAACTGCAATTTTAAAATGTACTTTCCTGTATTTTAGTTTAGTAAAATAAGAGGAGAAAGATTTCTTTTTCTGTTTTTCAATTAGCCAAGAATCTTATCCAAATGGGCCTCTTGTTGACACAAGCCTGTTGACAGTTCCGAAACAAAGATCATCTTCAGTGACCTCAGCAAACAATGCAGGTTCTAGACGAGCCGGTAAGAATGTAACAATTATTTGTAAGTTGTCTATAAGGATGTCCATAGAATGCCTTTCTGAAAATAAAGATCTTGACTCAGTAGAAGTATACTAACAGAGAGGTTCCCAACAACCTTTTTAGAAAGAGAGTTCCGGATTTTTCCTGCAACCAGAGAACATCTGTTGGACCAGTGCTATTCTTCTAACACTTTATTTCTTTGGTTTCTCCTTCATCTCTCCTTTAGGAATTTCTCAGAATTTAAGTCCTGGCATTTCACCCAGTAATGGATTTCTCTCCAGTGGATACCACCGATCATCTGTAGAATTTCCTGATTCTGCTGATTTCTTTACTAAACCTAGTATTAATGTACATAAATCTCTGGGAAGCTCATTTAATTCTTCAGATTGTCAGCAACAACTTAGAACATCTTCGTGTTATACCTGTAATAGGTAATGATCTATTTTTGTTTAAACAGCTAGCATATATAATATCTTTATTTGATAGAAAGTGTCATTGTAGGGTTCCTGCCTCTGCTATTTTTTAAAATTAAATAATAATTTGTTTGCTATGGTATGCAGTTACAATATTTTTTTAAAAAAATATTGGTTTATACAGTATTGGCTTCTTTTATCTGAACTTAAGTAAGCTTTCTCTAATTATGATTCTTTGTGTTGGCATCATCCTTTACTTTTTTATACATTTCTCTCTTCTCTTCTATCCTAAAAATGTGTGAGACATACCTGAAAAAAATTCTCTAAAAAAATTTGGTGCTTTCTGCTCTCCTGAAGCCCTTTTCTTCTTGAGTGCAGCTAAAATGATATTGATGGATGCCCAAATTGGAGTTACAGCAGTGATAATCTTACTAGTTTTGGTATCTCTTCATTGATATAATACTTAAGAAAAATACATTTGGGAAAATGTGAATACAAATCAAAAATGACATTTCTGTGTTTTTTTTTTAATCTTCCGTAAGTTGCAGACGACAAGTATTCAACTCTGTTGCAAACTCGTTATTTGAATCTGTAGCAGAATCTCAAAATCAAAAATCAGGTAGGGTTATGGTCCATATTAATATTTAACATTTGTTTCAGTAATAACTATTTCTTTGAGAATATGAATTCATGAAAAACACTTCAGGTGATCCACATTTATGAATTTCAATCTCGGCTACAGTGTTTTCCATCCAGAACTGTGTAAAGTGGAAAACATGAGCAGACTTCACTTGTATAGAAAATGGGAATTTTAATTGTTTTCCCCATCCTCCACTCCCCAAAAACATAGTAGTGAAATATTGGTCTTGCGAACATAGTAGGAGGTGATACTAGAAAATGAAGAATTATTTAGTTATTATTCATTAAATTAAATTTGAGAGGTATACAGCATTGAATATAATAACAACAAGAGAACCAAGGACAATGTATGTCCAGAAAAAAAAAATAGTGACAGATATAATCCCACAAGGGGTTTAATACATAAAATGGCGGCGCGCATGGACGCAGCGGCTTATGGCTCTCCCGTTCGGTGTTCTTTTTTGTTGTTTGTATATGTCTTTCTCGTTTACTTGTGGACTATCGGTTCTACGAACCAACTCTACACACGATCGGACATCATAGGTATAGGAAACCAATACCAGACGTCTGTTTCGAGTGACTTTCACCGCACACATAACATCCCCGACGAGATAGCGAGACCAGCGGGCTCTCCGTGGATTGTTGTCGGGACTAGGAGGCGGCGCAGACGGAGGAGGGAGAGAAAGCAGAGGCGAGGTTGCAGGTCTGGTGTTATACTAAGGCTGAGGAAACATCCATACAAGCCACCTCTTCCGAGCCTGTATCTCGCCAACGCCAGATCCCTGGTACATAAAACGGACTATTTAAATCTACAACTCGCTGGCAATCGCTATGTTCGAGACTGCTGCGTTATGGTAATTACCGAAACCTGGCTACATCCCGGGATACCTGACGCTAGCATGCAGCTAGCAGGCCGCACTTTTTTACGCTGGGATAGAACGAAGGACTCTGGTAAGAGCAGAGGAGGGGGGCTCTGTATCTATGTACATGAGAACTGGTGCAATAACGGGACAATTATAGACAATCACTGTTCCCCTGATCTCGAGTATATGTCTGTAAGATGCCGGCCTTTTTTTCTACCGAGAGAGCTAACTGTTGTGATTGTTACGGCGGTGTATATTCCACCCGATGCAAACACAGACAAGGCACTCTCTCTCCTGCTGAACACCATAAATGAACAGCAGCAGGCCCACCCTGATGGTGTTCACGTCATTGCAGGAGATTTCAATAAGGCCAATCTGAAAACTGTTCTCCCGAAATTCTACCAGCATGTCAAGTGTGCCACGAGGGGAGAAAACACTCTGGATCATGTTTATACCAACATCAAACATGCATACAGAGCTATACCCCTCCCCCACCTCGGGCATTCAGACCATCTCTCCCTCCTGTTACCCCCAGCCTATACCCCCCTCAGACGCAGTGGCAGGCCCATTACAAAGACTGTAACGACCTGGCCTGAGGATGCACTCAGCAGATTACAAGACTGCTTTGAGCAGACAGACTGGAATATGTTTCAACACCAGGAGCTGGAAACGCACACGAGTACAGTGCTGGACTACATCAAGTTCTGTATCGGAAATGTGACTGTAGACAAAAACATCCGGGTTTTCCCAAATCAGAAACCCTGGATGACCACCCAAGTCCGCAGACTCCTTAAAGCCCGCGATGCAGCCTTCAGGTCAGGTGACAGAGTTTTGTACACAGCCGCCCGAGCCGACCTGAGGAGGGGGATCATAAAAGCCAAGATGGACCACAGGAGGAGCATAGAGTCCCATCTGTCCAGCCACAACACACGGGAGGTGTGGAAGGGCATACATGACATCACTAACCACAGGGGCTGTCATGTGACAACAGAACACCTGAGTGCAGCGCTAGCAGAGGAGCTGAACAACTTCTTTGCTCGTTTTGAAGTTCCACAACAGCATACAGCTGCACCAGCCCTACTCCCACCTCCAATCACATCCAGCTCTACCACTCCACCCAGTACATTCTCTGTGACGGAGGACGATGTCAGACGGGTGCTCCGTGCAGTGAACCCCAGGAAGGCAGCTGGTCCAGATGGAGTTCCTGGTAAGGTGCTCAGGGCATGTGCCCCCCAGCTCGCCTCCATCTTCAAAGACATCTTCAACCTCTCCCTGGCCCAGGCAGTTATACCATCCTGTCTGAAATCTGCCACAATCATCCCTGTGCCGAAGAAATCTTCCATCTCCAGCCTCAATGATTACCGTCCAGTGGCGCTCACTCCTGTAATCATGAAGTGCTTTGAGAGGCTGGTGCTCCGGCACATCATCAACCATCTTCCTCCGGATCTCGACCCCCACCAGTTCGCCTACCGCACAAACCGGTCTACAGAGGATGCCATAGCCATAGCTCTGCATGCTGCGCTGAACCACCTGGAGCAGCAGCAGAGCTATGTCCGGATGCTCTTTGTGGACTACAGCTCTGCCTTTAACACAATCATCCCAGGAATACTGACCAAAAAACTGGACACATTAGGTTTGCCCCCCCTCATATGTGCCTGGATAAAGGACTTCCTAAGTGACCGGCCCCAGACTGTAAGGCTTGGCCCCCACCTCTCCTCCACACGCACATTGAGCACTGGCTCCCCACAGGGCTGTGTGCTGAGCCCACTCCTGTACTGCCTCTACACCCACGACTGCAGTCCACAGCATGACAGCAACCTCATTGTGAAGTTCGCTGATGACACCACAGTGGTCGGACTCATCTCGAAGGGAGACGAGGCAGCCTACAGGAAGGAGGTCCTGATGTTGACAGCTTGGTGTTCAGAAAACAACTTAGTTCTGAACACCAAGAAAACTAAGGAACTCATTGTGGACTTCAGGAGGCACAACACCGACCTGGCTCCCCTCTACATCAATGGAGAGCAGGTGGAGAGGATCCACACCTTCCGGTTTCTGGGTGTCATCATTGCCGACAAAATCTCCTGGACGGAAAACATCACGGCAGTCATCAAGAAGGCCCAGCAGAGACTCCATTTCCTGCGGGTGCTCAGGAAGCACAACCTGGACTCCAGCCTGCTTCTGGAGTCCTTCTACCGTGCGTCCATTGAAAGCCTGCTGACATACTGCATCACAGTGTGGTATGGCAATTGCACCATGGCAGACAGGGAGAGACTACAGAGGGTAGTCAAAGCAGCTCAGAAGATCATTGGCTGCCCTCTCCCCTCCCTGTCGGACATCTACTCTTCCCGCTGTCTTAGCAGAGCTGTGAACATCATAAAAGACAGCTCCCATCCTGGTTATGGACTGTTTGACCTGTTGCCCTCAGGGAGGCGCTACAGGAGCATCAGGTCAAGGACAAACCGCCTCAAGAATAGTTTTTTCCCCAAAGCCATAACCATTTTGAACTCACACATGCACTGATTCCAGTCCTGCCAAATATACTGTAAATATACTCAGGGACAACTGTGAATAATCTCGTGCAATATCACTTTTTTATCTTTTTTATTACTGTGTTAGCTGACATGTGCAATATGTGATTATATTTTAGATGTATATTTTCTTGACATGCATGTCTGCACTGAACGATGAGTTGCTCTAATCTCACTGTGTATGCGTATAATGCAAATTGTACATGTGGATAGTGACAATAAAAGGCATTCTAATTCTAATAACCATCCTAATTCAACAAGCCAACCTTTCAGCGATTTCTTAAACATCAGCAGGGTGGGAGCCCTATAGATCTGAAATACTATTTTTAAAAAAGATATTTTAATATTTATTTAAAATTTTTGTATATTTTATTTTAATAATCTTAGAGCAGTCCATAGTAATTACAATGTTTTCAAATATTAGTATGTTTTATAAAGTCGTATAATGGGATTCAGTTCATGTTTTTTATACATTTGCTTGATTAAATTACTAATATTATGTGCACTTTTTTAAGGTGAGGATGGAAACAGTGAAGTTTCAAAAGACCCCAACCATCTTGCAGAGAAACTGCACAGTGAAATGGGGGAACAAAAACATTCCTGTTGTCAAATGGATCAAACTAAGAATTTTCAGTCTGATGCAAGTATATTATTTTAGACATACCTTGGTAGTTTGATCTCTGGTTTTAATAAAATGTTTGATATTTTATTGTAAAAAGACTACTTTTATACTTCACCTATTTACCTGTTGTTATAATATTATTTACACTGAATTTTATTTTCTTTAGTTTTTGTTTGAATAGATCTTGAAGTTTTCAAAATATCAGAATCAAAAAAGATGCAGTAAATGTACACAAAAATATTAAAACACATTTTACATGCATTTTTTGCCTTACTTATTATTTTGACTCAACTTGTAACTGCAACAATATTCTGACTCTCTGAGCATCTTTGTTTTTACACAAAGCAACCCAGTGTCCTGAAATAATTGTTTTGGATGGTTTATGGTGGTGTTGGTTTTTTGCAGATTGTTAGTGATTCCAAATGTTGAATTATAAGCGCTGTTAACAGAAAAGCTCCGCTTATATCTATACCAATTGCTTCAGCAAAGACCAGATTGAGATTTACAGTATATGCATATATACATGCATATATACAGATTGATTTTAAATTGGGAGAAGAAAGTACCTCAGATTGTGAATCTTAAAAAAATAATACTGTGAAGACTGAACATATTTTTTGAAGTAAAATATCTCGGAAGATGCCACATATCTATTTACAGTAATTATATCAGAGCAGTCAAATAATCTTAATTATATTAAAAATCAAATACATACAAATGTCCCTTTACTTTGTGTAACCATAATAGTACATAGTTGAATTCTGATTAACAGAGTTTGATTTTATGATAATAAAATATGTTTCTTTTCAACTTCCTGTTCTTATTTAGCCTTACTATTTTTTCTGTCACAGATTGAGGAGAATTTTTCTTTAGAAAAGATGTTAATAGAAAACCATAATTCATTAATGGAGGAAATGAACAGCTGGAATTTTCAAATATTTGATCTTGTTCAAAAAATGGGAGATAAATCTAGAAGAATCCTTAGTCAGGTTTGTTGCTACTGTAGAAATTCTGTTTATTTTATTTGAATATTTCTTACCATACATATATCAACATTTTGCAAGCTGTTCTCTCTGTAGAAATACATACAGACATTGATATAAATAAGTAGCACATTTGCAAACAAACATATCTTTTTTCCAGACTGAACCATAGCTCCATGTAAATGGGAGGAAGTGAGAATAGATAAGAATAAATGAAGCTGTTGAAAACTGCTGTTAGCATAGGGTAGAAATGACTGTACTTACAGCTGGCCTTATAAATCTTTCTGCTTTTTCTGCTGTATATGTTTTATGTGTATTTAGAAAGAATAGTTAATATATACACTTATGGATCAGTTGACTTTGTAAATCAATTAAATTAATTGAATTAATTAATTAAGAATATTTCATCTGAGATATATCTCAAATTTGTTCTTTTTGTATGTAAATATGCATATACATATATAGATGTGACTTGTACAGATTTATCAGGTAGGAAGAAAATCTCAAGGATTGGTTTGCAAATTTATGTTATATTAGCATTAAATATTAATTGGATCTTGACAAAAAAACATCAATAGTTTCAATGCTATAATTTGATTTTTCACCTTCTGTTAAGCCCCATTTCTGTACCCTTCTCATTACATATTCTTCAAGCTGAGGTGTTCTTGATCCCTAACTCCTGGCAAGGTGGACTGGCAGGGTAGACTGCCAGAAAGAGGCATGGGGGGACGGGGACGAGGACAAACATCCATTCTCAAAGAATCTAAAAAAAAAAAAAAGAAATGTTTTTCATTGTGTTTTCATATGTGTCTATTATGTGTTTAGGTTGCATTTACATTGTTTCAAGACACTGGTTTATTTGAAATTTTCAAAATTCCAACTGAGCATTTCATGAACTACTTTCAAGCACTAGAAAATGGTTATCGAGACATTCCCTGTGAGTAATAGTTGACAAAATTAGGCTAATTTATTAATCTGAGATTTCCATTGAATTTTATAAGATATTTGTAAATAGAATTTTAGCAGAATTTTATTTCTGTTTCTTTTATTTTTTTCTTAATCTCACTAATAATTTGATAAGAATAGTTTTAAAATAATAATAATACAAAAAATAGATAAAGCCAAATATGTGTAAGAGTTTGCTAATCTAAAAAAAGTATTAAGGAGAGATAGGAATTAAATTCTCATTGAGACTAGCATCTGGAGACTAGTTGAGTCATGGCAGCTAGACTTCTTTTTGGTTTGAAATGTTTTCCTGCTTATCCAAGTAGCTTCTTCAGACTGATAAGCAGCAAAACATTTCAAAACAAAAATTACAAAAAGAAGTCCAGTTGCCATGACTCATTTTCCAGAAGATTCTACCTGGATGAATCTTCATTGACACATTGAGCCTAGTGAAAAAATCTCATTGAAGCCCTGTACAGTTAAACTGTGGGTTTGAAATTCTGGTGGTTTATTAGCTGATGAAGAACTGGCATGCAAATTGTTTAATGGGAGGGTGGAATACAGCTATCGTCTGTGAGGCCCTTTTTTTTGAGTTAGAATTCTATATTTGCCTCTGTCTTATGTTTCCTTGGGTTATTGAGTCTTCATATGTAACGGCAAGTTTACATTTAATAAAAACTGTATTATTTAAGATCACAATAGAATACATGCAACAGATGTTCTTCATGCTGTATGGTATCTTACAACGAGACCAATTCCCGGATTTCAGCAAATAGTCAGTGACTCTGGGAGAGGAACCACCAGGGGTAAGTAAGTCTGTTGTGTTATTCCACAAGGAGGCCATGTCTGATAGAGTAAAATTAATACACCTGAAGTAAATATACACTTGTCTGAAGATTGCCTGCTTGAAACTAAATTTAGTAGCATTTATAAACAATTAGATTTTAGGAAACTGGTTGGATAATTGCTGACAGACTTTACTTCTTAGCCAAGTAAACTGTTTCCATTTGGAACCCTTCTCCTAAATAAGGCCTATATTTTACTGCAGTGGTCAGCATGATTGGTCAGCATGTTTCCAGCAACTAAAATACATTAAAGTAATTTTTCTTTATTTAATTATTAAATGCATCAGACTAAAAATACTTGAAGTCTTTAATTTAATTAGAGTTTTTAAAAATTATTCCATGGGAAAAATGAAACGGTATTCAACATTCTATTTCAATTAATATATACCTCTTTAGTACATTCTATTATTTTTAGCATCACATGAATTGAATGAATTATTTAATATTATGTAAAGTGAACTGTGATGCCAAGGTATATATATTTAAATATAAATCTCTAAATCTCTTTCCCATCAACTTAATTGGATGGTTCCTGGTCCTACAGTTTTGAGAAAATCGGAAAATTTCTTCCTCGCGCACTTGTGCTGGAAAGTTTGTCTCACTAACTCAGAGGTTGATGTAATTTGTAGGACCTTTAAGAAAAGCTCTGCAGAATCAAAAGTTCTACTCTGATAAGAGTCCTGGCTAAGGAAATATTTAACTGGATCCAGCACAGTGAGATCATAGATTGCTTGATATGTTGAAAATGTTTATAAAAATTCTGAATATTCTTAAAATGTTATTTTTATGCTTATTATTTTGGATATAGAGAGTGATATTTCCGTGGGCCATATTGCCTATGTTTCCTCCAAAAGCTGTCCTGTTCTAGATGAAAACTATGGATATTTAGCATCAAATATTCCAGCCTTAGAATTAATGGCTTTATATGTAGCAGCAGCCATGCATGATTATGATCATCCTGGTCGGACAAATGCCTTTCTAGTAGCAACAAATGCTCCACAGGTAGGAACTTTTTCTGTATCATATGAAAAGTCATATATGCTATCTCATTCAGCTATTACATTTTAGCATTATATAATGAGATTTCCAGCAGCTCTGATATTTTAAGTTTTAGTCGCAGAGCAGTATATTCAGCGCCTGTCCTGAATCCGAGAAACTTGACTAGTCTTTGAAGTTGTGGCCATTGCAACATTCCCAAGTCACGTGATTGAAACTTAGGCACTTGGCAAACAGCTTGTAGTTATGACAATTGCAGTGTCTCTCAGTCACATGATCAACATTTGGATCTTCCCCTGCTAGCTTCCCACAAGCAAAGTCAATGGGGAAGCCAGCAGGAGGTCACACTGCCAACCCAGAGATGCGATTAAGCAGCTCAAGAAGAGATGGTGCTCTGCAGAAGGAGATGGTACAACAGCAGCGGTTCCAACTTTTCCCTGAGGAACAAGATCTCACACCCTGTTATTTGTGGAACAGCACCTTTTATAGAGTTTCTGCATGGTTGTTGCTCTCCTTCCTCTTCTGCCATAGGCTTGCAGCTGAACCTAACTTTAGATGAACACATTCAGAGAGGGGAAACACCTCCCTCTGCATCCATCCAAGTATTGGTACTGCAAGCCAGCTTTGCCTCCTCATCTCTGATGACATTGTAGATAAAGAGAAATTTATTACTGGCATTTAGCAGCTGCAGCTGTAGACCAAGGCCTCCAAGGGTCTGATAATCTAGTTTACAAAATGGGATAATGCATTTTGGGATAATGAATTTCAGAAGTTAATTATATGCAGTGTGAAGGGTTTTTGTGCTGCTGCTATAGTAGTGGTTCTAAATCTCTTTCCCATCAACTTAATTGGATGGTTCCTGGTCCTATAGTTTTGAGAAAATTGGAAAATTTCTTCCTGCCCACTTTCTCCATGCTATGAGTGATTTTATATTCCCTCCTTCAATCACTTTTCCAACTTCAGCAGTTCTTGACAATCTAGCTTTTCTTGTAGGAAATGCATTTGAATTTCTTAATCATTTTAATTTCAGTTTGGCAACCAGAAATGTACACAATATTTCAGAAATAGATGGATGTCCATTTTTGTAAGGGCGCTGCATTATCACTTGTTTTATTTTCAGTCCTTTTCCTAAAAATTCCTATGATGAAATTTGCATTTTTTTATCGCTTCTGCACATTCTGGTGTCACAGTAGTAATCCCATGAACTGGCTAGTTATAGGCAGCTCAGTTCCCAATAGGACATATATGAGATATGTGAGGTAAAGGCTCTCCCTACAATGTGCATAACATTACATTCACTTGAACTAAATAATTTATTATTTAACCGACCATTACCTTTTAATGAAATCATTCTGAAATTCTTTCTGGAAAGTTTTTTTTTTAATCAAGCTGATTAATGTGATATCATCCATAAAATTGGCAGCATGCTGTTTACTTCTAAGTATAAATGTACACTTTTGCAGTGAGTCTGCTTTAAACATCATAAAGCCTGTATCACTAATTATTTCCATGACAATCAGGGTGTAATATTGATTCTAGAAGGTTAGGAAGGGTACTTGGAAGTATTGACAAGCTATTTTATCTCAGTCTAATCTATGGAGTTTCTCAGTCATCCAGCGAATGGTTATCCCAAAGGTGCTTTTTCAGGAGGCAATTGGACTTCCTTGTTCTTCTTTGAAGATGTTTCACTTATCATCCAAGAAACTTTTTCAGCTCTGACTGGATGGTGGGGAATGAAAAGATTTATATTCCTTGCAGACAGCTGGTTATTTTCATTCTTTTAATTTAGAGAGTCATTGAGGCCACTTGGAGGTTTATCTGTGTCCTCAGGATTACCTAAGTAGTGCAAAGGGGTGTGGAGCTGCCTTGGCTACAGGATGTTTTCTGCCCTGTGTCCCTTCACTGTTGAAGACAAGCGCAGGCTCTTGGGGATGAGTCTGTGTTGTCTGTATCTCAAACTGAAGTGCAAATGGTTCCTGTAGTCTGCAATTTTTTCTGGAAATCGATTTGTACTCCCATACCATTCAAAGGTGCTTTCCAAAGTAAAAAAATAAGAAAGTCCAGTTGCTTTCTGAAAAAGCAACCCCTGGGATCTCATTCTAATGTATGGCCAGAGCCTCAACAACTCTTATATTCAAGAATCTTTTGAAAACTATGAGCCTTTGGAACCATCCAAATTGGCCTTTTGGCCATACAAGGGCAGAATAGGCTTTGTTGCATCAATCTCAGCAGGGAATATTAATTAACAGTTTTAAAAAAGCATAAAAGCTCCAGGTGTCAGAGCTTTTGAGAAAAGTCTCCAAGGCTTATTGGAAGGCTAGGAGGATAAGGAACCTGGCAATTCTCAGGAAAAGATATTCCAAATTTTACCATAAATATTGGTCCTTTTACCCATATTTAATCCTTTATATCCATATTCATGATGATACCATACTGGGACATTCAGACTGCAAAGCAGCTGTGCAGCAGGATGAGGAGTGACATTACCTGTCATTTGACCCACTTATCCATCACTAGATGTAAAGCATCAGAGTTGCTTAGTAAGGCAGCTATAATTATTACAGATTATCCTGTTTCCACAATATAGTTACACACCTGATGGTACACAACTGACAGACCCATGATCATCATGAACCGGATGCTAAGATAGCCAGATCACAGAAAAGGACTGTAGTTCTTTTAGCTCTTTTTTTCACTCTGTGACAGGGGTGTCAAACTCATGGCGTCATGTTGTCATGTGACGTATTGTGACTTTTCCCCCTTCACTAAAATTGGGTGGTGGTGGTGTATGGACAGTGTGTGACGCATATGGCCCGTGGGCCGTGAGTTTGACATTTTTCGCTCTATGATATTGTTTGGCTCTTCTTTTTTTCACCAAAAATATGTGCTTTGAAGATTTGGCTTGAAGCTTCCCTCTCCCTGCTTCAGCTTTTTCAAGAAAGTGGAGAAAAATGACTAAGCAGATGCTTCTATGGTTTATTTGAACATGGTTCTTCCTTAAGAGTAGGAAATTGAACTTAGTCTATGTTTGCTGGACCCAACTCAGGTAGTGTTTTTATTTAGAAATGTATATCTAATTGCTTAGTATAATATTTCCCAAAAAGAAGTAACCGCTTTATTCTATTTCTCAGAGATAACCTGAATTGGCTGTTACAGTTTTGTAAAATGTCACTCTTTAAAATATTTGTACTAATTATTTTTCAGGCTGTGTTATACAATGATAGATCAGTTCTAGAAAATCATCATGCAGCCTCTGCATGGAGCCTCTTCTTATCACTACCGGAATATAATTTTCTGTCTAACTTTGATCAAGTGCAGTTCAAACGATTTCGATTCTTAGTGATTGAAGCAATCCTTGCAACAGATCTCAAGAAACATTTTGATTTTCTTGCTGAATTTAATGCCAAGGTTTGTTGTTCTCCTTAATATTATTTATATTCATTATATTTATAGAAACGTACGGAAATATACAATACATATGTATGTTATATGGTTTAAGCAATATTGTATACTACTTATTTAATTAGTAATAGCAATAGCACTTAGACTTATATACAGCTTTATAATGCTTTACAGCTCTCTCAAAGCTGTTTACAAAGTCAGCATATTGCTCCCAACAATTTGGGTCCTCATTTTACCCATCTCAGAAGGATGGAAGGCTGAGTCAACCTTGAGCCTGGTGGGATTCAGTCTACCAAATTGCAGTAAGAGTAGCTTTCAGTACTGCATTCTAACCACTGCGCCACTGAGGCTCCATAAATATTTGTTTATTTATTTCTTTTTTTACAGTATATAATGAAAAGGTTTATAAATAAATGAAAAATACAGAACAAAGTTAAATTAATCAAAACAGGATATAACCTAACCAAATTGTTACATACATAATGTGCTTAATTTGCATAAGACCAATAAAATCACATTTTTAGGTTTGAACGGCTTTTTAATGTGTTACATTAGGGCAAATTGAAAAAGTAATTCTTTATCCGGCTGTCACATATTTTATTTGTTCCTGTACACTTTTATGTTGCATTAAAAATCTTCTGAACATAGAACAATATAAAATCAGGAAGAAAAGTAGTCCTAGTGTGTGATAGAACAAGCCTCACCTATTTGGGTAGTCAACGCAAGAAGGATTAGGATGCATATCACAACAATTCCTCTATGGTGATCTTCCTAGTCCATCAGTACTTCCTAGAATGGTATAGAAGCCTTTAATATACTTGCTGCAATAAGGTTAATGTTATGTCTGGCGCGGCAAGGAGACCAGGACTCAGTGACTTGGTTCAGCTCATTTATTGGTCCCGAGAACGGCTCGGGTTCTGGGGGAAAAACTATGGCTTTTTATTCCCAAGCCGCGGCGGCCGCGGGTAATGGCACCGCTTTGAATCTCCCGCGATTAGTTTCCACCAATCGCGGGAGATCCGCAGCGGGCCAATCAGAGTGGCTCGCTCGACCAATCGGATCCCTGCGCGCTTTGACCAATCACAGCATGGCGTCTACAAGAATGTAAATGACCGTACAGAACACCCCTCCCCTCTTGGGTGCTGGGTCGGTGTCTAGGTCGGGTAACAGCGAGCGGCTCAAGGTGTCTGCGTGGGTGATAGTCTTACCGGGTCGGTGTGTGAGCCGGTAGCTGTAGGCGGCAAGGAATTCGGACCACCTTGTCATTCTGGGAGATAGGATGTTCGGGGTGGCCCGGTTCCCTGCCAGGATGCCCAGCAGCAGCTTGTGGTCTGTGATAATGGTGAACGTGCGGCCGTAGAGGTACTCGTGGAACCTCTTCACTGCTGCGACGATGGCTAGGGCCTCCTTGTCCAGCTGGCTATAGTTCCTCTCTGGTTTGGTGAGTGTCCTCGAGAAGAAAGTGATGGGTGCTTCTCTTCCATCCGGGAGCGTGTGGCTAAGGATGGCGCCGACGCCGAAGGATGAGGCGTCGCATGTGACAGCAAGTGGTAGGGTCTCATTGTATTGGATGAGGACGGCATCCGAGGTGAGCAGATCCTTGGTTTTCCTGAAGGCAGCTTCCTCGCGTTTCCCCCAAGTCCAGGTGGCCGCCTTGTCCAAAAGCCTACGCAAAGGCTCTGCCGCGGTCGCCTTTTGGGGCAGGAAAACATTGTAAAAATTAAGCAGTCCCAGAAATGCCTGCAGTTCCGTTTTATTCCTGGGTGTGGGGGCCTCCTTAATGGCTCTGATTTTGTTTGCGGTTGAGTGGATGCCGTGCCGGTCTAGGAGGTACCCCAGGAACTCGACCCGCTCTGTGTGAAGCTGGCATTTTTCTCTCTTCACTTTTAGTCCGGTTTCCTTGAATTTTGTTAGCACCTCCCTTAGCTGACCCTCTAGTTCTAGCTGGTTGGTTTCCGACACCAGCACGTTGTTGAAGTAGGGCACCACCCCCTTAATTCCTTGCAAAAGCCTCTCCATGAGGCTCTGGAAAATTCCAGGCACCATGCTGACTCCAAACTGGAGTCGGTTACAGTGAAACGCTTCCCGGTGGGTGATTATGGTTTGCGCCTCAGCGGTTTCTGCGTCGACCGGCAGCTGTTGGTATGCTTGTGCCAGGTCGAGCTTTGCAAAAACCTTGCCTCCCCCCAGTGAGTGTAGAAGGTGCTGCACTACTGGGACGGGGTAGGCGCTTTGTTGTAAGGCGCAATTTAGGGTGGCCTTATAGTCCCTGCAGATTCTTACTGACCCATTGGGCTTGACTGGGGTGACTATTGGGGTCTCCCACCGGGTGTGGTCAATTGGTTGTAGGACCCCTTGCTTGACGAGCTTGTCAATTTGCTCATCTATTTTTGGCCTGAGTGCAAAGGGTACCCGCCTTGGTTTTAGGCGTATCGGGAAAATGTTGGGGTCTAGGCTGAAGGAGATGGGGGGCCCTCGGTACTTGCCTGGGGTGCCGTCGAACACTTCCTGGAAGTCCCGTGCCAGTTGCTGTTCCCAATCGGTCTCGGCAGTGTGGTTGATACCCGTCACTTCGATGCCGAGTGGTGTGAACCATTGCAGTCCCAAAAGGCTGGGTCGATCTCGGTCCACGATCGTCAGGGGAAGCTTTGCAGTGCAGCCCTTGAATGTTACCTTGAATTGTCCGGTTCCGACTACTGGGATGCGGTTTCCCTGGTAGTCCTTGATTATTAGTCTCTGGTTCTCCAGTCCCTTCTTGTGGATGGTAGGCACCAAGCGTTTGATTTCTTGCCAGGCGACCATGGAGAGGTCGGACCCGGAGTCCACCTCCATTTTGCATGGCTCACCTTCGATGCCTACCTCCACGTAGACTTTTCAGGCGTCGGTGGTTGATGCATGGCCAATGATGACCATCTGGTGGGTTTCCTCCTTCCGCCGGGTTTCACCACCTTGTCGGTTCTGTCCGCTCCGGTCCCATCGGCTGTCGGCTTGGCGATCTCTGGCTCTGGGGAGTGTGCTGTCCCGTCTCCGTTCGCTGTGGTCCCGCCGTCTGGGGCTGTAGGCCTTCCTCAATCGGCAAACTCGGGCGATGTGACCCTTTTTGTCGCAGTGCTGGCAGACTGCATCGAAGAAACGGCACTCTGCTCGAGGGTGGTCACCTCCGCACCCGGCACATGTGGTCCCCGACTTATGACCCCACCGATTTCACTGGTCACGTCCCGTCTGGAGCCGGTGGATCTCCTCCTCCTTGTCCATGGTGTCGGAGGCGGAGTGGAATTTGCCATGATGGGTGGTGGTCTCGCGGTGACTTGCTTCTGGGTGGGCCTCGGTCGCCCGTCCTGGGTCGGCGGTCACAGTGTGGTGTCTGGTCTCTGCATGCGGTTCGCCGATTTCCGGGTTGCCTCGGCTGCGGTGGCTTCAGCAATGGCGTCGGCGAGGGCGATGTCTCCTTTGGCCATCAGTCGGCTCTGTAGGACTGGGTCTCGGAGTCCGAGTACGACACGGTCCCATAAGGCCTCATCCATGTCTGAGAACCCGCACATGCCCCCTAGGCTTCCGTAGTTCAGCCACAAAATCGCTGATGCTCTCGCCCGCTCTCTGGTCCCGCCGGTAGAAATTGTGCTGCCTGATGAGGGTGGGCACAGCGGGGGCATAGTGGTTCCGGAGCAATGGTTCGAGGTCGGCCCAGTCCATCTCCTTGACGTCCGCGGGTTTCGCTGGACCTTTTGCCATCTTGAACACTGCGGGCCCGCAGTGTGTCAGGAAGACAGCTCTTTTCTTCGGCCCGGCGGCGTCCTTCATGTTGCTACATTCGAGGAACATGAGGAATCTGTCTGTGTATGATTCCCAGTCCTCGGTAGCGGGATTGAAGGGCGCAGGCGGTGCGATGCTGGCCATCTCGTCGGTCTCGCTTCCTCCGAACACGTGTTGGTGGGGAATTAGTCTTGGAATCCCACCTTCGTCGCCAGTGTTATGTCTGGCACGGCAAGGAGACCAGGACTCAGTGACTTAGTTCAGCTCATTTATTGGTCCCGAGAATGTCTCGGGTTCCGGGGGAAAAACTGCGGCTTTTTATTCCCAAGCCATGGCGGTCGCGGGTAATGGCACCGCTTTGAATCTCCCGTGATTAGTTTTCACCAATCGCGGGAGATCCGCAGCGGGCCAATCAGAGCGGCTCGCTCGACCAATCGGATGCCTGCGCGCTTTGACCAATCACAGCGCGGCGTCTACAAGAATGTAAATGACCGTACAGAACAGTTAAATTAGATATTATATGGCCTAGGTCATAGATTGCATATTTTACATTATTGTTATTGGGGGAATGATAGACCCTCCATTGGGAAAGAGCAGATACAATTAGTTGAGGAGAGGGTACTAGTGAAATTATACAGTTCTCTATTCTATACAAATGTCCCACGTATGATTGGGAAATGTGTATTTAATTTGTAACCCATATCCTAAAAGTATTGGCTATTATATACCAATTTGCTTTGGTATGTCAAATTCACAATTACTGATCAAATGTTATGGATTACAAATTTGTTCTCTCAAAACAGAAATAAAGAGCAAGGATAACCAATAGAAAAAGCACAGATTTATTGTGATTTTGCTTTTCTAATCTTATACTTCATTTAATCAGACATATAAATTATAATCTGGAGACAGGATCAGCAGTAATATCAGGGGGAATGAAATTCTGAAGTTACAGATGATGATAATGAAATCTTAATAATACCCATTCCTCAAGCAGTTGTTTGGTGTGACAGATATTTATGCACTGGGGATTTGATTAAGATTTTTATTCTGGAAAGAACAGTTGGCCTCAATTCAATTAATCACCAGTGTTAGGTTCTGCACATGGGTGCAAGGAGCAGAGACGAGACAGTGACAGTGAACTTCAACTCTTTATTAATCATGCTGAACAGAGCAAAACTCTAGGGCAGCAGCAGCCCTTATATAGGGTTGGCTGCTGACCTATTAGCCAGTGAGAAACATGGAAGTGTTAAACCCTTGAACCAATGAGGGTTGGCCCGTTAACAGCCAATCAGATGTCCCAGAAAAGGACCAATCCGATATCGCTATTGTCGGCCAATCAGAAGTGCAGGATTAGAACCCTGCTTTTTCTTAAGGTTGTTAAAACTTTATTAAACGCCTTTATTAGTTCATAACAACCAGAAAGATGTTGAAGCTATTAACAGATTCTTGCTCAGATGGATTCTCTCTACACTTGGCACTTTTTATTTATTTGGTTGAATTGGCACTTTAATTATTTGTAGACTACATGGCATATCAATGATAATCTCTATTTCTTTTGGAATAATCCAAATTCTAGACTGTTTAATATATTGCCCTATCTGAGAGCCGGATTGTTCTTTTATTATTTTATATACAATAGTGACTTGCTAATTTATTCTATATAAAATGTGGTAAGCAAATAATATATATCACATTGGAAGATGTGCAGATATATAGATTCTTGATCTATGCATGATATCAGTGAGTTCTGTAATAGGGTCACTTGAGTGATAATAGGGAAAACACTGAGATCAGTTTCTCATTGTGATACCTTTGAGGGATTTTAGCTGAGAACTATTAGCAGGATATGTTTTGTAGTAGATTTTTCGTGGTGCTAATTCATGTATGATTATTTTAATGTCCTGGGTGAGTTTTGCAATTGGAGAAATCTAATCTAAATCCTATTGTTAAAAGTCTATGATGGATCAGAGTATCTTTGATTGTATCAGAGGATTTGTTTTTAAATGGTGGATTTCATAATTGCACTGAGTGGAAGTTGGAAATTATGTATATCTGTACATTGTAAAGTGTTCAGTTTATTCGTTCCATCATGAAATGGGAGTCTTGATCCAGTGCCTGGAGGTGTGAAGAATTATCTGGGAAGGAACAGATTCAGAATGAATTGTAGCAAGACAAAAGTGTTCTTTTTGAATGGGCCTTCTGCTAATAGATTAGTTCCATCTTTAGCAATTGATAAGGTGGCACTCCATCAGGTTTTTCTAGACTTGTGGCTTCTCCTTGAGCAACAGGAATAGGTCATGGACAGAAGACACACTGGCCTGCTCCAGCTAGTGCACCAATTACAACCTTTACTAGTTCAGGAGATGCTGTCTATAGTGAATAATGACCTTTTGTCTTCTAGTTAAACTACTGTAATTTGCTTTACATGGGACTATTCCTGAACATTACTTAGTTACAGCATGAATTAAACACATTTCCAGATTGATTGAAATCTCAGAGTGATAACGGTACTGTGAAGGTTGTATTGTTGCTTTGGGTTCTGGGCCCATTTCAATATGCGGGACATTACTTAAAATATCCTTAATAGCTTAGTTTTTTGGTAAGGGTGCTCTCTTGTCCAGGTAGATTCTGCCTGCTCAATTCATACAGATCAAGTACTCATACTGAATATTCTTATGCTTGGAAGGAGACGGCATTTTTGTTTCATGAGGTCAAGCAGGCCCTTTCTTTGCTGTTATTCAGGAAATCAATGAAGATTTATGAGTGCTCATAAGATTCCTTGAAGAGTGGCTGTCACGTTGGCTAATGTGATGCAGTTATTATTGTCTTATACATGTGTGTGTGTGTGTGTGTGTGTGTGTACACACACACGTAACTAAACATAAATAAATTTCAGTGCATTGCATGTTTTTAATTATTTGCTGAATTCAGTATTAAGTATTCTTCAAGTATTAAGCACAAAATGTTAGACAGGAACAAGGAGGTGTATGTCAACAGCGAAATTCTTTAAAAATACTTTGGGAGGGAGACAGACAGGAGTTAGTTCAATTCACTGCATTCAGTGATACTTAAAACACAAATAAGTGTGAATCCATGCCTCCTTCCTTGGAAATAAGCCATATATTTGGAAATTAATTCAAATTACACGTGAGTACTGCAGAATATATGAACAAATTAAACTGTGTTTTGTATAAGAAACTCCCAAAGTGTTTTACATTTATACATGAAAGCTATGAAGAGATTGAAGAAAACACTTAGTTTATGCCTTTATCTCCTTTCTAAATAGGTGAACATGAATGGGCATGGTATTGAATGGAACAATGAGAGTGATCGACTGTTAATATGTCAGATATGCATCAAGCTGGCAGATATCAATGGTCCAGCCAAAATTAGAGATCTACACCTGAAATGGACAGAGGGAATTATTAATGAATTTTATGAACAGGTAAACTTGTGTAAACAGAACATATATGGAAAAATAATGCAGATAATATTGTACATGGAATGATTATGTGCATAAAACTGAATCTTAAAATATTTAAGTGTATTCTTTTATAGAGGGATGTAAAATCATGCTAAAAACTGGAATGTAAGTAATACAAAGCCTGCAGGCTGCCTATTCTTCTATTAGACCATTATTTGTGTGAAGGAATGTTGATCATAGGATTTACCCATCTTTTATATCCTATTTCATCTGTTTAGAAAGCATCTAAGTGTAATGCAATTTGAAAAGCAAAGATCTAATTATTTTTGCTCTTTGTAACACTAAGTAAGATTATGGGAAGAAGTCCCCTTTTTTTCTTCTCGTTTTCTGTCCAATCTGTTCTAACTGTTTTGTATGTATAAATTTCCAGGGAGATGAAGAAGCAAACCTTGGGCTACCTATTAGCCCTTTTATGAATCGACATTCTCCTCAACTTGCCAAGTTACAAGACTCTTTTATAACCGACATCGTTGGTCCTCTTTGCAATTCTTATGATGCAGCTGGCTTGCTTCCAGGCCAGTGGATTGAAAAAGACAAGAGGGAAAGCTCTGAAGATTGTGATGCAGAAGAGGATAGCGAAGAGGAATTGGAAGATTTAGGAACAAGTAAGACTAAATGCTTTTTTAAACAATTTGAACTGGTTGTTACACTGGTTGAATTGCACCATTGACTGCAATAATCATAAATATGAATCAGTTGCCAAGCAACTGAATTCTGATCATGTTGACCATGGAGATGCTGCAATGGTCATGTGAAAAATGGTCATTAATCATTTTTTGCAGTGCTGTTGTAACCTTGAACATTCACTAAATGATCTGTGTTGAGGACTACCTGTACTTCCATAAAAGAACTTTCAACTGATAACAGGCCTCCTTTTTCTCCTTTCCCCCACCCCCTCTTTTCTTTAAACAGGACATAAATTCAACACATGGTTTATTTTCTAAAAACATGTTACTTATTTGAAATGAGTTTGGAAAATTTGTTTTCTTTTGCAGAATTACAAAGAAGAAAAAACGGACAGCAAATGTTTAGTCAACTAATATACCATTTGAATGAAAACCATAAATTGTGGAAGAAAATAATTGAAGAAGAACTAAATACATCAGAAGAAAACGCACATTCAGAAAATACCACCTTATGTCAAACAGATGAGATTCAGGTCATTGAGGAAGCAGATGAAGAAGACGAACGACATTAAGAACAAGAAAAAACACTTTAAATAGACTTCATAACAGTGTTCTAGACTGCTACAAGAGTATATTTTTACCCATAATGCTGGCTGTAAACTGACAGCCCTGAGGGAAGTATGAAAAAGAGTATACTAAATAATGTGAAAGGACACTTATTTCTTCAGCATTATCACACTTCTATGCACTTTTGCCACATGGAAATTTTTTAAAAACTTCATAGACTTCCTGAACACAGTACTGCATTCCATGATGAGAAGATTTTATGTCCAGCTTGGTCTTCAAATATCTTGTTTTGCTGCCTTCCTGAAAGTAACTTTTTATTATCAAAAGGAAATTAACAGTTTGGAGAAAAATCAATATGATTTTTCAAGCTACAAGGACATTCTTTTTTACAGAAGCTCTTGAACAAAGGCCTATAATGTTTTAGAATTGGTATTTTGTTTTTAATGTGAACCTTAAAATCACTGTGCCTATCAACAAGCTGTTCCCATAAATTTAATTTGCAAGAGTTTGATTAATGAAGTTATTGGATTGATTTAACCATTAGATGGCTGCGATCAGAATTGCCGAGTACTTATGGTTAAAATTGAATTTCTTCTGCATCTCTTTGATGCTTTTGTTTTTACTGTGGTAAATAGCCTGCTATTTTATTTTTCTAAAAATGTACAGGTTTCCAATGAGTATTCAGGCTGATTTGCTAAATATACCCTTGTTGCCTTTTTTCTCATTGTTCTGTAATAGAACATACAAGCTATTTAACTATTTTAATAATTACAGGATTTTATTCAATGTTATAAATATGTTCTATTCTTTTTTAAGATTCATGTTTAAAAACATGGCACAGCAGATTTTATATTTACAGATTTATGCTAATGCTAGATGGTCATTAAAAATTGACTTTTGCTCTGTATATAATCGTCATAAAAATTAAAATATGGTTTTGTATAAATGTTCTAAACTCAGTTTTTGTCACTTTACATGGTATCCAACATATCAGAAATATTATTGAATAAACTTTAATAGGACAAGCTTGAAAGAAACATTACTATATTCTCATAAAATCAATTATCTGAACTATTTTATGTTAACTAAGTTTCAATTTCATTTTTTATAAAGTATCTATTTGTACCTGGATATGGCAGGTAGATCTATTGCTGTTCTGGAATTGTATTCTTAATTGCATGCTTTATTTCATCTGGGGACAATAAGTAATTAGCAATTATCTTTTTCTTTTCTTTAAGGGGAGTAATGTTTGATGGCTCATGGTATTCTTTGTCCATCCAATTTTACAAGGGAACCAGGTGATCAGTGCTGGGGTGAGATTATCTTTTGTTTCCTAGGAAAATGTATGAGATGCACAATTATGTGAAGTCTTGATACTTAGTACACCAATAATAGAATGCACACACAAAACCCTTACTGTCACACCCATGTTAGAATCTGATTCTGAGGGAGAGGAGGAACAGCTGACAGGGAGTGGGAGTGTGGCTCTGGAGGTTGTGGAGGCAAGTGGGGAAGGGCACAGGCTGGCTGGGCATTCAGAGGAAGACCCAGGCCCTTCTCCTCTTCATCCTAGGGCACGCAGGGAGGAGTGGATAAGGGAGAAATATGAATGGCGTGATCTACAGGGGAGGAAAAGGCCTTGATCCCCTTCATGGGCTGCAGCTGTGAGGACTGTTTAAAAGGACAAACTAAGCATGGGCCAGTGCTGGAAGCAAAGCGTGAAAATATTTCTAGTTTGTCAGTTCTTATCTGAGTTCTGGCATTCTTCCCAGAGTGTGTATTTCGAGAACCGTGGATGTCTTCAAGCCTTTACCCTGCCTTGTCTCATTAATTGCTTCAGTATGGTTTGTATGGTTTTTTTCTATTTGTATTTTGAGTTTGAACAGAAGTTCTTCCTTTTCACAATTGTTTGTGGGGAAGTTTTTTTCTCCAGTCAATGATAATTGGACCTTTGAAGCCAAGTTGAAGGAATTAAAGGGACTTCACCTGTTTTTGTGACTTTGTTGTTTTTGTATCCCACCCTGGGTCATCACACTTACATAAGCAAGGTTAGAGAGGCAATCTGATACAGTGATTAGGGCTTAAGCTAGGGCTTAAGCTTAAGGAACACCATGAGTTCTAGTCCCCCTTAGTCACAAATCCAGTTGTGTGACTTTGGATCAGTGAGCCACTCTCAGCCTTAGAAAAGAGACACTTCTGAAAACCTTGTTAAGAAAACTGCATGGATTTGTCAGGCAATCTCCAAAAGTTTACAGTGACTTGAAAGCACCAGAAAAAAAAGAGGTAGGCAATATTCCTCAATTACTGGATTTATGTATCTATGAAACATTGATCTATGGATCTGAGAGGAAAAAACAGAGTTGTCTATGCTGTTCCTCCCACCTGGCCAATTTAAGGACTCCCTCAGAGAAGAAAAATGCCCAGTGCTGGGTGGAAATGGGCTAGTGCCTTGGAAAGACAGGTTCCATGAATTTCAACAAGTATAAAACTATTATGGTTCAGGATCTCCACCTTTATTGTGCTGCCTTCCAGTTTTTAGCTATGCCTCAGTGTGGACTCCAGCCATCTTGACTTATTTGCAGATATGGAAAATGTGTGTGGCAGTCACACAGCTGGCATATCATATATGGAGAAAGGCAGGACTTCCCCTCCATGTCATCTACTAGAGACTAAAATATATGTCTACAATAACAATGGGAGCAGATTATGTGCATTTCCAGATGCACTACTATTTTCTCTCTTCTCTGTCCCAGGGTGCCTTCATGGTTCCCAGAATATTTTGCATCCCTATAGAGCAGGGGTGTCAAACTCACATCATCACGGTAGTATCACATGACACATTAGGCCTTTTTTCCTCTGCTAAACCGGGCGGGGGTGGAGCCAAGACGTGACATATCCAGCCCATGGGTCAAGAGTTTGACCACCCTGCTATAGAGGATTGCACTATTTTCTCACACTAAGTAATTTTTGAAGGGCTTCCGAAACCTGTCTCTACCTCACATTCCTAGTCTAGATTGGTTATTTCCCAAATTATTAACTACAGTATTTTCAGTTAAAACCAAATGAAACTCAGCAACTTTATCATAACTGAGCTGAAATCAAACTGAATAGAAACCAGTTTTATTTCTGGTTTTTATAGAGTTGATTCTAGGACTCTGTTGAAAATACTTTAAAAACATACTTTAAAACACCATAAAATCCTTTTGCCCAAGAAATGGCAATTCTATATTGTGTCCTGAAGAATGCCTTAATTTACCTTGATATCACAGAATATTTTTGTTTAAAATGAATTTTGCTAAATTTTTCAATAAAGTGTTTTAAAAGACAGTTTGTCTGAAATTTAGCATTCAATAGATATAGTAGCATTATTATTTTACTTTTTGTGGTTTTTAACATGCCTTCTATGTGGCTTAAATGTTGAGATAATAGTTATTATTGACTTTGATTTGTAAGAGCAGCAGTTGATACAGTGATAAAATATGATGTTTTTGATACTTTCACCTGGGCTCTGAGAGGTTTGAACAGCAAACCACACTGGGATTTATGTTGCGTAAACATAAACTTTGGATATTTATCTATTAGATTTGGAGCCTTTCTTTCAGGAATTAAGGGCACTGGACATAATCCTCCTTCTATGTTTGCCCACAATAAACTTTTAACGTGAGTTGGAGTGAAAGAAACCACCCAAAGGCTAGTAGGGTAGACTAGAAGCTGGCTCTCCCCAATCTCAGAACAACTTCTGAATCAGTATATCTCAGTGGCTCTCAAGTTTGTTGGCACTGTTTATGAAACTTCCATGAGGCCATCGTTGAGCAGAAAGACTGTTTTTGCTTATTCACAAAGTTGGCAAGTATGTCCCTGAATCACTTGTGTTCCTCAGGGCTAACATGACACATCCAGGAATAATAAGAACAGTGTGTCACTCAAACTTACTTCAGGCAGAGAATTTTAACCAGAATTTGAAACCATGGCTTGTTTTAAGGTTGCTTATTGCAACATAGGTTTGTGTGCTGCCTCAGAAAGTAACAAAAATTAGAAAAGGAGACACCACTGCTCTTGGATAGGTAACATGATACCACCCATGTTTGCAAGAATATCCATGGCCAAATTCCTGCAAAGAAAATAACTAGGTTTTCTTTATCCCAGGGGTGTCAAACTTGATTTCATTGAGGACTACATCAGGGTTGTGTTTGACCTCGGGGAGCTGGGGGGGCATGACAGGGTGGACGTCGGCAGCTCAACGTCACTCTTGTTGGGGGTGCCTGTGGTGGCCTGAGTGCTCTAACAGCGAAAATGGGCTCCCGAGCTCCATTTTCGGCTGCAACAGCCTCCTGCAACCCTCTTCCAGTGAAAATGAAGTACCGTTTTCACTGGCAGGGCGGTCCTTTGCTGTTTCCAGGGTGGCCCTGTGGGCCAGCTCTAAGCACCGCACAGGCCAGATCAGGCCTGTGGCCCTTGAGTTTTACACCCCTGCTTTATCCCATCTGGTGAGATTCTATCTCCACTTGGCTCTCAACCTCCAAAACATAAAAAAAATAAAAGTAAGATGAAAGGACCAGCTGGTGAGCCACTCAAAAGAATGCTCCGATGACTGGAGAAGAAGGCAAAGAAGTGTGGTTTTCCAGATTTTCTGCTGGGCTTCCATGGATACAGTTCATCAGTCTGGAAACCCGCATCACGTATCTGATATTAACACAGTTGAGAAAGTCCAGAAATACTTCACAAGAAGAGTTCTCCACCCCTCTACTCGTTGCAGAATACCTTATGCCACCAGACTTGAAATTCTAGACCTAGAAAACCTAGAACTACGCCACCTTCGGTCCCATCTAAGTATAGTATATAAAATTATACATTGCAATGTCCTACCTGTCAATGAATACTTCAGCTTCAACCATAACAAGAGCACCCAATAGATACAAACTCAAGGTAAACTGCACCAAACTTGATTGCAGGAAATACGACTTCAGCAACAGAGTGGTCAACGTCTGGAATACTCTGCCTGTTTCTGTGGTTTCTTCCCCAAATCCAAAAACTTTAAACTTAGACTGTCTGCTATTGACCTCATCCCTTTCCTAAGAGATCTGTAGGGGGCGTGCAGAAGTGCACCAACGTGCCTACCGTCCCTGTCCTATTGTTTCTTTTTTTATTTTTTTTATATGTATCAATTTCATGTATTCATAACTATGTTTATACTTATACCTGTTATCTTATAATTGCTTGACAAAATAAATAAATAAATAAAATAGATCTCTCATCCATGATCCTTGGGCATGACACACAAACACATTATACCCACATATTCATGCATTAAGTGTTTATACTGCTGATGACTTCAGTCTCCTAGTGATCAACTATACAATATAAGCATAAACAATATCAATTAAAATGAATAAAAATAAGTTAAAATCATTATGTTTGTTTTTAAAACATTTTAAGGACTTTTTAAATGCCTACAAAGCATTTAAGATTTCATAACTAATTTCAAGCTTGCAATACATTTTTGTCAATTGGAAATATCACAAATCCTATTTCCAACTGAACTATTCCAAAAGCTAGGAAAAATACTGACCATGTTTTAATGAAAACCCACCAAGGGGAAACAGTTTGCAGCTATGGAGGAATAAATGAAAGAATAACTCAAACTTCTACATTAACGTTATTGTTCATTATTATTTAGACTGATGCATTAAAGAGGAATACACAGAGTGTGAAATGTTTTAGAAAGTCCCCCTACCACTCTTGTTGTGCTTTCCCTGGTGTTCCAGTAATGCTGCCAAAAGACAGAATGACTCAGACTTTTGACTCATCTCCTCCCATCCGTGTTATCCTCAGAATCACTCACTGCTAGATGAGATCAGGAGAATCAGGAAGTACATTTCTTTTGCTCTGCTGTGATCAGAATAGCTGAAGCCCGTCTTGAAAGTTGTCCATTATGGAGCGTCAGTTGTCCATTATGGAGTGTTAGAAATCATCCTCTGATCTACTTTGAAGACCAGGACTTACAGATTTATGCCAGGCAGAAGGAACTGAGTTTATCTCGGCTGTTCTGTGTGGTGTCTGTGATAAGTCATGATGACAGCAAATGAACATACTATGTGTTATGACACCATTGCCCAAAAGATTCAACTTAGGAAATGTCTATGGAGTTTCTCAGTCATTCAGGTCATGGTTATCCCAAAAGTGCTTTTTCAGAGAGTCCAGTTGCCTATTGAAAACGCACCTTTGGGATTCAACTTAGTACTTGCATCATGACAGCTACGGTCGACAGCTTCTCAACCGTATATCATGTCCTTTGTATCAGGAAATCACTTTATAGAAGTTCACTATAAAGCTATTGCTGAAGCTGCAATATACAGTACAGTATATACCATATCTTTTGGAGTATAAGACACTCCGAAGTATAAGATGCACCTAGCTTTTGGGGAGGAAAAGAAGAAAAAAAATCTGCCTCTGCCTCCCAGCAATTTGCCTCCTTGCAGCAAACAGCAAACAGCCTGGTCAGCTTCAGCACAGCCTGATTTAGCACAAGCAGCTGATTGTCAGTTGGATCAGCGTCCCAAGGACCAGCTATTTCAGGCTGCAGGAATCCCCATTGCCTATTGCCACCTCTGCGCACCGCATTTTTGGCCTCTGCATCTTATTTTCAGCCTCCGCACACCCCATTTTTGGCCTCCACCTGCCTCATTTTCGCCGTTCTGGGCAACAGGGATCAGAGGTCAAAAATGGGATGTGGAGGCTGAAAATGGGATGCACGGAGGTGGCAATAGGCAATGGCGATCCCTGCAGCCTGAAACAGTTGGTTGTCAGGAGGCCGATCCAACTGACAATCAGTGGCTTGTGCTGATCAGGCTGGGTTGAAGCTGACCAGGCTGTTTGCTGTTTACTGCAAGGAGGCAAATTGCTGGGAGGCGGAGGCCAACGGTTGGGCGGGGCTTCAGCAACATTTGCTGTATAAGATGCACAGAAGTGTACCTTATACTCCGAAAAATGTGTGTGTTTGTGTGTAGGTATGTATACACACACACACACACACAAATTATAAGATCCCTTTCTCAGATTTAGCAGAGGACTAGGCATTAGATGGATTATGTGGCACAATATTTCGCTACCAAAGGTCATAATTCACTAAGATCAAAATGTTCACATCATGAATGTACATGGTTGTACATATATGTATGTACATGGTTTCTTAACCACCAGATGGATGTAGATGGTTTCTTAACCACAATTATTCTAATACACAATCATGGTGGAGAAATGTCTTTTGGATGCAAAACAGTTAATAGTTGGGTGTGGTCAGATGCTTGGCTTTCTGCTTTAAGGAACCAATTTATCTTTCCTTGGCTTAAAGCCAAATTAGCTGTTATACATTGTTCTCATTGATTGAAAGAGTGATTCACCTTATATATTTCAGCATGATCTTATGATTTTGTTTCTTATCAGTTTTTTTTGTTATATGGTAGGGAGGATTTGTTATAATGGTCAGAAAAATAGTTATCCATTCTTGTTTTATTGGTGTCTTCAATTATTGTAATGGATCTGGCTTGGTCAAGGACAATTGGTGACAGAGATGGTATAGTATGGATGTTAGGCAAAATGTCATCCTCCTCCTTTTTCTAACCTTCAAGACTTGCCATTTTTAATATTAATGCCATAAAAGAGGGTTAATCTTTTAAAAGCTCAGCTATGGTATCATCAGGAAGATGGTACTTAATAAAAATAAAATAATTATACCAGAGAAACGGAATGCTATGTTTTCACTGTATAATAATTTGTTTTATTAATAATATTCATAGCTACCCATTAAATTATAAGTATATAACTTACCCATATCTTAATATTAATAGATACCCATGTTAATTATATTAATAGCTACCCCTTAATATACACTGGGTAGTTTTTTTAAAAAAAGTTTTCCACCAGAATTCATAAAACTTCTTGAAACTATTTTTGCTGTTTTTTTTAACAACACTTAGGGAAGCATTAAGTTGAATTTCTTTTCTATCACTTCTAAATCCTGCAGCCTGTCTTGTCCTACTTTTCCTTAAATCATTTTTTGAAAAGCCTAGTTATCCATTCCCTCCCAAAAACCCAAAGCCCTTTAGATGCATGGAATGGAATATAATGCCTTTGATTTGTACTTGCCAACAACTATTATAATAAATACCTCTGTGTGCATCCTTTTCATCATGGCTGCATTCCAAAGTAACACCACCACCACCACCACCGCCTGTGAAATTACTCAGGCGGAATCCTTCCTTTATGCTTACTAGCTACTGCCTTGAATGAGTTAAGCATCAAGTTACTTTTGAGACAGACATATAAAATCTGAGGAAAAAAAGACAGAAGCCACATACATTCTTCATGAACCTATTCCATTATGATTTTATTTTGTTTGTTTACAGCATTTAAATCCATCAAAAGTTAAAGACAGCGTAATAACCATATTAAAACTTAAATACATTAAAACCAAAAACCTGGCACCAAGTTGACCTTCTAATGTTGCAGTCAGCACATCTTATTTGATTGTTTTGGGGAAAATAATTTTATTCCCTTTTCTAAAAGAGAGATGCCTGGTGGGCTGTTAGGAGTGTGTTGATGTAAGACAACATTAGAAGGAATGGGGTAAGAAAGAAGCCACGTTTTGTCATTGGAAGCTCTCATTCACTTCTTCCCTTTTTGAAAAAACCTTGGCAGGTTAAATGTGCCATTTTCTCATTTCAGGAGAAGAGCAACTAGTAGAAATGATACTTGACAGCTTTAAGACTTATGGACTTCAACTCCCAGATTTCTTCCTCCTGTCATGTTAGCTCAGGAATTCTGAGAATTGAAGTCAGAGGTGGTATTCAACAGGTTCTGACAAGTTCTGGGGAATCGGCAGTGGAAATTTTTGAGTAGTTCAGAGAATCGGCAAGTATCACCTCTGACTCTACCCACCCCCCATCTATTCTCTGCCGCCCAAGTCCCAGCTGATTGGCTGGGTCTTTTTTTGTTGCCCTGCACAGGAGAACAGAGCTGGAAAGCAGGTTGGTGGGGTGGGGAGGGAATGGAGATTTTACAGTATCCTTCCCCTGCCCCTTCCACTAAGCCACGCCCACATAACTGGTAGCAAAAAAAAATTGAATCCCACCACTGGTTGAAGTCCACAAGTCTTAAACTTGGCAAGTTTGAAGACCCTTGCTATAGCGTAACTGTTTCAATTGAAAAACCAGCATTTCTTTCCCTCAGTTGCAGTGTCTTTGCTTTATATTATCAATATTACATATCCGATGAAGAGAAAATTCAATTCTAATACTCAAAAGAACTTTATATAATATGGATATAGGATGTCTTGCACATCTGCTCAAAAATGTAATACTTTCCTCCAAATTTTCTTCTTTCACTTTCTTTTTTGGTGAAATACAAATAATAATAAAACCATGTATACACATTTAATGATATTTCAGCCAATCATTAAATTTGTAGACATAAGATTTTTTTTGGTACAATTTATTGGTTCCTTTATTTTACAAAAAGGGAATTAAATATATTAATAGTGATATTTAAAATATCTCATAAGAGATTACATTTCCTTCTAATATTCCCTTATATGTATTTAATAAATACTCCATATAAAATACATCTTTTTTTTATTTATGAAAGAGGTCCAAGCTGTAAAATTCTGAACATTATTGCCATTCTATTTTTAACAGTTATCTAATATGATAGAGGCATGGAGAAATGATAGTATTTTTAATAGGAGAGTATCAAAGAAAAAAAACAAGATAGGCTTACAATACCTAGAGAGAATATTTGTAGCTCAGGGTTGACATGAGGAGTCATTACCCAACTAAGTAATACCATCAGTGATAGTAAGGAGTGGGCTTTGCTCATCATTTCTCCATGCCTCTGTGGCTGTCATGGTAATATTTAATATCGTCTCTCTGCACAAATGAGATATGGATGAGGTTGCAGCGTCATACCAAATTTTGGCTTAAGGTTTGGAACCAAAGCACTAGGAAAATGTAGATGGAATCTTTGAAGTAATGCTGTAAAAAATAAAAACATTTCCATTCTGGCCAGCTGCTCTCCTAAACAGTGTCTTCGTCCTAAAAGGGAGGGATGGGAAGGCAGAGAAAATATTTGTTTTTTTAAATCAAGAACTACATATGAAATAAAGCAAAACAGGGGGCCATTTTTTAAAAAAACTATCATTAATAATGAATCGATCTACACCAAATAAAGTATGTATTTACAGTTTGAATCTATGTATATTTATAGATTATACATCGAAAATAGGAGATCAACAAAATTACATTTTTGAGTAAATAATTATTGATTTTTAAATTATAACCACATTATATATTCCTTATTCTTATAAAACAGAATGAATTTTCATAGATATGCTTCTCAGCTACTAATTTTGGAAATGCTTTCCAAAGATGAAATTAAATCTTATAGTATCGAATTCATTTTATATCATATCTTATTTCAGCATCTTATTTCAGCATAATTCACTATGAAAATAATCCATTGGTGGCACAGCACTTTAAAAGTTGTGCACAGGAATTTCAGCAGTCCTTCAGCAGACTGTGATAATTAGTAAGGTAACTGGTACATATTGCATCCTTGGAAGGAATGCACCATTTGTTCAATGTTTGGTTCAATGTTTTTTCCCATAATAAATCCAGCTAATGTTTATCAATCACATAAACATATAACATTAAGAAAGCAATTCAATTCCCATTGTTAATTGACAGTTTCTTGTCATAAAAATTCTGGGAGGTTAAAATATAGTTCATTCAGTGTTTTTTTTTTAAATTGCTATGACTGAAAAACTGATTACCATTTGTTATATATATTAACAAACAAACAAATCTTCCCTGGGAGATTAGCTTTACCTATACAAATTCATTCTTGATAAGAATACTGAATATTAATCTTTAAAATATTTGTATTTCTCTGCAGGTCACACACATACAAATACACAGAGAAGAAAAACTCAAGCATTTATTTCCGAAGTGTTTATTCTTTTTCTCTTTGCTTTTAATGTTGTCCAAAGTTTAGTTTTCTTTTTAACTGTTTCTAACTCAGGAAGACTATACCTGCCAGAATACTCTACAAGATTTCATGTAACAAAACTAACCAAGGAGAAGTAATGAAAAAAAAAAATCTGAGGAGGAAGTAAGATCTGAAATGATGGAAAAAGTCATTCTCCTTAGTCTACCTCTTTAATCTATCTATGTCCAGTTCAATGGACACACATTTCTCCTTTTTCACATAAAAAGCCCCGTAGAAGGTAAAAATTACATCTATTGATTGTTAAGTAGAAAGCTATGAAAAGAGGTTTCAGAGGTATTTGTCACCGCTGTGGTGGGTGGGAGAGATCTAGGAGTTTTGAATTGTGGCTTTTCATTGCTGAACACCACCAACTATCATTATGTGTGAGTTGGGCAGATACATACATTTGTTTAATAATAAATAAATACCTAAATAAATATACTGAAATCTTCTGCATAAGTCTTAAACTGAGAGGAAAAGAGATATAAGAAACCAATAGGCAGCCAGTCATCTATGAGAAACCCCACAACTTTCATCATTGCATCGTGTACCAAGATCAAATAAAAAACAATGATAATACCATGAAATGTTTACCGGTGAAAATTTCATTGTTTTCTTGCATTGCAAAGGTAAAAATAAAATCCCACTCAAATCAAGCTTGACTCTTGCTGACTTCAAGTAGATGTTATTGCAATAATAAGTGTTTTTTTTTTTCCTAACTTTCAAGCCCAACTTTCACTTCTGGAATAACCATATGAACTTCCATCCGCTTCTACTAAGCAGATCCTAATTCATTTTTTCAGTTACGCACTGTTACCACCTGTGAGCTATTATCCTGATTTCTCAGATTAATAATAAAAACTGCCCTTTTACACAAATTTATTAAAGCAGAATATTTAAAGCATTTTACTGTTACATATTATATCATATTCATTATGTATTTACTCATCATTAAATTTATGGACAAATTTTTTTATGCTTACCTAGTGAAAAGGGAATAAATGCTTCTTTCTTGACAAACTGTCCTGAGTTGTCCAAAAATCTTTCAGGACAAAACATTTCAGGATTACTCCAGTATTTTTCATCAAAATGTACAGAATAGAGATTTGTGATTACAGTAGTGCCTTGAGGAATAGAATAACCATGGATAACTGTATCCTTAGAAGTTGCATGAAAAATACCTAATGGAACTATATTACAGAACCTTAAAATTTCATGTAGCACTGCCTCCGTATATGGCATTTTACACTTATCTTCTAGGCATGCTGTTTTGTTGGGACCAATGACTAAGTCAATTTCTTTATGCACATGTCCTGTTAAAAGAAAAAGCTTTTAAACAGTATGTAAGCATCTACATTATGTGTACCCCATAACATTTGTACTTACATATGAAATTTCAATGTAAGATTAACAAAGGTTTTTTTTTTTAAAGATTGTCACTTGAACATTTGTGGACTTTACAGAACGGTGTGGCTGTTGTTTCTCTTACTTTTAAAGCTTTTTCTCTCTAGTCAAGTATGTATATAAACTCTCTGTATATTATATAATCAACCCGGAAAATAATTATGCATTTGAGAAATAGCTGAAAATTCAGAAATGTTGAAAACTCCAGACTCATTTCGTGTTCTTGCATTAATAAAGTCAATGAACTCTGTCTTTCTGATCCCCAGCTCCTTGATACTTTTAACTAAAGATTTCATGGGGTATCCCCTGGAACCTTTGAGTACAAAGTATATGTTATATCATCAAGCTATGAGCTTTTTTCCAGTTCCTATATTAAAAAAATATTGCATGGGGGACTATAAGCTCATCCATATTTTATCTTGGGGCTGAAACAATGTCCATTCTCATATTACTTCATTAAAAGACATTCTGTTTAATACAGTAGTAACTCCGTGATGTCAGACTGGTATACCTCTTTCTATCTCATTATTTTGATTTTTTTATTTATTAACAGAAGTTTCAACACAATGTTTTAAAACACGATTATTATTACTTTATAAATATATCAAATCATATATTATAAAAAACTTTAGAAGAAATCATTTCAAACCATTTTTCATATCGTAACGTATATATCACAGGAATCCCTAGACAACATCTTGTCTACAAATATTATATTATTTAGTAATATTAAAAACAAAATTCATCGCACGGTTGCTATCCACAAATACTTTCTTCCACTAAGGTAATCAACTTTAAAGAGATCTTATGTTTTCAACATTTTTTAGTCCTACAAGCAAAACTATCTGACAACATACCACCTGTGCTCTTACAACAGTCACAGGTTTTCTTTAACATTTCAAATATTTTATAATCTCTTAACCAAATTTGATGCTTCCTGATAGATTTATTCTATAATCTGTTAAGGATTGTAATTCTATATTCCTTCTGTCATGTAATTCTGTATATCCTTCTTAGCATATCAAGAAAGAAATGCAAAGTTGCCTACATAGCCAATCTGGACCCATTTTGCACTTGTCAGAAATTGTTTTGCTATATGTCAAGGTAGGGGAGGAAGACACACACACACACACAATATATCAAGTTTAGTATACAAGGACAATACTTTATGTCAAATAATATTAATTGCAATTTATTCCCCCAAATACCAGCAAGAACTGATTAATGGTGGCCAAAGAAACCCAAACTTCTCATCAAAATAACCTCACCAGTTCAATAATTTGACATGTTACTGTTTTAATATATCCTCCAAATTTCAGAAATTTTAGAGGAAAAAAAAAGAAACCCAAATTTTTAAACTGAAGGTGGGCTACAGTATGGTTATAAATTGTATTAAAAGATGTAGTAGAAAAATGATGTTTTGAGTTATCATTACATGCAAATTTTTCATCATATCAACTGCATTATTACTTACCTTGAATATTAGGATAAAGAGCCATGAACAAGACTGCCCATCTTAGAACATTTGTTGTAGTTTCTGTTCCAGCAATTATGAGTTCTCCAACCGAAAAGATTAAATTTTCCATTGAAAATACAGATTCGGGATCATTTTTATTCTTATCCATTTCATCTAAATATACATCTACAAAATGTCGCGGTGCTTGAGGCTTCCTGTTCTGTGAGAAGCGCTGAATAAGGTGGAGTAAAAAAGTATAGACTTCAGCAGCATTTCTGAAAAGTTGTTGATGTTTTCCAAAGGGTAAGTTACCAATCCATGGGAAAGCATTGTATAAAAATACTGAAGCGCTGGCAGCCAATTCAATATTTTCACTGAATATTTCCATCATATGCTGAAATTCAGTGTCTTCATAGGTAAATCGTTCTCCAAAAATAATTAAGTTAGTAATGTTTGAAACTGCGTTTGTTATCAAGTACTTTAGATCAAAAGCCTTGCCTTTGTAAGTATCAATGGCATCAAGAAAAATAATTGATTCTTCTGTTATTTTGCTTTCAAAGGACTTTTCACAATATCCAAAATTTCGAAAGCTAGTAACTGCTAATTTGCGATGCTCTGTCCAACCTCTGCCATATCTTGCATTCAGCAAACCTGAAACATGCAACATATTTATATATTTAACTCATAATTCATAATTATCTGTTATAAATTTATTTATTTTTTATTATCATCTATTACCTTTATTTTTTCAGGTTCTTTTTGCCAAAAATAGCAAACTATTAACTATTGGGAACATAATTTCTATGTTTTGATTTGAAATTATTCTACTCAACGATTCAATTTTTGTATCTATCTTTCTATCTGGGGGAAAATGGGCATCTTTAAGCAATTACTATAATAAATTTACTATAAAGTTGCAAAAAAAGAGAGGACATTTTCAATGAAGAAATATCTTTCATTAAATAATTATCTTAAACTGTCTTACTGTCTACAAAGTAGTCCTATTAAAAAAAATCAAAAAGCTATACAGGATCATATGGAAAAATGCATGCCCCTGAAATGATACTTCTTATCAATTAATACACAGGAGGACAATAGTATTAAAATCATGCATTACTATAATTCAATGATGCCAGCCAAATACATGGCATCTATTAAAATGAGAAAAAGTAGATTCTACTTGAGGACTAAATTAGAGAAGGATTTCTACACTGATGTTCTTATATAACCTTATAGCAAGGTGCCACATATACTACGGTTTGCAGTTTTGGCCATAGTATCAGAAACACCTAGCCTGAAGAGTCTGTTTTGTTATTCATTTTCTGATAAGACTATGTATTTGCATGCCTTAACTTTGTTTCTTCATATGAATCCATAACCTACCCAATCTGCTAGTAACCCTTTTGGGCTAACCCAACTTATACAACTTTGTGAGTTGTATATGACTCTAATTTCCTGCCATTTGTCCTCAATATCTTTGTTCCTCTTTTTTCTTCATGATCATCAATTTGGTGCCTTTTGCTGTACCGTAAAAGACTGTGGCTTTTTGTTTTTTTGTGGTTTGACTTCTGGTATCTTCATCCTTTTGGTTCTTTTGATTTAGGAATCCATAAAACGTTTTTGTTTGTGCCCAACAGCCCAAAGGTTTAAGGTGTAAAGACCTCAGAAGGATTGAAAATATGTGTTTAGGTTGAAAGATTGCTTACTTTATAAGCACATCCTGGTTATTCTTGGGTGCCAAGTTTGACATTTTATCCTTCTAGTCTATCTTCTCTCTCCACCTATCCACTGGGTTTTAACTTTTAGTTTTACAATTTTATCAAAAGTGAATTAGGTTTCATATTATCTAGCTAACTTTTCTTTTACTCAATATATCTTATGAAGTTTGGGGAATCATATGTCAAAGAGAAGTGGGATGCAACACAAGAATGCACATGTTCCTTGGATATGTATGCACTGTGAGGAAATCATATTTGAGAAAGACTGTTGTTTGGCCTATTTGTGACTCAAGACTGTTGTTTGACTTATTTGTGACTCAAATCAAGATTATTCTTCCCCGGCCTGGGAACTCCAACTGCAGCAATCTCAACTTGCATTGCTTGTAAGCCTTTGGTCTAATTTGGTATCTCAGATCAAGGTGCCAACAAAATACGTATATTCAAGACCGTGGGGTTTTTTTCTCGGAATAAAAGAAAAGATTATAAACAGATTTCAAAACAATTCTGTTATGCAATAAACTTCTATTTAAAAAAATCACTGATGATAACGGACATACCTCCCATTTTTGTCAGCTTCTTGAACAAAGGCAGAGAAGGCCTATCTGAAAAAACTTCACCTTGCTGAACAAGGCATTCTTTTACTGCATCATAGCCATTCAGTACAATAGTTGATATGCCTCCCAGATCAAGACTAAAGATCTTAAGAAATTTTAAAAAATGCATATAAAAGATATATTAATATTCTCATTCATTTGTATTTTCCAAATTCCACAGATAATTTCTAAAAACACTAAATTATTCAGCCAATCGTCTCTTTGCCTAAGATTACTATCACCACAGAAACACAAACACTACACACAGTGAGTGTCCTATCTGTTTTTATCGTCCAGTAAAAAGTTACTTTGACTTTTTCTCCCCCTCAAAACTCTGTATCCCAGCTCTCAACTGGTTGCTTAAAATGTTCATTTAAAGCAACAGCAGAGAAGAAAAGCTGCTTGATCCTTATTGCATACTTTAGCAAGTTTGAAAGAAAATAGGATTTTGTCTTAAAAAATCTAGAGAATTCGGTAGCTGGCAGTTTTAATTTTATATTGGACAAATCTGTTTGGAGGACAATTTATTGAAACAGATGGTCGGTCTATGAGTGTATTCTATTTTATTATTATTATTGAAATACAATACAAAGCAAACCAGTCTAGTAAGTCTCTCATGTTGAGTGCAGATAGTCCTCAACTTACAACAATTCAGTTAGTGACTGTCCAAAGTTACAATGGCACTGAAAAAAGTGACTTATTATGACCATTTTTCACATGACCATTGCAGCATCCCCATGACTTACATTTAGATGCTTGACAACTGGTTCATATTTATGACCCTTGCAGTGTCCCAGGGTCATGTGATCAGCTATTGTGACCTTCTGACAAGCAAAATCAATGGAAAAGCCAGGCTCACTTAACAGCAGTGCTATTAAATTAACAACTGCAGTGGTTCACTTAACAAATGGGTCAAGAAAAGTCGTAAAATGGGGCAAAACTCAACCAATTTCTCACTTAGCAACATCAATTCTGGATTCAATTGAGGTCATAAGTCAAGGACTACCTGTATAATGAAGTACAAAGAAATTACATTCTGACATGTGTGTACCAGCAATTATAAAATGACATATTCAGAATTATGTCCTGGCTGAACCGGCAAGTTAATCATATATAGACTGTACAGTGTTACTACTGAAATTCCCTCTGCCCCTGGGGACCCCCAGCTAAAAAGTCATAAAAATGCACCAAAAATCACGGACATAACAGCCTATGCTTTTTTCTTCTTCATTTTAAACTTGTCCTTGCAAGAACTGTTTTCAGCTTCGTTGCCCTAAGATACAAGAAGCAGATAAAGTCCAGCAGCCCAATTTCGTCAAACATGCAAACCCAAACCGGGCATCCTCCAATAGGCTGCAAAACAACTCCCATCACCAGCAAAGTCAAAAAGATAAGCAGGGGTGGGAGTTGTAGTCCAACCTATGCGGCGTGCAGCTGACCGGAGAAAGCTTGAAAGGCTGCGATACGAGAGGTGAACGGGCTGACGGTCTAACCCTTTTGATCCGCCGCGGTCCCTCCGAACCTACTTGCCCGTACAGCTGACTTTGCCTCTTCATGTAGACGTGAGGCTGCTCCGTGGCCAGGAAATGGATATTGCCGATGAGAGGGAGCCCCGCCGGACCAGGCGGAAAGCCAGCGGGTCTCTTCTGCTTCAGCAGCTGCCTCACTACCAGCACCAGGGAGAGGAAGAGGAGAGCCGCGCCGGTAACCAAACCCACCAGCAACCCCTCGGACCACATTCCTCCCTCCCGCTCTCTCCCAGGCCTGTGGCTAATTGTCAATACAAGAGTTCAACCTCCGAACGCCCTAGATGCCTTCTTGCTCCTTTTTAATAGGAGACCGGAACTGCTTGTCAAGCCATAGCGAGCCGGATTGGTCGGTTCTTCTCACTCGGTGGCGCTGCTTTCCCGCTTCCACCTCGGCGTCAGGATTGCAAATTCTATCCGTGGAATTTCATCAAGCTGAGACATTTTAGCCACATGTTGCAATGGAGTGAAGGTGCCTCCAAGCCAATGCCAAAGCTACTCTCCCTCTGTCCCGCCCCTTTACTTTGGACAGGCTTTCCCAATAAACAAAACGGCTTATGTAACAGTTACGGCGCTTCTGAGAACCTCTTGAAATAGGGTGGAGAACGCCCTAGATTAGAACAAATGCAAGGAGAGGATGCGTCTTCCTGATACTCGTTTTGAAATCTAGAGACTTCCCAACAGCTTCACTTCTTTGGGTTTTGGACGTCTCTGAAGTGTCCCGAAGAGCTTCTGGCAGCTAATAGTGGTCAGCTTATGGTGGTTGTGTGCTATTTCCTGCCTAATTTAATCGTAGTTCTTGTTCATTCCATTTTCTTTTGTGAGTTCTTTTGTGTGCCAACTAACGAGGCTGCAGAAATAAATGTTTGCCCCTCTTCAAGAAACCGTTTTAAATCGCACCATGCATATTTTTTTTAAAAAAATCTGTTTCTTCATCTTTCAAACTTTTTATTTGGTGACATGTTATCTGCACAGCCTTGGAACAGGCTACACTTTTCAAGTGGAACACTTAAAGTTCAGCCATAACACAGAATGTTTCATCTATTCTGTGGGTAAGCACAGGAAATTCTTGTGTGAATGAAAGAAATATGCTATTTTTTAAAATTGAAATGAGAACAGCTTAATGGCACCCAAATATATTTTATTTAAAATATGCATGCTGATATGATCTGAAATATTTACTCTTTACCTTAATATAAAAGAGGTGGGAGGGTTTGGTTTTACCTATTACTGAAAGAATTATGGAACTGCCACCTCAAATCTTTATAGAATACTGTCCTTTGCTCATTCTCTCTTTTTATTTCCTTTTGCTTTGAAAAATTACTGAAAGAGATTTTGAATTCAGTTATGCTCTTTAAATATTCAGGAATCATACCCCCGCCCCAACCCTTAGTTATAAATATGCTATTGTTTATTTGTTCTTCTAAAATACTTTTGAGTTGAACAGTTACCAATATATAAACTTGTCCTGTGACTAAGATGAAAGCAGTATCTGGTGCTTGCATGCAGATGTATGCTTGTGGAAAGCCAGTTTGATCTAGTATTAAGGCATTTGGCTGGAAAGCTAGAGATTGTGAGTTCTAGTCTTGTCTAAGGTATGAAAGTTGGCTAGGTAACTTTGAGCCAATCACTCCATGACATCAAGTTTGGGCAACAACCTGGTCAGTCACTTCCAGTTAAAAAGCAGACTGCGCTAGGAACTAAAAACAATTAGTATTCTTGCATCAAGATTCTCCTATAAAGTATAGGCAAGGCATGGGTTACCTTTTGATGGCCTAAACATGAGGGTGGGAATTGGACAACATTCGTTTTAGCAGTGATACGAAATAGGTGATAAAACAAAATTTTGGAACACAATACTCATGATCCATGGCATAATATTTCTGTTTTCATTTTTAAAAAATTCTTTGATTCTTTTTTTTGATGTTCTTGATTTGCTTCTGAAATTATGATTGTAAAATAGATAATTATTTGACAGGATGCTGCTGATACAAGACAATTCTTGAAACATCAGCAGTGCAGTGGTGATATTCAATTTTTTTTTCTACTGGTCTTGTGGGTGTGGCATGATGGGTGTGGTGTGACTTGGTGGGCATGGCAGGGGAACGGTACTGTAAAATCCCCATTCCTTCCCCACCCCACTAACCTGCTTTCCAACTCCATTCTCCTGTGCAGGGCAACAAAAGAAGACCCAGCCAATCAGCTGGGATTCTGATCAGCTGGGACACGGGAGGCAGCGAATAGATGGGGGTGGGGCCAAGCAGAGGTGGTATTTGCCAATTCTCTGAACTACTCAAAATTTCCGCTACTGGTTCTCCAGAACCTGTCAGAACTGGCTGAATACCACTTCTGCAGCAGTTGCAATTACTAATTTGATGGGTTATTTAGGCAACATTTTCCCAATCAGAGAAAGTATTGCAGAAATATTCTATCAAATTAGTGATTTTATTAATCAAATGTCTCTCATGGTAGGCTATGCCTTCAAAGCTCTCCTTGCATCTCAGAATGCATTCATCATACAGGCACACAGGTTTTAATGTATCCAATTCACATAAAAGAAGGGATTAAGGAACATAAACATTCTAAAATGTGAAAGTGCCCTGAGACAGGATCAAAGGCGGCCTTGAAAAAAAAAATTCTGGCAAAGACCTAGAGGTCAGAGTTGAATATGATGACAAAAGAGTTTGGCATTTAATTGGTATTGAACTCAGAGAGAATTAATAGAAGGAAAGTGTCAGAAAATAATCAAAAAAAATCAGTCAAAAGGAAATGAAAAAAAGGGTAAAAGCAAAAGGAAGGGAAAAAAGCTAAAGAAAAAAATGATACTTAAACATTCTGAAGCAAGTTTAGAAAAATCTACAAACATGTTTATGGCAACAATAAGATATGACCCTCTTTGAGTCACATAAACCAATTTGGGAAGGGGGTGTATTAATTAGGTGAAAAAAAAATTGAGGTTGTAAATGTATGGAAAGAAAACAGGACCTAGGCACAAGTGACTGAGCTGTCAGATGTCATGGCATTAGTCACCTTGGGAGACTACCTTCCTTGATGGAGGACTACACCTTTCCTGCCCTATTAGTTCTCTTGACAGCTTTTGGGACCATAGCATCTTGTTGAACTGCCTAAAGGGATGCAGATGACACTCACACATGAAAACTTCAGTCAAGGCTGGAAATGCCATAGAAAGCTTGAACCGTATCTGGGGGCTATCAGAATCTGAGGCTAAAATTGGTTAGGCTTAAGAAAAAATGGAAATGCATTTCAGTAAATATTGCTCATTTGAATTCCTCGGCTAAATTTCATGATCGGAAGGGAAGGAAAATACCCAATTTCATTTGAAACAAAAAAAAGGAAGGAAAACGATGCTCTAAAATGATTCATTGCATGTTTGCTTCATGTACTATTACTGCTTCATAATGACATAATCATTACTAATTTTTAGCGACTTGAATCCTTGCTTACTGCTTTTTAGTTTTGATCTAAATAGAAAATATTAACTTTTTATTATTTATGGATTTATTCCAATGGCCCAACTTGCTGTCTAATGGACCAGACAGCACAAAACATTTAATAAATAAGTGAATAAAAGCATATGCATATTTATTCAGACACTTTTTTCTGTTTAACATGATTGTTGCTGATATGAGGTTTAATTTTGTGGATGTTATTTATTTATTTATTCATTTTCAAGTTTTAATTATGATTTGTATAGCTACCCTGAGCACTGTTCCTGGTGGAAACACAACAGGACAATGTAATGAATAATAAGATGTAACAGAAACTGCAGGACAGCCATTGTTTTTTTTTAAAAAAAGCCTCTTCATAGCTATGTAAGTCACTGTTCCATATTGTGCTACACTATTTTGATTAAACATTGAAGAAATTTCATACACAACCTGCACACTGATGAAGAACTCCTACTGAAGGGATTAAATCCAAAAGCAAAACTTTGAAGAGCGTTCATTTTCTGTTTGAGTGCTTCCATAACCACATTCAGGTAGTCCTCGACTTATAACAGTTCATTTAGTGACCATTCAAAGGTACAATGTCATTGAAAAAAAGTGACTTATGGCTGTTTTTCACACTTCAAACTGTTGCAGCAACCCCATAGACACATGATCAAAATTCAGATGCTTAGCAACTGACTCCTATTTATGACAATTGCAGTGTCCTGGGGTCATGTGATCACCTTTTGCAACCTTCTGACAAGCAAAGTCAATGGGGAATCCAGATTCACTTAACAGCCAGGTTATTAACTTAATAAATGCAATAATTCACTTCACAACTGCTGCAAGAAAAGTTGTAAAATGAGGCAAAACTCACTTAACAAACGTTTCATTTAGTAACATAAATTTTGGGCACAATTGTGGTCATAAAACTAGGGCTACCTGTACCAAGGTTGCATTTTTTTTTGAAGTCTCTGTGTCCAAACTGCTATCTGTGAATATACTTCTAAAAGGATATGTGCAAGATTGACCAACTGAGTTGCAAGAAACCAGAGGTACTTAATATCCAGACTTCAAAGAAAAAAAAATCTAAATTAAAGAATATTTACATTTGTCCCAGCCATCTTGGCAAAAGTGCTTAATCTGTCTAGAGAAATACAGTATGAAACTCTCAAAAGTCACAATGTCTCTTTTTCTATTTAAATGATTAGATGTTGCTCCTATATCTTATCAATGAACTGAAATAATTCATTGCAGGGACCTTGCGGCTTTCTTTAGTTTGGCACAATTGCATCTTGATTTAATGAATGCTCCACAATTCCTTTCAACATGAGGCTGCCTAGTTATTATGAAATCCATCTGACTTTCTCTCCCTTTCCTGGCTCTCCTTTAATGATTTAATTATGAAGAGATATAAACTCTTCCCAGGACTTTAACCTTCCATGAAAGTTATCCCACCTTCTGGATTTACTGGAAATTCTATCTATCTATCTATCTATCTATCTATCTATCTATCTATCTATCTATCTATCTATCTATCTATCTAGCTAGCTAGCTAGCTAGCTATCATCTATTTTTTTCTACCTTTATTATTTTTATAAATAACTCAAGGTGGCAAACATACTTAATACTCCTTTCTCATCTTATTTGCTCTACAACAACAACCATGTGAAGTGAATTTGGACTGAGAGAGAGTGACTGGCCCAAAGTCACCCAGCCGGTTTTCACGCCTAAAGTGGGACTAGAACTCAGTTTCCTGGTTTCTAGACTGGAACCTTAACCATTAAACAGGTTCTCATATTAGATTATGTCACTTCACTTCAATAGTGAGATGGTCAACGTATAAATTTAATAAATACTATATTACAATACACAATAAATAATAGTTTATTCTATTAGATGATAGATATGGATATAGGTATAGATATAGGTGTAATGTACAGATATATTCAATATATTAGATGTGCTGCTAGACTTTCTGTAAAAGAAAACAAAGTAGCATTGAGTAAGTAGCATTGGGCATCAAATGAACAATCAAAATTTGAAATTCTGTGGTACACCTGGACAGCTGCCATCAGACCAGATAAGCACTTCTCTTCTGGATATTGATAACATCACTGGGAAAAGTGCTGTGACAATGTAAAAGCTATTTCATTACTGATATATTACTATAGTGCTGGCAGAATCCTTTTGTACACTGTGGTGAGTTTTGATTTAAGTTTCAGTAGCACTAGAACTGTTTAGGAGAGGAATATGACGTATGGTTTTAAAAGTTCCTTAAACTTTTTTTACCATGACTACCCTGAGTTTTCATAAATTCACTTGAGATAATATACCACCAAAAAATTGCCATCTCTCTACCTCTGACTATCTCTGTCTCTTTTCTTTCTTGCACACAGTATATCTGTTTGTCTATATCTGTCTGTCTATCTACCATATCTACCTACCTACCTACCTATCCATTTGTCATGTCATTCATCCACCCATTCACTCATCCACTTGCCCACCTATCCATCCATCCATCTATCCACTCTATCCACTCTATTTGTCTGTCTATTCATCAAATGAATTCAGCTAGCGAACGCCCCCCCACCCCAGGCTTTTGCAACTTCAAGAAACTCATTATTTCACCTATGAAAAATGTTAACCTGCTGCTTTTCTTATTTGTGGCACAGATTTTAAAAGCACAACCACGTTGTCTTTCTAAAAATTGCCCAGGTGAAATTACCTGAATCTGCTTTACTGGCCCTCTCAGAACCATTAGGATTTTCTTGTTGAATGTACATTCCACGTTTTCCTCAACTACTCAGGGTGGCTTCCATGGGAGAAGCCCTTTGAGGGAAATTGGGCTGAGAGCAGCAGTACCTGGCCAACTACACCAGAGAGACTCCCAGTGATTCTCCCTGGACCTGTGACAACGGCTTTTTGTAAATACGTGTCGCCTCCAAATGTGGTGGTTTCATGTTAGCCATTTAAAGCCTTAGCTGTACTCAGTCCTATGCAGATTTATTTAAAGGCAACTTTGTTCAATCGGAACTATAATTATCGTCCATTCAAATTTATGATAGGCATCCAATCCCATTAGGCTCTTCGAGAGAATAACGCCTCGGACTAGGCAGCGTGATCTTAGAACCAAGCTAGGATGGTTCTAGGATGCAGCGCAATTTACTTTCAAATTCGTGTATTGGCTCTTGCGGTCGAAGGCAGCCGCAAATCGGCAAGCCAGAAGTGCCAGAGAATTCCGGCTGCTTCGAATGGGGTTTTTCCAGAGTAAATACGAGTAAGGCATTGGAACCTAACGCCAATGCCTGCTTGTTTCCAAATTAAGTTCCACGCGTTGAAGGAGGCAGGCTGCCAGGGAGCTGGAGAACGGCAGAGCGCCTCGCCATTCCTCTCGCGGCGCGAAACCACTTAGCTAATTACTTCCCTTCCCTTCCCTTGTTTAGTTCAGCTGAGGCTCCAGCCGTTTCAGACGGGGCCAGGTCCAGAACGCCATCAAAGGAGTGGAGTACCTTCTTCAAGCTGGCGGAATAAAACCACTTCGCCTCTGTACTCAATTAGGGGAAAGCAAAGAGGGCAGCGTTTTCACTCCTCCAGAGAGCCTGCCCACCCAGTCCCCCCCCCGCCCTCTCTCTTTCTCTCTCTCTCTGTGTGTGTTTCAGTGTAGAAGCAAAGAAGTTGATTTTCTTCCCGCCTGAGACCGTTTTGTCTAAACTCTACACACACACACAAACACACACCATAGCCATCACCTTCCCGCTCCTCAGGTTTCTCCTCTGCTCAGTGGGACAGGAAGCCGGACTTACAGTCTTAGAAACTGATGGAGATTTTGACGCACTCTTGCCAGGGTAACTGTTTAAAGAAAGAGAGAGAGAGAGAGCGCGCGCCCGAGCTAGCGTACATCCTTTAGTCTTGCACCAGCCATCCCACCTTCCTTCCAGGGGAACGGCCAGAGTTTTTATATTCCTGGCGAAGAAGGGAAGGCGCCTAAACTCCGCTTCATTCAAGAGGGAGAAAATAAACACCGTTCCTTGGGTTGGGCAGGTAAGGGAAAAGAACAGGGCGCGCTTGTAAGCACGGACACCAGCTTACACGCGAAACAGCGATTTCCTGAGTCAACACTTCTTGGAGAAGTGCCCACCTTCCCAAAGTTCTTCTATCTTTCATCAATCTCCCTCAATTTATTTATTTATTTATATTTTTTTTGGTCCTGGCGGGAGCCCGAAGGTACTTTCTTATATGACTAGTGCAGAGAGCAAATCCAAACATCCTGGATGGAGCAGGTGTCCGAGCGCCAGACACGACTCCGCAGCTGCTAGACAATGACTAAGAGCCCTTTAAAAGAGTGATGGATTGGGCCCTTGTAGCACTCCACGAGAGGTTTTTTTCCACCTCCTCTGCGGAGATCGTTCTTTTCGCCCCGAATGCCAGGAGCTTATACAGCGAAGCAGCTGGAAATCTGCCGGGTAGAACGCGACCACTTCAACCCAGGAACAAAAGGGACAGGGAGGGCCAGATTGGGAGAGGCCGGCCGGAGGGCAGGGGAAAACCTGCCCGGGACTCCTGTTGCAGAGCCTCCAAGAGCGAGAGAGAGGAAGAGCGAGCGAATGCTGCTATCCAGCCCAGCCCAGCCCTTGCCAATGCAATTCCCCATTAAGACAATCGGTTCAGCCCTGGCGCTTGGCACCGAGAAGTCAATTACATTCAATTCCAGACATGCAGCCGTGACTGTCCAGCCTCTCCCAATTCCAGAGCTTTAGACAGGTGGGACGGGGAAAGCCCCCAATCAGTCTCCTGCGGAACCTCCTTTAGGCCACTTTCCCAGCTAGGAAGAAGGTAGCTTCTCTCTCCGTTTTGCCCTCCATCATCAAACGGCGGGCTGAGGCTATCTCGTTGGGTCGGTTGAGATCGGTTGCCAATGGGTCTTCTTTCTCTCTCCCCCAACCACATCTCCCCCCTCCTCCTCCAGAGAAGCCTTTCCAAAAATTAGAACACACGGAATAGTTTTCCTTCCAAAGCAAGGATGGGTCCCAAAATCAGCCTTGCTAGAAAGGAATCGGGATCCTGGCTTTGGGGCATTTGCTGAAGACTTAGCCAGACACATCGGGGCTTTTCTTGAAAGGGGTTACAGTAGACTTCCCCCAACCCGGCACGTTTCAGATACTTTAATTATTTTTGCATTAGGCGACTTACCAAAATCAAAATCCAATCAATCGTTGAAGCAATTAATACTCCTATTAATATTACTTTGGATTCTCTGCGTAATTCCCTTGGCCATAAGGATTGGAAACTTTTTTTGGGGGGGCGGGTTGGGGGCAATTAAGTCCGCTATATCTTGAGGGCACCTAGTTGGGGAGATTGCTTTTGCTTTTCACCTCCTTGTCCCGTCCCTACTCCCCCGGTTGCCGTTTGGTTGTCGCCGGGTCTCAAAGAAATAAATACTGGCAGGAAAGAAGCCGTTCATTCATTTGTCCCATGTTGCCTTCCCGGCGTGTCCCGGTCTCCCGATCTGACGGGTACTGTGTGTTTGGAGTGGGTGCATGCGTGCGTGGTGGAAGGGATGCCCATGGAGGCTGAAAGCGCTTGGATGTTAGTAGATTTGAACCCAGGTCCTCCGAAGGGCTTGACTGAACGGGATTACGAAAATCAGCGACCTCCGATTTTCCACGTTTGGTGCTTGGATGCATTTGCACAGAAGGTCAGCTGAAGAGGCTAACTAAGAAGGCGCTGCTTTTTCGGCGGCAAGGGGTTAAACGGGGAGCGGGCAATTCCACTGAGCTGAAATTAAGCCGCTCCCACCTATCGGCGCACGCTTTGCAAGGGACTGACCATCTCTAGGTCCAAGAGCGGAAGTTCTCAGGCGACCCAGCCTTTTGCACTGCCTCCAAAATCCAGTCGTTAACAAATGAAATATGTCCAGGCAGCCCGAGCCTACGTCTCCTTAACTCGAACAGTCCTCGCTGAAACCTTTTATGTTTCCAAGGAGTTGCTGACTGGCTAGCCTGCCTTAAAAGAAAAGAAAGGATGGTTAGATTCCGGAATTGGAGAAGGGACCACCTGCCAGGCAGAACCGACTCCTTCAAGCAACTCTCCTGGCAAACCAACTTTTCCCAGCCCAGGGCTTTCACATGTAGCAGCGGTGGCCAAACTTGGCAACTTGAAGAGTTGTGGACTTCAACTCCCAGAATTCTCCAGCCAGCAATTCTGGGAGTTGAAGTCCATAAGTCTTAAAGTTGCCAAGTTTGGAGACCTCTGATTATAGCTTCCCATCCTCGTTCAATTTGGAATTGTTGGGAGTTTATGATAGCATCGGAAGGAGATCTGATTGGTCAGGCTCTTCCAAACAGCCATTCCCTGCTTTCTTCCATCCCACGATGGCAGGAACCTTAAGCATCCTTACCTGGGCATTGAATTCCGTTAGTTCCAATGCCGACTCATTTTGAGAAAGTTTAGGCTACACCAAGCATAGTAAAGGAACCTATCAAGGCATGCGAATTTAATATATGCCCCCTCCCCCGACTCTGTGGGAGAGAAGACGGTGCATCTCTCTTGACTCCAAAACCAATAATTTAAGGTTCAAAAAGGACTTGTCGACTGATCGCCACCTCGTACTGCTGGGGTCAATGCTAAGATGAAAAATTGAGAAAGCCTGTATGCCGACCGAAGTCCTTTTTTTTTTTTTCTGCAATGCAACACTTTTTGCAGTAGATGTCGCCTCTAATAAATAAATATCCTGCCCTTTTGAGTTTATTCATCAAAAAGATTCGGGAGATCTTGGCGGGGGTAAAAGACAATGGGGGAGGTCTAAATATTATTAATGACTTGGGGCGATCTCCCTGACATTTCGCTAAACGTTTTCTATGTCTCTTCCTGCCTCCCCCCCCCCCCCCCAATTCCCTGTCGTCCAGTGACCTAAATGCAAATAAACCTATCGGATGTGCCTAAATGACTGGCAATATTTTTGTGAATGGAATACTCAGTGACTGGGAATGACGTCATTCAGGAGTTGGGAGTTTTGTGGTCAGTCGTGGATTGGTTTTATAGTGATAAAGGAGATGCTGATTGGCGAGTGAGTGTTCGTTGAACGCCTACACATTTTTGTCCTGCTGATGTGTATAAAAGGGGGTCGTTGACCATTGAAGACCGCCACGATTCTGAAAATCACTCTGACGAAACCTCCACTACGTTTCACTCTTCCCTAAGAAAGGCTGGCATTTGAAGGTAAGCCCTTCTCTACTATTGGTAGCTCTGCTCTTCACAGCAGCCCTACAACTCCAGCAGCAGAAATCCTGGCCATGTTTTCTTTAACGTCTTTACTGAGTCCAGGATGATTTACTTCCAGATCTGTTAGAGGGTGTTGCAGCCTGAGCTGCGAGTGTCCTGCATGCCTCAGTTTTACATTTCAAGGATAGGCTTCGTCTAGTTTTTGGAATAGATGTAATTAATCCTTTCTGGATTTTTTTTTTAAAATAAGAATTAGCATTTTAGGATGTTAGGGAATAAGAGGAAATCTTCATCCTTGCAAATTTTAAACAAAATTTCTTTGCAAAGGAGAAAGCTTTTATTTTGCTGGAGATAACTCCTTAAAGATGCATTTAATATCGATGTGCGACTTATCTTGGTTTTTTTTTAAAGCAAGGGTTATCCTAAAGGTTGTTCTAACCAAGGTAATATATATTAATTTAAAATAACTTTTAAAGCATCCTTCTATCTCCATCCCCTCCAGTCCCGAGACAGTAGTATCTCAGTAGCATCCGGAACTTCCTTATAGACTTCTTTGCAAGAAAAAAAGTCTACACGAGGAAGAATTTAAGATGAACCTCTGTGTGTATGTGTGTGTGTGTGTGTGTCAGGTGTATACAGAGGTTTTGGAATCAGGGATGCACTGTAAAACAGGTTGGAGACAGGGAAATTCAAGAGTGTAAGAAATTCATATTTATGGAGATGCTATACATTCAACATTTTTGAACATACGGAAATGCTTAAAACCAAAGGGGAAGAGGACAAAGAAATCATATGTGGGAAAATAGCTTATAATTCTGTGTGCACGATTATTCCTGCATTTTACAAAACCAATAATATATTTATTTTTCGGTATATAAATGACCCAAACTCCGATTTTACAGCATTGCCTTACCAGGTTTTCAGAGGTCCACTTGTTTCAGCTGTTCTTTTTAATTTTTACTTCAAAACGAAACATTAAAAAAGAGGCCCCTCTCTTTTAAGCGAAAATACATCTCCCCACTTTGACTCGTTTTCTTTAAGAAAGATTCTATTTTTGGTTCTCATCTCTTGGCACCGATGTTCTGAGTTGCTTCTGCCCTTGTTCGGATAGTCCATATAGAACGCTGCAGAAGCCCTCAGAATTCCTAAATGGATATTAAAAGACCGGTAAATTCTCTGCAAATACTTTTTACGCGAATGATTAACGGATAGTTTATTACCCTTAGAGAATTCTCACTTTTGGCCAACTTGGTCCTGTGCATAAGGTTTGCCCGGGAAGGATGCGTCGCTGTTTCTTGGACTTACCCCAGTCAGCCATATATTTTCTCCTTCAGAAGGGAATCCTATCTACGCCATTTGGAATGCTTGGTGATGGGATCGCAGCCTAAATAGGCTGCGGCGGGGGGAGGGGGGGGGAAATAGGCAGGGCCGCAGAGGCCCCTCTCCTTGCAGAGAGATAATGTGGCTCCTCTCCTTGCAGAGAGATAAGACCATGGCTGTGCTAAAGATCTCCTCGCTCCTCGCCGTTTACGCTTTGGTGGCCTGCCAGATGGAGAACAGCCAGGCAGTCCCGCTCAGGTAAGAGGCAGCCGACGGCGGACTTCCCTGCAGCTCTCGGGAGGAGAGCCTGGAAGTTTCCTCCAGGCGGGGGCGGCGAAGCGAAGAAAAGTCCTCCGACTGGAAGGAGCTCGGTTAGGAGAGGGCTAAAAGAAGAAGGGTTAGGGGCGCTCGGCAGGCGCGGATTTGGCTCCGTGGGGACCATTCGCCCGGATTACCAACCAGCTTTTTAGAGCACTTGGTGCTCCCCGTTCCTCCTTTTCTATTTCAAAAACACCAACTCCATCGCCACTTGCCTCGCCTCCCCGGGGTGGCGAGACCCGAAAGTAGAAAGCGGCGTAGAAATTACGCAAGCAAGCAACCAAGCCAAGCCAAGCCAAGCCAACTCAAGCCCAATCCGTTGGCCCGCCTTGTGATTTTCTTCCCCTGGCCAGCAAGCGGATCGCTCGCCCATCGGAAGCCCCTCCAGATACATCGGGCAACACCCACCCACCCCCGGCCTGCCTAACCCCTTGGTTTGGGAGAGAGGCGAGTCGCACTCCACGCCAACCCCGAGGGAGGAGGAGGAAGAGGAGGGGTGGGGGAATGACCGGCGGGCACTGGCTGGAAAACCCGCCTCTGATCCCACCCCAGGCTGCCTGCGGGGCGGAGAAGCGCTGCTCCCCACCCCCGCAAAAAGCAGCGCTTTCAAGGGGGCGCTTGTCTTCACGCAGAGCGGGCTTCGAGCCGGTCACCGACCGAGGCGCCCTGGGGGACTACGAAGCTCGGAGGTTACTCAACGCCCTGGTGAAGGAATACATCCAGATGACCGCGGAAGACCAGGACCAGGGCAGCGAAGGCAGTAGGTAAGAAGCTTCCAAAACCCTCTTCCCCTCGTCTCCCTCCCGGACGCCAAGCTGGGGAGGGGGAGGAAGGGGGGGGCACAGCGCCTCTCCTGGTGGGCATCGAAGCAGACGGGAGGATGCCCTCCCTCGAGATCCGACCGGGCGCCTTGCAACCACCTGGGGCGGCAGATCCGAGCGGAGGGCTTCGCTTGCGCGCTCGTTTTGCTCGCCCAATTGACTTAAGGATTATCCATTTAGCCATTGACTATGGATATACAACTTACGCATCTGTGTATACACACACACACACACACACACACACACACACACACATTTATGCAGCCACATACACAGGAAAGACTTTGAAGTGCAAAGAGGAGGAGGGTTTTTGATTTAAAAACAACAACAGCAACATGGGAGAGCAAGAAGGTAGGTCTTGGATGCCTTCTCTTTTGTCCTCCATCCCTCTCGGCCCACTTTCTTAAGAACCGAACCCGCCGGATTCGGTCCTTCTCCTCTTGCCCTAGTGCCCGTGGGGGTGGGGGTTGGGAGGAGAGAGAGGCGGCAGAGAGCGAGAAGGTCCTTTGACATTGGAGGAAGGAAAGAGATCCTTTGCACGTAGTAGCGCCCCCTTCCCTAACCAGCCCAGGCTTCCAGCTGCACCTGCGGTTCCCTACTGAACTCCCCTGGTGAAGCATGAGGAATGGTTGAGCCCCAGCGACGCATGCAATACCCTCCCACCCCAACCCCGGAATTGCTAACAGTCGCAACGCTCCCCCCCCCCACTCGTTTGCTTGACTGGGCAATGGCTCACTGGCGCCCCTACCCGCTGCTCCGACAGTTGTTCGGATTGACATTGCATGGGGTCAAGGCACGGCGTTGAGATGGGCTTGTGTTGGTTAAAAGGCTCGGGGGGGGAGGGAGTTCTTTTTTTGGGGGGGTGGAACGCGGGGAGGTGGGGTGGAGGGGGGGATAAGGCATGACTACTACGCATGTGTTTTTCTTGCGCTCCTTTTTCTCCCTCCCTCGGTTACTTTGTTCAGCATGTTTTTCCCCCTTTGCAGCTTGGATAGACCTATTTCCAAACGTTGTGCCAACCTGAGCACTTGTGTGCTGGGCAAACTGTCTCAAGAATTGCACAAGTTGCAAACGTATCCTCGTACTGACGTCGGGGCTGGGACGCCTGGCAAGAAAAGGAATGTGTTGAGTGAGCTGGAAAAAGAACGCTATGCAAACTACTGAGGAAGCCCTCGGAAGCAACTAGATGGGCTCAGTTTCCTTTGATTTCCCCCCCCCCCCTTTCGTTTTCTTCTTTTATTTAACTTGATGCATGATGTGGATCTAACCTTCACTGCTAACTTTGCTGTGTTCTTTTAGATCTGAAGTGCTTGGAATAGTAGAGCAAAGTCCAAGTTAGGAAATTAAGGACAAAATGCACACACATAACACTTGTTGTAGGGAACTGGGGAAAAGCAGAAGCCAAATTCAAAGTAGATCAGAATAAAACATTGCCTTGAATTTTCAACTGATTTTTTAGGGTTCTTATTTTATGAATAATAAGGAAGCATCCTTTTTTAATTTGAGGCTACTCAATGTAAAAAAATGAAATAAATAAATGTTTCTTTCATGCAACTGTTCAATAAACCTATTTTTCTATAAGGAATAGGTCTATGTTCTGATTACAAATTATACCATTTTTAAAATGTGGGGTTTGTAGCAATGAGTTTTATAAGGAGGTCAGTATGGATGTTTGCAATTTTTTTTGCTTGAGAATATTTTGAAAGAGTTACATGTCTGATTAGTATTAGATGAATCAGTAAAGTGATAACTTTCATACAATGAAGTCAGTGAAAAGGTTCACACTGAGTTTGATAGTATGAACTTTACAAATCTGTTCAGAAGTGTAGAAACACAACAACTGGTTTTCAAATGAGAGCAATGTTGTTCAGTTACAAAAAGTTTTATTCTGTTTGACTTCTTCCAGGTAAGAATTTTAACCTTATATTTCTATGTATGTATTTGTTCCTGAAGACATCACTGATTTTGATTGACTTATCAGCCTGAAGATAATTTAGTGCAAGAGCATCCAAAATTGCCTGTAATTCAAACATTGACTTGTATTCTTTGTGGGAACAATGTAGGTTAAGTTAAACATTCAAATCAATGAGACCTATTCTAAAAAGCCTGATTTTTGTCAGAGATGAACAGAACAAAACAAGTTGGATCACACCCATGGCCAATCTGATATCAGATGAATATATCATATATCATTTAGACCAAGGATCTCCAACTGTTATGACCTAGGCTTCCCCAAAAAGCACTGTTGACTCTTTGTCCTGTCAAAACCCATTTTATTAAATGAAGGTGAATTTCTTGCATTCACATTCAGCCAAAGGCCTGGCAAACAGTTTTTCAAGTGTTTAATTAGGGAGCACAGACCTTATCTAGCCTGGAAAGATACCAAATAAATATTTTCAAACGCAGTGCTGACAAGGAAGGGCTTGGCACAGAGTATCTGTGATGTACAGACAGATCTTCACACTGCTGCAACAAACGAATGAATGAATGGTTTCCTGCAAAAGCCCTCTCCCCTTTTGCTCTTCTTTTAATCCCTATGAGAGGGGCCATATACTATTCACCTGTGGCCTCACTCCCACGTCAGCCCTTAAGTTTGTTATTGTTCTTTTCTTTTGGCAGCTCTGTTCATGCCCAGGCTAGGAACTGGCTCCAGCTGCTTCCCCACCTCACTGCTGTCCAACTTCAAAGGCAGCTGATGACTGCCAGACTGCCCTGGCCCCATCTCTGCCTCTAATGCAGAGCCCTTGCCATAGCCTTCCTCGGCCTCCAGGACTGGTCCATGTTCTTCCCCAACCTCATCACTGTCCGAGTCTGCTGCCAGCTCTGCTAGCCCCTGGCGGCCCACAACACTAACCTTGGCAATTTTAAGACTTGTGGACTTCAACTCCCAGAATTCACAAGTCCACAAGTCTTAAAGTTGCCAAGTTTGGAGACTCTTGATTTAGAATATCCCAGTAGCTTATATATCCAGAAATGGCATTACATCAGGAAATGTAGACCCAGGAGATGAAGGCAACAGTCCTCATATGTAGTGGCATTGGCCAACCCTGATGCTACAGGACAGTGATCCTTGTAAATCCAGGCTTTGGGCACTCTTAGAAAAGGTGTAGGTTATCCTCCCCACAGTTCTGTGGATTTTGCTAGGTTGGGGAAGAATGTGCAATGGTTGGCTTTTTCTATATTCTGGGGTATGTTAAGGGAGTAGAAGTTTTTTTTTCCAGCACTAGCACTAGCACTGATGATGTTACCTAGTTTGGCTAATGAAACATCTGCAAGAAAACAAGCAAGCTTAGAGAGCACCAAGGAGCCCTCAAAAGTCCTTTTCATTCATCATAACATAAAATTGCTCTTCCCTTCCCCCCCAAGATTGGCATTCTTGAGATGTTGCCAACAAGAGGTTGAGGAACACTGGGATTAAACAGTGGGCAGCACGATGCATTCAGAAGCTGGCATCAAAGATCTTAACTCTATTTTCTTTTCTTTTTTAAAACAACAACAACAACAGCATAACAGCAGAAAAGAGAGCATGTAACACGGCAACATGTGTGACCCATCGTTTGGCAGATTTCCTGAACAGATCAGGAGGTGTGGGAAAGAACACATTTGTACCTACCAATGTTGGAGCCCATGCTTTTGGGAGGCGAAGAAGAAACATACAAATCTAATCCACTGAATGATTTCTGGGATATGGTAAGTGTATGGCTAAATAATATTGGAATTCTATTTCCTCGGTGAATATGTTATTTTTACAAATATTTGAACAGACTTGTGATTTCATCTGATTCTTTTAAAGGAATTACTATCCTTCCGTAAACCTATGGCTATTAGCAAGTTTTAAGAGGACATTTAGTGTAGAGAGAAGACAGCAATGAGAATGTTTTTTTTAAAAAATATAACCTTTGGTTCAGACTTGCTGAGCCTCATGTTCTCTCAGTGTACTGAATCTCAACTCCATAATTTCATTTCTGAGTGCAGAAATCCAACTTACATGAGCTCTGGCATAGGGAAAGCTCTTTCAGTGGTATTACCAGAGTAGAATTATTCTTTTTAAATAATTGAAAATGAAGGTTATGAAAACTGGCTATTTATTGTTGGACTAGGCTTTCTTCCTTACAATTGGATTTGGGATTGGAATCCAAATTATTTTTTTCACTCGGAAAAAGAGTGAATATTGTATTAAACATGTCACTCCTAAACCAGCATTATTTTGATTCGGAGAGCTTTCGCTTGTATATCTTAAACATGTATGCAGGCTTGTAACAGTGCCATTTTGTAATTTGATTTCCAGTCCCCGTATTAATTTTATTGCCATTTTAAAATTTAGCAAATGGCTTCTGCAACTTCAGCCATTAGGATGATTTGTTTATAGAGACATTTTCCTCTTAGTCTAGAGAGTCTCAGTCATCCAGGTCATGGTTGTCCCAAAAGTGCTTTTTCAGGAAGCACAGATAAACCTCCAAGTACTTCAAGGACCCTCTAAAACAGCGGTTGCCAACTGGTGGGCTGCAGGAAAATTTTGGTGGGCCGCAGAAGAAATGGCCCCCCAAAGCAGTTAATCTGGGCTGCCCAGTTCTTGTGCCTCCCGGCTCTCTGAGGGACCCTGGAGTCAGGCCCCTGAGATGGACCCGCCAACCAACTCCTACACCTGGCGGGGACAACAGCAGTCCCCTCCCCCAGCTCCCGCTGTCAGCTGTTTCCCATTAGTTCTCTAGCTTTGAATTTCTCCTGGCTCTCTCTCTCTTTCCTCCTGCCCGCCCACGTGCACGCAGGAAAGGAAAGGGAGACAGAGCCGTGCACAGCTCTCCCCTTGTCCAGCCCTTGCTGCCTCTCCTAACATGAAAGCCTTGGAAACACAGGCAAAGCCGCTGCAGCAGTAGCGTCCTGAGTTGCCTTAGCATGCTCGGGTTAGTTAAGAATCGCCCTACCCAGAGAAGGAAGTGGTGCTGGAGGAGGAGGAGGCAGTAATGGAGAGGCAAGCAACTCAGGGCGCTACCGCTGTGGCGGCTTTACCTGCGTTTCTGTGGCTTTGATGTTGGGAGAGGCAGCAAGGGCTGGAAAAGGGGAGAGTTGTGCACGTGTCCGTCTTCCTTTCCTTTCCTGCCTGCACGTGGGCGGGGGAGAAAAGAGAGAGAGCCGGGAGCAATTCAAAGGTAGAAAACTAATCGGGAGAGCTGATAGCGGGCTGTTGTTGCTGCCGCCAGCGTGTGTATGTGAATGTGCATCTCAGGGACTTGAGCTGGGAGGCGCGAGAACTGCAAGTAGGAGCGTTTGATGATTTCAAAGAACAACTGGAACGTGGTAGATTGGCGTTTTGTAGGTCTCAGTGAAAGAGTGAGCTTTGTCTACTTTCCTCCCCTGGTAATGCGAGAGATGCTTTCTCTCTCTCCACCCCACCCCGAATTAATCACTGGCTGTGGCCGGGTTTGGCAGCGAAGTGCTAAAGTGAGCGAAGTGCTAAAGTGAGACACCTTTCCTTGCCTGTGTCCAGGTGAGGCTGGAAGAGCCCCCCCGCAGCTTTTCCTCGGCTGCAGATCTGAGCCTCTCAATCCTCCACCCGGGATCTAAAAGGAGCTCCCACTTTCTCCCCCTCCCCTCCCCCAATTAATCACCAAGAGCGGCAGTCCTTCTGCAGGCAGATACCTGCTGAGAAGCCCCTGGAGTGGCGGTCAAGGGGCGCTGCCTCCCAATGAGAGCAAAGCCCCCTTTCTGCCTCTGCTTCTCCCAGTGGCAGTTGCCCCGAGGCCCCTCAGCTCAGACACATACACACCCCACCCGCTCTTCTGTCTCTTTGGTAGGTGCCAGGTGGGAGGAGGCTTCCAACCCGCAACATTTTATTTTGTTATCATTAAGCGTTTACATTTTTGCTATAATTAAATAAGTGTGTGTGTGTGTATGTTTTCTTAAGTTTTCGCAGGTACTTACATGTATGTTATTCAGCTTTGTTTGGGTATTTTCCCATGTCATTGTAGTTGTGCTTTTAAAGTTGTAGCAACGTTTCAGCAGAATCTCATCTGCCATCATCAGGCTTCTGTATTATGTTCGTCGATGGGATGTTACACAGACGAACACTATACAGAAGCCTGATGATGGCAGATGAGATTCTGCCGAAACGTTGCTACAACTTTAAAAGCACAACTACAATGACGTGGGAAAATACCCAAACAAAGCTGAATAACATATATATATATATATACATACATAGATATACATACACATATATATATATGCATACACATACACATACATACATACATACATAGGTCTAGGTGTGTTTGGGTCTTTTCCCGTGTAAGATTAAGAATATATATATATCATAAAAATTATATTAAAAATATTAGCTTTTAAAAGAAATCGTATTAGTGGTCCTCGGGATTTAAAAGTATGAGTTTGGTGGTCCCTGAGATCGAAAAGGTTGGCGACCCCTGCTCTAAAAGGATGCAAATGACCAGCTGTCTGCAAGGAATATAAATCCTTCCATTCCCCACTATCCTGTCGGAGCTGAAGAAGCTTCTTGGATGAGAAGCAAAACGTCTTCAAATAAAAAACAAGGAAGTCCAGTTTCCTCCTGAAAAAGCACCTTTGGGATTTCCTCTTGCTTTCTTCTTTTCTCTGAACTCTGGAGAGCAGAAATTATTTTTGAGAAGCTTCCACTTCATTCCCTTTTTAAGCCCAGTTGGAGCAGAGGGGATGATGGACATGAAGCTGTGATGGGAACTGCAGAAGTGGGATGAGATGTCCTCTTTGCCAAATTTGGCAGAAGTGAACAAATTCGTAGATATCTGCAGTTGGTCTACTCTTTGTCCATTCAGACTGCAACACAGAAATGTGCCTCTAGGATAGTCTTTCTTAAATGTGGAATTTTTTGTTGTTGTAATAATGCAATCCTCTCTACTATAACTGCCCAATTCTACTGTTTGGGAAGAGGTCTCCTTAAAAGAAATTGCTGATATGGAATAGAGCCAAACATTAATTTCTGACCCCTCTTAAAAACTTATTTAAAACACACACACACACACACACACACACACACACACACACATATATATATATATATATATATATATAGTAACTTTGAAAAACCTATGCTGTCCTTACCTCATAACAAACTGATTCTGGTCCTCTTTATTTATTCAGTGGATTAACCTATTTTAACTACAGAACATAATTGAAGAGAACCATAAGTCTAATGACCTTAGTCTAATGACCTTTGCCTGGTGGCAAAGAAAAGAAAAATGCACTTTTAAGCGTGGATTTGTTTGTGTTTTCCAGATGCCATGAAACCGAGCAACGAACACCTTTTAATTTGTCTTGAAAGCAACTTCTTTTCATCATCCAGTATGGCTGAATAAATTATTCATTTTCGCATCCTTCCACTATTGAAGAAATGTTTTGTTTTAAAGTTAAATTAACTTAGGTTATATAATATATCTATATCTATATCAAATAATTATTCAATTATTGTATATTCTTTTGATAAGCAATTCTATTTCAAATAAAATGTGATAGCATCTATTTATTTATTTATCTTGTAGCATATCTGTGAAATTGATCCATGTTATTTATCTTGGCAATCCTGTATTGCCAAATCTCGGGGATTACACTAAATTGCTGCCTTTCAAGGTATATATGTGTAAGAGGCGGTGTGCTATGCCTTGATGTAAAACATTTAACTGACATGAGTGTATAATATGTTTAAAATACATTTACAATATTGTATTTATTTGTGAATTTATGCAAGATTAAAAAAAGTATTTTAGATACACATAGATTGAGAAATGGATCTTTTATTTAAACCTTTCTTTAAAGGGTATTCTGCAGCTTTGGACCTGAGTTCAAGAGCATTGAGATAAAGTCTAGTATGGAATTTGGGTTTTTCTATGAAATCACTGGTGCTATAGGAAGGTAATGGACTATAATATTTGAATGTACAGAATGAACAAACATATTTATTTTTGTAGAAACTTGTATACAAGAAGCCAGATGTTTGATTCCATGACTTCTCAGTCTAAAAGCCTTAAGCCTGCATATAACTATTATGTGCTACCCTAAGACAAAGTGTTCTATTGTGATAATATAGAAAAACCGTTCAGTATTGTGAGCATAGATTAATAAAGAGCAGCCTGTGAAATACTGAAGGAAAATGCAGGCTTCTGTGATCAACTCTTAGCTAAAATTCTACTGTATATGTCCTTATCTTAGGATCAAACTATGAAATATTTTAATCATGAACTATGTAGTAACTCCTGGGCTTTACATTTGTATAAAAATGTGTAGGTTGGTTGGAGCAAACATTTTCCATACTTGCCTCTTGATTTGGAATTTCCCACTTCTTCTATATGGGAACTAATGAAGGAGAAAGCTTCCTTCCCAAGTTAATTTCCCTCATATTAATTTCAGTGGGAAATTTAATAAAAACAAAAAGCTTCTTTGCAGGTGAAGTCCCTGCAGCAAACTCTTGGGTCAAGGGCTTTGCATATCATAGTCTCTCAGTTTAGATTGCTTTGTTAATAAAGCACCAATTCCTTCTCTTCTTCCTATGTGCTCACAGTCTCTTGCGGTTTCAAATAATCGCTTGCCTCAAAAATTACTGCCTCCTGATTGGTTTAAAGCTCCACATTCCTTTTCAGGCCAGGAAAACAGCAATAGCACTTAGAACAGGGGTGGGGCTGCTGGGGGTTCACAGGAGTTCGGGAGAGCCTCTAGCTTAGATTCTGTGCAGTTCAGAGAACCCCCAATTCCTGGCTGGCCCTGCTCACCCTATCCTGCCCCGGTAAGTGCAGGGCATGCATGGAGGTTCAGAGAGGAGAAAATCGGGCCTTCCCGAAGTTCAGGAAGGCCAGAAATGGGCCCATTTACAGCTTCCAGAGAACCTCCGGAGTCTGGGGAGGTTATTTTCATCCACCATGGCTACGCTCACCCAGCAACTGGGCAGAGAATCTTATGCTGAAATGTTTGAAGCCCACCCCGACTTATATACCTCTTCACAGTGCTTTATGCGCTACCATTTCTAACATAAATGAGGCAGTACTGATTATCTACTGTACCCCGATTTTGCAGCCTCTGTAAGAGCTTGGGGCTAACTTACACAGTCCTCATTGCTGACTGTGAAAATACATCCCTGTCTCTTTTCCTTTTCTATGTTGCCTTTTTGCTTTGTCAATATCACCTGCTTGCACCTATTGGGGCACTGTCAAAAGAGAAAATTATTTCTTAATTCACCATTTCAGACTTGCACCATTTCAGTTTTATGTAAATCACAAACCACTCCTCCTTTATTATTAGTATTTCTTAATCCTGATTGGGAGCCAACACCCCCCCTCCAAGAATATTTTAGATTGCTTTAAGACAAGTGACTGAAACTGAGAATCTTTGGAAATACAGAAATGTTTAATTTTTCTTTTCAGGTTGTGTCAATTCTATGACTAATTGCTTCATAAAGTATTTTTCTTCTGGAGAATATTGCAATGGACTGTTCTTCATATGTGTACAGTATACTTTCTGGGAACAGAAAAAAAGGTAGTTTGGTATCAGTGAAGGTGTCTATGAGCAGGTAATATTGTAGTTGTTTGATTGATGGGTAGGTAAGAAAGGCTCATGAGATGCAATACCAACAGAGGGCAAACACCAGAAGAGAAATGATTGTTGTTTACACCAGTCCATGGTCAAAAGAAAGCAGTTTCTCCACGCTCAGACTTGTATGGACTCCAGACTCCCAAAAAGCTGCAAAGTGGCATAGATTTTAAATATTTTATCCTGCAGTGGAACTGTGATGAATTATAAAATAAATAAATAAAAGCAAATACAAAATAAAAAGTATAAGCTGAAAAATGTGTGAAAAGAAGGGAAAAATGAAACAGAAAACATAACTTCTTGCTTCACTTCCCTCATTAATTTTAATAGCTTATCACCATCTCTAAATAGAATATAATCTGTATTCCCCCATGGTTCATCCCTTAACTAAAAAATACTAATCCATAACCTTTCTCAAACATTTTTTGTTAGCAAAAGTCCAGTAAGGGAAAGCAGATACAACTATTTCCCTGTTTTAGCCACAATCTGATTGACAGAGACAATGTTTTTATTCTGGGCTGGGAATTAGATTTAATTGATCTTGTGCTGTCAGAGAGGAATAGTGGGTTGTCAGATCATACCAATACCAATTTAAGCAACAAATATAGAAAGGATAAAATAGGCAATATGGGAAAAGAGAAGAGAGTGAAAAAGAAAAGAGTAGTGAAAAAGTAAAAAAAAATAAAATGGAGGCCCCACTATTAGGTAACAGAAGGAAAGTCTCTGGGGAATAAAACCAAAATCTGTCAAGCCAATGCATTGTAACATGAATCTTTCCTCCCTCCCTTCTTCCCTCTCTGCCTTCCTGCAGTTCACAAGCATCTCTAAAGTTGTAAACTGCATTAGATAAAGTCCTTTCCTAGTTGTGTTGAAGAATCACATCTATTCTCTGAACACAGTATCTTCCAAGCGTTAACTATCTTACTACCAGTTACAATAGTGTAACAGTTACACTGTTAAAAATAAATTTATACTAGCCTGAGCTTAGTGTGCTCTGAGCAGGTGAAAACCGTCACAAACTACACCATTTTCCTTTCCGAATTAAAGAGATTGCTCTGTTATAAACAATTTAGTTGAAAAGAAGAATTGAAAAAAGTGATTCATCTTATGGGGTCCTGAAAAAGGACTACCCTGCCATATTTAGGAGTATAAATTCTAGAAATTGGATAGGCATCAAGATTATCATTCATGCAGCGATTCTCAAATTATATAGAGACCCAGGTATTATTTGGGCCTCATAAAATCTGGTCATTTTGTATAATGTAGATTTAACTTACTCTGCCAATTTATAGTCACCAAAGAAACTATCTATCACAAAGAGTGGAATCCTGAAAGACCCAAACACATCACAACACCCAAGCCCTTGGTGGCTGATTATTAATTAATATTATTAATTATTATTACTACTGAATATCAGGAATAATATTCAAAACCATTGAACTTTTCTAAAATTATTTGTTCTCCAATCTGTTTATTTGGGAGCTTAGAGCAAAATATCTGGATCTAATTCAGATTATTAACATATATTTTGATGTTCCCAAACACAGTTTGATTTACTTATTTATTTTGTCAAAAGCTTATAGTACAATAGAAATAAGAATAAACATAAGTTTAAATATAAGAAATAGGAACTAATAATTGGGGACAATAGGACAGGGACGGTAGGCACGGTTGTGCGCTTATGCACACTTATGCAAGTTCCGATGAATTTTGGAAGAAAGTTAAAATAATTCTGTGTTTCATTAATGAATTATGATCATATATACAACTGAACATAACCTGAACTTCATGAAGCCTTGCTGATTTAGGAATGTGTTCAGTGTTGCAATTTTATGCATTTCTATTTAATATGATAATCTCACTGAGTTCAGTAGCACATTTCAAAATTAGCAACCATAGGCTGTAATACATTCTAAATAAAATCATTTTGACATAATTCATCAGTGATTCATTCAAAGGCTCAAATTTGTTCAAAGAGTTAAATGACAATCAGATCTTTTAATAAATATACAGACATATGATAAACATTAAGAAATAAGGTTAGAAATTCTCCATTATTTCTGCATTTAGTGAATATTATTTATAAAGTTTATATGGTTGCCCAACTCACTTTTGGTGACTTTGGTGGTTTTCATTGTAATAAATCGTTAAAAGGATACCTAATTTTTTTGAGTTCATTTATTGGTGAAAGCATAATCCTTAAAACTCTTATGTTCAACATGATAGGCTTGTTTACAACAGCACAACTGTTGACAGAGACATCACTGCAGTGGTGGGATTCAAATTTATTAACAGCCAGTTCTGTGGGCATGGCCTAATTTGTGGGTGTGGCTTGGTAGTCACGTGACTGGCTGGGGGTGGCTTGTATGTAAATATTGTAAATATTTATGTAAATATTTAATTTTTTTATTTAAAAAAGAGCAACTTTTACCCAAAATCAGGCAAAGCAGGCAGGCAGATTGAGTTGCTCACAGAATCACAGATTTACTGAGAGATCTATCTTTCTGCCATCTGCCACCTGAGTCTGCACTGAAAAATAGAAGCTTCAGTCCTAAAGAAGGTTCAGCTCTACTTTTAGATTAGCTAAAAAGCAAGAAATCCAATGATTTCCTGCTTTGTAGCTAATCTAAATCTCCTAGCACAGCAGAACAACAGGTTGGGGGGAAAAAGGAAAAATAACAACTTAGCAGGCATGTTTGATGGCAGGCATGCCAGGTAAGGAGTGAGTGGGCAGGGAGGAGAGGGGCAGGCCAGCCAGTGGTGCAATTTGCCAGTTCTCTGAATTGGGCAGAATCATAACAACTGGTTCTATAGAACCAGACTGACCAGGTAGAATCCCACCTCTGCATCACTGTAGGAACCGAAAAAAGTAGATATTAGTGAATAATTTCAGTTATTGGATTTTAGCTGTTGAAAATTGTATCAGGATTTCATACACAACAGGTTTTATGGTATATAAAAATAAATCCACTCCTGCCATTATGCCCTTGCCTGTCTGCATAGCTTCTTTATGTTGTCAGGTCGATTAAATTTTCTCCCATTTTTGTGATTCTTGTGAACAAACAAAGAAAACAAAGACAGTTGAGGGGAAAAACACCACAAGAATGGAGAATGTGACTAATTAGAAAAGAGCATTCTGAAAGAACAGACATTCATAGTTCCTAAATGGACTAAATGCCATTTTTGCTATTTGGCAACTGATATTAAGAAACACATTATCTCTGCTTTTGTTCAGTAGCCAGACTGAACCTCCAGGAAAGTTCTGAAAATTTATGTTATAGTTCATCAGTGTTGCAACTGGACAAAATTCTAGTCCAAACCCTTGTCCTATGCTATTTCTGACAGATGGCAGTCCAGTCTCTTTTTGAAAGCTTTCGGTTCGGCCTTGCTTGCTACTGTCTCTCTTCATCCTTCATATGCTTAGCAGAAAACCTGAAAGAAAACTACATTCATGTTGAATGTGAGTAAAGTTATCTGGGTGATTTGAAAGCCAAACCATCAAGATCCCATGCCAATTCAAGCTCACATTCAAACTCAAAGCTCCTTTCAGACCTCGTGGAAAAAAGTGAGGATAGCAATAGCAATAGCACTTAGACATATACTGCTTTATAGGTGCTTTTCAATCCTCTCTAAGTAGTTTTATAGAGTCAGCATACAGCCCCCAGCAATCTGGGTCCTCATTTTACCCATCTCGGAAGGATGGAAGGCTGAGTCAGCCTTAAGCCTGGTGTGATTTGAACTGCCAAATTGCAGGCAGCTGATAGTCAGCAGAAGTGGCCTGCCATACTCCATTCTAACTACTGTGCCACTGAGGACCTCTGGATGAGGCCACATATCTTATATGTTCTTATTCTTTTCTCACTTTAAATTTGTAGCACTTTTGATAACAGGTTAAATAGGACTTGTGTCTGAATCTGAAGCAACTCTTACACTGCAAAAACATATGGACTACATAACTCGATCAGGGCAAGGCAATAGACGCAATCTACATAGACTTCTGAACAGCCTTTGATTCAGTGGTACACGACAAACTACTACTAAAACTAAAATCTTATGGTATCTCTGGACACCTACATAACTGGATAGAAGCATTCCTGTCAAATAGACAACAAATGGTCAAAATTAGGAGCATCCTATCAAATTCTGTACCTGTCAACAGTGGTGTCCCCCAAGGGGGGGGAACCAACTCTCTTTATACTCTACATAAACTCTCTTTAGGACCAACTCTCTTCCACAAAATTATAAAATGACAATGTCAACAGCATATAAAGAAAATTTGTATAAGATGTTTTACAGGTGGCACTTTCCCCCGACAAGAATAGCAAGAATGTTCAAGAATAAATCTGAAAAGTGTTGGAAATGTCATCAGATACCTGGCTCATATTACCATATGTGGTGGACTTGTGAGGAGGCCAGGAAATACTGGACTAGAATTCGCATATGGCTGGAAAAGATGACAAAGAAACACATAGATTTGAAACCACATAGAAACTAAGAAACACATAGATTTGAAACCAGAGATTTTTTTATTGGGAATCGTACCTGATATATATAATAAAAATTTAAAGTATTTGATTTTAAATGTATTAACAGCGGCTAGGATTGTATTTACTAAACATTGGAAGAGTGAGAAAATACCATTAGAGGAAGAAATTATTAAGAAAATATTGGAATGTGCTGAAATGAGTAGATTGACATTTGAAATTAGAGAACAAGAAGATAAACAATTTTATGAAGTTTGGGATCTTTTTTTTATCAATAGTTAGATAATATAATGTAATAATAGAACATTTAGAAATTTAGGATATAACGAATATATAATTTTTCTTGGTTTTGATAATTTTTTAGAATATTTTATTAAGATAGATTTGGTATGATTCTATGATTTGTTATAAAATAATTTAACTTAATTATAGTTATCTCGCTTAAGTATGAATTAGTAAAATTATAGTCAAATGATTGTTTAATAATGAAATTGGGATATTTTACTGATGATTGATAATGTGAGTTATTTTGTAATATAATTATTTTGACGACTATGAAATGGATGCACAAAAGGGAGTGGTAAACCAACCGATACACTGTAAATTTATGAAGAATGATATATAATTTTTTTTTATGTTATGTTTTATGTCATATATGTTTTTTGTTGGTTGTTAAAATCAATAAAACTTTTACCCCCCCCCCCCAAAAGGACCAACTCTCTTCATACTCTACATAAATGACCTCTGTGATCATATTAAGAGCAACTGCGTTCTCTTCGCTGATGAGGTAAAGCTATTCAACACCACAGACAATACTGCTACCCTCCAAAAAGACCTTGACTATGTATCGGAATGGTCAATCAAATGGCAACTTCAAATCTCAACAAATAAATGCTCTGTCTTACATATTGGCAAAAAAAATCAGAAAATAAAATACAAACTAAGTAGTCAAGACCTTGTTGAGGATCCAAACACTGTCAAGGACTTTGGATTACTCATCTCTTATGATCTAAGTGCTAGAGCCCACTGTAACTACATAGCCAAAAAGGCATTAAGAGTTGTTAATCTAATCCTACGTAGCTTCTTCTCTGGTAATATCACACTAATAACTAGAGCACACAAAACATTTGCTAGACCAATACTTGAATACAGCTCATCAGTCTGGAACCCGCATTACATATCTGATATTAACACAGTTGAGAAAGTCCAGAAATATTTCACAAGAAGAGTTCTCCACTCCTCTACTCATTGCAGAATACCTTATGCCACCAGACTTGAAATTTTAATCTAGAAAACCTAGAATTACGCTGCCTTCAGTCCGATCTAAGTATAGTATATAAAATTATACATTGCAATGTCCTACCTGTCAATGAATACTTCAGCTTCAACCATAACAACAGCAGAGCAAACAATAGATACAAACTCAAGGTAAACTGCACCAAACTTGATTGCAGGAAATACGACTTTAGCAACAGAGTGGTCAATGTCTGGAATACTCTACCTGAATCTGTGGTTTCTTCTTCAAACCCCAAAAACTTTAACCTTAGTCTGTCTACTATTGACCTCATCCCTTTCCTATGAGGTCTGTAGGGGGTGTACATAAGCGAACCAATGTGCCTACCATCTGTGTCCTACCGTTTCTTTTTATTTTTCTTATATGTATCCATTTCAAACTATGTTTATACTTATACCTATTATCTTATAATCGCTTGACAAAATGAATAAATAAAATAAATAAACAACAACAACAATAATCTTAACCATTGTCTATACACTGTAGGATGAAGGCCTGCTTCCAACCAATACACTTCAGAGCTTTTTTTTGCCAATTGGGCTTGCAATACTTGCTAATGTCGTTGATCCATCTTGTGTTAGGTCAATCAAATGGCAACTTCAAATCTTAATGAATAAATGCTCTGTCTAAAATATTGGCAAAAAAATCAGAAAATAAAATACAAGCTAAAAAGTCAAGACCTTGTTGAGGATCCAAACTCTGTCAAGGACTTTGGAGTACTCATCTCTAATGATCTAAGTGCTAGAGCCCACTGTAACTACATAGCCAAAAAAGCATTGAGTTGTTAATCTAATCTTACGTAGCTTTTTCTCTGGTAATATCACACTACTAACTTGAGCAGTGGTCGTCAAGTGGTGGGCCACGGCCCACTGGTGGGCCGTGAGAAAATTTTGGTGGGCCGCAGAGAAATCTCACCCCCAGAGCTCCCCCACAAAGCAATTAATCCAGGCTGCACAGAAACACAATGCTGCGCCGCCCACATGGCCCACGGGAACCATCCCCACCCACTCACTCCTTACCTGGTAAACTTGCCTGCTAAATTGCTATTTTTCCTTTTTCCGACCAGCATCTGTTCTGCTGTGCCAGGAGATTTAGATTAGCTAGGAAGCAGGAAATAGTTGGATTTCTTGCTTTCTAGCTAGTCTTTAGATCTTTGGCACAGCACAGCCGAACCTCCCTTAGGACTGAAGCAAATTCAGTGCAGACTCAGGGCAAGCAAATTTGAGAGACTGAACTAGCCAATGGCAGATAGATAGATCACCAAATGATTCTGTGAGCAACTTAATCTGCCTGCCTGCTCTGCCTGATTTTGGGTAAAAGTTGTGTTAGGGATAACATTGTTTACCCTAACTGGTTTAGGTAAAATAATAAATATGTTATCATGGTTTGTTAGTTAAAGTGTCTGCAACTTTAACTGTAGGACTGTAATTAAGGGAGTGGTTGTAAAAAGCACCATAAAAGAAGCAAGGCATTGTAGCTTGCTCTCTCTGGCTTGATGATCCCTAATTACTAGATGAAGACTGTGTATTTCCCAACTGGAACGGGAGAGAGATAAAGGACTGATTTATTGTAAGTGAACTGACATTGGATATTCTACACGGATTTTGCTAACTGAATATCCTTGAATGGACTGACTAAAATGATACATGACTAATGGACTATTATTTTGACTATGCTATAAACTCTAAATGGAATAAACTATATTTTGATAGCACAAGCGTGTCTGTTATTTTTACTGTATGTTAACAAACATACAAGCTTATCTCACTCATTTATCTGTGTGCCTATCTGACTAACGCTGCACATTCTGTTTAGCTTGTCTCCTTAACCCTGGTTGGGGAACACAGGCTTAACAAGTTGCTCTTTTTTAAAAATAAAAAAATCAATATTTACATGCATGGTGTGTTGTGAGTTAATTTTGTGAGTTTGCTTGCTAGCAATTTTATGTGACAGACTGAGCTAGCCAATGGCAGATAGATAGATTTCTGAATGAATCTGTGATTCTGTGAGCAACTCAATCTGCCTGCTTTGCCTGATTTGGGATAAAAGTTGCTCTTTTTTTTTTTTAATAAAAATTCAATATTTATATAAATATTTATAATTTTTACATACAAGCCATGCACAGCCAGTCACATGACCACCAAGCCATACCCACAAATTAGGCCATGCCCACAGAACAAGTTAGTGGTCCCTGGGATCTAAAATTATGAGTTTGGTGGTCCCTGAGGTCCAAAAGGTTGGTGACTCCTGAACTAGAGCATAGAAAACATTTGCTAGACCTATACTTGAATACAACTCATCAGTCTGAAACCCATATCATGTATCTGATATTAACACAATTGAGAAAGTCTAGAAATATTTCACAAGAAGAGTTCTCACTCCTGTACTCATTGCAGAAAACCTTATGCCACCAGACTTGAAATTCTAGACCTAGAAAACCTAGAATTACACTGCCTTTGGTCCGATCTAAGTATAGTATATAAAATCATACATTGCAATGTTCTACCTGCAAATGAATACTTCAGCTTCAATAATAACAATACAAGAGCACACTGTTAGGGATAGCATTGTTTACCCAAACTGGTTTAGGTAAAATAATAAATATGTTATCATGGTTTATAAGTTAAAGTGTTTGCAACTATAAATATCGGAATGTAATTAAGGGAGTGGTTGTGAAAGCACCATAAAAGAAGCAAGGTACTGCAGCTTGCTCTCTCTGACTTGATGATCCCTAATTACTGGATGAAGACTGCATTTTTCCTTACTCGGACGGGAGAGAGAAAGGACTGATTTGTAAGTGAACTGACATAGGATATTCTACAGGGACTTTGCTAATTGAATATCCTTGAATGGACTGACTAAATGATACATGACTAATGGACTGTTATTTTGACTATGTTATAAACTCTAAATGGAATAAACTATATTTTGATAGCACAAGCATATCTGTTATTTTTACTGTATGTTAATAAACATACAAGCTTATCTCACTCATTTATCTGTGTGCCTATCTGACTAACGCTGCACATTCTGTTTAGCTTGTCTCCTTAACCCTGGTTGGGGAACACAGGCTTAACACTGGTTATGGGCCCAGAGGCTGAAAAGTCAGTTTAACTAGAATAAAACAGATTTATGTAAAAAGTGAGAGTTTGTGTTGTTACACGTTACAGTAAACAGACAGCTGTGTTTTATTAATTATAGTTTTATATCCATATAAGAAAACATGGCACAAGTCAATCTACAAAGTTTGTCCCTTATATCCAAGCTGGATGGAAGAAACTATGTATCATGGTCTATAAAATGTAGTCTACTTCTACGAAGAGAAGGTCTGTGGAACATAATTGAAAATCCACCAAATGTAGAGGAATGGGATCCAGAGATTGAGGAAGATAGACTAAAGATAGAAGAATTTAAGCATAAAAATGAACAAGCTATTTGCATAATAGGACTAACACTGTCTGACCAGCAACTTGTTCATATCCATAGAGAGCAAATGGCTGTTGGGTGTTGGCAGAAGCTGAAGAGGATTTATGTTCGAAATAACATTGGTGCTCACATAAATCTAACACAGAAGCTTTTCAGGACGCATCTCCAGACGAATGGTTGTATGCTGAGTCATTTAAATTCTATAAAAAGCATTTTTTCAAGAACTGCATGAGAAAGAGCTTATTTTCTCTGAACTACACCAAGTCTACAAAATTCTATCATCACTAAACAAAACTTATGATAACTACGTCACTTCCCTTGAAATTTTGCCTAAGGAAAGTCTAACTTTAACTGATATAACTGGCAGATTGATTGAAGAGGCAAGAAGAAGACTTGAAAGAGATGAGTTAAGGAGGGAGCAACCTCAAAAAGAAGATAATGAATCTCCTACTGCATACACAATTAAAAAGTGTTTTAATTGTGGAGGAAGAGGACATTTGGCAAGATTTTATAAAAAAGCAAAGCGCCAGAACGCTGGCCAGAATACTAAAAGTCATCAAAAGATAAATAAAAATTTAGAGTTAGCCATGTATATTAACGGAGCTGTAAAAAATAATTTATGGGTGGTTGACAGTGGAGCATCCCACTGTATAACAAATGATAACAGAAATTTTATTAAAATGTCCAAGAGTACACAGCAGATATCGTTAGCCAATGGCTGGAAACTGAAAGCTAAAGGTCAAGGTATAGCATATTGTTCTTTTATAAAAGAGAATGTAAAAATGTTATATGTACCACAACTTAAGTTTAATTTAATTTCAGTTAGAATTTTGGTTAAACTAGGATATGTAGTTACTTTTAAAGGAGATAACTGCATAATTGAGAAAGAAGATAAGAAAATTACTGCATCTTTAAGAGGTGAATCATATGTTTTAAATGATAGGTTTAGAGGTAGCTAACACGGTTTATGATAATAAGAAACCTCATGATGAATGTATTCACTTGTTACACCGAAGGCTAGGGCATTTAAATTTTAAAATACTTTAGAAAACTGTTGAATTATCTAAAGGAATAAGTTTACAACCTTGTAATAAGTATTTTCAATGTAATGCTTGTAATCAAAGCAAAACCAGGGTCATACCGGCTAATAGAGTTGATGGATTTACTACCAAAGAGCCTTTAGAGGTAGTATTTGCTGATTTAAAAGGTCCGAAAAAACCAAGTGTAGGGGGAGCTCGATACATACTAAGTATAATGGACCATTATTCTAGATATGGGTTTTGCTATTTAATGAAGAGCAAAACTGAAACGTATCTAAATCTATTTAATTGGATTAAATTTGCAGAAAGGAAAACTAAAAAGAAATTAGTAACTCTTATAACAGATAATGGTGCGGAATTTACAAATAATAAATTCCAGAATAGACTTAGAATGTTAGGTATTCAACATAAAATGTCTGCACCATATAGACCACAACATAATGCCTTTATAGAGAGACAAGGCTAAACACTGCAATCAATGGCACGTACTATGTTGTCTGATTCAGGATTACCTGACAATTTGTGGGGAGAAGCAATAATGTGTGGTAATCAGATATTAAATAATGTTGTTAATTCAACAACAGGTGAATTACCATTCACACTGTGGCATGGTACAAAACCTGACTTAAGTTACATGCACACATTTGGAGCACCAGCATGGGTGCATATCCCTTCACAACTCAGACACAAAGGACAGCATAGAGCTAAAAGATTATTTTTTGTCGGATATGAATCTAATCATAGATCTTATAGATTCTGGCAACCAGGTACATCTAGAGTTTACACCAGTGCTAGTGCTAAATTCCTAGAACATGTAGGATGGAATAGATTAGAGCAAGATTTAAATAACGAAGTAATTATTGAACCCTACAAAAGGCAGAAAGAACAGACTAGTTATAAGAAGAGTCCAATTCAAGAAGAAGTCCACGAAGAACAAATAGAACCAGAACAAGAAGAAACAGTTGATCAGTAAGAGTTAGATAATCAAGAAGAGTTAATAAATGAAAGTCCACCTGTAAGTCCTGCAATACCTAGACGTACTACATGTGTAACTAGACCACCTGATAGGTATCAAGCAAGTATAGTTTGCCAAGTAACTAAAGTTCCAACTAGTGTAGATGAACTTAGGATGTATCCTGCTAAGGATCAGGAGAATTGGCAAAAGGCAATGGAAAAAGAACTAAATTCATTAAAGGTAATGAAAGTATATGAAGATGCTAAATTACCTCCAGGAGAAAAATCCATTGGGTGCAAATGGATATTTAAAGTAAAAACTGGAAATGATGGGACTGTTACCCATAAAGCTAGGTTGGTAGCTCAAGGATTTAATCAAACTGCATCTGATTATGATGAAGTTTTCGCACCAAGTCTTAAAGCAACATCTTTGAGAGCAGCTTTAGTGTGGGCAGCTAAGAAAAACTATGTCATTAACAATTTAGATGTAGAAACTGCTTATCTACATGCACCATTGCAGCACACTATATATTTACAAAAGCCAGTTATTATAAAAGACAATAAAGTAAATAGTAATGATTGTTGGAAACTCAAAAAGAGTCTTTACGGGTTGAAACAATCTGGCTTTGAGTGGAACCAATATATTGTGAAAGAGTTAAACAATATAGGTTTTAAATCTGGTTTAGCAGATCCATGTGTGTTTAGAAGAGAAAATAATGGAACGGTGTCATTATTGTTATTATTTACAGATGATATTGCTTTGATAACTAAGACTAATAATGAAGCTAATGAGATTATATCATTATTAGCCAAAAAGATAAAATTAAAGCATTTAGGTGAAATTAAAAAGTATCTAGGATTGACAATTAACAAAACAAAAAATGGTTTTAAGATATCTCAAGAAGATAAAATTTGCCAATTAATTAAAACGCATAAAATGGAACTTTGTAAACCGGCAAAGACTCCAATGAGTCAGGAAGTTTGCCAAACTGATGATCAAAGTCCCAAATTTGATAAGTCTATATATCAATCTTTGATTGGTAGCTTATCATATATAAGCAATTGGTCTAGGCCAGATATAGCTTATAGTGTAAATCAGCTGGCTCGTTTTAATTCAGATCTACATCAATGTCATTGGCAATCATTAAAGAGAATTTTAAGATATCTTAAAGGAACAATGAACCATGCATTGTATATAGAACCAAAGGGTGATTTGAGTCTTAGTGCCTATGCAGATGCAAGTTTTGCAACTGACATAAACACTAGAAAATCAACATCAAGAATGACTATATTATTTGGTAAGACACTAATAGGGTGGAGGTCAATCAGACAACAGCATATCAGCTTGTCCACGATGGAAGCGGAATTTTCATGTCTGTCATTACTATGCACTGACTTAATTTTGTACAAACAGTTATTATTAGACATGGGTATAATTGTTAAAGATTCCATTATTGTGTACGAGGACAACCAGGCAGCCATAAAGTTAGCTACTAATATTGCTATAAAAACTAGATCAAAGCATACTGATTTAAGATACTTAAATGTTAGAGAATCTGTAAAGAATGGGCTAATTAAATTGGAATACTGCATGACAGAAGAAAACATTGCAGACCAATTTACAAAAGCTCAAGGAGTAATTAAGTTTAAAGAAAGTTGTCACTACTATAATTTAAAAGTGTAAATAGTTAATAGTTATAGTATTATTCTTTTCCTAAAAGGGGAGAATGTTAGGGATAACATTGTTTACCCTAACTGGTTTAGGTAAAATAATAAATATGTTATCATGGTTTATAAGTTAAAGTATCTGCAACTTTAAATATAGGAATGTAATTAAGGGAGTGGCTGTGAAAGCACCATAAAAGAAGCAAGATACTAATTATTGAAACAAAGTGCCAAAAGTATCTTCCTTTTTATATTTTTGATATTCAGTCTTTAGTTCATCCACAAGCGATGCCATCATGAAAAAAGAAACTTTTCCCAAAACAACCACAAATATTTTTAATCAAAAATAATTCAAAAAAAAATTCCAAAAATTAATACTTTTCTTCCTTCTTCTCTTTCTCTTTCTGGGGTTAATGTTTAATCAAAGAGGTCCAATTACCATATACCTTTCTTTGGGATTCTAGGCAATCTCCTTCTTTTTCAGCTTCTGCTCCAATTTTTTTTTCTCTCCCTTCCCACTTGCAATATCAACTTTAAATAATCAGAAATCCATACCTCTAATAAGGGTTTTCCAATTTCTTAAGTTTTTCAATGTCCAGAAACCCTTTTATCCCTTAGCTTCAACTTTCAGAATAATTCACTTTCAATGTCCAATATGTCCAAACATATCTGCTTTTTCCATGGGGTGGGAGAGTGAAGAAAAAAAAAAAGTTCCCTTTAACAGCTTCTCCGCCGCTTTCGATCTTCTTAGGGATACAATGTATCCTCCAGCAACTCAAACAGCTCAGTTCCAACAAATTTGAAAGATGTTACTTGACCCGGCTCAGACAGCACTTTCACTCTTCTTACTTCCTCCAGCGCAATCTTACCCGGTTGCTGGCTTCTTCCTGGCGGCCATTGCTGACCGCTGCTCCACCGCCTTGGGAAAAAGGGGTTTTTCCGGAGGAGGAGGGGGTCTGCGACACCCCCAACCCCCTGTCCGACTCCCCTCTCTCTTCACCTGTCCCTACAGGGCAGCCATATCCCCCTGACCCATCTGGATCGAGGGTACCTCGGTGGCTAGCACAGCAGGAATCGCGAGCAGTCGCGAATTCCTGCTGCCCCGAAGCCACGCGAAACCGGAAACTGGAAATTCACTGGAAAATTGAGCTGTCTGAATTGCTGGAGGATACATTGTATCCCTAAGAAGATCGAAAGTGGCAGAGAAGCTGTTAAAGGGAACTTTTTTTTCTTCACTCTCCCACCCCATGGAAACAGCAGATGAAGATTTGAAATTTGTTTGGGCATTGAAGGTGAACTATTCTGAAAGTTGAAGTTAAGGGACAAAAGAGTTCTTGGACATTGGACTTAAAAATTTAAGAAATTGGAAAACCCTTATTAGAGGTATGGATTTCTGATCATTTAAAAATTGATGTTGCAAGTGGGAAGGGAGAGGAAAAAAAAATGGAGCAGAAGTGGAAAAAGGAGGAGATTGCCTAGAATCTCAAAGAAAGATATATGGTAATTGGACCTCTTTGATTAAACAGTAACCCCAGAAAGAGAAATAGAAGAAGGAAGAAAAGTATTAACTTTTGGAACTTTTTTTGAATTATTTTTGGTTAAAAATACTTGGTTGGTTGTTTTGGGGAAAGTTTCTCTTTTCAGGATGGCATCGCTTGTGGATGAACTAAAGATTGAATATCAAAAATATAAAAAGGAAGAACAAGATGGAAAAGATACTTTGGGCACTTTATTTCAATTTTTAGAAATGGCGTTATGTACTTATGAAAAGTTGACTACGCAGCAGAATGACTGGGACAAAGAAGAAGAGGAACAAGAAGCCATCTTTGATGAACAATGGGTTCTTTCCGGGGAGGAGGAGAAAAAGGATAAGAAAAAGGGGATTTTAAGAATTATAAAAACAACCAAAGAAGAGAAAAATGAGCGGAAAGGTGGAGGCAAGGTTAAAAAGCAAAGGAAAGGGAGTAAGAAAAGGGAGGAGGAAAGACAAAGGGGTAAAAAGGGCAAGGAGAAGAATAAACAAGAGAGAAAGGGGGGGAGGAGAAGCCTCAATGGGGGAAAGCAAGATCTAAAGAAAAAAAGTTTATTCAGAGACAATGGGTGAATTTAATTTAGGATAAAAGAGGGATTCTGGAGGGTACATAAGATTGTGTTTTTTATATGTGTATTTAGAGTATAAAATTCATTGTGTAATTTTAGAATCTATTAAACAGAATCCCAAGAAAAATTGTTATATGAAGTACTTTTAAGTTAGGGTAATGAGTTATAGACGTTACTCCAATTGGTGTATAGGAGAAGTATAATAAAAGAAAAAAGATGAATGGATAGTTGGAAATAGAACAGACAAAGAATATTATTGAAAATGGCAATAAGATATGAAAGGATATATAAAGGTTTTGTTATGTTTCCTTTTGGATTTTGTATATTGAAAAAAGGCAAAAAAAATTTAATTAATAAGAAATAATTTGGATGAAAAGGAGAAGTTGGGATAAGATATGAAGTTAAATAGATAAAGTATTGATACTATAATCTGGAATTGTTATGTTCTATTGGTTTTCTTCTTTCATTATTTTTTCTTAGAAAAGAATTTATAAGCTGTTATGCCTTGTGCATTGTTTATATAAAACTGATAAAAATGGTTTACATATATATATAAAAAAGAAAATGATAATAAGATATGGAAGGATATATAAAGTGAATATGATGTTTGAATTTGTGTTTGTGTGAAGAGTTTCAATCCGGGATCAGACAACCTTCAGAAAAGATCTTTTAGTTTTGTTTGTTTTACTGTGTTTTCTGTAAAATTAATAAAATTTGTTTAAAAAAAAGAAAAGAAAATGGTAATAAGATATGGAAGGATATATAAAGGTTTTGTTATAGTTTTTTTTTGTATATTGATAAAAGGCAATAAAATTTTAATTAACAAGAAATAATTTGGATGAAAAGGAGAAGCTGGGATAAGATAGGAAGTTAAATAGATAAAGTAAATATTGATATTATAATTTGGAATCATTATGTTCTATTGGTTTTCTTCTTTAATTATTATTATTATTATTTTTAGAGAAGAATTTATAAGCTGTTATGCCTTAATTGTTTGTGCACTGTTTTTGTAAAATTGATAAAATTGGTTTATAAAAAAAAAGAAAGAAAATGATAATAAGATATGGAAGGATATATAAAGTGAATATGATGTTTGAATTTGTGTCTGTGTGAAGAGTTTCAACCCAGGATCAGGCAGCCTTCAGAAAAGATGTTTTAGTTTTGTTTATGTTTTGTGTTTTGTATGTTTATGAAAGGCAATAAAATTTAATAAGCAAGAAATATAATTTGGATAAAAGGAGAAGTCTGGATAAGATATGAAGTTAAATAGATAATGTAAATATTGATATTACAATTTGGAGTTATTTTATATCTTCTATTGGCTTTCTTCTTTAATTATTATTATTTTTTTTTAGAAAAGATTTTTTAAGTTGTTATGCCTGGATTGTGTATTGTCTTTTGTAAAATTAATAAAATTTGTTTAAAAAAAAAAAAGAAGCAAGATACTGCAGCTTGCTCTCTCTGACTTGATGATCCCTAATTACTGGATGAAGACTGCATTTTTCCTTACTGGAACGGGAGAGAGAAAGGATTGATTTGTAAGTGAACTGACATAGGATATTCTACATGGACTTTGCTAATTGAATATCCTTGAATGGACTGAGTAAATGATACATGACTAATGGACTGTTATTTTGACTATGTTATAAACTCTAAATGGAATAAACTATATTTTGATAGCACAAGCGTATCTGTTATTTTTACTGTATGTTAACAAACATACAAGCTTATCTCACTCATTTATCTGTGTGCCTATCTGACTAACGCTGCACATTCTGTTTAGCTTGTCTCCTTAACCCTGGTTGGGGAACACAGGCTTAACACACACAATAGATACAAACTCAAGGTTAATCGCACCAAACTTGATTGCAGAAAATACGACTTCAGCAATAGAGTGATCAATATTTGGAATACTTTACCTGACTCTGTGGTTTCTTCCCCAAACTCCAAAAACTTTAACCTTAGACTGTCTACTATTGACCTCACCACCTTCCTAAGAGGCCTGTAAGGGGCGTGCATAAGCGCACCAGTCATGCCTACTGTCCCTGTCCTATTGTTCCTTTTTATTTTTCTTATAAGTATCCATCTCATGTATTCAAAACTATGTTTATTCTTATACCTGTATCTTGTAAGAGATTGACAAATCAAATAAATAAAATAAAGCATGTAGCTCCTGTTTGGCTTTGGGTGGACTTGGGTGCTAGTTGAAGTGGAGACTGTTAGAAAATCTCTGGGTTGTAGGCTAGACCAAAAAATAAAAAACCTAAGGAAAACCAACAACACAAACAGCAAAGTACCACATTCCTGGAAGGAGACAGTGACATAATGCACTGATGTCAAGAAAAGTGCAAGTTTGGGTTCCTGTAGTCAGTAGCAGGGCGTCTTTTCTTTTGTACGGCTTAGAAGATGAAAAAAGGCAATTTCCCAATTTCACAAATTCCACAGAACTTTCCCATCATGTCCTAGTCAATAATTGCAGAAAAGACATATGTCACAATGACATACAAGATATAGAGAAAACATCCTACTTTCTATTTATGACTCAATGGTTTTGCAGAAATAAGCATTATACACTTGATCTTGTAGTTATTATTATTACTCTCCTTTGTTTATCTCTTAATAGGGCAATAGAATCAAAGTTAACATTGTGAAATTCCACATTTTCCCTCCTATCTTTCTGGACAGAAATGGACATAAGGAGTAGAACCGCTTCTTTCACAGTACCTTGTTGAAACCAGAATCCAACAGGAAAAAGTAATATTTAGGATTTATTATTTAGTTCAGAACTATCACGCACAATTAGCTGTTGAAATGTTTCCATGAAGAGTGCAATTTTGAAAACTGGTTAGATAATGTAAGGCTATGCATACTTTTATTATTTCCTGGATGAAATCAGATAATTATACCACTGCCATAAGTTGAAAATTGCACCACACTGAAATCAATGAAAATGGGGCCATTGCCTTAATGGGGTCAGGATTTCACTCAGTACTCATATCTCACGGTATGGTAGGTAAATTTTGTTAAGGATGTATTTGTTATCCTAGATTTCAGAAAAGCAGATGTCCAACAATACACAGTTGCTTCAGTCTGAGTACTTATGCAAACAGTAAATATATGTCCATTTTAATCTAAGAAGACATTTACTGGACACATGGAGAAGAGGGACTCTTGCCATTACTTCATCTAGTTAACATGAAATTGCAGGCTCCCATTTACACTAACCTATTCCTATTCTTGATAAGTCTATCTGTGGGTCCCTAATCAGTAGTTCAGTGAGAATATATTTGAAAGCTACAGAATATATGCAGTGAATGTTACTATCAGGCTCTTAGCCTTGTTCTGTAAATCAGGAGTTCCCAACATCTGGGAACTGGTACTGGTCCATGGCCCATTGGGAACATATGGCAGCTGAGTCTTCATTTGCACATGTGCAGGAGGTAGATTGCATGGGTGAAACCCCTCCTCCTGGTCACTACCTCTGCCTCTGCCTCTGCTGCTGCTTCCAGTTTGTGGTGCCAAAAAGGTTGGGGATCTCGGCTATAAAGCACCAATATTTACACTAGAAACTCAAAGTCAAAGAACTGGCTGGTTAGTCCAGCTCCCTACTCTTTTCCTTAAGTGTAATTTATCAATTCTGGTTATCTACTTCCTGAACTTGTTGCCTAGTTTGTATGTTTCTTTTGCTCCCATCCCTATCCATTCACAGCTTTATTCTAGTTTTCAGCATCTGGAAGATGCTCTCAATTTGTCTCCTCCACTAAAGGGGTATGTATGCGTGTAGAAATATGCTGATTTTCACTTCTTAATGCAGGATGTGAATTAGTCTCAACCAACAAAACTAAAAAATGAAATATGAAATTATCTCATTCATCAGGGCACCCCAGAGATTATGTTTGCATTTGTAAATCTGCTTTTCCTTAAGAACATCTAATTATTGCCTTTATTGTCAGAGTACAACATGTGTACAATGAGATTGGCTGAGCCTCCCTTCCTGCATATCCCCCTGCCAACACAACTCACAGTGAGGACAGAAGTGCCTAATCCAGTCTCAATTTTATTACGCTATGTGACCTTGTTGCACAACATGTTGGCCCTGCAAGTCTATCACACTATATTGACATGAAGTTATTTTCCATTCAGAAGTCTGACAGCCCATGGGTAGAAACTGTTCTTCAGCCTGTTGGAGCGGCTGGCTATGCTTCGATATCTCCTACCGAATGGTAGGAGAGTGAAGAAGTGCTAACCGGGATGCAAGTTGTCCCTGAGAATTTTTCTCACTCTTCTAAGGCAGTGAGCCCTAGTGATGTAATCTAGTGCTATCAGGAAACAGCCCATGATGTTTTGTCCTGTGCTCACCACCCTCTGTAATGTCTTTCTATCCGTGGCTATCAACCCAGCATACCACACCACAATGCAATCTGCCTGTCCTACCACATACCTTCCCTTAAATGTTGGCATCTTTTTTTTTTAATAACAAATTTTATTAATTTTACAAAAACAATACACAATCCAGGCATAACATCTTGAAAAATCTTTTCTAAAAAAAAAAAAAAAAAATTAAAGAGAGCCAATAGAACATACAAAATAATTCCAAATTGTAATATCAATATTTACATTATCTATTTAACTTCATATCTTATCCAGACTTCTCCTTTTATCCAAATTATATTTCTTGCTTATTAAAATTTTATTGCCTTTCATAAACATACAAAACACAAAACATAGAAAAAAAAAACAAAACTAAAACATCTTTTCTGAAGGCTGCCTGATCCCGGGTTGAAACTCTTCTCACAGACACTAATTCAAACATCATATTCACTTTATATATCCTTCCATATCTTATTATCATTTTCTTTTTTTTTATAAACCAATTTTATTAATGTTACAAAAACAGTGCACAAACAATCAAGGCATAACAGCTTATAAATTCTTTTCTAAAAAAAAATAGTGATAATTAAAGAAGAAAACCAATAGAACATAATGATTCCCAATTATAATATCAATATTTACTTTATCTATTTAACTTCATATCTTATCCCATCTTCCAAGTTATTTGTTAATTAAAATTTTATTGCCTTTTATCAACATACAAACCCCAAAAAAACATAACAAAACCTTTATATATCCTTCCATATCTTACTACCATTTTCAATAACATTCTTTGTCTGTTCTATTTCCAACTATCCATTCATCTTTTTTCTTTTACTATACTTCTCCTATACACTAATTGGAGTGACGCCTTTAACTCATTACCCTAACTTAAAAATACTTCATATAACACTTAATTTATCTTGGGATTCTGTTTAGTAGATTCTAAAATTACACAATAAATTTTATACTCTAAATTCACATATAAAAACACAATCTTATGTACCTTCCAGAATCCCCCTTTTATCCTTAATTAGATTCACCCATTGTCTCTAAATAAACTTTTTTTCTTTAGATCTTGCTTCCCACCATTGAGGCTTCTCCTCCCCCCCTTTCTCTCTTGTTTATTCTTCTCCTTGCCCTTTTTACCCCTTTGTCTCTCCTCCTCCCTTTTCTTACTCCCTTTCCTTTGCTTTCTAACCTTGCCTCCACCTTTCCTCTCATTTTTCTCATTTTTTGGTTGTTTTTTCAAACCTTAAAATCCCCTTTTTCTTATACTCTTTCTCCTCCTCCCCGGAAAGAACCCATTGTTCATCAAAGATGGCTTCTTGTTCCTCTTCTTCTTTGTCCCAGTCATTCTGCTGCGTAATCAACTTTTCATAAGTACATAACGCCATTTCTAAAAATTGAAATAAAGTGCCCAAAGTATCTTTTCCATCTTGTTCTTCCTTTTTATATTTTTGATATTCAATCTTTAGTTCATCCACAAGCGATGCCATCCTGAAAAGAGAAACTTTCTCCAAAACAACCACCCAAATATTTTTAATCAAAAATAATTCAAAAAAAGTTCCAAAAGTTAATACTTTTCTTCCTTCTTCTATTTCTCTTTCTGGGGTTACTGTTTAATCAAAGAGGTCCAATTACCATATATCTTTCTTTGAGATTCTAGGCAATCTCCTCCTTTTTCCACTTCTGCTCCATTTTTTTCCCCTCTCCCTTCCCACTTGCAACATCAATTTTTAAATGATCAGAAATCCATACCTCTAATAAGGGTTTTCCAATTTCTTAAATTTTTAAGTCCAATATCCAAGAACTCTTTTGTCCCTTAACTTCAACTTTCAGAATAGTTCACCTTCAATGCCCAAACAAATTTCAAATCTTCATCTGCTGTTTCCATGGGGTGGGAGAGTGAAGAAAAAAAAGTTCCCTTTAACAGCTTCTCTGCCACTTTCGATCTTCTTAGGGATACAACGTATCCTCCAGCAATTCAGACAGCTCAATTTTCCAGTGAATTTAAAAGATGTTGATTGACCCGGCTCAGCCAGCACTTTCACTTTTCTTGCTTCCTCCAGCACAATCTTACCTGGTTGCAGACCCCCTCCTCGTCCGGAAATGTTGGCATCTTATAGGAACAAGGAAACACTTATGCCTTTTTCTGTGGCAGCACCTGCCTGCCCTGGAATATTCTTCCCCCTGAGATCTGGTAGGTTCCCATCCTTTAAATTTTCAAAAAACTGCTTAAGACCTGACTCTTCCTTCAAGAGCTGGGATATAGAGTGAAATTGGCATGGGACAAACTTGTGGTCTGCATAGGAAACTTTATGCCAGGTTTATTTTGTTGTTGCTTTGATGTTTTCATTTCATTGTTCATATGGTATATATTGTTGTTATTTTTGGATTACAAGATGCTGAGAGCTTATTTTATTTATTATCTATTTATATTTCACAATTGTGAGCTGTCCATCTCCCTCAAAGAGGGACTCTGGGTGGTATGCAATGCAACACCAAAATATAAAACAGTATATAAAAATTAAAATGTTAAGAGTTAAAATTTTAGAATTATTTTTTTAAATGTAATAATTAAAGAAATAATTAAAGCCTGTTAAAAATTAGTTGACAAAGGCAAAGGGGGAGCTCTTATGGTACCACCTGGGAAATTGTGAGCATCCTAGACCAAGCCAAGTCTAAAAATACTAGAGAATTCATGGAAGCCTGGCATGCTGACAAATCAGCCATCAACAGGCACATAGACATAAACAACATCTTTACATCATTCAAAAGAGACAATTAAAAAGCCAAAAAGGGGAAAAAAAGACCAGAACACCTCCTCACCAGCAATTAACACCAGATGAGCAGAGATTAACATCAAGGTTAACATTAGACCAACAATCAAGAAATAACAATACCCCACTCAAGGAACTATCAAACAATCTAACAATAAACAGCCTAACCAAAGAACCATCAAGATCATTCCTACCAGTATTGACAAGCCATGAGTGTCTAGAGTATAAAATGAGAGCAAACCCCATTCTCTACTAGCACTAATGATGTTACGTAGTTAGGGTTAATGAAGTGTCTGCAAGAAAACAGCCAAGTGAGAGAGCACCAAGGACCCCTCAATTCAATCTGGGCTACATATATTCTCCTCTATTGATTTTCTCTTCTATTGTATAAATACTTCTTCGGGAAGGAATGTCCATCAGTTCCCAAGGGAATCTATTCCACTATTGATCAGCCCTTAGAACTGGGATACTTTTTTTTTTTTTGATATCCAATTCAAATCTATTTATTTATCATTTAATTGTCTTTTGAGCAAAATTAAGTGTGCCTACTTGATCTTTTAAAGGACAATCTTTCAGATACTTTGGAACAACCCCCTCCTATAGTCTTGTTTTTTCATCTGGTTTTGATCTGATCTGATTTCATCTGATCTGATCTCATCTCCGGACTATCCAACTATTGCTCATATGATTTCCTTTCTAGGCCCTTTTTCCTCTTCTGGATGCACTCCAGCCTGTTAGTGTCCCTTTTTAAAATGTAGTGGCTAAAATGTTGTAAAATATTCCTGGAGTTTCTGTAGCCAGAGCTAAAAACAAAAAACAGAAATGGTAACTTGTCTAGAACTTAGTTCTATAGTTCTATCAATGGGACCTAGGACTGTTTTTGTGACAGCTATCTTGGTTCATTTCTAGCTTGTAATGATGCCATGGGGACCCAACTTATATTTTATTTCTGGCTTTGAATCTCAGTTTTAAATGTGAGAGGACTCTGAATGCTTTGGGAAGCAGCTTGGGAGGGGTATCTTCTTAATCTTTGAACACCAATAGTGGTATTCTACTGATTTGGCCCGGTTTGGCCCAACCGGTAGCTCCGAGGATCATCTATGAGTGAACCAGTTTGCTCCGACGATCAGCTGCTGGGCTCTCCCAGCTGCCCTGCCTCTATACTGACCTTTATTTCCTGGTTTTGAAGCTGAGCTGCTTTGTTCGGCATGGCGGATTGCCGTGCATCAGTTGTTGAAGACACAGGAAGAGTGCAGGATTGCAGGCGAAGGTCAATATCACAATGTGTGCATGCATGCTCAAAGCATGCCCACCAAGCCACGCCCACAGAACTGGTGGTAAAAAAAGTTGAATCCCACCATTGTTGAACACAACTGTGATGCATTTTTATTAAGGTTCTCTCGAGCTTGGAACTGCTGGTTCTCACATTGTCACCATCATACCTTACTCCCCCCAACATTTTTAAAAAATTCTTCAGGATGTTCTTTGCCACTTCAGAGTATCTTTTCATTTTTGTATGTCGCTGGGTGTTTGTGAAAAGGAAGTGCTGAATTGCAATCATCTGTCATTTTATTTTTATGAGTGCCTCTGGGGAATAGAGGCATTTATGCCAATCATGCTAATGTACGATGGTTTAAATGTTGAAGTCAGTGAAGTGGGAATCTCTGATGATCACGCCAGACAAAGCCATTTCACAATGCACTGCTTACAATCCCCTTGTCTTAGAGCACAAGATAGAAGTGCACAATTTTCTTGAATTGAGGCATGGCTAGAGTAAGTAGGACCACATTGAACAAAAACCCCTCATATAATTATTTAACAGTTAAAGTTTAATATCCAGGCAAACGTTTCATGAGCTCAGTTCCTTCCCTTCTAGTTGATAGACACATTCCACCCCTATTCTTCTTTCTTTCATTCACACCTATCTGGTAGGCAGAGGAAGAGGCAGGATAAGGCAGGAAGAAGTAAAGGCAGGCAAGAGATTCTTACTCTTAGACTTGGATGGATACCTGTCTCCTGAATGAGCTGGTGTTCCCATGACTGTAGGCAAACAATCTTTCATTTATGCTTACAAGGTTGTTTTCCCCCTTCTTTCTCTGTAGCCCCTTGTATGTCTGTCATATGTGGTCAATTTTTCCATAGTGGATTAGGGGGACTTGTGGAGCTTCAGGATTCAGGAGAACTTAATCTATCAAAAGGATTGGATCTGTTGACAGAAGACACCTGTTATGAACTAATAAAGGCATTTAATAAAGTTTTAACAACCTTAAGTAAAAAGCAGGGTTCTAATCCTGCACTTCTGATTGGCCGATAATAGCGACATTGGATTGGTCCTTTCTGGAAAATCTGATTGGCTGTTAACGGGCCAACTCTCATTGGTTCAAGGGTTTAACACTTCCATATTTTTCATTGGCTAATAGGACAGCAGCCAAACCTATAAAAGGGCTGCTGTTGCCCTAGGTGATTGTTCTGTTCAGTATGCTTAATAAAGAGTTGAAGTTCACTGTTCACTGCCTCGTCTCCGCTCCTTGCACCCATGTGCAGAATTTAACACTGGCGATGAGGGTGGGATGCGGAGACATCAGAGCTGACTGAACACTTACAGAGCACCAAACAGAGCACGTGGCTGAAGGCGCATCGACAACGGAAACCATATCCGGCGGCGCCATACCACCCGCTCCATTTGACCCGGCACAAGAAGACTGGGACTTGTATATGGACCAGTTCCAGATGTTTCTGGAGACCAACAACTTGAAAGACGCAACTACGGGGAAAAAGCGAGCAGTGTTCCTGACCCATTGTGGGCCTGCCGTCTTTAAGATGGCCAAGGCACTAGCAAAACTGGCTGAGGTGAAATCCATGGACTGGGACGTCCTCGCGCCCCTTCTACGAGCCCACTATGCACCCGCCGTACCAGCGCTTGTCCGAAGACATGAGTTTTATCAGAGGGACCAATGGAAAGGAGAGAGCGTCGCAGGTTTCATCACAGACCTCCGGAACCTGGGAGGCCTCTGTGGGTTTGCAGACCTCAAAGAAGCTCTGAAAGACCGAATAGTTCTGGGATTAGATGATCACATGGCGCAGAGCAAGATCATGGCCAAAGGGGACATCGATCTTGCCGATGTCATCAAAGTCGCTACTGCAGCAGAAGCAACCAGGAAGTCAGCCACCCGAATGCGCCGCACCAACGCACCGCTCTGTCATCTCGCCAACGATACCTCACCTCGCCTAGAGAGGCACACAACAGCGGCCCACCACGAGGACTTCGAATCTCCATCGGATAGTGATGAGGAGGAGGTCAACCGGCTCCGGTCCGAACGCGACCAACAAAACCCGCGTAATCGAAGACTTCTGCGCCAATGCGCGGGTTGTGGGGCAAACCACCCACGATCAGAATGCAAATTCCTCGACGTGCTCTGCTATTCCTGTGGGAAAAGAGGCCACATCGGGAAGGTCTGTAGAAGCAAGCGAGGATCCAGCCCAAATCGGAGAGAAAACAACTACCGCCAGACCACAGGGAATCTTCCTGTGAGTCGGGAACGCATGAACCACTCCTACAGAAATAAAACACTTGCCACTTCAACGAGACGGGAAGAGGCACACCAAACCATTACCATCAGTCACACTTCATCGTTAGATGCAAAGAAGATCTGAGGGTCACCATCGAAAACCTGCACTTCTGATTGGCCGATAATAGCGACATCGGATTGGTCCTTTCTGGGAAATCTGATTGGCTGTTAACGGGCCAACTCTCATTGGTTCAAGGGTTTAACACTTTCATGTTTTTCATTGGCTAATAGGACAGCAGCCAACCCTATAAAAGGGCTGCTGCTGCCCTAGGTGACTGCTCTGTTCAGAATGATTAATAAAGAGTTGAAGTTCACTGTTCACTGCCTCGTCTCTGCTCCTTGCACCCATGTGCAGAACTTAACAACACCCCTCCGCCAATTGGACATTATGTATAAAAAGCAGCAGCAAGCCACCATAACTAAATGAAATCATTACATCAATCAAAATACCAAAGACAATTGTGTCTACCTATTTTACCTGATCCTCTTACGCCAGACAGTTCTTCTCTTAACTCTGTGCCAAAGCAATCCATTCACAATCGTTAAATCAGGGTGAGCTATGTCTTTCTTGGGACAATTCAGTGATGCAAAAGAAACACTAACAACACTATGTTCCCAATCTGTTTTATGAAACTTGCTTCCAAAAAATTGAAATAACAACTTGGAATGATTTTCTGTCTCCTAAAATATTATCTTCGCTATTCTTGGTGTGTGTGTGTGTGTGTGTGTGTGTAGGGGGCTAAGAGATCCCACATTTCTGCACCATGGAGGGCATTTCTTCATTTCTACAAATTCCACATCCCAATTCAGTCAAAATCCCATTCTCCATTTATCGGCTGGTTGTACCTTCTAAACTTAAAAGAAAAAGAGAAGAAAAAAAAGCAACTGCTACCAGGAAACACTTTTATGGAGCACTTGACCTGGATGGGGAGGTCTTAGCTGAAGCTGGGTATCAGATAAGACAAACTGCCAATCAGAAAATTGGCAGCTGATAAGCAATGCAAGTGGAAAAATACTTTTGGGTGTCTGAAATTAATATGCTCAGGTCCTAAAAATGGATAACAGTATGAGAACACAGAGGTGGGACAGTTTCTTGAGCAGTGTAAAGATCACATCTACAAGGATGTAAACACTTAATGATTTTTCATGAGAAAAGAGATTTAAAAAGTGTATGAATATACACTATTGCTTAATGCATATGTATGTGTGATGTCCATTTTACTGGTATTTTAATATACTTTACAGACGAAAGATATTATTCTAAAAATTACCTTCTCCAGCTTTGTGCCTTCACAAAATTGGATTCAACTTCTTTTATTGTTTGCTTTCTCAATTGTTGGATAGGTTGCCCTAATAGAGTTACATCTTCTATTGATTAATTTAACTGCATTGATTAAGTTTCCATATTTCCTTTTAGCTAAATGCTTTTTATTGTTTTCAAGCTGTAAAAAACATTGAAAGTGTGAGGCAGAGGCAGTTACAAATTCTGATTTGTTTTTTGACTAGGTTGATCTGTTATCATTAGTTGCCTTGATATACTCTCTCTCTCTCTCCCTCTCCCCCCCTCTCTCCATGTGTGTAAAGAAAAGCAGAACAGAACATTTTCAATCATGCAAGGTGCTGAAATATGACAGATGATTTCCATGAGATCTAAATAATTACATGCAGGAAGGATTAGACAACCTTATTGTCTTCAAGCTTTTTGAACACAAGGAGGCATTAATCTGAAAGGATCATACATTTCACTTTAATTTTGTTATATCTATAGATTGTGATTTCCCCTCCAAAGAGTACCTGCTATTTTAGAGTCCATTGCAGATATGTCCAGTGGCCACAGTTACGAAAGATGCATATGTGGTCATAGGTGGCCCATGGACTAGAGTTTGCCACCACTCTCTTGTTCCAAGTTATGATATTAGATTGGCTTTCTCTTACTGAATGTATTATTCAGTTCTGTTTTATCACATGCAATCATCCAGATTTTATATGTGCATGCTAAGAATTGAGAAATGCAGCTTCTTAAAGCTAGAGGGCATAGGAGACACAGAATGTATGAGAGAAATATTTAGTTAAACAAATTGAGTAGGCTCCTTATGAACCTTTTCTGATTTTATTCAGAACATCATACATACCTTATACTATAGTTAAGACATTCTATTTTCCAGAGAAAAATGCACTGACTGGTTTTCTGGAATTTTAAACTATCTTATCCTATGCAGTAAAAAAGTCAACATCCTATGTTACATTGAGGTTTTTGATGTAGTGCTATGTTCTATGTAATCCTAAATTCTATGTAAGCAAGGTTGCTTGGCTGTATTTGATCAGAAAAGATTCTGAACTACAATTATAGGCCAGGAACACTTTGTAAAAAGGATTAAAAGGGTTACTTCATAAAATGGAGGAAGGAGATATTAAATTTTTCCCAGAGTTTGGGAAGCTCTGTGTACAGGGATGCAGAGACTGAGGTACTGCCAAGTATTTCTCCACCTTTTTTAATCAATAGAGATACAGAGATCTAAAGCTATTTCATACAAAAATTAATACATATCAATTTTTCAGTCATGTAAGAGTATTTCTGATTTCTGAGTTTTTAGCATCACTAGAATATATAGCAGGTACAGAGGAACAAATAACCATGGGGTTGGCCAGTCTCTTGAGAGCCCCCTGTAATAATCCAATGTTAAAATGCCATCTTAGAATTCTCTGCCCCCCTTATGATGTTTAACTGACTTTATTGTATCATTAAAAAAAGTAACCTTAATTTTAAGTTTAATTTAATGCTAATTTTTCTATGTTGTTTTACTCATCTGTTATATTATTTGTTTAGAAATATGAAATATAAATCAATCAATCATACGTTGCATATCTGATCAAATGCATGGTATGGCCATACTATATATTTTTTGTTTTGTGAGCAGTTTTGATGTAGATGTCACGAAGTTGACCCTGATATTTTTTCCCCCATATGAATTTCTTCACATAATAACATAGTAACACCGGTGTTTTGCAAACTTGGCAACTTTAAGATATGTGGACTTTAGCTTACAGAATCCTGATTGGGGACTTCTGGGAACTGAAGCCCACACATCTTAAAATTGTCAAATTTAAAAAGTACTTCTCTACCCCTAAGATTTTTTTTAAAAAAATAATTCAAACCCATATCAGGTTTATACAACACTAATCTCTTCAAGCATAGTTATGTAGCACTGTGATTACCAGATATCTGACAAATAGACTACTGTATAGTTACAGAATCTTTGACCATGCTTTCCTTTCTCTTTCTTTTACATCCCACAAAGCTAAGGTGGGGGAGAGTTGCTTGAGACTTTTTCATGACTCCCCACCTCTCTGGAGAGGTTCCTTCTACACCTGATGCTTCCCTAATTGTCTCTGGATTCCTTCCCCCAGGCATCTCCTGAGCTCCCTAGCTGAACTTGTGTGGTTTTGGAAACTAAATGGGATTGGGCCTGGATAGGATATCGATTGGAGACTATTAGAACAGTGGCAGAGTAATCCAGGAAGCCAAAGAGAGTGGCAGCCTACTTCCAAAAATTACCAATATATGGATCTTTCCAGGACCTCACTAGAAATGGAGCTTGACAAAGAAAACTATATTAAGACAGAAGTAAAATCTTTCTTTCTTTCTTTCTTTCTTTCTTTCTTTCTTTCTCTCTCTCTCTCTCTCCCTCTCTCCTTCCTTCCTTCCTTAATTCCTTCCTTCCTTCCTTCCTTCCTTCCTTCCTTCCTTCCTTCCTTATGGCTTTCTCTATAGCCATTAATAAGTGATAGGCCTTATTAAATGCAAGCCTTCAAAAGCTTTATCTCCTGCTTTGTAAGAATCAGATATAGCTGAAGTTACCACAGCAGGTTAAGGCTTTCATTTAGTCAGCTGGTAGCTATACATAACATTTATTTTCTAAGTACTCCTGCAATACATTTTTGTCTGTCTACTTCTGTACCTGTCTCTCTATCTCTGTTTCTATCTCTCTTTCTGTTGTGTGTTTGTTTGTGTTTGTAAAGATTTAAGTCTATGAACAATATGAATGTATTCCTCAGAAAATGCTTAAATTGATTATATTCACAAACTCAGCAGATAATGGAAACTTTTCTCACTATGTTACAAGCCTGATGCCTTCAAAGTTACTCCAAGAAGAATTGCATGGTTTGAGAAATAAAGAATTCATGATGACTTAAAGCAGGTCTTGGAGTCTTTATATTCTGTGGCACATTCATAGTGAGACACAAATATGAAAAGGCCTGAGAATTCTCACTGGTGCATCAGACAAGAAGCTATAAACACAAATTCCCTCAGCAATGTCTTATTTGTTACAAGATAGAGAAAAAAACCCTGAAAGGAAATGCAATTATGGTATAACTTTTATTTCTTATTCCTCTCCAATTATTGCAGCATAACACTGTGAAACAGACCCTCTAGTTTCTGAAGGCAGGCAGTGTAATAGTAGAATCAGTTTCTTTTTATATTTATTGTTTTATTGCTTTTAAAATAATGAAAGAGAAATGGGAAAAAAACCCCACAAGGACAAATACATAGATTATCAGAGAAAAGAAGTGTTTTTTTTAAATGAAAAAATACAAGAAAAAAGCCTGATGATGGTAGATGAGATGCTGCAGAAACTTTAAAAGCACAACTATAATGACGTGGGAAAATACCCAAACAAAGCCCAATCCACTCACAAGTAATAAGTACAATCAGCCCTTCAATTCATTGGTGAAAGGGGCCTTACATTTGTACACTTATCTTCAAAAGATAGATTTTAAAGACTCCTATCTATTGATATCTGAAAAAGCCTCTCTCTATTTTTTAATTTACATAATATATTATAGTAGGAACATTTAACTTCTCTGTGGAATTTATGAAACAAAGAGGAATATAAAATTAATAGATGCCATAATGTCTTATGGAAGACTACAAGGATTTCAAGATAGGAAAGCTAATATGAAAAGGCCTGGGAAGTCTCACTGGTGCATCAAACAAGAAGCTATAAACACAAATACCTTCAGCTATGTCTTATTTGTTACAAGATAGAGAAAAAACCTGAAAGGCAATGCAATTATGATATAACTTTTATTTCTTGTTCCTCTCCAAATATTGCAGTATAACACTATGAAATAGACCCTATAGGAATGCTAAGGATATCGGATTATGGAGTCCAAAGAAACTATAATTTCCACGAAAATGGAAAATTAGCTTCTCATGGAGAAATCTGCGTTAAGGCATACAGATAATTAAAACACTTCCTATCCAAAAGTTTATTTATTCTACATTTTTTTTGTTCCTCATCCTAAGCAGATAAAAAAGTGGCTAACAAAGGCATAAATGCAAAAACAAAAACCTAAAAATGGAAAAAAAAACAATAAAACAATTTAAAAGAACAATAAAAGGTAAAAATACCCAGTCAATACTGTTAAGCCTGGGTTCCCCAACCAGGGTTAAGGAGACAAGCTAAACAGAATATGCAGCGTTAGTCAGATAGGCACACAGATAAATGAGTGAGATAAGTTTGTATGCTTGTTAACATACAGTAAAAATAACAGATACGCTTGTGCTATCAAAAATATAGTTTATTCCATTTAGAGTTTATAGCATAGTCAAAATAACAGTCCATTAGTCATGTATCGTTTTAGTCAGTCCATTCAAGGATATTCAATTAGCAAAGTCCGTGTAGAATATCCAATGTCAGTTCACTTACAAATCTATCCTTTCTCTCTCCCGCTCCAGTAGGGGAAAAATGCAGTCTTCAGTCTATCCAGTAATTAGGGATCATCAAGCCAGAGAGAGCAAGCTGCCGTTGTCTTGCTTCTTTTATGGTGCTATTACAACCACTCCCTTAATTACAGTCCTACAGTTAAAGTTGCAGACACTTTAACTAATAATGATAACATATGTATTATTTTACCTAAACCAGTTAGGGTAAACAATGTTATCCCTAACATTCTCCCTTTTTAGGTAATAATAGTACTATTTACATCTTTAAATCATATTTGTTACAACTCTCTTTAAACTTAATTACTCCTTGAGCTTTTGTAAATTGGTCTGCAATGTTTTCTTCTGTCATGCAGTATTCCAACTTAATTAGCCCATTCTTTACAGATTCTCTAACATTTAAGTATCTTAAATCAGAATGCTTTGATCTAGTTTTTAAAGCAATATTAGTAGCAAACTTTATGGCAGCCTGGTTGTCCTCGTACACAATAATGGAATCTTTAACAGTTACACCCATGTCTAATAATAACTGTTTGTGCAAAATTAAGTCAGTGCATAGTAATGACAGACATGAAAATTCCGCTTCCATCGTGGACAAGCTAATATGCTGTTGTCTGATTGACCTCCACCCTATTAGTGTCTTACCAAATAATATAGCCATCCCAGATGTTGATTTTCTAGTGTTTATGTCAGTAGCAAAACTTGCATCTGCATAGGCACTAAGACTCAAATCACCCTTTGGTTCTATATACAATGCATGGTTCATTGTTCCTTTAAGATATCTTAAAATTCTTTTTAATGATTGCCAATGACATTGATGTGGAACTGAATTAAAACGTTCCAGCTGATTTCCACTATAAGCTATATCTGGCCTAGACCAATTGCTTATATATGATAAGCTACCAATCAAAGATTGATATATAGACTTATCAAATTTGGGACTTTGATCATCAGTTTGGCAAACTTCCTGACTCATTGGAGTCTTTGCCGGTTTACAAAGTTCCATTTTATACGTTTTAATTAATTGGCAAATTTTATCTTCTTGAGATATCTTAAAACCATTTTTTGTTTTGTTAATTGTCAATCCTAGATACTTTTTAATTTCCCCTAAATGCTTTAATTTTATCTTTTTGGCTAATAATGATATAATCTCATTAGCTTCATTATTAGTCTTAGTTATCAAAGCAATATCATCTGTAAATAATAACAATAATGACACCGTTCCATTATTTTCTCTTTTAAACACACATGGATCTGCTAAACCAGATTTAAAACCTATACTGTTTAACTCTTTCACAATATATTGGTTCCACTCAAAACCAGATTGTTTCAACCTGTAAAGACTCTTTTTGAGTTTCCAACAATCATTACTATTTACTTTATTGTCTTTTATAATAACTGGCTTTTTCAAATATATAGTGTGCTGCAATGGTGCATGCAAATAAACAGTTTCTACATCTAAATGGTTAATGACATAGTTTTTCTTAGCTGCCCACACTAAAGCTGCTCTCAAAGATGTTGCCTTAAGAGTTGGTGCGAAAACTTCATCGTAATCAAATGTAGTTTGATTAAATCCTTGAGCTACCAACCTAGCTTTATGGGAAATAGTCCCATCATTTCTAGTTTTTACTTTAAATATCCATTTGCAATTTAGTTCTTTTTCCATTGCCTTTTGCCAATTCTCCTGATCCTTAGCAGGATACATCCTAAGTTCAGCTACACTAGTTGGAACTTTAGTTACTTGGCAAACTATACTTGCTTGATACCTATCAGGTGGTCTAGTTACACATGTAGTAGGTCTAGGTATTACAGGACTTACAGGTGGACTTTCATTTATTAACTCTTCTTGATTATCTAACTCTTCCTGATCAACTGTTTCCTCTTGTTCTGGTCCTATTTGCTCTTCGTGGACTTCTTCTTTAATTGGACTCTTCTTATAACTAGTCTGATCTTTTTGCCTTTTGTAGGGTTCAATAATTACTTCGTTATTTAAATCTTGCTCTAATCTATTCCATCCTACATGTTCTAGGAATTTAGCACTAGCACTGGTGTAAACTCTAGATGTACCTGGTTCCCAGAATCTATAAGGTCTGTGATTAGATTCATATCCTACAAAAAATAATCTTTTAGCTCTATGCTGTCCTTTGTGTCTGAGTTGTGAAGGGATATGCACCCATGCTGGTGCTCCAAATGTGTGCATGTAACTTAAGTCAGGTTTTGTACCATGCCACAGTGTGAATGGTAATTCACCTGTTGTTGAATTAACAACATTATTTAATATATGATTACCACACATTATTGCTTCTCCCCATAAATTGTTAGGTAATCCTGAATCAGACAACATAGTACGTGCCATTGATTGTAGTGTTTGGCCTCGTCTCTCTATAAAGGCATTATATTGTGGCCTCTTTGGTGCAGACTTTTTATGTTGAATACCTAACATCTTAAGTCTATTTTGGAATTTATTATTTGTAAATTCCGCACCATTATCTGTTATAAGAGTTACAAATTTCTTTTTAGTTTTCCTTTCTGCAAATTTAATCCAATTAAAGAGATTTAGATACGTTTCAGTTTTGTTCTTCATGAAAAAAACAAAACCCATATCTAGAATAGTGGTCCATTATACTTAATATGTATCGAGCTCCTCCTACACTTGGTTTTTTTGGACCTATTAAATCGGCAAATACTACCTCTAAAGGTTCTTTGGTAGTAAATCCATCAACTCTATTAGCCAGTATGACCTTGCTTTGATTGCAAGCATAACATTGCAAATACTTATTACAAGGTTTCAAACCTATTCCTTTAGATAGTTGAACAGTTCTCTTAAGCATTTTAAAATTTAAATGCCCTAGCCGTCGGTGTAACAAGTGAATACATTCATCATGAGGTTTCTTATTATCATAAACCATGTTAGCCACCTCTAAACCATTATCATTTAAAACATATAATTCACCTCTTAAAGATGCAGTAATTTTCTTATCTTCTTTCTCAATTACGCAGTTATCTCCCTTAAAGGTAACTACATATCCTAGTTTAACCAAAATTCTAACTGAAATTAAATTAAACTTAAGTTAAGTTGTGGTACATATAACATTTTTACATTCTTTTTTATAAAAGAACAATATGCTATACCTTTAGCTTTCAGTTTCCAGCCATTGGCTAACGATATCTGCTGTGTACTCTTGGACATTTTAATAAATTTTTTGTTATCATTTGTTATACAGTGGGATGCTCCACTGTCAACCACCCATAAATTATTTTTTACAGCTCTGTTAATATACATGGCTAACTCTAAATTTTTATTTATCTTTTGATGACTTTTAGTATTCTGGTCAGTGTTCTGGAGCTTTGCTCTTTTTACAAATCTTGCCAAATGTCCTCTTCCTCCACAATTAAAACACTTTTTAATTGCGTATGCAGTAGGAGATTCAATATCTTGTTTTTGAGGTTGCTCCCTCCTTAACTCATCTTTTTCAAGTCTTCTTCTTGCCTCTTCAATCAATCTGCCAGTTATATCAGTTAAAGTTAAACTTTCCTTTGGCAATATTTCAAGAGAAGTGACATAGTTATCATAACTTTCGTTTAGTGATGATAGAATTATGTAGACTTGGTGTAGTTCAGAGAAAATAAGCTCTTTCTCGTGCAGTTCTTGAAAAATGCTTTTTATAGAATTCAAATGACTAAGCATATCACTATTCGTCTGGAGATGCGTTCTGAAAAGCTTCCGTGTTAGATTTATGTGAGCACCAACGTTATCTCGGACATAAATCCTCTTCAGCTTCTGCCAACACCCAACAGCTGTTTGCTCTCCACGGATATGAACAAGTTGCTAGTCAGACAGTGTTAGTCCTATTATGCAAAGAGCTTGTTCATTTTTTTGCTTCAAGTCTTTTATTTTTTGTCTATCTTCCTCAATCTCTGGATACCATTCCTCTATGTTTGGTGGATTTTCAATTATGTTCCACAGACCTTCTCTTCGTAGAAGTAGACTACATTTCATAGACCATGATACATAGTTTATTCCATCCAACTTGGATATCAAGGACGAACTTTGTAGATTGACTTGTGCCATGTTTTCTTATATGGATATAAAACTATAATTAATAAAACACAGCTGTCTGTTTACTGTAATGTATAACAACACAAACTCTCACTTTTACATAAATCTGTTTTATCCTAGTTAAACTGACTTTGCAGCCTCTGGGCCCATAACAAGTGTTAAGCCTGGTTTCCCCAACCAGGGTTAAGGAGACAAGCTAAACAGAATGTGCAGCGTTAGTCAGATAGGCACACAGATAAATTAGTGAGATATGTTTGTATGTTTGTTAACATACAGTAAAAATAACAGATACGCTTGTGCTATCAAAAGATAGTTTATTCCATTTAGAGTTTATAGCATAGTCAAAATAACAGTCCATTAGTCATGTATCGTTTTAGTCAGTCCATTCAAGGATATTCAATTAGCAAAGTCTGTGTAGAATATCCAATGTCAGTTCACTTACAAATCTATCCTTTCTCTCTCCCGTTCCAGTAGGGGAAAAACGCAGTCTTCATCCAGTAATTAGGGATCATCAAGCCAGAGAGAGCAAGCTGCCGTTGTCTTGCTTCTTTTATGGTGCTATTACAACCACTCCCTTAATTACAGTCCTACAGTTAAAGTTGCAGACACTTTAACTAATAATGATAACATATGTATTATTTTACCTAAACCAGTTAGGGTAAACAATGTTATCCCTAACAAATACAAGACAAACTGGGCTCCACATACATACTGTCCTGAAAGCTTGAGAGAACAGGCAACTTTTTAAGATGAAAATTTCATCTTTTGTGTTTATGATATGTAGTTACTAATGGGACATATTGCTAACAAGTTCAGCTGCTAAGGAACACAAAACCCTCATATTTTGAGATTTCAATCTTATATTAGTATGATTAAAATATTGGACCAGGGTTAGGAAGACTCAGGTTCGAGTTCCTATTTGATCATGGTGTTTTTCTTCTTGGCTTTTTCATTCCACTATCTTTCAGAGGGCTCTTCCTGCCTGATTACGATAACTGGAGGCCTCCATGGACTCTGTTGAGGTGTAGGATTGCAAGCTTAGCTTGTGCATATAAAGCAGAGGTCTTCAAACTTGACAGCTTTAAGATTTGTGGACTTCAGCTCCCAGAATTCCTCCTCCAGTCATGTTAGCTCAGGAATTCTGGGAGTTGAAGTCCACAAGTCTTAAACTTCCCAAGTTTGAAGACCTCGAATAAAGGGAGGGTTTTTTTTGTAGACCTTGAGATACTCTGTTTGGAGCTAATGGGGCTCTTTGCCATGTCTATGTTCTTGTCTATAAGGATCACTTCCATATTCCCTATTCCACGCCATTTGCAGAAGATACGTTATTTATTATATAACACTCCACTCAGGCTGATTCCAGCATTAAGGAAAGTGAGGCAGTTACTCCAAGGAGGAGATGCTGATTGGCAGAGGAAGTTGTGACATGAGGGTGAATGAAACTGGGTGTGCATCAGACGTCCATTTTCTGACTCAAAAACCGACTTTTGTGCAGTGATAAGGTGGTTTCATTGTTACCGTGGAAATAAGATGGCCCTGACTACTGTTACTTAACAATGGTACAATGAAAACGGGTATATACGAAGAAGTTTTAAAATACAGAGTGTTGTATATGTATAATGATTAATAAAGTGTGAGCTTGGAGTAAGTGCAGGGTTCTGGCCCTGCACATCTGATTGGTTGTTAAGCGGCCGGACCGGATTGGCCTGTTCCGGGGAATCCGATTGGCCCTTAACAGAGAGTTCCTATTGGTTCTAAGAGCTAGCGTTCCTAGCTCGTTATTGGTTAAAAGTTACAGGGTTTGCCTATATAAGGTGGGTTCAACTGCTGTTAAAGTGAGAAGTCAGGATGTAAATAAAGAGCTGAAGTTCACCATTCAGAGGCTTGTCTCCATTCTTTCTCGCCCATGCTCAAAACATAACACAGAGCTATTTTGTACAATATATCCAGATTTTGTTTCATTCTTGCATTCATGCCTTGTACGTCTGACAAATAAAATGACTTTAGCCCAAGCCTTTAATTTTACTAGGCTAACATCTTGTAGAGAGACAGTTTATTTTTCAAGGGACAATTACTAAGCTAAGAAAAGAAAATGCTGTTCGATGCATTTATATTGGCTTCTCTAATTATATACATAGTACTTTTCTTTTTTCTTTTTCTTGAGACTGGGCTTTTCACTTCTTAAAAATATCATTGGGTGTGCCCCTGTCTGCCTTTATGCTGGAAACCTAGAATTTCCACATGTGGTATCATTTACTTGTTTCAAAAGTTACAAAAACAAGTATGCTGTGGAACATGCTTGAAAAGAAGTTTAGATAAAGCTGCAGGGCCATACCTCTGCAGTATAGTGTGTGAGTCTTGGCTTCAGAGTTGTTTCTTTCCATGGATGTTTGAGATATTTTCTACAGAGATTCCCTTTACCTTACTTTTATGAGAAAGAAAAGAAGAAGGCTCAAAGAGGGAGAAGTGGGGAAAAAATGGCCCACATAACCAAGAGTTTCTGATCCTTTGCCCATTCAGAGTGGCTTTCTAGAAACCTAATGTCTTCAATCATCATTTTGGCCTTGGTGGGTATAGCTGATGTAAGTTCTGATAGCATTCCAGAGAAAGCCAGATTTATAATGGGTGCATAAGGAAAGACTGAGCAGTAATTGCTAAGAAAAGTAGCATTGGTATACGAAGGAACAAGGAAAGTATTTGTTTCAAAGGAAGAAGTTACAGAAGTTGCTGTGAAGTGTTCAGAGGCAGTGTAACCTAAATGTTGGTGGATAAGAGAAAAGAGGGTGTGTAAATGCATTCTGTTGTGTCCGCGAAATGATGCCAGGAGTCGGTGACTTAGTGCAAAGCTCTTTATTGATCTGCTGGAACCGAACTGGCGAAAGGAAAAAAGCCCGCGGCTTTTATTCCTTTCGCCGCGGCGGCCGCGGTCAATGGCATCGCTTTGAATCTCCCGTGGTTTGAACGGACCAATCGCGGGAGATTCCTAGCGAGCCAATCGGCGCGGCTCGCCTGACCAATCGGAGAGCCCCGCGCTTTGGCCAATCAAAGCGCGGGGATCTCGAGTATGTTAATGAAGGACAGAACACCCCTCCCCTCTTGGTTCAGTCCTTACGTTGCGTAGTCACGTAGGTAGGCGGGGCTCCGTCTGGTCCTACTTGACCTGCGCAACTCAGTTGTAGGCTGGATCCCGGCCGGTTCGGTCGGGATCTCCGTTGCTCCTGCTGCTTTTTGTGGGAACCGGCTGGTCGATCGGGCCGGTCCTTTCTCCGTAGCTCCCTCCTGGGCCTTCCGGGTTGGTTGAGCTACGGGTTTCGCCGCTCCCGCTCGGTCTTTCCGGGTCGGTCGAGCTGGCTTGGCTGTTCCTTTCTGGCGAGGGGTCGTGATGGCTGCGTTCCGGTGAGTATTGCTGGTTTATTTTTCTTTGGATTCAGTCCCCTGGGTATTCCCTCTCCCCTTGGCTTGTGTTACGGGGGTTGGGTTCGTTTGTTTGTGCGTCGGCGGTTTGTTGGTTTGCGGTTCTTGACCTAAGTTGGTCGATGTGGCGTTTCCACGCTCGTCCGTCTGCTGTTTGTAGCCGGTACGAGTGTGGGCCTGTTGCTTGGGTGATGACGGCTGGGATCCATAGAGGGTCTCCCGTCAGGTTTTTTGCATATACGGGGTCCCCGGGTGCGAAAGTTCGGTGTTTGGTGCTTGAGTCTGGGGGCCTCTCCGGGTTATACGTAGGGTGTAACCTGTCGAGTGGGGACCTTAGCTTTCTACCCATTAGTAGTTCGGCTGGGCTTTTGTTGGTTGTGGTATTCGGGGTTATGTGTTGGGTGAAGAGTAGTCTGTTGATTTTCTCTTGGATCTCCCCGTGGTCTATTTTCCGGATGATCTTTTTAGTGAATTGGACCATCTGTTCCGCCCTACCGTTCGCCGCCGGGTGCGCCGGTGCTGTCAGTGCATGGCGGATGCCCCTTTCCGCTAGGAATTTTTCGAATTCCAGCGAAGTAAACTGGGGCCCGTTGTCGGAGACGACGACGTCTGGGAGGCCGTGTGTTGCAAAGAGTTTGCAGAGTTCTTTGGTCATGGCCTCCATGGTTGTCGTCTTCATGTTGCTTACCTCCAGCCAGTTGGAGAAAGCATCAACTGTTATGAGGACGGTGTGTCCTTTTGTGGGCCCGGCGAAGTCTATATGGATTCTAGACCAAGGTCCCCTTGGGGCTTCCCACTCTAGGACGGGTGCTGTGGGTGGGCTGGGCCTCGTTTCCTGGCATCGTTGGCACCTAGCTACCCAGGCCTCTATTTGTTTGTCCATCCCTGGCCACCAAGCGTAACTTCTGGCCAGGGCTTTAGTCCTCACGATGCCAGGGTGCCCCTCGTGCAGCATTTCCAAAACCTTCCCCTGTAGCTTTTCCGGAATGACCACCCTGTCCCCCCATAGTATGCACCCTTTTAACAACGAGAGTTCCGTTTGGCGGTTTCGGAACGTTTTGACGGACTCGTCGTTGTCCCTTTCCGGCCACTCTTTCTCCACCCAATGCAACACCCGCGCCAGATGTTTGTCTTTATTAGTCTCTCGGGCAATGTCTGACGCGGTTATGGGCAGGTTGGGTAGAGTCTCTATGCTGAGGGTGGTCGTTGTGGGTGCTGGGTCGGTGTCGGGTTCCGGTAGCGGCGAGCGGCTTAAGGCGTCTGCATGGGAGATCGTCTTACCCGGTCTGTGTATGAGTTCGTAGTTGTAGGCTGCCAGGAACTCGGACCACCTTGTCATTCGGGGAGACAGAATGTTCGGGGTGGCCCGGTTCCCTGCAAGGATTCCCAGCAGCGGCTTGTGGTCTGTTATGATGGTGAAAGTCCGGCCGTAGAGGTATTCGTGGAATCGTTTTATGGCGGCAACTATAGCCAGAGCCTCTTTGTCCAGTTGGCTATAGTTCCGCTCCGGTTTGGTGAGGGTCCTTGAAAAGAACGCGATGGGAGCTTCTTTTCTGTTGGGAAGGGTATGGCTGAGGACAGCGCCGACGCCGAAGGGTGATGCATCGCATGTGACGGCCAGAGGTAGGGTCTCGTTGAATTGTATGAGGACGGCGTCGGAGGTGAGGAGGTCCTTCGTTCTTTGGAAGGCGGCTTGCTCCCGTTTCCCCCAAGTCCAGGTCACCGCCTTGTCCAGGAGCCTATGCAAGGGCTCCGCCGCCGTCGCCTTTTGGGGTAGGAAAACATTGTAAAAGTTCAGTAACCCCAAGAATGCTTGTAGTTCAGTCTTTGATTTAGGGGTGGGGGCTTCTTTGATGGCCTTGATTTTTTTGCTTGTGGGGTGAATGCCGTGCCGGTCTAGGAGGTAGCCCAGGAATTCCACTCATTCCGTGCAAAGCTGGCATTTTTCCCTCTTTACTTTTAGTCCCGTCTCTTTAAATTTAGTTAGGACCTCCCTTAGTCGACCTTCTAGTTCGGCTTGGTTGGCTGCCGACACTAGGACGTCGTCGAAATAAGGTACCACCCCCTTGATACCTTGCAATAGACTCTCCATTAGGCTCTGGAACATGCCCGGGCCACGCTGACTCCGAATTGGAGTCGGTTGCATTTGAATGCACCCCGGTGGGTGACAATGGTCTGTGCTTCTGCCGTTTGCTCGTCGACCGGCAACTGTTGGTATGCCTGGGCGAGATCGAGCTTGGCGAAAACCTTGCCTCCTCCCAGTGAGTGCAGTAGGTGTTGCACTACTGGGACGGGGTAGGCGCTTTGTTGCAGCGCGCCATTTAGGGTGGCCTTATAGTCCCCACAGATTCTCGCCGACCCATCGGGCTTGATCGGGGTGACTATGGGGGTCTCCCACCGGGCGTGGTCTATGGGCTGCAGTACCCCTTGTTTGACGAGCTTATCAATTTGCTCGTCTATTTTGGGTTTCAGTGCGAATGGCACCCGCCTTGGTTTCAGGCGTTTGGGGGGGACGTTAGGGTCTAGGTCGAACGATATAAGGGGCCCTCGGTACTTGCCTAGGTTTCCGTCGAAGACCTCTTGGAACTCCCGGGCTAGTTGCTGCTCCCAGCCGTCGTCGGTGATGTGGTTGACTCCCGTGAGGGCGATGTCGAGCGGGGTGAACCATTGCAGTCCCAGTAGGCTTGGGTGGTCGCGGTCGACGATCGTTAGGGGGAGTCGTTCGGTGCGCCCCTTATACGTTATGTTAAAGCTTTTGGTGCCGACTACCGGGATGCGGTTTCCCTGGTAGTCCTTTACAATGAGTCTCTGGTTGTCTACATTCCTTCTTTGGAGGGTAGGCACCAACCGCTTTATCTCGTGCCATGCAATCATGGAGAGGTAGGACCCGGAGTCCACCTCCATTTTGCACGGCTGGCCCTCGATGCGTACCTCGACGTGGACCTTCCGGGCGTCGTTGGTGATGGCGTGGCTGATGGTGACCGTCTGGTGGGTCTCCTCTCTCCGCCGGTTGTCGCCGCCTCGCGAGGATCGTCCGTTCCGGTCCCATCGGCTGTCCGAGGGGCGATCTCTGGTCCGGGGTGGTGTGCTCTCCCTCCTCCAGTCGCTCTGGTCCCATCGAGCCGGACTGCAGTTTTTCTTCAGGTGGCAAACCCGGGCGATGTGCCCCTTTTTGTCGCAATGCCGGCAGATTGAATCGAAAAACCGGCATTCCGACCTGGGGTGGTCGCCGCCGCAACCGGCACAGTTGGTCCTTGACTTACGACCTCTCCGGTTCCGTTGGTCGTGCCCTGTCTGGAGTCGATGGATGTCCTCCTCATTATCGGACGTGCTGGATGCCGAGTGGAAATCGCCCTGGTGTGTTGTCGTCTCGGTTTTTGGTTCGGTCGACCTCGCTGGGTTGTTGTTTCCACCGCGGTCCCTCGTGTCCAGTCTGCGCATGCTATCGGTGGAAGTTCGGGTTGCTTCTGCGGCAGCGGCTGCGGTGAGGGTGTCTGCTAGGCTGATGTCGCCCTTAGCCATCAGCCGGCTCTGGAGAGCGGGGTCCCACAGACCGAGCACGATTCGGTCTCTCAGAGCGTTGTTTAGGTTATCAAATTCGCAGAGCCCCCCTAGGCGCCGCAGCTCGGCGACGAAGTCGCTGAAGCTCTCACCCGATCTCTGGTCCCGCCGGTAGAACTCGTTGCGCCGGATCAGGATGGGTACCTCTGGGGCGTAGTGTCACCGAAGGATGGGTTCGAGGACGTCCCAGTCCATGGCGGTCGCATCGGCGGGCTTGGCCAATGCTTTGGCCATCTGGAAGACCTCGGTCCCGCAGTGGGTGAGGAAGACGGCGCGTTTCAGTGGGCCCGAGGCGTCCTTCATGCCGGTGCACTCGAGGTACATGCGGAATCGGTCGGAGAACGATTCCCAGTCCTCGGTGGCGGGGTTGAAGGGGGCGGGCAGTGCGATTTTCGCCATCTCGGTGCTTCGTCTGGCTTCCGTCGGACACGTGGTTCGGTTCAGGGTCTGGCTCCCACCTTCGTCGCCAGTGTTGTGTCCGCGAAATGATGCCAGGAGTCGGTGACTTAGTGCAAAGCTCTTTATTGATCTGTTGGAACCGAACTGGCGAAAGGAAAAAAGCCCACAGCTTTTATTCCTTTCGCCACGGCGGCCGCGGCCAATGGCATCGCTTTGAATCTCCCGCGGTTTGAACGGACCAATCGCGGGAGATTCCTAGCGAGCCAATCGGCGCGGCTCGCCTGACCAATCGGAGAGCCCCACGCTTTGGCCAATCAAAGCGCGGGGATCTCGAGTATGTTAATGAAGGACAGAACACATTCTCTGAGTTGAGGTAAGAGCAAAAAGGCTCATTCCACTGAGAGTTACCAGATATCAGAACAGGCAAAGACACAATAGGTTCTGGACACAATAACTATTTAGCTTTCTTGGCATATACAACAAAAATTATGGTGAAAAAAACTGCCAAAAATTACTCAGGCCTATGTGTATATGAAATTACTCTTTCCAGCATCAAATGGACTGTTTTTTTTAAAAAAATCACAATATTTTTCCAACAAATGTTTATTTTCAAGAACCTATGCTAGCAAAAGTATAGAATTGAGGACGATGTATTTTTCAAATGTCACTACAGAAATGAATGATGAGTCATGTGATCTACAGACTAGATACAGTGATGGCTAACCTTTTTGTCATCACACGCTGAAAGTACGTGCGTGCTTGTGCGAGAAGCACACACGCATGCCTGCACCCATAATGCAATCCACACGGATTCCCCCTGCACTCTCCCATCCCCTGAGCATGCGTGTGGGACTCCCCCATGCTCCCCCTGCCTCCCCATGCATGCGTGGCAGATACCCCAAAATCAGCTGGCTGGTGGGAGACACACACACATGCGCAGTGGAACTGAGCTGGGGCGATGGCTCGCGAGCCTGCAGAGATGGCTCTGAGTGCCACTTCTGGCACGTGTTTCATAGGTTCGCCTCACAGTACTGGAATGATCAGAGATTTGAAGGGGCTGATCGGAAGCTGATTAAAGCTGGGATGAAGAAATAAATCTGAACACTATAACCTAAAAAAAATAGGTTGCCAAGTCTGTTGATGGTCCAGGTAAAGAAAGAAGCAGACAATTTAGAAGAGCACCGTGTATAACCTTTGAACGACTATTGTGAAAACAGTCTAACCTCTCCCAGCCCCCCAAAACCCCAAAACCAACAAAAGAAACACCAGAACACTGGAAAAAAAACAGATAATATTTGATTTTATGGTTAGACACCTGGATCAAAAAGAGTATCTGGTAACCCCAATTTCACTAACTTTTCTATGTATTGCTTCTTCTGTCAGGGTAATTCTTTTTTTCTCTGTCTTCTTTCTCCTCCTCTCCATTTGAAGGAATTGTCCATTCTGTGAAGGGATCAAAAAACTTGGAATCACTCTTGACAATATGCTTTCCTGATTAATTATACTGAGTCAAAGGAAAAATATTGATCCACCAGGTTAAATACAGAACGTTATTTAAAAAGGGGTGGGGGGTGGGTGGGTAAGTTCTCTATCTAGAACTTGAGAGAGTTTCCCCAAAAATTCTTTTCATCCCACTAAATGTTAACTTTGAATTAATTTAAATTCTTAGTCTAAGGTTTGAGGAAAACAAGGATAGTATCCAAAGTCAATTTTTATTCCTCTGATAGGAAGCAGAATAAAGCCTAATGAGACAGAAGTTTAAAGTGCAAAACAGATAAAGAAAAATAAGTACCTCTGAGGTTTCTCTCAAGGAGAGAAAAGGAAAAGATGGAAGTATTCTATTCTTTAGACAGGAAGCATAGATGGTCTGCTAAATACTGACTTCTGTAAATGAGCTGGAGAATTTAAACCAAAATATTATTTCCTTCCTTCCTTCCTTCCTTCCTTCCTTCCTTCCTTCCTTCCTTCCTTCCTTCCTTCCTTCCTTCCTTCCTTCCTTCCTTCCTTCCTTCCTTCCTTCCTTCCTTCCCTCCTGAGAAGTGAAACTCAGTGATGCAGATTTTCTATTAAAACATGTATACGGTATTTTCCAGAAAACTTTACTTGTCCTTTAAACATCCATCTTCTAGATCCACTTGATGGCTGTGTTTCAGTTTATAGAACAAATATTCTGCTAAATATGGACTTCAATGACTGGGCTGATGGATTCTAATCAGAGTTATCTCAACATTTGCTCTATATAACTAAAAATGGGATTGAGAGTGAAAAATAAATTAGTCAAAATTATGAATTGAACGAGAAAATCATGACCCAAGTGTAAGCAGTAAATGCAGGGGACGGTGAAAACTTTTAATCTCCCCATTAGTTCAAATGTTGGTCAAATGTTTTAAAACAAACAAGACTTTGCATTTAAGGCTAACCTGTAAATCATTCAATTGGTTATATCTCTTCCCCCTCCCCTTCCTCCGCCTCCTCCTTCTCCTCACCCTCCAAAGCATTTTATTTAATGAAGCATCATTTATTCATTAATTAAAAATGCCCATAGCATAGCTGCTGTGGCATGGTTCTTTGGAAATGAATGGAATGAAATATCAGGACTTGGGTCTTCTTGGACATTTCTTAATTCAGACAAACTGTGTTAGAGACTCTATTTCGCTTGCAGCAAATAACAGTTTCTCTATTTTGCCCTGTGGGCAGTAAACCAGAACATACATTGTGGGAAAAATTCTGTACTGATTTAGGGTTTACCTTGAGTTGAAGCTATCTAAGCTCTTGGATGAAGCTCTGGGTTCCCAGTATGTAGTGACATTCACACTTCTTGCTTTATTATGTGAAAAAGTTTGAATTGGATAGTAATTGCTTATTTGGTCAAATGAATAATGAAGAGTGATGATAAGTCTTCTGAGGCAAGCACTATGTTGGGCGCAGCCAAATTCTATCACCAATAAAAATTGACTTGTCCAACTCACCTGTTTGCTGCATACATGAAGTAAACAGTCTTTTTTTCAATATATGTTATTGGTAATTGGTGATCATTTGGTGGTTATATTAAAGAAATAGCATTAATTAATTCTCCATCTTTCAGTTGTTGAAGTGTAAAACAGGATCCGTAATGATGATAAGAAAAAGGGTGGCATTTCCTTTTCTTCAAACTGTAGATTATTGGGCAGGGATAAAAAAGAAGAAGTAATACTTATTATTTTCCAAGTATATATTCCTAAGCATGAAGTTTTTTCTGGTGGAGACAGGATGGGGCCCAACAAGCAATAATTTAGTTATTCTATTTCCTTGGATGTCAGACAAGAAATATAAAGTGGAAAGTTGGGAAAAATGAATTGTGGGTCAAGCATGGTGTTGATAGAAAGTACAATATATTTTTTATAAGTTGTGTTCATTTGCTCTTCCCTAGATAGTATTTTGAAATCCAAGAGTGACATTATTTTTTACTGAAGCCATAGTAAGAAAAATGTAACTATATTGCAAGAAGTTCTTATTGCTGCAGGGCATCTATGTCAGAATCCATGGACAAACATTTATAAGACCTGTGCATATACCAATCCATTCTGAGACTGATTTTTTTTAAATAAATTCAAGAGTGGGAATTGAGGACTAAAAAAATAATAATTTCTTTCCCACAGTGCAAAAGCGCTCAGCAGAGTCAAAACAGAGACCAGAGAAGACTTGTTTTCAGGCTAGAAAAGAGGAAATTTAAAAATAAGGCAAATAAGAACAGTAATAACTATGCTGAATTAAGTAAAGGTATCTTGTTTCCCACTGTTGGCAACTAAGATATGCATAGAAAAAAACCCACACAGGACTTGAGGACAAGAACTTTCACGGGCTGTCGTTCCTTAGCAACTACATATTATTTTGATCCAAAATGCACTATATTGTGGCTATAACTAATGATTGTCAGTGGAGACAGACAACTGCTGCTTAGAAAATAAAGGCTCTTTCAGTTACTGCTAGAACTTGACAAAGAGAACTGCCTTGCTTTGTGTTCTGTACGGACATTAACATACTTGGAAGCACCGCGCTGTGATTGGCCAAAGTGCGCGGCGATCTCATTGGCCAAGCAGGCTGCACTGATTGGCCCGTAACGAATCTCCTGTGTTTGGTGGAAACTAATCGCGGGAGATTCAAAGCTGTGCCATTGGCCGCGGCCGCTGCAGCTAGAGAATAAAAGCCGCGGCTTTTCCCTTTAAACCCCGAGCCGATCTAGGGACCTAATAAAGAGCTGAAACCAAGTCACTGGCTCCGAGTCTCCTTTCCTGCAATGGACACGACACTGGCAATGAGGATGGGATCCCGAGACTAACCCCATCAAGCACGTGTCCTGAGGAAATGAGACCAACAAGATGGCCAGCATCGCATCGCCCACACCCTTCAACCCAGCTACCGAGGACTGGGAATCATACACAGACCGATTCCTAATGTTCCTTGAAAGTAGCAACTTGAAGGATGCAACCGGGCAGAAGAAAAGAGCCGTCTTCCTAACACACTGCGGGCCCACAGTGTTCAAGATGGCTAAAGCCCTCGCGAAACTCGGGGACGTAAAGGAGTTGGACTGGGCCAACCTCGAGCCGTTGCTCCGGAACCACTATGCCCCCACCGTGCCCACCCTCATCAGGCGGCACGATTTCTACCGCTGGGACCAGAGATCGGGTGAGAGCATCAGCGACTTTGTGGCTGATCTGTGGAGCCTAGGGGGCATGTGCAGTTTCTCGGACATGGACGAGGCTTTGCGGGACCGTGTCGTGCTCGGACGCAGAGACCCAGTCCTACAAAGCTGGCTGATGGCAAAAAGCGACATCGCCCTCGCCGACACCCTTGCTGAAGCCACCGCAGCCGAGGCAACCCGGAAATCGGCGAATTGAAATCGGAGACCGGACACCAGGGAACGCACAGCAACCACCGAGTTGGGCCGGGCGACTGAGGCTCACCCAGAAGCAAGCCACCGGGAGACCACCACCCACCATGGTGACTTCCACTCCGCCTCCGACACCACGGACGAGGAAGAGGAAATTCATCGGCTCCAGTCGGGACGAGATCGGCGCAATTGGCAAAGTCGTAAGTCGGGAACTACTTGTGCCGGGTGCGGAGGTGACCACCCTCGATCGGAATGCCGGTTTTTCAACGCGATTTGCCGGCACTGCGATAAAAAAGGTCACATCGCCTGAGTCTGCCGACTGCAAAAAGCCTACAGCCCCCGTCGGTGGGACCACATCAACAGGAGACGAGATGGCACCCCCCCAGGGCCAGAGACCGCTAAGCCGAAAATTGCTGGAAACGAGATGGACAGAACCGACGAAGCGGCGAAACCCAGCAGAAAGAGGAAACCCACCAGACGGTCATCATCGGCCACTCATCTACCACAGATGCTGGGAAGGTGTACGTAGAAGTGGGCATCGAAAGCGAACCATGCAAAATGGAGGTGGATCCCGGTCCTACCTCTCCATGGTTGCCTGGCGAGAAATCAGGCAGTTGGTGCCAGAAATCCACAAGAGGAGGTTGGAAACCCAGAAACTAATACTCAGAGACTACCAGGGGAACCGCATCCCGGTAGTCGGAACCGGACACTTCGAGGTAACCTTCAAGGGCCGCTCAGCAAAGCTTCCCCTGACGATCGTGGACCGAGACCGCCCCAGCCTTTTGGGACTACAGTGGTTCGCACCACTCGGGATCGAGGTTATGGGCGTCGACCACGTCGCAGATGCCGACTGGGAGGAGCAACTGGCATGGGACTTCCGGGAAGTGTTCGATGGCACCCTAGGCACGTACTGAGGGCCCCCTATTTCCTTCAGCCTAGACCCCAGCATTCCCCCAATACGCCTAAAACCATGGCGGGTACCTTTTGCACTCCGGCCCAAAATCGACGAGCAAATTGACAAGCTCGTAAAACAAGGGGTTCTAAAACCAATCGATCACGCCCGGTGGGAGACCCCCATAGTCACCCCAGTCAAGCCCGATGGGTCGGTGAGAATCTGCGGGGACTATAAGGCCATCCTAAATTGCGCCTTACAACAAAGCGCCTACCCCGTCCCAGTAGTGCAACACCTTCTACACTCACTGAGGGGGGCAAGGTCTTTGCGCAGCTCGACCTGGCACAAGCCTATCAACAGTTGCCGGTCGACGCAGAAACCGCCGAGGCGCAGACCATCGTCACCCACTGGGGAGCATTTCGCTGTAACAGTCTCCAGTCTGGAGTAAGCGTGGCTCTGGGAATTTTCCAGAGCCTCATGGAGAGACTCTTGCAATGAATTAAGGGGGTGGTGCCCTACTTCGACGATGTACCAGTGTCAGCGGCCAACCAAGAAGAACTAGAGGGTCGTCTAAGGGAGGTACTAACCAAATTCAAAGAGGCCAGGCTAAAAGTGAAAAAAGAGAAATGCCAGCTGTACACAGAATGGGTCAAATTCCTGGGATACCTCCTAGACCAACACAGCATCCACCCAACTGCAGAAAAAATCAGAGCCATAAAAGAAGCCCCAATACCATGGAATAAAACAGAACTGCAGGCATTTCTGGGACTGCTTAATTTTTATAATGTTTTCCTGCCCCAAAAGGCGACTGCGGCGGAGCCTTTGCATTGGCTTTTGGACAAGGTGGCCACACGGACTTGGGGGAAATGTGAGGAAGCCGTCTTCAGCAAAACCAACGACCTGCTCACCTCGGATGCCGTCCTCATCCAGTACAACGAGACCCTACCACTTGCTGTCACATGCGACGCCTCACCTTTCGGCGTCGGCACCATCCTCAGCCACACGCTCCCCGATGGAAAAGAAGCACCCATCGCCTTCTTTTCAAGGACACTCACCAAACCGGAAAGAAACTACAGTCAACTGGACAAAGAGGCCCTGGCTATCGTCGCCGCAGTAAAGAGGTTCCACGAGTACCTCTACAGCTGCAAGTTTACCATCATCACTGACCACAAGCCACTGCTGGGAATCCTGGCAGGGAACAGGGCCACCCCGAACATTCTATCTCCTATAATGACAAGGTGGTCTGAATTCCTTGCCGCCTACAGCTACCGGCTCACACACCGACCCGATAAGACAATCACCCATGCAGACGCCCTGAGCCGCACGCTGTTACCGGACCTAGACACCGACCCAGCACCCATGACAGCCACTCTCAGCATAGAGACTCTGCCCGATCTACCCATAACCGCATCAGACATTGCCCGCAAGACAAATAAAGACAAACGTCTGGCGTGGGTGTTACATTGGGTTGAAAAGGGGTGGCCGGAAAGAGACGATGATGAAGCATTCAGGACATTCCGGAACCGGCAAACAGAACTCTCATTACAAAAAGGGTGTGTACTTTGGGGGGATAGAGTTGTTATTCTGGAAAGGTTACAAGGGAAGGTATTGGAGTTGTTACACGAAGGGCACCCAGGCATAGTTAGAACAAAAGCCCTGGCCAGGAGTTACGCCTGGTGGCCAGGGATGGACAAGCAAATCGAAACCTGGGTGGCAAAATGCAAATGCTGCCAAGAAACCAGACCGAGTCTCCCCGCAGCACCAATCCTGGAATGGGAAACCCCCAGGGGCCCATGGTCCAGGATCCACATAGATTTTGCCGGGCCCACGAAAGGACATATATTCCTTATCACGGTAGATGCTTACTCCAACTGGTTGGAGGTAAGCAACATGAAAACCACCACCACGGAAGCCGTGACCAAGGAACTCAGCAAGCTGTTTGCAACCCACGGCCTCCCAGATGTCATCATGTCGGACAACGGGCCCCAATTCACCTCGCTGGAATTTGAAAAATTCCTAGCGGAATGGGGCAAAAGACACACACTGACAGCATTGGCACATCCGGCGGCGAATGGGAGAGCGGAACAGATGGTTCAATTCACAAAAAAAACCATCCAAAAAGTTGAACACGGGGAAATCCAAGGAAAAATAAACAAAATGCTCTTTATACAACACATAACCCTGAACACGACTACCAACAAAAGCCCGGCAGAACTATTAATGGGGAGGAAATTAAGGTCCCCACTCGACAGACTGCACCCCACATAGAACCCAGAATAACCCCCAAACTCCTCAAGCAAAAACCAAACATTCTCCCCAGGTGATGCAGTCTACGCAAAGAACCTCACCAGAGACCCACTCTGGGTACTGGCAACCATAACCCAGCTGACAGGTCCCCACTCGTACCGCCTCCAAACAACCGACAGATGAGCATGGAAATGCCACATCGATCAAATAAGATTGAGGACAACCATGGGAAACACAACTGACACGCAAACAGACACAGACAGGCCCCACAACACAGACCAAGAGGGGAGGGAATACCCCGGGAACCAGGAAACAATAGAAAGAAACCAGCCATACTCACCGGAAAGCAGCCAGCTCGAAGCCTCACCGGGGAGAAGCAGCCAGGCCAGCTCAACCAGCCCAGAAAGACCAGGCGGGAGCGGCAACAACCGCAGCTCAACCAGCCTGAGTAGACCGGGAGGGAGCTGCGACGAAAGGCCCAGCAAGCCTTTCCAGGCGGTTCCATCAATGAGGCAGAGAGCAACACATAACCTGACCGAACCGGCCGGGAGCCAAGCAACAACTAACCTGCGCAGGTCAAGTAGGCAAGTACGAAGCCCCGCCTACTTACGGGACTACGTTATGTACGACCATACCAAGAGGGGAGGGGTGTTCTGTATGGACATTAACATACTTGGAAGCGCTGCACTGTGATTGGCCAAAGCGCGCGGCGATCTCATTGGTCAAGCAGGCCGCGCTGATTGGCCTGTAACGAATCTCCCGCGATTGGTGGAAACTAATTGCGGGAGATTCAAAGCGGTGCCATTGGCTGCGGCTGTGGCGGCTTTTCCCTTTAAACCCTGAGCCGATCTAGGGACCTTATAAAGAGCTGAAACCAAGTCACTGGCTCCGAGTTTCCTTTCCTGTGACGGACATGACACTTTGCCTGTTTATCCTAGTTTGCTAAGGGATGAACCACAAATGATGAACACACTCTCATGACTGAGTTTCAGGCCATTTCAGAAAAACTAGTCAAAAGACACAAGGATCCTCCTTAAAGTTAGGAGATAGAGTCACATCATAGATGTAATCCGTGTATAACATACATAAATCTTTAGCTCAGAACAAGCATCATACTGGTATGTGAAATATCTATTTTCACTGTTTCTCTGGGAAGCTTCAGTGCCAAGGCTGTTGTTATCAACAAGCAATAGACACATTTGCATCAAACAAAACTGTAAGATGTATGGATTTTATCAAAAGAGTTGGAATTACCATTGAAAGAGGAATATATTTCAGATCAGAATGTATTTATTTTATTTTGAATTGTCATTGGTTTTTTCATACTAAGTGAACTTTGTAAGATCCAACCTGGGCTGGTCACCGAGACCAGAGGTTTACTCTTCTGAGCTTTTGGATTAGTGCTGGAGCCCATCTTCAGGGAACTTCTCCTTGCTGGTCCTTGTGATTGACCCAGATTGTGTCTTGCAACATTACCCTGGGATACATATATTTGTCTTCATTTTTAAGTGAACTTTAAAATTCATTTTAAGTAATGTCAAGTGTCTTTGCAGAGAAACTAAATTACTTCTGAGCTTCTAATAATAATAGCTATTTATTGCAGAGGTAATGAATTAATCTCACAGTATTTGTTAGGACTTAGTAAAAATGATGAGTCCTTTTGTAGACAAAACATCATGAAAGAATGGAAAGATATCTATGATAATCAGAGCTTCCAAAATCCTGCCACTTGGCATTGGCCCAGATGGATAGGACATTTGATGGCATTTATTTTTTTTTTTGGACCTTAATTGTCAAGTGATGTTCAGCAGGAAAACTTTAGCTTCTTGTTGTTGGAAAACACATTTTGTAGGACTAGAAAAGAATCAGGAAATTACAGTCCAATAAAGGATCATTCTTCCTGTTGTATAAGAATATAAAGGATGATGATATTAATGGAAGAAGCATTCCTGTGTATTTGCATTTTATTTTCCAAGTCCAGGAATTTAGCACACTAGACAAATGGTGGTAGACAAACTACTACTGACCAGATTCTGTTTCATTAGTTCTGAACATTTCCCAATGGCTTCTTCCCATACATAATATACATTGCAAAGATATAAAAGTTTTAATGTTTTAAAGACAGAGATTAGAAAAAAGGACAAAATAATGTAAATGTTTATAAAGACTCACCTATAACATGATCTCTTACTCTGTGTATGTCAGTTTGCCAAGAATATAATTTTAAACAAATTGAAATTTAAGATTTATGTGACAGTTCTATATATCCTGGGATTATAGCTGCAATAACAGATTATACAAGTATCTCATAACAGACTTCTTTTCTTAGCAATGAAGTCCATCCTTTCTATTGGATATTGAAAAGAACTTGCATTTTTACTTATCTTGCTCTTTAAAAATATGTTCTGTCCTTTTTCCCTCGGTTGGTTTAACCTTACCCGAGCTTTTAATTACATTTCTCCTCCTCTAAATGACCACCCTAAAAATTCAAGCTCTTGCCACAAATCTGTAAAAATGTTTCCACTGCAATGGGAGACAAAAATAGAACGATTCCACGTCTTTTTGGATTCATGCCTAGGAGAAACTATGCAGTGTTTGATTGACAGGAGGATGTAGCTTTTACCAAAAGCCATTTCTTTTAAAATACCCTGCATTTAGTCTTCAAGAATCTTCAAGCAAGTGTCCGAAGAAGGGGGTTTATCCTGCCCTGTGGCTGATTTCATCTGTTGCTTCTGCTTGAGTTTTTCTGACTTATCATTCGATTGTTTGGGCTTTCCCGTACTTGTGGAACACACCAGCATTTTCTTAGTTGGGTGAGCATTTTCTTATTTGGTTTTCTTGAAAAAATGTACAGCTGGAAAACTTACAAACATTCTTTAGTAATTTGGCTGTAAAATTGCAATTCTGGATTACAGCTGCTTTTCTAAAAGTGTATCATTCTACTGTTCCTCAGCTTTGTCAATAACATACTCTTAAGTAGAGCCAAAGAGCAGAAATGAGTTGTAAGTCTTGCTATAACAAGTTTTGATTAAGGATTCTCTAGAGTCTTTTACTTTACAATTGCTCCGTACAGTCTCAATATCTGCCTGGGCTCCAGTGGCATAAAAAGCCTCACAAAGCTAATTGAATCATTAGGAGGGCAAAGAAAACACAGTTTTTTTTTCCAGATGAGCTGCAGAATTAAAAAGATGGATTAAAAGAAATGGATTAAAAGATCAGCAACAGCTGTATTTTGCTATTGTAAGATTTAATACAAAACTTCCTGATAAAAATGTACAAATATACTGAAAAATTCAGTTAAAGTTAACAATCTTTTCAAAATGCTGATTTTGAAAAGATTTGCAACATTACAAACCACTTCTGCCCCTTTCTGCCTTTCTAAATACTTATCAGTATTGGAACAGATGATCATTTGATTTTTGAAAAGCATTTGATTTTTCTGTATTTGGGTGTCTTTTTGATAAAGGCATTTAAATCTGCTTGTTTTGACATGTATTTACTTATAACTTCATTGACAACAGGAAAAAAATTGGTTTTGAAATACCATATGTGGTAAATTCTTATGAAGGAGTCAAAGAATCAAACAGCAGTATTTATTTATGCTTTATTTATTTTTCACATAAGCAAATAACTGTCAGAATCATCTTACTCATATGTACAGAACTGAGTTTATATTCTGACCAACTGAAGATAATGCAGAAATGTGAACATGTGAACAGGTTATGTGTTAAGTCGGAAATGCCACCATGTGTATGGTGACAGACAGTTTTGAATTGTATGTGTGAAAATAAGATAGGCATGTGCAGAAACAAAAAGGAATATCCTATACAAATCACATATATATTTATATATTTAGAGAATTTCGTACGATTCAGCCGCCGTCTTATCTCTTTTAACACTAGATGATCAGAAAAGTAAGCAGGGTCATTTGAGTCTACTTATAATTTGATAATAGTTTCACACTATTTCTCTAAGAAATTCTTAACAGAAAAGAAGCTAATTATAATCAAGCACCTATCTTTTTTTCCCAAATAAGTGTTTAGAATTCCATGCAGCTAATTCCCTAGAAAAGAGAAACTTAAAAATGCTGATTGTGGGAGTTACATTTTCAGAACTTCAGATAACATCCAGTTCTTTTTTTTTCTAGTTCTATTCAGACATTCATTCTCGAGTCTAGGTGTTTTTAAAGAAGGAAAATGAGAAAGCACTCTGATATAGTTTGAGGCATGGTTTAATTGAATGGAGACAGTCTTAGTTGGTGAACTTTCAGCTCTTTATTACATTGTGACTTAAAACTTTAATAACAACAACTCTGCCTTATATAGGCAACCTTAATGTGAAATAACCAATAGGGAGCTGTAAGACGCTAGCTCCAGAACCAGTAAGAGTCCTTCGTTAAGGGCCAATCGGATTCTCTGAGCCCAACCAATCCAATCGAGCCACTTAACAACCAATCAGAAGTGCAGGGCCAGAATCCTGCATTTTACCCAAAGCTCGCTTTTATTTTAACTATTTACATACATAACACCCCTTCCCCCTGGCTCCTCAATTATGGTGTGACTATATAGTCCTTCAAATAGGACGGTTGTCTTTTGGGTCTATCAGATTTTCTTTGGACTGGCTGTGTACAGTCCTGTTGAGGTAGGCTGTTGTTTGGCAGTGGCTCAGCTTCTCGTTCTGGTGTGATTTCCCTTGGAGCGTACGATTCTTCCTCCTGCTCCATTTCCTGAGTTTCACTTGTTTCATCGCTCTCTTGGAACAGGTTCCCTGGAATGTCGTCTTCTTCCATTCCTTCCCCCCCCTCAGTTTGGTCGTAGGGGAGTTGTTGGCTGGCTGATATGAGTCGTGACCGTAATTGGTCAATATGTCGTTTCCACAGTCTTTCATCAACACATTTTACAATATAGGATTTGGGCCCAGTCTCGCGTATTATCGTTGCTTCAATCCAAACCGGGTCACCCAATAAATTTCTTGCATAAACGGGGTCGCCTACCTTGAAGGTACGGTAGTGCCCGCTGGATCCTGCAGGCTTTTCTGGCTCGTAAGCAGGGTGCAGTCAGTCGAGGCGGGAATGGAGTTTTTGCCCCATGAGAAGTTCTGCGGGAGTTCTGCCGGTTACGCTGTGCGGAGTGATGTGTTGTAGAAGTAGAATGCGGTTTATTTTTTCATCAATATTATCATAGTCCACTTTTTGCAAAGTCTTTTTTACAAATTGGACCATGCGTTCCGCTCGGCCGTTGGTAGCAGGATGCGCAGGCGAGGTGAGCGCATGGCGGATGCCATTATCAGCAAGGTACTGTTCAAACATTAGCGCTGTAAACTGTGGTCCGTTATCGGACACCAAGACGTCTGGCAATCCATAAGTTGCAAAGAGTCTATTAAGGACTTTAATGACTGCTTCGGAGGTTGTATTGGTCATTCGATGAATTTCTAACCAATGAGAGTATGCATCGATAGTCAACAGCAATGTATGTCCTTTAATCGGCCCTGCGAAATCCAGGTGGATTCTGGACCAGGGTCCACGTGGCGTCTCCCATTCAGTCGGTGCAGCTTTTGGTGGTGCGTTGCTGGTTTGTTGGCACTTAGTGCAGGCCTTGACCCATTGCTCGATGTGTCGGTCCATGCCTGGCCACCAAGCGTAGCTCCGTGCGAGTGCTTTCATCCGCACGATCCCGGGATGTCCTTCGTGCAAAATTTGTAACAGTGTCTTTTGGAGTCGTTCTGGAACGACGACTCTATCGCCCCAGATGACACAGCCTTTTTGCGAAAAAAGTTCAGTCTGCCTTGTTTTAAATGGCGCGAAGTCATCTGGGACCTGGTCCAATGGCCATCCATGTTCTACCCAGCCTAGGACTCGAGCTAGGGTGTGGTCTCGTCTGGTCTCTCTCGTGATATCTCGAGCGGTCATAGGGGGAGAGTTGAGCGTCTCGATTTGTAATGCTGATACTGTTGGTGCCGGATCTTCGAGAGTCTCTGGTAGCGGTGCTCTGCTGAGTGCGTCGGCGTGGGGAATGGCTTTCCCCGGGCGATATAACAATCGATAATTAGAAGCAGCTAGGAACTCTGACCATCGAGTCATTCTTGGGGACAAGATATAGGGGGTTGGTTTGTCCCCAGCGATTATCCCCAGTAAAGGTTTGTGGTCAGTTACAATGGTAAATGTCCTTCCATATACATACTCATGGAATTTTTTTACGGCTGACACAATTGCAAGAGCTTCCTTCTCTATTTGTCCATAGTTACGTTCTGCCTGAGAAAGAGTCTTCAAAAAGTATGCAACAAAGGCCTCGTTTCCATTAGGCAGCACATGGCTCAGAATGGCGCCCACCCCAAATGGTGAGGCATCACAAGTTATAATCAATGGTAATGTTTCATTATATTGCATAAGTACAGAATCAGATGTAAGTAAATCTTTTACATTTCGAAACGCTTTTTCCTCTCGGTAACCCCAAACCCACAATGCTTTCTTATCTAATAACCGGTGTAACGGTTCAGCCACAGTTGCCTTATGCGGTAAAAACACATTATAGAAATTGATAAGGCCTAAAAATGCCTGGAGATCTGTTTTGTTACGGGGTCTGGGAGCATTTTTTATCACCCTTAATTTACTCTCAGTAGGGTCAATACCCTGACTATCAATGCGATAACCTAGAAATTCAACACTGTCAGTATACAGATGACATTTATCCCTTTTTACTTTCAGTCCCGCTTCTTGGAATTTTTTAAGAACACATTTTAAACGATTCTGCAGAATTCTTTTACTAGAAGCTGCAATTAACATGTCATCAAAATACAGAACCACGCCCTTGATTCCCTGCAATAATCGTTCCATTAAACTTTGGAATATTCCCAGGGCTACACTTACCCCGAATTGCAATCGGGTACATTTAAAAGCACCTCTGTGCATTACTATCGTTTGAGCTTGGGCTGTTTTTTCGTCCACGGGCAATTGTTGAAAGGCTTGAGCTAAATCTAATTTAGCAAAAACCTTTCCGTCTCCCAGGGAATGAAAGAGGTGCTGCACCACCGGCACTGGATACGTGTTCTGCTGGAGGGCGTGGTTTAGAGTGGCCCAGTGGTCCCCACAGATTCGGATTGACCCATCTGGCTTAATGGGGGTTACAATAGGAGTTTCCCATGGAAAATGATCAATGGGTTTCAGTACCCCTTGTTTAATTAGTTTGTCAAGTTGTTCATCTATCTTGGCCTTAAGGGCGAACGGAACTCGACGGGGCTTTAAACGGATCGGGGCAACCTTAGGGTCGAGGCTAAATGAAATTAGGGTCCCCTTATACTCGCCCAGACGATCTGCGAAGACATCGCTGAATTCAGAAATAAGGTCCTCCTCCCACTTGCAATCACCAACTCGGTTCACGCTGGCTACTTCGATGCTGAGTGGCGCAAACCATTGGAGGCCCAACAAACTAGGCCTGTCCCTATCGATGATCGTTAGAGGTAAGTATGCCGTATGCTTTTTAAACGAGACGCGGACTCGACAAGACCCAACCACAGGGATCCGATTCCCTTGGTAGTCTTTAAGGATGAGATGTTGCATTCAAAGGTCTTGGCGTTGGATGGTAGGAATGAGTTGCTTTAATGTCTTCCACGACACTATCGAGAGAGATGATCCCGAATCGACCTCCATGTGGCAAGGTTGGTTCTCTATGGCTACTGTAACTCGAATCTTCTTAGCGTCCATGGCTGAGGCGTGACCTATAGTGATAGTATGGTGAGCCTCTTCTTTCTGCAACGCTCGATATCTGTAGGAGTGGTTTGCTGGATCTCGCCTTATAGGACGGTTTCCTGCCGATTGGCGAAAGTTGGTTCCCTTTGAGGCGTGACTTGGTCCCGGTAAACTGCGACAGACTCGACTGATGTGGCCTCGTTTTCCGCACTCATGGCAGAGTGCGTCGCGGAATTTGCATTCGGCCCTGGCATGGTTTGCTCCACAGCCAGCGCAAGGGCATAAGGGCTTAGGGCGAGGGTCCCGGTCGGACCGCATTCGATGGACCCCTTCTTCGTTGCTGTCTGACGACGAAGAGAGGTCCTCGTGGTGCATCGTAACGAGCTGCTCTTCTGACTTGGATAAAAGGTCGCCTGTTGGTGGGGTCGTTGGGTTTCGGCTTCGCCATAGTTGCGCCGCGGACTTTTTGTTCACCTCAGCAGCAGTGGCTTCGGCAATGGCGTCAGCAAGGCCGATGTCGCCTTTCGCCATCAGCTTGCTTTGCATGCCTAGCGCATCTAATCCCAGAATTAACCGGTCTCTCAGTGCTTCATCTAAGTCTGCGAACCCGCAGAGGCCTCCTAAGTGTCGGAGGTCTGCCACGAAGTCAGCCACACTCTCTCCTTTTTGCTGGCTTCTTTGATAGAACTTGTGGTGTCTCACGAGTGTAGGTACGGTTGGCGCGTAATGGTCTCTCAGGAGAGGTTCGAGGTCGTCCCAGCTCATTGCTTTTACTTCTCGAGGTTTCGCGAGTGCTTTCGCCATTTTAAAGACAGCCAGGCCGCAGTACGTCAGGATCAGTACCCGCTTCTTGGCTGGTGTGGCATCCTTCAGGTTGTTTGTTTCGAGGAACATTTGGAAGCGATCCATGTAGGATTCCCAATCCTCTTGGTTCGGATCGAACGGAGCGGGTGGTACGATGCCGCTGGACATGGTTTCCGTTGGTGGCGTCGTCTTAACACATGCTCTGTTTTTTTTTTTTCCAAGTTCCTTAAGATCAGATGTCTCCAAATCCCATCCTTGTCGCCAGTGATATAGTTTGAGGCATGGTTTAATTGAATGGAGACAGTCTTAGTTGGTGAACTTTCAGCTCTTTATTACATTGTGACTTAAAACTTTAATAACAACAACTCTGCCTTATATAGGCAACCTTAATGCGAAATAACCAATAGGGAGCTGTAAGACGCTAGCTCCAGAACCAATAAGAGTCCTTCGTTAAGGGCCAATCGGATTCTCTGAGCCCAACCAATCCGATCGAGCCACTTAACAACCAATCAGAAGTGCAGGGCCAGAACCCTGCATTTTACCCAAAGCTCGCTTTTATTTTAACTATTTACATACATAATACACTCCACACAAGTCCTGACCAAAATATTGAACGTCTATTTTGTTTTAATTTTTGCTTTGTTCAGCCTTTCTGTTTTAATTCCTCCCTAGGTAATTTGCCCCTCTGTTGTTCGAGGGGGAAAAAACCCCTTCCATTCTTCCCATCCAAGATGATTATTTCATTCAATCCTTTTCCCTCCTTTACTCACCTAGTGGTGCTATCTGCTCAAAAAAACTATGGCAAGATGGCAAGGGTTTGGTTTTCCTGAGGAGTAGCAGAAAACCTGGTATCAGATTTTCAGAGGAGTGGTTGGCAGAGAACCAACCTTGGCTAGAATGCCCAGCTGATGGTGAGATCTCTATTGCCCTAATTTGGATATGTCTAGAGCAGCGATGGCTAAACTTTTAGGACTCCTGTGTCAAAAATTGTGCGCATGCTCGCACTCATGCCCACAAGGCAATGAGCGTCCCCCCACACCTCCTACACATGTGCGTGCAATCCGCATTCCTCCCACCACCTCCACTGCCCTCTTACCTGCACTGCACTTCACAGATGATTTTTGGCAGGTTTGAGGCCTTTTTCGGCCTCCCAGAGGCTTGAGGAAGACTTCTGCAGGCTTTGCAGGCTGAAAACTAGCCCCGTTCCATCACTTCCAACTGAGTTATCTGTAATAAATGTAATAAGATATGAATCTCAGCTAAAAAGGTTTTTTTAAAGTGTGGCAAAAATCAATTCTGTAGAGCTTCAGAGATTTAAACATCATCTTGAACTGTCAGGATCAAATGGAGAGAAAAGATGGTGAGATCCAACTGAGTCCAATCCTCTATTTGCTTTTGGACAGAATCTTGCCAGACTAAAGCTGCAATTTTCTAAGCTACTAGATACATCTTCAAAGATTCTAAGGTGTGACTACCGTGATCTTCTTCCCTCTCCTTTACCCAACTTGGGGTTGCAAAGTCTCTTGAATGGGGTCTCTTTCTGGGAAAGCTCTGAATTGGCAAAATCTTCCCTGTCTGCTGCTGCAGGTGCACATTCCATCTCATGAACTGTGTCTGGAAAATAACTGGCAGCTCTTTGTGATTTTTCAATATATTCCAGTGATCATGTGGTAACTAGCGGTTCAACATCAGTTGAAGCTTTTCAATTCTCTTGAAGGATTATTTCAAATAAAGCACGTTGCACTAGTCTGAGCCTGTCATTAAGCTATAGACATGCAGTATATTGTTAGGTTCATCTTGCTTCTTAATGCTTGCAGCAAAACCATCAGATTCAGTGATGGAAATATATCTCTTGACTGTTTCTCGAAGTTCAAAGGTAGCTGAACTTCAGGAAGTGCTGTCAATAGTGCACTGTTTTTCCAGTAGAAGTAAAATCCTAATCTAGAATAGGCTAAAACTGATCTGGCTTCTTCCTGACCAACCTTATTCCTACAAGAGCTAGATGCAATGTAACCTTGCATATAATCATCCGGCCCATTATCAAACTTAATCTCTAACTGTGGTATACATCTAAATGGCAAAACAGTATAGAGTCAAATGTTGTTAGCATACCAGTGACATCATGATCTAGATAATTTGCCCTAATGCTTCTTGAACATTATTGGTGGAAATTCTCTTTAAGTCAAAGGCTTCACTATTTCAAAAGTTCTTATGATGCTGTGGTCATGTGATAATAGGGCATGTTATTTAATGGGGTAAAAATATTTTTTGCAGGTTTTTTCAGCGTGAAGGTTCTAAAAATATGATTATACACAAATCTGCTGTTATTTTTGCCATTGCAGAACATTTAGCTTGGTATGATAAATCCACATCTGATCTTATACTCCACAAATACTGTTAACTTTATCTTATTAAAATTACATCTTGTGCTACAAAAATTGAAGTTTTTTTTTCTTGCACAAGTCTTATCTAGCTAAGCAAAACATAATCCATGCAATCATAAACTAACATCAGAAAGCAACTACCTGAGTTATAAAAATGTTTAAGCGAGTTTCATCAGATCTTGTTTTGATTCATTCTTCGGCATCAGCTGCCAACTTACTTCTTGGCCTCTGATATAACTCTCACATTTCTCATGTGTATACACTCTGCTATCTCTGTGACCTGTTTCACACCTCTCTCTATTGATTGGGCATGATAGGGCCACTGTGGCAGGGGTGGGATTCAATTTTTTTTAACAACCGGTTCTGTGGGCATGGCTTAGCTGGTGGGTGTGGCTTGATGGTCATGTGACTGGATGGACATGGCTTGGTGGTCATGTTATTGGCTGGGCGTGGCCAACTCAATATCACTCACATCGAGGCATGCATCTCCTCGCTTGACCTTTCATGACTGTAGGGATGCTGCAACAGTCATAAGTGTGAAAAATGGTCATAAGTCACTTTTTTCAGTAACATTGTAACTTTGAATGGTCACTCCACACAAGCAAAGTACCAGCAAAGGAGGGAAAAATAACTCCAGAGAAGTTCCTGAGAAAGGAAGTATAGTCCTGCCAAGAATGTAATAAGGGTTAATGGAGAGGCAGTTTCTGTAAGCAACCCCAGAATGTTTCCTTCCTGCCTTCCTTACAGGATTAGGCCAGTAATTTCTTCTAACAACCGGTTCTCTGAACTGCTTAGAATGTTAACAACCGGTTCTAGCGAATAGGTGTGAACTGGTAGAATCCCACCCCTGCACTGTGGTACTTGCACTGTTTTGTCAATGATCTTCTTTATTTCTGCTGTAGTCAGTTTGCATGTCAAAGGTGACTCCATGTACACCTTCAGACCAATCGATCAGCTCTGGTAGAGTGGATGTTGTGACCTCTACCCAGTGCATGGCACCACCTTCACAGCCAGTATTAGAATAACAGAGTTGGAAGGGATCCCCTGCTTAGGCAGGAAACCCTATAGCATTTCAGACAAATCGTTATCCAATCTCTTCTTAAAAACTTCCACTGTTGGAGCATTTACAATTTCTGGAGACAAGTTGTTCCACGGATTAATTGTTCTAACTGTCAGAAAAATTTCTCCTTGGTTCTAAGTTGCTTCTCTCCTTGATTAGTTTCTACCCATTGCTTTTTGTCCAATTGTTAACATTTGTAGAATCTCCTCCAAAGGCCTTCAAGCTTTTGTCAATGCCTTTCTTCTTCATGAAATACACCAGGTTATCTGCAATCACTTGAGCAGGTTTTCCTGTTTTTGAGCCTTTCTCTGGAGTGAAATGATAATGATATCTTCCACCCAGCTCACTGCACACAGAACAATGTTCTTTTTTGATGGTACTGGAGAATTGGTGGTCTGAATTGTTTGCTGGGGAATTGCTGGTCTGAAAAGTTATGATATTTATGTACTTATTTACCAAGCATGTCTAAATTATATTAAAGTAACCAAGATACCTTTACAATTCCTAAGGCATGTCACAATTTTTGAACACCCTTAATGTTTGGAAATGGAAAGTTGAAAAATTTGACATGTCCTAATGTGATAATGTTATTAAAGGGAACACAAATTAAACTTGGGTTTTTCTCCCCATTTGGGAGGTTGGGAGTGTTTTTAAAAACTAAGTAAGTTTAATAAACATACTACAGTTAAAAAGCAAATTAAATAATATTGTTGTTCTTTTCCTACAAAAATATAGATAATTGGCCAATAAAGTAATGCTATTTTTACATGACCATTGCTAAATTTTGGCATTATAATGTTGCATGCTCTGGGAACTGAAAAAAAAGAAAGAGGGGGACGTGTGTGATGACTGTAGTCCAGGATGATCAATGGCATTTGGAAGTGACAATGAGATATTGGAGAATTAATAGGGCTACACCATTCCCTTTTGTTTCTAAATACAGGTCACCTAACATGCAGTCTCAATTCTACATGCTGGCTGAAAGCCCAGTTGAAATGGATCCAGATAAGTGGTGTTTTCCAAATATACCCTCTTGTTCACTTCAACCTTGATCATTCATTCTGGAAATTGATTTGGCTTTATGACTTTTTTGCCAGTATTGCAATTGCTGCTAGGGTATAATTTCAGCCCCCCGCCCCTACCAACTATAATCTATTAAAATCTTAAGAGTACAACTAAATTATACTAAACAAATATGCTCTGGCATTAATCTTATCTATATTACTCTGCTTTTTACCAATAAATTGAGAGTGAGTGGTACTAATCCATCAGCTTTACGATAAAATTCAAAAGATTACGTTAAAATATCTCAGCCCTTTCTTGTCTGCTAGTATAAATTTTGTTTGCATCTTGTCTTGATTGCATCATTTGGCTTCTTACTAGACAATGACATAATTTAAGAGGAACACTTGCTATATTGTTTGAGTTCTAGGGAGTAGGTGGTACAATAATGGCAATGAATCATGCTATGAAATTTTTGAATTTTCAAATGGAAGACAGTAGAGCCTTTGAGATCCTGAAATGTGCAGATGTTGGTAACAAAAGTAGAATTGAGATTTCACTTATTTGAGATTGCGGAAAAACATTCCATTGTAGGTTTCCATAGCTACATATGGTAACTTATATAATAAAAGCCTATGTCCATGGGTATAGGCTGTCCTCTGCTCAGAGAAATCACCTCCCCCCATAATTTCAACAGGAAGCAAAGTGCAACATATAACAAATGTGGAACGATTCTAATAGCTCGACTTTACTTGCTGACTTAGCAGATAATAAACTTTGAGGATATTTATAATATGTGAGAACAGGTTGTTCATATGTGACTTTTGAAATTTATCTGTGGGAAGAGCAGTAAATGGAACTCATACCCATTACTGGGGCAATGTAGAATGTGTTACACAGACATATTTCTTCTTTCTCTGATTTGAAAGACTGATCAGACTCTAGGAGTTCTGATACAGAAATTAGAGATGACATCACTAACTGCAGATGACATACATGGCACCAGAGATGGACAGGTTGCAAAATGCTCTTTCCCAAGCATCAGAGCTAAGCATTCATAGCCCCCTCTAAATTGTCTTCCAGTTGTGCAGTTTAAGGAAAGAGAAGCAGCTTAAAGAAAGAGATGCAGTTGCGATTGAAGGCTTCCCTGGAAGATGAAGGGCAGGAAAGAAATAGTTTAAACATCAATTATCCAATTATTTATTAGTGATTAATAATGACTGATTGATGAAAATGTCTTGCTATAGTTGGGAGAATGTCCAATAATAATAAGAATAGTAATATATCGATTCCTTGCTTTTAAAGAAGGCATTGTGCATTGTGATAAACAATGCCAAACTTCTCTAACATGGAAAACACCCAATTCTTAAGTGTAATTAACATGAGATATGAATATAATTAGTATTATTAAATAAAGTAGCAAAGTAAAAAAGTGGGAATGGAAGGTTAGGGTAATGGACTCAGATGTGGTGGAACCCAATCAGATGCAGAGAAATAGATAATCACACATCAGGTTGTATCTTCACTGTCTCTCCCACTCTTCCACTAGCCCAGGGGTGGGATTCTACCGGTTTGGCTGGGTTCTATAGAACCAGTAGCTCCAAAGAGCAGCTGACACCAAACCAGTTCGCTCCGAAGATCTTTTTGTCTTTAGTTAGGCCCACCCGCCCTCCTGGGCTCTAGGCTGTCCTTTATTCCCTGCTAAAGCAACCTTAGTTGCTTTGCACTGCACAGCTGAGTGCCTTGCATCAGCAGGAGAAGGTTATTCATTGCAGGAGAAGTTGATTTACAAGCACTGCGCACAAGCGCATGCTGACCGAACCCGATTATTATGCCATTAGGATCCCACCCCTATACCAGCCTCATCTGTTTCTAAGAGTGTGAATCTCAGGACTTTACAGGAGGCTGAATGTGGCCTTGAAAACAGAATAAGTTTGTTCGTTTAGAGCCCTCTGGCTGTTTGAGTTGGTGACTCTCACAATCCTTTGTGTCTGAGAGGCAGAAAAGGGCAGTGGTCTAGACATCTGGAAGGTCCCAGGCTGTCGCCCTTGCCTTACAGCCTTTAGATTAAGATGTAACAGCAGATTGTCTAACAAAAAGGGCATTTATTGCTAAAATTATCCGTTTTATCAGAATATTGGGAAGAAGTTGACAAAATGCTTTTTTAAAAAAAGAAGTGGATAAAATAATTGCAGGATTGTTTTGCCTCTAATCCCTTTCCAAGTTTACTTAGCAAAACCCATATGTGCAATATTTTAAATGTGCATATTTTTTTTTATCATTAACTGCTTTCACTTCTGTTTTTTTTTAGAAAGAAGACATGTAAATATAATAACTGTTAGGTCAAACCTCAGTATTAGTGTGGCTTCTGCAAAGGGAATTCTTATCAGGCTTTTAGAGATTATTATGGAAATTCTTCCATAAACATCTCCAAAGCAAACGAGGCATTCTTATGCATGTAGGTGTTTATTTATACCTTTATTTCTGACAGGTTCAGCAAGGTGTCAATCTTCTAGAGGAGATCTGGATATACATTATACATGTAGACTGGGGAAAGTCTTGACAATATACCTTATGGTGGTTTCAGAGCCAGCACAGCTATTAGAGAAGTGACCAGGCTGTCTTAGAGGAATAGATAGGAGAGGATAGTCCATTCTGGGCTTTTACATGATATCAATAATTCACACAACCCCAAGCAGTTTCAAAGAGGTTTCTAAACTGTGTGAAAAAAAGGAGACAGAGGGAGAGAAAGAGATATTAAGACCCATTTCAACACTTAAAAAATAGCACATATTGGTTAAACATTTTTCTACTCATAATTTATGTTGCTAGGACTGTTCAGAAAGTGTGAACCTGCAGCCAATTACCCAATGAAACTGTTATATTTTAAACAGATAAAATATTAGAAAAGAAAGAAGAAACCCTCATATTTTGTCATGGCAAGTCTAGCAGATGAGGCTATTAAAACCTTCCTTTTCATCTCTTTCCCTGCCTCATCATTTACTCCCCTAGTTTCCTGACCTGCTCCTTTTGTGAGTTGTTCATTGGAATCCTCTAGGGAGGATCACTATCAAGTCTAATCAGCTTGCTGTTACTTTACACCAAGCAGAGAACGAATGTTCCAACTGTTAATGTGAGAAAATATCCTTATCCTCATTATTCTTTTGACGGGAAGATGGCTTTGGCTCTCTTTTGACTGGACAACAGACAAAATGGATTTAATGTCTTGGATTGGAATACCCTGAAATTATAATTATGTAAGATATTTCTCATTTCTTATTTAGTGGCCTGTACTTCCATATGATAAGAGGAATACTCATGCTTTGTTCGATTGCAATGCATGATGTAAGCCCTGATGCTTGTAAAGTTGTAAGACTTTGTACCATGTAAGAGGATTGTTCTGGAAGAAAACAGTAGATTAGCTGCTGTTTGTTTGTTTGTTTGTTTGTTTGTTTGTGGAAGGCAGTTTTCTCAGGGGTTTCTTTTTTATTGAGCCAAGTGCTGGCAGACATAAGCCTATAATTTTGAAGTATCAGAGTCCCTTCCTCCACTTTATCTTTAACCACACTTCCACTTCTTTCACATTCAACACTATTTTTCTTTCCACTTTAATAAAAAACTACAGGATGTAGCAAGATTCTTTTTCATGTACTGATCATAAGTACCATTTTAAGGTTTAAGTAGAGTAAAGATGTATTCCTATGTGCATGCAAGGTTCAAAAGCCTGGTTTTACTCTTTTCTGGAAGAAACTGTGGTTGTATGCATTGATACAATCATGTGATGTCATTATTTTCTTTCTCCCCTTAACCCAAGGCCCAAGTGACTTCATCTGCTTTCTGAAGCCCTTCTCACGGGGTGGGATGCTACCGAATCTGTCCGGCTCTGTAGAACCAGTAGCTCTGAAGAGCAGCAGACATAGAACCGGTTCTGTGTCTGCTGCTGTTTTGGCCCACCTGCCCGCCCGGGCTCTTACCTGACCTTTATTTCCTGATTTTTTCAACCTCAGCTGCTTTGCGCAGCACAGCTGTGGTTGAAAAAACAGGAAAAAAGTGCTTTTTCAAATGCTGCACGCCCACGCACAGCGCTGCTCAGCTGACCGGGTAGTTCAGCAGTTTGTTAATTGCATGTGCACACAGTACATGTCAGGAGCACATATGCATGAAGCACACATGTGTGCGTGACACATAGCCACCGAACTGGTAGTTACACTGGTTGGATTCCACCCCTGCCCTCTCAGGTAGGGAACCTGTTGAAGGGAGAGAAATTCTTCCCTTGTCCCATTGGATGCAAATCCAGGAAGGGGATTGTACTCACACATTTCACATTACAATGTTTCAAAACATAATTAGGGATCTCTTTTCTGTGATGTTTTAAAGGGACTGAATAAATAGCATGGTAAGAAAGATATTGTGATTGTTAAGTCCTGAGCATGGGCGCAAGGAACAGAGACGAGACATCGAACGGTGACTTCAACTCTTTATTGTGAATTAAGAACAGAGCAAATACTTGGGCAGCAGCAGCTCCTCTATAGAGCTGGCTGCTGTCAAAACAACCAATGATTTGAGTTTACCACTCTAACAAGCGTCCAATCAGAGAGGCCCATTAACAGCCAATCGGACTGGCCAGAAACAACCAATCACGACTCGCTATCCGCGGGTCAATGAGAAGTGCAAGATTACGAGCCTGCTGCAAAGTAAAGCTGTTTAGGGTTGTTACTGATGCGTTGGATTAGTCCATAACACCCCTCCCCCCTAGGTTCCGTCTGAGGGGTGGGGTGACGTATTCTCGTAAGTAGGCAGGTCGCTTCACCTGTCTGCTTGATCTGCACTGTTCCACTGGTTTCTGTCCTGGCTCTGGTTCCGGTGGGCTGCTAGCTGAGCTGGATGGTGAAAACAGTCCCGCTGTTCCGTCGAATGGCTCTGGGCTGTTCTCTCTGCTTTCGCCAGCACTGTCTTCTGGCGAAACAGATCTTCTGGATCTGTTTCCATCGCGGTGCTGTCATGCGGCAAGGCCACTCCCCGGCTTAGTTCTCCTTCTGGCGGTGAGTATCCCCTGGTTGGTTGTGTAGACTGCTGGGTTTCGATTGTTAAGTCATCTGTTATTTCTTTTTTGGCCTCCTCGATGTTCCTTCCCCCCCCCCCAGTTAAAGATTCAGGGGATGAGATGGGAATAGGTGCTAGTCTGGAATGGAGTTGGTCTATGTGGTGCTTCCACATTTTACCATCTGCAGTTTGTAGACGATAGGATCGGGGTCCCGTAAGTTGCGTTATGGTAGCGTGGATCCACAATGGGTCGCCTGAGAAGTTTTTTGCAAACACGGGTCACCTTCCTGGAATGATCGACACTTGCTGCTGGATCCTGGGGGTTGTTCAGGCATGTAAATGGGGTGGAGGCGATCGAGATGCGAGCAAAGTTTCCGGACCATCAGGAGTTCAGCTGGGGTTCTGTTTGCGGTGCTGCTTGGGGTTATATGTTGGAAGAGAAGCATCTGGGTTATTTTGTCATCAATGTCGCCGTGGTCCATTTTGTGTAAAGTCTTTTTTACAAATTAAACCATTCGCTCAGCCCTACCATTGGCCACAGGGTGAGCTGGCGATGTTAAGGCATGGCGGATGCCCCGGTCTGCTAGGTACTGTTCAAATGCCAGGGCAGTGAATTGGGGGCCATTATCGGAGACCAGGACATCCAGCAATCCGTGGGTAGTGAATAGCTTATTCAGTTTTTTAGTGACCGCCTCTGTGGTGGTGCTTTTCATCTTGTGGACCTCGAGCCAGTTAGAATAGGTATCCACTGTTAAGAGGAAAGTGTGTCCTCTTGTGGGTCCCACAAAATCGATGTGGATACGGGACCAGGGACCTCAAGGCGTTTCCCACTGAGTTGGGGGTGTTTTTGGAGGAACAGAGCGAGTCTCCTACCATTTGCTGCACTTTGCTACCCAGGTCTCTATCTGTTTGTCTAACCAAGGCCACCATGCGTAACTCCTGGCCAATGCCTTCATCCGCACGATGACTGGATGTCCATTGTGCAACATTTTAAAAACTTTATGTTGCAATTTCTCCGGGATTACAACTCTGTCTCCCCACAAGATGCAGCCCTTTTGGGAGAATAGTTCTGTTTGTCGATTTCTGAATGGCTTGAAAGTGTCGTTGGGTGTGCTGTCTGGCTAACCCTGTTCCACCCAGCTGAGGACTCGTGCCAAAAAGGGGTCCTTTTTTGTTTCTGAGACGATGTCTCGAGCGGTCAGCAGCGGCGATTTAAGGGTTTCAATTTGCAATAAGGCTAGGGTTGGAGCTGGGTCCTCTATGACGTCTGGTAGTGGAGAGCGGCTCAAAGCGTCAGCGTGGGGAATGGCTTTCCCCGGGTGGTGTTGCAATCGGTAATCGTAGGTAGCTAAAAATTCCGACCAACGTGTCATTCTTGGTGATAAGATGTGGGGAGTTGGTTTGTTTCCCGCCAAAATACCAAATGGCGGCTTGTGGTCTGTAATTATGGCAAAGGGTCTCCCATACACATATTCATGGAAACGTTTAATTGCGGATACAATAGCGAGAGCCTCTTTATCAAGTTGGCTATAGTTCCTTTCAGTTTTAGAAAAAGTTCTCGAAAAGAACACAATAGGTGCCTCATTACCATTTGGCAGAACATGGCTTAAAATGGCTCCCACTCCGAATGGTGAGGCGTCACAGGTAACCGTTAAGGGTAGAGTCTCGTTGTATTGTATCAATACAGCATCAGAAGTTAAGAGGTCTTTTACCTGTTGGAATGCCCATTCTTCACGCCGTTCCCAGACCCAGGAAGCCTTTTTGTCGAGAAGTCTATGTAGGGGCTCGGGTACCGTTGCCTTCTGGGGCAAGAAGATGTTATAAAAGTTAATGAGTCCCAGGAAGGCTTGGAGGTCTGTCTTATTCCTAGGTCTCGGGGCGTTTTTGATTGCGGTTAGTTTTTTTTCGCTGGGGTGGATTCCCTGTCTGTCGAGAAGGTATCCCAGGAACTCCACTCTCTCAGTACAAAGTTGACACTTGTCCCTTTTTACTTTCAGGCCAGCGTCTTTAAATTTCTGAAGAACCTTTCTGAGTCATTGTACTAATAACTCTTTAGTAGGGGCAGCTATTAAGATGTCGTCAAAATAAGGCACGATGCCTTTTATGCCTTGTAATAATCTCTCCATCAAACTTTGGAAAATGCCAGGTGCCACGCTTACTCCAAATTGGAGTCTATTGCACTTGAAGGCACCTCTATGTTTAACTATTGTCTGGGCTTCTGCAGTCGTTGTGTCTACGGGTAGCTGTTGGTACGCCTAAGCTAAGTCCAATTTCGCAAATATTTTTCTGCCACCCAGGGAGTGAAGAAGGTGTTGGACCATGGTACTGGGTAAGCGCTCTGTTGAAGAGCATGATTTAGGGTGGCCCGGTAATCCCCACAAATTCTTAATGAGCCATCTGGCTTCATGGGCGTTACTACTGGAGTTTCCCAACGGGCATGGTCAATTGGTTCCAACACACCCTGGGCTATTAGTTTATCTAGCTGCTCGTCGATCTTCGGCTTGAGGGCAAAAGGCACCCGACGAGGCTTAAGACGAATGGGAGCTACATCAGGCTGAGATTAAACGATATAGGGGTCCCCTTGTACTTGTCTAATGTTCCTGTGAACACGTCCTGGAATTCCTGGATGAGGGCCTCTTCCTAGTCATCGCTTCTGGTTTGGTGTATGCCGGCTAGTTCAATCCTGAGTGGAGCGAACCACTGTAACCCTAACAAACTGGGCCGGTCACGATCGATGACAATCAGGGGAAGTGTCGCAGTGCGGTCCTTGAAGGATACTTGGACGTGGCTGGAACCAACAACTGGAATTCTGTCTGGTAGTCTTTTAGGATGATTCTTTGAGTGCTGAGGTCCTGGCGACAGATAGCAGGGATCAGCTGTTTGAGGGTTTTCCAGGAGACCATCGATAGGGATGACCCCGAATCGACTTCCATCACGCACGGTCGATTCTCAATAGTAACCCTTATGCGGATCTTTCTTGCATCTAGCGAAGAAGCGTGGCCGATAATAATGGTTTGGTGTGCCTCTTGTCGTCTCGTTGAAGAGGCAGGTGCTCGATTTCTGTAGTAGTAGTGGTTGTTCCATTGGTGGTTGAGGTGGTCCCAATTTCCAGGTGGTTTGCCTGTCTCCCAATGGAGATTGTTCTCCCTTCGGCTTGGACTAGACTCTCGCTTGCTTCTGCAGACCTTTGTGATGTGGCCTCTTTTCCCGCAGGAATGGCAGAGTGCGTCAAGGAATTTGCAGTCCGATCATGGGTGGTTTGCCCCACAACCAGCACATTGGAGCAGAAGTCTCTGGTTCCTTTGCTCTCATTCCGAGCGGAGCCGGTTGACCTCCTCTTCCTCACTGTCTGAGGATGACTCGAGGTCTTCGTGATGGGCGGTAATAGCGTGCTTCTCAGAAGAGAGCAGGCTATCGTTAGTGAGTTGGTGATGCGGTGTGTTCGCTCGGTGCATTCGAGCGGCTGACTTCCTGGTTGCTTCTGCAGCAGTAGTGTCGGCGATGACATCTGCAAGACTGATGTCTCCTTTCGCCATGAGTTTACTCTGCATAGTGTGGTCATCTAAACCCAGAACTATGCGGTCTCTCAGGGCTTCCTCGAGGTTTGCAAAACCACAGAGGCCTCCTAGGTTCCGGAGGTCAGCTACGAAGTCCCCAACACTCTCGTTCTTTCATTGGTCCCTCTGGTAAAACTCGTGTCTTTGTATCAGTGTAGGTACTGCGGGTGCGTAATGGGCCCGGAGGATTGGCGCGAGGTTATCCCAATCCATGGTCTTCACTTCCACCGGTTTGGCAAGTGCTTTAGCCATTTTGAAAATGGCGGGGCTGCAGTGGGTCAAGAACACCACTCGTTTCTTGCCAGGCGTAGCATCTTTTAAATTGTTGGTCTCTAGGAACATCTGGAAACGATCTATATACAAGTCCCAGTCTTCATTTGCTGGGTCAAATGGAGCGGGTGGTATGGCGCCGCTGGTCATTCTGCCGTTCGTTGTGTGTGCTCTTCAGCCACGTGCTCTATCTTGTTTGATGAGTACTTAGTCAGCTCTATCGTCTCCGCATCCCATCCTCATCGCCAGTGTTAAGTCCTGAGCATGGGCGCAAGGAACGAAGATGAGACATCGAACGGTGACTTCAACTCTTTATTGTGAATTAAGAACAGAGCAAATACTTGGGCAGCAGCAGCTCCTCTATAGAGTTGGCTGCTGTCAAAACAACCAATGATTTGAGTTTACCACTCTAACAAGTGTCCAATCAGAGAGGCCCATTAACAGCCAATCGGACTGGCTAGAAACGACCAATCACGACTCGCTATCCGCAGGCCAATGAGAAGTGCAGGATTACGAGCCTGCTGCAAAGTAAAGCTATTTAGGGTTGTTACTGATGCGTTGGCTTAGTCCATAACAGTGATGATTTCCATGTAACTCTCAAGGATAAACTATTTAAAATATATTTTTAAAAGAATAACAACAAGAAATAAGAGAAAAGTGATTGGGTGACTGTGGATATGTGTGAGAAAGATCATCCATCCTGAACTTCATATAGCTCTACTCTTTTCAGAGGACTTGAAAGATCCAGTTTTCCACAGCTGCTAGGCTGGATCAGCAGAGAAACTGCTAAATGGTGTGTACAGCAGAACCTCTGGTCATGACCATAATTCATTCTATAACTTTGGTTGCAACCCAACTTGGTCGTGACCCAAACTTAATTTTGGAAATTTGGCGCTTATTAAAAAAAATGGTGTGGAAGGGGAAATTGGCCACGAAAAAAATTGTTAATTTTTTGGTCAGAACCCAATTTGGTCGTGGTCAGAAGCATTTGTGACCAGAGGTTCCACTGTATTTGGATGGTCTTGGTCTCCAACATGATTGCATGAATTGTTGTAATACTTACTTTTTCATATCTTTTCTGATAAACCCTCTGTAAGGCACTCAGAATCTCTTGGCAATTGGGTGGTCTTAAAAAGTCCTCCATACCGTTCATGTCAGAGACATTAAGGTGCTTCCAGATTGAAAGGATTAGCCAGTGACATCACTGTTGCCTGAGGGTTGTCTGTGGGGACTTGTTTCATGACCCCATCAAGGAGCTGAAGTAAGAGACAGAAGCTCATCCAGGTCTCAAACAGAGGCTTGCTAACCTCCAATCTATGTCCTAACCATATTAACCACTGTGCTCTTTATTGGAGAGAAGTTATAGACTACAAGAGGGCTAAGCATTCCTTCTCCTCTGTATAACCTTCTTATAAGCCTTGTTTTTATAGCACTTGCAGTGGTTTTGTTGTTTTTACACTTTGGAAAGATGGATGGGTAGAATGTCTATGCTATTCCTCTCACAGGATTTGAGTAATTTTGGCATGTATTGTTTACATTGTTTTATCTCATGAGCCACATTATTGTCCTAAAAATAATTATTTTAAAGAAGTCAACAATTTAAGTACATTGAATTGATTAAATAAATAGCAATAATTAATTAACTTTCCATTAGTCCATTTGAAAATAAATTTGTTAGCCTATGTACCCTCTGAAATCAATACTTATCCAAGCTAGTATAACAACATTATTTTCATACTTTTTAATGTTGTTTTTCTTTATCTAAAATTGTTTCCCTTCAATCTTTCTTCTAAATGATACCTATAGCGATGATAGCTTTCTTACTGCAATAAGAATCTTGTTAGGTGCAATTACAGCTAATACTTAAAAGCCACAAAAATAATTGCAAACAGAATAACAGCAATGTAATTATTAGATTGTACCATTAATTGATGTACAATATTCAGCTGAATGTGCTTGAAGATATAAACACTAGCTGTATTTAGTCTAATCTCATGAAACAGCGGTTAAGGCAATTATTTTATGAATAAAATTGTTTCCTCTAGGAATGATTTTGCATACTGGATTTTAGTACCATTTACATATGGTAACTTGTGCCAAAAAAGGCTCTATAACTCTTATGCTTTGAAGACTCATTTTTTCCATAATTCCATTTTCAGATTTACTAAAAGTTTTTAGAAATAAGTGAGAATAAGACATCCCTGTTCTATTTTTGACAGCTAATATGATTTTTGGAAAAATCAACAATGTAATGTAATGTAGCGTAACAAACATTTATATTCATATCATATATCATATCATATCATGACATGATCTTCCTCCTCCTCCTCATTTTAGCTATAGCTACTGCAGGATGAAGGTCTCCTCTGCATGTTTCCAACCAATATGGTCCTGAGCTTTTTTTTGCCAATTGGGCCTACAATACTCGCTGAATGACCTTTATATGAATAGAGTAACTGCAATTCCTTCAATATGTTTAAAGTACCTTTTTCACACAATCAGAAAGATTCCCTTGGAACAACCCAAACAATGCTGTAAACAATGTCATTTGCATTTATTCTATTATATACCAAGGTCAATATGCTTCTAAGGTTTAGCTTGATCTTGAATTGCATGCTTAATACTCTGGATTTAACAATAATGCTACATATATTTGGAATTCTGGGTTGGACTCTCCTTATTGTAATTGTCTTGTATGTTGATGCTCTTGACTTGTTTGACCATGCACTTTTGCTTGGAAGTACGGACATAAGACATGTTAGGGTGATTCATGCCCTACTTATGGGCTTTTATCTGGTGGGGGACACAATGAGAACAGAACACTAGAATTGACTTTCTTACATTTTATTGTTTTGAAGATGTGGTTAATAGGCAAGTGCTGCAGATGACTTTACTCGGTCTGGACCTCTTTCTGTTAGATACAACTTCCACCTGGATCATTTGGTACATATTTTCTTAATTTTTTTGTCAATCTCTATAAATAATAATTCTCCAAATGAAACTCAGATACTCACTAATTGGATGTTTAAATAGTTAGCAAGCAAATAGCATTAAGCATGCAGTGAAATGGAAATGCCTGATGACCTTGGATCTGTAAAATACAATGAGACCATATGCTAACAGCTTTTTACGAGACCTCACTGGCTCTGGCAAATGGCTAAATCATTATTCATTTCTCATGATGATACCAGGCAGAACTGTAGAACAGATGGTGTTGAGCACTGATGAAAGAATGCATTGCTTGGCAAAAGCAAGCATGGGTTTATCAAGAGTAAGATATACACGACCAGTCTGATCAAGGGACCAGTTTAGTTGGACATGGGAATATGGTACTCATGGTATGCTTTGATCTCAGTAAAGCATTTGATAAAACCTGCCATTAGATCCAGATTTCTCTACTTTCCCTGGTAACATGCAGGCTGGGTTATGCAACCACCAGATAGATGAACCACTGATTTCATTTAAATCAATGGGTGCACTTCAAGCTGGAAATAAGTATTGAGTGGTATATCACAGAGATCTGTTGAAGGAAATGTGCTATAAGCCATAGTTATGATTTGGATGGTATCAGATTTGGAAATGACACAGACAGGATAGTAAACACCTCAGGGGACAATGATTTAGGAAGATCTCGACACGTTGGAACAATGGCCAGATCATTATTTTAAGTGGGAAAATGCAAAGTCCTCTGGGTGAGGAGACAGAGCTGCTTATAGGGAAACACAATATAAGTCAGTTATAGTAAAAGGGCTAATATTGTACAAGCACAACCAAAGCCTGAAGTTACTCAAGCATGCTGACCTTATTTTATGCAGCCTGGAGACTCTCTTGCAACAGGATATAACTGTTCACAGACCATCACCTAGGAGAAAGATGAATGTTATGGCACACTAAGGTTAAGCTAAGAAGCCATCATGTAGAACTATTTTATACACTAAAAAGTGGAAAAAGAAAACTGCATCATGTATTCTCCTTTGGAGTTACTTCTTTGGTTTTCGATAATAATTCTCAGGAGAGCCTTAATGGACACACACTCCAATATGAAAAGGATGCAAGAATTTTGGCACATACTAAAATGAATAGAAGAACAAAATATAGTTCTATCTTTACCTTGAGAATAATGGCAGTTATTCCTATACAATCTCTGTTTTCACCACCCAGGTCTCACAATCACACTTGCAGTATCTTGGATGATTGCCTGGATCATTTTGCTGTACCTTGTTCCTTGAGTGTATCTGCTGTTCTCTTATCCTTTTCTCAGGGAGTGCCTTTATCTAGTATATAAGAGAGTGACAAAATCCTGCCTCAATTTTAGCATTAAGGACAAAGCAATCTTAAGAGAGAGGGGTAAAGAAAAGGGGATGAGGCAATAGTTATACCAGCGGTCTCAAATCTTTTAGGAACTAGGGACTGGTTCTGTGGAGAGAAGTTTTTCCATGGACCAGAGAGGGTGTGGTTTCATATGCCTGTATCCCACAGATGGAGCTTTGCTTGTTTGTGTGGCCGAACTGATCAGAGCTGCTTTGAGATTGGTTTTTAAACATGTGTACATCCATCGGCGAAGAAGCATCACAGTATCTACAGCTGGTTTATTTTTTAGGGAGAATGGGATGAATGTAACACAGATAGTAAGCCCTCAGCCATTAAATTTCAGCTAACTCTCTTGAAAAATTTCAGATTGCTGGTAACTTTTGAAATATTCAAAAATTCAAAAGCACTTGTTTTAACTTAGGCTCATTTAACCCAGAAAATGGACATTCATGTCTTCTACTCATGGTCCACCACAAATACAGCTTCTTCTGTATTTTTCTGCTCTGAAAGAAGAGTTTTTCTGCTTTTCTGTGAAAATAGAGATTTCTGGTTTGTGCTGGCTGGTGTATTGCTGCTGATTAGTTTGCCTGCTATCCTTTACTTTCTCCTAGACAAGCTGCTGGGCTGAGGCAGGAATGCCCCTTCATCTTATCAGCCCAGCTTTGGAAGAAGTATTCATTTTATTACTATATAGGTACACAAATAGATTTTGACAAAAACTCAGTGAAAAATTCAGCAGCCCAGGAAAGAATAAATACTAAAAAATGCTTCTGGTGGAATTTCAACCAAAGACATTCTGCATATCAGACAAGTATTATAATCATTATAATGATATAATGAGGATCATAAGTGGTTGCATAAAAACAACTCCTACTTGCTGGCTCCCTGTCTTTAGACACATTGCACCACCAGCTCTATGAAGGTAAGAAGCCTTACTGAAGGAGTACAACAAAATTATGAGAAACCCACTTCTTCCTGTGCATGCTGATCTTCCTCATCTGTCAATTGGCAGGCTTAAATCCAGGAAGCCCTCTCTGGCACTCGCTCAACAGCTGTCTAACAACTTAAAAGCCAAATGGACTGCTGAATGTCCAGATACAGGCTGTTACATAGATGACCCTACACAAAACAGGCTATGTACCCAACATGGTATCTGCCAGGACTCATTGTTTAAGTGGGGTCTTGTCTGTACCCCTCAGTGTGACAAAATATCCATCACATTGTGTCTGAATGTCCATCAAGAGCTTACACTTGCCCAATGTCTGATTTTTTTTCAACATAGACCAACCTGTCCTTGAGTGACTGGGTAGGCTGGACATTAACATTTGAACCACTATAAATGCCATACTAAATGAATAAATTATGATAATTGAAATATCAATAACAAAAGCAGTAGCAGCAGCAGTTCTTGTGGAAAAACTACAGAAATGTAAGGAGGGAAATTTTAAAACTGGCTGCTGTGCCTGAAAATATGTACATTTTGATGCTTCAACTTTATACAGTATACATACGATGTAATTTTGCATACATATAGTTTATGGGTTTCTACAGTTATATACCTACACATCTCCAGACATGCCAGAGAGAGGAAGAGAGTGTATGTCTATATTTCTAGAAAGATCCTTGCCTAGAAAGTTGAGGAGACATTGCAACATGCAATTGTCCCAGTCGGGGGCCCTAGAAGCTGGTAGTCCTGACATTTGGCAACATGCTGCCAAAGCATCCCAGTCTGGACAACATTTTTGTAAAAGTCTAACTGGCGTCAACAAGGAAGAGAAGCAACTCAATGGTGCAAAGTTTCTGAACTGTCAGCAAGGAGCCTCAATTGTCTTCAACTGATGCAGAAAGTGTGCTATTCCAGCTGAACAACAAATGCTTTAAAAACTGTTTAAAAATAAGCTCTTATTTTTCTACTTGCTTTTCTAGGGTGCCAGGTTTGGCATGGCACTGGGAAAAAAAATCCATTCATTTGCTGCTATTGAAACTAGATTTTTTTTTTTATGCCAGAAGGGTTGGCAGGATTGGCACTTCTTGGGAAATACCCATTCATTGTGGTAGAACTCAGCTGCCAGGATTGTAGTATGCTGGCAATCTTTGATGTTTGTTCATTTGCTTAGTTAGCAGAGGCAATAGAAGCAAGCTGGCCCAGTGAGACAGAGATAGACAGGCCACAAGAAAAAAATAATCTGGGTTTGTTGAGGCTGCAAAATCCAGATGATTATTAGCTGGAAGCAAAGACATATAAAAAAAAACCCTCTTTGCTGCACATTTATGGTTGTCTGAATTTTTGCAGCCCAGTGATTCCGTTCACTGTTGTCCAGTACTCTGAAAAGAGCCTATTAATTCAGAAGATTCAGGAAGCCTCTCTCAAATCTAGTGATCTATACCTAGAATGTTCAAGGTCTCTTTTTTTCAATGCTTCAAGGGCTTGATTCAACTGATTATACTGTGCTATTGCCCTAGCTACATATTTGCACACCCCTGTAACAATCTGTTCAATTGTACATGTATCAGCTAAAATCTTGTGGTTGGTTCTTGCATTTTACCTGAAGACTCAGTTCCATGATTGCAGCCAAACAGTGGTGGGATTCAAATTTTTTTTATTACCGGTTCTGCGGATGTGGCTTAGTGGGCATGGCAGCGAAGAATACTGTAAAATCTCCATTCAGAGGTGGTATTTGCCAGTTCTCTGAAGTACTCAAAATTTCTGCTACTGGCTCTTGAGAACTGGTCAGAACCACTGAATACTACCTCTGCAGCCAAAGCTTACTGGATTATAGCCTCCATCTATAAACTATCCCCATGTGTTGGTAATGGCAGGGCCAGGGCATAGATTCCCTGTGTAGACCTGAGGTTAAGAGCCATCTTCCATGTGCTATGAGTCAGTCCTTGATTCACAAAATCTAAATATCTATGAACTGGGGATTGAAATCCTTCTTAATCCTTCAATGTACCATGGATACTACAGGATGCAACTTTTAAACACCTCTCTAGCAGGGGTGGGACTCTACCAGTTCTGTCTGGCTCTACAGAACCAGTAGCTCTTAAGAGCAGCAGACACAGAATCGGTTCTGTGTCTGCTGTTGTTTTGGCGCACCCGCCTGCCCGGGCTCTTACCTGTCCTTTATTTCTTGCCTTTTCAACCGCAGCTGCTTTGCGTGACCCTGTAACGTCTGTCACATGTGCTCAGTGTGAACCTGCTTTCATCTGTGAAGAGCACAGGACGCCAGTGGCAAATGTACCAATCTTGGTGTTCTCTGGCAAATGCCAAACGTCCTGCACGGTGTTGGGCTGTAAGCACAACCCCCACCTGTGGATGTCGGGCCCTCATACCACCCTCATGGGGTCTGTTTCTGACCGTTTGAGCAGCCACATGCACATTTGTGGCCTGCTGGAGATCATTTTGCAGGGCTCTGGCAGTGCTCCTCCTGTCCCTCCTTGCACAAAGGTGGAGGTAACGGTCCTGATGCTGGGTTGTTGCTCTCCTATGGCCTTCTCCACGTCTCCTGATGTACTGGCCTGTCTCCTGGTAGCACCTCTGGACACTATGCTGACAGACACAGCAAACCTTCTTACCACAGCTCACATTGATGTGCCAGCCTGGATGAGCTGCACTACCTGAGCCACTTGTGTGGGTTGTAGACTTTGTCTCATGCTACCACTAGAGTGACAGCACCACCAGCATTCAAAAGTGACCAAACCATCAGCCAGAAAGCATAGGAACTGAGAAGTGGTCTGTGGTCACCACCTGCAGAACCACTCCCTTATTGGGGATGTCTTGCTAACTGCCTATGCTTTTCACCTGTGGTTTATTCCATTTGCACAACAGCATGTGAAATTGATTGTCAATCAGTGTTGCTACCTAAGTGGACAGTTTGATTTCACAGAAGTGTGATTGACTTGGAGTTACATTCTGTTGTTTAAGTGTTCCTTTTATTTTTTTGTGTATATTACGTTATACAAATTCTACCTATACTTAGGTATTTCTGAGATCCTATCTATTATAGAGTAAAGGACCTAGTGTTTTATTTATGCATGTTGAAATGGAAGAGAAAGGTTGATTTACACTGGCTTATGACATTATGATAGAGCTGCCCATGAACTTTCTGGGATGTGAGATCCTGTGCCATTCCCAATGGGCAATCCTACAAATATAGTTGAAGAGGCAAGTTTAATATATGGAAGAGTAATCTGTTACCTTCCAGACTTTTTCTAGAACTGATATGAAATATGCTAGAAGCATATTTAAAAGCAGCAGGGGAAACCTGTTCAAGATGATGACAAGTTAGTAATGCATCATCTGGAACTTAAGTGCTGAGAACTCCTGGATATGCTACACAACTTCTTTTTACAACCATAACGCTCACAACACTTGAAAACCTGAGCTCTTTCAGAAATTCTAGTGCTTCACAAATGGTGAAAGTTGCCTGAAGTAATCAATATTTTAAACAATAACAATAATGGCACATTTTCTAATATAATGTCCTATTGTCACTATGGAAGCATTTCAACTAAGCCAGACTTCTAATAAATTATTCATTGCTGTTTATATTCTGTAGTAATGTCACTAATGCTAAATGTGAAAGATATAATTGGATTAGGAAGGAAGAATGGAAGGAAGAAATTGGGAGAGGTTTTATGGAACCAAAAGTATCACTTTGTGCACTGTTTACAAATAATTGCTGGACACCATTGTTGGGCTGTGTTTAGGGCATCAGTACCCCAAATCCAGAATGCAGTGGCTTAAGCCAGTGGCCCCCAACCTTTTTTGTGCCACGGCCCGGTACCGGCATCACAAAATGATCCCACCCCGGTACCGGCATCAGCACGCATGACAAGGAAAGGTGAGCCAAGCGACCAGCCAGCCAGCTGTCCCCTGCTTCTCCCTACCACCTTCAACTCCTCCTTTGTACCTTTGTCGATGGGCTTCGCATCAGGACGGCTTCGGGACGGTTGCTCGGCTCGCCTTGCCTTGGGTGCTGAAAGAATCCTCACGCCTTAGTTTCGTTCGAAGCCCCCCCCCTTCGATGAAACTAAGGCGCGAGGATTCCTTCAAGACCCAAATGCCACTTTCCAACCGGAAAAGCTCACCCGGAAGCACTTTCTCGTCAAACAAGATGGCGGCACCCAGCAAACCGGTGGCCCAGTAGGAAATGTTCCACGGACCAGTACCGGTCCACAGCCTGGTGGTTGGGGACCCCTGGCTTAAGCAGTTATGTGCACATTATGTAAATGTAACCCCTCTATTTTAAGACCTGTATTGGTTATCACTTTGCTTCAAAGTGCATATCAAGGAGCTGTCTTCTTTAAAGTCATGACTGCCTTTGGGATCTCCTTCTTCCAATTGTTTCTGCCTGTACAAGGAGAGCAGGTGGAAAAGCTCCCTTCAGGTCCTTCACTTAGATTGTGTCACCTCCAGGACTTCTGAGGCAGGTCCTTTCAGCTGTTTTTTCCTTCCTTGAAGCTGCATTCCAAATATATTGGGCTTCTGAAATGAAATTAACTCCTGGCTTTTCCAGCAGATCTTGGGAACATATTATGAACCATTGCCCTTGGAACACAGCATTCAGTTTTGACTTTGTTTATGGCTGTGGCAAAACATTGGAATCTGACAAAAGACCAAAGACCAAAAAGACACATGATTATTCCAAGCAGGTTTCTTTCTTGTTTCACATCTATATGCAGAATCTTGCCAAACTGAAGCATTCCACTGTCTGCACCTATTACATACACTGAGAACCATTAAGGAAGAGTTGTCTTCACCCTCTTTTTCACACACAAACTGTCTGAACTCTATCCATCTCTGGAATACACTTCTTCTTTTCTGAAAATCCACACTACATTTCATTATAGAATTTCTGTTTCTGGTTTGATTTTTCTATATTTTTAAAATCTGGTTTTATAGAATAGGGTATCTAAACTCTTAGAGTTAATGATTGGAGAGGTATATAAACTTAATAAAAGACAAGAAAATTGTCTGTCGTTTTGCCATGCTACATTGCTTTTGAAGATACATGATTAGGACCATGTCTTTCTTTCCCTTGAAAACTTTGCTTCAATATATCTGAGCTGCACTGCACAACATATTCATCAATGGTTTATTTTTGGCCATCTTTATTGCTGTTTTATACTTGAGAAACTCATTGCTTATGCTACTGGCTATGGAAGCTTCCTAAGCAGATACGCTGTTCATGTATTTATGTTGTTTCTATTTCTTTCCAAAACTGAAGAAAAGAAAGGGAATATAATTATTACACACTTCAAGCATACATACATGCATTCATACCAGAGATGATATTCATCAGGTTCTGACCAGTTCTGGAGAATTAGTAGTGTAAATTTTGAGTAGTTCAGAGAACCGGTAGCAGAAATTTTGAGTAGTTTGGAATACCATCTCTGACTGGCCCCACCCCCATCTATTTTCTGCCTCCTAAATCCCAGCTGATCATTTGTTGCCCTGCATAGGAGAACAGAGCTGGAAAGCAGGTTAGTGGAATGGGGAGGAAATGGGGATTTTACAGTATCCTTCCCCTGCCATGCCTACCAAACCACGCCCACAAAACCGATAGTAAAAAAAATTGAATTCCACCATTGATTCATACATACATGATTCACAACACAAGTATTTACTTTCCTCTTTTTTATAAAAAAAAAGCAGACTGGGTGTTTTTCCATGATTATTTCTTGAAAACCCATCCCTCATACATTCTGTCAAGAAAACCTCTCATCCAGAAAATTTATATTAATGAAGACCTTTACTCATCCTGAATAAATTAGTCAATAGAATTACATCATCTGGTTATGATGTTTTCATTTTGACAGCTAGGTTGATATACTTTTTTGGTGCTGAGGTATTGGGCCAAAAATGCTGACATGCAAATTTGTTGAGGAAATATTCTCTTAGCAGTTTGCTTTTTGTTCACTGGCTTTAGTTCCTATGAGAAGAGTACACAATAATTTGGCATCACAGTTTGTCAGAATAAAAGGATCCATACACACATTAAGCCATTATTGTGGTTTGATTTTAGCTCAGTTCCTATAATTGGTAAACCACTTATGACTTAGTGTGGCAACCCAATCAATGTGATTTATTTGATAAAACCATGTTTAAACAAATCAGGGCAATATAATGTTTAAATCCAACTGAAGTCCAGTAAATAGTATAAGTATTTGATTGACAACATTACTCTTCTGACTGTAATGCAGTACATTTCCTTAGTAATTTTGGCATGACAGCAGATGCTTTGCTTGCTTAGAATGCCTGGATCTAGCCTGTAAAACTCTGGGCAACAATGAGATACCAAAAGCTCCAACTCATTTGGTACCCCTTGAAGAGGCAGTATGAGTAAATTAATTGATTGATTGAATGGCATATACTTTAGCTTGCAATATATATATTAAAATTACAGCTAGATTAAAATAAAATAAAATATGAGTGTTAAAAAGATCTATATTCAGATGCCACCGTCTAAGCCATTTAACTAATCTACTCATCTAATGAGTAGATTAGTTAGCCCAAAAGGCATGGATGCGGCTTTTTCTTGGCACATTCAGACCATTGTGATCATACTTTCTGGATGGAGCTTTATTCTATGTGTAATGATCTTGGAGCCCCACCCCTTAGAATTGGATACAACTACTGGACAGGGGAAACCTTATCTTTACCTTTAACGGTCCTTTGTAGCAAGCAACATTCTAGCTTAGGCTTATCCTTCTCATTTCCAATATTTGGAGGTCTAGTCGTGGCAGAGTTCCATAATCACCTTCACTGGGGATTTACATCATACTGCAAAATTCTTCAAGCAGGGTAATTGAGCATGGATATTTAACTGTAAAATTTTGCTTTCAACAAGTTTTCTCTATCCAAGTATCATCAAAATTTGTACAGCTAAGACTGATAGCCTATACTTGTTAAATTTCTTCTTTGTGCTGGGGGGGGGGTAAACAATTATATAATAAGCTGGCAATCCTACTTATGCTTTGGGATCCACAAAAAATGAGATTTAAAAGTAATATAAAAGTGAATAGGAAAGTTTTGCTTCTAATCTGATAGAATTTCCTTTCTAATAACACCTTCCTAAGATTAGAATATAATGGGACAAATAAATGGAACTATTTAGTATAAAGAAATGGTTTCCTTGGTAATGGTAACCATATGAAAGCTTTCATAACTTCCCTGCTTTGTAATATTATTTGGACAATAACTACTGATATAAAAAACTTTACTTGAACTAATGGATGGGAACATAACTCAGAGAGAGACTGTATTTTCCAGTTGGTGATTTGCAAGGTGTTGGCTGAAATGTTTGATTGTAAGGAACCACATATCCTAATATTTAAAATAAAATAGCCAATTTTCCTAAAAAAAAAACCCTCCCAGCAACTTTCTTGAATATGAGGATTTAAATATTGATACTGGTACATAATGCAAAATTAGCCATTGCCCCAAGTGAATAGGCCTGGGGTAAAAGATGGATTTGCCTGTTTCCTGCTGTCCTATGGTACAGGTTTTCTGCCTTCACTTCCCAATTGGACAACAGGCCATGGTTTGTCATGCTACAGTATTAAAACCAGTGAACTTTTCTGGAGGCAAAAATGCTTAGATGCCATGTCAAGCTTTGGGTTGTGCCAGAGCAGGAAATAACAAAACGGGCAAAGAATTGAAGGAAGAGGAAAGGGAGGGGTGAAGGAGGGATGTGGTACAAGACTGTGTTCATTCCATTGTTCGCCCAGTACTGAACCATGTCTCACATAAATGTCCTTATGCCCAATCGTTCGGGCAAGGATCCCAAAAGAAAAAAACACACCAAAAGATAGGAGAGTAAACTGAATAAATTTGATGTCTGCAAGTGATATGATTAGAATTCCCTCATCATCATCCTTTTGGGAAGGTTTGTTGGCAGAAACTAATCTTATAAGTCAGAGGTGGGGAACTATGGCCCTTTTATGACTTGTGGACTTCAACTCCCAGAATTCCTGAGCGAGCATGGCTGGCTCAGGTATTCTGGGAGTTAAAGTCCACAAGTCACAAAGAGGCCATAGTTCCCCACCTCTGTTAAAAGTAATGATTATTGATATTTTTCTTCCTTTGCTTAAAAGAAAAAGAAACTGTCGCGAAGCAGAAGTAATGCTCAAAATTCAACTTTCTGTCCTGAGAATGGACATACTTCTGAGTAGAAATGCCTACTGCCTGCTTCTGCCTCTCATTTTTCCATCCTATCTATACTTCAATAGTGCAAGATAACTTTTTTATTTATGTATCAAATTTAGAAACTGCCCATTGACTTTGGGCAGCTAACCAGCTTAACCAGATGTCTCTTGTAATAATTATTTCAACATTTCTTCCACCACTTGCCATATCATGGAAAGACATGCATACAACTAGTCCTCAACTTACAATAGTTCATTTAGTGACCCTTTGAAGTTACAATAGCACTGAAAAAAAGTGACTTATGACTATTTGTTTACCCTTATGATAATTGAAGCATCCCCATGGTCACACAATCAAAATTTAGAGTCTGTGGTGCCCCTGTCCGAGTCTGAATCTGAGGAGGAAGATGAACAGCTGACAGGGAGTGGGAGTGTGGCTCCATTGGCTGTGGAGGAAACTGGGGAAGGGCAAAGTCTGGTTGGGCAGAGCAGGGAACAGGTAGAACAAGGGAGAGGGAGTTCAGAGGATAAACCAGGCCCACCCCCTCTTCATCCAAGGGCACACAGGAAGGAACGGAGAAGAGAGCAATGTGAATTACGTGGCTTAAAGGGGAGGGTCCTGATTCCCTTCATTAGCCAGAGCTGAGAATGAGAGTTTAAAAGAGATGCAAGCTGAGTGCAGCAGCTGCTGGGAGCAAACATGAGTTTATCTTGTGTTGACTTTGATTATCTGTGTTCCTGGTGTCTTCCCAACTGTGTTGTGTTATTGCCATACCTTCACATCTGGAATTCTTGCTCCTGCCCTGCCAGACTAATTACCTCATTTTGCCTTGATTGGATTATAGTGACAGTTTTTTTGACCACATTTTGGACTTGATTCTCTGCAGCCAAAGGCTGTTCCTGGGAGAGTTTTTTTCCCAGCCAGAAGGGATATTGGAGGCAAAGTTGGAGCTAATAAAGGGATTTATTTTTTTATTTTTATTTATTTATTTATTTTTGTCAATTGCTTACAAGATAATAGGTATAAGTAAAAAACATAGTTATGATTACATGGATACATATAAGAAAGAAAAAAAATCCAATAGCACAGGGATGGTAGGCACGTTGGTGCTCTTATGCACGCCCCCTACAGATCTCTTTGGAAAGGGGTGAGGTCAATAGTAGACAGTCTAAGGTTAAAGTTTTTGGGGTTTGGGGAAGAAACCACAGAGTCAGGTAGAGTATTCCAGACATTGACCACTCTGTTGCTGAAGTTGTATTTCCTGCAATCAAGTTTGGTGCAATTAACCTTGAGTTTGTATCTATTGTTTGCTCTTGTATTGTTATGATTGAAGCTGAAGTATTCATTGACAGGTAGGACATTGCAATGTATAATTTTATATACTATACTTAGATCAGACTGAAGGCAGCGTAGTTCTAGGTGACCATAGGTTTGGCAAAGAACTGGTTCTGAAAGATTTTTCAAAGATTATGCTTAGAGGTTCGGCTATGGCAGTGGATAGCTTTTTTAAGAAGTAGGCATATATTCCATCCGGTCCAATAGATAGAGAAGGTTTTAGATTGCGTAGTGCTTTTTCAACATTGTCTTCTGTAAAATCAATATGTATTAGATCATTGTAGTTGTCTGTGGTTCGACTAGGAAATACTGGGCATGATCCATTGCTGTTTACAAATACTGAGCCAAAGAATGTGTTAAAGAGGCTGGCTTTAATAGTGTCGTTGTTGCAGTCTTTACCATTAGGTCCTATCAGGGGTGGGATGGACCTTGACTCTTTTAGTTTGTTGTTTATAAAATTGTAGAAAGTGCAGGTGGAATTGGTGCATAGAAGGTTTTCTTCTTGTTTAATGCGATAATTGGTGCATTCAGTCTTTATCTGGTGGCATAAATTTTTGTATCAGCTTTTGAAGTTGGCAACATGACCAGATTTGTTTTTCCACCAAAGTGATTTCTTTTTGGATTGAAGCTTCCTTATTGTGATGGGTAATTTGATTTTTCTGGTTTTGGGGAGTTGTTATTGGTACATATAGTTTGATGACTCTTTTGACTTCAAGTAAAAATATGTTGTAATGGTCTTCTACAGTATTGCACCCAGTGAATAGAAATTGCCAATCAAGGGATGAGAGATCATTGTTTATAAGATCATAATTGCCTTTTTTGAAGTTATAATTGGGGATTCCATCATTGTGATGATTTTTGTGTGCACATATATTGAGACAAAAGTCAATCATGTTGTGGTCACCGCTGGAAAAGGGTTCTTTAATTTGTATTCCATAAATTGAATTCAAACTATTGCAGAAGATGAGATCGAGGCAGTTGTTAAGTCTAGTGTTGTTGGTTACTAGTTGTTCCAATCCCAGATTTGTAACAGCATTGTAGAAGGTTGCGTGTATGGATTCAGTTGTACATTCATTTAGGGTCCACTCAATATGAGGTAGATTGAAGTCATCAAGAAAGATAAAAGTGTGTGGGCAGGATGCTGCCCATGTTAGTAGTGTATTTAGCTTGTTTGCATGTTCGATGTCATAATCAGGGGCTCTGTAACATAGTAAAAACCGAAATATAATATTTAAGGACAGTTCACAGACGATAGTCTCAGGAATAGCAAGCTCCTGGATAACTTGGATGTTTTTTAGATGTAGGGACTTTTTATAGAAGATAGCAACACCATCTCCTCTACAGATTTCACAATCTGATTGGTAAACATGATAATCTATTACTGTGGTAATGGAGTCAGAGAGAGATGCGTTGAGCCATGTTTCACAGACAAATGGGGTGCATCCACAGTTGTACTTGTACAATGACAATAAAGTTCTTCTTCTTCTTCTTCTTCTTCTTCTTCTTCTTCTTCTTCTTCTTCTTCTTCTTCTTCTTCTTCTTCTTCTTCTTCTTCTTCTTCTTCTTCTTCTTCTTCTTCTTCTTCTTCTTCTTCTTCTTCTTCTTCTTCTTCTTCTTCTTCTTCTTCTTCTTCTTCTTCAAATATAAGGTCGAATTTAGCCGTACTGAGTAAGAGGAGAAATTCAGATATTTTATTTACAAGGCTTCTTGCATTGAGTAGCTTGCATTTAAGGCCAATTGTGGTTGGAACTGAGGTAGTTTGGCCATGCGTGTCTAATTTTGAGTGATGTTGGATTGGATGGGGTGGGGTTGGATGCGAAATTGTGTGTTGTGTGACTCTTATCTGACTGTGTTGCCTTTGTGCCGTGCCCCGGGTCATCACAGAGTCTTGGTAACTGGCTAACATGTATGACAGATGTTCCTGGGGTCATGAGATCACTTTTTTGAGACCTTCTGTCAAGCAAAGTCAATGAGGGAAGCCAGATTCACTTAACAACTGTGTTACTAACTTAACAACTGCAGTGATTCTCTTAAAAACTGTGGCAAGAAGGGTTGTAAAAGGGGGCAAAACTCAGCAACAGAGATTTTGGGCTCAATTATGATCATAAGTTGACAACTACCTGAATGTGGTGCCCCAGCCATCAAAAACATTACTCAAGTTTTGTTTGATTGCCCATGACATACCCTTCATAGATTCAGCTACTGATCATCCCTACTGGAAAGAAAAGCCACTGGGATTTGAACTATAGATTACCTTATTTCCTCCTGAGCTCTAATATATGTACTGTAAGCAGAACTGCTGAGTTTATAATCAAGGCAGTTAAGCTAAGGTCTCAATACATTCAATTAATTGGAGTTCCCTGTAAAGGTGATGCACTTATCTGATTGCTGACTCTTTGTATTATCACATAAGGTTTTTATCACTGTATTTTCTTGTATCTGTTTAATCCAAATTATGTATTTTAGTTTTTAGTTTTATTTTATTGATATGGTTGCAAGACTAATCAATTAATAAATGATACAACAAACCATACTCTTGCTACTAATTACTGATAATGCTAAATTTACAGTTCAAGACTATTTTCACCTTTTAAAAGGAATCTGCTAGGTTAAAAGACAGAATTTTAATTCTCTTAAAACAACATTTGTAGCAGCAACATTTACAGGCTATATTTTGAGGGACTCCTTATTCCTTCTGCAATGTTAATAAAACATAGCTAATATGCAATAAATAATAGGAAGAATGTGCTCAGTTTTAGAAAGAGAAAAAAGTTCTTAGGAATGTGTGATATGTATATTTCTTGTGTTAATGTTGAATATTAACCACTAATTATGGTAATCTTATTTCTGAGCTAGGGTTACAACTGGCAGATATGAAATAATATGGGGCATTTCTACATGTGCTCATGTAAAATACTAGAGGAGATTAAGTAAAAATTTACATTGGTAAATGCTTCTTAGAAATGAGTGTTTCTCTTGGATATGTGGTTTTTTTTTTGGTAGCAATATAGTTTACTCTTCTTTCTCTAGATTTTTTAAAAAATAAACTAGTTTGGATTTTCTCAGTGATCAATTAACTTTTTAAAGCTCAGCCCAGACCTGCTAAATTCTGCCACTTGCTTTAAGAATACATTTTAGGAGACATATTGGTTGCTGGAACATGAAACAAAATTAGAAGAATTTGCTTTGTTTGTAGCCGAGCTGTATTTAAGCAGTGATGTGTTTGTTACACCCTTTATTTCTTCTTGGTAATTATTGCCTTCCATTCATGTAGCAGCCTATTTTCTTCTGAGGATCACATTCTCTCAAAGTAATCTAGTGAGGGTCACATAGGGTAGGTGCAACCAATGCCCAGTGAAGTCTGGAGCTGATGAGGGCAGGGACAGAGTTCAGAAGTAAGTGGGACTCCATTCTCTTCTTGCCTGTCTCTCATTCTCATGCATTTCATCCCCCCCTCAGAAAGTAGACTGCTAGGGGTTTGAGTTTATTGCTTACAGGGACTTTTGAAATTAGGTACCATGGGTACAAATTACTGGCTTATTTAAAAAGTTGTAAGTGGCATTATCTGCATTTAGCCATTTTGTTTTGTTGCTGTAAATCTGTCACACTAAATCTGGTAGAGGTTTTATATGGTCATGATTGAAGTGTGTTACAAATAGGACACAGGAAAATTTTAGAGGTGACTTGATTAATGCAGATGGTAATCATACTCAAGTCCTGTTTTATTGAAGTAACCATTGGAATAAGCTAATTCTCACTTTCTGTAGCTTCTGCATTTCATTTCCACTGTTTATAGTCCCCCTCCACCAACCAGCTATAGGGACATATCTACTCTTATCTCAAGGTGACAGTTCAAGGATCTGATGAAATAGACTGAGTCAACAAAAGCTTTGCCATAATACATTTGTTTTTCTCTAAACAGCCACTAGACTCTTCATTGCTTAATGTAACAAATGAAATTAATGCAGAATTTCTAAGGGAAGAAGTTACAGAGGTTCTCTGAAGATAGTTCAGGACAGATTGCAGCCTTGCAAATGACTTGGATCCAAACTTTTATGCTGGTAGAACATATATACGTATTTGTTGATTTGTTTGTCTATATTACAATTTTTATAGCCCTCCCAACTCAAAATACTATTTTGAATGGAAAACATCAATTTTGGAAAAGTCTGAGTTTACTGTAACTGCAGTTAATTTGATAGACTTATTCAGCCCTCTCTGGAAAAAAATCAAATGACGAAGGAACAAATAATATGCAAATAACTAAGCACTTTGCTTTGGAGGCCTCCTGGCTTGGTTTTCTTAAAACTCTAGGGGCCAAAAGACCCTGGTTCTTCATTTCATGTTCCCATTTGTTTGTTTTTACCATGACAGAAATTCCTGGCCATTCCTCACTCTTTCTGACCTGAATATTGAAACTCTTGGCAGCCTTTGATTTGAACAAATGCCAGTCTGAGTGAATTTGTCCAGATTGCTTTACAGAGCAAGACATTGTTGTTAGATACTGTTCTGTACCTTCATTAGCATTCTTGAAACTCCGTGCTTTGATTGGCCAAAGCGCGGGGCAATCTGATTGGTTTAGCGAGCCGCGCTGATTGGCCCGCTAAGAATCTCCCACGATTGGTGGATATGAATCGCGGGAGATTCAAAGCGGTGCCATTGGCCGCGGCCGCCGCGGCTTGAGAATAAAAAGCCGCTGTTTTTCCCTTGGAGTCAGATCGGTTCCGGGGACCAATAAAGAGCTGAAACCTAGTCACCGCCTCCTGGTCTCTTTACCGACAGACACAACACTGGCGACGAGGATGGGATCCCGATTCTGAACCCCAGCAAGCACGTGTCCGACGGAAGCAAGACCGACGAGATGGCCAGCATCACTCCGCCCGCACCCTTCAACCCTGCTAGCAAGGATTGGGAATACTACACGGACAGATTCCACATGTTCCTTGAATGCAGCGACATGAAGGACGCCACCGAGCCAAAGAAACGAGCCATCTTCCTGACACACTGCGCGCCCGCAGTGTTCAAGATGGCAAAAGCCCTAGCGAAACCCGCTGACGTCACCGGGATGGACTGGGGTGACCTCGAACCTTTACTCCGAAAACACTACGCTCCAGCCGTGCCCACCCTCATCAGACGGCACGAGTTTTATCGGTGGGACCAGAGGTCGGGCAAAAGCCTCAGCCACTTTGTTGCGGAGCTGCGGAACCTAGGAGGACTATGCGGGTTCTCTGACAGGGACGAGGCCCTATGGGACTGAGTCGTGCTCGGGCTTCGGGACCCAGTCCTACAGAGTCGGCTGATGGCCAAAGGTGACATCACCCTCGCCGATGCTATCGCTGAAGCCACCGCAGCCAAGGCCACCAGGTAGTCAGCCAACCGCATGCGGAGACCGGATGCTGGGGACCGCACCGCGAACAACAACCCTGGATGGGCGACCGAGGCCCAACCGGAAGCAAGTCACCGCGAAACTACCACCCACCATGGCGAATTCCACTCTGCCTCCGACACTTCGGACGACGACGAGGAAATCCACCGACTCCAGGCAGGACGCGACCAGCGCAGTCGGCGGGGTCGTAAGTCAGGGACTGCGTGTGCCGGTTGCGGAGGCGACCACCCTAGATCCAAGTGCCGGTTCTTCGACGCAGTCTGCCGGCACTGTGACAAAAAGGGTCACATCGCCCGCGTATGCCGATTAAAGAAAGCCTACAGCCCCAGACGGCGGGACCACAGCGAGCGGAGACAGGACAACACACCCCCCAGAACCAGAGATCACCCAGACGACAGCCGTTGGGACAGAAGTGGGCGAGCCTGACAAGGTGGCGAGAACCGGTGGAAGGAGGAAACCCACCAGACGGTCATCATCGGCCACGCATCAACCACCAACGCCCGAAAAGTCTACGTGGAGGTAGGCATCGAAGGCGAGCCATGCAAGATGGAGGTGGACTCCGGGTCCTACCTCTCCATGGTTGCCTGGCAAGAAATCAAATGCTTGGTGCCTACCATCCGAAAGAAGGGACTGGAGAACCAGAGACTAATCATTAAAGACTACCAGGGAAACCGCATCCCGGTAGTTGGAACCGGACAATTCAGAGTAACATTTAAGGGACGCACTGCAAAGCTTCCCCTAACGATCATGGACCGAGACCGACCCAGCCTTTTGGGACTGCAATGGTTCGCACCGCTCAGCATCGAAGTCACGGGCATCAACCACATCGCCGAGACCGATTGGGAGCAACAACTGGCATGGGACTTCCAAGAAGTGTTCGACGGCACCCTAGGCAAGTACCAAGGGCCCCCTATCTCATTCAGCCTAGACCCGAACGTTTCTCCGAGACACCTAAAACCAAGGCGGGTACCTTTCACACTCAGGCCAAAAATTGACGAGCAAATTGACAAGCTCGTCAAGCAAGGGGTCCTACAACCAATTGACCATGCCCGGTGGGAGACCCCAATAGTCACCCCAGTCAAGCCTGATGGGTCGGTGAGAATCTGCGGGGACTATAAGGCCACCCTAAACTGTGCCTTGCAACAAAGCGCCTACCCCGTCCCAGTAGTGCAGCATCTTCTACACTCACTGGGGGGAGGCAAACAAATCAAGGCTTGGGTAGCAAGGTGTCAATGTTGCCAAGAAACCAGACCAAGCCCGTCCACGGCACTGATCCTAGAATGGGAAACCTCCAGGGGACCTTGGTCTAGGATCCACGTAGACTTCGCCGGGCCCACAAAGGGACATACTTTCCTAATAACCGTAGATGCTTACTCCAACTGGTTGGAGGTAAGCAACATGAAAACCACCACCACAGAGGCCGTGACCAAGGAACTTTGCAAACTCTTCGCAACACACGGCCTCCCAGATGTCATTGTGTCGGACAACGGGCCCCAATTCACCTTGCTGGAATTTGAAAAATTCCTAGTGGAACGGGGCATACGACACGCACTGACAGCCCCGGCACATCTGGCGGCGAACGGAAGGGTGGAACGGATGGTTCAATTCATGAAAAAACCATCCAGAAAATAGACCACGGGGAGATCCAAGACAAAATAAATAAAATGCTTTTCATACAGCACATAACCCCGAACACTACAACAAACAAAAGCCCAGCAGAGCTACTAATAGGGAGGAAAATAAGATCCCCACTCGATAGACTGCACCCCACATACAACCCAGAGAAACCCCCAAACTCCTCCAGCAAGTACCGATCCTTTGCACCAGGCGACGCCATCTATGCAAAGAACCTAATGGAGACCCACTATGGGTACCAGCAACCATAACCCAACTGACAGGTCCCCGCTCGTACCGGCTACAAACAACCAATGGACGAGCATGGAAACGCCACATCGATCAATTAAGATCGAGGACAGCCACAAGAAACATAACCGACATGCAACCAGACATAACCAATCCCCTTAACACAAACCAAGAGGGGAGGGAATACCCCAGAAACCAAATATACCCCGGAAACCAAATCCCAGAAGAAAGGAACCAGCCATACTCACCAGCAAGAAACCAGCTTGGAATCTCACCAGGAAGAAGCAGCCAGGCCAGCTCGACCAGCCCGGAAAGACCAGGTGGGAGCGGCGAAAACCGCAGCTCAACCAGCCTGGGTAGACCAGGAGGGAGCTGCGACGAACGGTCCGGCAAGACATACCAGGCGGTTCCACCAACGAGTCCGAGAGACACAGAGAACCTGACCGAACCAGCCGGGAGCCAACCCACGACTGACCTGCGCAGGTCCAGTAGGCAAGTACGGAGCCCCGCCTATCTACGGGACTACGTTACGTAGGACCAAACCAAGAGGGGAGGGGTGTTCTGTACCTTCATTAGCATTCTTGAAATCCTGCGCTTTGATTGGCCAAAGTGCGGGGCAATCTGATTGGTTTAGCGAGCCGCGCTAATTGGCCCGCTAAGAATCTCCCACGATTGGTGGATACGAATCGCGGGAGATTCAAAGCGGTGCCATTGGCCGCAGCTTGAGAATAAAAAGCCGCTATTTTTCCCTTGGAGCCAGATCGGTTCTGGGGACCAATAAAGAGCTGAAACCTAGTCACTGCTTCCTGGTCTCTTTTCCGACGGACACAATAGATACTTCCAAACAGGGGCTCCTAATGGCCCCTGAAAGTCATTCGCTTTCAGCCTTCTCTACTTTGTTGCTCTTGTTGGAAAAAACTCTCCTGAAAAGTAGTGTTGAAGGATATAACTCACATAAGCAGAGAAATAATAATGCTACCCTGCTACATATCCCAAGTGGATAGCTAATATTTTTCTATTTAATGCATTTATTTTTTAAAAAAAGGGGGGGAGGGAAGCAAGAGTGTTACTATTGACAGTGTTACTATCAACCTCCAAGTTGAATCAGACAGGAAACTTGATCAAATCAGCTAATTCTACTTTATTATAAGGCTGTATTAACAGAATCTTGCAAGTGTGAAAATACACTCGTGCTGTTTCTTTTTACAGCCTGCTCAATTAAGGCAGATCTTTCCAAAGCTTTTTCCTGTGGCTGTTAAGCAGTGGTGGTCTCCTCCACCTCTTTTCTGAACATTCCATGGGCTGCATCTCTTCACCAGAGGTGGTATTCAGCCAGTTCTGACAGGTTCTGGAGAACCGGTAAATGCAAAAATTTTGGTAGTTCAGAGAACTGGTAAATGCCACCTCTGGTTGGCCCTGCCCACAGCTATTCACTGCTTCCTGAGTCCCAGCTGATCAGCTGGGTCTTCTTTTGTTGCCCTGCACAGGAGAACTGAGGTGGAAAGCAGGTTAATGGGGTGGGGAGGGAATGGGGATTTTATAGTTTCCTTCTCCTGGAGTGGGGTGGAAATGGAGATTTTGCAATATCTTTCCCCTGCCACGTCCACCAAGCCATACCCACTAAGCTACACCACACCCACTAAGCCACACCACAGCCAACAAGCCACGCTCACAGAACCCGTAGTAAAAATGTTTGAATACCACCACTGCTCTTCTCCTTGACTTTCAAAATCGTTTTCATTATAGTTACAACTACCATACTCCCCATAAAACCCTATGAACAAGTATAACTTCATGATAAAAACCTTTTGTGGTCATTTTTGGAACAGAGTAGAATAAGACCCAAGATGTTTGACGCAGTGACTTCCTTCCAAGAGGATTCTCCTAACATTTGGTAGGCTCAGATGAAGATCTCCACATCACGTGTAGCAGTGTTTCTCAACCTTGGCAACTTTAAGATATATTGACTTTAAGTCCCAGAATTCGCCATGTTGGCTGGTGAATTTTGGGCGTTGAAGTCCATATATTTTAAAGGCAATGACATTGAGAAACTCTGATGTAGAAGACAGTCAATTTGTAAAGCACCATTTCTCTAGCAAAGACTGTGACTTACTCTTTAGTGCATTTTAAAGTCCAGGTTCTCTTCACATCTTGTCTTTTCTATTAATCTGATTTGGTCTGTTTTTATTGTTATTCAGACTCTGTAAGAACTAGTCAATTAGCAAATTAGACTGAGGAGCTCACTGGAAAATGTCACTGTGATAGGCAAAGCCAATGAGTGAACTCTGATTAGGAAGCAATAGGAACCCTGCCATGTTTGTTCTCAGTTTCACTAGTAAATAACAATTTGTTAAATAAAACAGAATTTTAAAGAATTTTTAAAAAAACGTTCTGCATTGGATTCATTTTCTCCCATATGAAAATGTTTCTTTAGCTCTATAAATTTAAACATGATAAATAAAATGTAAGAAATAATAGTGCATGACAGTGAATCTATAATCCATGATCAATATGAACACTAAAATAAATAGAAATGTTTTAAAAACATATCACTGTGGATCTGTGGCTCAGATGTCCAGTTTTTGTTTAAATTAATCCCACCAGGAATTATAGATTGCTAGTATAAAACATAGGATTGCTAGTTACATTCAGTCATTTTGGTGGGATTGTCTCATCTGAAAATTAGATTCTTTGGGAGAACATTACTAGACTTATTTAAAGCATCAGTACAGAATAAGGGAAAATCTAAGAATCTCCTTAACAGCTGGAAATATATGTATCCCAGTTTGGTGCATCATTCTTGTTTGCACCAAAAATGTGACCAGCTGCTTTTAATTCCTCAAAGCTGAAAAAAAATTGATTACCATAGATAAACATATAATATATTACTTTTACAGGAGCTCTACGGGCTTTCAAATAATGCTGTGGAAAGAAAGTGTTTTGTGTTACCTAATTTTTGTGTGCACAATGCAGTCTTACGTGCATTCTCTCAGGGCCAAAGGATGTTCTCTTGATATCTGGCTAAATGCCAAATATTATTTATCTAATTGAACAGGGAGGCTAGAGGTAACCCTTCTCTCCCTGGTAACATCAAAGCCAATGAATGTGTGTGATGCAACACTAAAGGGAAAAAAGTACAGGTTGAACTTCTTCCATAAGTGTCCTAGCTGTGAGAGACAAATGTGATTCTCATAGCACTGGAGAAGAGGAATAAAACCTTCCCTTTCTTGTGCATGGCATTCTTTCTTATCGGAAGAGCCATCCATCCACATGACCTCACCTTGTGACCCACAGCTGCATAGGATTGACCCTCTCCAGGATTAACAAAGGCTCATTTTGGTCAGTGTTGCTTTCATCCTAGTAACTGTGAATAGGACTAGAAAGTTGCTATTAAACACTTTCTCTAATGCTTGTAAATTGCTGCCTCCAAAATCTATTCAACAATATAGAAGCTGCCTTTATTGGCACTGCACAAGACAATTAATCTGACTGTGTAAATATGATATCTGTCCTATAACAGTTAACATAAGAATAAACTTGAGAAATTTTCAAATTAGAAAAAAACATATTCCCACTAACCGACTGTTTTAATGCTATTTGACATGTGAGGTTTTATTATTATGGTAAAATTATTACTGTTTTATTTATTAAATGTATATGCCACCCAAGGAATACAAGGAATAGAAACATCAAAATAAAAATTGATGGTGAAGAAAGAGAATGATTGGAAAAATTCACTTTCCTAGGGGTGCAGGTCACTCAAAGCAGTAAATGCAGCCCAGAAATAAAACATCAGATTGCACTGGGTTGCACAGTGATGATAAACATGAGACAAATATGGAAAAGCAAGGACATCAGCCTGACAAACAAATGTAGCTCAATCTGCTCTATTGTATTGCCCATAGTTACCTATGTTGTGAAAGCTGGACCTTAAATAAGCAAGACAGGAAAAAAAATCAACTCATTTGAGCTGGAGAAGATTCCTTCATATTCCTTGGACCGCAACAAGGAAGTACTGGAATGCATAACACCAGATATGTCACTAGAAGGGAAAATCACAAAACTGCATCCACTTATTTTGGCCATGTCATGCAGGGGAATTCACTGGAGAAAACAATTATGTTGGGAAGAGTTAATGGTAGAAGGAAACCAGGCCACTCAAGAACATGATGGTTAGACACCATCAAAGCAGTGGTGGGCTTGCTGTGATCTCTGGCTGGGCCCATCCACCTGCCCTTGTGCTACGCTTTCCCTAAATTTCCTAACTTTTCCCCCCATCCGGGCAGCCCAGGTGAGTTCTGTGCTGCCCTGTTGTACTCAACAGAGCTTGTACTCACTGGAGTCTGAGTTGATTAGCTGCCTGTTTGAAGCTGTGTTGCAGCCCCAAAGCACATACGCTCACAACCAGCCCACCTCTCCATCAAAACTGTTACCAGCCAGAGCATAGAAAAATTCAAAGAAGCAGTGCAAGATTGGAAGATGTTGCAATCCTGGTCCATTGAATTGCCAAGAGGGGGATATGACTGAATGGATATCATCATCATCATCATGCCATTGAACTCATTGACTGCATGTAAAATAGATTTTAAAACAAAACCGTGTTTCTTATATCTTCCCAATGTAGCTCAATAAGTTCTGTTGCAGCTATTATTAAAATAATTCTCAGTAATTGTTATAATGTTTATCTGATATGTAGAAAGTCACAGATTCATAATATGGCAGTAAGTTCTTAAAAATGTAATTACTATGTTTGTTTCTTTCTTTCTGAAAAAAATGGTGGAATAGTGGTCTAACCAACTTATTAAAATAAAAAAGCCCAGTGAGAAAGTAGGTAGCTCATGCAAAGAAAAATATTAAATTTCTCTCTCTCTCTCTCTCTCTCTCTCTCTCTCTCATCTCTGCCCAACTTTGTACTATTGAGAATTTGCATGTCAGACAAATATTACACCCACTATTCTGTAGAGATGTTTATTTCCCAATAGCAGCTGCAACAGAGATTAAAGCATTATGGGGCAGCAAACAGTATTTTAAGTGAGAGAACCTTTCTGCTTCTGAACAGTAGCCAATCAATGTGAAGGGATTTGGTTTGAAGAATAAAGTGAGGCATTCAACTCAGACAGCAATACTTGAATGTGCGCAAAGATGTGGCCACATGCCAAGGCTAAGTTTTCAAACTATAATAAAAGGCCAGCAGGTTGGGAGCCATCTGGATCTCAAAAAACATGCCCCATAACAGACAAAGTCAACCTTCTGGGTCCCATCAGATGATACTGTTTCCTTTAGAACATCCCCTGATGGATTTGGTGGGATGGACCAATGACCACTTTGTCAGTGGTGGTAATCACATTTTTTTACTACCAGTTATGTGGGTGTGGCTTGGTTGGCGTGGTGTGGCTTGGTGGCCATGACTTGGTAGGCATGGCACCATGTCCCAAACAAATTATATCAGATCTTTGCATCGGAAAGAAAACAATTCATTTTCTACTGCATGCTTTTGTATTTTATTTCACTTTCATTATGACATTTTAAAATGTGTTTATGATTCTGTAATGGCCAGTGAATGGGATGCGAGTCTGTTTATTTTGTTAGCCATAACAAGGGAAGAGGATTGTATCGCCCATGGTTAGCATTAAATTGCAAATAAACTTCAGCATCCCCCATTCTCTTTGCTATGGTAATTGGATACTGACACCCACATGTGGGAATATATTTATTTACTTTCGGGTTGTAGATTAAACAATTGGTTCTGTAAGATTAAAATGCCCCACCTGCATACTTGCACACTTCTGTTTTTGCTACATCAAACAATATAAAACGAACACAGCACTTCTCTCTCCAGCTAATTGAATAATTTACTGTAAATAGCTGTCATTTACTTTCAGAGGAATAGGGTATCATTAGCCAAATGGATGTGAGTAAGTCATGGCTTTAATGCATTCAAGGGTCTAAAATGGAATAATCTTAATGGGACCATCAATACAGCAAGCTGAATAAAGCCCATAAGCACTTAAAGCTCGAAGTCCCCTTTCTTGTAAATTACATAATCAGTCTGCGAAAAAAAGAAAAGAAAAAAAATCACATAAATGTGGCATTTCTCTCCCCCCACCTGCTTTGTTTTTAATGAATACAATAATGGTGTTTATAACTATACCTGTGTTTTAGATCCCCTTAATTTAATTATCTTCCTCCACCCTGGAGTGTCTATAGGCAGAGCTTGTGTTGATTAATATAGGCTAAATTCTCTGGGTAAAAAGTAGAGGGAAGCAAGGTAGTTAAACAGCCTGGATATCTGGCCTTGTAAATTATCCAATTTCAGCCTGTATGCAAAACTACCTTGCATTACTACCCAATCTTTCAATATTGTAAGATCAACCCTCCTCCAATCATTGAAAGATTTTGGTGTTGGGCATGAGTAATTACAATCTCCAATCAGCCTGGCTCTTGCTCAATAATTAAAGATGAAAGAGTTGTGCTCTACTTCTTTCTGTAATATCTCAGTACATATTCACATTTTAGAGTCCACAAAAATAAATAAATGTCAAATGGTAAAAGTCTTCAATAACTTGGAACTTTTCCTTAGAAGGGACAAAAAAAATAGGCTGCTCGTAGGATCACACATAATAGAGATTATTTGTAAGAAATATATTTGAGCTACTGCATGACTGGCCATCTTATGTCAAATTAAAACTGAAACTGAAGGAGGCAGGAGAGACATTTACTTTTCCAAGGTATTCACCATCTCTTCTCTTATTTGCATTTTTAGGTTTAAAATGTGTAATAGGTTCTTTAAAAAGTGGCTAGTGAAGAAAAATATTGTCATGCCCCTAAATCTGAATCTGATTCCATGTGGGAGGCTGAGCAGCTGACAGGTAGTGGGAGTATGACTCCGTTGGCTGTGGAAGAAACTGGGGAAGGGCACAGTCTGACTAGGACATGCAGGGAGGAACGGAGAAGGGAGTAATGTGAGTTGTGAGGCTTATGGGGGAGGAAAGGGCCCTGATTCCCTTCATTAGCTGCAGCTGGGAACACAGTGTTTAAAAAGGGAGTTTGCACAGCAACTTGTTGGAAACAAATTGTGTATTATCTTGCTTTGTTGAGGCTTATCTGGGTTCTTGGCATGTTCCCAACTGTGCATGTTTTGTTGTCCTTTGAAATCTGCAATTCCTCATCCTGCCCTGTCCAGTTAATTGCTGCAACTTGGTTTGTGTGGATTTTTATTTACAGTTTATATGTACTTTGTTTTTGGATTGAATTTCCTCTACTTAAAGACTGTTCTTGGGAGGTTTTTTTTTTTTTTTTTACAGCTGAAGGTAACTGGATATCAGGGGCAAAGTTTAAAGGGACTTTTCTTACTTATGTGGCTGTGTTGCCTTTGTGCCACGCCGTGAGTCATCACAAATATTTTTTGAGGTTCTTAGTGCAACCAGCTCATTTCTCCATTTAAGCTGTGCTGAATTTGTCATTAAAATTGGTGCTCTGAATGTACACTCGACTTCGCTTATGAGTAGGTTGCACATGACCTTAGGATACTACAATTGTCATAAATGTGAGTCAGTTGTCACCCATCTGAATGTACATCATGTGACCATGGGGATGCTGCAATGGCCTTAAGTGTGAAAAATGGTCATGTCACTTTTTTCAGTGCCATTGTAACTTTAAACTGTCTGTCACTAAATGAACTGTCATAAGTTGAGAACTAACACTTAGCAGAGGATGGTAACTTTTCCCACCTACTGTAATTTTCTTTCCCCTATTAACATACACCTATGTTTAGCCTTTTAGTGATGTTATTTCTTCCCTCTGTACTTTCATTCTGTTTTCTCCTTCCATCTTTTTCACTGAATAAAAAGAGCATGGGAAAATTAAAGTAATATTTTTGGAATACTATTTCTGGATTTAAAAAAAATCTTGTTTATTCTCTCGAGAGACATAATTTTTAAGACTTTTCCATGTGTCTGTCTTGTGCTACGTATTTCCAGAGTATCAGAGGTTTTCTATAGGGCCAATGCTGGCTTTGAAGTTTTGGGCAATGTCTGATTTAATCAATTGAAAGATGATGAATAGTTGTGACAGCTTGCAAATAATATGAAATGCCACCATTGTTTACCAGGTCATACTCTCAGATGCCTCTGGTAATTGCAATCTGGGCTTGGAATTAAACCAGTATTTTTCATCTTTTTAAAAACCCTAAATAAACTATCCCAATTATGTGATTTTCAAGGCTACAGATGATAAAATCCTCAAAACCTTTGTCAAATTTATTGATCTTTAAGTTGATTCTTTGTTGCTTATTTTTCCGTCTCTTCGGATATGTGTTATTTGTGTGCACATTTATATGCGTGTGTGTGTGTGTGTGTGTGTGTGAGAGAGAGAGAGAGAGAGAGACAGAGACAGACAGACAGACAGACAGACAGTACTCAGACTTGGTCCAAAATTCCCTTTTTGGGTGACAGGCACATTTGAAATCTTGAGAGCACATTGTGGGTACTGTAGGATGGCTGCCAAGATAAATGTTGCTACAACATAATCACTTCCAAGAAAGCAAACTGAGAGATTACTCTTCATCATATCCTTCATTTTCCCTGGATGCCCTTTATCACTTCATTAGATCTATCCTTTTTCCTGAAGATTTCAAACTGAGCCTTGGGATAGGATCAGAACTTCTAGCTGGAGATCAGTCCTATGCTCCTGTATAATATTTAATGGTGGTGTACTGTGTGGTTGACCAAGTGAAATGGGATCCTGGATATAACAAAGACAGAAATCGAATGTCTCCTTCTACTTCACAAAACATTTTCATAATTCTGAGGAAAAGCATTACAGTGACAGCTATTATGTAATTTAAATCTGCAGCACCTATTCTTTAAGATTCTTCAAACCCTGTAATCTAATGAAGACAAAGTTAGCAATATGTTATTGCAGCTCTCTAGTAATTTATTATCAACTGACCATTTGCTAATGTCCATTGCAAATACAGACTTGTATTCCACCAGAAAGTTAAAACTCATATAAGAGTAAAATGTTTTCAATTTATTTTTACTCAAATTACTCAAGGCGGTAAGAACATATCCAATACACCTTCTTCCTATTTTCTCCACAACAATAACCCTGTGAGGTTGGGTTGGGCTGAGAGAGAATGAGTGGCCCAAAGTCGCCCAGGTGGCTTTCAGGACTAAGGCAAGATTTGAGTCTCCTGCTTTCAAGCCTGGTGCTATAATCATTAGACCAAACTGGCTACTGGTTACTTAGAAAATGTTGCCTGTAATCCAAGGCATCATATTATCGAAAAAATTCATTTGAAACTTAAAAAAACATTAAACAGTGTAGAGTATTGATTGATTATAATCTGCTAATGCATTCCATAACCGTAATTCTGATGATTCCACTAGAAGATTTGCAAGATTGGCATGTACCTCATTCTCCTGTGTTCATTGTATTCAGAACTCTTTATAAAAAAAAAAATTATATTATCATGGAGTGGTTCAATATTTTAGTGCAGAATTAAGAGAACATTTATTGTAGTTATTAAAGAGCCATCCAGTGGTTGTAACTTTCCCCCGCCTTGTCCTGTGTGTGCTTACTGCTGTGAGGATAATCTATGCATTTTATTATAAAGATTCTGATTCCTTTCTTAAATTTTATGACAGATTTGTTTTTTTACATTTAATTTCAAAACTATTTCTAGACTGCAATTCTACATTACTACATCCAAAATGGGGGTTTCTCTTTACTTAAAGCTTACATCTTTTAGATTTAAAAGATCTCTTAAATCAGAACAGATTTCTAGTCGTGCCAGAGGACCAAGGGACAACATAGTTTAGATAGCATGTACAAGAGAAAGAGGATGAAGGGTGGAAACTCTTAGGGAGTTCATAACCAATGACATAACCAAGTCTTTAGAGACTTCCAGAACATTATCAGGATTCTTCTTTCTGTGTGGTCTCTTATCCAACATACAGAAGCTGGTTCTATATCTGTGCAGATCTTCTTGTGTAGCTAAGAGTCTTTCAAAAAAAATTTTTTTGGTTACATTTGAGCATTTTAGAGAGGGCCTACATCTACAAATACAAAGTATATGAAAACAGTTTTCCTTCCTTTTTATTTTGAAAAAACTAATTATTTGAAAAAAAATTTTTTTTTGGGGGGGGTATATGATTTATGATTGGTTTTAAAAACAAAATCCAAGTATTACATTTTCTTGTTTTTATGAGAGGAGAAAAGCAAAGCTATAAAGGTGAAAAAATATGTTTTTGTTTTCCAATTGGAAGTATTACTTTATCCAAATGGCTTCTCTGGAAAATCTTAATTACTTTTTATAAAAATTTCTAGATGTATTATGAAATGGGACTGGCAAAGTGTTTACTAATGTGAATTTAAACCACAAGAGCCGCTTAGATTCAGTTGGCACCATTACATTCAATTTCTAATATTCCTGTTGTTGTTGTTAGAAATATATAGTTTAATAAATAAGCCAAAAGTGTTGTCCAATCTACTTAGTCATTTCACTTATAACTCACAAAATAATATTTGTTTGGAAATGCTCTTTCCTGAATTTACTTCCAGGAAAGAGCATTTCCAAACAAATATTATTTTGTGAGTTGTAAGTGAAATGACTAGATTGGACAACACTTTTGGCTTTTTACTTACAGATTTTGGAGCAAAGCAAGGAAAATGTTTGTAAGAACACTTTCCCAAGATTTGTGTTGGGAAATTTTTTTTTACATGTTAATATATATTTGTTGTAACTATGTTACAGGTTGGAATTTCTTTTCTTATGAAAAATAAGTCATACTTCAATCAAGTGTTTGTTGGTTATAATCCACTTGTCAGTCAAATCTTGTCTCTTCAGATAATTTAACCAATGATGGGATTCAATTTTTTTTACTACCGGTTCTGTGGGCATGACTCTGTGGACGTGGCATGGCTTTGTGGGCATGGCAGGAGAAGGATACTGTAAAATCTCCATTCCCTCCCCACCCCACTAACCTGCTTTCCAGCTCTGTTCTCCTGTGCAGGGCAATAAAAGAAGACCCAGCCAATCAGCTGGGACTCAGGAGGCAGAGAATAGATGGGAGCGGAGCCAGTAAGAGGTGGTATTGGCCACCTACTCCGAACTACTCAAAATTTCTGCTACTGGTTCTCCAGAACCGGTAAGAACCTGATGAATACTACCTTTGAATTTAACCTCTTAATCAGAAATAGGCTTATTGGGCAAAAGGCCCTCAGATACAACTCAGCATGATTCATCTTTTTATTGAAGACAAGGATGATGCCATACACAGAAGAATGTCTACAGAAATCAAAACCCTTATATAGGTCTGTGATGCAGGGTTTAAATTTTAGGGAATTTCTTCCTACCTAGTTAGTGGGTATTTGATGTTCTTTTGATGTGCTTGGAAGACACCTGGTTTATACTGATATATAGTTCTCTGTCGCCTAGGAACTCTGGTTCTTGCTTGTCAGGTTCATTCTTTAAAAAAACAAGCAAAATAAAATCATCCTTTAGTCAAAGTTTCGGAATTATCATTTTCATAGTTTCTTTGCTTTTCAGGCTTTGGACTGTGAGGATGCATGCAAAAAAGCTGAGATAATCATGGCTTTCCTTGCTTTGGCAGTTCAACGGTAAGTGTTACTGATAAATACCCTGCATTCCCCATTTCTTGAGATGTAGGTTTATTCATAATCTTAAAATGCACAACAGTGAACATATATAAAGTACAGATGATGGGAGATAATGATAAAATATGCATAAAGGAAAGTTGTGTACTCAAAATGGTTGCTCTTACAAAACTGCAAATAGAAAGGCAATCAAGTAGGAGAAATCTACATAAAAATATGAGTGGATTTTCATATAGAATGTTCTTTGCTGAATTAAAAACCCTGTTGCAGAAATTGGAAATCAAACTCCTGCTCAATTAAAGGGGAAATTGACCAAAAGGAAAATTGAGTTGATTGCCCATCAACTATCATACTGCTTAGTTTAGGATTTTATATCCTGGCAAGTAATGTCTTCCTGAGATTCAGATAGAATCTTTCCTGAATTGCACCTAGAGAGGTGTGTGACTCTACTTGGCATTATTTATATGAAGCATCCTCTTTGCTCCTAAAATGATCCTCTTCCAAAGCTTGATGCATTTTCTTCAAATAAAGCTCTAGTTGCACTGGATATGAATCCTCAATTCTTGCTTTACAGGCTGTGCTCAGCAGTGGGATTCAAATTTTTTTACTACCAGTTCTGTGGGTATGGCTTGGTGGGCATGGTGTGGCTTGGTGGATATGGCAGGGGAAGGATACTGTAAAATCTCCATTCCCACCCAACTCTAGGGGAAAGATACTATAAAATTCCCATTCCCTCCCCACCCCACTAACCTGCTTTCTAGTTCCGTTCTCCTGTGCAGGGCAACAGAAGACCCAGCCGATCACCTGGGCCTCGGGAGGCAGAAAATAGATGGGGCAGGGCCAGTGAGAGGTAGAATTCTGAACTACTCAAAATTTCTGCTACTGGTTCTCCAGAACTGGTTGGAACCTGCTGAATACCCCCTCTGGCTGTGGTTCATTTTTAATTCCTTATGTTTCTCATTCCAAATATGATGATTCATTTATTATATGTACAATATATCCCACTGCAATCTGTCCACTCTTGGCTCAAATAATTATTGTGTCTGTTAGGGATGTAAGTCACCTAATAGTTGGGTTGGAAAATATATAAACCAGGATAGACATTTTAATACTGTCTCTTTAAGGGAATGCTAAAAGTGTAAATGGGTGTGGTTCCTCAAAAGGCCATAAGATAGAGCCAGAAACCTGGGTTGTTTAGTCTCAGCGAGTCTCTGTTTCTTCTGTTGGAGAGTGTTGCCATTCCTCCTAAATGACTGTTGCTGATCGTTGATGTAAGTCTGTTACCGAACTATTTTTTGAGACTGGACTTTGATATTTGGATTATCCCTGAACTGAACACTGACTGCTTTACCTGTGAATGACTTGGACTGCTTATCTTGGACTGTGCTTAAACATTTATTGGAAGTAAAAACCTACATTTACTGTACAGTGTATCTGTATGCTGTTTGTGTGTTATTCTTCACCACTCTCACTACGTCTCCCTGTATGCGCTCATTCTTCTAACGGGGAATTACCTCAACACTGGTTATGGGCCCAGGCCATACTAGGCTCAGATAACTGAGAGTTGGTGTGAATACACAGTACTGTATACAGACAGCTGTTTACTGATTAATTGTGGATTACTATTCTGGTAAAGATGGCACAAGACACTTCAACAAGTCTATCACTGATAACCCGGTGAGATGGAACAAACTATGTTTCCTGGTCTTTGAAGTGCAGTCTACTTCTGCGTAGAGAAGGGTTATGGAATGGAGTTCAAGACCTACCAGATGTAAATGCTTGGGATCCAGAAATGAGAATGATGCCAAGAAGCTTGCTGACTTTACACAGAACAACAAATGAGCTCTTTGTATAATTGGACTAACACTGAGTGACCAGCAGCTGGTCCATATTCGTAGAGAAGAGTCTGCTGCTAAGTGTTGGGAGAATTTGAAGAGGATTTATGTTCGTGACAGTGTAGGTACACACATACATCTTACACGTAAACTGTTTAGAGCACATCTTCTGAAAGGAGGAGATATGTTAGCTCATTTGAGCTTCATGAAAAGAACTTTTCAAGAGCTACATGAAAAGGAACTGATATTTTCAGAGCTGCATCAAGTTTACATCATTCTTTCCTCATTGGATGAAAGTTATGATGATTACGTATCTTCACTGGAAGTCCTACCCAGAGATAAACTGACATTGACTGAAATAACCGGAAGGTTGTTAGAAGAGGCAAGAAGATGACTGGATAGGGACCAACTGAGGAAGGAACAACCACAAGAAGAGGATTTGTCTTCAACTGCCTATACTGTTAGGAAATGTTTTTCTTGTGGGGCTAGGGGACATATAGCTAGATTCTGTAAGAAGGAGAACAACAGAATATTGGTAATCACCAGAAGGCTAAGAAGAATATTTGTTTAGCTATGTCTAGCAATTCAACTGTAAACCATGATTTGTGGGTTGGTGAAAGTGGAGCATTGCAATGCATTACTAAAGATAGAAAGAGGTTTGTAAAGATGTCTATGAGTAAGCAACATGTATCATTGGCAAATGGATGGAAGAAGAAGGCTTCAGGTGAAGGTAACTGCATATTGTTCTTGTATAAACGAACATTTAACTATATAATATGTACCTAAACTGAAATTTAATTTGTTATCAGTAAGGTCTTTAGTTAATCTTGGTTATGTAGTAACCTTTAGGGGAGATAACTGTATAATAGAGAAACAGGGTAAAAGTGTTACTGCTACTTTAGAGAATGATTTATATGTGATACATGATGACCAGTTGCAGATGGCTAACTCAGTTTATAACAATGTTAAGTCACATGATGAATGTATACATTTACTGCATAGATGTTTAGGGCACATTAATTTCAAAATGCTCAAACAAACTGTTGAATTGTCAGAGGGAGTAAAATTGAAATCCTGTAGCAAGTATTTAAACTGTAATGCTTGTAGCCAAGAGAAAAGTAAGGTTATTCCTGCAAACAGACTTATTGGGTTTAAAACCAAAAAACCTTTAGAGGTTTTTTTTTTGCTGACATCATTGGTCCTAAGAAACCTAGTTTGGGAGGTGCCTGCTATATTTTGAGTGTTATGGACCATTACTCATGATACGGTTTCTGCTATCTCATGAAAAACAAAACAGAAACATTCCAACATTTCTTTAACTGGCTAAGGTTTTCTGAGAGAAAAATGAGGAGTAAAGTAATTACTTTAGTTACTGATAATGGGACAGAGTTTTTTAACAAATGATTCCAAACTATGCTGAAATTGGCTGGTGTCGAGCATAAACGTTCTGCACCTTACAGACCACAACATAAGTCGTTTGTAGAACGAAGAGGGCAAACATTACAAGCCATGGCTCGCACTATGTTATCTGATTCAGTTTTGCCTGAAACACTATGGGGTGAGGCCATAATGTGTAGCAACCATGTGTTAAACAATGTAGTTAACACAATAACTGGAGAATTGCCATTCACTCATTGGCATGGCAGAAAACAAAATTTAAGTTACCTACACACATTTGGAGCTCCAGCATGGGTGCATATTCCCTCACAAGTAAGACTGAAAGGGCAACATATGGCTAAGAAATTATTTTTTGTAGGTTATGAGGCCAACCATAGATTTTTTAGATTCTGGGATCCAGGCACAGCTCATGTTCATTGTAGTGCTAGTGCAAAATTTCTTGAGCACGTTGGGTGGGATAAACTGGAACAGGAATCCAGCAATCATATTATTATTGACACCCAAATAGTCCCTAAAGATGATATCAGTAAACAACAAATAGCCATTAAAGAGGAAGAACATGAGAACAGGCATAGGAAGAGGTAGAAGAACAGGAGCAGGTGGAACAGGTGAGTCCACCAGCCCCCTGTATGGAGGCTGAATTCTCATGTTTATCTTTATTATGTACAGATTTAGTTTTGTATAAGCAACTACTAATTGACATGATAATTGATGTAACAGATTCTATTGTTATTTATGAAGACAACCAATCAGCAATACAGATGGCTTCAAATATTGCTGTTAAGACAAGAATGAAACACACAGATTTATGATATTTAAATGTGAGACAATATATGCAAAGTAAAAGGATTAAGCTAGAATACTGTATGTCAGAAAACAAAATAGCAGATCATTTTCCAAAGGCCCAAGGCTCTATAAAGCATAAGGCATGCTGCAAGGATTATAGACTTAGAATGTAAAGTTATATATATTGTCCTACCCAAAGGGGAAAATGTTAGGGATGCAAGTGACCTCATTGTTGGGTTGGAAAATATATAAACCAGGATAGACATTTTAATACTGTCTCTTTAAGGGAATGCTAAAAATGTAATTGGGTGTGGTTCCTCAACTGGCCATAAGATGGAGTCAGAAACCTGGGTTGTTTAGTCTCAGTGAGTCTCTGTTTCTTCTGTTGGAGAGTGTTGCCGTTCCTCCTAAATGACTGTTACTGATCATTGAAGTAAGTCTGTTACCGAACTGTTTTTGATACTGGACTTTGATATTTGGATGATCCCTGAACTGAACACTGACTGCTTTATTTGTGAATGACTTGGAATGCTTATCTTGGACTGTGCCTAAACGTTTATTGGAAGTAAAAATCTACATTTACTGTACAGTGTATCTGTGTGCTGTTTGTGTGTTATTCTCACCACTCTCATTACGTCTCCCTATACGTGCTCATTCTCCTAACGGGGAATTACCTCAACAGTGTCTAGTGCCTTTGTTGCCAAAACTATAAATTATAATTGGTGTCTAGCTAATAAACAAACATAACAGAAGAAATCAACCCCTTATAATAAAATCTAATATATTGGACTTATACAGTGATGATATGAATAATAGACAATAAATTGTGTGGAAATGAAAGTGTAGATGAATACCTTAAAAAAAAAAAAGACTGGACTAATTGCATATGATTCTATTCAGAATGAAAAATTTCCAGAGGGAAAAAGAAACTCTGTGGGACTTCCAGTTTGAGCCTCTTCGCAGACAGACTGAAACCGCGATCGTGCACAGTTTTGATCTATGCTCACCGCTGGAGCGCCCTGAGCTGGCTGGTTTCAGGGCTAAGCCACCCCGTAGAGGTGGTGAAGAGGGGGGAGACTGCCAGCAGGATTGAGGAGAGCCGCATCTCTCCTCCTCAGCTGGCCATTACTCCCTTTCCCGAAGGCAGTTGTGGCGGTGGTCAGAAATAGCCACCTCAAAGAAGATCTCAACTGGAAAAGAATGTGCAGGAGGCAGATAAGAAGAGAAAGTTTTGGTTGACCGGGTTAAACTGCAAAAGCAACAACTAAGGTACCCTGGAATTTAAACTAAAAAAAAAGGAACATTGTTCTCAAAGAAGAGTTTGAAGCAGTGAAGGAAAGAGAAAAGGGAAAGGATTTGGGTTTTTTTCTTCTCTCCCTTTCCCTATACTGACAGCTAAGAGATTTAAATAAGAAATTGAAAAAAAAAATCCACTTTGACATCAATAGGCATTTAAGCTAAAAATAAAATGTCAAAGGAATAATAAAGATTTCTGGATACTTAAAAGCTTTTAAAAGCAGGAAAGGAGAGAAAAAGAATAAAAGGGTAGGATCTGGAAAAAAGGGATGAAACTGCCTGGAATTAAAAGGACTTTACAATAAAACCTCAACAAGACTTCTAAAAGATACATTTTAACTGAAACTTGACAACAAAATAGTAGAACCCCAGGAAGAGAAAGTGGAAAAAAGAACCATGAAGAAACAGCTTGGGAGTATTTGGATTATTTGTTGATCTCTGGATTTTTGGTTATTGCATTTGAATGACTAAAATCAATCGGGTGGATGTTTAAAAGTGTTTAAAATGGCACTACTTTTAGATGAACTGAAAATGGAACTTAAAAAGTACAAAGAAGATGCACAAGGGAGAAGTTCTTTTGGCTTTGTATTTCAATTCTTAGAAATGGAGATCTGGAACTATGAGAAACAACAAGAAATGCCTGCAGAACAAGAAGACTGGGACAAAGAAGAAGCCATCTTTAATGAACAAATAATTCTATGTGGGGAAAAAATGGAAAAGGGGGAAAGAGAATGAAAAGTTTAAGATTTGAAAAAACAACCAAGAAAAGGAAGAATAGTTTGAAAAATAAGTATTATATTAGAAAGCAACAGAAGAGGGGAATACAGAAGAGAGAATTAGAAGTAGAGAGACAAGGGGTAAAAAGGGGAGGGAGAAGAAGAGAGGGAAGAAGGAAAGGAAAAGAAGTTATAAAGGACAGAAACAAAATATGGAGAAACAGGGCCTATTTAGAGATAATGGGTGAAAATTTAATTGAAAAAGGGATTCTGCAAAGGTACATAAGATAGTATTGTTATATCAGAAATAGAAATAATTTTAGAAAATATGAAACAATGTATGATTAAAATGATGGATAAAATAGTTATTGTAATTTAGTGAAATGTTTGTTAATAAATAAATGAAATAAAATGAATGAGAGAATTGAATTAGGAAAGGATGGGAACATTTTAATTATTTATTGCTTTATAAAATATAAGGGAAGAGAAATAGGGGGAAAAAATTAATTACGGAAAACTTATAAGTGTTCCCAAGGAAGTATGATATTTAATTGAAAATAAATGTTAAAGATGTTAAGACTTTAATGAATATTAATGATAGAACTGAATTGGAATGGAATGAGTGTTTTAATTACATATATTTATAATCACTTTTTAAGAATATAGTGTGTATTTTAAGAATGTACCAAGCAGAATTCGATTGGAAGTTATGTATTATATTGAATGTTATAACCTCAAGGTATATATTGAAGCTTAAATAAGAGTTGAATGGATAAAATTAAAAGATATAAAGGTGTCATACTCCAATTAGTAACTACAGGATAAAATTTGTTTAACGAGAAAAGAAAATATGAAATTAAAACAGGATAGACAAAAGTATAAATATAATTATTTGAATTGAGATGATTAAAATAAAATTGAGAAAATTAAGGGAGGAGAAAAACTATATAGAAAATGTAAAACAGTAATAAGATATGGATTAGAACATTAAAGTGAGCATGAAATTGAGTTTGTGTCTGTATGAAGAAGTGTAACCCGGGACCATGCTATTTTTTTAAAAAAGATGTTTTATTTGTATTATGTTTTTTGTGCATGAAAACCCAAATAAAATTAAAAAAAAAGAAACTCTGTGAAAGGTTATAGTTAGAAAGTAGAACAAAGCTGTTGGTGTCTATATTGATCACTCACAAGCATGACACACAATCCCTTTTGTGCAAGTGGTATAATTAGGAAAACAAAGGCATTATTTGCTAGTTGGGTGAAGGAAAATGAACAATATGTATGAGCAGCATCACAATTGGACTACAAGGGGAAAGAGATGCATTCTGTATATTAAAAAATCTTGGTAACAGCTGTTCGAATAACAGGAATTCTGTTATGCATGCTGAGTTTATGAACACATAATTTCATTACACTTCCAGTATTCAGCCCTACAACCTGATTGCAAGGAACAATGAGACTACCAACCTCTCTTGTAAAATCTCATTTACTCTTGAAATTCCTTGGTATGGACAAAGAAAAGAAAGAAAAGTCTGATTGTTCCACTATGATAGTGAAACCACTTAATATCAAATCAGTGGTTCAACAAGAAAACTTTTCTGTGTAATGGGAATTAAGCACAAGTAGAATGCTGAGATTTTCTTCTCTTGTAGAAATGTTATCTGGTGAAGTGGCTGTTTCTTATCTTTTGAACTCTCTGTCTAGGTCAGGCTCCTATCTCTTTAGACACCTCCTGGGGCTCCTTTTCTGAAGAGCAATATAAAAATTATTTCAAAATTATTCAGTCACTGGTTCAGCCATTTAGTCAGTCGTTATTCAGTCAGGGTTTTGATGGATGAGCTGGTTTGTTGGATGGGTATATTTTGTTTCACAGATACATTTCAGAGTTTTAATGCATTTTATAAAATGTTACTTTTATTGTTGAGTGCTTTTTGTGTCAGTCACTAGGGGAAAGATGAGTTGCCATTAAATAAACAGATAATATATCTTAGTGATTGAGTGCAATTACAATCTCTCTCTTCCTCTGAACTTTAATTTTTTAAAAGTTAAATCATATTGGCTGGAAGTGATTTTTTTAAAGCAAATGTTTAATCTATTAGTTTAACGTTTTTTAAATTTAGTAATTGAATAGATTTGTATGTATGTTTTATAAAAATGTGCATTTCTTTACTTTCTGAAAAGCTGTAAAGGACTAATTCTTTCCCCAGAAAGAAGATGGAGTTGGAAGACAAAACGGTTGGCTGCATCCAAGAAGTTGGATTGCAGTGCCAGTTTCTTTATTTCTATTTCATTTTTGGCTTTTATTGTCAGTATGATGTCAGTTTTATATAATTGTAGGGTTGTGTTGTGGTTCTAAGATGGGCTGCTATACAAATCTTGTAAACAAATATGTCGTGTCTGCAAAAGACGCCAGGAGTTGGTGACTTCGTTAAATGCTCTTTATTGTGAAGCTAGGAACCGAACCGGCGAAAAGGAAAAAGCTTGCGGCTTTTATTCTTTTCGCCGCGGCGGCCGCGGCCAATGGCAGTGTTTCAAGTCTCCCGCTCTTGGAGCGAGCCAATCGCGGGAGACTCTCAACGAGCCAATCGGTGCGGCTCGCCTGGCCAATTAGAAATCCCCGCGCTTTAGCCAATCAAAGCGCGGGGATTTCGAGTATGTAAATGAAGGACAGAACATCCCTCCCCTCTTGGTTCAGTCCTTACGTTGCGTAGTCACGTAGGTAGGCGGGGCTCCGTCTAGTCCTACTTGACCTGCGCAACTCAGTTGTAAGCTGGATTTCGGCCGGAGCAGTCGGGTTTTTGGCTGCTCCCTCTTCTGTGCGAACCGGTTGGTTGATCGGGCCGGTTCCTTCTCCGTGGCTCCCACCTGGGCCTTCCGGGTTGGTTGAGCTACGGGTTTCGCCGCTCCCGCTCGGTCTTTCCGGGTCGGTCGAGCTGGCTTGGCGGTTCTTCTCCGGTGGGGGATCGCGATGGCTGCGTTCCGGTAAGTACTGCTGGTTTATTTTTTCTTGCGTTTGGTTATTCGGGTATTCCCTCCCCCCTTGGTTTGTGTTTTGGGAGGTGGGTTCTTTTGCTGTCCTAGACCTGAGTTGGTCAATGTGTCGTTTCCAGGCTCGCCCATCTGTGGTTTGGAGCCGGTATGAGCGTGGGCCTGTGATTTGGGTGATGACGGCTGGGATCCATAGGGGGTCCCCCGTCAGGTTTTTCGCATACACGAGGTCCCCGGGTGTGAATGTTCGGTATTTTGTACTTGAGTCTGGGGGCCGCTCCGGGTTATATGTTGGGTGAAACCTGTCGAGTGGGGACCTCAGCTTTCTACCCATCAGTAATTCGGCTGGGCTTTTGTTGGTAGTGGTGTTCGGGGTGATGTGTTGTATAAAGAGGAGTCTGTTAATTTTGTCTTGGATCTCCCCGTGGTCCATTTTCCGGATGGTTTTTTTGGTAAATTGGACCATCCGTTCCGCCCTACCGTTCGCCGCCGGATGCGCCGGTGCTGTTAATGTGTGGCGGATGCCCCTTTCCGCCAGGAATTTCTCGAAGTCAAGGGAAGTGAACTGGGGCCCGTTGTCGGAGACGACGACGTCTGGGAGGCCGTGTGTTGCAAATAGTTTGCAAAGTTCTTTGATCACGGCCTCCGTGGTTGTAGATTTCATGTCGCTTACCTCCAACCAGTTGGAGTAAGCGTCAACTGTTATGAGGAAGGTATGTCCATTTGTGGGACCGGCAAAGTCTAAATGGATTCTGGACCAGGGCCCCCTTGGTGTTTCCCACTCCAGGATGGGTGCTGTGGGTGGGCTGGGTCTAGTCTCCTGGCATCGCTGGCACCTAGCTACCCAGGCCTCTATCTGCTTGTCCATCCCTGGCCACCAAGCGTAACTTCTGGCCAGGGCTTTAGTTCTTACGATGCCAGGATGCCCCTCATGCAACATTTCTAAAACCTTCCCCTGTAGTCTGTCCGGAATGAACACCCTGTCACCCCATAAGATGCACCCCTTAAGCAGCGAGAGTTCAGTTTGGCGGTTCCTAAATGTCTTGACGGACTCGTCGTTGTCCCTTTCTGGCCAACCTTTTTCCACCCAATGCAAAATCCGCGCCAGACGCCTGTCTTTAATAGTTTCCCGGGCAATGTCTGACGCGGTTATGGGTAGGTTGGGTAGGGTCTCGATGCTAAGGGTGTTTGTCGTTGGTACTGGGTCAGGGTCGGAGTCCAGTAACGGCGAGCGGCTCAAAGCGTCCGCATGTGAAATCTTCTTACCCGGTTTGTGTATAAGTTCGTAGCTGTAGGCTGCCAGGAACTCGGACCACCTTGTCATCCGGGGAGACAGAATGTTCGGGGTGGCCCGATTCCCTGCAAGGATGCCTAGTAACGGCTTATGGTCTGTTACAATGGTGAAGGGGCGGCCGTAAAGATATTCGTGGAACCGTTTAATGGTGGCAACTATAGCCAAAGCTTCTTTGTCCAGTTGGCTATAGTTCCGCTCTGGCTTGGTTAGAGTCCTTGAAAAGAACGCGATGGGTGCTTCTTTTCCGTCCGGAAGGGTATGGCTGAGGACAGCGCCGACGCCGAAAGGTGATGCGTCGCAAGTGACGGCCAGGGGCAACGTTTCGCTGAATTGGATCAGGACGGCGTCGGAGGTGAGGAGGTCTTTAGTTTTTTGGAAGGCGGCTTGCTCCCGTTTCCCCCAAGTCCAGGTTGCCGTCTTATCCAGGAGCCTATGCAAAGGCTCCGCCGCCGTTGCCTTTTGGGGTAGGAAAACATTATAAAAGTTCAGTAACCCCAAGAATGCCTGTAGTTCAGTCTTTGATCTAGGGGTGGGGGCCTCTTTGATAGCTTTGACTTTTTTATTCGTGGGGTGAATGCCGTGCCGGTCTAGTAGGTAGCCCAAGAATTCCACTCGTTCCGTGCACAGTTGGCATTTCTCCCTTTTTACTTTAAGTCCCGTTACTTTAAATTTTGTCAAGACCTCCCTGAGTCAGTTTTCTAATTCGGCTTCGTTTGGCGCCACCACTAACATGTCATCGAAATAGGGCACCACCCCCTTGATGCCCTGCAGCAACCGTTCCATCAGGCTCTGAAAGATGCCTGGTGCCACGCTGACTCCGAATTGGAGTCGGTTGCACTTGAAAGCCCCCCGATGGGTAACGATGGTCTGGGCTTCCGCCGTTTGTTCGTCGACCGGCAACTGCTGGTATGCCTGGGCGAGATCAAGCTTGGCAAAGACCCTGCCCCCTCCCAGTGAGTGCAGTAAGTGTTGCACGATTGGGACGGGGTAGGCGCTTTGTTGCAGCGCGCCATTTAGGGTGGCCTTATAGTCCCCACAGATTCTCACTGACCCGTCTGGCTTGACTGGGGTCACTATGGGGGTCTCTCACCGGGCATGGTCTATTGGTTGCAACACCCCTTGTTTGACGAGCTTGTCAATTTGCTCGTCTATCTTAGGTTTTAGGGCGAATGGTACCCGCCTAGGTTTTAGTCGCTTGGGGGGGACGCTAGGGTCTAGATCAAATGAGATAAGGGGCCCCTGGTACTTGCCCAGGCTTCCGTCGAAGGCTTCCCGGAACTCCTGGGCTAGCCGCTGTTCCCAACCGTCGTCGGTGATGTGGTTGACTCCCGTGAGAGTGATGTCGAGCGGGGCGAACCATTGTAGTCCCAGCAGGCTTGGGCGGTCACGATCGACGATTGTGAGGGGGAGTTGTTCAGTGCGCCCCTTATATGTCACATTAAAGTTTTTGGTGCCCACTACCGGGACGCGGTTTCCCTGGTAGTCTTTTACAATAAGTCTTTGGGCGTCTATGTTCCTCCTTTGGAGGGTAGGCACTAACCGTTTTATCTCGTGCCATGCAATCATGGAGAGGTAGGACCCGGAGTCCACCTCCATTTTGCATGGTTGGCCCTCGATGTGGACCTCGACGTGGACTTTTCTTGCGCCGTCGGAGATGGCGTGGCCGATGGTTACCATGTGGTGGGTCTCTTCTCTGCGCCGGTTGTCGCCGCCTCTCGAGGGTCGTTGGATCCAGTCCCATCGGCTGTCCGATTGGCGATCTCTGGGCCGGGGCGGTGGGCTTTCCCTTCTTCGGTCGTGTTGGTCCCATCGGGGTGGACTGCGAGTTTTCTTCTGGCGGCAAACCCGGGCGATGTGTCCTTTTCTCTCGCAATGCCGGCAGATGGAATCAAAAAATCGGCATTCTGACCTGGGGTGGTCACCGCCGCAACCAGCACAGTTGGACCTCGACCTACGACCTCTGCGGTTCCGTTGGTCGCGCCCCGTCTGCAATCGATGTATGTCCTCTTCGTCTTCGGACGTGCTGGATGCAGAATTGAAATCGCCGTGGTGTGTGGTTGTTTCGTTTTTTAGGTCGGCCGACCTTGCCGGGTTGTTGTTTCCGCCGCGGTCCTTCGCGTTTGGTCTGCGCATGCTGTCGGCGGAAGTGCGGGTTGCTTCTGCGGCTGCAGCTGCGGTGAGGGCGTCTGCTAGACTGATGTCGCCCTTAGCCATAAGCCGGCTCTGGAGCGCAGGGTCCCATAGGCCGAGCACGAATCGGTCTCTCAGGAGGCTGTTCAGGCCGTCAAATTCGCAGAGCCCCCCTAGGCGCCGCAGCTCGGTGACGAAGTCGCTCAGTTTTTCACCCGGTCTCTGGTCCCGCCGGTAGAATTCGTTGCGCCGGATCAGGATGGGGACCTCGGGGGCGTAATGTCGCCGAAGGATAGGTTCGAGGACATCCCAATCCATGGCGGTTGCGTCGGCCGGCTTGGCCAATGCTTTGGCCATCTGGAAAACTTCGGTTCCGCAATGGGTGAGGAAAACGGTGCGTTTTAGCGGGCCCGAGGCGTCCTTCATTCCGGTGCACTCGAGGTACATGCGGAAACGGTCGGAGAACGATTCCCAGTCCTCGGTGGCGGGGTTGAAGGGGGCGGGCGGTGCGATTTTCGCCATTTCGGTGCTAAGTCTGGCTTTCGTCAGACACGGGGTTCGGTTCAGGGGCTGGAACCCATCCTCGTCGCCAGTGTCGTGTCCGCAAAAGACGCCAGGAGTCGGTGACTTCGTTAAATGCTCTTTATTGTGAAGCTAGGAACCGAACTGGCGAAAAGGAAAAAGCTCGCGGCTTTTATTCTTTTCGCCGCGGCGGCCGTGGCCAATGGCAGCGTTTCAAGTCTCCCGCTCTTGGAGCGAGCCAATCGCGGGAGACTCTCAACGAGCCAATCGGCGCGGCTCGCCTGGCCAATTAGAAATCCCCGCGCTTTAGCCAATCAAAGCGCGGGGATTTCGAGTATGTAAATGAAGAACAGAACAAAATATATCCCAACAGATTGCATATAGTACTGGGAACTTACTTTAAAAAGCTGTAACATTTAATATTTAAGGAGTGGGTTAACATTGCAGGGTGACTTTTTTGTACTATTCGTTAGCCATTCTTTTTTATTTTGCAAAATTAATTGACATATTGTATTTCCTGAGGATCTGAAGCTGAATCATGAATTCTCTTCTTTCGCTATATAGAACACTCTAAATCTTTATTGATTTGGAAGGCAATATTTTGACATTAAATAAATACATGCAACAGAAACAGGTCTAGGTAAGACTGAGTAAAAAAGAAAAAAGTCAGCTTAGAAATTAAATGAGAAACTTGAGAAAAGTGAAATTCTTAAATTGACAATAGAATAACATAAAAGATGCAGTAAGGAGTACACTATCACTGAAAACATCAGGAAGGAACCAAGAGAAATGACTCATTATTTGATTCATCTAATTTGAGCTGCAGAGTGGTGATTGTCCAGTTCAAAATATGTGGCTCTTTGTGAGCTGACAGAAACCTAGAGGAAAATATAGGGCAAGTCAGAAATGAATTCAGATTTCCTCCTTCTCCATATAGCACACTAAACTTACTATAATCTTTCCTCCTTTTATCCCATTGTTTTCCTTTCCTTTGTTAATTTCAAAGTTTGGACAAAGCTGTGAAAAAGAACAATCTGCTTATATGCTCATGCATATTTATAGCCTCAAATAGTTTTCCAGTTTGCTTGAAAGATAATTTATCTATATAAGAAAGCTGTTTAAAACTATTGTCCTCCATTAATATCTGTTTAACCTCTGGCACTAAGAACACTGTCTTAGAATGGCTTCCATTTTTTTTTTAATTAAAGCATCACTGTACTGAAGTATGTGTGACATCTAAGTGGATCAGTTACTGTAGTATGCTGTAGATCAGGGGTGTCAAACTCAAGGCCCAGGAGCCAGATCCAGCCTGTGAGGTGCTTAGATCTGATCCTGGAAACATCAAAGGACCAGCAGTGCCTCTGCTGGTGAAAATGTAGCTTGGGAGGGCTGAGTGTGTTCCTCCCAAACTCCGTTTTCACTGACAGAGGGTTGCAGGAGGCAGTCGCAGCCGAAGCAGAGCTTGGGTGTCCATTTTTTCTGGCAGAGTGCTCAGGCCATCACAGGCATCCTCGACACGAGTCCTCTGCAGCCATGCCCATCCCGGCCCCCAAGATCAAATACAACCCTGATGCAGCCCTCAATGAAATCAAGTTTGACACCTCTGTTGTAGATGTAAGGGACTCAACGTTTTCAGCCTTGGAAAGTATTTAAGGAAAAAAATTAGCATCATGAAGAAAAATATGTAATAAGAGGACCTATTTTGTGTTCAGAGGATTGCCATTGGACTTATGTTACATCTACATGAGATAGCAGTAGTGAAGTTATTTACTTTTTAAAATCCTTATCTATACTTTTCAGCTGGAACCTCAATTTCCAGAAGACTTTTTCATTTTATGTAAAAAGCAAAATCCAGTGATGGCAAAAAATGACCCATCACTATTGCTGCCATAAGCATCCTAAGAAGCCTCAGGATCTTGACAACTGCTGTTTTTTGTTTTTTTAAAAAAATAATGCTACTGTTGAATTGTGAGTCTGAAGCTCTGTTTTGAGGGACTGAAAATATTGCTCAAAACCCTACCAATAATCTCTTGTGGAACAATAGGTGATGAAGCAAAAATAACTGTCAACTGTCTTCCAGTTGAGATTTGACATTGTAGGCATCCGAAGGCAGCATTGACAGTCCATATCACATGGTGACATGGGTATATTGAGTCCAGGTGAGCTGATGTACCAGCAACAGGACTCCTCCTCCTTATTCTTCTTCAGTTTTTTATTCTTTTTTACTTTAAGAATAGGTAATTCCTTTCACAATAGCGCTGTTAAAAAAACAACTGCCAGAAATCATTGGCAAGTGGACAGTATTAAAAACTGAAGTTAAAAATAATAAGCTTGGTACTTAAGCTAATTAAATGCAGGATCTAAAACTGTCTATGCTGGTGTCCAGTTCTGGCTTGATGTTGAGCAAACCTTCATAAGACAAGACAATGGAAGAGCAACCTCTGCTTGGTACTCCATCTGTGTGATTGCAGGGAGGGGCTGTGGAGGAAAAAACAACTTAATATGTCTTTAATATAATAGGGGCAGTGAAGTCTTTCTATGCACGCTGCCTACCCATCTAATATAGAATTCACAAAGGTATCAATGTCCTGTACGATATCCCTATAATGCCATATTGTTGTGTTATTTTGATATTGAACCCACAATGGCTGAAGCAAGATATGGCATGCCAATAATGGCTGATTGAGATATTTGGAGACAAGTCATATTCACTGTGTTGTATATTATATCAGCTTAATCATTTTATTAAGCTTAGTTTTTAATGGAACTTCTACAGAAGGAAGTGAGTAGAAACAAAAGCTTGCCTTCTCTTGAGAAGTAAGAAAGTCATCTTGTGTCGATTGATTTCAACATTATTTAGCTGCTTTGTATATGTTGGGCAAATATATATCTGGGATAGGAGAAATGGAGTGACATTGTTGAAGGGAAATCCCTTTTCCAAGGAATTTCCCTTCAGCAATCTCACTCTATTTGCTCTCTTTCCAATCTGCCATAAATGGAATATAAAATAATTGATACCTCTCTGGATTTGTGAAAGCACTTCCTTTAGTACAAATCCTTCCAGATGCTTTAGCTATCAACACCCACTACCTTGTAGTCTGAGAAACTGCATTTGTGTGTGTGCGATTTGTATGTCAGATTACAGAAATCCTATACCTCTGACCATCCAAATGGAAAGGAGAGGGGAAAAAATATGACCGCATTGTGAAGCCATATCTCTACCATGTTACATTCTATGGTGGAATGAACTTTAAAAGAATATTATGTGTGGACAAGAAGTGAGGTATAAGTTTTAGGAAGGGTTACAAAAACACTATACCCAATCTCAATTATACGAATCAAGCTAAGGCACCATAGCTTCTATGTTTAAATTGGGATTTTTTCCCCCTTAAAAAGGGGGGAAGGGGAGAGGAAAAAGTAGCTGTAGTTTCTAGCAGGCTTTCTGGCAGCCACAACATCACTGAAGAGCAGGCAACAAGCCCAGGTACCAGACTGAAGGGGTGGTTCCCCAATAGTCTTGTTGTGCTAATTTGTTTTGTACAATTAACAGAGCCAATTTCTGATACTAACTCTAGGAATTTGTTACAGTCATAAATCTTGAACAGTAATAACAAACATATTGCCAGATGCAAACTTTCATTTAGAGAATGAAAATATGAAAGCTTATTTTTAAGATACTTTAGAGAAAAAATGATCCAAGGATGGTCAAATACTCTAAGAAATTCAAAATGTTGGTTATCACCTTGAAACCCCTGCATGACATGGGTCCAGGATACCTAAGGAATGTCTCACCACAATGGGATTGACCCTCCTGTCTCATTCCAGGAGAAGGGACATTGGTCCCCATTGGTCAAGGCATTCTGACTGGCAGGGTGCAGGAGAAGACCATTTGGTTCCCACCTTCTAAAACAGAGCTGTCAAACTCCCAGCCCATGGTCTGGATGCGTCATGTGCTGGTCACGCCCACACCAATTTAGCGAAGGGGGAAAAAGTCCCCCATGATGCCACCATGACGACATGAGTTTGACATCCCTGTTCTAGAACATCATGCCTCACAAGGAGAGATCCACACCTACCCTCTTGGCCTTCTGAAAGAGTCCCAAAACCTGCTTCTGCCATTTGGCCTGTTTTTTGGGGTGGTGGTGTTCCATGCTGAAAATGGTTAGTGAACTAGGAGGAAGATCCCACCTTCTCCAGATTGTATTTTGGTTTTTTACTTATTTAATCTGCTCATTTTAATACTTAAATCTTTTAATATTTTAACTTTGTACTTGCTTTTGCAGTGTGGTAAGCCACTCAGAATTGCTTGACAGTGAGATGAGCAGCATATAAATTTAATCAATCAATCAATCAATCAAAAGCAGCATACTGGTAGAGATGCAGGCAGGTAAGGGGATAGAAAGGGCTAATTAAGCCATCATTACATTTATATAGCCCTGGCATCTAAATGAGCTAATTTGCTGATTCACGCTTCTTTCATTCAAGTAGACAACTTGACTTCATTTGCTCTTCTTAACTTGTGAGGTATTGCTGGGCTGATTCAGGCCTTATGTCACTGGCTCAACCTGCATTTCCTCCATGTGTTTTCTTCTGCTAATTCCTATAGTGCAGAATGAGACTTAATGGGCCAAACTCTTCAGCTTGCTGAAAGTGGTGCAGTCTGACAGCTCAGATTGATTTCTAGCACAACTGTAGCTCAATAAACTACTCCCCTGGCCACATGGCCTCTGTACACCATGGATTGTCCAGGTGGGAGTCTATCTTTTGTTTTCTCAGAAGAAAAACATGACTTTTATATAAGAGCAGGGGTGTCAAACTCAAGGCCCGCAGGGTGCTTAGATCTGGGGCTGCCCTGGAAACAAGGGAGGGTGGCCTGTGGTGAAATAGAACTCATGAGGACTGCAGGTGGCCCTCCGAGCTCTGCTTTCTTGTGGGTAAGCCTACTAAGAGCTTGCAAGAACCATTAATACTTATAAATTATATTTCTTTTCTTTAAATAAAATTGATCATCAAGTTAGATTAGACCTGGGCATTTTATGGCCCCTTCCCATAAGGGAAAAATGAGTAAGAAACTATTTTTTGTGTGTGATTTGGAGCCTCCTCTTCCTCTGACAGGAAGACTTTTAAAAATGAGCATAGCAGAGGGCAGCTTCATGAACTAATAAAAATCAGTTTGTTTATGCTGTCTCTCTAAAGCTAATTGCAGAATATAGGTGTATGGCATATGCTAAGTGTTATGTCCGTGTGGAAGGAAGCCAGGAGTCGGTGACTTTGTATCAAGCTCTTTATTGAAGTCAGGAACCGAACTGGCTCTTAGAAAAACTTTGCGGCTTTTTATTCCCAAGCTGCGGTGGCCGCGGCCAATGGCACCGCTTTGAATCTCCCGCGATTCGAATCTACCAATCGTGGGAGATTCTCAGCGAGCCAATCGGCGTGGCTCGCCTAGCCAATCCGATCGCCCCGCGCTTTGGCCAATCAAAGCGCGGGGATCTCAAGAATTCAAATGAAGGTACAGAACACCCCTCCCGTCTTGGTCCAGTCCTACATAGCATAGTCCCGTAGGTAGGCGGGGCTCCGTCTTTGCCTACTGGACCTGCGCAGGTCAGTCGTAGGTTGGATTCCGGCCGGTTCGGTCAGGATCCCTGTTTCTCCGGACTCCGTCGTGGGAACAGCCTGGTCTGTCTGGCCGGGCCGCTCTCCGCAGCTCCCTCCTGGGCTACCCGGGTTGGTTGAACTGCGGGTTTCGCTGCTCCCGCTCGGTCTTCCCGGGTTGGTTGACCTGGCCTGGTTGTCTCTTCCTGGTGAGGTTTCGTGCTGGCTGCTTGCCGGTGAGTATGGCTGGTTTCTTTTTTCTGGGTTTTGGTTCCCAGGGTATCCCTTCCCCTCTTGGTTTGTGTTGAGGGGGTTGGTTTTGTTTGGTTGCGTGTCGGTGGTGTCTTGTGTGGCAGTCCTCGATCTTAACTGATCGATGTGGCATTTCCACGCTTGTCCGTCGGTTGTTTGCAGCCGGTATGAGCGTGGGCCTGTTAGCTGTGTTATGATTGCTGGTACCCATAATGGGTCTCCGTTTAGGTTCTTTGCATAGACGGCATCTCCTGGTGCGAAGGTTCGGTGTTTGCTGGTGGAGTCTGGGGGTTTCTCTGGGTTGTAAGTGGGGTGTAGTCTATCGAGTGGGGACCTTATTTTCCTCCCCATTAGTAGTTCTGCCAGGCTTTTATTTGTTGTGGTGTTCGGGGTTATGTGCTGTATGAAAAGTAATTTATTTATTTTGTCCTGGATCTCCCCGTGTTCTATTTTCTGGATGGTTTTTTTTGTGAATTGAACCATCCGTTCCGCCCTACCATTCGCCGCCGGATGCGCCGGGGCTGTCAGTGCGTGTCGTATGCCCCTTTCCACTAGGAATTTTTCGAATTCTAGCGAGGTGAATTGGGGCCTGTTGTCGGACACGAGGACGTCCGGGAGGCCGTGTGTTGCGAAGAGTTTGCAGAGTTCTTTGGTCACAGCTTCTGTGGTGGTTGTTCTCATGTTGCTTACCTCCAGCCAGTTGGAGTAAGCGTCTATGGTTATTAAGAAAGTGTGTCCTTTTGTGGGCCCGGTGAAATCTATGTGGATTCTAGACCAAGGTCCCCTGGGGGTTTCCCACTCTAGGATGGGTGCTGTGGGTGGGCTTGGTCTAGTTTCCTGGCGTCGTTGACACCTTGCTACCCAGGCCTCAATCTGCTTGTCCATCCCTGGCCACCAAGCGAAACTTCTGGCTAGGGCTTTTGTTCTAACGATGCCCGGGTGCCCCTCGTGTAACAGTTCCAAAACCTTCCCTTGTAGTTTTTCCGGGATGATCACCCTATCCCCCCATAGTATGCACCCTTTTAGTAACGAGAGTTCCGTTTGCTGGTTCCAGAATGTCCTGAAGGTCTCGTCGTGGTCCTTTTCCGGCCACCCTTTCTCTACCCAATGCAAAACCTGCGCCAGACATTTGTCTTTATTAGTTTCTCGGGCAATGTCTGACGCGGTTATGGGTAGGTTGGGTAGAGTCTTTATGCTGAGGGTGGTCGTCGTGGGTGCTGGGTCAGTGTCTGGTTCAGGTAATGGTGAGCGGCTTAAAGCATCCGCATGGGAGATAGTCTTACCGGATCGGTGTGTGAGCCCGTAGTTGTAGGCGGCCAGGAATTCGGACCACCTTGTCATTCGGGGTGGCCCTGTTCCCTGTGAGTATTCCCAGCAGCGGTTTGTGGTCGGTGATGATGGTAAACGTCCGACCATAGAGGTACTCGTGAAACCTTTTTACTGCGGCGACGATAGCCAAAGCCTCTTTGTCCAGCTGGCTGTAGTTCCGCTCCGGTTTGGTGAGGGTCCTTGAAAAGAACGTGATGGGTGCTTCCTTTCCATCGGGGAGAGTGTGGCTGAGGACAGCGCCGAAGCCAAAGGGTGATGCGTCGCATGTGATTGCTAGTGGTAGGGTCTCGTTGTACTGGATGAGGACGGCTTCCGAAGTGAGCAGGTCCTTGGTTTTTCTGAAGGTGGCTTCCTCGCGTTTCTCCCAAGTCCAGGTAGCCGCCTTGTCCAAAAGCCTATGCAAAGGCTCCGCCGCGGTCGCCTTTTGGGGCAGGAAGACATTTTAAAGTTAAGTAGCCCCAGAAACGCCTGCAGCTCTGTTTTTGACCTGGGTGTTGGGGCTTCCTTGATGGCTTTAATTTTTTTGTCGGTGGGGTGAATGCCGTGTCGGTCTAGGAGGTATCCTAGGAATTCGACCCGCTCTGTGTACAGCTGGCATTTTTCCCTCTTCACTTTAAGCCCGGTTTCTTTGAATCTTGTTAGCACCTCCCTTAGGTGACTCTCTAGCTCGGCCTGGTTGGTTGCCGATAGTAGTACATCGTCGAAGTATGGTACCACCCCCTTGATGCCTTGTAAGAGTCTTTCCATGAGGCTCTGGAAACTTCCAGGCGCCACGCTGACTCCAAATTGGAGGCGGTTGCATCTAAAGGCTCCCTGGTGGGTGACTATGGTTTGCGCCTCTGCAGTTTCCTCGTCGACCGGCAGTTGCTGGTATGCTTGGGCCAGGTCGAGTTTTGTGAAAACTTTGCCCCTTCCCAGTGAGTGTAGGAGATGCTGCACTACGGGGACGGGGTAAGCGCTTTGCTGCAAAGCGCCATTTAGGGTGGCCTTATAGTCCCTGCATATTCTCACTGACCCATCAGGCTTGATTGGGGTGACTATGGGGGTCTCCCACCGGGCGTGGTCTATGGGTTGTAAGACCCCTTGCTTGACGAGCTTGTCAATTTGCTCGTCGATTTTCGGTTTGAGTGTGAAAGGTACCCGCCTTGGTTTTAGGCATTTCAGGGGAACATTTGGGTCTAGGCTGAAGGATATAAGGGGCCCTCGGTACTTGCCTAGGGTGCCGTTGAACACTTCTTGGAAGTCCCGGGCCAGTTGCTGCTCCCAGTCGGCTTCGGCGATGTGGTCAATGCCCGTGACTGCGATGCCTAGTGGTGCGAACCATTGAAGTCCCAGCAGGCTAGGTCGGTCTCGATCGACGATGGTCAGGGGCAGTCTTTCAGTGTGCCCCTTGTATGTCACTGTGAATTTTCCTGTTCCAACTACAGGGATGCGGTTTCCCTGGTCGTCTTTGAGGATTAATCCCTGGTTTTCTAGTTCCCTCCTCTGGATGGTAGGCACCAAGCATTTAATTTCTTGCCATGCTACCATTGAGAGGTAGGACCCGGAATCCACCTCCATTTTACAGGGTTCGCCTTCGATGCCTACCTCCATGTGGACCTTTCTGGCATCTGTGGTTGTTGCGTGGCCGATGGTGACCGTCTGATGTGTCTCTTCTCTTCGCCGGGTCACGCCCCTTCGTTGGGCTCGTCTGTTCCATTCCCAACGGTTGTCTGCTGGGTGGTCTCTGGTCCTGGGGGGTGGGCTCTCTCGTTTCCGCCGCTCGGGTCCCATCGTCTGGGGCTGTGAGTTTTCTTTAGGCGGCAGACGCGGGCTATGTGGCCTTTTTTGTCGCAGTGCCAGCAAACGGAGTTGAAGAACCGGCATTCGGATCTGGGGTGGTCGCCTCTGCCACCGGCACACGCGGTCCTCGACTTACGACTGGTCGCGGCCTGCCTGGAGACGGTGGATGTCTTCCTCCTCGTCTGATGTGCCCGAGGTGGAGTGGAGTTCACCCTGGTGGGTGGTAGTTTCAGGTTGGGCCTCAGTCGACCTTGCAGGGTTGTTGTTTGCGGTGCGGTTCCCGGCGTTCGGTCTCCGCATGCGGTCTGCTGATTGTCGGGTTGCTTTGGCTGCCGCGGCTTCAGAGATGGCATCGGCAAGAGCGATGTTGCCGTTAGCCATCAACCGACTTTGGAGAACGGGGTCCCAAAGGCCGAGCATGATTCAGTCCCACAGGGCCTCGTTCATATTGGAGAACTCTCATAGTCCTCCAAGGCGCCGCAGCTTTGCGACGAAATCACTGAAACTCTCGCCCGACCGCTGGTCCCGCCGATAAAATTTGTGTCATCGGATGAGGATGGGTATGGCTGGAGTGTAGTGTTTCCAGAGTAATGGCTCAAGGTCCCCCCAATCCATCGCGGTAACATCGGCGGGCTTGGCTAGCGCTTTTGCCATCTTAAACACTGCGGGCCTGCAGTGCATTAGGAAGATGGCTTGTTTCTTCGGTCCTGTGGCATCCTTCAGGTCGTTGCATTCGAGGAACATGTGGAATCTGTCCGTGTAAGATACCCAGTCCTCGCTGGCGGGGTTGAAGGGGGTTGGTGGCGCGATGCTGGCCATCTTGTCGGTTGGCTGGCTCCCGTCGGACACGTGCTTCAGTTCAGGATAAGAATCCCATCCTCATCGCCAGTGTTATGTCCACGTGGAAGGAAGCCAGGAGTTGGTGACTTTGTATCAAGCTCTTTATTGAAGTCAGGAACCGAACTGGCTCTTCGAAAAACTTTGCGGCTTTTTATTCCCAAGCCGCCGCGGCTGCGGCCAATGGCACCGCTTTGAATCTCCCGCGATTCGAATCTACCAATCGTGGGAGATTCTCAGCGAGCCAATCGGCGTGGGTCGCCTAACCAATCCAATCACCCCGCGCTTTGGCCGATCAAAGCGCGGGGATCTCAAGAATTCAAATGAAGATACAGAACACTAAGCGTATGGCAAGAATCCATAAATTTATGGAGATTATAGTTTTGTACACTCTGGGCACTTTTCTGGCTGCCTAAATAGGCAAGAAGAGGGATACACATAGTGAAGAAGTTGAATAATAAAATAAATCATAGGTAAATTGACACAGGACACATGATGATCAAATAGATCAAATATCTTTTCCTTTATGTATACTTAGAGTATTTACACCAAGACAAATTCCTTGTGTGTCCAATCACACTTGGCCAATAAAAAATTCTATTCTATTCTATTCTATTCTATTCTATTCTATTCTATTCTATTCTATTCTATAGAGGGATTTGGGACACAGACAGGTCTGGTTGTGTGGATAAAAGGTAAAAAGAGAGAAACAGAGTAAATGGCTTTAAGAAGATAGCCCGATTGACAAATGAGCACAGCAAAAAGACAGAAAGGAGATAGACTGGTGTACCCTTATTGTAATAGAATTTCTCTACTGATGATGTAGTGAGCAGGCTTAGATTTCCCAGTCCCAGTGGAACATAAACACTTGCAGGAATAAACTCTTGCTTGTGTTTGTTTTTCCATTACAATAAATCTCATTTACTTTTGAAAATATACTTGGGTCTCTTGGCTTTTCTTTTCATAGCCAAAGCATGCTACTTGTGCATAGCAATACATGCATTTTTAAAAGCTGATCTTTTTTTTTTTGCCACACTTTCTGGAACGAAACACCATTCTGAATTAGCAAATGTATGTTCACTTTTGAAGAAAAGTAATAAAAAAGCTTCTGGGAACAGAAATCTGTTAAAATATCCTGGATTTTCACTGATCTTCACATTCCTATACAGCATGGATAAATTGAGGTCCTATATCATGTTAAGTCAGAGTTCTGAAGAATGCTGGTTTGTTGTGAACAAGCTCAAGTTTTCCTTCTTGGTTTATCCTGTCAGGGTAATGTTGGAAGGAATCTAAATGAACTTTAGAAGAAAATAAAGCTCCTTATTTGCACACAATGCTAAACAAACCAGAGGAGCCAAGTGAGACTGATGGAGCAGCAATGCTACTACATCTGCTTTCCAGAATAAACTTAGCCTACATATTTTGAAGCACTTTAGGCAAAGGAATCTTTTCACTTTGGCAAAAAGCACATATTAGCAATTTATCCTTTGACTCATACCTGCAGTAGTTGGTTCGCACAAAAACCAAGTTATAAATATAAGCATGCAAAAAAAATAATAATAATCACATGCAAATGACTTATTTTGGAAATTTGCCTACAGGAGTTTTGATTGAATTGATTCTATGAAGCATTCAATGATTAGAAAATGAAACATGTTTAATCAATAAACCAATCCACAGTATCGTTTTTTTAATTTAATTTCATTTATTTGAATTTATTATAGCCACCTAACTGTATACTACTAAATATAGACAATGTAAATAAATTTAGATTAATTATGAGTCATCAGGTCAATGCTGACTCACAACCATATAACTAGGTTTTTCTCTCTGTGACAATCTGTTCTTAACCTGGTCCTACAGGTCTTCCAATGCTACACTCATCATTACTGTGAATGAGTCTGTCTATCTTGTTGAGCCGTGGTGGCGCAGTGGTTAGAATGCAGTACTGCAGGCTACTTCTGCTGCCTGCCCGCTGCCTGCAATTTGGCAATTCAATTCTCACAAGGCTCAAGATTGACTCAGCCTTCCCTCCTTCTGAGGTGGGTAAAATGAGGACCCAGATTGTTGGGGACAATAGGCTGACTCTAGTAGTATGTAAGTCTAAGTGCTATTGCTATTACTCCTGGTGATCCTATTTTCTCCTTTCTTAGCAATAGACTCTTTTCCAGAGAGCTACATGTTTGCATAATATATTTGAAGTAGGATAATTTGAGCCTGGTCATTTGTGCCTTGACTCTGGGTTGATTTGTTTGATGACCCATTTGTTTGTTTTCTTATCTGTCCATGGAATTCTTAAGTGTCTTTTCCAATAACTGCAAATAAATAATGTGCATCCAGAGGCTTTGAGTATGGTGACACTGAAAGGCAAATGGGATATTGTATCTAAAAGATCCATTAATGGCTGTAGAGACTCCTACTTTCTTGGTCAGAAATCATAATTGCAATAGTGCCAAAGTCACACTGGGTATCTGGGAGAACTTTTGCAGTACTGGGTTAAAATGAAAGGACAATTTTACAATGATCAAACAAAGATAATGGAAATAATTTAAGATATCTGCCTTGTTATATTGTAAGTGTAAAGATCTTTTGAGGTTGAACTCCACCGGATATAATGTGGTGGAAATAACTTACTGAAGAAATATTGGCAAATGGAGAAAATCCAATATGATTTTTCTATTTCCAAAGCTAGCAGGATACATCAAGTGTTCTATCTCTTGTAGGAGAAGGGAAAAAAGGGCATCAGTGAAAATAACCATTTCTACCCATTTTAGACTCTAAAACCATCTGTTCTCTTCCTATCATATGGCCCTGAATAAATTAACCTTGAAGAAATGCAGCCCTCATAATAACCTAATAAGCAGAATTATATGGGGATGCTATGCCTATTCTCTTGCAGATTTGAATTCTCCTGTCCATGATGCCTCTGGTTTCAATGCACAAATACATTGTCTACTATTAGTTTGTTTGGTTTTTTTTTAAAGGCAAACCAATTTCTAAAACCCTTGTTAGGAATATTGCAGGAACTTGTCCAAAACTGACTAAAAGGCACTTGTATATGTGCATCAGTGGTGGGATTCAATTTTTTTTACTACTGGTTCTGACGGGTGTGGATTGGTGGGCATGACAGGGGAAGGATACTGCAAAAATCCTCATTCCCTCCCCACTCCACTAACCTGCTTTCCAGCTCCGTTCTCCTGTGCAGGGCAACAAAAGAAGACCCAGCCAATCAGCTGGGACTCAGGAGGCAGAGAATAGATGGGGGTGGGGCCAGTCAGAGGTGGTGTTTGCCGGTTCTCCAAATTACTCAAAATTTCTGCTACCGGTTCTCCAGAACTGGTCAGAGCCTTCTGAATACCAGCTCTGATGTGCGTGCACAAAAACACAACCCCCCCCATGAACACTGTATGTGTTTATGATTAATAGAAATACAGTACAATACTTTAATTCTGTTTAAAATTCAATTTCCTTTTTTGAAGGAAAATATATTATTTTAGTTTTTATGAAGAAAGAATAAGGGCTGAATATGACACTGAATTCTTTGAAGGGAAGATTGTCATTCTCTTTTTCTATCACTCATACACCATAATGGAAATGTTTTTCTACTTTTTCTATAACTTAAGATGCACACACAATAAATCAAATATATGAAAAATGGCACACGTAGAGATGGTATGTTTTGTAAATGAATGTAGTTCCAAGCTTTTAATATTGACTGCAGCTTTGGAAATCTTTTTCATTGGTGCCCTAAGCACTGCATGAAAGTTCTGTGAAAGCATGAGACTTTGTCACTTAAATATTTGTGAATTTAAAACTGTCAAGCATACCAAAATATAAATGAAAATGCTGAATAAATGAATAACTAGGAAATGATGTTCTAGCATCTTTTAAAGAAAAAAAATTAGATCAATTAAGATACAGTGCATCTTGGATTTGTACAAATAAAAGATCACAGTACAAATTGTATGGTCACAGGGGGAAAAACCTGTAACCATTTAATTGGCAGGATCTGTTAGCGATCCATTAAAAATAATGGGAATAAGAATTAGAGGAAGCAATAGCATTATACTAGGGAGAAAAGATATTATTACTGCCTCATATATCTGCCTATTTCCTGACTGTGCACTTTTAATGAGTTTAATCAGTAAATTCCATTGAATTCTGCTCCCAAAAAAGTCAATGTAGCATTGCAGTCTATGTGATTAAAGGCATAAACTAAACACCATTTAAAACTGAGACATAACTCATAACCTAATTTAATGCTGTTGTCCTTAATGAAAAGTTCAGGCTTAATTAATAAGATAATAGGTTATGATGTTTTCAGCAGTCTAACAGTTATATACATATATCATACTTTTATATGATATAACTGGATTAAAGGTGGAAACCTAAAATTGGTCTTAAGACCTACCAGTTTTATCCTTACTTTAAAACTATAGCTATTTTAAAAAAATTGAATTATATTCTTAAACTAGCTTGATACCCATGCTTTGCTTTGAAACTATGTTGTTGGGCTTAGTTTTTGGGGAAGAAAATAAGGGGCGGGGGCGGAATTCTGCCTCTGCCTACCAGCATCCATCAGTATCCATCTGGCTAGAGTCCTGTCAGTGTGTGAGAGAGTTGAGGGCTCTTTGGAAACAGTATTTGCTGTGTGAGCAAGAAGGAGACAGCAAGGAGCTTGGGCATGGCTTAGCTCAACAGTTCTGTACTAAAGCTGCTTGGTGCTGTGAAATTAAAACTGAAACTCCTCTCCTCCACTTGTGTTTTGCATTTGGAACAGATTTCTTTTCAGGTGGGGAGGGGGAGTAGAGCTCCTTAGCATCAGAATGTGTTAATAATAATATACAAAATACTAATGCTGTGATGGTCATTTTGAAAAATCCTTTCTTAGTGAGCACCTAGAAGCCAAGAGGAATATACATGCCAAATTTCAAGTTTGTAGGCTTTACGGTTCTGGAGATTTTGTGATGATGCATGAATGCTTTTCCATTTTTTTATTTATATAGATTGAACAACCAGAAAATTGGTCTAGTAGTTTTTTCATATTTAAATAAAAGAAGTCTTTAGCTAATTTATTTCAATCCATCTCTTTAACTTCATTTGAATTTCATGCTATATATTTTAACACATGTTAGGGACACACACTGGCAGAACGTGCAACGGCAGTCTAGCAGGCAGGCAAATGATTTGAGATAAACGTTGTAGTTTACACTCAGTAAGACAGATACACTGTGCCAGTTAAATAGCTTTTTATTCCAGCAAGAGTTATAGCATAGTCAAAACAGTCCAGATGTCACAAACTAGTTCAGTCCATCCAGGGGTTAATCAGTTGCAAAGTCCAGTGTTGAAAATAGAGGTCAGTAAACTTACATATAATCAGTCCAGCAATATATCTCTTTTGCAGTCAGAGATATGAAGAAAATCAAACCCCTTTTCTTTGTTTCAGCAACAGCAGGGAAACACACACAGTTATCACCATCAATCCAACATTGTCAGCTACTACAGTAAAATCCAGCAAACAGTGAGCTCTCTTGCTCCCTCTTATGGTGATTTTACAACCGCACCCAAAATACATGTTTTGCAGTTAAAGTGATACACACACTTATACTCACTAACATAGTTTATATATCATTTTTTACCCAAACTAAGTTAGGTAACCAATGTTATCCCTAACAACACATATTTATATTTATATTTTCAGAGTGGTAATCTAAATATTACAAAAGGACGATACATAGGAATTATTTACAGCCAAAAGCAACAATACTTCAATTCAACTAGAAAACTACTGCCTTTGTCCAATATTTTCTAGTGTCCTCACAAGTCCACCACATATGATAATATGAGCCAGGTATCTGATGACATTTCCAGCACTTTTCAGATTTATTCTTGAACATTCTTGCTATTCTTGTCGGGGGAAAGTGCCACCTGTAAAACATCTTATACAAATTTTCTTTATACGCTGTTGACATTGTTATTTTATAATTTTGAGACCATTTCTCTAAATCAATCCCATATTCAAAATTCTTCCCCCAAGCAATCATTGTTTCTTTAACTTGTTCTTCCTCTAATTTAATTTCCAGCAAATAACTATATATTTTTTTAATCACCTTTTCATCAGTACCTGTCAAAAACCTATCTAGGTCAGTCAATTTATCATAAAATCCCTCTGTTTTAGAATCTTTAAGATACCTTGATTGTATTTGTACATATGAAAACCAATTCATCTTTATACCCTGTTCTTCTAGATTTTGCATCGTTTTAAGTTCACCCTTTTCATCCAATATTTCCCCATATCTAACTGTTTGTTCCTTCTTATTCTTAGAATAAGAAAAAGCTTCAATAGTTGATAACCAAACTGGGATTTTCAAATAGCATTGTCTCTTAATTTTCTCCCAGTTCAACCATAAAGACTCCCGTATATAATGTCTTCTAAAATAGCCCTGTGATTTAGTTCCCTTATACCACAGAAAAGCATGCCAGCCCAATAATAAATCATGTCCTTCTAATGTCAACAATCTAGACTTTCTTAATGTTATCCATTCTTTGACCCACATTAAATTTGTAGCTTGGTAATATAACTCCCAATTAGGAAGGCCAAATCCTCCTCTAGTTCTAGAGTCTTGTAAAAGTTTTAATTTTATTCTCGTCTTCTTACCTTGCCATATATACTTCAACACAATTTTATTTAATTCTTCAAAATAATCTTTGTCAAGCCTAATTGGTATTATTTGGAACAAATATAAAATTCTAGGTAAAATATTCATCTTGATTGTTGAAATTCTACCTATCAATGACAATTGTAGATTTTCCCATTTCTTCAAATCAGATGCTATCTGCTGCTTAAGCTTAATATAGTTATTCTCTTTCAATGTGGTACATCTTGATGTCAAATGTATCCCCAAATATTTAACCTTGTTCGTAACTTGGATTTTCAATAAGTCTGCCAGTTCTTCTCTTTGCCTTAATAACATGTTCTTTGTCAGAATCTTTGTTTTATCTTTATTTATTTTCAGACCAGCCATCTCACCATACTTCTCTATCTTTTCCAATAGTTTTAAAGCTGTCTCTAGAGGATCTTCCAGAATGAAAACCAAGTCATCTGCAAAGGCTTGCAATTTAAATTCCTCCTTTTTAATTTTCATGCCTTTTATATTTTGGTCCTCTCTAATATTTCTATTCAACACTTCCAAAGTCAGTACAAATAGCAAAGGTGATAATGGGCATCCTTGTCTTGTGCCTTTTCTTATATTAATAGAGTCTGTAAATTCTCCCTCTATCATTACTTTTGCCGATTGCATATAGTATATGGCTTCTATTGCTTGAATAAATTTTCTGGCAAAGCCCATCTGTTCCAGTAATAATAGCATAAATCTCCAATTCACATTATCAAATGCCTTTTGGGCATCTAGGAATATCAAAGCCATTTGTTTTTCAGGATGCGCCTCATAATATTCCGAAGTGTCCAAAATTACCCTCATATTGTCTTTAATTTGTCTCTTTGGTAGAAATCCATTCTGATCAGGATGAATAAAATTATTTAAGTATTTTTTAAGTCTTTCTGCCAGAATTGAGGCAAAGATTTTATAGTCCGCATTCAATAAGGAAATAGGTCTGTAGTTCTTAATTTGTAATAGATCGGCCCCTTTTTTTGGAATAAGTGTAATATAAGCTTCTGACCATGTTTTAGGTATTTTCTTATTTAACATAACTTCATTCATGACTTCTAGCAGTGGTATGCTCAACGATTCTTGTAGTGTTTTATAAAATTCTGCCGGAAGCCCATCTGGACCTGGTGCTTTCCCATTATTCTGTCTGTTGAATGCTTCAGTTAATTCTATCATTGTTATAGTACTTTCTAACATTTTTTCAGTCTCTTCAGGTATCTTGGGTAAATTAGCATTTTGTAAATACTGTTTAATTTTTCCCTCATCAAGATCCTCTTGTTTATATAGTTGTCCATAAAAGTCTCGAATAATTTCCTTTTTCTCCTTATTGCCATAACACATTTGACCTTGATCATCTATTAACTGTAATATTTTCCTTGATTCTTTCTCCTTTCTCAGTTTGTATGCTAACCATCTACCTGGCCTGTTTGCATCTTCAAAATAGTTCTGTTTAGCACTTCTGATTTTTTGTGCCAGTTCTTCTTTCTCTACCTGGCCCATTTTATGTTTATGTCCATTTTAAGTTTAATATATTTTTTCCATGGCATTTTCTGTAATTCTTTTTCCATTTTTTTGTAGTCATCTTCTAGAGCTTTAATAGCTTGCCTCTTCCTAGTATTTTTTTTCTTTGTATAGTCTATTATTAATCCTCTTGCATATGCCTTCATTGTATCCCAAACATTCTGTATTGAAGTATCTTCTTTTTTATTTTCACTAAAGAAGAAAGTCAATTCTTTTTCCATCCATTGTGTGAAGTCTTTTTCCTTTAAAATAGTATTATTTAATGTCCATCTAGATCTTCTTTGTTGTCCTTTCCATTTAGTTGTCATTGGATTATGGTCTGCCCATGTACTTGTTTCAATATTTGTTTCTTGAATATTAGATATTAATTCTGTTGAGACCCAAATCATATCTATTTTGGACCATGATAAATGTCTATTTGAATACAAAGTATACTGTTGAGTTTTAGCATTTCTTTCTTTCCATATATCTTTTAAATTCATCTATCATTTTGAAGAAGGATTTAGGGAGAGTCTTTCTATTTTGTCTTGATGCTGTTGCTGTATAGTCCAATTTATTATCTACAATTCCATTGAAATCTCCCATCATAACTATGTTAATATAGTCCAGTTCGATTGCTTTCATATGTAACCTTTTATAAAATTCTTCTTGTTTATCATTTGGGGCATAAATTGCAACCAGGAGTGTTTTTGCGTTATTATCTACTATTTCAACCATTAATACTCTTCCATCTTCATCATTATAGATCAGTTTGGCTGGAATAGATTCTTTAATATACAAGGCCACTCCTCTTTTCTTACAATGAGTCAGGGAAGTAAAAATTTTCCCTAATTTTGATCATATCAATAAATGTTGATGTTGTTTTTTTAATATGTACTTCTTGTAAGCAGATTATATCAAATTTTAATTTCTCTAATTTATGAAAAGTTTTTCTTCTTTTGGTAGCTGAATTCAGTCCATTTATATTCATAGAAATCAATTTTTTTCCCTCCATAATTATGTTTTATATTTAGGTCTAACAGCTCTCGTAGATCTTACTTCACGTTGTTCTTTGGTCTCCACTTGTCCACCTACTGCACCTTCTTCTTTTCCCATTCCCATTTGGTCATCTTGAAGTTCAGTTGAGATGGTCTCTTTTTCTATCTCTATTTCTCTTCTTTTGAAGAGAAATATTCTTTTGTAGAATATTGTAGAATCTGCGTATGGTTGGAAAAAATGACAAAGAAACATAGAGATTTGAAGCCAGAGATTTTTTTATTGGGATTCTTACCTGATACATATAATAAAAACTTGAAGTATTTGATTGTAAATGTATTAATAACGGCTAGGATTGTATTTGCTAAAAATTGGAAGAGTGAGAAAATACCATCAGAGGAAGAAATTATTAAGAAAATATTGGAATGTGCTGAAATGAGTAGATTGACATTTGAAATTAGAGAACAAGAAGATAAACAATTCTATGAAGTTTGGGACCTTTTTTTTATCAATGGCTAGATAATAAAACATAATAATAGAATATTTAGAAACTAAGGAAATAATCAATTTAAACCTTTTGTTTTCTTTGATAGTATCTTTATAAAATTTTATTAAGATAGACTTGGTATGACTTTATGATTGGTTATAAAATAAACTAAGTAAACTATAGTTATCTCGTTAAAGCATGAATTAATAAAATTGTAGTCAAATGATTGTTTAATAATGATATCAGGTTATATAATTGTTGTTTGATAATATGAGCTATTATGTAATACAATTACAATGGAGACTATGAAATGGATGCACAAAAAGGAGTGGCAAACCAACCGATACACTGTATTTATGAAGGAGGAGGATGTTTTTATGTTTTATGTCTTATGTTTTATGTGTTTTTGTTCGTTGTTAAAATCAATAAAACTTTTTTTTTTTTAAAAAAACAAACTACTGCCTTTGTTTAGATATATAATTTACTTTGTTAACTAAAATGTTTTGGAATGAATTGCTTGGCATACAATAGAAATTTTTAAAGACTGTTCTACAGCACAATACATATGGATCTCAGGATTGGCTAAGAAAGTTATATTTCAAATGTATCTCGGCATCTGTCAATGGAAACTGAACATATTCTTGCTGATATGCACTTTGGAATTATATCCAAATCAAATTTATCTCACAATATCAGCTTTGTTATAAATGAAAGGGAAGATTGAATATAAATATATTATTATTACAATATTGTTTTATTATTAAAATGTACACTTCCTATATCTGTAGATCTGAAGTTACCAAGTTAAAGTTGGTTCATCAAAAGTTGTATTTAGAGTGTGTTTGACTCTTCAAATAATGCATTTAAAAGGATGGACATTAGCTTCTCTACACTGAAGATGTAAAAATGTGATGATTCACTGCCTCATATGATGTAGTTATGTAAAATGACAAGAAAATCATAATAATTTTTTAAAATTTAAGGTGCAAATCCATCAATAACTTACCAACATTATTTTATATGAAAATTGAATCTTTTCTTTTCTCCTTCCTTCCTTCCTTCCTTCCTTCCTTCCTTCCTTCCTTCCTTCCTTCCTTCCTCTCCCTCCCTCCTCTCCCTCCCTCCTTCTTTCCTTCCCTCCCCCTTCCTCTCCCCCTCTCCCCCTCCCCCTCCCTTCCCCCTTCTCTTTCCATGCTATTTTAAAATATGGGTACTTTCATTTTTGCTTAATGAAACCTAATTAGGTTCTAAATCCAGTGCACTACTGCAGGGAAAATAATGGCAGTGCTCTTTTTACTGCTGTCAGATTGGGCTCAGAATGATTGCCAGTATAACACTTCTAACAATCATAGGCATTCTACTCTTGTAAGCTTTCTGACTGCTAGTTCATATATTGATTTTAATTTTAAGGAAGTAATATAAAATATAGTTAGGCCTTAAGCTATGAATTTGTAGCTTTTTTTTTTAAATGAGATTTTTAAAAAATGGTGTATGCTCTGAATAGCAGAATTCTAAAAGTGCTTAAGATTCCAACTGGAAGTATGAATTACAGCTAGGGCAGCTATATTATATATGGGAAATATAAATTTACCAGTGAAATTCGGTCTTTATTTTGGGCATCTGTGTTCTTCCTCCCTCTCTTACACAAACACACACACACAATTCAAGCTGGATGTGGGTGAAATACTAATTTACTAGAGGAACCGGGAAGGCAATATTCACCAACACCCTTCCCCTTGTAGGCCCTTGTTCATTCCCTCACTGCTTTGGGGATTCAATAAGATGAGTTATTGAGATGATAGGATTTAGAGAATATGACCATCCATCAGCTTCTCCCAGCTAGAGCTGTATTGGATCTTGTTGCGTCAACAAACATGAGCCTTTCCATCACCAGGTCTGGATTAAAATACATGATGTGCATGTGATAAGAAGTATTTGAATGCACCTTAAACCGTGTATCACTATTTTTGTGTACAACTCATCTTATTTAAGTGCAACCCTGCAACTGTCAGTTTCATATGAAGGCTAACTTGGATTCTAAATCTAGAATACTTAGAAACATAGCAATACATTCCTTGGTCAACCCATTTGGAGGTTAAACAAGAGCGTTTTATAAAAGTAAAATAAACCCACCAATATTTTGATAGAGGGGGCAAGATTAGAGGTCAACCTTTTCAAGAGTGTTGTAAAAGCTGTATCGTAAGTAGGAAAATTGCATGTACAACCCTATGGTTGCTGTGTAGTTGGTGCAGGACGGGAAAGGATAAAAAATAGATTAGTTAAACTGAAGGATGAAGAAAATGGAGTCTACGGAGATGACAAGTAAATAGAGAAACAGAATTTGAAGAGAGAGGGTGAGGAATCTTTACCTAGACCTGTTGCCTTCTGGTTATAGTTTAACTGGTTCCTAAAGATAATGAATTGAGCAAAACAAAAGTAGCACAGGGAGGAGACAAGGTACTAGGTCATAAGGCTGCAACTATGGGTGTGGCAAGGGAGAGAGAGATAGAAGAAAGAGGTTTGGATCAGTAAGGCAAGAAGTTCCATTGGCAGAAAAACTACTCCTGAGCAAAAGGTAAAAAGAGAAAGCACAAAACTTCCTTGCAAAGGATTCTGGACTGTTGGTAGTCTGTTCAGTTCAGGTAAAACCTGAGAGAATTGGTCAGAGGATTTGGCTGGGAATGAATCCTGAAGAGGAAGAGAAGCTGAGAGGAGCAGCCTGGAAGAGAGGGAGGGAATAACAGAGTTGGAAGGGACCCTGGAGGTTTTCAAGTCCAACCCTCTGCTCAGGCAGGAAACTGCACAATTTCAGACAAATGGTCATCCAATCTCTTCTTAAAAATCTCAAATGTGGATTGAACTACTGTATTAATCTTTATGTCAAGGTAAATTACAGTGAGGGTATTTGCCAGAAGATAAGGGAGAGTTGTTTAAACAAGATACTGAGGGAGTCATCCCCCCTTGAGATCAATAGCTTCAAAGTCTGATGATATCACTCTACCTTTGTTATATTATCCATACTATATCGGCATAGCATTTCCTAATGATATAAGTTAAAGCTGTAAAAAGATTACAACTGGGGAGTGTCGTGTCCGCAGAAAGACGCCAGGAGTCGGTGACTTCGTTTAAAGCTCTTTATTTAGAAGTTGAGAACCGAACCGGCGAAAAGGAAAAAGCCCGCGGCTTTTATTCTTTTCGCCGCGGCAGCCGCGGCCAATGGCAGCATTTCAAGTCTCCCGCTCTTGGAGCGAGCCAATCGCGGGAGACTTTCAACGGGCCAATCGGCGCGGCTCGCCTGGCCAATTAGAAATCCCCGCGCTTTAGCCAATCAAAGCGCGGGGATTTCGAGTATGTAAATGAAGGACAGAACACCCCTCCCCTCTTGGTATAGTCCTTACGTTGCGTAGTCACGTAGGTAGGCGGGGCTCCGTCTAGCCCTACTTGACCTGCACAACTCAGTTGCAAGCTGGATTTCGGCCGGAGCAGTCGAGTTTTTGGCTGCTCCCTCTTCTGTGCGAACCGGTTGGATGATCGGGCCGGTTCCTTCTCCGTGGCTCCCACCTGGGCCTTCCGGGTTGGTTGAGCTACGGGTTTCGCCGCTCCCGCTTGGTCTTTCCGAGTCGGTCGAGCTGGCTTGGTGGTTCTTCTCCGGTGGGGGATCGCGATGGCTGCGTTCCGGTAAGTACTGCTGGTTTATTTTTTCTTGCGTTTGGTTATTCGGGTATTCCCTCCCCCCTTGGTTTGTGTTTTGGGGGGTGGATTCTGTTGCTGTCCGAGACCTGAGTTGGTCAATGTGTCGTTTCCAGGCTCGCCCATCTGTGGTTTGGAGCCGGTATGAGCGTGGGCCTGTGATTTGGGTGATGATGGCTGGGATCCATAGGGGGTCCCCCACCAGGTTTTTCGCATACACTAGGCCCCGGGTGCGAATGTTCGGTATTTTGTACTTGAGTCTGGGGGCCGCTCTGGGTTATACGTTGGGTGTAACCTGTCGAGTGGGGACCTCAGCTTCCTACCCATTAGTAACTCGGCTGGACTTTTGTTGGTAGTGGTGTTCGGGGTGATGTGTTGTATAAAGAGGAGTCTGTTAATTTTGTCCTGGATCTCCCCGTGGTCCATTTTCCGGATGGTTTTTTTGGTAAATTGGACCATCTGTTCCGCCCTACCGTTCGCCGCCGGATGCGCCGGTGCCATTAATGCGTGGCAGATGCCCCTCTCCGCCAGGAATTTCTCGAAGTCGAGGGAAGTAAACTGGGGCCCGTTGTCGGAGACGACGACGTCTGGGAGGCCGTGTGTTGCAAAGAGTTTGCAAAGAGTTTGCAAAGTTCTTTGATCACGGCCTCCGTGGTTGTAGATTTCATGTCGCTTACCTCCAACCAGTTGGAGTAAGCGTCAACTGTTATGAGGAAGGTATGTCCATTCGTGGGACCGGCAAAGTCCAAATGGATTCTGGACCAGGGCCCCCTTGGTGTTTCCCACTCCAGAATGGGTGCTGCGGGTGGGCTGGGTCTAGTCTCCTGGCATCGCTGGCACCTAGCTACCCAGGCCTCTATTTGCTTGTCCATCCCTGGCCACCAAGCGTAACTTCTGGCCAGGGCTTTAGTTCTTACGATGCCAGGATGTCCCTCATGCAACATTTCTAAAACTTTCCCCTGCAGTCTGTCCGGGATGACCACCCTGTCACCCCATAAGATGCACCCCTTAAGCAGTGAGAGTTCGGTTTGGCGGTTTCTAAATGTCTTAACGGACTCGTCGTTGTCCCATTCTGGCCAACCTTTTTCCACCCAATGCAAAATCCGCGCCAGACGCCTGTCTTTAATAGTTTCCCGGGCAATGTCTGACGCGGTAATGGGTAGGTTGGGTAGGTTCTCGATGCTAAGGGTGTTTGTTGTTGGTACTGGGTCAGGGTCGGAGTCCGGTAACGGCGAGCGGCTCAAAGCGTCCGCGTGTGAAATCTTCTTACCCGGTTTGTGTATAAGTTCGTAGCTGTAGGCTGCCAGGAACTCGGACCACCTTGTCATCCGGGGAGACAGAATGTTCGGGGTGGCTCGATTTCCTGCAAGGATGCCCAGCAACGGCTTATGGTCTGTTACAATGGTGAAGGGGCGGCCGTAAAGGTATTCGTGGAACCGCTTAACGGCGGCAACTATAGCCAAAGCTTCTTTGTCCAGTTGGCTATAGTTCCTCTCTGGCTTGGTTAGAGTCCTGGAAAAGAACGCGATGGGTGCTTCTTTTCTGTCAGGAAGGGTATGGCTGAGGACAGCGCCGACGCCGAAAGGTGATGCATCGCAAGTGACGGCCAGGGGCAAGGTTTCGTTGAATTGGATCAGGACGGCGTCGGAGGTGAGGAGGTCTTTAGTTTTTTGGAAGGCGGCTTGCTCCCGTTTCCCCCAAGTCCAGGTTGCTGCCTTATCCAGGAGCCTATGCAAAGGCTCCGCCGCCGTTGCCTTTTGGGGTAGGAAAACATTATAAAAGTTCAGTAACCCCAAGAATGCCTGCAATTCAGTCTTTGATCTAGGGGTGGGGGCCTCTTTGATAGCTTTCACTTTTTTACTTGTGGGGTGAATGCCGTGCCGGTCTAGTAGGTAGCCCAAGAATTCCACTCGTTCCGTGCACAGTTGGCATTTCTCCCTTTTTACTTTAAGTCCCGTTACTTTAAATTTGGTTAAGACCTCTCTGAGTCGGTTTTCTAATTCGGCTTTGTTTGGCGCCGCCACTAACACGTCATCGAAGTAGGGCACCACCCCCTTGATGCCCTGCAGCAAACGTTCCATCAGGCTCTGAAAGATGCCTGGTGCCACGCTGACTCCGAATTGGAGTCAGTTGCACTTGAAAGCCCCCCGATGGGTAACGATGGTCTGGGCTTCCGCCGTTTTTTCGTCGACCGGCAGCTGCTGGTATGCCTGGGCGAGATCAAGCTTGGCAAAGACCCTGCCCCCTCCCAGTGAGTGCAGTAAGTGTTGCACGATTGGGACGGGGTAGGCGCTTTGTTGCAGCGCGCCATTTAGGGTGGCCTTATAGTCCCCACAAATTCTCACTGACCCGTCTGGCTTGACCGGGGTCACTATTGGGTTCTCCCATCGGGCATGGTCGATTGGTTGCAACACCCCCTGTTTGACGAGCTTGTCAATTTGCTCGTCAATCTTAGGTTTTAGGGCGAATGGTACCCGCCTAGGTTTTAGTCGCTTGGTGGGGACGCTAGGGTCTAGATCAAATGAGATAAGGGGCCCCTGGTACTTGCCCAGGCTTCCGTCGAAGACCTCTCGGAACTCCTGGGCTAGCCGCTGTTCCCAGCCGTCGTCGGTGACGTAGTTGACTCCCGTGAGAGCGATGTCGAGCGGGGCGAACCATTGTAGGCCCAGCAGGCTTGGGCGGTCGCGATCGATGATTGTGAGTGGGAGTTGTTCGGTGCGCCCCTTATATGTCACATTAAAGTTCTTGGTGCCCACTACCGGGACGCGGTTTCCCTGGTAGTCTTTTACAATAAATCTTTGGGCGTTAATGTTCCTCCTATGGAGGGTAGGTACCAACCGTTTTATCTCATGCCATGCAATCATGGAGAGGTAGGACCCGGAGTCCACCTCCATTTTGCATGGTTGGCCCTCGATATGGACCTCTACGTGTACCTTTCTGGCGCCGTCGGAGATGGCGTGGCCGATGGTTACCGTCTGGTGGGTCTCTTCCTTGCGCCGGTTGTCGCCGCCTCTCGAGGGTCGTTGGATCCGGTCCCACCGGCTGTCTGATTGGCGATCTCTGGTCCGGGGCGGTGGGCTTTCCCTTCTTCGATCGTGTTGGTCCCATCTGGGTGGACTGCGAGTCTTCTTTTGGCGGCAAACCAGAGCGATGTGTCCCTTTTTCTCACAATGCCGACAGATGGAGTCAAAAAATTGGCATTCTGATCTGGGGTGGTCGCCGCCGCAACCGGCGCAGTTGGTCCTCGACCTACGACTTCTGCGGTTCCGTTGGTCGCGCCCCGTCTGCACTCGATGTATGTCTTCTTCGTCTTCGGACGTGCTGGATGCAGAATGGAAATCGCCGTGGTGTGCGGTTGTTTCGTTTTTTAGGTCGGCCGACCTTGCCGGGTTGTTGTTTCCGCCCTTCGCGTCTGGTTTGCGCATGCTGTCGGCGGAAGTGCGGGTTGCTTCTGCGGCTGCGGCTGCGGTGAGGGCGTCTGCTAGACTGATGTCGCCCTTAGCCATAAGCCGGCTCTGGAGCGCGGGGTCCCATAGGCCGAGCACAAATCGGTCTCTTAGGAGGCTGTTCAGGCCGTCAAATTCGCAGAGCCCCCCTAGGCGCCGCAGCTCGGCGACGAAGTCGCTCAGTTTTTCACCCGGTTTCTGTTCCTGCCGGTAGAATTCGTTGCGCCGGATCAGGATGGGGACCTCTGGGGCGTAATGTCGCCGAAGGATAGGTTCGAGGACGTCCCAATCCATGGCGGTTGCGTCGGCCGGCTTGGCCAATGCTTTGGCCATCTGGAAAACTTCGGTTCCGCAATGGGTGAGGAAGACGGCGCGTTTTAGCGGGCCCGGGGCGTCCTTCATTCCGGTGCACTCGAGGTACATGCGGAAACGGTCTGAGAACGATTCCCAGTCCTTGGTGGCGGGGTTGAAGGGGGCGGGCGGTGCGATTTTCGCCATTTCGGTGCTAAGTCTGGCTCTCGTCAGACACGGGGTTCGGTTCAGGGTCTGAATCCCACCCTCGTCGCCAGTGTCGTGTCCGCAGAAAGACGCCAGGAGTCGGTGACTTCGTTTAAAGCTCTTTATTTAGAAGTTGAGAACCGAACCGGCAAAAAGGAAAAAGCCCGCGGCTTTTATTCTTTTTGCTGCAGCGGCCGCGGCCAATGGCAGCGTTTCAAGTCTCCTGCTCTTGGAGCGAGCCAATCGCGGGAGACTTTCAACGGGCCAATCGGCGCGGCTCGCCTGGCCAATTAGAAATCCCCGCGCTTTAGCCAATCAAAGCGCGGGGATTTCGAGTATGTAAATGAAGGACAGAACAGGGAGGTACCCCCCCACCCCATTTGATATCCCCGAAAGAAAGGTTGTCACTCTGCATAGCTCCCCCTGCTGGTGAAAGATATTTGTTTGATGAGAATAAATTCTGGAAGAGATTCTGCTTTAAAAATCCCTGGGAGAGAAGAGTCAACTTCCCAACTCAGGAGTAGCATTTGTGTTTTAGCAGAGCTTACTTAGAATATGCTGGGGGGGGGGAGAAATTTTGTGGATGCTTTTGACCACATTGTCTCATTTGATTCAGACAAATGTCAAATTATATCCATAGAATGCTATATTCATCTGCTGTGTCGTATGTGGTTATAGTTCTACAATATATATATATATATATTTCTTAGCAAATAGTTTCACCATCTCCAAACTGAAAAAAAATAAAATCCTAATTTCCATTTATAACCATTTCATTCCTTTCATTTCATATCAGCATACAAGAAATATTTTAACAGCTGCATTTTGTTTTTAGCAGGTAAAGAAATGGTCTTGCATAATTGTTAGCTCCCTCCCTTCCAGTAACATGACTAATGTCTTCGGTCAGCTTCCAGAATCACAGCATTAAATGACCTTTAATCATATTAGCTAATAATAAACTGGACTATGGCTGAATTCAATTTTCTGTGCTTCTCTAAATAAATCAGTAGATTAGCTGGGCAGAAATACAACTTTTTGTTATTTGTTTATCTTAAACTTTATGCTGAAGGATAAGAGAATAGCCTTTTCTCCTTCAAATAGGTTATCAGGATTTCAGTGGCTCCATTCCGCCTCCTGGGGTAGTGTCAGAGGAGGATGGAGGCTACGATGAAGCAAAAATGAAGTCAAGGAGGATTGTATTGTACATATAATTTTACTGAAAATTAAAGAGTGAAAATGAATACAAACAAAAATAGAATGAAGAAAAACTCTATATGTTAACTCATTGTAATATATACTTGCTTTTATTCAGCAAATTGAACAGAATAGTCCTCAAACATTTGGGGACTATTATCTGGAATGAACCTGTGAGCGTCACTCACCACTGTATTTGTGTCCTATCTTTGAAATGAATTGAGATGAGTTGATATAGAACGCCATGCTCAAAAGAGAGTATGCCCTGAAACTCTCTGAAACTTCGTATCCATGCATATGAAAATCAACTCAAGACTTTCTGCACATGCCTTCATAATTATTGATGGAATAGATTGCACCAAATACCCACCTAATTTATTTCTATCAGTAGGCAACCAGATCAGAGGTGGTATTCAGCAGGTTCTGGCCAGTTCTGGAGAACTGGTAGCGGAAAATTTGAGTAGTTTGGAGAACCAGCAAATACCACCTCTGCCTGGAGATTTTACAGTATTCTTCCTCTGCCACACCCACCAAACCATGCCCATAGAACCAGTAGTAAATTTTTTTGAATCCCACCACTGAACCAGATGTTTTAGCTGAAACACAAATATACTTGATGTGAAGAACCATGCCATGTTGCTCTTTATCTCAAATACAGTATAACAGAAATATAATTGGCTAAATATTCTTTTGCTAAAAGTGTTTCTTTTCTCCTCCTATCTTTAGTATGCATTTAATTCAGATGGACTCAGTCCAACGCTGGATGGAGGACTTGAAGCTTATGACTGATAGTGAATGCATGTGCATTCTTCAGTCTAAGCCAATCAGTCTGGAAGAAGATGCGCATGGTGAATTTCCTGTTTCATCACAACATGGTGCCTGTGACAACTTGCAGTTGTTGCTGAAAAGAGCTTGGATTATAAGTACTGAGCTGACCAGGATTGTTCAAAAATTGGAGAAGAATAGATGGCAGAGGGTGCACAGCATGACAGTCCGGGTCAATTGTCAAGTCCGATCAATGATCAATGAATATAATATACTCACAAAGATTTCTTGGGAAGAAATGCATCAGGTAAAATCAATCTAGGAACAGGTAGTATTATGAAACTATTACTTAACAGTCCAGATAAACATTTTTTAAAAACTACTTTTAAAAACAAGGAAGTCTAGAACTCCATGGAACTGGAAAGAATATGTCAGTGTTTATGTGTGTGTATAATATATAGTATATAGTCATGTCAGAACCATTGTTTTGATAGGAAGCTTCTGAAGCAGCTTTGTACCAGGTCAGATTCTATGAACATAATAATTATTGCAGTTTGTGTCTGGCATAATATTATAGGAAGTTAGCACCCACCCCTCTCCTAGAAGAGTGAAATATTTTAGGAAATATTAAAAAGGCAGAATATTATATTTTCCTGGATGAGAAATTGAGAAACATGCTCTTGGAGACAGAGCCTCAGCTCCTTGCCCCCAGCAGATATTTTGGTGCCATCCTATCTACAAGACAAAAGACTTTCACCCCCACGACATAATAGGATTATCTATCAGCAGAGCTCACCACATGGCACCTGGGGATATTACATCAGCCCAAGGTTCCACCAAATTTGATTCAGACAAACATGACTCCACATGGGAGTCTGACTACAGCCAACAGAATACATGGTTTTGCCACAGGAACAGGAAGCTCAAGGCCAAGGCCCAACAGAGGGTATAAATACCTTTCCCTCTCAACCCCATGTATTCAGCTGCACTAGGATTTCAAACCCATATGGTCCTGCCAACCAATAAACCATCTTTCCAATCAGCTGAACTGAACCCAGATAGACATTTCTTCCAACAGTACTTTTATTGCTAGAGAATCTTGAGTTCTTTCCTTACTGAAGATTTACAATCTTCTTGTAAACCATTCAGAGTAAGTTGGTGAGGGTGAGGTCTTAGAAATGAAATCAAATTATATTTTGTTTAAAAAAGCTAGCCCAATTTGCATGCTTTGATTGGCATCTACTCATCAGGAACTTGGTTCAAAGGACTTCACCATAATCTATCACAATCTACTCCTACTTGCTGGCTCCCTTTCTTGAGCAACATTATACCACCAGCTCTACAAAGGCAGGAAGCCTTAGTGAAGGAGTACAATAAAATTATGAGAAACCTACTTCTTCCTGTGCACGCTGATCTTCCTCATCTATCAATTGGCAGGCTCTCTCTGGTACTTGCTCAACAGTTGTCTAACAACTTTGACATCAACTCACTGTGGAAAGACAAATGGGCTGCTGAACGCCCAGATACAGGCACTTACGTAGATGACTCTATACCAAGGGTCTTCAAACTTGACAGCTTTAAGACTTGTGGACTTCAACTCCCAGAATTCCTCCTCTAGTCATGTTAGCTCAGGAATTCTGGGAGTTGAAGTCCACAAATCTTAAACTTGTCAAGTTTGAAGACTCTTGCCCTACACAAAAGGTGCCAAGTTTTGACCTTCCTTGCCAGCATTGGTCAACTCTGAACAGGATCCATACCCAATATGTTGTCTGCCAGGACTCATTTGTTTAAACGGCATCTTGTCTCTACTCCTCAGTGTGACTGTGGTACTCCTCGACAAAATATCCATTACATTTTGTCCAAATGTCCATCAAGAGCTTACACCTGCCCAATGTCTGATTTTTTTCAACAGAGACCACCTTGTCCTTGAGTGGCTGTGTAGACTGGACATTAACATTTGAACCACTATAAATCCATGTATTTGCCACGCACTAAATAAATAAATAAGAAATAAATAAATAAAATAAACCATAATCTGTTGCTTGAACCATTGAGCTGGAGATGGGAAGAAATAAACCTGGATTTTCTATATGTAAGCCATAGACTTTTATATTGGGTCTATGGTCCTTCTCTTTATGCTATAATTCCTTTTTGCTTTGGATGCAATTTTTGCAAAGTATAAAATGTGTTATTCTGCTATGGCACATTCTACTTTTCTTACATGGTTGCTAATCCTTTATGTTCTTAAGTAAGGTTGCCAATATAAGAACAGGAAACCTTAATTCAGCCTTTGCTATCTTTCCACTTACCTGCTCATTTCAATAAGATCACTCAATAGAATTTCAGAATGAAAAAGTGCAGCTCACTGAGTGTATGACTTCCTTTTAAAAAGAAATATGAGAACTTGGAAAATGATTAGCTGTGATCCCAATCCAGATCAAGCTCCTATATGTTTATGAGCAGTTTGGATATCAGGAATACTAGAAAAAATAGTATCTTGTATTTACATAGCAATGTGATCCTAATATTGACAGAGGAGTTGTGGGTGCTGTGATCTTGAACATCAGCCTGGATATGCTAATCTATCCTGGATTTCAAATGAATATCTTAAATCACGTTTTTAATGGAATTTTGCTTTTGTTTATTTTAATTAGCTGCTCTGTGTATTTTTCAGAAGAATGGGTATTACATGAATTTAGCAATCAGGTAATTCCTTTCTAACCACCTACAAAAAAAGAGAGTGAAAGAAAAAGAAAGAAAAGAAAAAAGAAATAAATAAAATAAAATAAAATTCTCCCCTCCCAATTCCACAAAGGTGTAATTTCTAGGTGTAACTGATGTTTCTGAATATTGGAATGATATTTAGCGATCACAAACAAGTTAATTCCTCATTCCTACCCTGGTCAATATCCTAAAACAGGATTAGATGTGGGAGAATGAGAGACATCCCACGTAATTCATTCCTTGTTATTATTTGATATCAAAAGGGAAGGGAAAAATAGAACCCCACATAGAATGAACCTGGAAGGCATTTGTTTCTTCAGAACTGTTGATATCCATCCCTCCCCACCAGAATAAGAAGCCGATCCTCCATTCTCAGCCCATCCTGCCATTGGCCGTATTTCTTAAGATTTATGTTTTGCTTATCCATGTTACTTTCATGAACTGGGATTGAGTTCATAACATGTGTCTGAAAATAAAGCTCATACTTTGATTCTTTTTCAAATAATTTAATGCAACACATTTCTATTTCTATCTTTTGCAGTATGAAAAAATGCTAGTGGAAAAATGCTCAGAGCTTACAACAGTTACTGAAAGGTAATATTAAACATTATTGATTTGTGTACTTTTATCTTAGCAAATCTATATTAAAAATTGCGGACATCCTTAATGGGTCGAGGAGCTATAATATTATGATAGATTTGAAACCAATAGGCCTCTTCCACTTGCAGAGAAAGCCTAACTTTTACCAGGTCTAACATAAATCTCCTCTTTGGATTATTAGTTAATGTTGTGATAGGGATTCAATATGTGTTTTGCGGAAAAGTATATATTTAATAGAAAAGAATGGAAAATCCCAGGGGATTTTTATATATTGTTGATTCACAAATGGTGGCAATCATATTAATTGTGAATTTTAATTTACCTTTATATAGATACTATAGAGCTAATATTTGGTGTAGCATCTTGAATAGATCTTGTTTTATAAATTACAGTGCCACTGACTGATACTTGTTTTAAATGTTTCCTTCTAGGTGCATACAGATTGAAGATGAACAAATATTAAAATCAATGAAATCTTGTATTAATGATGCGCTGACCACAGTGGCACAGTATTTTGCTCAATTGGTAGAACTAGCTCTAACATATGAAATAAAGGTTGGTAATTTTTTCTTTTTGGTAGCAAAAATATATTTTGGCAATACTTCTATTTATATCTCTCAAGATATCCTGAAGTATTTTGAGACATATCTATTGTTTTTCATACTAGGAGAATACTAAGACTGCAAATATAAACATTCTCTACATAAACCTACTCTACAGCGTCAATAGAAAACTATTTGTTCTGTAAGTCAAATGTTAGAGTAACTACTGGAGTGCAGAAAATGTTTTAGTTAAACAAATAAAAGTAAAATCTTCTTTCCATCCAGGTTAACTCCTAGTGACAATATGACAATATGATATAGCCATGCGGTTTTCTTGGCAACAATTCTGAACAATAATAGCACTTAGCAATAGCAGTTAGACTTATATGTCATAGTGCTTTGCAGCACTCTCTAAGTGGGTGTCAGCATATTGCCCCTAACAATCTGGATCCTCATTTTACCAACTTTGGAAGGATGGAAGGCCGAGTCAACCTTGAGCCGGTCAGGATTGAACATCTGGCTATGGGCAGAGTCAGTCCGTAATACTGCATTCTAACCACTACACTACTCTTAAAGGAGAATATTTGTGACTCAGGATTGAAATGAGGGGTCCTTAATGCTCTCTGAGTTTGATTGTCTTTTTTGCAGATGTTTCATTATCCAAACTAAGTAGCACAACATCAGTGCTAGTAAGGAGTGAGGTTTGCTCACTGCTCAATGTTGAACGATTCCGAAATGATTTACTCCCCTCCTCTTTTTGTTTTGATTTTGTTGGAGTCTGGTTGGGGGCCACAAAGGTATCTGCTTCAGGTCTTACACATTCTGCAGGTTTATAGAAAAGGGAGGGACCTGATTATCTGGGGGAGTTGTTAACATTTGAGACTCAAAAGGCATGCTATTAATGGCTGACTAGAAAAAAATGGTGAGGGTTGGGAGAGAGGAAGGAAAAGGCTGCTGGAACAAGGCAAGAAAAGGAGGAAGAAGCAAGAAATCCAAAGTTGTAAGATAGTGAGGCAACAAATAGTCTTAGCCCAGATTGTCCTTTGAAGCATCCCAGACACTGAATTGTCTTGGGAACCAATACAGACAACATTGAAGGGGAACCATAGAGGATCAGGAAGCTCAGCAATATTTCCTAATAAGGGGTGCTTCTGAGAGAAGAAGGAAGTACAACATAGAAAAAGGAGAGTCTTTTCTTCTCTTTCCCCACCTCAAAGGAGCTAGCAATTTTCCAGTTTAACAATCTGGGGTTAGAGCAGCAAAAAACAGCTTTGGTTAAGGGAGAAAAGTTCCAGTTACCCGTGTCTTGAGAAGCTAACCCTAATGATTATAAGAACACCAACGGTGAGTAGCCTTGGAAGATTTGGGGAGGAAGAAGGATGAGAGATGAAAAAAGACAGTAAAAATGCACTTCAATAGATATATGTAATGGGTCTGGCATATCTACAGAGCTAAGGAATATTTAATCATACCTTTGATATTATTCAGAAAACATTCTGAATTCTGGAATATACTCCATGCCTTCCCAGATACATGTCCTAATAAAGTTGCTTCTTTATGAAAGTTAGTACTCTGAATTTAGTACTTGAAGAAGAGCAGTATTTTCCTTTCCAGTTTGAATATCAGTTCAGTCTGCTTCATTCTCTAAATACCCTAAGAGCAAAGTTTAACAATTATTTCTTTTTGTCTCTGTTTGTGGTTTATTACACAGAACTTGGTGAAAGAAATAGATTCATCAGATAACCTCTACTCTGTAGAATCAGCTGTAAGCAACTTATTCAGCCTTACTCAGGAAGGATCCCATTTGTGTCGCATCATTGCCAAGGCAAGTTACCCTTGGGATGATTCTAGAACAATTATTTGTTGAGATCCAGATGCAGGGGGAGGGCTCCTTTTGTAATGTTTTATCACTCTCCGCCCAACATTAAAATGTAGATCTTTCTTTCCAGAGAAAATAATCAACATTATATAGGCTGTTGTTCTTAAAAATTAAGAATTACTACCGCATTGATGGCATTTTATCTCAAAGTGTACATTCCCCATCTCTCCATCTTTTCATTTTTCATCAGCGATTATGAATAGAATAAGTCTTTATTGATTAGCCCTTGAGCCATATCAAAGTGCAAAGTTCCAGCAACAACTTGTTACTAAAATTTAATAAAAGCAATTCAAAATGAAATTTGATAAAATACTATTTAAAATGGAACTTGATAAAATACTATTTAAAATGGAATCTAGACAAAATACAATTTAAGATGAAATAGTAATAAAATACAATCCAAAATAAAATTGTAACAATGTACAATAATTTAAGATATAGATAAAATATAATAACATTATATTTTGGAGTCGCCCTTGCAATCTACTCAAATCAATCCCACATATGCAGATCTCAACCGAATCATTTTGTTTAAATACTGTGCTACTTTAAATGTTATTTTCAAGTTCTGGCCAGACATAAGGTAAGTTATTTTGATATGGGTATCCCAATGGGTCATTCATTTATGAGAATGTGAATCAAAATGCCCCCCTCCACCTTTGTAGAGAACATGTGGACTAGAGAAAAGGAGGAATATTGTACCCAAACATAGCTCTAATTTTATTACATGTTTCCACACTGGCAGAACAAACTGTTAGTGGTGAATAGATTTGACAATTGTAATGCAATAGATTTGACAATTGTAATGCAAGAAGCAGAATTTACATGCTTAGCATTTCAGTTTTAGCACTACTTCTCCATAATTCTTATAATGATTACTTTTGTAGGTGTGCCTTTAAGTCAGTTTTGAGTCCTGGTGACCATGTGGACTTCTCTGTGCAGTTTGCTTAGCAAGACCTATGGAAGCCATTTACTTCTATTTGGGACCGAGAAGGACTGACTGGCTCATAGTCACCTATTTGGCTCCATGCGTAAGGAAGGACTAGAATTCATGGTCTCCTGGTTTTTAGCCTGGTCCCTTTCACTACTACACCAAACTGGCACTCAATAACATAATTTAGGCTATTGCTATTCCTTTTTATAGATGTGTGGAAAAGATTGGGGCTGAAAAAATAATTCCTGTCTTAGTGAAAGTATCAACCCTCACTTTGATACTTCCATTTGGACAAAAAGAAGTTGTAACATTATCAGTGTGACTTTGCACTGCACATCTAAGATTTTTCTCTTAGTTTATTTGGAACAGGTACGATAGAAGAATTTGTTCAATAAAAGCAGCCTAAATAAGAGAACTTCTAGTGGAAAAGCTGAATTGGAGAAACAAGTTAGCTCCCCAAAGAGGGAAGAGAAATTAAAGTTGTTGACAAAGACTTGCTCAAATCGCCTGCTGTTTTGTTCCTTAGCTCTTGTAGATGCATTATAACATTTACTCATTCTTTACATATTAGTTCATTTTAAAGAACCAATGTAATATAACAAAATGGGCGAAAGCCTTGAGATCACAAATGAGAAAAATTAAGAATGGATTCTTATCTTCTAAATTCTTTGTTAAATTTATTTAGCTTTTATCACAGGAAAGATCAAAGTACTCTCTAATACCCACAATGATTCTTTAGGATATGATTTATATCGCCAACAATTCTTTTCCCAAAATCATTTATTTTTTTAAAAAGTGAAAGCTGGCCTTATGAATGCCTATATATCTAAGATATTTTCCAAACCAAACATGGCTGATCAAATATAGATTGTAAATAAATGAAATTAACTTATTTTCTTTCACAGAGAGGCACAAATAAATTTATTTGTCTTTTATTACAGGCAACAGTGTGAAAATCAATGGTGTTTAATAAACGAAATTGAATAGGTTACCATCAAAATCCTTCTTAGTCTGATAGTTAAAAGTCCTCTTTATTATGCCTGCTTTTCCAGCAACCTATTTAAAGCCTAAGAACAAGAAGTCTTTAAAATGTTAAGCAATTTATTTTTCCCAATAAATTTTGGCTTAGGTTTATGAGAAGGTCCAGCTTCTTCTCATCTTTAAACTTTATGTCCACATAACCTACTTTCTTTAAAACTGCCATTTGATTGGCACAGTATTGGGAATGTGAGATTCAAAAGAGCATAACTCAGTTTGTAAACCCAGATTGAATTTGATATTTTTTAAATTTTTTATTAAGATAATCTTTATATATAAAAGTGAAATACCACTCACACATCATCACAAAATTTCCAAGAACTATAAAGCCTACAAACTTGAAATTTGGTATGTATGTTCCTCTTAGCTTCCAGGTGTTCACTAAGAAAGGATTTTTTGAAATGATCCACAGAGCATTAGTATTTCATATATTCATGCTCTGATGCTAAGGGGTTCTACTCCCCCTCCCCACCTGAAAAGAAATCTGTTTCAAATGCAAAACACAAGTGGAGGAGAGGAGTTTCAGTGTCAGTTTCACAACAGCAACCAGCTTTAGTACAGAACAGTTGAGCCAAGCCACGCCCAAACTCCTTGCTGTCTCTTTCCTCACACAGCAAATATTGTTTCCAAACAGCCCTCAACTCTCTCATACACTAACAGGATTCTAGCCAGATGGATAACAATGGGTGCTGATAGGCAGAGGCAGAATTTCCGCCCCCCCCCCTTATTTTCCTCCCCAAAATCTAAGCCCGACCACAAAGTTTGGTAGCGAAGCATGGGTATTGAGCTAGTTAATAGTATAAAATATAAATGAAAATAAAGGTTCCAATCTAGATTGGTCACCAGAAGCAGAGATTTTTTTTTTCTTTTGAACTTTTCGGATTTGTACTGGAGCCCATCTTCAGATAACTTCTTCCTAGCAGAGTGTGTACTTCTCTTCAGCACAAGTCCAAAAACTCAGAAGACAAAATCTCTGGTCCTAGTGACTAACCCAAATTGGATTCTGCAATATTTATCCTGGGACACATATATTCGCCTTCTCTCATGAAAGTAAAGGCAGTAGGGAAATAGGAAGGGGAAAAAGAAGTGTAGAGTGAAGGAGAAAAGAAAAAAAAAGCATTGACTTCCAACTTTTTTCAGCACAGTAAAATACAAAAATTATAGTCTCAACCTTTTACTTTTACATACTTAGTAAATACTAGCCATTTCTGTAACAAAAAGCTAATCTAATCAGAAAACACCAAGCACAAGATTGAATTTAGTTTGAGCCACTTTGAAATTGAAAGAGATTATCTGGGGAAAAATATCCTTAGGCTATAATAGAGAAATATTAAAACATCTGCAACTGTTTTATCTTTTTTTTGCAGAAAGAAGTAAAAAAAGCAGGGATAATAACCCTTTACTGGATTATACCAACTTTCCAACATTGTGATGATTGCAAGAGGATTATACACTTAATTTATTTTCTACACATAAAGAACAGTGAGGATTAGGATGAAGAGGGATGAAACAATTATGTTTATCCTTACTTCCTACCCATGAATGAAGAACTTATCTCTCTTAAACAAAATTAAAATTATGAACTTGGCTGTACATAGTGCACTTGAAAGGGCTTCTGGCAGGGGTGGTCTTCAAAAATTTTAGCAAAGGGCTCTCTGCCTGGTTGCTGGGTGGGTGTGGCCACGGTGGGTGTGACCTAGTCAGCCTCCTGCACCATGGGGGGTGTTTTTGCCCTTCCAGAGCTCCGGAAGCTTTCCTTGAGCCTCTGGGAGGGCGAAAATGGTCTTCCTGGGCTCTGGAGGCTCCTTGGAAGCTGGGAATGGGCCCATTTTTGGCCTTCCCAAACTTCCAGGAGGCCCATTTTTTGCCCCCCCTGAGCCTCTGTGTATACCCAGCACTTCCTTGCATTCCAAAGGGGCTGTGTGTGGACTCCTGGGAGGGATGGGGAGGGCCAGGAGTGGGATTTTGGGGTTCTCCAAACTGTGCAGTGTTCTGTCCCTAATTTACATACTCGAAATCCCCGCGCTTTGATTGGCTAAAGCGCGGGGATTTCTAATTGGCCAGGCGAGCCGCGCCGATTGGCCCGTTGAAAGCCTCCCGTGATTGGCTCACTCCAAGAGCGGGAGACTTGAAATGCTGCCATTGGCCGCGGCCGCGGCGGCGAAAAGGATAAAAGCCGCGGGCTTTTTCCTTTTCGCCGGTTCGGTTCACAACTGTTAAATAAAGAGCTTGAAACGTAGTCACCGACTCCTGGCGTCTTTTTGCGGACACGACATGCAGTATCTTAGCTAGGGGCTTTTCCGAACTCCTAGAACCCCAGCCACCCACCTCTGGCTACTGGTATAGTTGACTGGCTCTCTTAACATTATTGCAAAGATAGGTATTCAAGCTTCTTTATTTGCCAAACAAATGTTTGTTTGAAATCTTCAGACTTGTTCTTGGTGGAGGCAGATCAGAAGAAAGCGCAGTTCTACTATGGCCTAGAACATGGTTTGCAGTGCCAATGCAGTATGATGCCCTCTCACTTTCCAGTAGTGATGAGCTGGTTACTCAGATATTTGCTTTCTCCCAGAATAGAAAGTTATTAAAAATAATGTCTCTCCTGGCAAACAGATTCTTCAATGCTCATTGTTTTAAATCTCCTTTGGGAAGATTTTTATTCTGAAAGGGCAAGATATAAATTATCTTAATAAATAATAGGGAGGCAGTTTGGTTAAAGGCCCCAGGCCAGAAACCAAAAGACTTAAGCTTGTAGGCACAAAGCCAGCTGGACTCCAGTGACTTTCTCTCAGACCTAGGAAGAAGGCAATGGCACTTCTGAAAAATCTCCAAATTATTTATCTATGTAGTCATCATCAGGAATAACGATTGACTGAAGGCACTAAATAATCTATTGTTTCCATTTTTCAAGATTAACAATGGCATAAAAAGAACCATCAAGCTATTTTTATATGTATCAATGTTCATAGCAATCAATGTTCTTTTGCCATTACATATAGCGCCCAATTGCAGTGACTTCAAGAGTGAGTGATTTGAAAATAAAGTCTTTGCTTATGGTATTAATTCCAGAAATCAATAGAATTTCATTCACATTTTTGGTTGTATTTGTGCCAATAAAAGCTTTCTGAATTGCTCTGTAGCCATATTAATAAATGGAAAAGGATTATTTCACAAAACCATTTCGGTCAAAATCCTAATTACATTTATCTGCAAATAATTCCCATCTAGTCAGTAATAAACTTTCTGTAGGGCTAAGCAGATTTAAGATTATTTCTATACCAGCCAATTCTTATATTGAACCTTCAGACTTGTATATTGCCAGAGATTGGCTTGGAGCTTAGAATGGATTGGATCTAATTCGTTTTTGAAGGAAAGACTATCTGGGAACATCAGTGTTATAAGCTGGATTTTAAAATAATAATAATACAAAAGATCAGATCAGCTTCTAATTAAAAAGATGATTTTGGAAAACTGCAAGAAAAGGAAGACCAACCTGAATGTAGTTTGCATTGATTATAAGAATCCATTCTACTCCATGATATATGATTAGATAATCAAGTGCCTAGAAATAACATGTGATATATTGGGAGTTCCCCGCCCTTTGCTAAACCAGGTGTGGGTGTGGCCAGTGCATGACGCAACTGGCCCATGGGCTGGGAGTTTGACAGCCCTGCTTTACATGGATGCTATATAGCAAAAAACCTAAAATGGAATCACTGCTCAGTGCTGTATACACAGCCAAGATATTGCAATGGAGTTTGGAACGAATAAATGTGCCACCATTTGGCAAAGAGGCACATAGACTTTATTGGTGGAAGAAAGAAATGAAGACAACCAATTGGTTTAATAGTTAGGGCACACCAGATTAGAAACCTGGAGACAGTAAATTCTAGTCCTGCCACAAACCCAGCTGGGGTACCCCTCTCCCTCTCTCTCCTTTTCTGTTGTTTGCTTTTCTTGAGGACTAATAAAACAATGTCCTCTAGAAAGCATTCAGTTTTAGCATCAATTTAGAGACATTCAAGTTACTAGAAACTGTTTAATTATATTTTGTGATAAAGCTGTGATAAGCAGCTATGTTTCCAGTATGCTAGGATGCAAACTTTAAGGACTGGAACTAATATTTTTTTTAACAGATGAGAACCTAATTGCTGGATAAATTGTGAACTGGGTCTGTGCAGACAGTCACTATATACAAAGAATTAGCCTGGACAATGTTAAGCACTTTGCCTGCATGGCTAACTTTCATCATGGTTTAGTTCCTGTGATGTGATAGGTGTTTATCAGGAACTACTAAAAGGGCAATAATAAAATGATGCAGTTGGATGGAACCACTTAACACACACACACAAACACACACATAATAAATGGCTGCCTGGTTTCTCCTTCAGCAACTGGTGTTTTTGGAATAATCTACATATTTGGAATTTGGAGACCATTTTATGGCTACTTATGGGTACAACCAATTACAAAATGCCTATTTAGCAGAAGGCAAAATAGTGAAATTATTCTCCATCACTTCATATAATCTCTTAGTTGCTTTCTATTACTATTTTTTCCCCTGAACTTGAGGCACACGGCCAAACAAGTACTGAGTCACAGCCAATCACCATTTTATTTTCTAAAAATGCTTCTGATGTTTACCTGTAGTCCAGAAACATTCCTGGAAATAAAAATTATGTATGAGGATGTTTCTTTGTTTTGCAGAATGCTAGATGTCCTTTATTTTTAATTAAAATGCTTTAAAAAAAAGGCAATTAGAAAGTCTGTCCGGGCATTTTGATACAGAAGTTTGAGCATACAGGGACTGTACTGGAACCTAATTCTAGAAGAGAGGTGTCAAACTCAGTTTCATTGAGGGCTACATCAGGGTTCTGTTTGATCTCAGAGGCCTAGAGGGCTGTGACCAGAGTGGGCATGGCCAGCTCAATGTTACACATTGAAGCGCTGTTTTTGGCCAGGGTGGCTTGCCAGGCCTCTGTTTTGAGCTGTGATGGCCTCCTGCAGCCCTCTGCCAGCAAAAACAGAGCTCAAGGAGACTGAACGTGGCTTGCCTGCACCCCATTTTTGGCTGTGACAGCCTCTGGCCCGCCCCTGGCTCTCCTCAACTCCCCTTTCACTGACAGAGGCACTGTGGGAGGGTCCTTCACTATTTCCAGTGCAGGCCTCTGGGCCAGTTTTATGCACCCTGCAGGCCGGATCTGGCCCCCAGGCCTTGAGTTTGACACCCCTGTTCTAGAACATGGCTTCTTCTATTGAGCCACTTGTATCGTTGCGACTTCTTCTTCTTCTTCTTCTTCTTCTTCTTCTTCTTCTTCTTCTTCTTCTTCTTCTTCTTCTTCTTCTTCTTCTTCTTCTTCTCCTCCTCCTCCTCCTCCTCCTCCTCCTCCTCCTCCTCCTCCTCCTCCTCCATCACTTGTAGTCTTAATTCACCTTATTTACTTAATTTTTTTTTTGCTTTTAGGAAGGAGGTATTGTTGCCTTGCTTAAAATCTGCCGTCAAGATTGCTTCAGATGCCTATATCCTCAAATACTCCGGACACTAGCCTCAGTATGCTGCGTGGAAGAAGGAATCCAACAGTTGGAAAAGGTATCACCTCCATCTCTTCTGTCTGTAAAAACAATGTGCTGTCCTTAGCAGATTGCTAACACATGTTGCGTCGTCTGACCCAAAAGTTCACCGATGACAAATATTGATTGCAGGATCCAGTCTGGGTCGGTCACTGGGACCAGAGGTTTTGACTTCTGAGCTTTCAGACTCATGCTAGAGCCCATCTTCAGGGAACTTCTCTCTAGCAGAGTGTATGCTGCTCTGTGTGTAATATTTATAGGGCCTGTTGTATGTGGCTTTTTAGATGTTGTTTGGGATGTGTTGTTGATTATCCAATGGAGTTTTTCACAAATATGTTAGTGCTGGTGATATATTTTAAAACAATACTTCAGGTTTATTTCTCAGCAAATGGGCTGGGTTAATGTTGCAAATATTGCCCCAAGGAAATCAGTATGAAACTTGCCATTTAGTTTAATGACTGGGAACAGCCTGTTCATTGGGATACGAGTTTGTGCCTGCAGATTCTAAACACAACATATAATCCTGCTGTGTAAGATGATTCCTCTATGCAGGTTTATAAAGTTTCCCTTCATTTTTATCATAGCAGAATACAGTAGCATAAGATTCAAGAGAGAGGGTGTTTCCTGTATTCTGTAAGGTATTAGTTTAATTGTTCCTGTCATAATTTATATGTGGTCATAAATATTCCTGAGATTATTTCCACTTTATTTCTAACCCAGCTTTCCTCCCAGAAATACAAGGTGCATGAACACCTCGATCCCATTCCATAGTTAAATCCCTCTAGTTAGTCTTAACTGATTTTCCTTTTTTCCTTTATTTCCTGAGCAAATGAGTGCATTCTGAAATATGAACTGCAACCAACCTGAATATTTATTTTCTACTGGTAGAAATAGCTATGGGGTATACTGTGGATGGAGCCTTCAACCATTTTGAAAATAAATATATTAAAGATGTATAGTTCATCAGCATTTCAATATCCAATTATTTTTAAGCAAAAGTAACTAAAAAAAACAAGAGCCTAGTAAGCATTTCATGTATAGGTAAGTACTAATTGAACATTCCCTTGCCTTTTGCACATCTACATGCATTTGCTTAAGAGCTGTCCATTGCCAATGGCATATGAGTTGTAATAAGTGATTCCGAGGACTCTAAACATGAAGCATCTAGAAGCTTTCCCTGTCCATTGATGGAACTTGGTCTTGAGGTAACAAGAGTTCAGGTACTCTCAACTATCTGGGCTACCTTCAAAACTGAAATTATGAATTACCAGTTTTTGCTCTCCCATGTTTAGTTTAAGTGAAGATAATAAATTCTATTTTCTGAACACTCAACACTTTCATAATTTATAACTTCCTGTTAGAATGGTACGCTTGAGTTGCCTGTAATAGTAAGTTGTTTACCATGCATTGGCATAAAGTAAATGCAGAATGTCTGAAAAAAAGTACATGAAATTACAATATATGAATTTGTTAGTTTATTTTGTCTAGAAATTTATGCATTCAAAAAGAAAAAAATCACTGAAATGTTGAGTGTTTTATATGGGTTCGGGTCCTTTTCTAGTCATCTCCGAAATGTCACCTTGTATAGTAAAGAGATGGCATATCACCTCATCACCATAAAATTGACCATATATGTAGATTTATACTCATTGTGAGACAAATATAACAACTGAGTATCAGAAAAAGCTGCTTTTTTTTTCTTTTACAAAAGCTAATTTTAACTCTGAGTGGTAGATACTTGACAAACTCTGAAGCATGCCGTTATCCCCATTTTTCATTTGAGTTGTTGATAGAGTTCAATTCTTCAGAAATACATTGTTGAATAATGGAAAACAAAGGCTACCGATTACTCACTAAATCATCATATTCTTCATACATAATAAAACACTTCTTCTTTTGAACAGTGAGTCTGTTCAACAAAACAATATCACTTCATTTCTACTTTACAATGATGTGCTTTATAATTAAATAGTTAGGATGGAAGAAAAGATGAGGGACCAAACATCTTTTTAACCAAAGTACAAGCCAATTTTCAAAGGAAGTTCCTTCCCCCTCCCATATTTATACACATTTAGAAAATCACTGGATGAGATTTCTCAGTTTTTCCTTCTTGTCTATATTTGTAACCTATGAAAGGATTTATATAGAATCGTTGATAATATTTTAGGAATCTGAGCTGCAGCAAGGGCTAAAAAGTAAATAATGAAATGTGTGTAATGTTATGTAAATGATTCTACTATAGTCCTCAACTTATGATCACAATTGAGCCCAAAATTTCTGTTGTTAAATGAGACATTTGCTAAGTGGGTTTTGCCCCATTTAACAATCTTTCTTGCCACAGTTGTTAAGTGAATCCGGCTTCCTCTTTGGCTTTGCTTGTCAGAAAATCCCAAAAGGGGATTGCATGACCTTGGGACACAGCAATGGTCATAAATATCAGACAGTTGCTAAACATCCGAATTTTGATCACGTGACCATGGGGCTATTACAAAGATGGTAACTGAAAAACAGCCATGTCACTTTTTCCAGTGCCGTTACAACTTTGAATGGTCACTACATGAACTGTTGTAAGTCAAGGATTACCTATAGTTCTTGTAATTCTTTGGTAATCATTTGTCATGAAAATCTGATTTGGACACTCTCTGCTTTCTAACTGCATCCCTTCCTTCTCCATCCTCATTTTTGTTTCTGAGGGAAACAATAGCAGAAGAGAAACAACCATTCACCTTTGTGTTCCTGATAACCCCCCACTGCAGCATCCTTCCCAGGAGTGGGCTGCTACGGGTTCCCCCCGGGCTCAGGAGAAACTGTAGTTAATGTTATGCCCAGTTTGGAGAACCGTCAAATCCCACCCCTGGGATGGCCCCGTCCACCCCACCTTGCCCCTCCCCTCCCAGGAGTCTCCACGTGACCTGTTTTGGATGTGAGGTAAGTGCAGGACCTGGGCAGAGGGCAAAAATGCCCAACTAGGCTATGCCCACCATGGCCACACCAACCCAACAACCTGGGAGAGAACTGGTTGCTGAAATTTTTGATGCCCTCCCCTCCCCCTCCCCCGTGGGGAAGGCCATCAAGACCTGACTGTTTACCTGGGGAGAGTGTTGGCAGTTTGTAGATAGTTGTTGAGGTGAGGGAGGATTGAGATGCTAGGTTTCCCCCCCTCTTGGTTTTAGTTTTTGTTTCTATGGTTTGTAGTTTAATTTAAGATATAAATTCTGCTTTATGGTTATTTACAAATGTACACTGAGGGTGGAAACAAGACAGAGGACTGTTTTTTGGTGGCATTTCCCAGGCTTCAAAACGTTCTTCCAAGTAAAGATCATCTGATACCTGCATATAATAGTTGATAGGCACTAGGGTTTGTTTTTAGGTGTGTAGCTTTAGTGTTTTTAGTACTTAAAATGCAATCGTTTGCTCCTAGTAGTGTGGTATTAGTTTTTCTATTTGATTGCTGCTTTGATTTTCGTGTTTTATATTAATTTTTGCTCTGCTGGCACGTTTGTTCTATATATTTAGTATGTTTTATATTATCCTGTACAATGCTCATAAATGTTTTTCTGGGGCATATAAAGTAAATCAAGTGCATCAGCAGTGAAGAGAAAAAATATTGGTTAGGCTACATTAATAAACACCACTGTGGGGCAGGTGGGCGGGATTCAGTAGAATACATATTTTGTACGCTGATAGATCCAGTTTCAATACTTGGTACATCTAGACATCAAGTGTCCAGGGAAAAAAAGTATTTTTTTAAAATCATGAATTTTACTTATTTTCTGTAACATTTTTTTTTTTTGGGGGGGGGAGTGGAGAGGAGAGAGAATGACTTTGAGTCAGTATTGACTCATGGCAGGATTTTCAGAAGTCATGCTTCTTTTCCGAAGCTGAGAGTGAGAGGCTGGTCCAAAGTCTAAAGCTGGTTTTGGGCCTAAGGCAGAATTGGAATTCACAACCTCCTGATTTCCATACAGGTACGTTAACCACCTGGCCCCAACCAGCTCTTACTTCTGTAATTGTGGTTTGCTAAATTAAAACAATTCTCTATATCAAATGGATAGATGTATAGAACCCTACCTTAGCCCTACAGACAGATTGCCAGGTTAAAATATGGTTGACCACAAACAAGACAATCACATTTTAACTTGGCAATCCATAGGCTTTGTATTTCTAATAAGATAAGTTATGCAGAGGAAGAATGATTGTTCTTGTCTCTCCTGTTTTACATGGAAAAAGAAAACTAGCTCTAAGCAAGGGGCTGACGCTGTCTTTACCTAGTATGTGAGGAACTGAAGAGAGCTGCAGCCATGTTCAGTTGAAGGCAATCAAATCCCTGCATCTGAGAACTCTGATTAGGCAATAATTCTGACAACATGGAGATTTGTAGATGTGTTCACACAAATAGGTCTCTAAACTTATTTTATATAAAATAGGTAAAAAATAAAGAAAAAAAGTCACCCTGTTCACGGGAATATTGGGAATGGGGCTTGTATGAAAGGGCCTGCAGCCAGGGGTGCGATTAACTGGTGTAACAACTGGTTTGGTGAGCGCGTGCTTCGTGTTGCAAACACACACTTCACACACCCGCTCTGCATTTCAAAAAATCCCATTTTACAGTCTAATACTTACCTTCTACTGCAGTAAAAGTGACTAAAAAAGCTGAGGCGCAGCAAAATGCTCTGCCGCGTGAATCAGCTGTGCTAAAAAACCCCAGGAAATAAAGCACAGGGATGGGTGGGCGGGGCCAAATGCTCACTGGAACTATCGGTTCGCATGAACCAGTCCGAACTGGTAGAATCCCACCACTGCCTGCAGCATATTTTAGTCCTCAAATGAGCAGATATAGTGTCCACACAGACATTCCCCAGTGTTGAATATGAGGAACCAACTTAGTTCAGCATTTATTTATTACATTTATTGACTTACAACAGTTCATTTAGTGACTGTTCAAAGTTACAACAACACTGAAAAAAGTGATTTATGACCTTTTTTCACACTTACGACCACTGCAGCAGTGACTGATTGTCACGTGAGCAAAATACAGACAATTAGCAATTAACTCACATTTATGACAGTTGCAGTATCCCGGAATGATGCAATCCCTTTTGCGACCTTCTGACAAGCCAAGTCAATGGGGAAGCCAGTTTCACTTAACAACTGCAGTGATTTGCTTAACAAATGTAGCAAGAAAAGTTATAAAATGGGACAAAACTCATTTAACAAATTTCTTATTAGCAACATAAATTCTAGGCTCAGTTGTGGTCTTAAGTTGAGGACTACCTGCAGCACATTAGATTTTTTTTAAATAACAACAACAACTGTTTTAAAGGACAGATGACATCATGATAATGGAAGTTGTTTGGTGGCAAAGTAATACAATTATCAGCCAATCAAAATGACTTTGTTATCAATTTGTTGTCTAAGTTAAGAATGCTTATACCAACATCATTTCATTGGATAAGGCAGGCAATAACTCCCAGTGGGATATTTAATGCTGCATTGCGGTAATTGGGACCCACACTTTGTTGCAGAAAATAACAGCAATATATTTCTCACATGTTTCTCACATGATAAAAGCAAGTCTTTCTGAGTCAATAACAGTGTTGAAATAATGAAAAACTCTTGCTTTGTTATTTTTCATCGCAATTACAGTGCTTTCAACCTACTTAGAAGAAATGAAAGGGATCAATGGAAACCGAGCATGTGTGCCTGTGCCTTTGAGAAATGAAACCGATTTTCTGAAATCCCTACTTGTCAAGTTACCTCAATTAAAGGCACAGCTGAATGTGAAGCAAATAGGTTTTAAGAGTTGCGAGATATATCTAATATCAAAACATATTCTGATAATGGGGGAAAAAAATCACCTTTCTGAAGGTGATAGTTAGTCCTTGACTTACCACAGTTCTCTTCATGGCCGTTCAAAGTTACAATGGCACTGAAAACAGTGAAATGACCATTTTTCACACTTATGACTATTGCAGCATCCTCATAGTCATATGATTTACATTCAGTTGCTTGACAACTGACTCACATTTATGATGATTGCCATGTCTCATGGCATGTGATTCCATTTTGCAACCTTTTGACAAGCAAAGTCAATGGGGAAGCCAGATTTACTTAACAGCCATGTTACTATTTAAGAACTGCAGTGATTCACTTAACAAATGTGGTGAGAAAAGTCATAAAATGAGGCAAAACTCACTTAACAAATTTCTCACTTAGCAACATACATTTTGGGCTCAGTTGTGGTTTTAAGCAGAGGGCTAAATGTATTTGTATGTTGAAGTTATGGGGAGATGGTTAAAGTTTCAAAACTTCCAGGTGTAAGCTGCCTATTTCTTATTGAATACCTCAGAATACTTTGGAGAATAGTAGAAAAATGTTTCTTCATGTGGGATGTATAGATGTTACTATTATAATAATCGTAATGTTTCCTCATGATTTGTCTCCTCAATCAAGGAACTCTTCAGATAAAGCTGACCTGAAGGGAAGACTGTACCAATTTATCTTACTAGATTGTTGTGAGATTAAAATTGGAATGGCTTTGCCATGTATGCTTACATTGAATTCTGGAGGAAGGGGAAGCTCAAGAAACAGACAATTGTGTACTGTCCATATAAATCTATTATCTGTTACCTTGGTCTGGTCGTGATTAATGCAAGGCATTGTCTAGCTTAACAGTAAAACGCTGGACCTAGGAATATCAGGTTCACAATAGTTAAAATACCTCCTCCCCCACTTTTTCATGTTTGGTGCATTTCAACATTACATTTGCCCATTTAATGTTCTGAACATTACACTTTGTGGTTATCATATTGGCTTCCGCTGTAAGGCCCACTTCAGAAAAGATTCACAGCTTTAAATATGTATGAAAGTCCTGGCAATGGTAAGATTGGAATACAAGAGAAGAAGAAAAAAAGAGTTAAATGTAGCCACAAGCAGCTTGTATCCCTAACCTCTTTCATATTCTGAGAAAGCAGCTATAATGGAAGTTAGCAAAATTGGTCTGAAGGATGTAGTGCTCTGACTATAATGCTTTCAGACAGATGGGATGCAGACAAGCACATTGCTCTGTTATTAAAATGAGGGCATCTGTCCAGAGCATTAGAGAGCCACAGCAAATGCTGGATGTTGCCAGAAGGGTTCAACTGAAAATTTCTTACTCAGGGATAATGTTTAATTAGAGTGAGAGGAATGCAGTACCATGCCAGTACTGAGTATCAGTTGCAGTAATATAAATTAACACCTATGCTTTGCGTCATAGCAGACAATGCATTAAATAAAACTACTTCTCTGGAACTTATAAGCAAGGAAGAGGCAGCATTTTACCATTGTGAACTTTTTTTTTTGCAAACAACTTTCCCAATATTAAGTCTGGGCAAGGTCTATTTGCTCAAAATATAATGAAGAATATGGATTAGGCTCAGTGGTGGTATTCAGCAGGTTCTGACCAGTTCTGGAGAACCGGTAGCAGAAACTTTGAGTTCGGAGAACTGGCAAATACCACCTCTGACTGGAGATTTTACAGTATTCTTCCCCTGCCATTCCCACCAAGCCACGCTCACAGAATCGGTAGTAAAAAAAATTGAATCCTACCACTGATTAGGCTCCCAGGAAATTCAGCTCAAATAAAACCAAATAAAACTATGTACCACATCTTTATAGCAATGTGAAGCAGACCTTTATATGACCACAACTGAGACTGAGGAAAGGACAAATTATGCATTGTAAAGATCGCTTGGGGGGTGAGCAGGGGTGGGTTTCTACCAGTTTGCACCTATTTGCTAGAACCAGTTGTTAACATTCTAAGCAGTTCGGGGAATTGGTTGTGAGAAGAAATTATTGGCCTAATCCTGTAAGGAAGGCAGGAAGGAAACATTCTGGTGTTGCTTACAGAAACTGCCTCTCCATTAACCCTTATTACATTCTTGGCAGGACTAGACTTCTGTGTCAGGAACTTCTCTGGAGTTTTTTTCCATCCTTTGCTGGTACTTTGCTTGTGTGGAGTGACCATTCAAAGTTACAATGGCACTGAAAAAAGTGATTTATGACAATTTTTCACACTTAGGACTGCTGCAGCATCCCCACAGTCATGAGAGGCCAGGCGAAGAGATGCATGCCTCGATGTTAGTGATATTGAGTTGGCCAATAACATGACCACCAAGCCACACCCACCAGTCACATGACCACCAAGCCACACCCACAGAACTGGTTGTTAAAAAATTTGAATCCCAACCCTGGGGGTACTTGCAATGTAATCCAAATTGCAAGAACCTAAGTGAGTGGTCAGACAAGGAGACCCAACCTCATTAGTAGCCTCACATTGCAATGAATAAGGACACACATTTAATTTTGCAGCTACTAAGATTGTTGGATGAGCAGACACAAAACAGCCAGGGGAGTGATTGAAGCCTGGGAAACAGGCCCCTCATCCGTCAACAGGAATGCTGATTTATCAACAGCCTAAATGAAAGGTCATAAGTTGAGGCCTTCCTGTACTGTCAGTTTCTAGATCTAGTTTGCATGTAGGATCCCATCTGGGACCAGAGATTTTGTCTTTCGAGCTTTTGGACTAGTGGCTAGTGCCCATCTTCAGGGAACTTCCCTCTAGCCTGGGATACATATATTTGCCTTTATCTGTGTAATTTACATGTAGTTTTTTTTTTTCCTGCCAATGAAACTCTTAATAGCCTAAAATCATATATTTAAAAGATTGCCTTTGGAGGCATAGATCCATTTGATCTTTTGAGATGCTGTCATTTCTTAAAATCCTTAGCTGAAGCAAATTCAGTTGCTCTGAAAGACAGAACTTTCTCCGTGGTGGCTCTTGATTCTGATTCTCCTGAACATAGCTCCTTAGAAGCTTATTTCAAGGCCGGAACTTTTTATTCAAAAAGACCTTTTAAACAAGTTGGATATTTGTTTTGAGAAAAATCTCTTAAAGTCTGAGCTGTAGTTGGCTTTATTTTCCAATTAATTAAAAAGGAAAGCCTTTTAGCAATATCGTATTGCTATTTTTAAATATTATATCGTTGCATTTAATTCAGGCTGCCTGCAGAACACATGTTGATGAGCAAGCATACACTTTTGCTAAACCCATTTTAAAAATAAAGCAATGTCATATATCCCGAGTTTGACAAACTGCTTCTGTTGACCTTGTATCATCACATAACACTTTATAAGGAATGGCTGAGGATCATCTCTGCTCTCTTCTGAAGCTAAGAATATTACAAAGAATAGTCCGTTATATTAACCTACAATGAAGTCTTTCTTTTATTTTGCCACGATCATATTCATGAAGTCTGGAACATCTCAGACCGATAACCATCCACTCTGATAACTATCTACATCTGGTTAATGAATCACATAGTTTCTTTTATTCAATAATAGATTATAATTGCAAATGAAGAGTGAGACTGACAGATCTAAAATGACCACATTTCACGAAGAGAATGTAACAACTCTATTTAAGAACTGAATGAGTATGTGTGGTATAAAGAGATGATGTGAAAATTCCAGCTTCATGGCTTTACCTACTGCTGCTTTCTCCAAAGTTGTTCAATGAATTAGCACTGACAGATAGTGGGGTGGTGATTTATTGAACTTTAAATAGTCTGGAAGTTCATTTCTACATTTTCACAACTGATTGGCCTTACACATTGGTTCTGTGGATTTTAGATTTTACTCTTCTAACTTAGAATAAAGTTGAAAGATTTTGGTGCATTAGTCTGAAAATACTTCAACAGATCTTTTTGTTACAGAAATATGATACAATATTAATGTATCAGATATTAATTGCACAGATGTTTATAACTGGAAAAACAGACATTGCACAAGGAGCATGGACATGAATGGACACAAAGAGTTTGGACATTCATTATGAGATGAATGTTTGGAATTACAGCATATCCAAATTGAGAGTATTTTATATTTCATGACTGGTGAATTTCAGTTAAAAATGTACCATGTGAAGAATGAATGCCTGATTAAATTATATTGCGATAATTTAATATTTGTTATAATTGGTTTAAAAAAGACCACAGGTGGTCCCGTTATCCAGTTTCATATATCTACAGGTGATAATTATAAACCAGAAGTCATCTTCAATAAACAGCTTCGCATACCTGTGATTTTTGGCATGCATTTCTGATCTATTTGCCATGTTTTGTGTTTGTGCGGGAGTATGTATCCAGCCTCCATTCCCTCAGTTTCCTGGCATGCAAAGGTATGCATTGCATTCTGACTTGATATTGTCATTCCCTTCTGTTGTAGAGCGGCGGTTACAGAGAGAGACGGAGCCAGGGAAAAGGCTAACAGACTTTATTCAATGAATAAAGGGTCGCCACAGCTGCCGATGGCAATCTGACAGCCAGGTGGCGGCGACAGCTGATGCCATTTGACAGCTCCCTTTTATAGCCGGCTGTCAAACGGCATCAGCCAATGGGAGCGGTCGATGCTCCCATGCAGGCGGCGGACCAGAAGGAGAACTGCAGCTTAGTCCTTAAACATAGCACTCCTTTTCCCTGGCCACGAGCATGCATAGTCTCATAGCCAGGATGGCAGTTTCCGTTCGCGGCCTGATCTTTGCGGTTCCAGGGGCTTGTCTTCTGCTGCCTCGTCCTGTTCTTCCCGGGCGGTGCCAAGAGTCTGCGGAGGGTCGTCAGCTATCCTGGATCTGCCATCTGACTGCTGCTCTGGTGAGTCCTCTCACGGTGGTCGGTTGGTTGGGTCGTTGAGCGGCTGGTAGACCGGGTCCTTTAGCAGGTCGGCTGCAGCAGGTGGTGGGTAGGCCGAGTCATTGACCGTGGTTTCGGTGGCAGGCTTGGTCCAGCACCTCCTCAGCTGATACACGTGTCTTCTCCAGATGCGGCCATCTTCTAGGAGGACTCTGTAAGACCTGGGCCCTGTAATAGAAACTATCTGCCCTGGCAGCCATAATGGGTGCCCTGCATAGTTCCTGGCATAGACCAGGTCTTGCAGGGTGAATTCCCTGGCATGGCTGTCAGAAGCCAGGGGTGAGCTGGGAGCGTAGTGGGGGTGCAACCTGTCCAGAGTAGTCCTGAGGCGTCTGCCCATCAAAAGTTCTGCAAGTGACTTGTTGGTAGATGGGCATGGAGTGGCGTGCTGTGTTAATAGGTACGTGGACAGCTTGGAATGCCAGTCCGCTTGGCCCAGCTTGGCCAGAACTTCTTTGACTGATCTAACAGCCCTCTCTGCCATCCCATTGTTCGCAGGGTGAAAGGGGGCTGTGAGGATGTGTCTGATACCCAGGTTGGCTGTGAAGATGGCAAACTCGTTGGAACTGAAATGGAGGCCATTGTCTGAGACCAAGGTGTCAGGCAGTCCATGAGTAACAAACAGTCTGGTCAAAACCCTTGTGACCGCTTGTGTGGTGGTGGAAGGTAACAAGGCCACTTCTGTCCATTTTGAAAATGAGTCTACCACAACCAAGAATGTCTTCCTCAGTATGGGACCAGCTAGGTCAATATGCAGCCTGGCCCAGGGCGCCCCCGTACCTTCCCATCTGGTTGGTGTGGCTGTGGGTGGGGCTGCCCTTGTTGCCTGGCAGGCTTGGCACGCATTAACCCAGTTGGCAATTTGGGCATCCAGTCCTGGCCACCAAACGTAGCTGCGTGCTAAGGCCTTCATTCTTACAATGCCCGGATGACCCTCGTGCAGTGTCCTTAAAACTGATTTTTGCAAGGTGGGTGAATGACCACCCTAGTCCCCCATAACAGACAGCCCTGTAGAGAAGAAAACTCCTGCCTGTGGGTCCTGAATGGCAAGTATTCAGGGGCGAATTGAATATCAGGCCACCCCCTCCCCACCCAGTCCAGGACTTGGGAAATCACAGAATCTTTTTTGGATTGAGCAGCAATATCCCCAGCTGAGACTGGTAGGTCAAGTTCATTGCAGTCAAAGATTGCGTGGATGGGAGCTGGGTCCCTGACTGGTGTTGACAGGGGCATCTGCTGAGAGCATCTGTGTGGCTCAGGTTTATTCCAGGGTGATGTACCAAAATGTATGAGTAAGCGGCCAGAAAAAGAGTCCATCTGGTCATTCTCGGGGAGAGCACCTGTGGGGTTTGTTTGTCACCGGCTAACAGTCCCAAGAGAGGTATATGATCTGTTACTAGTTCAAAAGAATGGCCATAGAGAAACTCGTGGAATTTTTTTACAGCAGCCACAGCTGCTAAGGTCTCCTTATCAATCTGACTATAGTTTCTCTCTGCAGCAGAGAATGTGAAAAGAAGGCAATAGGTGCCTCAGATCCATTTGAAAGTCTGTGGCTTAATACTGCTCCTATACCAAAAGGTGAGGCATCAGAAGCCAATACCAGGGGCAAGTCCTTGTTAAATTGAACTAACACAGCATCTGAAGACAAAAGGGACTTTACTGCCTGGAAAGCGTTGGCTTCTTTCTGTCCCCAGTGCCAGGGGGCCTTCTTATCTAGGAGCCTATGTAGGGGTTCAGCTACAGAGGCCTTGTGAGGCAGGAAAGATGCATAAAAATTTAGGAGCCCCAAAAAAGTAATTCGGTTTTGTTAGAGGGAGTGGGTGCCTCGTGAATGGCTCTAACTTTACTTTCAATCGGGTGAATCCCAGAGGAATCAATTCGATAACCAAGGAAGTCTACTTGACAGGTAGCAATGGTGCATTTATCTTTTTTCAATTTGAGCCCATTTAGCCTAAACCTGTCAAGGACAGACCTCACTCTGAGTAGCAGTTGTGTTTTGTTGGTGGCAGAGACTAAAATGTCATCAAAGTATGGGACCACCCCAGGTAGGCCCTGGAGGATTCTTTCCATGAGTGATTGGAAAATGCCAGGGGCTACACTGACTCCAAACTGTAAACATTTACATCTGAAGGCGCCCCTGTGTGTAACTATGGTTTGTAGGTCAGCAATGTGCTGGTCCACAGGAAATTGTTGGTATGCCTGGGACATGTCCAACTTGGCAAAAATTGTACCTGGCTCAAACGAGTGGAGCAGGTGTTGGATTACAGGTACTGGGTATGCGCTAATTTGGAGGAAATGGTTGACGGACGTCTTATAGTCAGCGCAAATTCTCACGCTGCCATCCTTTTTTAGGGGGGTCACTATGGGGGTTTCCCACTTGGCAAAATCTATCTGTTCCAAAATTCCTTGGCTGATGAGCTTGTCTAATTCAGCGTCTAATTTGGGCCTAATGGCGAAGGGAACCCTTCGAGGTTTTAAATGGATTGGGGTGGCTTGTGGACCCACATTGAAAGATATGGGGGTGCCTGTATAACACCCTAGCTCGCTGCTGAAAACATCTGAGTAGTCCTTAAAAAGGGCATCAACCTCAGAATTTACCACAGAGTGAATACCTGTAATGTTAAGGCCTAGGGCAGGAAACCAATCTAGTCCTAGCAAACTAGGTAGGGCACCATTTACAACTACCAGTGGCAAGTGACCTCTAAAGTTTTGGAATTGAATGAGGAAGTTTCTCTTACCCAGGATTGGGATGGTCTTCCCCTGGTAGTCCCGAAGAGTCAGGTGGCAGTTGACCAGCTTCTTCTTTGAGAGCGAAGGCAGTATCTTCTTCAAGGTGGTCCACGATATGATGGAGAGTGCTGACCCGGTGTCCACCTCCATCTGGCAGGGTTTACCTTCTATGAAAAGAGAAATGCTTATTTTGTTAGAATTACTGGTGCTCTAGCCTGCGTGATAACATGTGTAGCAATTTTCCACTTGCCTTTGGGAGGGGGCAGAAACTTGAGGTCTTTGAGGATGGGTCTGTTCAGCTTGGCAAACCCTGGCTATGTGCTGAACTTCTGGAAGTTCAGACAAATAAAGTTTCTGAACCTGCAAGTTGACCTAAGGTGGTTACCCCCGCAGCTCATACAATGAAGTTGTTTGCTGATCTGGGCATTGGTTTTTTTGGGTAGACCCAAAGGTGCTCTGGGGCGAGTGAGGCGATTTACCTCTGATGTTTCTTCTTCCTCTTCTTGGGAGGTTTCATCATAATGAATTGTAGCCTGACCTTGTTTAGAGCTGCTTCCCTGGAGCTCAGCTGCAGATAGTTCTGATAACTCAGGAGCCTGAGCTTCCTCAACAGCTAGGGATAAGGTAAAATCTTTTTTTGCCAATAACCTTCTCTGCAGTTTTAGGTCCCTGACTCCTCCCACAATTTGGTCCAGTAGCATGTCCTCGAGGTAGTCCCTAAACCCACAGTGTATGGCAGCTGATCTTAATGCTGCCATATACTGAGTCAGTTTCCCCTTCAGCTTGAACCCTCCTTCTAAAAGCTAGCCTCCTAGCTATTTGAGAGGGCCTGGGGGAATAGTGGTTTGATAAGATCTCCCTCAACTCATCCCAGGGGATAGCCTTGATGGATCGAGGGGACACTAGAGCAGAGGCTGTGTCAAAAACGGTAACCCCACAGAAGCTTAAAAAATAAGACCTTTTTCTCAGGTCTGTAGCCTCAGACAAATCAATCGCATTTAAAAAACATTTGAATCTATTCATGTAAGATTCCCAAGTCTCTGCTCCCGGATGGAAATGTGGGAACGTCAGAGTTGATCTCATCGGAGTGGCAGAGTCATTTTCCTTAGGTGAGGAAATTTAAGAGGTATCGCTTTTAGAAAAGCGTTTCTGGTTGTGCTTGTCAGCGGCGCTCGGCTCCTCAGCTGTGGAGCTTTAAAGTTTGCGCTCTTTTTTTTTTCTTTTGGAGAGCGCCGGTGGTGGTGACTTCAAAACAGCCCTTGGCGGCTTCAGCTCTTTCTTGTAGTGACTTCGGCTCAGTTGTTTCGCCTGGTCATCTTGCTGTATCCCGCCCTCGTCGCCAATGTTGTAGAGCGGCGGTTACAGAGAGAGACGGAGCCAGGGAAAAGGCTAACAGACTTTATTCAATGAATAAAGGGTCGCCACAGCTGCCGATGGCAATCTGACAGCCAGCTGGCGGCGACAGCTGATGCCGTTTGACAGCTCCCTTTTATAGCTGGCTGTCAAATGGCATCAGCCAATGGGAGCGGTCGAAGCTCCCGTGCAGGCGGCGGACCAGAAGGAGAACTGCAGCTTAGTCCTTAAACATAGCACCTTCACGCTGTACTTCATCCATGGAGAACTGAGCAAGCACACAAAAGAGAAATCTTACGAGGGAAATGGCAAATGTTCACCCTTGACTGAAAAGTTAAATGTCTCTGAGATCCTCCCTGCTTGAACATTTGAACTTGACTTCTTCATGGAACATAGCATCATATTCAATAGGCAGACAGATTCATCTTTGGGGCCCTTAAAAAGGCACCTACCAGGTTCTGCAAAGCAAAACCAACAATTCTGCAAAGTGGGTATAACGATACCCACTATAATTGTGGGTATCAGTGTGATACAGTGTGACAATCATTAGACACACTGACACTTTACATGGTGGCAGGAGGAGAAAGAAGAGGAGCAATAGATGAACAGATTAACAGAGTTGGAAGGGACCTTGTAAGTCATCTAGTCCACCCTCCCCGCCCAAGCAGGACATCCTACACCATTTTTGACAAATAGCAGTTCAATCTCTTCTTGAAAGTCTCAAGTGAATGTTTCACTGCTTCTTTACGTTGATTCTGTACTATTTACTATTTACTATTTATATACTATTTCTGTACTATTTATAAACGTTGTACTCAAGGTCACTCTGGTGATTTTTGTTCACTTTTGGATGACATCAGAACTCTCACCCCCTTCTTTTACATTTTTTTTACATTTTTACATTCTTTTACATTTTGATATATTGGTTTTCTTATTTGCTGTTATTAAGTTGTTGAAAAGCTTCTGAAATTCTCATCATTAGTTTTACTGTGAATGAACAATATACCTTAGGCTTTTATGCTCACTCCTAAGAGTGACTCCCAATTGGCATTGTAGTCAGGACTAAAAACTGAAGGCTATGAGTTCTAGTCTGCCTTAAGCACAAAGACAACTGGATGACTTAGGGTGACTCTCTTAGACCTAGAAAAAGGACACAGGAAGACTGTTTCCAAAAACTTTCCTAAGAAAATGGCACGAACTTGTCAGTAGTCCAATATCAAAACTTTTTTGAAGGCACAAAATATGCATTTCATAATTACCTTTTAGCTGTGTTCAAATCTGTTTTTTTTCTAATTCAAACTGTTTAAATTCTTGTGCAACCTTAATCAGACAATTTAGTATAGTTTTTTTCTTGATTGGCCTATAGCCATTCAAAAATTATTTCAAATGATTAGGGGGTTGGAGGCTAAAATGTACCAAGAACGGTGACAGGAATTGGGTCAGTGGTGGGATTCAAATTTTTTTACTACTGGTTCTGTGGGCATGGCTTGGTGGGCGTGGCAGGGGAAGGATACTGTAAGATCTCCAGCCAGAAGTGGTATTTGTAGGTTCTTTGAATTGCTCAAGATTTCCACTAGCAGTTCTCCAGAACTAGTCAGAACCTGCTGAATACCACCATCTGAATTGGGTATATCTAATCTAATGAAAAGAAGGACTGAGGGAGACATGATTGCAGTGTTCCAATATTTGAGGGGATCCTACAAAGACAGGAAATTAAACTATTTTCCAAAGGACCAAGAGGCAAGGCAAAAAACAATGGATGGCAACTAAGGAGAAAATTCTGGATGGTTAAAGCAATCAACCAATGAAATAATTTGCCTTCAGAAGCTGTGGTTGCTCCATCACTGGAGATTTTCAAAAAGTGACTGGACAACCATCTGTCTGAAATGGTATAGGAATTGGACTAGAAGACCTCCAAGGTCCCTTCCAACTCTATTATTTTAGTTTTATGTTCTAAAGATGGAATGTACATTCTCTAAAGCAGGGGTGTCAAACTTGCAGCATTACTTTATTGTGACATATTGTGACATTATCTCCTTTAAACGGGGTTGGGCACGGCCAGCTTGTGACATACGTGGCCCTGAAAGTTTTGGATATAGCTTCTAGAACCACTCTGAAGCTTAGCCACTGCATTGCGATATTTAATGTAAGTGAAGAGGAAAATCAATATATTGGAAGTGCTTATATAGTCACAGGTAATTTTAATTCAATATAAAGGTTACTTTAATCAAATTGGGATACCACCTACATTTCCCCATTCAAAGACCCAAATGTAGCCCTCACTCCTAAAAGGGGGTGCATCTTTGGGCAGGCTGTTATGAAACTCTCTTTTCCCTAAATCCCATTTTGGGGAACTATATTTGGACTGATTGTCGGATATGGAAAAAAAACCCACAAGTTCATGAGTGTTCTGGTTTTTTTTTTTTTACACTGGGGGTTAATTTTCCTGATGCTAAAGATTATATATATGTCATTAAACATATTGTTCAGAAGTCCAATACTATGGAATGACACAATGTACCCTTGTGAATGAGAGCAGGCTTACCATCCCTTGACAATGCTTTGGGTTTTATTTAAGGATTTATAAAAACAGACAAAGGGAAAGGCAGGCACCCATCTGACAAATGATTCAAAATCAGTACCTGAGAAATCATCTCCAGTGAGACTAATGATAATGTTGTTTTATTGCACTCTAGATAATCCACCTGAGAAGCGAACAGATGGTTTTTTTTTAAGAGAAAAGAAAAGCTTGCTCAGCTTTCAAAGTCAGGGCAGTATTTAATGAAAATCAATAAAGAGATTTACAGCAGTAGCATCTCTATCACCCCATCCGTCTTTAGTAACTAGAAGAGAAAACTGAAAGAGATAAGGACAATTAGGGGAATAGATCACTTTGTATCAATGCTTAGATATTCTTACCCAAAAACACAACAGGGTTTTGCTTATTTGTGTGATGAAAGTTTCTGAACTGCTTGGGGTCATTTATCCGTGAACTGAAATATTTATAAAATCAAAATAATATTTTTAATATTATTAAAAAATAAATTACATTTAACTTTAAATAAAGTAAAAGTATATAACCAGATATAATCATCACATGTCAATTCATCTATTTATATGAAAAATTACCTCAGCATAGTTTCCTTGCTATTTGGCTCAAATGAGTTCAATTTGTGCCTTAAATTCATGTCCCAACAAAGATGTATCTCTAAATGTTAAACCCAAACAGACATTGTCTGTTGTCCTTTAAATTTCCTCTGTGCGGTGAGCTGTATCATGATATACACTGCCCCTTGTGCATTGCATGCTACACACATGTAGTTCTCCAGTTGTACAAGGAATCCCAGTTTTGTAAAGAAATTACTGTTGATGTCTAAAGGTTTACTCTTTCTCTCCATATTGCAGATTTAAGATGGAACACAAGTATTGTGGCAAAAAAGACCACGCTCCTGCCATATGCAAGTTGGTTCAATATATGACTGAGCTCAGTAATGTGTGAACAAAGCTGCAGCAAATGTACATTTAAAGCTATTCTAATAGTTTAGACTGCAGTGGTGTACATATATCCACAGATTTATAATTGTTTAACAGGGTAGACTTGTATAGCTCTCCCTGAGCTTGCATATCACAGATCTTTACAGGCATTGGCCAGCAGCCACCAATATGTTTCAGGGCTGATTGAAATGGTTCATAAAGAAAAAAGCAGGGTAATTGGCACAAAATCTCTTTGTTGAAGCATATTCTGTATGGGAGCCAAACACACTACTATAATGAAATAGACTTGCTGACACGCTGGCTTTATCTCCTGTAACAAACCTTGCTGCTGACTTAGTGATTTATCAATATTTTTAAAAAAAGAATAGGATGCAAAAGGAAAGTGCAAGCCTTGAAGTTACTCTAGATGTGGAAAGGAACCCCAATTAAAGTTACTGAAATTAATAGTGGTTGTGAACTGCTAGCACCAAAGCATCTACCAGCAGCTAAAGGCATCTGGCTGTTGCTTTCTTCTTTCTCAAAACTTCCAGGTATGTGATGCTACCAAAAGAATGACAAATTGTTCATGGTGCACTCAACAGTGACTGTGGTCACATGAATGCCCACATTTCCAGGGTGAGGTGCATGGCATATAAATTTAATAAATAAATAAAAATATTGAATTAGTTTGGCATGTTCTTCTTTCAAGATATTTATTACTTCCTAGTTTAATCTACAGTTCTGAATATTCTAGTGTTTTGTGTTCAAATTCTAAGATTTTTTTTAAGTCAGTCAAGGTCAACTAGGGTTCAGGTGAGATGTATGTCATATTAACAAACAACCTCAAGTTAAAATTCTCATTTTGATTTTTAAAATTTTAAGTTTGTCCCAAGGTCTTTGAAGACTGCCTGCAGGTATGAGTGGCAGCATTATTTTAAGATCAAAAGTGAATATTCCCCTTGTTTGTTTTTGGAGTCAGATGGCAATAGCAATAGCACTTAGACTATTAATTACACTTATACTACTCCATAACACATTATGGGCACAACTAAGCATATTTACCCCAACAATCTGGTCGTCATTTTACTGATCTCAGAAGGATAGAAGGCTGAGTCAACCTTGAGCCCCATCAGGATTGAACTACTGTCTATGGGCAGAGTTAGCCTGTAATACTACATCCTAATCGCTGTGCCTCCAATGCTCTTGAGAGGCTGTCATTGCTATTTATTGCTATACTACTTTTCTTCTTAAAGGAACTTTGTGTTATTTACAAAGAATAATAAAAATGAGAATTAAAGAGTTCATGAGATGAACAAATGTGGATTAAGCAGCATAAAAGAAATATATACAAATGAGGTTTCAACTGCAACACAAATATATGAAGGAAAAGTGAATGTATTGAATTGAAGGAGGTGAAGAAAAACAGAGAACTGGAAAATTCCTTTGAAAAGAAATCTTTAAGAATTTATGGAAATGGTAGAAAAAAGAGGTTAGATAGTAAGAGAACTTATGAAGTGGTGTATTGAATTATGTTTATCTAAGCTAGATTTAATAACTGTCATTTTCTCTTACTTCCTGCTTCTAAATTCTTTTGTTTCCTACTAGTTATTCTTTTTCAGTGTTTTGAATAACTTTGCTTACCCTGAAAGGTATGATGGGTACATGAAGTAAATTAACAATAAACTAGCACTGAATCAGTCTTTCCACTGCTTGTCCAACACCTTAATCACTATATCACACTCTTTTCCCATTTTATTTTTATAATTAGTTTTAATATTTTAAATGATTTATTTTGTTTTTATACTACTGCAATTAAATCTGGTGCATAATTCATATCTGTGATGAATTATAGACAATAAAACATGCAATTAATAGCACACAAACACGCAATTAATCACCTTCGTATTAGTTTGAAATTATTACATAATTGTCTTTATTCTTAAAATGGTTTTAAAGTTATTAGTATGAGTATCCTTGGTAGAACAATAAAAACCTTTTTTCAGACTAAAGAATAACAAAAAATAGGTATTTTCTTAAGGACATTCTGTACCAAATTCTTTTCTTTTCTTTTTTCCCCCTAGTGTGGTCAGAACATTTAAATATATTTATTTGACCTAAATCAGCAGGAAAGCTTATTACAGTGCTCTGCTCCAAAGAAAATAAGGGACTACATTCTATTTATCAATGTTTTCCATTATCTCCTATATTATGCAAAATGTAAGTCTTATGTCTCCATGAAAAATCTTTTCAGTTCATTAATTCTAGTTAATATACTCTCAGAGCAGTGGTTAAGGTTTCAGAGAGAACAATCCCAAAACTCAGTATAATGCATCGAAAACTATAGGACTGTATGATAGTGACATCCAGTGGTTATGAGAGCTGCAACAATTGTTCTTAATATACAGCTAATTAACAATATTATCAGGGTACTATACAAACAGAGCCTAGGATTGTCTGTACCAACAATGAATAGGATGTCCAGCAAGGAACTAATTAAGGAACTACCAAGAAAAAAACCAGACCCCCACCAAAACTGTTAGGGTAAGTTTCTGCATATAAACAGACAAAAAACTTGGACTGAGTCAAATTGATGTTATCTAGTTGGATAACGAAACATCTGCGAGTAAATAACCAGGCTCCTAGAACATCAAGAACTCTCACTTGCATGCTCTATGGTGAGGGGGACAAAGAGAAGACAAAGATTTATTAGCCCCCCCTCCTAAAAAAAATGTGATGGAGGAAATAACTTTTTTCCCCAAGGTAGAATTAAATGGAGAAGCAAGCAATGACAGTGACAATTGAAAACAAGAGATACAGGAATATTGCTACTTACTTTTCAGTATGGAACTGAGTGGGATGCAGTACTGATCATTGCATTCCCCCTCCCCATTTCTCTTCTGATTTTTTTAGACATTATTTCATTTTTAAATACACTTAATACAACCAGAGGAGAAAAAAAAGAAATAAAGAAAGATTTACATACTGTAAAGATTAGATAAGAATTTTCAAAATGTTAAGAAAAAAGAAAAATGTTCCTGTATTATTAGCATTGAATTAAAAAGTATATAAGGATATCTGTTTGGCACTTTAAAAGCAATTATTATAATTAAGTCAGTTACAACAGTAATAACAAATCCCCAAAATAAAAGCAATCAATAAAAACAATACAATTTAGGAAATGTGAAATATTCCATTCGTAAGTTTCTTTAAATTTGGAATTTTAAAATTTAACATTAAAGGAAACTCAATCTTTGCTTATGAGTATATGCAGAATTATAATCCCTGAATAATTTTCAAGTTAAATTAAAGTTAGTATTAGATCCTGTAGCTTGTTTCTTCCACATCACGAAATACCACATTTTCTAAAAGAGCCCTTTAGATGCACAGATAAATATATCTCTTGATGTGACATACACTTTTTTTCTGATGGCATAAAACAAGATTTATCACTGATAATGTTCATAAATCAGGGCTGTCTTGATGCATGGGCCTGATAGGCAATTGCCCATGGGCCCCACAAACATAGGGGCCCCATGCTAATCTGTATATGTTAACCCTTTAATGCACCTCGTGTCATATAAATACAGCAACATATTTATTACATTTTACTGCATTTTTTTAAATACTAGCATGCAAATATAGGTTTAATTTTATTGACCATTTATATTTTTATTCCTGTGAGCAGTTGTCATAGGGGCCTCAGTACATTGCTTTGCCCAGGGCCCATAATGCTGTTAAGACAGCCCTGTCTTTTTCTATCTGGGGAGGGGATCTTCCTTTACTGCTTTAGTGGTATGTGGCACTGTCCTTTTGGGGTGTATCCAAGAGGCAGGATGCAAGCTTGGCACTAAATTTTTTACGACCTTTCTGCGGGGCATGTGACCTTTCCTTAAATCTGAATGATTTCCTTAGGATATCTTGTGAGGTGAGTGAGACCAGCTGGTATCTTTCAGTGATGCAAATGGATCTAAGGATTGTGTGGTGGTCTCCCATGGAAAGAATGAGACACAAGCGTGTGTACTCGGGATGGGAGCCCAGAGTAAATTCCAGTGCTCCCTTTTATTGAGATTTAGTACAGAGTAAGCAAATTACATTGTAGATTGCAAGTTACATTGTGGATTACAATAATTAGAAATAGTACAGACTTGTTTGCAGTTGTCTGAATTGCTAAATTGTTTCTGGTGTTTGCTTTTAATTTCCTTGCTTTATCTCAGTGACCTTTAAGCAAGCATATATATATAAGGTCTTAGATTAATCATTACCCAATACCCCAATCAAAGTTTATTCCCACATCTCCCCTGTTTTAGTTTTTTGATGATTGCGGATGCCTCGGTAGCTTTTCACCATTTGCAACAGCAGTTCTCCTTCCGTAGGCTTCACCTGACACATTCCTAAAAGTCCAGGGAGATATTGGATAATACAGCATACACAAAGAGAAAGTATAAAAAGCAATATTACTCCAACAATTAGGTAACGAATCCATGAACCATTTGGCAGCCAGGACCAAAGTGCAGACCACACGTCCAGTCCCTCACCCTTCGATTGTAATGGATTCTCCCTCAAGGTTTGTTCCATATGCTGTATAGTAGCTGCAATGTTTGGAGAAAACTCAGAGATATACATGCAACAATGCGTATGAATCATAGCGCAAACTTCCCCTTGTGCAGCCAAAATAGTGTCCACCGCATATCTGGTTTGCAGGACAAAGTCAAGGATTTTTCCTTGCTCTTCTTCAAGCAGCTTTAGCGTTTTAATGGTGTCTTTAAACATAGTAACTGTCCAATTGTTTAAACAATGTAAATCTCTATAGTTCATCATGACTCCTAAAGGAGGAATAACTCCCCTTGATATCTGTGTCCAGTAGTCATGAGTCAAAACAGAGTTTACTTCCGTTGCGGAACGTGCATTGCAGATATGAGCAGTCCCCAAAGATTTTTGAATGAAATGAGATGGGATTACTTTCCCAAAGGTGCAGACTCCTTTCCATCGTGCTGGCATGCGATCATAGGCCATCCGTCCACACAGCAACCATAAATTTGCTCCCAGGAGATGACCAACCTTATTTGGCTCAGCATAGATTAATTTTGCAAAGGATTCCATTTACATAGCCAAATAAGTGGACAATGGTGCGTATTTCCCATTCACGCATTTGGGCAACCGGTTGCTGTCCTCCGTGGTGGGACAACATATGGCAGGAATATATGGACACCCATTTTCATTGATCAAAGATGTGATATCAAATCTAGAAATGTTATGTACAAAGTAAGTGAGATGTGATATCAAATCTAGAAATGTTATGTACAAAGTAAGTGAGATTTTTTGTTTTCATGTCATCCGGATAAACCCGACTTCCATTGCTAATAACAATTGTTTTGTTGCAAAACTGATATGTTCCCAAGTAAATCATATTCTCTACCGTCTCGTTGTGGGTCCAACAGATACCCGCCACCTCTTGGATCTGGCTTCCAAGGTGTAAGGTATTTATGTTACTTGTAGTCCAACTGCTAGACCACGTCCCTGAACAACCATAGCATTGTCCCTTATACCAGTCACCTTTGGCCAGAGGTACTGCAACCATTGGAAGCCCTGATGTTTTGTGAGTTGGCATGTGCATACATACCCAACAATCAGTTTTGTTAAGAAGGTTTGCTAGCTTCCCCATGTCCTGGATCAACGTGTTTCTTTTCCATTCCCCCAAATCCACCCCCTTTCCCCTTTGGTTGATGATAAGGACGCACACAGTGAGCAGGAACCCAAACAACTGTCCCCTCATCTTCAACAGCAGCGTATCCTTGGCCCCAAGTTATCAGCGGGACAGGTCCTCTCCACGTTGGATCTGGTAGTCTCCTAAACCGAACTTTTGGTCTTGGCATACCTGCAGAAGGGGAGGAAGCAAAATGCCTACTGGCTGCCGTAGCAGCAGGAGATCCTGTCATGTTTAAAAAATTTTAAAGTATATAATGTAATATTAAGAATGTTTTGTATGTAAGGCAAACCATATCCATCCATTTCCCTCATTTTTGTTTTTATGTGAAGGAGCGTTTTTCCTGTCAAAGTGGCCATTGGTCAATCCAAACTGGCTGAGAGGTTAAAAATTGTAATTTTCCATTATCCAATAACAATTTTTGTGTGGAACTGTGATAGTAAATCTCTACCGCACAAGTTTATATTCAGGGGCAACACAAGAGGTTGAATCCTTGCAGTCTCTCCAGTTTCTCTATGCAATGCCTTCAACCAATGTTCACTACTTCTTGCAAACTGCATACCATCCACTCCACGAACAGCTGGAGAGTCCTCAAGCACCCATTCATTTGGCCATTCCTTTTGGCGCATCACAGAGACATCTGCTCCGGAATCTATAAGGCCAGAAAATGATTTTTCTTGAATTTCAATTGTCATTTTAGGTTGGTCTGTAGTCAAATTTTTTGTCAGCGCTAGCAATTCTGCAGCAACTGGAGAACTGGTCATTTCAGTGGACCCAAAACCGCCAGTTCGTGGGATCCCAATTAAAGGATTCATAGGAATGTATGGAAGCAATAATAACTGGGCAATAGAGTCACCGGCCATTAATGATGCAGGAGTATCAGTGTACAATTGTACCTTAATAACCCCTTTATAATCTTGATCAATAACTCCTGGAATAACAAAAAACCCTTTTTCTGATGCAGAAGACCTGGGAAGTACCAATCTCACTGTTTTTTCTGGCAGTGGCCCATGCAAATGAGTGTCCTCAATGTACACTTGATTAGGAAAAGTCACATCAATTGAGTTCAGCATTTTTAAACTCAAACCTGCACTCCCGGTAGTTGCAGGCGATGCTTTTGTGACAGCCTTGGGAGCGGGGCTAGCTGCATGCCCCAAATTTAATTTCCCGAATTTTGGTTCTGATCAGAGCAACATTGATTTGCCCAATGAAACCCTTTTTTGCATTTCGGACAGACCGACTTCGGGCGAACATCCTTATTTTTGTTTTTGTTAAATGCCATTCCCCCCCAGGGGATCGGCACTGGGCTTTAAAATGGCCAGGCTTCCCACAATTAAAACAATTCCCTGTAGGTTTCATCCCTTTTTGTGATGCCATAGTCAAAGTCTCCATGTTGTAAGCCTGAGAACCCACCACTGCACATGCCTTTAACAGATCAGCCAGAGTAACCTCACCTCTAGCCACCAAAGGCTGTAAGATACGCTTGCAGTCAGCGTTTGCATTTTCAACTGCCAATCTCAGCAAAAGTTCCTTTGCTGCTTCCTCATTTGAAATTTGCCAGGTGTAGCCTTTCCACAAAATCATTATAGGGCTCAGATGCTGTTTGCTTAATTTGAGAAAAAGATCGTGCCGGGGTTCCCACATCCTGGATGCGGGACAATGCCCCAAGGACAGCCGCCATAACTACGGGAAATACGTGATCAGGCAAATTAGTAGCTTGATCAGCAGTAGATTCAAACAAGCCTGCCCCATAGATTTGGTCTGGCATATACAGCCCCCCCGAATTCCGTCCCCTAGTGATAGCTTCCCTTTGGTATTCTGAATCAAAAACCACATACTGAGTAGAGCTCAATACCATTCTCATTAAATCTTTCCAGTCACTAGGAATCATGCGTGAGGTAGCCAAACTTGTCAGGAGACCCTTTGTAAAAGGACTTTGAATACCATAATCTTTAACTGCTTTCTTAATTTCCCTAAGTACTGCCAAAGGAATCGGAACCCACTCCGTTTGCAGATTGCCTTGAGCATCCACTTGACTATTAACTGGAAACAAATTCATCTGGGGAATCTCATCAGGCTCTAATTTCCCCTCATTGAAAGTCTGATGCATCATTGCTTGAACTTTCCCCGTTTGTGGCTGGGATTTCTCCTCTACAGGCGTAGGCACTGTTGGGGTTGAGACGGCATACTCCAGTTTTGAAGTTGGGGGGTACAACACAACTCCTTTATAAGGAGGAGGTTCTATTAAAGTTTTTAAAAGAGGTTGTTGCTGGGTTTCTAAAGCAGTCATAACAACCTTCCAATATATCAAAATTTCAGCTGTTGCCCATGGCTCTTCATGAAGGATAGTTCCAATTCTCCTCCTTTAAAGAGCCTCTCTCTGAGTACCAGGGGCATTGCTGCCAGATCTCTTGCAGCAGCTCTTTCACATTACCTTTTGAAAGAACTATTTGCTCCCCCCCCCGAAGGTTTAAAGATAAAGAAATTTGTCCTGACTAACTTCAGCAGCTCACTAACATGACATTCCTGTGGCTGAGAAAGTTTTTCCCCCATGTTCCCTGAGAAATCCTATTGTCCAGCAATAGTTAAGTACGTACTTTACCTATTCCAGGCGAGGAAACATGGAGGTCCGGACACGTACCATCTGCAGTGGTTCATGTCGGGGTCACCACTTGTGGTGGTCTCCCATGAAAAGAATGAGACACAAGCGTGTGTACTCGGGTTGGGAGCCCAGAGTAAACTCCAGTGCTCACTTTTATTGAGTTTTTAGTACATAGTTAGCAAATTACATTGTGGATTGCAAGTTAAATTGTGGATTACAATAATTAGAAATAGTACAGACTTGTTTGCAGTTGTCTGAATTGCTTAATTGTTTCTGGTGTTTGCTTTTAATTTCCTTGCTTTATCTCAGTGACCTTTAAGCAAGCATGTATGTATATGGTTTTAGATTAATCATTACCCAATACCCCAGTCAAAGTTTATTCCCACAGGATTGCTTTCCTTGGGTGTGTTCTTTCTGGAGAGCTTAAATTACCTCTCTGCTAAAGGATTTCATTTTATGAACAAAAGTTGGTTGCTGATAGTTATCATTGCATTTTAACTATTTTAATCCCTCAAGGTGCTCTGGCCCCCTGCCTGATTTGTAACTCCAGCTTGCAGGTATTTTTAATCTAATGATTGGTATTTAGGGCAGCTTTTTGCAAGCAAAGAAGCTTTTTGTATTTTTGTACAGGTAATCCTTGACTTACAACAGTTCATTTATTGACCATTCAAAGTTACAATGGCTCTGAAAAAAAATGACTTATGACCGTTTTTGACACTCACAACCACTGCAGCATCCCCACTGTCATGAGAAGCCGGGCGAGGAGAAGCGCCCCTTGATGTGAGTATGTTGAGTTGGCCATGCGAACCCAGTCACATCATCTTGGGCTTAAAACCCATTATTACTATCATGTTTCTCATATAATAAGGCCAGGTCTTATTTTGTTATTGAGCCCTGAAAAAACGGCTATGCCGTCTTTTCGGGGGTGACTTAATTCCCCCGCTTGCATCTTAGGGCGGGCAGCAACAGCTTGGATGTTGACTTCAGTGTTGGTGGGGCAGTTTGTATCAGGGTCAATGCAGACAGCACCATGTCCGGTTGTGCAACAAAAGGACTTCCTAACAGCAAGCCCCCCTGCCATTCCCCCCCTATTTCGCATGTTTTAATGTAGGCCTTAATTTGGGGGGAGGGGCTTAATTTCATTTCATGCCTATAAAACATGCTGGGTCTTCCTATTGGGGGAGGCCGTATTGTTGGAGAAACAGGGTAGTTCCCTGACAAAGATATTTTTTTCAAAAGGAAACTGGACTTTCTTTGTTTTTTCTTTGAAGATGTTTTGCTTCTTATCCAAGAAGCTTCTTCAGTTCTGAAGAAAAAACATTTTTAAGATAAAACCAAGTCCAATTGCCTTTTGAAAAAGCACCTTTGAGATAACCATGACCTGGATAACTGAGAATCTCCATAGATTGCCTGACAGTTTCTATCTTTGAATTCTGCGAATGGATATAGAGGCCTGATAATTTAAGCCATCTTCTCATTATGGGTATCTATTGAGGACATAAGCAATGCCTTGAAGAACAGGAGGAAGAGTCACTCGCAAGACAATGGTTAGATCAGTGGAACTCAGGTCTGATGCAATAAATAAATTTGAGAAAACATCTCAGCAACCCCTTTCCATACATACAGACAAAGTGAGGAAGGGGGAAGCACATCCAGACTTGTAAGATTCTCTTCGTAGAGCAGTTTTAATGAAAGTAGTTTTAGACATATATACTGTTGGTTTCTTAGTTTGGCCTGTTTTCTAGGTCTGACAGCATCTGAATTTTCAAGGGATTTTGTGCACAGTCAGGAAGCCTTTATTTATTTATTTATTTATTTATTTATATTTATTTGATTTGTCAATCACTTACAAGATACTAGGTATAAGAATAAACATAATTATGAATACATGAAATGGATACATATAAGAAAAATAAAAAGAAACAATAGGACAGGGATGGTAGGCACGTTGGTGCGCTTATGCATGCCCCCTTTACCGATACTCATTAAAACTAGGGAAGCAGATTACAGTATTTGAGGGAGGGGAATTGTTTTGCCATTAAGTAACACCAGGATTCACCCTGCTTCTTCTCCATCTAAATACTGATCAAGACCAATACTGTGTAGCTGCCCAAAGTTTAAAATAAAAAGGGAGGTAAAGGAAAATAGCCTGAGTGCCACTGACAAATGTGTTATTGTGGCATTTCCATGGCTTCCTAAGAAGGGAGGAAGGAATAGCCTGGGGGCATGACATGTAACAACTTGCCTCTCTCATCTGAGAATTTTAATTAAAGATTGGATGCAATTATTGCATTGAGCAATAGTAGGTTATATTAGTACATGTTGGGCAAAAGGCACTATAGCAATGGCACTCTAGAAGCTAGTTAGAAGTTGTTGAATGGAAATCACTAGTGGTTTCTCACTCCCACATCTGAGATGGGACAGGTATCTTTGATTCACCCTGTCATTGACTATTGTCAGCTTTATGATTCAAACTCTTCCATAGAGTTTTGCCTTCAAATACAGGCTTGAAACTAAGTCCTTATGCTCCTAAACAGGGGTGAATGGATGAATGAAATGATACCTTTTAGCATTTATACAATACTATGGCAAAATGGGGAGACAGAGTGGTATTGGTATGTACTCATATCAAATTGTGGGGTTTTGCCCCTTTCTCAGCCTTTGGCAAAACTGTTGGAGATGGAGGTATGATTGTTGGATAGATGAAGTTGGATAGATAAATTATAGATAGGTACACAGAGAGAAAGATAGGTAAGTAGATAGATAGATAGATAGATAGATAGATAGATAGATAGATAGATAGATAGATAGATAGATTGTGTGTGTGTGTGTGTGTGTGTATGTGAGGGGGGGAGGGAGAGAGGGAGAGTGAGGGAGCAAGAGAGAATAGATAAAATTACAGATAACATCATCATACCTCCTTATTATACAGGTTCTCTTAAAGACATTCTTTCCTGTGAATGATCAGTTGATTTATTTGTGATCATTCTTCAGTTGGTGCATTTATCTAACTTTCTACTTTCTACTGCTCTCTATTTCTTTCCCCTCCCTTTCCCCCCCATCTTCAGAATATATTACACAATATAATTTTTACATTATAATTCTTTATTTTGTTTCAAGGCAGTAACTTTCAAATTACTCTGGTGTTTAGACCTTCTGTCTCCTCCATTTACCCCCATGCACATCGTACATTAGATTATCTTTTTTCTTATCTTGTACAATTGTAAATAATGCGATATTGTGTGTGTACCTGATGGGTTCTGGTCCTGCTGATAGGGCTTTATCTGTGTTTGCATGAGTATATTAGGCTGTGTTACGGGAGAGCTGACAACAAGGAGAGCAGGGTAAAATTTATTAAAGTTGTGAAGCACTATGGAAATTTGGGGATATTATTAGTGTAGAAAAGATCTGGTTGGCTCTGACTATTTCATTCCCATATATGCTCAGTCAGCTATGACCTGTCTGATATCTCTAAAAGCAGTCTTAACTTTATTTTATTTTTATAATACTATTATACAATCAAATAACAGGAACTGAGTGCATGGATAATTCAGACCAGGCCCGTCATTTCAAGTTAGGGCTATATGCCTACCAGTCCAAGTTGGGGAAAAAGTCCTCCTGGCTTTGACATTAACCTATGCTTCTGCAGTTAGCACAAAGCCTGAAAGATCTTGTAAGCTTTCTTGAAGTTGCAAGAAAGCACAGCTACCTCTCTCTTCAGCTAACTGCCTCCATCTAAAAGAGAGGAGACTGCCTAAAGATTAATGTCTCAAAACTGCCTAAAGATTAATGTCTCCTCCAATGTAGTAAAGGCAGCCCCACATCTCTCCAAAGGTTGATATCAAAAGAATAATTATTAATTGACCAGAGGAAATTAATAAATACACAAAGAGTAAACTGTCTTCAGTAAAATGAAAATTTAATCAAATTTCATTCCACTCTAGGACTGGCAATTTTTTGTGCTGCCCATTGACCTCTTGTAGTGCAACTCCACTGTGCAGTTCAAAGATCAACTGTAACACTCAATATGAATCAGTATGAATATGTTTCTGCATCCCCAATTTTAGACAAATAATTGTCCAAGCTCTTCTTAAAAACTTCACAGTTGGAGCACCCACAACTTCTGAGGTAAATAATTTCACTGACTAACTGAAAGGAAATTTCTCCTTTCTAGGCCTGGCTTCAGTGTGTTTGATTATTACCCACTATTAAAAAGGGCCTGATCTTATAAATTCTATTATGTATGTAAATAGTTTAAATAAAAGCAAGCTTGGGGTAAAGTGCAGGGTTCTGGCCCTGCACTTCTGATTGGGTGTTAAGCGGCTCGATCGGATTGGTTGGGTTCAGAGAATCCGATTGGCCCTTAACGAAGGACTCTTATTGGTTCTGGAGCTAGCATCTTACAGCTCCCTATTGGTTATTTCACATTAAGGTTACCTATATAAGGCAGAGTTGTTGTTCAAGTTCTCAAGTCACTATGTAATAAAGAGCTGAAAGTTCACCAACTAAGATTGTCTCCATTCATTTCACCCATGCCTGAAACTATATCACTGGCGACGAGGATGGGATTTAGAGACATCTGATCTTAAGGAACCGGGAAGAAAAACAGAGCACGTGCCAAGACGACGCCACCAACGGAAACCAGGTCCAGCGGCATCGTACCACCCGCTCCGTTCGATCCGAACCAAGAGGATTGGGAATCCTACATGGATCGCTTCCAAATGTTCCTTGAAACAAACAACTTGAAGGACGCCACACCAGCCAAGAAGCGGGCGCTGTTCCTGATGTATTGCGGCCCGGCTGTCTTTAAAATGGCAAAGGCACTCGCGAAACCTCGAGAAGTTAAAGCAATGAGCTGGGACGACCTCGAACCTCTCCTGAGAGACCATTACGCGCCAACCGTACCTACACTCGTGAGACGCCACGAATTCTATCAAAGAAGCCAGTGAAAAGGAGAGAGTGTGGCTGACTTCGTGCCAGACCTCCGACACTTGGGAGGCCTCTGCGGGTTCGCAGACTTAGATGAAGCACTGAGAGACCGCTTAATTCTGGGATTAGATGCGCTAGGCGTGCAGAGCAAGCTGATGGCAAAAGGCGACATCGACCTTGCTGACGCCATCGCCGAAGCCACTGCTGCTGAGGTGACCAAAAAGTCCGCGGCGCAACTACGGCGAAGCCGAAACCCAACGACCCCACAGACAGGTGACCTTTTATCCAAATCAGAAGAGCAGCTCGTTACGACGCACCACGAGGACCTCTCTTCGTCGTCAGACAGCGACCAAGAAGGGGTCCATCGACTGCAGTTCGACCAGAACCCTCGCTCTAAACCCTCACGCCCTTGCGCTGGTTGCGGGGCAAACCACCCCAGGGCAGACTGCAAATTCCGTGATGCGATCTGTCATGAGTGTGGAAAACAAGGCTACATCAGTCGAGTCTGTCGCAGTTTACCGGGACCAAGTCATGCCTCAAGGGGAACCAGCTCTTGCCAATCGGCAGGAAACCGTCCTGTAAGGCGAGATCCAGCAAACCACTCCTACAGATATCAAGCGTTGCAGAAAAAAGAGGCCCACCATACTATCACTATAGGTCACGCCTCAGCCATGGATGCTAAGAAGATTCGAGTCACAGTAGCCATAGAGAACCAACCTTGCCACATGGAGGTCGATTCTGGATCGTCCCTCTCGATGGTGTCGTGGAAGACATTAAAGCAACTCATTCCTACCATCCAACGCCAAGACCTTCGAATGCAACGTCTCATCCTTAAAGACTACCAAGGGAATCGGATCCCTGTGGTTGGGTCTTGTCAAGTCCGCGTCTCGTTTAAAAAGCATACGGCATACTTACCTCCAACAATCATCGATAGGGACAGGCCTAGTTTGTTGGGCCTCCAATGGTTCGCGCCACTCGGCATCGAAGTAGCCGGCGTGAACCGAGTCGGTGATTGCGAGTAGGAGGAGGACCTTATCACTGAATTCAGCGATGTCTTCGCAGATCATCTGGGCGAGTATAAGGGGACCCCAATTTCGTTTAGCCTCGACCCTAAGGTCGCCCCGATCCGTTTAAAGCCCCGTCGAGTTCCGTTTGCCCTTAAGGCCAAGATAGATGAACAACTTGACAAACTAATTAAACAAGGGGTACTGCAACCCATTGATCATTCTCCATGGGAAACTCCTATTGTAACCCCCATTAAACCAGATGGGTCAATCTGAATCTGTAGAGACTACCGGGCCACTCTAAACCACGCCCTCCAGCAGAACGCGTATCCAGTGCCGGTGATACAGCACCTCCTTCATTCCCTGGGAGGCGGAAAGGTTTTTGCTAAGTTAGATTTAGCTCAAGCCTATCAAAAATTGCCCATGGACGATAAAACAGCCCAAGCTCAAACGATAGTAACGCACAGAGGTGCTTTTAAATGTACCCGATTGCAATTCGGGGTAAGTGTAGCCCCGGGAATATTCCAAAGTTTAATGGAACGATTATTGCAGGGAATCAAGGGCGTGGTTCCGTATTTTGATGACGTGTAAATTGCAGCTCCGAGTAAAAAAATTCTACAGAATCGTTTAAAATGTGTTCTTAAGAAATTCCAAAAAGCGGGATTGAAAGTAAAAAAGGATAAATGTCATCTGTATACCGACAGTGTTGAATTTCTAGGTTATCGCATTGATAGTCAGGGTATCCACCTATTGAGAGTAAATTAAGGGCGATAAAAAATGCTCCCAGACCCCGTAACAAAACAGATCTCCAGGCATTTTTAGGCCTTATTAATTTCTATAATGTGTTTTTACCACATCAGGCAACTGTGGCTGAACCGTTACACTGGTTATTAGATAAGAAAGCATTGTGGGTTTGGGGTTACTGGGAGGAAAAAGCGTTTCGAAATGTAAAAGATTTACTTACATCTGATTCTGTACTTATGCAATATAATGAAATATTACCATTGGTTATAACTTGTGATGCCTCACCGTTTGGGGTGGGCGCTATTTTGAGCCATGTGCTGCCTAATGGAAACGAGGCCTTTGTTGCATACTTTTTGAAGACTCTTTCTCAGGCAGAACATAACTATGGACAAATAGAGAAGGAAGCTCTTGCAATTGTGGCAGCCGTAAAAAAATTCCATGAGTATGTATATGGAAGGACATTTACCATTGTAACTGACCACAAACCTTTACTGGGGATAATCGCTGGGGACAAACCAACCCCCTATATATTGTCCCCAAGAATGACTCGATGGTCAGAGTTCCTAGCTGCTTATAATTATCGGTTGTTACATCATCCGGGGAAATTCCCCACGCCGACGCACTCAGCAGAGCACCGCTACCGGAAACTCTCGACGATCCGGCACCAACAGTATCGGCGTTACAAATTGAGACGCTCAACTCGCCTCCTATGACCGCTCGAGATATCGCGAGAGAGACCAGACGAGATCACACCCTAGCTCGAGTCCTAGGCTGGGTAGAACGTGGATGGCCATTGGACCAGGTCCGAGATGACTTTGTGCCATTTAAAACAAGACAGACTGAACTTTTTTCGCAAAAAGGCTGTGTCATCTGGGGCGATAGAGTCGTCGTTCCAGAATGACTCCAAAACTCGCTGTTACCAATTTTGCATGAAGGACATCCCGGGATCGTGAGGATGAAAGCACTCGCACGGAGCTACGCTTGGTGGCCAGGCATGGACTGACACATCGAGCAATGGGTCAAGGCCTGCACCAAGTGCCAACAAAACAGCAACGCACCGCCAAAAGCTGCACCGACTGAATGGGAGACGCCACGCGGGCCCTGGTCCAGAATCCACCTGGATTTCGCAGGGCCGATTAAAGGACATACATTACTATTGACTGTCGATGCATATTCTAATTGGTTGGAAATTCATCGAATGATCCATACAACCTCCGAAGCTGTCATTAAAGTCCTCAATAGACTCTTTGCAACTCATGGATTGCCGGACGTCCTGGTGTCCGACAACGGACCACAGTTTACAGCGCTGATGTTTGAACAGTACCTTGCTGATAATGGCATCCGCCATGTGCTCACCTCGCCTGCGCATCCTGCTACCAACGGCCGAGCGGAATGCATGGTCCAATTTGTAAAAAAGACTTTGCAAAAAGTGGACTATGATAATATTGATGAAAAATTAAACCGCATTCTACTTCTACAACACATCACTCCGCACAGTGTAACCGGCAGAACTTCTCATGGGGCGAAAACTCCGTTCCCGCCTCGAGTGACTGCACCCTGCTTACGAGCCAGAAAAGCCCGCAGGATCCAGCGGACGCTACCGTACCTTCAAGGTAGGCGACCCCGTTTATGCAAGAAATTTATCAGGCGACCCGGTTTGGATTGAAGCAATGATAATACGCGAGACTGGGCCCAAATACTATATTGTAAGATGTATTGATGAAAGACTGTGGAAACGACATATTGACCAATTACGGTCACGACTCATATCGGCCAGCCAACAACTCCCCTATGACCAAAATGAGGGGGGGGAGGAATGGAAGAAGACGACATTCCAGGGAACCTTTCCCAAGAGAGCAATGAATCTAGTGAAACTCAGGAAAGGGAGCAGGAGGAAGAATCGTACGCTCCAAGGGAAATCACACCAGAACGAGAAGCTGAGCCACTGCCAAACAACATTTTACCTCAACAGGACTGCACACAGCCAGTCCAAAGAAAATCTAATAGACCCAAAAGACAACCGTCCTATTTGAAGGACTATATAACCACACCATAATTGAGGAGCCAGGGGGAAGGGGTGTTATGTATGTAAATAGTTTAAATAAAAGCAAGCTTGGGGTAAAGTGCAGGGTTCTGGCCCTGCACTTCTGATTGGGTGTTAAGCGGCTCTGTTAGGGATAACATTGTTTACCCTAACTGGTTTAGGTAAATAATAATATGTAATCATAGTTTGTATGTTAAAGTGTCTGCAACTTTAACTATGGGAAAGTAATTAAGGGAGTGGTTGTGAAAGCACTTTAAAAGAAGGAAGACTGCAGCTTGCTCTTTCTCTGGCTTTGATGATCCCTGATTACTGCAAGGACTCAAGACTGCATTGCTCGAACAGGAGAGAAAACAAAGGACTGACTTGTAAGTGAACTGACATAGGATATTCTACATGGACTTTGCTAACTGAATATCCCTGAATGGACTGACTAAATGATACATGACTATTGGACTGTTATTTTGACTATGCTATGAACTCATAATGGAATAAACTATATTTTTGATAGCACAAGCGTATCTGTTATTTTTACTGTATGTTAATAAACATACAAGCTTAGCTCACACATTTATCTGTGTGCCTATCTGACTAACGCTGCACATTCTGTTTAGCTTGTCTCCCTAACCCTGGTTGGGGAAACCAGGCTTAACACTGGTTATGGGCCCAGAGGCTGCAAAGTCAGTTTAACTAGGATAAAACAGATTTATGTAAAAGTGAGAGTTTGTGTTGTTATACATTACAGTAAACAGACAGCTGTGTTTTATTAATTATAGTTTTATATCCATATAAGAAAACATGGCACAAGTCAATCTACAAAGTTTGTCCCTTATATCCAAGTTGGATGGAACAAACTATGTATCATGGTCAATGAAATGTAGTCTGCTTCTACGAAGAGAAGGTCTGTGGAACATAATTGAAAATCCACCAAACGTAGAAGAATGGGATTCAGAGGATGATGAAGATAAACTAAAGATAGAAGAATTTAAGCATAAAAATCAACAAGCTATTTGCATTATTGCTTTAACCTTAACTGATCAGCAACTTGTTTATATCCACGGAGAGAAAACGGCTGTTGGGTGTTGGCAGAAGCTGAAGAGGATTTATGTTCGAGATAATGTTGGTGCTCACGTAAATCTAACACGGAAGCTTTTCAGTAAGCATCTCCAAACAAATGGTGATATGCTGAGTCATTTGAAAACTATGCAAAGCATTTTTCAAGAACTGCACGAGAAATAGCTTATTTTCTCTGAACTACACCAAGACTACATAATTCTATCTTCTCTTGATGAAAGTTATGACAACTACGTAACTTCCCTTGAAATATTGCCAAAGGAAAGTCTAACTTTAACTGATATAACTGGCAGATTGATTGAAGAGGCCAGAAGAAGGCTTGAAAGAGATGATTTAAGGAGGCAGCAACCTCAAAAAGAAGATAATGAATCTCCTACTGCATATGCAATTAAAAAGTGCTTTAATTGTGGAGGAAGAGGACATTTGGCAAGATTTTGTAAAAAAGCAAAGTGCCAGAACGCTGGCCAGAATACAAAAAGTCATCAAAAGATAAATAAAAATTTAGAGTTAGCCATGTATAGTAACGGAGCTGTAAAAAATAATTTATGGGTGGTTGACAGTGGAGCATCCCAATGTATAACAAATGATAAGAAAAATTTTATTAAAATGTCCAAGAGTACACAGCAGATATCATTAGCCAATGGCTGGAAACTGAAAGCTAAAGGTCAAGGTACAGCATATTGTTCTTTTATAAAAGAGAATGTTAAAATGTTATATGTACCACAACTTAAGTTTAATTTAATTTCAGTTAGAATTTTGGTTAAACTAGGATATGTAGTTACTTTTAAAGGAGATAACTGCATAATTGAAAAAGAAGATAAAAAAATTACTGCATCTTTAAGAGGTGAATTATATGTGTTAAATGATGATGGTTTAAAGGTGGCTAACACAATTTATGAAAATAAGAAACCTCAAGATGAATGTATTCACTTGTTACATCGAAGGCTAGGGCATTTAAATTTTAAAATGCTTAAGAAAACTATTGAATTATCTAAGGGAATAAGTTTGAAACCTTGTAATAAGTATTTGCAATGTAATGCCTGTAATCAAAGTAAGAGCAGGGTCACACCGGCTAATAGAGTTGATGGATTTACTACCAAAGAGCCTTTAGAGGTAGTATTTGCAGATTTAATAGGTCCGAAAAAATCAAGTGTAGGAGGAGCTCGTTACATATTAAGTATAATGGACCACTATTCTAGATATGGGTTTTGCTATTTAATGAAGAGCAAAACTGAAACGTATCAAAATCTATTTAATTGGATTAAATTTGCAGAAAGGAAAACTAAAAAGAAATTAGTAACTCTTATAATAGATAATGGTACGGAATTTACAAATAATAAATTCCAGAACAGACTAAGAATGTTAGGTATTCAACATAAAATGTCTGCACCATATAAGCCACAACATAATGCCTTTATAGAGAGAAGAGGCCAAAGATTACAATCAATGGCACGAACTATGATGTCTGATTCAGGATTACCTGACAATTTGTGGGGAGAAGCAATAATGTGTGGTAATCATATATTAAATAATGTTGTTAATTCAACAACAGGTGAATTACCATTCACACTGTGGCATGGCACAAAACCTGATTTAAGTTACATGCACACATTTGGAGCACCAGCATGGGTGCATATCCCTTCACAACTTAGACACAAAGGACAGCATAGAGCTAAAAGATTATATTTTTTAGGATATACATCTAATCATAGATCTTATAGATTCTGGGAACCAGGTACATCTAGAGTTTACACCAGTGCTAGTGCAAAATTCCTAGAACATGTAGGATGGAATAGATTAGAGCAAGATTTAAATAATGAAGTAATTATTGAACCCTACAAAAGGCAGAAAGAACAGACTAGTTATAAAAAGAGTCCAATTAAAGAAGTCCACGAAGAGCAAATAGGACCAGAACAAGAGGAAACAGTTGATCAGGAAGAGTTAGATAATCAAGAAGAGTTAGTTAATGAAAGTCCACCTGTAAGTCCTGTAATACCTAGACGTACTACACGTATAACTAGACCACCTGATAGGTATCAAGCAAGTATAGTTTGCCAAGTAATTAAAGTTCCAACTAGTATAGATGAACTTAGGATGTATCCTACTAAGGATCAGGAGAATTGGCAAAAGGCAATGGAAAAAAAACTAAATTCATTAAAGGTAATGAAAGTTTATGAAGATGCTAAATTACCTCCAGGAGAAAAATCCATTGGGTGCAAATGGATATTTAAAGTAAAAACTGGAAATGATGGGACTGTTACCCATAAGGCTAGGTTAGTAGCTCAAGGATTTAATCAAACTGCATCTGATTACGATGAAGTTTTTGCACCAAGTCTTAAAGCAACATCTTTGAGAGCAGCTTTAGTGTGGGCAGCTAAGAAAAACTATGTAATTAACCATTTAGATGTAGAAACTGCCTATCTGCATGCACCATTGCAGCACACTATATATTTAAGAAAACCAGTAGGTATAAAAGACAATAAAGTAAATAGTAATGATTGTTGGAAACTCAAAAAGAGTCTTTATGGATTGAAACAATCTGGGTTTGAGTGGAACCAATATATTGTGAAAGAGTTAAACAATATAGGCTTTAAATCTGGCTTAGCAGATCCATGTGTGTTTAAAAGAGAAAATAATGGAACGGTGTCATTATTGTTATTATTTACAGATGATATTGCTTTGATAACTAAGACTAATAATGAAGCTAATGAGATTATATCATTATTAGCCAAAAAGATAAAATTAAAGCATTTAGGTGAAATTAAAAAGTATCTAGGATTGACAATTAACAAAACAAATAATGGTTTTAAGATATCTCAAGAAGATAAAATTTGCCAATTAATTAAAACATTTAAAATGGAACTTTGTAAACCGGCAAAGACTCCAATGAATCAGGAAGTTTGCCAAACTGATAATCAAAGTCCCAAATTTGATAAGTCAATATATCAATCTTTGATTGGTAGCTTATCATATATAAGCAATTGGTCAAGGCCAGATATAGCTTATAGTGTAAATCAGCTGGCACGTTTTAATTCGGATCCACATCAATGTCATTGGCCATCATTAAAGAGAATTTTAAGATATCTTAAAGGAACAATGAACCATGCATTGTATATAGAACCAAAGGGTGATTTGAGTCTTAGTGCCTATGCAGATGCAAGTTTTGCAACTGATATAAACACTAGAAAATCAACATCTGGGATGGCTATATTATTTGGTAAAACACTAATAGGGTGGAGGTTAATCAGACAACAGCATATCAGCTTGTCCACAATGGAAGCGGAATTTTCATGTCTGTCAGTATTATGCACTGATTTGATTTTGTACAAACAGCTATTATTAGACATGGGTATAACTGTTAAAGATTCCATTATTGTGTACGAGGACAACCAGGCAGCTATAAAGTTAGCTTCTAGTATTGCTGTAAAAACTAGATCAAAGCATACTGATTTAAGATACTTAAATGTTACAGAATCTGTGAAGAATGGGCTAATTAAATTGGAATACTGCATGACGGAAGAAAACATTGCAGACCAATTTACAAAAGTTCAAGGAGTAATTAAGTTTAAAGAGAGTTGTAACAAATATGATTTAAAGATGTAAATAGTTATATTATTATTTAACCTAAAAGGGGAGAATGTTAGGGATAACATTGTTTACCCTAACTGGTTTAGGTAAATAATAATATGTAATCATAGTTTGTATGTTAAAGTGTCTGCAACTTTAACTATGGGAAAGTAATTAAGGGAGTTGTTGTGAAAGCACTTTAAAAGAAGCAAGACTGCAGCTTGCTCTCTCTCTGGCTTTGATGATCCCTGATTACTGCAAGGACTCAAGACTGCATTGCTCGAACGGGAGAGAAAACAAAGGACTGACTTGTAAGTGAACTGACATAGGATATTCTACATGGACTTTGCTAACTGAATATCCCTGAATGGACTGACTAAATGATACATGACTATTGGACTGTTATTTTGACTATGCTATGAACTCATAATGGAATAAACTATATTTTTGATAGCACAAGCGTATCTGTTATTTTTACTGTATGTTAATAAACATACAAGCTTAGCTCACACATTTATCTGTGTGCCTATCTGACTAACGCTGCACATTCTGTTTAGCTTGTCTCCCTAACCCTGGTTGGGGAAACCAGGCTTAACAGGCTCGATCGGATTGGTTGGGTTCAGAGAATCCGATTGGCCCTTAACGAAGGACTCTTATTGGTTCTGGAGCTAGCGTGTTACAGCTCCCTATTGGTTATTTCACATTAAGGTTACCTATATAAGGCAGAGTTGTTGTTGTTCAAGTTCTCAAATCACTATGTAATAAAGAGCTGAAAGTTCACCAACTAAGATTGTCTCCATTCATTTCACCCATGCCTGAAATTATATCAAATTCCCTTCTGCAAGGTTCCAGCTCTAAAGTTCTATCATCTACATTTAAGACTCTAAAGTCTATAATCTACACCAGGGATGTCAAACTCGATTTCACTGAGGTCTGCATAGGCTTGTGGTTATCTGGGGGAGGGCTGGGGGGCATAGCTGGGGTAGGTATGGTCTGGTAGACACAGCCAATTGGGTGAGTGTGGCTGGGATGGACATGGTCAGCTCAACTTTGCTCACTTTGGGTGCACCTGTGGTGGCCCAGGTACTGGGTGGATCCATTATCTCCAGCATGCACCCAGGGAGTGGTGTGGGGACACCACTCCAGGGTGGCCCGGCAGATATAAGGCTAACTGTGTTCCAGCCCGGATGGTCATCACCAAAATTTAGATCAAAGTTTAAATCAGTTTAAACCAGGCTGGCCAGGCTGGTCCATTGCTGTTTCCAGGGCAGCCGCACGGGGCAGATCTAACCACATCATGGGCCATATCTGGCCCTTGGGTCTTGAGTTTGACACCCCTGAATCTATATCTATCTAATTGGTTAAGACCACCAATTTACTTCTCCTGACCAACTCTTTCAAACTTCCTGATTTAAAGCTACAGAAAATTAAATGGAAGTTAATAAGCAAAACAAACAAACAAAAATGAAACAAGATACAAAACCTCCTAGCAACATCTACATACCACACAGATTCTTTAGGAACTACAGGTGTTACTTTGGAGGTGTGCCCACTTGCTGAAAAAAAAAATCTATAAAATTAAACTGGGGATCATAGGAAAATCTTAGAACAAGGTTTCCTAACCTGGTTAGCCTTCATGATATGTGGACTTCAGAATTCTCAAATCAATTGTGCTCACTGGAGAATTGTGGGAGTTGAAATTTACGTAGGTTGGGAAATAGTTAGAAGAATGACATGAAATTTTCAACAGTTTGCTCCTACTTGATCGGAATTTTATGATTCAATGCCCTTATCATGAGAAATGTGACATGTTCTCAAAACGTTGACTTTCAAATCTGTCAGTCCAATGGGCAAAAGCCCACTGCCTATTAAATATGAATCTATTAGGTCAAATGAACCTTTTGTGTGTGCAGCATCACTACTGTGGCATTGTGCCTACATGAAATATAACATCTGACAAGTACTTTTTTTCAGATAAAGGGACTAAGACTGCAAGAGATTATTCGCTGCTTAGAAAAGTGAATTATTGCATTGATGCCTAAGAAGATTGTCATCCAACTGGCTACACCTGACAAATTGTATCAAGCAATTTCCTTAACTGGAAAGTTTTAAACTTTACAGTTATGATTTCACCACTCAAATATTCCTCAAATGCAAAATCTCTCTTGTATTATGCTGCATTCATAGAATTCTTTTGTTTGCATTATCAAGCTGACCCATTATCTTGTATTGCCAAGATATTGAACATGTTTGACATTTTAGCTGATTACTTCTCCAGAATTAAGCAGAAAGCAGGGCAACATTCCAAAGTTCCTTTCAGTGTGAAAGCTAATTATATAAATGCTTGGAACAGCAATTTCTTTTGGGATGTTAAAGTGCTTTTATTAGATTGTTCCCCTGTTCTTTTAAAATTTATTATTGGACACTTATAAATGGTGTAACCTGATAAGTTTTTTCCCCCTCCCACACACTTACACATACTTCTGCATCAGGCCCAAACTGTGTAAAGCACACCTGGGTTTATTGCAGATAAGGGAGAGGAAAAAATGTTTGTGAGAGGAGTATAGGGGTCTTGTCTCAGTATAGTATGAAACACTTCCAAAACCTGCAGTGTTTTGTTTCTGGCAAACCTTGTAAATTCATGTAGTTTCATTTTCAAAATTCAGTCATATCCTCCAAATCTAAGATATTAGCAAATCTTTTGCCTTTATTTCTTCTTCTATTTCTAATAACTTACTCATAATCAAGGGCAGGAATTCACTGTAAAAAAGATCTGAAAGTAAACAACATTCCAGTTTTATATTGTGAAGCAGTAAAACATTAAATGGCATAGACTGAAGATGATCAGAAGAGATCGCTTATCTTTGGTCCAAAGGTGCTTTTTCCAGAAGGCAACTGGACTGCCTTGTTTTTTCCTTTGAAAACATTTCACTTCTCATCCAAGAAGCTTCTTCAATTCTAACTGTTCAGTTCAGTTCTCACTTCTGTGGTTAGAACTGAAGAAGCATCTTGGATAAGAAGTGAAATATTTTCAAAGGAAAAAAACAAGAAAGTCCAGTTGCCTTTTGGAAAAAGCACCTTTGGGTCAACCATGACCTGGATGATTGCGAATCTTCATAGACATGACTTATCTTTGCGTAAGAAGAGTTAAACCCACTACGCTATTTTGTCATGAATCACAACAGGATCTGCATCATAGGACAAAACACACTAAACAACAGTAATTTGGGATTCAATTATGGTCAAAAGTCAAGGACTACCTGTAACTGACATTTTTTTCAATCAAAACTGGGCAAAACCACGGTGTAAGTATGAAGATGTCAACCTGTTCAAGGAAAACATTCAAACTAAATGCCGTTTGCAAACCAATAGAGAAATTCTGTCTTGACAAGTTCTGATATCAACCATATTGATCAAACTAATATGAAGTTTGAACTTTGTATTTGTGGCCTTGTTCACACCCTAAGCATTTCTACAGTGTTTAACTTCAAAAAAAGTGTTAAAATATTTTAAAATCTGATATTTTGATAGTGAATTAATTTTTTTAGAAAATACAAATTGAAATACTGCTTTAAATACAAATATTTATATTGACTTGTAATCATATTGTTCAAGCAGAAGAAATATATTTCCTGTACTAAAGTGAGTTATGCAAATGATTCCTGTCACATGGCAGGGAAATCAGGAGATTCCGGCAGTTCAAATGAGTATAAAGATATATTGCAGGCTTAAACTCTCGAGAAGAATATGAGCTACTAACGGTCAAAGCAAATTGGAGGTAGATAAGAGTCAATGCAATGAAGGTGGGCTTAGATCTCTTATGGGTATTCAGAGACTTATGACTAATGACATCTTTGACCCTTCTCTCAGACTCAGCCTACAGTTACTTTTCCTTTGATTAGAGAAATATAGATCAATGATGACATCTTGTCCAAAAAAATGAACATTGGGTACATAAGTTTCATTTCTGAATAGTACACGCCAAACATTGTGTTCTATAAAATAAATAGGTCTGTGTTATATTTATCCTTGCTATAATCATAATTATTTCTAAGATAATAGCATTTATTTTTGTAAACTTGATAGAACTTTTCATAAAATGCTGTTATGGATAACAGAAAATCAAATATATTAATTTATATCCAGATGGGGATAGGTAAGGTAATTTGGCATGGCTTATTAATGAATAATAAAAGTGAGAGCCAGAAAAGCTTTAAATAGATCACTTAAGACATCAGCATTAAGTATTAACAAGAACTGAAGACATTTGAACACATGAACTGAATACTTTATGATGAACAACCCAATACATTTGATAACAGAAATGTGATAATAGAAAATTTTGATAATAGATAAAAGTATTAGGTAATACTTTTTTATATCCTCAGGAGGAAAACTGCTCTCTATAATTTAATTTTAGAGAGAATACTGACGTCTTGGATATTTTATTTATTTAGCAAATTTATACAGTGCCTCATCTCACAAAATGTGATTTTTGCCCCTTATAAATGTAACAACAATTAAAACTATAAACAATTCAGGACACATCAACCAAAAATAAAAGCGAAAATAAAAAAAATAAAGATATGAGAAACATGAAAATCCCAAAGTTTTCTCCATAATAGAAGAAGAACAGTGCCTTAACTTCATACAAATGATCCTTGGAGGAAAAAAACTCAGTTTCAGGGTTTTCTGAAAGGCTAGCAGGTATGGGGCTAATCCCTACCTTAGGGGGGAATGATGTCCCAGAGGTTGGGGGCACAGAAGAAAAAGCGCATGTCCTGGATCCCCAACAGATAGTACTCCTTAAGAGGCGGGACTTAAAGCTTAACTCTTCTACTTGACCTGAAATATTTCCCTTAATATTTCCCTTAAATAATCTAGTTCCAAGCCACATAAAATTTTAAACTTCAAATTGGTGCCTTGAATTGCACCCAGAATCAAACCATCAGCCAATGCAACTTGAAGAACAGAGCAGGAGTGAAATTCAAAATTTTTCCTGACCGGCTCTGTGGACTTGGCTGTGGGTGTGGCTTGGTATAATAGTAATAGCAACCAGGGGCGATTGGGGTGATTTTTTACCTATTCAAATCGTCCCTACCACATCTCCTGAGGTGGGCCAAGGTGGTTGAATTTCACCCCTGGAGCAGAGTAATGTGTGCTATGCTAGGGAGCACATAATTGTCTATATAGTTGTATTCTCACCATTGAACTTTCTGGATGCTCTTTAGGAGTAGCCACTTATAGAGTGCGCTATAGTAATCCATTATAGTAATCCATTATGGAGATGACCAGGGCATGAATGACAGTGAGTGACTGTCTTATGGTCCAAGAAGGATGCAGTTGGCACACAGCATGAAGCACTTCAAAGGTCTGCCTAGTCACTACTTACTGCTTCTCAAGCAGGAGTTATGAATTTGGGGGTGGAGAACCCAGGTTGTGCACAGTCTATCTAGGGGTAACACAACTCCATCTAGTATCAAAGATGTTAAAACTCCAATCCAGAAGGCCCTAAAATCTAGAGCTACTCTGTCTTGTCAGGATTCAGCTGAAGCCTATTGTTCCTCATCCAGACCATCATAATTGGTGGACACTGTGACAAGATATCATAATTTGCCATGGGCAGAGATGTATAAGTTGGTATCATCAGTACACTGATCGAACTTCACTCATCCAGTGGCTCCTTATAGATGTTACATAGAGAGTATTGAACCCTGCAGAAGCCCACATAGTAGGGCTGATGATTGGCCTCATAGAAAGAAAGTGAATCAGTACTATGCTGCCCACTCCCTACTCACTGAGTGCGGTATCTGCCATCCCGCATCTGATGGGCGGCTCATGATAGGGAGCGAAGGGAAGAGAAACGACAGGAAGCGAGCTTTCCTCTTGATGAGCGCGCCTCGAATGTCTTGGCACATGCTCTTTTATTGTGCTTTTTTACAAGAAAATGATTTAATCAAAGCTCAAGTCAAACATGGTAATCTCATCAGGATGTACATGTTTACAAAGCTGCATACCGGACAGATTATTTACAATGTGGATAAGCTTATTAACAACCGTCTAGCTCCTTGTCCCTTGTACGTGCCTTGCAAAGGTCACTGAAGAGACAGAAGTGAATGATTACACGTGAATGATACAATGTTGCAAACACATGAATGATACATTGTTGCAATGATACATAGTTGCAAACACATGAATGATACATAGTTACAACAACTGAGCCCATTCATGGTTGATGATATCAAAAGCTGCTGAGAAGTTAAGAAGAACAAGGACAGACATATTACCCTTGTCCCTCTTCCTAATGGAAATCCTTCAAAAAGGCAATCCATGCTGTCTGCCCCATAGTGCTACAATTAATAGAATAAGCATGTATTATTGCCATTCACATTTCAGTACCACTGAGAGGTAAACTCTGATTAAAAGACCGTGAATGTTGTTTACTTATGTATCCACTCCTATAACAAAGAGTCTTGACTGTACATTTCCATTTTCCATACACCTTACACAGGGACAGATTAAAAAATAGGGGTTTTATATGATGTTATTTGACTAGCTTTCAAATAGGACTGCTACCTTCAACTGAGATTGTTCCTTATAACATTTGTCATCTCATGGTTGCTTTGTCAAACTACGCTCCATCATTTTTTTTTTCACCACCTTCTCTCCTTAGGTTGATGGAATATTATGCTTGGCTGACATTCTTACAGATAGTATACATTCCCAAGCTACTCATGCTGAAGCAGCTGCAGTAATAGCCCAGATCACATCTCCTCAGCTCACTTTCACTCAGCATCTCAACAGCTTTCTGGAAAACATGGAAGAAATTGTCAGCGGGCTTCTCCGTATGTATATCCATGAAAACTTCATGTTTGAATGTTGTTAAGGTGCAGAAGGCTTTGGAAATTTTTAGACTAATTACCACATGCTATGTGTGATATGTTAATCGTGTAATTGTTCTTTCAACTCACATCATTTTTCTCGCTTTTTTATTCCCTCCCCTTCCTATTCTAGGTCAGTTAATGGAGTTTAAACATGCAATTGAGTTAAACATGCTTGTGATAAACACATGTCTATCATCTGATAAAAGCAAAAAGTTAAAAATAATAAATTAAAAAGAAAACAACAAGAAGAAAAAACCCTCAAAAGGCCTTTTTCTGCTGTCAGTTTTCTATATTTTTGTTTTAGAGAGCCTCTCTCAACTGACATGCTGATCTTAGCAGGAATATTTCTACTGATTGGGAGAATTTTCAAATATTCAGATCTCAGATTGCTTAGGAAAGGGGTGAAGAACTGTTTTTAATCAAAGTCCTTATTTCATTGTTCCTTAGCTTCTATCTTAACAGAATAACAGAGTTGGAAGAGACCTTGGAGCAGGGGTTGGATTCTATCAGTTCGCAGCTATTCACTAGAACCAGTTGTTAACATTCTAAGCAGTTCGGAGAACCGGTTGTTAGAAGAAATTACTGGCCTAATCCTGTAAGGAAGGCAGGAATGAAACATTCTGGGGTTGCTTAAAGAAACTGCCTCTCTGTTAACCCTTATTATATTCTTGGCAGGACTAGACTTCCTGTCTCAGGATCTTCTCTGGAGTTTTTCCCCCCTCCTTTGCTGGTACTTTGTGTTGTGTCCGTCAGAAATGATGCCAGGAATCGGTGACTTGTGCATTAGCTCTTTATTGGGTACAGGAACCGAACTGGGGTGAAAGGCAAACTTTGCGGCTTTTTATTTCCAAGCCGCGGCAGCCGCAGCCAATGGCACCGCTTTGAATCTCCCGCGATTCGAATGGACCAATCGCGGGAGATTCTCAGCGAGCCAATTGGTGCGGCTCGCCAAGCCAATCAGAGTGCCCCACGCTTTGGCCATCAGGCTTAATCGGGGTGACTATGGGGGTCTCCCACCGGGTGTGGTCTATGGGTTGTAGGACCCCTTGCTTGACGAGCTTGTCAATTTGCTCGTTAATCTTCGGTTTAAGCGCGAATGGTACCCGCCTTGGTTTTAGGCGTTTTGGGGGGACATTTGGGTCTAGGCTGAATGATATAGGGGGCCCTCGGTACTTGACTAGGTTTCCGTCGAACACCTCTTGGAATTCCCGGGCTAGTTGTCGTCGGCGATGTGGTCGATGCCCGTGACTGCGATGCCGAGCAGTGTGAATCATTGGAGTCCTAGTAGGCTTGGGCAGTCATGATCGACGATGGTCAAGGGAAGTCTTTCGGTGTGCCCTTTGTAGGTTACCTTGAACTGTCCGGTTCCGACTACAGGGATGCGGTTCTCTGGTAGTCTTTCACGATTAGTCTCTGGTTGTCTAGGCCTTTTCTCTGGATGGTAGGCACCAAGTGTTTTATTTCTTGCCATGCTACCATGGAGAGGTAGGACCCGGAGTCCACCTCCATTTTACATGGCTCGCCTTCGATGCCTACCTCCACGTAGACCTTCCGGGCGTCGTTGGTTGTGGTGTGGCCGATGGTGACCATCTGATGGGTCTCCTCTCTTCTCCGGGTCTCGCCGCCTCGTAGGGATCGTCCGTTCTGGTCCCATCAGTTGTCAGCGGGGCGATCTCTGGTCCGGGGTGGTGTGCTCTCTCATCTCCGTTCACTCTGGTCCCATCGTGTAGGGCTGCGGTTCTTTTTGAGACGGCAGACGCGGGCGATGTGTCCCTTCTTGTCGCAATGCCGGCAGATTGAATCGAAGAACCGGCATTCGGACCTGGTCGCCTCCGCAACCGGCACAGGTGGTCCTCGACTTACGACCCTGCCGGTTCCGTGGGTCGTGGCCTGCCTGGAGACGGTGGATTTCCTCCTCCTCGTCGGAAGTGCCCGATGCTGAGTGGACGTCGCCCTGGTGGGTGGTCGTCTCAGGTTGGGCCTCGGTCGACCTTGCAGGGTGGTTGTTCCCGCTGCGGTCCCCGGCATTCGGTCTGCGCATGTAGTCGGTGGATTTTCGGGTAGCTTCAGCTGCTGTGGCTTCGGTGAGGGTATCGGCGAGGGCGATGTTGCCCTTGGCCATCAGCCGACTCTGGAGGACGGGGTCCCAAAGGCCGAGCACGATTCGGTCTCGCAGGGCTTCGTCCATGTTGGCAAATTCGCACAGCCCCCCTAGGCGCTGTAGTTCTGCGACGAAGTCACTGAAGCTCTCATCCGACCGTTGGTCCCGACGGTAGAACTAGTGTCATCGGATGAGGATGGGCACCGCTGGAGCGTAGTGTTGCTGGAGTATTGGCTCGAGGTCGTCCCAGTCCATCGTGGTCACATCGGCGGGTTTGGCTAGCGCTTTGGCCATCTTAAACACTGCGGGCCCGCAGTGGGTTAGGAATATGGCTCGCTTCTTCGGGCCGGTGGCGTCCTTCAGGTCGGTGCATTCGAGGAACATGCAGAATCTGTCTGAGTACGATTCCCAGTCCTCGCTGGCAGGGTTGAAGGGTGCGGGTGGCGCGATGTTTGCCATCTTGGAGTTTTGTCTGGCTTCCGTCGGACACGTGCTTCGGTTCAGGATCAGAATCCCACCTTCGTCGCCAGTGTTGTGTCCGTCGGAAATGATGCCAGGAGTCGGTGACTTGTGCATTAGCTCTTTATTGGGTACAGGAACCGAACTGGGGCTAAAGGCAAACTTCGCGGCTTTTTATTTCCAAGCTGCGGTGGCCGCGGCCAATGGCACCACTTTGAATCTCCCGCGATTCGAATGGACCAATTGCGGGAGATTCTCAGCGAGCCAATCGGTGCGGCTTGCCTAGCCAATCAGAGTGCCCCGCGCTTTGGCCAATCAAAGGGCAGGGATCTCAAGAATGCAAATGAGGGGACAGAACACTTTGCTTGTGTGGAGTGACCATTCAAAGTTACAATGGCACTGAAAAAAGTGACTTATGACCATTTTTCACACTTACAACTGTTGCAGTATTCCCACAGTCATGAGATGCCAGGCGAAGAGATGCGTGCCTCGCTGTGAGTAATATTGAGTTGGCCATGCCCAGCCAATAACATGACCACCAAGCCACACCCACCAACAGAACCAGTTGTTAAAAAAATTGAATCCCACCCCTGGCTTGGAGGTCCAACTCCCAGCTCAAGCAGGAAACTCTTATACCATTCCAGTGGCTGTCCAGTCTCTTCTTAAAAGCTTCCAGTGATGGAGCATCCACAACTTCTGAAGACAAGCCCTTCCACTGTAAAATTGTTCTCACCATTAGGAAACCATTAGGTTGCTTCTCTCCTTGACTAGTTCTGTCCATTGTTTCTTATCTTGCCTTCTGATGCTTTGGAAAATAGATTTATTTATTTTATTTATTTATTTGATTTGTCAATTGCTTACAAGATAATAGGTATAAGTATATACATAGTTATGAATACATGAAATGGGTACATATAAGAAAAATAAAAGAAACAATAGGACAGGGATGGTAGGCACATTGGTGCGCTTATGCACGCCCCCTACAGATTAGGAAAGGGGTGAGGTCAATAGTAGACAGTCTAAGGTTAAAGTTTTTGGGGTTGGGGGAAGAGACTACAGAGTCAGGTAGAGTATTCCAGACATTGACCACTCTGTTGCTGAAGTCGTATTTCCTGCAATCAAGTTTGGTGCGGTTAACCCTGAGTTTGTATCTATTGTGTGCTCTTGTGTTGTTATGGTTGAAGCTGAAGTATTCATTGACAAGTAGGACATTGCAATGTATGATTTTATATCCCATACTTAGATCAGACCGAAAACGGCATAATTCAAGGTTTTCTAGGTCTAGAATTTCGAGTCTGGTGGCATAAGGTATTCTACAACGAGTAGAGGAGTAGAGAACTCTTCTTCTGAAATATTTCTGGACTTTCTCAACTGTGCTAATATCAGATACGTAACGTGGGTTCCAGACCGATGAGTTGTATTCGAGTATTGGTCTAGCAAATGTTTTGTATGCTCCAGTTAGTAGTGTGAAATTACCAGAGAAAAAGCTACGTAGGATTAGGTTAACAACTCTTAATGCCTTTTTCGCTCTGTAGTTACAGTGGGCCCTAGCACTTAGATCATTAGAGATGAATATTCCAAAGTCCTTTACAGAGCTTGGATCATCAACAAGATCTTGACTATTCAGCTTGTATTTTATTTTCTGATTTTTTTTGCCAATATGTAAGACAGAGATTTATTTGTTGAGATTTGAAGTTGCCGTTTGTTTGACCATTCTGATACATAGTCAAGATCTTTTTGAAGGGTAGCAGTATTGAAAAGCTTTACATCATCAGCGAAAAAACTATAGTTGCTCTTAATATGATCACAGAGGTCATTTACGTAGAGTATGAAGAGAGTTGGTCCTAGAACACTGCCTTGGGGGACACCACTGCTGACAAGTACAGAATTTGATAGGACGCTCCCAATTTTGACCATTTGTTGTCTGTTCGACAGGAATGCTTCTACCCAGTTATGCAGTTGTCCAGAGATACCATAAGTGTTGTGTATGTACCATAGTTAATAAAGTATGAGCTTGAGATAAAGTGCAGGGTTCTGGCCCTGCACTTCTGATTGGCTGTTAGGTGGCCAGATCGGATTGGTTAGTTCTTAGGAATCCGATTAGCCCTTAACAGAGGATTATTATTGGTAAAAAGAGCTAGCGTTCATAGCTTGCTATTGGACAATTCTCACAAGGGTTGCCTATATAAGGCAGAGTTCACTGTTGTTGTTTTTGAGAAGTCACTATGCAATAAAGAGCTGAAAGTTCACATTCAGAGGCTGTCTCCATTTACTCCGACCCATGTCCAAGTACTTAACAATAAGATTTTAGTTTTAGGAGTAGTTTGTCATGTACCACTGAATCAAAGGCTTTACAGAAGTCTATGTAGATTGTGTTGATTGCTTTGCCCTGATCAAGTTGTGTAGTCCATATATTTTTGCAGTGTAAGAGTTGCAGATTACAGGATAGTTTTTCCTGAAACCAGATTGTTTATTGGAGAGTAGGTTGTTGGTTAATAATTGATTCCATGACTTTACAGGTGACGCAGCATAAGGAGATTGGTCTGTAATTTTCAACTAGGCTGGGGTCTCCCTTTTTGAAGATGGGGATGACCGTGGCTTGTGACCATAGGTTAGGCAAGGACCGGATGGCAGTGGATAGCTTTTTTAAGAAGTAGGCACATATTCCATCCGGTCCAATAGATAGAGATGGTTTTAGATTGCATAGTGCTTTTTCAACATTGTCTTCTGTAAAATCAATATGTATTAGATCATTGTAGTTATCTGTGGTTCGGCTAGGAAATACTGGGCATGATCCATTGCTGTTTACAAATACTGAGCTGAAGAATGTGTTAAAGATGTTAGCTTTAATGGTGTCATCGTTGCAGTCTTTACTATTAGGTCCTATCAGGGGTAGGATGGACCTTGAGTCTTTTAGTTTGTTGTTTACAAAATTGTAAAAAGCGCGGGTAAAATTGGTGAATAGAAGGTTTTCCTCTTGTTTAATGTGATACTTGGTGCATTCAGTCTTTATCTGGTGGCATAAATTTTTGTATCGGCTTTTGAAATTGGCAACGTGACCAGATTTGTTTTTCTGCCAGAGTGATCTCTTTTTGGATTGAAGTTTCCTTATTGTTATGGATAATCTGTTTTTTTTTGGGGGGGGGGAGTTGTTGGCACATATAGTTTGATGACTCTTTTCACTTCAAGTAAGAATATGTTGTAATGGTCTTCAACAGTATTGCATCCAGTGAATAGAGATTGCCAATCAAGGGATGAGAGATCGTTGCCTATAAGATCATAGTTGCCTTTTTTGAAGTTATAATTGGGAATTACATCATTGTGATTTTTGTGTGAGCGTATGTTGAGACAAAAGTCAATCATATTGTGGTCACTGCTGGAAAAGGGTTCTTTAGTTTGTATTCCGTAAATTAAATTCAAACTATTGCAGAAGATGAGATCAAAGCAGTTGTTTAGTCTAGTGTTGTTGGTTACTAGTCGTTCCAGTCCCAGATTTGTAACAGCATTGTAGAAGGTTGCGTGTATGGGTTCAGTTGTACATTCATTTAGAGTCCAGTCAATATGAGGTAGATTGAAGTCACCAAAAAAGATAAAAGCGTGTGGGCAGGATGCTGCCCATGTTAGTAATGTATTTAGCTTGTTTACATGTTGACCCTGTCTTCTTTGTGGCAGCCCCTCAAATTTTGGAACACTGTTATTGTGTTGCTCCTAGTCTTTCTTTTCACTAGACTATACATACACAGTGTATCTTTAGCTGTGATGCCTCTTTCTTAGAGATACTGGAATCAGAGCAAAAATGATATGATGCCTCTTTCTTTCTTTCTTTCTTTCTTTCTTTCTTTCTTTCTTTCTTTCTTTCTTTCTTTCTTTCTTTCTTTCTTTCTTCCTTCCTTCCTTCCTTCCTTCCTTCCTTCCTTCCTTCCTTCCTTCCTTCCTATAGTGTTTCATATACTCCTATAGGTATTCCAAATATAATAATATGGATAATATCTCCACCCATTATCTTTTTGGTTATCATATTGATGTTTTCTAGCTGTATTCATTTTTCATTGTTTATTTTATTGTACCATTATTTTACCTTTGTTTACACTCCTTTTGTTGACTTTCTTTTTATTATTGTAAGCCACCTAGAGTAGCCCCATGGTGTGATAGGTGGCAAATAAATTAAACAAATAATAGTTTCCAATTAAATAAGAAGCCCTATCCAGGATTCAAACAGTAGAAATGGTCACGGTGTAAATCACCTGAGATAAGGTACTCTTGGTGTTGGCATCCCAATTATGAGATTGTGTTCTTAAGAAGGCCCAACTGACCCCCATGAAATAAAGATTTAGATGAGAAGCACAGTGTAGCTTTGAAGATCTAAGTTGGTGCTGGAACTCACTTTGAAGACCTTTATTTTTTTCTGTTAAAACTGGTTGGAAACAGATTGTATGTACAGTACATTAAGTCCAAAGTCACTTTTTCTTCTGTGGAAAGCTTGCCCAATGTTTGGATTTTAACACTACATCAGCCACCCACATGCTTTGCAAGCTCCCCTTTTTCTCTCTCAAAATAATGGAGTTTCAAAATTGGAGGAAATGAAATTATATGATTGTTACAAGTGAAATTGGGAGGTTAGATCTTTTTTTCTCATGTTGGACATTAGTTTCTGATCTCAAATGAATTTAAATCATTTCAATTCCTCTTGGCTTCTAGATATCCTCTATAGCAGGGGTGTCAAACTGGTGGCCCCTGGGCCGAATGCATCACATGCAGGCCACACCCACCTCAGTTTGGCAAAGGGAAAAAAAGAAATGATATGTCAAATGACAGCAACTGGACACCTGTGTTCTATAGTGTTGCAGTCTGTATCACATAAATGTTATTAAGGATGCCACCACAAAATTGGTGGCACACTTTCTGGCAAAAATTGCCATCCAGTGGATACTTCCTGTCTATAGACAGGAAGAAGGTTTCAGTTTTGTTTGCTTATGTTAAAGGCCACATTTTACCTGGGGGAAAAAAAACCCTGCTGAAATATAGATGAAATCAACAGGAATGAAAATATTGTTATTTAAAAAATATTTTTTTATTTATGCCCAAATTTAAAATACAAAATAGAAGAAAAATAATCAAATACAAAAAAACAACCAAGCAACATATAGAAAATAATAATAATAATAAGTATACAACAACAAATAACAAATATATTAACATTAAAATGTCCCACCCATTAAATATTAAAATTTCCAGCATCCTGGTGAAATGCTGAAAAAAATAACTGAAATACCTCATGGATTCAGATAATCAGAGTTGGAAGGGACCTTGCAGATCATCTAGTCCAACCCCCCACCCAAGCGGGAGACCCTACACCATTTCTGACAAATGGCAGTCCAATCTCTTCTTGAAAGTCTCAAGTGATGGTGCTTCCACAACTTTCAAGGGCAAGCTGTTCCATTGGTTGATTGTTCTCACTGTCAGAAAGTTTCTCCTTATTTCCAGGTTAAATCTCTCCTTGTTCAGTTTCCATCCATTATTCCTTGTCTGGCCTACAGGTGCTTTAGAAAACAGCTTGACCCCTTCCTCCCTGGGGCAGCCCTTCAGATATTGGAAGACCGCTATCATGTCTCCCCTGGTCCTTCTCTTTACTAGACTAGCCAAGCCCAGTTCCTCCAACCATTCGTTGTATGTTTCAGCCTCCAGTCCCCTAATCATCCTGGTTGATCTTCTTTGTACTTTTTCTGCAGTCTCAACATCTTTTTTATGATGTGGTGAACAAAACTGGATGCAGTACTATAGGTGTGGTCTTACTAAGGCTATATAGAGTGGTATTAGTACTTCCCTTGATCTTGATTGTATCCCTCTGTTAATACAATTTAGGATTGCATTAGTGCTTTTTTTTGCTGCTGCTGCATACTGCTGGCTCATATTTAGCTGATTGTCCACTAAGACTCCAAGATCCCTCTCACAGTTACTGCTATTGAGCCTGGTTTCACCCAGTCTATACGTGTACTTTTGGTTTTTCTTGCCTCAGTGTAGGACTTTACTTTTCTCTACATTGAATTTCATTTTGTTAGATATGGCCCAGTGTTCTAGTCTGTCAAGATCCATCTGGATCTCGAGCCTATCTTCTTGGGTGTTAGCTATTCCTGCCAGCTTAGTATCATCTGCAAATTTGGTAAGTTCCCCTTCTCTTCCCTCATCTAAATCATTCATGAAGATATTGAAGAGTACTGGGCCTAAGACAGAACCTTGTGGCACCCCACTGCTTACTTCCCTCCATGTAGACTTAGACCAATTAAGGACTACTCATTGAGTATGGTTTGCCAGCCAGTTGCGAATCCATCTAGTGTTGGTGCTATCTACTCCACTTTTTTTTCTAGCTTACTAAGAAGTAGGTTGTGGTCTACTTTGTTGAACGCCTTGCTGAAATCTAAATATATTCTCCCCATTGCATAGCAGTTCTACAAGTAGCTATAGACTATCCCTGTCTATATTTATTAAGAATGCTATGCTAAAAAGATCTCATCAATGTGGAAATTTAGGGCCTATCAATCAAGCTGAATCACCATTTATTTATGATAAAAAGAAATAGGTAATAGGTAACCCCAAAGGCTTTTACCTGAAATGTTTTACTTGAGGAAAAAAAACCTTTACCAAAATATAGAAGAAATAATCAGGGAAGAAAATAATGTTGAAGTTGCTTAAGAAGTTCCACAAAGCATCCTAATTGTTCATCTGTCTTTATATTTCAAACTAGGAAAACAGTCATGGCTTAAGCACCTGACTTACTATCATGTTGGATCAGGAGGTTCTGCTATTAGAATTATGATTAAGAAGTAGAGAGTTATCTGTTGTTAGCATTAAAGCATCTGCTTTAGACATTCAGGTCCAGCTATACCTAAGCATATTTAGAAAGAAGAGACTGCAATAGGGAATCTTTCCTCTAATAAATCTTTAATTTCTCTATAATATTTATAGCTGAGTAATTTAATTACTGTTCTTATTTACTTATTCCCAGAACCACAGACAAATCAAATTGCTGGGTGAGTCAGACCTTAGTTAAAATAGATGTGTACAGAAATTAAAAGACACTTAGAAAATTATAATAACAACTCTGTCTGCAGCATTTTAAGAGGTTTTAAGCAGGAAGGGAAAAGTTGTATAGCACAGCCTTAGATCAAATATATAGCTGTAATGACAGCAAGATACACTGCAAAGTTATATATTTTTGTGAATCAGTTGGTTTTATTTATCTGTGCATTCAGTTACATTTTATCTATAGCAACCAAAATCTATATCTACAACCAGACTCTATGCTACAACCATATTTGTATCATGCATTTTTATTTGAAATGAACAGCTGTTCAAGGATCTTCATTCCCATCTATAAAATGTTTTAAAACATGCAAGGGAACAAAACATATAAGGAAACTAATCAAGGAGAGAACCAACCTAGAATTAAGGAAAAATTTTCTGACAGAACTATTAATCAATGGCCTCCAGACATTGTGAGTCACTGGAGGCTTTTAGGAAGAGAATGGACAACCATTTTTCTGAAATGGTATAGGGTTTATTGCTTGAGTGGGGTTTGGACTAGAAGCTCTCAAAAGTTCCTTCTAACTCTGACTGTTATTCTGTTAAATAAACGAACTGGTTTTAATTTAATATTTTAATTGGGTTTTCTAATGCCTAGAACTGTGCCAAGAGGCTGCCTCAGGGGAAGTTTTCCTATTGGCTTCAGCTGCACTTGCCAATATTACATTTTTGGACTCAAAGGCCTGTGAGAGGTTGCTTCAGCTGGATGCAATGAAGATTCTTATTGCAGCTTGTTCTGACAAACAGAAAGTAGATAGTCCCTATTCTCGAGATCAGGTAAGCATATTTAATGTTTGTCCAGACAACTTAACATGAATGGCTGTCATAGTATAAGGAATATAAATATATATATGTGTGGGAAAGAGTCTAGAATACTCCTGATTTAATGGATCTTGGTGTAGCTGACTTTGGATTTAATAGACAAAACCTTCTGAACACCCAAAATTTGAAACAACAGCTTCACCTTGTTGTCCTATTCATTAACTTATCATTAAGATCTGTTTACTGCTGATGTCCTCAGAGTTTGGAATTCTCTTTCATGGCTTTTTCTTCTTATTGTAGCATTTATTAAAGATGTTCTCATACAAAGCCAGCTTTGTGGGGTAACAGCTTCACTTTTGATGATGTAATAGCTTTAATAACCATTCTGGAAATCTATTTAGAGGTAAGCAGCTTTAAATAATGCCATGATGCTATTAGTTTGAAAGGTTATGGCCTAGGAAAGAAAATAAACCAACTTAAGAATAATTAAAATAATATTAGTTTTCATCCTTATTGGGAGTAAGATATAGGAGAAATTCCCAGTAAGGATCAAACTGATAATATGACGCCTCTTGGTGGTCAGTGTAACCAAAAATATGGCATATATGCTGTGCAAAAATTTAAGAAATTTCTCTTTCTTCTAAGTCCCCTTTGTAAATTCATGTAAACCCTGCTCACAATGGTACCACATAGAATAATATGTGGAATAATATGTGGTACAATGGTACCACATAGAATAATATGTGGAATAATCTGTTCTGTAAGAAAGTGGAGTGTATATATGATTCTGGTAGCCTTTATTGCTAACAATATTTTTAAATAGAAAATGTTCTCTTTGATTAACCAAATCGCCCCATTCAGTAAAATGGATGAATTGGCTATGCCAAGCTACAAATATACTGTAAATTAGGAATGATTAAAAGAGCAAGGAGATAGAAATGACATTTTTATCCAATGAGTCATCATGCCAAAAATGGAAGAGGCATAATTTAATTGAGACCAGAAGTTATTCAGTATTTCTCAAAAATAGTGCTGGTCCTGCAAAGATGATAAATAAATACAAAACATTTTTCTAAAAGAAAATACACTATTTTGGTTTTGCTCCTTTTGTTACATCATTGCTGGCTGTGTTAAAATCTCAAAAAAAAATCATATTAATTTCAGGTAGCACTTTATGATGGTTAAATCAGATGGCTAACTTCTCACTTTAACCCAGAGGCAAAAAATATTTGGATTTAAATTAATTTTACATATGTTTCTTTGCTTTTTCTTTCTAAACTGTTCTCCCTTGCATTTATTCATTTATTATAGCATTTAAAACTTTGAGGTATTAAAACTCAAGCACTCTGTATCAGAACCTAGTTTTCTATCACAATTCCATGAAGGATAATCCCAAATGCCAACCAGAAGGAAAACCTGCTAGTCTTCTAAAAATCTGCTAATGTTTGACCTGTTAAAGAAAAAAAATCCATAATAATAAAAAATTCCCTTGAAATGCTATTTTGTATATTTATTTTTATTGTTCAGACTTACTTAGTAAGCTGTTACTATATAGGCAGAGTTTTGTCTTCCAAGCTGGCTGCATGACACCCAGATGTTTCATTACAAAATTAGGTAATATCTTCAGCAGGATGGTTTGGGGGTGAAGTGTCTTTATATAGGTCCTGGGTGTCTTTATATAGGTCCTGGGTGGCTGGTTGATTTGGTGACTGGTTGAATCACAGGGCTGATTTAATCACAAGACCAACTGAATCACAAGGCTGGTTGATTCACAAGACTGGTTCTGGTCTTGTGACTTTTTGACTGGTTATTGTGACATGCGAAATTCAGCTAGTGCAGCTCATTGATTAGGGGTTCAGATGGTCTGCTTCCTAATTGGTTCATATGCTGGTTCTGAGACAGTCTTGTAAATCAACCAGCCTTGTGATTCAGTCATGTGATTCAATAGCACTGTGATTTGTCTAACCAATCACCCAGAACTTATAAAAACAAACAAGGCACTTCATGGAGCCAGGAACCAAGCAGCAACCTAGGAAGGACAAATCTACAATTTGAGCTACAAACTGTTTCTATTTCTGATTCGGGTCCTACAACAGAATTATTACATTAAATACCCTTCATCCAAGTACAGATGGAATTCCTTTCTATCAGCAGTCAACTTGATAGTGATGAGTTATTGTTCAAAGACATCTGAAGTCCACAGGTTCCCCAACCTTGGATGAAGTGAAGTCAATTAATTTCTATGGGCCCTTATACAGACCTGAAACTAGGACAATACCTTGAATGAAGCCATTATTTCAAGCTGCTTGTTCAAGCAAGATATACCTCCTACTCCTAGTAAAAAGAAGTAACTGCAGTTCTTCCTTAGCATTGCTTTTTCCACCTCTTATAAGCAATCCATTACCCAAGAGAACTATATGCAGAAGCCCTTTCTGTTATGAACTAATAAAAACGCTTAAATAAAGTTTATCAAAGCTTAAAGAAAAAGCAGGGTTCTAATCCTGCACTTCTGATTGGCCGAGGATAGCGATATCGGATTGGTCCGTTCTGGGGAATCTGATTGGCTGTTGACGAGCCACTCTCATTGGTCCAAGGGTTTAATGCTTCCATGTTCTCATTGGTTAATAGGTCAGCAGCCTGCTCTATAAAAGGGCTGCTGCTGCCCCAGGTTTTTGCTCTGTTCACGATGGTTAATAAGGAGTTGAAGTTCACTACCTCGTCTCCGTTCCTTGCACCCATGCGCAGAACTTAACACTTTCTTTTTATTGAAACTGTCAGCTGATACTTTAATGTCACCTGAAGTGTTTTGTCAGAATCATGTTACTTCTTCAATATTGCTTCTCCTTGGTAAGATGGATAGTGGCTCCTGTGCTCAGTAAGTAGAATTGCAGTTGGGTAGGAAACAATTATTTTCTATTTCATATACTAAATCATTTTGTGGATTTCTGCATGATGGTGTGTGTGTGTTTGAGAAAGAGGGAGGGAGGGAGGGAGAGAGAGAGAGAGAGAATATGGTGCTGGGTTTTCCCTGGGTTTTCCATAAATTTTTTTATTCATATAAGAGTCAGCATATTGATTAACAATCCCTTATTTATTTCAGCTCTCAATATATATGGCATCTGGAGACTTAAGAGCTTGAATTGTATCCAGAAACAATTCTTTTTTCTTTTTCTTTTTTGCTTAGTTTTGTTTTGCAAACGTCACTGCATGGCTGAAGTTCTTTTTTTGTTATTTCTCTTGAATGCTTTGCATAATAATATATCCTGGCATGTGTGACAGTCATTTACAAAGTGACTGGCCTTGCATTTAAAGAACAACTTTAGCAGCAGAGTAAGAAATGAAGTAATCAGTTTGTCTCTGTTAACAAAGCTGAAGATGATGAATTGTGTAATTACATTTCTGAAAAATACTTAAGAAATTAAAAAGTGGCACACTAGTTCATAATGGGTATAAAAATAAATGTAGGAAAGAGTTTGGAAACTTGGCTTTTACCAAACCTAGCAATGTAGAATCAACCTTTTTATCCTAATTAATGTGGCACATCAGTTGTTTAGATGCAATCAATTGTTTTGTTTACAAACATGTAAGAAGCTTCCAGACATAAGAATGGACTCTTCATTTTTTTCACATTTTCATATACATGAATGCATACATGCAGTTTCACAGAGGACTCTTCAAAGAATAATAAAGTAGAATTTGATTATTTTATCCTTAGATATCTTTAGTGATCTTGGAGAATGTTGTGAATGAATAATGCCAAATAAAGTTATCTTGAGCTTGAAGTCAAGTGCAGGGTTCTGGCCCTGCACTTCTGATTGGCTGTTAGTGGCAGGATCGGATTGGTCCATTCAGGAGCATCTGATTGGCCATTAACAGGCCATTCTCATTGGTTAACGGAGCTAGCGCTCCAGGATTGCTGTTGGTTGAATAGTTAACAAGTTGCCTATATAAGGAAGGCTATAGCAGCCATCCAGTTTGAGCTGTCACACCATATAAATAAAGAGTTTGAAGTTCACTGTTTCTACTGGCTCGTCTCCATTATTCGCACCCATGCTCCAGATTTAACACTGGCGACGAGGGTGGGATTGGATGACATCAGAGCCAACGACGAAGACAACTAAACATGTGGCTGAAGCGCACAATGGCGGAACATGTCCGGTGGCGCAGTACCACCTGCTCCGATCCAGCTCAAGAGGACTGGGAGTCCTACATGGACCGTTTCCAAATGTTTTTGGAAACGAATAATCTGAAGGATGCCACAACCAGGAAGAAATGGGCGGCATTCCTAATGCACTGCAGCCCAACGGTATTCAAAATGGCTAAGGCATTAGCGAAACCGGCTGAAGTGAAGGCCATGGACTGGGACGTCCTCGAACCGCTACTAAGGGCCCACTACGTGCTGACCATTCCAACGCTCGTAAGACGACACGAGTTCTATCAAAGAAACCAGCGGAAAGGAGAAAGCATTGCCAATTTCCGGAACTTGGGAAGCCTTTGCGATTTCACCGACCTAGAGGAGGCTTTGAGAGACCGAGTAGTTCTCGGGTTAGATGCTCTAAACATACAGAGCAAAATAATGGCAATCACCCTTAAAGACGCCATAGCTGAAGCTACAGCAGCGGAGGCAACCAAGAAGTCAGCTGCCCAACTGTGCCAAAATCGCGCTCCAGCACACCAACCGGCCAGCGAAGTTTCACCTAAGGCAGAAGGGCAGCTGCAGATGACTCACCATGAGGACCTCTCTTCGTCGTCAGACAGCGACGAAGAAGAGGTCCATCGCCTGCGGTCCGATCGGGACCATTACCTGAAGTCCCAGCAACCGTGCGCTGGCTGCAGCTCCAACCATTACCGCTTCGATTGCAAATTCCGCGACGCGCTCTGCCACGAGTGCGGGAAACGAGGCCACATCAGACGGGTCTGCAGAAGTCTCCTCGGACCCAGCCAGACCACGAAGGGTACCAATCTCCGCCAATCGACAGGGAATCGCCCTGTAAGGCGAGAACCAGCAAACCACTCCTACAGAAACCGACCCGTGAATCACCTAATGAGATGGGAAGAGGCCCACCAAACACTCACTATCGGCCACACCTCTTCACTAGACGCTAAGAAAATTCAGGTCAAAGTGGACATCGAAAATCAACCTTGCCAAATGGAAGTTGACTCTGGGCCGTCTCTGTCAATGGTCTCCTGGAAGATCCTCAAGCAACTCATCCCCACTATCTGGCGCCAAGACCTTCAATTCCAACGGCTCGTGTTAAAGGACTACCAGGGGAACCGGATTCCATTCATAGGATCCAGTAGAGACCGGGTTGTATTCAAGAACCGCACGGTGTACTTACCCCTGACGGTGATTGACAAGGACCGGCCTAGCCTGTTAGGCCTGCAATGGTTTGCACCACTCGGCATTGAAGTGGCAGGCATTAACCGAATCGGCGGCAGTGACTGGGAAGAAGACCTCGCCCACGAATTCAGGGACGTCTTCGCAGAAAAGCTAGGCGAGTACAAGGGGACCCCGATATCCTTTAGCCTTAATCCAAAGATAGCTCCCATCTGCCTGAAGCCTCGTCGAGTCCCGTTCACTCTAAAACCAAAAATCGACGAACAGCTTGATAAGTTGATTGCCCAGGGAGTTTTAAAGCCAACCGACCACTCCCCATGGGAAACACCAATCGTGACCCCAATTAAGCCGGATGGCTCCATTAGAATTTGTGGGGACTATCGAGCCCCCCTAAACCATGCCCTGCAACAAAATCCATATCCGGTGCCGGTGGTGCAACATCTCCTCCATTCCCTGGGGGGCGGAAAAGTCTTTGCTAAACTAGACTTAGCTCAGGCTTATCAGCAACTGCCGGTTGACGAAAAAACGGCACAGGCACAGACTATCGTAACACACTGAGGTGCCTTTAAGTGTATGCGGCTTCAATTCGGAGTCAGTGTAGCCCCAGGGATCTTTCAGAGCCTAATGCAGAGACTATTGCAGGGGATCAAAGGCATTGTCCCCTATTTTGACGATGTGCTCATTGCTGCCCCCACTCCAAAAATTTTACGGGATCGTTTAAGACTGGTTTTACAAAAATTCCAAGAAGCAGGCCTGAAAGTGAAAAAAAATAAGTGCAAACTGTCTACAGATCGTGTTGAATTCTTAGGGTACTTAATTGACAGTCAGGGTATTCACCCTACCGATAGCAAATTGAAAGCAATAAAAAATGCTTCCAGACCCCGGAACAAAGCCGACCTCCAGGCGTTCTTAGGCCTCATCAATTTCTATAATGTATTCTTGCTGCACAAGGCGACTGTCGCTGAACCTTTACATTGCCTACTAGATAAAAAAGCAGTTTGGGTATGGGGTCACAGAGAAGAGCAGGCGTTCCGTAATGTAAAACAACTACTGACTTCTGATGCCATACTAATGCAGTACAATGAGACCTTGCTGTTAAATATCACATGTGATGCATCGCCTTTTGGAGTGGACGCCATTTTGAGCCATGTATTATCTAATGGTAGCGAAGCCCTTGTTGCTTACTTTTCAAAGACGCTCTCGAAAACCGAGCGAAATTACAGCCAGATCGATAAAGAGGCCCTGGCAATTGTATCAGCTGTTAAAAGATTCCATGAGTACGTGTACGGCTGGGCTTTTACCATTGTAACTGACCACAAACCATTGCTGGGGATCATCACAGGGGACAAGCAAACTCCCTACATACTTTCTCCCAGGATGACCTGCTGGTCAGAATTCTTGGCTACCTACAATTATCAGCTACAATATCGTCCCGGTAAAGCCATTCCCCACGCCGACGCGTTGAGCCATGCACCGCTCCCTGAAACCATCAACAATCCTGCACCAACGATGACAACGTTGCAGATCAAGACATTCCATACGCCGCCATTAACTGCCCTTGACATCGTGAGAGAAACAAAACATGACCCCATCTTAGCACAAGTCCTCACATGGGTGGAACGCGGATGGCCATTGGACCAAGTACCAGACGACTTTGCACCATTCAAAATCCATCAAACAGAGTTGTTCTCGCAGAAGGGCTGTATCATCTGGGGCGATAGAGTCGTTATCCCAGAATGACTCCAACAGGCACTGCTAAGAATCTTGCACGATGGCCACCCTGGCTTCGTGCACATGAAGGGCCTCGCACGAAGCTACCCGTGGTGGCCAGGCATCGACAGACAAATCGAATCGTGGGTTAAAACTTGCCAGAGATGCCAAGAAGTAAGCAACGCTCCACCAAAGGCAACCCCAACCAAATGGGAGACGCCGCGGGGACCCTGGTCCCGTGTTCATCTGGACTTTGCCGGGCCGACCAAAGGCCACACGTTTTTGCTAACCGCTGACGCCTACTCGAATTGGCTCGAGATTCACCGAATGAGGAATACGACTACCGAAGCGGTCATCAAAAGACTGGAAAGACTGTTTGCAACCCACGGATTACCAGACGTTCTGGTATCCGACAATGGGCCCCAATTTACCGCGCTGTCTTTTGAACAGTACCTGGCTGACCGCGGTATCTGACATGCGCTTACTTCGCCTGTGTACCCTGCAGCCAACGGTAGGGCTGAGCGCATGGTACAATTCGTCAAAAGGACTCTACAAAAGATAGACTACGACAACATCAATGAGAAAATCAACCGAATCCTTTTTCTACAGCACATCACACCTCACAGCATCACCAACAAAACTCCCGCCGAGCTGCTAATGGGATGAAAGCTCTGCTGCCACCTCGATCGGTTACACCCAGCCTACAAACCAGAAAAGCCACTCGGATCCAGCGGCTGATGCGTACCTTCCAGGTAGGCGATTTAGTATTCGCTAAAAACCTATCGGGCGATCCGCTGTGGGTAGAAGCGACCGTAATCCGCGTAACCAGCCCAAGATCATACCTCGTTCAGTTCCCTGACGATAGACTTTGGAAGCGCCACATGGATCAACTACGATCGCGGCTACTGTCACGCAATTCTGAACTCCCTTATGACCAAACTGAGGGTGGGGGGAGATACAGAGGAAAACGAATTGCAACTAGAGGAAAACCTTTTTGAAGGGACTGAAAATGGAACTGAAATGTAGGAACAGGAACCGGGGACCGGAGTGAGTTCACCTCATGGAGTGGCCATTGATATTGGTGACGACGGGAATGCGAACTCGGAACCAGAGGCACCCCTACCATTAAACAACGATCTACCTCAACAGAAGTGCAGCCAACCGCCAGGCACTTTGCGAAAATCAAAAAGACTGATAAAACAACCATCCTACCTCAAGGACTATTTAACCACGCCCCATGGGCAGAAGCCGGGGGAAAGGGGTGTTGTGAATGAATAATGCCAAATAAAGTTATCTTGAGCTTGAAGTCAAGTGCAGGGTTCTGGCTCTGCACTTCTGATTGGTTGTTAGTGGCAGGATCGGACTGATCCGTTCAGGAGCATCTGATTGGCCATTAACAGGCCATTCTCATTGGTTAACGGAGCTAGTGCTCCAGGATTGCTATTGGTTGAATAGTTAATAAGTTCCTTATATAAGGAAGGCTATAGCAGCCCTCCAGTTTGAGCTGTCACACCATATAAATAAAAAGTTTGAAGTTCACTGTTTCTACTGGTTCGTCTCCATCATTCGCACCCATGCTCCAGACTTAACAGAGAAGAAGATTGTTGAGAGTCCCTTGGACTGCAAGGAGATAAAATCAGTCAATCATAAAGGAGATCAAGTTCAACCCTGACTGTTCTTTGGAAGGACAGATACTGAAACTGAAACTCAAATGGGAAACCACTACATGAGAAAAGAGGGCTCATTGGAAAAGACCCTGATTTGAGAAAGATGGAAGGCAAAAGGAGAAGGGGGCAACAGAAGATGAGGTGGTTAGATAGCATCATTGAAGCAGTGGGCAGGAGCAGTGGACAGACTCTGGGAGACAGGCAAGCACAGGGAAGCCTAGTGTTTATGGTCCATGGCAGTGGCCCCCAACCTTTTTTGTGCCATGGACCGGTACCGGCATCACAAAATGATCCACGGCCCAGTATTGGCATCAGCATGCATGGCAAGGCGAGCCGAGTGACCAGCCAGCCAGCCATCCCCCGCTTCTCCCCGCCACCTTCAACTCCTCCTTTGTACCTTTGTCGATGGACTTTGGGATGGCTTCGGGATGGTCACTTGGCTCGCCTTGCCTTGGGTGCTGAAAGAATCCTCGCGCCTTAGTTTTGTTCGAAGCCGCCTCCCCTTCAATGAAACTAAGGTGCGAGGATTCCTTCAGGACCCAAACACCGCTTTCCAACCGGAAAAGCTCACCGGAAGCACTTTCTCATCAAAACAAGATGCTGGCACCCAGCAAACTGGTGGCCTGATAGAAAATGTTCCACGGACCGGTACCGGTCTGGGGCCCGGTGGTTGGGGACCCCTGGTCCATGGGGTTGCAAAAAATGGGACATGACTTCACAATAACAACCTTTAGCAAAATCATCTTTTCCCTATTTTTATTTGCTGTGGGGAAAGGTCATTAAACAAATGCATGATTTTTTTTTCCTCCTTAATGTTCTGTACCTTAATTTGAATTCTTGAGATCCCTGCGCTTTGATTGGCCAAAGCGTGGGGCGATCGGATTGGTTAGGCAAGCCATGCCGATTGGCTCGCTGAGAATCTCCCGCGATTGGTAGATTCGAATCGCAGGAGATTCAAAGCGGTGCCATTGGCCACGGCCGCGGCAGCTTGGAAATAAAAAGCTGCAAAAGTTTCCTAAGTGCCAGTTCGGTTCCTGACTTCAATAAAGAGCTTGATACAAAGTCACCGACTCCTGGACTCCTTCCATACGGACGCAACACTGGCGACGAGGATGGGATTCTGATCCTGAACCGAAGCATGTGTCCGACGGAAGCCAGCCAACCGACGAGATGGCCAGCATCGCGTCACCAAATCCCTTCAACCCCACTAGCGAGGACTGGGAATCTTACATGGACAGATTCCGCATGTTCCTCGAATGCAACGACCTGAAGGATGCCACCGGACTGAAGAAACGAGCCGTCTTCCTAACGCACTGCGGGCCCACAGTGTTTTAGATGGCAAAAGTGCTAGCCAAGCCCACCGATGTTACCGCAATGGATTGGGATGACCTCGAGCCATTACTCCGGAGACACTACGCTCCAGCTGTACCCATCCTCATCCGATGACACAAATTTTATCGGCGGGACCAGTGGTCGGGCGAGAGTTTCAGTGATTTTGTCGCAGAGCTGCAGCACCTGGGAGGACTATGCGAGTTCTCCAATATGAACGAGGCCCTGCGGGACCGAATCGTGCTCAGCCTTTGGGACCCCATTCTCCAAAGTCGGTTGATGGCCAAGGGCAACATCGCCCTCACCGATGCCATCTCCGAAGCCACGGCAGCCGAAGCAACCCGACAATCAGCCGACCGCATGCGGAGACCGAATGCCGGGGACCGCACCACAAACAACAACCCTGCAAGGTCGACTGAGGCCCAACCTGAAACTACCACCCACCAGGGCGAACTCCACTCCAATTCGGGCACTTCAGACGAGGAGGAAGACATCCACCGTCTCCAGGCAGGCTGCGACCAGCGCAGCCGGCGGAGTCGTAAGTCGAGGACAGCGTGTGCCGGTTGCGGAGGCAACCACCCCAGATCTGAATGCCGGTTCTTTGACTCAGTTTGCCGGCACTGCGACAAAAAGGGCCACATCGCCCATGTCTGTCGCCTCAAGAAAAACCACAGCCCCAGACGATGGGACCCAAGCGAGCGGAGACAAGAGAGCACACCCCCCAGGACCAGAGACCGCCAACAGACAACCGTTGAGAACGGAACAGACGAGCCCAACGAGGTGGCGAGACCCGGCGGAGAGAAGAGACACATCAGACGGTCACCATCAGCCACGCAACAACCACAGACGCCAGAAAGGTCTACGTGAAGGTAGGCATCGAAGGCGAACCCTGTAAAATGGAGGTGGACTCTGGGTCCTACCTCTCAATGGTAGCCTGGCAAGAAATTAAACGCTTGGTGCCTACCATCCAGAGAAGGGAACTAGAAAACCAGAGACTAATCCTCAAAGACTACCAGGGAAACCGCATCCCTGTAGTCGGAACAGGACAGTTCACAGTGACCTACAAGGGGCACACCGAAAGACTTCCCCTGACCATCATCGATTGTGACTGACCTAGCCTGCTGGGACTTCAATGGTTCGCACCGCTCGGCATCGCAGTCACAGGCATCGACCACATCGCCGAAGCCGACTGGGAGCAGCAACTGGCCCGGGACTTCCAAGAAGTGTTCGACGGCACCCTAGGCAAGTACCGAGGGCCCCCGATATCCTTCAGCCCAGACCCAAATGTTCCCCCGAAACGCCTAAAACCAAGGCGGGTACCTTTCGCACTGAAACCGAAAATCGACAAGCAAATTGACAAGTTCGTCAAGCAAGGGTTCCTACAACCCATAGACCACGCCCAGTGGGAGACCCCAATAGTCACCCCAATCAAGCCGGATGGGTCAGTGAGAATCTGCGGGGACTATAAGGCCACCCTAAATGGCGCCTTGCAGCAAAGCGCTTACCCCGTCCCAGTAGTGCAACATCTCCTACACTCACTGGGAGGGGGCAAAGTTTTCGCGAAACTCGACCTCACCCAGGCATACCAACAATTGCCGGTCGACGAGGAAACTGCAGAGGCGCAAACCATAGTCACCCACCGGGGAGCCTTTAGATGTAACCGACTCCAATTTGGAGTCAGCGTGGTGCCTGGAATTTTCCAGAGCCTCATGGAAAGACTCTTACAAGGTATCAAGGGGTGGTACCCTATTTCGACGATGTACTAGTATCGGCAACCAACCAGGCTGAACTAGAGAGTCACCTAAGGGAGGTGCTAATGAGATTCAAAGAAACCGGGCTTAAAGTGAAGAGGGAAAAATGCCAGCTGTACGCAGAGCGGGTCGAATTCCTAGGATACCTCCTAGACCGACATGGTATTCACCCCACCGACAAAAAAATTAAAGCCATCAAAGAAGCCCCCACACCCAGGTCAAAAACAGAACTGCAGGCGTTTCTGGGGCTACTTAACTTTTATAATGTCTTCCTGCCCCAAAAGGCGACCGCGGCGTAGCCTTTGCATAGGCTTTTGGACAAGGTGGCTACCTGGACTTGGGGGAAATGCAAGGAAGCCGCCTTCAGGAAAACCAAGGACCTGCTCACTTCGGATGCCGTCCTCATCCAGTACAACGAGATCCTACCACTAGCCATCACATGTGACGCATCACCCTTTGGTGTCGGCGCTGTCCTCAGCCACACTCTCCCCAACAGAAAGGAAGCACCCAAGCTGGAGCGGAACTATAGCCAGCTGGACAAAGAGGCTTTGGCTATCGTCGCCGCAGTAAAAAGGTTTCATGAGTACCTCTATGGCCAAACGTTTACCATCATCACCGACCACAAACTGCTGCTGGGAATATTCACAGGGAACAGTGCCACCCCGAACATTCTGTCTCCCAGAATGACAAGGTGGTCTGAATTCCTGGCCGCCTACAACTATGGGCTCATACACCGACCCAGTAAGGCTATCTCCCATGCGGATGCCTTAAGCCGCTCACCGTTACCCGAACCAGACACTGATCCAGCACCCACGACGAACACCCTCAGCATAGAGACTCTACCCAACCTACCCATAACCGCGTCAGACATTGCCCGAGAAACTAATAAAGACAAACGTCTGGCGCGGGTTTTGCATTGGGTAGAGAAAGGGTGGCCGGAAAAGGACAACGACGAGACTTTCAGGACATTCCGGAACCGGCAAACGGAACTCTCGTTACTAAAAGGGTGTATACTATGGGGGGATAGGGTGGTCATTCCGGAAAAACTACAAGGGAAGGTTCTGGAACTGTTACACGAGGGGCACCCGGGCATCGTTAGAATGAAAGCCCTGGCCAGAAGTTACGCTTGGTGGCCAGGGATGGACAAACAGATCGAGGCCTGGGTAGCAAGGTGTCAACGATGCCAGGAAACTAGACCAAGCCCACCCACAGCAGCCATCCTAGAGTGGGAAACCCCCAGGGGACCTTGGTCTAGAATCCACATTGATTTCGCCGGGCCCACAAAAGGACACACTTTCTTAATAACTGTAGATGCTTACTCCAACTGGCTGGAGGTAAGCAACATGAGAACAACCACCACGGAAGCCGTGACCAAAGAACTCTGCAAACTCTTCGCAACACACGGCCTCCCGGACGTCCTCGTGTCCCACAACAGGCCCCAATTCACCTCGCTGGAATTCGAAAAATTCCTAGCGGAAAGGGGCATACTACACGCACTGACAGCCCTGGCGCATCCGGCGGCGAACGGAAGGGCGGAACGGATGGTTCAATTCACAAAAAAAAAACCATCCAGAAAATAGACCACGGGGAGATCCAGGACAAAATAAATAAATTACTCTTCATACAGCATATAACCCCGAACACCACAACAAATAAAAGCCCGGTATAACTGCTAATGGGGAGGAAAATAAGGTTCCCACTCGATAGACTACACCCCACTTACAACCCAGAGAAACCCCCAGACTCAACCAGCAAACACCGAACCTTCGCACCAGGCGACGCCGTCTACGCGAAGAACCTAACCGGAGACCCATTATGGGTACCAGCAATCATAACACAGCTAACAGGCCCACGCTCGTACCGGCTACAACCAACCAACGGATGAGTGTGGTAACGCCACATCGATCAGTTAAGATCGAGGACTGCCACACAAAACACCACCGACACGCAACCAAACAAAACCACCCCCCTCAACACAAACCAAGAGGGGAGGGGATACCCTGAGAACCAAAACCCAGAAGAAAGAAACCAGCCATACTCACCTGCAAGCAGCCAGCACGAAACCTCGCCAGGAAGAGACAGCCAGGCCAGCTCAACCAACCCGGGAAGACCAAGCGGGAGCGGTGAAAACCGCAGCTCAACCAACCTGGGTAGCCCAGGAGGGAGCTGCGGAGAGCAGCCTGGCCAGACATAGCAGGCGATTCCCACGACGGAGTCAAGAGAAACAGAGACCCTGACCAAACCGGCCGGAATCCAACCTGCGACTGACCTGCGCAGGTCCAGTAGGCAAAGACGGAGCCCCGCCTACCTACGGGACTATGCTACGTAGGACCAAACCAAGAGGGGAGGGGTGTTCTGTTCTGTACCTTAATTTGAATTCTTGAGATCCCCGCTCTTTGATTGGCCAAAGTGCAGGGCGATCGGATTGGTTAGGCGAGCCGCGCCGATTGGCTTGCTGAGAATCTCCCGCGATTGGTAGATTCGAATCGCAGGAGATTCAAAGCGGTGCCATTGGCCGTGGCCGCGGCGGCTTGGAAATAAAAAGCCGCAAAAGTTTCCTAAGAGCCAGTTCGGTTCCTGACTCAATAAAGAGCTTGATACAAAGTCACCGACTCCTGGCTTCCTTCCATGCGGATGCAACACTTAAAAAGGAAGCTTTGCTTTTCTCAGTTAAATCTAATGCCAGGACTGGATTTTTCTTTGTGCTGTAGGAATTTCCCATCTCTTCATCCCTGAACTATTTATTCTCTTCCACTCACACAGCATTTGCAGAGTTCAAGAGGAGCAGTAGAGGAAGGGGGGATTCCCCTCTCCCTGCTTTGTTGACCGAATCCATTGCATCAATAAAAGCAGTTAATTGAATGCCTCCCTCTCTAATGGAACTATGGCAGCAAAGTTCAGCTATTTCTAGATGCAAATAATGATCTCTCATAGCCTTTGGTAATCAAGTTTCAACAAAGCAAATCTCTACCATCAAATGAAATAAAAGACACCACAGCAAAAAATATATATGAATGTGTTTCATAGCATATCTAGATCATCATGAACAAATATTGGCACTTTCATGTTTATGTACTTTGTCACCTAATAAAATGGTGCTATAATTTTTGTTTTAGGATTTATTTTTTTCTCCTCATGTCAGCAATCATAATAAAAGTGCACAAAAACTATTTTCTTGTGAATATTAATTAATTAATATAATACTCTGCTGTGTATTGTGCTGACCACCAGGAAACTAGGATAGTTCTTTAAAAAGCAAGATTGTAATGATAAAAGAAAATTCCATTACTTTTTCAATTTTCAAATGCTTTCCTCAACTGTCTTTTGCTTTTCTCATTTTCTCTCTCTCAGAGACCCTAAATATCATCATTTTCAATTCTGCTCAGTTGTTATTTCCCATATTTAAGACTTTTTCTTCAGTTTTCTGAAGAAGTGTGCTTCTATGAGGAAATAAAGCACTTTTTTCTCATTTTCAAATGCTTTTCTCATATCTCTTCCCTCTCTTGTGCTTCTCATATCTCTCCTTTATTTCTGCTCTTTTCCTTAATTTTCTCCATGCCATAGCTCCTTGCTCCTTCTTTGCAAATTCTTTGAAATATCATCTTTTTATGTGCAGTATCAGCTAGAAACAGAAGAAACCTCTGCAATCCTCTGTCTTCTTGTTGCAGAAAAGACATTGTGGGTTTTTCTTTATTCTGGGCACTAAAACTTATAATATGGTTGCTTGGAGGTCTGGTTACTAAAAGCTTAGACTTCTGCTTATCGTTCACTAAAATTATTCTTGTAGACCTATTGTATTGTCATTGCTTATTTGTTTCTCAGAAAAGCCCAACCCCAAATGAATCAGAACATTTCAAAGTGCAAAGAGTAGATTAATCAGAGGCTTTTGAATGTACCGTGACTGACAAAGAAACCCCCAATGACCCTTAAACACAATGAATGCTGCTTAAACATTCCAACAAAATGATAAAAAAAAAATCTAAGAAATTAATTGAGAGTAAAGTGGATTCCTAAATCAAGGTATTTTGAAATTGAAACAATAAGCAAGTCTAGGATTGCCAAGTAATTTATTATGGAATATTTGGACACAGGAAACTATCATATCTCATAGTGGTAGTTTCAATTAAAGAATGAGTTAGACTGATGAGGAGCCAGTGTAGTCACACCTTAGCACAGAACCTGCTGCGTGACTTTGAGCCAATCCTTGTCTCTCAGAAGTAGGAAGCAAGGAAGGGCAAATCACTTTCAAGAAAACTTGCCAAGAAAACTTCAGGAACCAGTCAATGTAGTCAAAAACTGACCCAAAGGTGTATACACACAGACTGAAGAAGGAAAATTTGGGACAAGTAGCACAATCATGTTAAAGTAGGACCAGAGCCACCTATATTCAAGTCCATCCACAGGAATCACTGGATTACTTCGGAAAATCATTTTCTCATTACCTAACCTACCTTACACAGTTTTTGATCTAAGGAAAATAAGAGGAATGGTCTGCCATGTATATCAAGTTACTTGGTGAAAGAAAGGCAAGCTACATATTTCATATATGAATAAGAATAGATTTTATCAGGAAAAAGAAATGGGCTAATGTAGATAAAATAAACAATCATTTAAGTAATTTATAGTACTGAGACACTTTTGAACTTCCCTAAGTACAGTAACAACTTTTTTGAAGAAAAAAAAAAAGAACAATTAACTAATAAAACATATTGGTATTAGTCTATGGGCCTGACTTTTGATACATCAGTTATATATTTCTCTCAGTCCTAGGAAGGAGGAAATGGGAAAAGGAAGCCAAAGGGAAGACAGCTTGTCTTTGGTGTCTTGTATCTATTACTGAGTCTGGTTTGGTTGCACTCCAAAAAATATAATCTGGCTTTATAGAATTGTTTCCATCTTGTGAATATCTCAAAGGTGCTTTTTCAAGAGGCAGTCTGGAATCCGCATTGTATATTGGACATTAATACAATTGAGCAAGTCCAGAAGTATTTCACGAGAAGAGTACTACATTCCTGTCTTGCAGCAGAGTATCACCAGGTTTGAGATTTTGGGTGTGGACAACCTTGAACTATGCCACCTACATTTGGACTTAAGCGTAGCACACAAAATGATCTGCTACAATGTCCTACCAGTCAATGACTACTTCAGCTTCAACCACAACAATACAAGAGCACACAACAGATACAAACTCAATGTAAACCGCTTCAAACTCGATTGCAGAAAGTACGACTTCAGCAACAGGGTGGTCAAGGCCTGGAATGCACTACCTGACTCTGTTGTTACATCCTCAAACCCCCACTTCTTTAACCTCAAACTATCCACTACTGACCTCATCCCATTCCTCAGAGGTCTGTAAGGGGCGTGCATAAGTGCACCATCGTGCCTACCGTTCCTGTCCTATTGTCCCTGTTTATTCGTACCTATTTGCTGTATTCTTACTCATGTTTATACTTATACCTATTATTTTGTAAGTGATTGAGAAACAAATAAATAAATAAATCTTGGATGAATCTTGGATTCAAAGAAAAACAAGAACAACCAGTTGCCTCTTGAAAAAACACTTTTGGGACAACCATGACGTGGATTAGTAAGAATCCCCATAGACATTTCCTACAGCAGCATATCTATCTGTATTTATCTCCTTTTGATAATGTATAAGGTCTTACCTTTTTGAATGTATAAATCATGCCTTTGTAATACTATTCATCATTTATTTAATGTGCTAAAGCAGTGGGCGCTGCAAAAAAAAAAAAATCCAGAACTCCACATTCTCTGGTTCTTGGATTAGTATTGTCCCAAAGGGGCTTTTTTTCAAGAGGCAACTGGACTTTCTGTTTTTTCTTTGAAGACGTTTCCCTTCTCATCCAAGAAGCTTCTTCAGCTCTGACTGGATGGGGCAGAAAGGAAGGATTTATATTCCTTGCAGACAGCTGGACATTTGCATTCTTTTATTGAATTGAATAGCCCTCTTTCAACAGAGGGGGAGGAATACAATATCATCTATCTCCAATCTACAACACAGTCCTTTCAACAGTTCCAAGAAGGCTCCACACCAATTTGCACCACTCAGGTGACCGTAAACCTCCAGGTGACCTTAACGACCCGCTAAAAGAATGCAAATGTCCAGCTGTCTGCAAGGACTATAAATCCTTACATTTCCCACCATCCAGTCAGAGCTGAAGAAGCTTCTTGGATGAGAAGGGAAACGTCTTCAAAGAAAAACCAGAAAGTCCAATTGCCTGTTGAAAAAAAAAAAAAGTACCTTTGGGACAACCATGATCTGGATGACTGAAAATCTCCATAGACATTTGGATTAGTATTGTTCTTCTATTCCTGGCAGATTTTTCGAGAAAGGTCTCCATGAATGTAAGCAGAAAGGACAACAGTTTTCCAATCCTCTTTGTCTTCTCTAGAGTCTGTGCATATTCCATGGTGTTTCACAAGATTCCTCAATAGGAAGCTAGTTTAGGGGGAAGTGGAAGAAGTTGAAGAGATATCAGAAAAAGATGATATCTTCCCTTCTATTCATAAAGGTTTCTGATAAGAATGTCTTCTAACTTAGGCAACAGGATATCTTGTCCAACTATTAAAAACAAAAGAAATAAAAATACAGTAATTTCTTCAGTTGGGTAGATTTTTTTGGGTCATATTTATATGTTGCTCATGCTAAAAGGGTTATATGAACCAGGAGCACCTGAACAGGATAAACAAAATTAAAATGATGATTGCATAATTGAAACTGGTATGTTGATATATCCCTATCTCCTCTGCAGAAATCTCTGGTGTGAGTATTACAAAATTTAAGCTGAGGAAAATAAAACAGAATTCAGCTTCCAACATAGGATTGGAATACTTTTGGGAACCAAGGCCACTATTTTTACAGTTTTTCTGTTATTATTAATATTTTAAGTCTTTGAGAGTTGCAGAAAGTATAACAATGATGCAGTTATAGTATGTCACTAAAGTGGGTTACACAGTTTTTGCCATCTTTTAAAAAGTGTCTTGACACAAGATAGGTGCCTCGCATTTCCCTGCCTGAGATTTTTATATTTGTGTTAAGATTCAACCATTTTTTGCATGCAGATTTCCCAGTGAAATGCTGGGGGAAAACATGGGCCCGAAAAGACCACCATACAGGATTTGGGTTGCCTATTCCTGCCTACAGTCTTTAAAATAAAATATTATGTAGCTTCATGAAACCTTTTGACACAATGATTTCCTGAATTTGTGTCCAACAGAGGCCCATCATACTTGCACAATTACAGGTTATGGAAAAATCACAATAAGAACAGTAGCTTTTGTACACTGGCAATAAGAACAATGGGTCTAAGTGAAGGAGTCATTTTTCCAAGTAGTTGATCAATGATTTATAAATCATTATAATAACAGTTGTATAATGTAAAATTTCAAATTATTGCCTTTTTATATTTAGATTGTAACAGTATTAGCAAACCTGTCTGTGCTGGACCAGTGTGCTTCAGAAATAATCCAACAAAATGGTATGTATGTTTTGACAAACACACAAAAGAGTTACACATATGAAAACAAAAACGAAATAGCATCCTTTGGCTTAACAGCATTTAATGTAACACTACATACCAGGATTATGAAAGATCTAAATTTATCAGGGTTTGAGACAAAATTCTGCATTTTTACCTCTCCAAATCTCAGAATCCTGACCAAAAATGTGCAAGAATTCAAGTTTATGTCATTTTCTTTCTGAAATACCTGCAGGCAGGACTCTGCAATTTCAAAATCATGGCTTCTATTTCAGATATGGAGTGTTGATATTGTCATACCTCCCTATTTTGGGAAATGTGAAGAATCAGAGAGAGAGCCATTTCTTTCTACTGCTCCACTGTAGAATTCGTCATATGCTGTTATTCAAGCTGTTTTTGAATATAGATTTAACATTCTTCTGGAGTGCTCTCTTACACCCAAAAGTTGCTTTGACAACAGTTGACCATCTCTGTAAATGTTATCTGATGAAATGGCAAAGAGAAGCAGTTTGCTGTTGTTGGATTGTCAGCAACTAGGGCTTATCCAGGTTTCCGACCAGGGGTCAGCTCCAGTAAAGAACTGTATCTCCCCTTTGCCTGTCTTCTCTTCTAGCATATAAGAAATGAACTTGTGGCAGGAGAAATGGCAAGTGAAGGAGGGGATGAGTTCTGTCAAATAATTACACTGAAGTTCTAGCCATTTGTCAGAACTGTCATCCATGCTATTGGTGGATGTTTTCCACCTCTGGCTTGTGACATTAGTGATGGAGGTCATCCTTTCCTGAATGGGAAATGATGACGCCATTTTCATCCCATAGCAAAGGATTGGCAATAGAAACAGCTAAATCTATTCTGTTTAAGTAAGTTACTTTCTTAAAATTACCACTTCTCCTTTTTATACTTTGAATAATGATGGGAGATTATACTTTTAGGCAAAATTTGAAAGAGCAGCATTGAGGATATTTGGGGTTTAGTTTTGTCCCCTGCAATCATGGGTTGGTTTATATGTTGCTTCATCTTCAACTATGACTTTTGTACCAACAATTTGTTTTTAATATGTTCTTGGATAATTAACAGCAATATTTTATGCTTTTGTAGGTATTCAAGTTTTAATAGAAATGCTGTCTGAAAAAGCACCATTTGGGAATTCACCCGAAAGAGCTGCTTGTGAACAAGTTCAACAAAAAGCCGCAGTGACACTTGCCCGGCTTAGTCGTGATCCTGAAGTAGCTAATTCAGCCATAAAACTCAATTGTATGTATTTAAATGATTTGGTACTTGGATATTTAGCCTAGTGTTGGCTGAATGCTATTTTTCTCCATTGCATGTCAACTAAGAACCAGTCTATTTTCTAATACTGGTCATTCATTTTTAAAAAGATTTCTGTTTTACGGATCAATTGATGATTGCCCCAACTGATGGCTTGGAGTTCATTTAGCAGTACAGATAATCCTTGATTTATGACTGTAATCGAGCTTTCCCATTACAGTTGTAAGTTGTGACAGTCATAAAGTTGTCCTGTGGCCAACCCAATTTTACAATCTTTTTTTGGTGGTGGTCATTAAGTGACCAAATTGTTTGCTGGGGATTGTTTTTGTAGATAGTAAATCCCATTTTTCAACAAAACCCTGTAAAATCTGGTCACATGACTACTGGATGCTGCAAATGATCAAAATACAGCCAATTGCCAAGCTCCTAAAAAACAATTAGGATTAGGGGCAGCCATCATAAGCAATTCTGGGGAGATCCTTTTAACTTTGAGGACTACCTATATGAACCTTTTTTGTTGCTCATGACAATGCACTTATGCATGCTAACCCAGATGCCCAACTAAATGATACAATGTTGTTCACAGAAAACGTAGTACTAGCTTTCCAAGATGTGATTGGAATTCTTCTAAATAAAGGAAAAAAAGGAATCCCTTAAAATGGCATTCATCATTGAATAAACTAAGACTGATATGCCTGGGTAAAGATTCACTCACTGGCTTTGCAAAGAAAAGTATGAATTCTCTTAATGTTTATCATTTGTGCTATGTAAAAAGAACTGGGTTTTTTTCTTTTCTGTACTTTTAGCATCACTTTTTATGGCATTACAACATTTTGACTGAAATGGATAAATGTAGAAAATACGCCACACAGAATAAATTGTTGATCAATTGTTCTTTTCAAATCATTTATAGGTATTCCACGTCTCATACAACTTTGCAGGTCTCCAGGTGAAAGAAGTAACAGTGATTCTGTTCTTGTTGCTTGTCTGGTAAGGACTTCTATTTGTTCCCTCTTTTCTTTTCTTTATTCTGCTGGTGAGACATTCATGATCAAATATTCTTGTTGATTGGAAGGGTAGGAGAGCTAATCTTGCCAGATTTCACCCTTCTGATTCACATCCCTCACTATTGAGAAGATTCCCTCAGCTATACAGATCAGATCTGCAACAGACAGGAACAGAGTTTAATCTGAAAAGTAATACCATGTTTCTCATAAAATAAGGCCGGGTCTTATTTTTTTTTGAGTCCCCAAAAACAGCTAGGATGTCTTTTCGGGGGTGACTTAATTTCCTCTCCACACGTACCCCAACCTAGAGAGCCTCATGCGCACTTACCTCTCCACAAGGCTGCTTCTGTCACTGATTGAAGCTCTCCAAAGGCAGAGTCACCAGCTGCTTCTATTGGCTGGTAGAAGCAGCATCGTAGAGAGGTGAGTACGCACGTGGCATTCTAGGTGGGGGTATGCATGGGGGAGGAAATCAATTGGCCAGTAGAAATGCCCTTGCAGCGAGTGCCCACATGCACTCCCCTCACCATGAAGCCATTTCTATTGGCTGATGGAAGTTCCCCAAAGGCAGAGTCACCAGCCACTTCTATCAGCTGGTAGAAGCGGCCTCGGGGCAAGCGCCCATGCACAGTCCCCTCGCCACAAGGCCGTTTCTATCAGCCGATGGAAGCTCGCCGAAGTCACCAACCGCTTCAGGATGAGGCGTTGCTGCCCACGGAGTGCTCCTGATAGGAGTGCCCCACGTGCACTCCCCTCGCCACGAAGCCACTTCTAACAGCTGATAGAAGCGGCTGGTGACTCTGCCTATGGGGAGCTTCCATCGGCCGATAGAAACAGCTGGTGACTCTGCCTTTGGGGAGCTTCCATCGTCCGATAGAAATGGCTCTGTGGTGAGAGGACTGTGCGTGGGGCGCTCCTGTCAGGAGCACTCCGTGGGCAGCCATGCCTTGCTCCAAAGCGGCTGTGACTCTGCCTATGGAAAGCTTCCATTGGCTGATAGAAATGGCTTTGTGGCGAGGAGAATGCACGTGGGTGCTCACCCTGAGGCCACTTCTAGCAGCCGATAGAAGCAGCTGGTGACTCTGCCTTTGGGGAGCTTCCATCAGCCGATAGAAATGGCTCCGTGGCAAGAGGAATGTGCGTGGGGTCGCTCTCCCCAAGGCCGCTTGTACCGGCCAATAGAAGTGGCTGGTGACTCTACCTTCAGGAAGCTTCTATCGGCCAATGTTCTATTGGTAGTAATTGGGGTATTCTAGCCTAGGCTACCTGCAGGGTGCTCCTAAAGGCAAGTTTTCTCCCTTCCCCCCCCCATTTCTCTTCACCTCATGTAGTTTTAACGAATAATGTGAGAAATGGCAGGGAAACGCAAGGATTAAATAGGCCTAATTTTGGGGGGCGGGGCTTAATTTCACCTCATGCCTAGAAATCATGCTGGGCCTTCCTATTGGTGGAGGCTGTATTGTTGGAGAAACACGGTATATTCAATTCGATATTGTCAGCTGTTGCAGGAGTATTTGTCAGTAAAAGTTATTCCTCTGTCTATTGATCCCCTTCTCTTCAGTTATGTTCCACAAGGGCATATAAGTACAAAAGAGAGAAAATACACTTTATTGTGGTTACCATAAAGCAAACATATATTTCATAACATCATATAATAATGTTTTGAGCACATTTGACATCCTATGTATTGATAAGTTTCATCCACAAGATTTATTGTGATCTGGCTCTTTTCTGTCCTTAAAACTGGTCCATTTTAAACAATGTTAAATGCATATGCCTTCAGGAGATGGATGTTTCAAAGTTAAATTCTTAAAGCTTAATAGTCTGCGATCATTTTCTTGTCAATGAAAATATATTTTGTCAGATTGCTACATGGGGTATCTAGCCTTCAGCAACTTCCTATCTCAGGTGTCTTCAAACCTTTAAGACAAGTGGACTTCAACTCCAGGAATTTCTCAACCAGCTGGCTGGGGAATTCTGGGAGTTGAAGTCCAGAAGTGGCTAAGTTTGGAGATCCTTGTCCTGACTAATATGTCCTATTTAATATGGTAAAATAATGTCTGTAACAGCTGCCTTATTTTAATGAAGATGTAAGCAATATTTCTTTCTGCAAAAGAGATTTGCTTTCAATTTTTTTGTCTCCAGATGGCTGGAAATCAGATGATTTATTATTTGTAACATCATAAACTTGCAGACATCCGTCCAAATAGAAGCAGTTATATGTTAATAACTGCACACAAATAATTGTTATCTTAATTTGCTTGCCTAAAGTCGCATTATAAATCCATGCACAAAGTCTCTAGAAACAAAACTGTCTTCTCCTAGAAAGGGCCTTGGAGGTTTGGGGCATGGAACATCTTTATGTTTAAATTTTGAAATTATACTTCTTTCATATTATTATTATTATTATTATTATTATTATTATTATTATTATTATTATTATTATTAATTTATTTGCAGTCAGACCAAAACACAAGTACAACAAAAGAAGAACATGGGAAAATTAATCATGAACAATTGGTCACCAAAAACTTGACTAAGGGGAATTACAGCATTCTCCTCTGATGGTTACAGCTCTTAAAAGAAATTTGGAAAGCAAAGAAATGATGTATGAGGAGCCATCTCCTAGACAATATAAGAGCAAATTACTAACATTGGGTCTAGAAGAGTCTGTTTCAAGGAGAGACAGTAACTTAGATCTGCCTGTGTTATACATAGGGCAATATAAAAGGACATGCTCCACAGTTTCAACCTCAGCTCTGTCACAGGGGCATAGTCGCTCGTTAATCGGGAACCATTATACTTCTTTCTTAGAATTATTCAATTTGTTTGCTTGTTTGTTTACTGAGAACAAGACATTTTCCATTCCATCATTAAGCCAAAGAGTTTGAAGTATAGAATTGTTGCTGTAGATCAGGGGTGCCAAATACAAGGCCTGTGGGCCAGATCCAGACCATGGAGTGCTTAGATCTGGCCTGCAGGCTTCTCTGGTCCTCCCAAGCTCCATTTTTGCTAGCAGAGAGTTGCAGGAAGCTGTCACTGGCAGAGTGTTCAGGCCACCACAGATGCCCCCGACATGAGTGATATCGAGCTGGCCACACCCACTCTGCCATGCCCACCTGGCCCTCTGAGATCAAACACAACCCTAATGCGGCCCTCAATGAAATTGAGTGACACCCTTGATGTAGACAATGCTGACACATAATCAATGCAACCCAAGTGAAGGATAGGCTGAAGTTACTTTATGGGGTTCTTAAATATATTGGTTGTAAAAATAATGGAGGTGTAATGATGAATTTAGCCTTCACTGGGAGGTAAACAGCACAAGGAACTTTCACTGAACTTCAGAATATGACTCTGTTCTCAGATTTATATAACATTGTCTAAAGCAGGGTTCATTCTGATTAACATTAAAAAATTTTTTAAAGTGTCATCACATTTTCTCATAGGCAGCTTTACGGCGGTTAGCTGTGATGAGCTCTGATGGTCTTCAAGAATCAGATTTCCAGCAGTTGGTGAAGCCCAGGCTTGTGGATTCCTTCCTGCTTTGTACCAATATGGAAGAAAGCTTTGTTTAAACAAATGTAACTTTATTATTAATGTTATTCATGATTGACTGCGTATGATTAATTTATTATAAAGCACTAACATAGAAAAAAAAAAGCCACCTCACATTTCTGATCCCTATGAAAAATTGTTTCTACCTCTTCTAGGTTTGCACACTATAAATATAATAATTTAAATAAAATAATAAGTAAATTATACAGAATGGGAAATAGATCCACTTCCACAGTCATTCCCCACTCATAATTTGATATTAGCCACCAGTGACTTACTTTTGGGATGGAAACAGCAGGGTGATTAAGAGATGGAAGGCATGCAAAGGGATTGGTAACACATAACTGTGTGGGGCTATAAACAGATTTCATACATCTTTTTAAATATCTTTTGGGACCTTGCCAACTGTGGAAAATTGTTGGAATATTTTTAGAGAAAATAGAAAACTAATATATTAACAAGGAACAGGTTCACATAGCATGGTGCGAAGTGGTACTTTATGGTATATACCATGAATTCAGTTGAATTTCCTCAAGTAGAATATTATTTTAGAATTAATAGCTAATGTGATTGCAGGGTACACATTAGGATATGCAAAGGCTCATCAAAGTGCCCTTTCAGGTTGCAACATAAACCTGAGTAACCTCGGGTATATACCAAAGCTTTATCTTGGCCAAGCCATACTGAAACAATGCCTCCGGAACTTTCCATGGTTTTTCCATGGTCTTATATTACCAGTCCTGATAAAGCAAAGAATAGTTATCCATTTTGATAGGAGTCTGAGGTGACACTTGCTTTTAAAGCTGAGGCACTGTTCCTTCAATCAGATTTAAAGTAATCCGACAATATACATCTATGGAGAATTTCAGTCGTCCAGGCCATGAAGGGTCCCAGAGGTGCTTTTTCAAGGGGAAGAAGGACTTTCTTGTTTTTCTTTGAAGACATTTTGCTTCTCATCCAAGAGGCTTTTTCAGTTCTGACTGGATGGTGGATTAATTTCCCACCATCCAGTCAGAGCTGAAGAAGCTTCTTGGATGAGAAGCGAAACATCTTCAAAGAAAAAAGGGAAAGTCCAGTTGCCTCTTGAAAAGGCACCTTTGGATCCCACAACATACAATCATTCTGCCTGATAGAGTGGTAAGCAACATTTGGAGGGAGGGCAAAGGGGATTGAATAACAAACCTTCTGTTATGAATTCCTAACTCAAACTGCACAAGCTACATATTTGCAGCAAATGCAGGATGCAAGTATGAATGGAAGGTGATTTTCTATGTACATGTCTGATTTTTCAATATTTTAACTTGTTGAGGATGCAGATGCCTTTGGATCTCAAGGTGCATTTCCCAGTTTTTTGCCATTAGCCATACTGTTGCAACTGATAAGATAAATAAGATAAGATAAAGGGTATTTAAATGCAAACCATCTGGAGAACATCAGGTTGTTTACTTTTGCTACTCCTCCAATATAGATATGCACCAAAATCTATATTTTTAAGAATTTTGTAATTTGGGTTACAGTTATGAAAATCTATATAAAAATGCATCTGTTAATTTCTTGAACACTCTGCACCCAACAATAATATATTAGATAATAATTACTTTGTAATAAAGAAAAATCACCTGCAGGAAATGCACAATCAAGAAAAAATACAGAATTACATATGGAATTATTAGTTTTTGCTGAATTAGCTAAGTCATGCACCAAATTAAGCTAGTAGATGAAGATATTAAAAAAATAATCGGAATTAATAGGACAGATTTGCTAAAATATTAGCACTATATACAGTAATAGAGACAAAAAAACCCCTCTAAAATATGTAGGACCAAAAAACTAATTTTTCTTTTACAAGAAAATGTATCTATATGCATACACATATATGTTATTCTTTGGCACAGAGTTCAGCATTATAAGATTCCTTTAATTTTTTTTAAATGAATTTGTATAAATGGCTTTTTATTTGTAGCTTGATTTTAAACAATCACATACTGTAGCAGCATGTCTGATATTTATACTTATGATTTGATATTTGAACTAAAGCAAATTAATACATTTAAGAAGAGCATAAATATAGTACCGTATATACTCGAGTATAAGCCGAGTTTTTCAGCACATTTTTTGTGCTGAAAAAAACCCCCTCGGCTTATACTCGAGTCAGATTCCCCTCTGAAAAAAAAATGGTGTGGAGCTCCGAAGCTGGGCAGCCGCTTCCCTGCTTCCGTGTTTCCTTTGCAACTTTTAAGCATGGGGGTAATCGGAAGCAGAAAAGTTCTTGCTTGAGGATATATTGTTTTTTCTTTTTTTAACTGTTTTTTTTGGGAGGAAGACCCACCGCCATGTGAGAATGCTCAGACACGAAATCTATCCGACCGAAAATAAGTGTGTGTGTGTGTGTGTGGGGGGGATTTTAACAGAGGGAAGATGTAGGGAGAAGGCAAAAGCGACAGAAGATCCTTCAGGGGAAACTGAGGGGGAGACTCACCCTTGGTCCAGATGAGCCCCCTTCCCCTTTCTCTAGGCTGAGAAAACAACGCGAGCTGAGGTTGCTTCGGCTCCACTCAGCTTCATTTCCTCAGCTCCAGCTGCTTTCAGTCCACTCGGGAGGAGGGGGAGGAGGGGGAGGAGGAAGTGGTGGCAGCTTGCGTTGTTTTCTGAGCTCTAGGCTGAGAAAACAACGCGAGCCGAGGTCGCTCCACTCAGCTTCATTTCCTCAGCTCCAGCTGCTTTCAGTCCACTCGGGAGGAGGGGGAGGAGGAGGTGGTGGTGGCAGCTCGCGTTGTTTTCTGATAGTGAGATCATTTCCCAAATTAATTGATTCACTAACCCAAAAGAAGAAGATGTTGATGACAGTGGGAGGCAGGAGTCACTCTCTCCCTTGCAAGAAAAAACCAAGAGCCGTTCTTATGATCTCTCTCTCTCTCTCTCTCCCCCCCCCAATAAAGTCAAGCCCTTTCCAGCACACGCGCGCGATCCGCCCCCGCCGCTTTGCACCTTGCAAATGCAAAAACCCTGGGGTTTTGCATTTGCAAGGTGCAAAGGGGCGGGGGCGGATCGCGCGCGCGTGCTGGAAAGGGCTTGACTTTATTGGAGGGGGGAGAGAGAGAGAGATATCATAAGAACGGCTCTTGGTTTTTTCTTGCAAGGGAGAGAGTGACTCCTGCCTACCACTGTCATCATCATCATCTTTTGGGTTAGTGAATCAATTAAACCTTTCATGATAGTGAGATCGTTTCCCAAATTTCCCTTAAATCAGGGAAGAAATCAGAAACAAACCTTTGGGCTGAGAATAAACCTGTTCCTATGATGCCATTTTTGTTCACTGCAGTGTGAAAAGTGTGAAAAAACACACTTCTTTTTCTTCATCTTCTTGTTCCCTATTTACTGATCTCTTTCAAAGAGGAAATTGTGAACATCAAACTTATTCCCAACTGTCCTAGTGAAAGTTTTTATTGGTATCTATTTTTATTTTTGAAATTTACCAGTAGCTGCTGCATTTCCCACCCTCGGCTTATACTCGAGTCAATAAATTTTCCCAGTTTTTGTGGTTAAATTAGGTGCCTCGGCTTATATTCGGGTCGACTTATACTCGAGTATGTACGGTATTTATTATGCTTTTGAAAAGAACAACTTAATATAATTGCAGCACAAGTTGGTTTATCTAAATATTTTAATCTCCACAAATAAAGAGAAATCAAAATTGTATAGGCAAAATTCAGTGCTTACTTTTAAGTCAGTGGCAACCTTTAAAGGTTACCTTTGGACAGTTTTTAATGTTCAGAGATTAATTTTATAATTGCAAATGCAAGGTTTGATCTAAAAAAGAAGAGTCAAGCTATGTATGTGCAGTAATGATAGTTTTCCAGAGGATGATGGAACACATGAATGAAAATCAAAAGTTCCTTGCAAGATCTCCTCTGGCCTTGTTGACTTGGTGGAATTGCCAGGCAACTTTAATGAAAAGCCTCATGGCCAACCCACAGCTCATATATTCAGCACCATTGAGGATGAGTGGAACTGAAGCATGAAAAGGAGTGTCATTTCAAGGTCAGTGATTCAAAGGCTTGTGGCAAATCGCCAGGCAACTCCTAGTTGACTTCTTGTTTTCTGAGGCACATCTTTGCCAGAAATAGTCTAACACAATTCTGATAGCCTTATACACATATAATCATGGAACAAGCCTGTAAGCATTTAAACACCACATTGTAAGGTTTGAAAACTAATCCTTTTTTTTTTTTGGTCTAAGCATTTATGTGTACTATTTACATTTGGCCATCTCCAGTATTATTAACTGCATTGAATTAATTTGCATTAATTGCATTGCATAGAAAATCCATGGTTTAATATTGATTTAACTGATCTGCAGCATGGAAAAGGACTTCTCCCAATCTCCAATTTTAGATCCAAACATAAAGCTTCAGGGATTGGTGTTCTAGGACTGGAAATACATGTTGAGCTCTTGAGGCAGCCAGAAGTACTCAGGAAAGTCATTAACTCATCCAGATGAATTTCTAACATGTCCTGCAATTACAGTGAAGATCTGCAGTTAAGACTATATTTGGAACTAGACAAGTCCACAAAGAACATGCCTTTTAGTAATGTAATAATATAGTTATAATTATACTTATACTAGTCAATCCTGCCTACTACAGACCCCATCAACCAAGGAATTTCATTTGTGTGATTTAGAAAAAAAAAACCACATACAAATCTTATGCCAGGACCATTTTTCCATTTTTAAGGTGCCACGAGATGTTTCATTATTTTTTTAAATATAATTTTATCTCAGTGTGCAATAACATATTGTACTATATAACATTCAATGACCAGTATAAAAAAATGGCGATTGCATGCTATTCCTTTTATGCTTAAAAATTCTGTCCACAATCGAACATGAATAATCTATATCAAGAGGGCAGAACTACGCTGTGCCTCTATTTCAATATCAACGCATCCCGGTAACAAATTCACCTTCCCCTTATGTCACCTTCCCTGGTCTTTGCCATATTTGTTACCTCAAGGCACAAAACTTGCTACTGATATTCTTAACAGACATAACAAGAAGCAGGAATTACTGTGCAGGCATAAACTATCTGCAGAGCAAATTATGTGGTGAAATTGATCCTGGAGTATTATTCCAATGGATCCAAATTTAAGATCTTAATACAAAACACATTCAGTATAGCATTTATTCTCATTTAATCAGATTTTTTTCTTGGAAAATTTTTGAGGTATGTGGCTATTTACAGATCTATTTATTAACTAATGTATCTAGGAGAAAGTTTCCATCAAAGCGTGGGGGCATTTGTAAGGTCTCCTGCTGTGAGACTAGTGTCAGCAGATCATACTTCAAACAGCCTGCTTCTGGGATCAGTCCAAATTTTAATTTGCCTTGAAAGATGATGAGAGAGAATGGACGCCATCATAATGGCCCCCCACCAAGGCAATGGTATGCTACTGGAGTTGTAAATGAAAACTGAGTAAAGTTCTCTTTAAAAATGTTGATCCATATTAAAGCACGTTTCAACTGTTGAAAGCCATTATTTGTTTTGGGGGAGTTGATGTTAGAAAGGGGGTATCTATGAATATACCTTAAGTCTGTAAACCAGAGTCTGAAACTAATTTGTTGCTGGCTTTCTGACTGCAGATGTGGTAATACTAACATGGAATAAAAAAGGAAATTTTTGTCTATTGCATTCAAAATTTGTTCTGTCAAAGTTTGCCAAATTAAGCCTTCACTTTTGTTTATGAATAGCCTGAATCAGGATTATGTACCAGGAAAAACTGATAGTGGTGAAAATGTGAGAGGTCTAATTATCACTTACATGTGATAACAGGCATAATGAATATGACAGGGTTGTCTCTAACTAACATCAACCATTTTGAACAAGTTTCAAATCAATGTCTCCCTTATAGGAAATCTACAAACGTTTATGATTTCTAATTTTAAAAAATGAAAAAGGGATTTAATCATTATCCCTTGCTATCCATAGGCTACCGATCTAAGATTCCCAGTGTAGGTTTCTTATATTGCCTAACATAGTAAAAGCTGATGTGAGAATGATTAATTATAAGCCATCAATTCTTAGTGACCATATAATATTTTTCAACCTTAACAACTTTAAGCAACTTGAATGGACTTCAACTCTCAGAATTCCCCATCCAGCCATGTTGAATGTTGCCAAGGTTGAGAAATTTTGATATAGATTTTCTCCATGAGATGGGAGAATGACAATGTATTATTTACCTTTGTCTGCCCATTACAACTTCGAAACAAAAAGGCCCTCATCTTCTAAGATTTATGACAATTGTCATCATATATCACTTGCAACATCATTTTAAAAAATGAAAGCTAAATACATTTATGAGATATATCTTCAACTTTTTAATCGATATTGTACAGTTTTTGCCAGAAGGGCTGATGTGGTTGTTAAGACATCAGTTGTCCTTTGGGTATTCTTTTGTATTCACATCTTTTAAAAACCTGCACTGAATCCTATATATACTCAAATAACCACATAAATCACTCAATAACTTGATTGTCCAAAAAAGACAGTAGTGAAAGCTGATAAACTAAGTGGTTTGTCATTTCCTTGAAGCACCATTTATCACTTTCTGATGTCTGTAAGAAACCTCTGGATTTTATTTCCATTTGCATTTCATTTCAGAGCCAATTAATTCTATTCAAATTTGTGATTCAGTTCTGAGTCAAGTTGAGTTAATTCACTTCATCAACTTCAATTGTCAAATGAAGCAGATTTTATTTGAAGATATATTCAAGTTGATGAGAATGTCTGTGTATATACATACCAAAAGCACATCAATGTTTCCACTCATTATGAAGGTACTTGATTCAACTAAATATGTCAAATCATTTTGGCATTTCAGTTTGGAATTAACAATTTGAACAATTTTTTTTCAGTCAGGTTGTTTTTAATATAAGCATCATACATTACTATATTGTCAAGAAGTAATTCCATCAAGTTTTTTTAAAAATATATAAATTTGATATATAAGGCCAAATGTTGCGTATAGAACACTAATGTAACATATTTCCACCAGTGTGTGAGTTACATAAGATAGCTATCCCCTGATAATTTAAAACCATCCAAATGATAGGATCACTTTATTAAGTTTATTAGAGTCTGTTGTTACTTCTGCATTAACCTGTCAAAATGAGTATAGCCCAAGGTTCTAGAATTCTGAAGATGCCAAATCAGGTCACAAAATCTACAAAAAGCAAGCTACAGGAAGATACCAGAAAGGGGAAAAAAAGCAAATATTTAGATTTATGAAAGGTAGAAGATACCCATGACAAAGGTTAGAATCATCAGAACTAATCCAGTGGCCAATGCTTCCAAGTAGTGATCAGAGTTCGCAATGTACAGAACATAACTAATCAATCCTTGTTTTATGTATATCACTTGAAATATATAACAAGACTGGGTTTATTTGGTCAATTTTCTCCTTTTATGTCCAATTTTCCTACAAAAGTCTCATTTGTCTGATTTTCCTCTATGGAAGAGGCTGCACATATTGTTAGTTACCCTGTTTTTTTTGTGTGAATTAATCCCTTCCTCTCTCCTTCCCTCCCTCCCTCCCTGAGTTAATGATCTATTTATTTTAAATATTTGTCTACTACCCTTTACTGATTCTTTGAGAAAACAGACAAGTATATGAAAAAGAAAATTAAGCTTCCTCTGCTTTGAATTAATGTCAATATTAGCCCAGGTGAATTTCTTTGGACAAAATAATGTACATAGAAGGTACTATTGAGAGGATCTTTTCTCTGGTTGTTTCGTACATATTTTGTTATGATGAATTGGACCATATGATGCATTAGACCATCTTTTAAAGTTTAAAATTGAAAAAAAGTTTTTACAATTAGAGATAAAATTGTGCCGCACATTGCATTCAGTTATCTCTTCTAGAGGACACCGAGTATCCCTAACTCTGGATTTGGCTTAGAGTATCAAAATTCTTCTTCAAATTCTACTATAATTTAATTATAATGCTGCAAATATTTGGGAGAAAAGCATTGTGTTGTATTGATGAGAAACTATTAGAACAAAAACTGTATGTAAGAATGAAATAATCAAATGAAAGAATAAATGATGAGTTTGTTCTGAAGTATAAGATATTTATCAATAATTAACTTGGATCCAGCCAAGTTAACTGTCATGGGCCTGGTCACCAGCAACAAATGAACTGGTCACAATTAAACTAATACTGAAATGCTATTTTCAAGATTGAAAATTATGGACATTAAAACAGAATCGTGAGATGTAATTGAAATGTATATACAGAAAACATGTTATTAAAGAACAACAACATAATTTGCCCATATGTATCTTAATATTTGAAAAAGCATGGGAACAGATTTCAATAAAATATCCTTAGTAACACAAAGAAGTGCTGCAAATTTGCTTTGTCTACTAGGTGTGTCCTTTATTTCCACACAGTTTGTCAATTTTCCCAGGCAAAAACAACCATTACCAAAAAGAAAGAAGGAAAGAATTTATTTACAAACTAGAAGCTTTAGAGTATGGGTGTCAAACTCAAGGCCCAAGAGCCAGAACCGGCCTGTGGGGTGCTTAGATCTGGGGATGTCCTGGAAACAGTGAAGGACCACAGTGCCTCTGCCAGCGACAATGGGCTCCCAATCTCCATTTTTGGCTGTGGCGACTTCCTGCAACCTTCTGCCAGCAAAAACAGAGCTCGGGAGGGCTGTATGTGGATGCGCAACTCTGATGTGGTCCTCAATGAAATCAAGTTTAACACCCTGCTTTAGAGCATTAGCGTACACCTACATTGAAAGGTGTGGGAAGTTTGCGACCTTACTGTCACTCCAATGGTACAACCAGTAGGAGGGTTCTTTTCTGCAAGATGTTGGTGGTGCTGATTTTCTGGCATTAACAAGCAAAAAACCCAGAAACATCTCCTTTGTTATACTCTACCAAGCCAGTAGGGATTGTTACTTTGATTTTTATTTTCTGCCTCAGTTCCTCTTTTTTTCAGTGTAATGTTCAAATTACTGTTCTGAAGTGGCTGGCTGATACCATACAACGCCATGCACATCCACTTAGAATGAACTTAGAATGAGCCCTGAACCCCCCCAAAATTATGAAATTTGAAAAGGTTTTACACTGAGAAAGTTCCATTTTCTTACAGTTTATTTTGTCTCCTTTTTTCTAGTCAATATTTATGTGTCTGAAATTTCAATAATATTTCTTCTGAATGTTGGTGACCACAAGCTGTAAATTTATTTGCTTCTATTCCTTGTTGCTTGCTGGGAAGATCAAAGTACCTTTTATAGAAAAAAAAAGTTTAAAATGTTAATGTAGTTTTCAGCATTTCTTTTGTTTTATATATTATTTGAACTGTATCAACTCTCCAAAACCTTTTTAAAAAAATATGCCCTTTTTATAGATCTGCACAAAATACACAATCCAGACCAAATTTTAAATAGCAGTTATAATTATTAGTTTTTTTCTGCCTGCTTTCATAGTTACTCTAATTAAAAAAAACCTGTCAGAGATTAATTTCCAAGACAAAACTTACCAAATGAGGCCATATCTCAGAGGTATTGTTTGCAAAATACAGCCCTACTTCTCTGTACTTTAAGTGTCAGAATTAAAGTCTTCCAGATGCCAAAGATCTCAAAGAGTGAATATAAATTCCAGAGCAAGCAATATCACCTAATGAATAGTGAATTATTTCGATAGGCAACTTTTTTTCATATGTGCTCTTGGACAGCCTTCACCAAGGTGCCCTGTAGATATCTGAACTTTCTTCTGGAACTTGAGAAGGGCTGCTTTTTCTCGGTCCACTTCAAGGCAACTGCGAGTCATAGCTTTCTGGAGACCTTTGACCTTCTCAGCGTACCGTTGCTCCTCACCACGGTTTACTGTCCTTGCCCATTTGAGAGCCATCGTGTCCTCAACTTTTGTAAGAGGCATCTTCTTTGCTTTCAGTTTATTCATGATGGATGGTTCTTGGTTTCTTAAAAAAATGTGTATAACAATCAATCCAGGAAAAGAATAACTTCTATCAGATGAAAGTTCCCATTTGCTTTGTATTCCTTCTGCTCTTGGGTTTCATTAAAAAACAATATTGCCTGCTTATTTCTGGAAGCTCTGAGGTTAATAATTAGCTCATTTTCTCTACACTGCTTGCACTGCGTCCCTGCAGTACCATCCTTATTCTTTAATGAACTGCTTGGAGAGATCAAGAGGAAGACAACTTTTGTTTTGTACCAGGCTTTGAAAATAATTCTTAATTCAAAGGCTTGAAAGACAGCAGTTCACTCTGGGAAAAGTCATTGTTCTTTCACAAGAACTAACCAAAAGGAGTTTTCTCTAGGATTGGGGAGGAGTTAATTCAGAGTGTTTCTTCTTTCTCCCTACCTTTTAGTGAATTGAAGAAACAAATCTGTATCATTAAATGGTATATAATAAAATTCAATACTATAAACAGGCTACATATGTACAAGAAAGAACCAATCATAAAAATAAGATTAATTAATTTAAGAAAATTAAATTCATTAATAAATTAATTAATTTCAATTGGTCCACCAGCTGCACATTTTACATAGTATATAGCAGAATGTAGCTACTGTTAGAATAATTGAGTGTTATTTCATAAACATCTGAAAGTAAACATTGTAAGAAAAATTAGCCAGAATGACTAGGAAATTTTCTAAAATCTGCAGTTATTGATTCTGATCATGTGCCAGCATAAAAATAGAGAATATAATAAAACATGTTTAACATTTTTGATAATTTCTTTGTCCTACTGCATGAGAAAAACTGTAGTTCAAATGAGAAACGTTTCTTCTTTCTCCCTACCTTTTAATGAATTGAAGAAACAAATTGCTCTCTGCCAGGAGAGCAATAAAGAAGGGCACTGTTAAGTCCTGGGCATGGGCGTAAGAATGGAGACAAGACATCGGACTGTGACTTCAACTCTTTATTTAACAAGAAAGACTGGAGCAGAAAACTTGGGCAGCAGTAGCTCTTTTATAGAGCTTGCTGCCATTAAACAACCAATGAACTGAGTCTATCGCTTTCACAAACGTCCAATCAGGGGCTTCCATTAACAGCCAATCAGACTGGCCAAGCCTGACCAATCACGACTTGCTATTCACGGGCCAATAAGAATTGCAGGATTACAAGCCTGTTGTAAGATGAAGTTGTTTCGGTTGTATCGCTGTGATGGTTTAATCCATAACACCCCTCCCCCCTTGGTTCCGTCTGAGGGGTGGAGTGACGTATTCACGCAGATAGGCAGGCCACTTTACCTGTCTGCTCGACCTGCGCTGTTCCACCTGGTTTCGTTCTGGTTCTGGTTCCGGCTCTGGCTCCGGTGGGCTGTTCGCTGGGCTGGATAGTGAAGACTGTAGTTCCGGGTTGCCTTCGTTGGTGCTGTCTTCTGGGTTCCCTGGATCCCCCCTCCATCGCGGTGTTGTCACGTGGCGAGGCCGCTCCCCGGTCCGGTTCTCCCTCGGATGGTGAGTATCCCCTGGGCTGTTGGGTTTCAATTTCTTCTTCGTCCTCCTCCATGTTCCTTCCCCCCCCAGCTGGAGGTTCCGATGCTAATCGGGAACGGAGTTGGTCTATGTGGCGTTTCCATATCTTACTGTCTGCCGTTTGTAGACGATATGATCGGGGTCCCGTAAGTTGTGTTATGATAGCAGGGACCCACAATGGGTCGCCCGAGAAGTTATTCGCAAACACGAGGTCACCTTCCTGGAATGCCCTACACTTACTGCTGGATCCCGGGGGCTGTTCTGGCGTGTAGTTTGGGTGGAGGCGATCAAGACGCGAGCGAAGTTTCCGGCCCATCAGGAGTTCTGCCATTCCCCACACCGACGCATTGAGCCGTGCACCTCTTCCAGAGACTATTGATGACCCCGCTCCGACGGTCACAATGCTGCAGATCGAGACACTTCAAATGCTGCCATTAACAGCCCGAGATATCACGATGGAAACGAAACGCGACCCCATTTTAGCACGAGTCCTCAGTTGGGTCGAGCGGGAATGGCCGTTGGACCAAATACCTGATGACTACGCCCCATTCAAAAATCGGCAAATGGAACTATTTTATCAAAAGGGCTGCATTATCTGGGGTGATAGAATTGTCGTCCCAGAGCGGTTGCGACCAGCGATACTAAGGACCTTGAACGATGGCCACCCCGGCATCGTGCGTATGAAAGCCCCCGCACGAAGCTACGCATGGTGGCCGGGTATTGACAAGCAGATAGAGACATGGGTAAAAGCCTGTCGCAAATGCCAGGAAGTAAGCAACGCCCCCCCGAAAGCAACCCCAACCGAATGGGAAACGCCGAGAGGACCATGGTCCCGCATTCATCTGGACTTTGCGGGTCCTACTAAGGGACACACATTCTTACTGACGGTGAATGCCTACTCGAACTGGCTTGAAATCCATGAAATGAGGAATACAATGACCGAAGCAGTCATCAGGAAACTGGACAGACTCTTTGCGACACACGGATTACCAGACGTTCTGGAATCCGACAACGGGCCTCAATTTACCGCGCTGTCCTTCGAACAGTACCTGGCAGACCGCAGTATCTGACATTGCGGCCAACGGAAGGGCCGAGCGCATGGTACAATTTGTCAAGAAAACCTTGCATAAGATGGACTATGGTGATATAGAAGACAAGATTAACCGGATGCTCCTTTTACAGCATATCACTCTGCACAGCATCACAAATAAAACTCCCGCCGAGCTATTAATGGGACGGAAGCTCCACTCCCACCTCAACCGCCTACATCCAGCATATGAACCTGAAAAGCCACACGGTTCTAGCGGGAAATGTCGCAATTTCCAGGTAGGCGATTTGGTTTTCGCTAGGAACTTTTTGGGCGATCCGTTGTGGGTCGAGGCAACTATAGTACAAGTAACTGGCCCTAGATCGTACCGTGTAAAATGTTGTGACAATAGAATTTGGAAACGCCATATTGATCAGCTGCGTTCAAGGCTACAGTCGGGGATCTCCGAGCCCCCTGATTTCCAAACCGAGGGGGGAGGAGATAGCGAGGAAGCTGAATTTGAAGCAGCAGAAAGTTTAAGCGGTAGTAATGACTGCTCAGAGGCAGCACATGATGGACCCAGAATGGGGGTGGCCTCGCCTCAAAGAGATGCCAAAAGCAGTAGCGATGATGAAAATTCGAATGTGGAACGGGAGGCACCCTTTTCACCAGATAACGTCCTACCCCAACAAGATTGTAGCCAAATACTGGGAGGACAACGGAAATCTAATAGACAATCAAAACAACCTGCCTACCTCAAAGCCGGGGGGAAGGGGTGTTGTGAATCAATAAATGCTTAATAAAGATCATTAAGAGCTTGAAGTAAAATGCAGGGTTCTGGCCCTGCACTTCTGATTGGCCGATAATAGCGACATCAGATTGGTCCGTTCAAGAGAATCTGATTGGCTATTAACGAGCCTCTCCCATTGGTTATGGAGCTAGCCCTCCCTGTGTTTTCATTGGTTAAATAAGTTAAGAGTTGTCTATATAAAGGGGCCCATCGTGGCCATCGAGCTGAGCTGTTTCACATGTAAATAAAGAGTTTGAAGTTCACTGTTTCACTGGCTCATCTCCATCCTTGCACCCATACTCAGAACATAACAAAGTTGACTATAGTTCCTTTCGGTTTTAGACAAAGTTCTCGAAAAGAACGCAATGGGTGCCTCATTTCCATTTGGGAGGACGTGGCTTAGGATGGCTCCTACTCCAAATGGTGAGGCATCACAGGTGACTGTCAAAGGGAGAGTTTCGTTGTACTGCATTAATACAGCATCGGAGGTTAACAGGTCTTTTATCCCTTTAAACGCTATCTCTTCACAGCGTCCCCAAACCCAAGGAGCCTTTTTATCAAGGAGTCTATGTAGGGGTTTGGCTACGGTTGCCTTCTGGGGCAAGAAAATGTTATAAAAGTTAATGAGTCCCAGGAAGGCTTGAAGGTCTGTCTTATTCCTAGGTCTCGGGGCTTTTTTTATTGCGGTTATTTTTTTTCGGTGGGGTGGATTCCCTGTCTGTTGAGAAGGTATCCCAGGAACTCCACTCTCTCCATAAAAGTTGGCAGTTGCCTCGTTTTACCTTAAGACCCGCGTCTTTGAATTTCTGCAGGACTTTTCTGAGCCATTGTACTAATAGTTCTTTAGTGGGGGCAGCTATTAGGACGTCGTCAAAATAAGGCACGACGCCTTTGATGCCTTGTAATAGTCTCTCCATTAAACTTTGGAAAATGCCTGGTGCCACACTTACTCCGAATTGGAGTCTATTTCACTTAAAAGTGCCTCTATGTGTAATTATTGTCTGGGCTTCTGCAGTTGCTGCGTCCACAGGGAGTTGCTGGTACACCTGAGCTAAGTCCAGTTTCGCAAATATTTTTCCGCCATCCAGGGAATGAAGAAGGTGTTGAACCACCGGTACTGGATAAGTGCTCTGTTGAAGAGCATGATTTAGGGTGGCCCGATAGTCCCCGCAAATTCTTAATGAACCATCTGATTTCATGGGCGTTACTATCGGGGTTTCCCAACGGGCATGGTCAATCGGTTCCAACATGCCCTGGGCTATCAGTTTATCTAGCTGCTCGTCGATTTTAGGTTTTAAGGCAAAAGGTACTCGATGGGATTTAAGCCGAATGGGAGCTACATCGGGGCTGAGATTAAACGATATAGGGGTCCCCTTGTACTTGCCTAATGTTCCTGTGAATACATCCTGGAATTCCTGGATGAGATTCTCTTCCCAGTTGTCATTTCTGGTTTGGTATATGCCGGCTAGTTCAATTCCGAGTGGGGCGAACCACTGTAGCCCTAATAAGCTGGATCAGTCACGATCAACGACAGTTAGGGGAAGCATTGCTGTGCGGTCCTCGAATGATACTTGGACGTTGGTGGAACCGACAACTGGGATTCTGTTTCTCTGATAGTCTTTCAGGATGATTCGCTGCATGCTGAGGTCCTGGCGGGAGATGGCAGGTATCAGTTGCTTGAGGGTTTTCCAGGATACCATCGACAGGGACGATCCCGAATCGACTTCCATCACACATGGTCAATTCTCAATAGTAACCTTCATTCGTATTTTCCTTGCGTCGAGTGACGAAGTGTGGCTGATGATAATGGTTTGGTGGACCTCTTCTCGTCTTGTTGAAAAGGCAGGTACTTGGTTTCTGTAGTAGTAGTGGTTGTTCCATTGGTGGTTCAGATGGTCCCGGTTTTCAGGAGGTTTGCTTATCTCCCGACGGAGGTTGTTCTCCTTTGGCTGGGACTGGATTCTCATTTGCTTTTGCAGACCTTCGTGATGTGGCCTTTCTTTCCGCAGTTACGGCAGAGTGCGTCGAGGAATTTACAGTCCGATCGTGGGTGGTTTACCCCGCAACCCGCACAGTGGCGCGGACGTCGCTGGTTCCTTTGCTCTTGTTCCGAGCGGAGCCGGTTGACCTCCTCTTCATCACTGTCTGAGAATGACTCGAGGTCTTCGTGGTGGGTAGCGGTAGCATGCTTCTCAGTGGTGAGTGGTACCTCGTCGGCGAGTTGGCGAAATGGTGCGTTCGCTCGGCGCATTCGAGCAGCTGACTTCCTGGTTGCTTCTGCTGCAGTAGCGTTGGCGATGACATCTGTAAGACTGATGTCGCCTTTTGCCATCAGCTTACTCTGCACGTGTGGTGCATTTAATCCCAGAACTATTCGGTCTCTTAGGGCTTCCTCTAAGTTTGCAAAACCACAAAGGCCTCCTAGGTTCCGGAGGTTAGCTACGAAATTACCAATGCTCTCGTCCTTCCATTGGTCCCTCTGGTAAAATTCATGTCTTCGTATCAGTGTAGGTACGGCGGGTGTGTAATGGGCCCTGAGGATTGGAGTGAGGGTGTCCCAATCCATGGTCTTCACTTCTGCCGGTTTTGCTAGTGCTTTAGCCATTTTGAAAGTGGTGGGGCTGCAATGAGTCAGGAACACCGCTCGTTTCTTGCCAGACATGGCATCTTTTAAATTGTTGGTCTCCAGGAACATCTGGAAACGGTCTATATACAAGTCCCAGTCTTCGGTTGCTGGATCGAATGGAGCGGGTGGTATCGCGCCGCTAGTCATCTTGCCATCTGTTTCATGCGCTCTTTCGCCACGTGCTCTTTCTTTGTCTGATATGTTCTAGTCAGCTCTATTGTCTCCGCATCCCACCCTCGTCGCCAGTGTTAAGTCCTGGCCATGGGCGTAAGAACAGAGACGAGACATCGGACTGTGACTTCAACTCTTTATTTAACAAGAAAGACTGGAGCAGAAAACCTGGGCAGCAGTAGCTCTTTTATAGAGCTTGCTGCTGTTAAACAACTAATGAACTGAGTCTATCGCTTTCACAAGCGTCCAATCAGGGGCTTCGTTAACAGCCAATCAGACTGGCCAAGCCTGACCAATCACGACTCACTATTCACGGGCCAATAAGAATTGCAGGATTACAAGCCTGTTGTAAGATGAAGCTGTTTCGGTTGTATCACTGCGATGGTTTAATTCATAACAGGCACCAAATCAAGTTAATGAAAATGGTCTCCCATAATTAGTGATTGTAATTTGATTTAAGTATATAGTGAGTTTAAAGAAAATGAATGTGTTGAGAAGTTATGCCAGGCATAATTAGATACCAACATCTTTAATCTGTTGTCTCAATTTTATAACATTACTATTGCATGCTTCCACCAAATGTACAAAGTTGGGTTAATGAAAATCCAAAGTGCTCCATTTCTTTGCCTGTTGCTTTGGGTCAGGATAACACAAAGTTATCCATAATGATCCAAAATGGCCTATATAAGGCAAAGTTTATTTTGGCCAATATATGAAAATGAATAAGCTGATAGAATTGCCTGAGAAAATTGCTTATATTAGAAGAAATAAATATGACAAGACATAAAGGCTCTTTTGAAATGGAAACTAATTGTGGGAAAAAGTTGACATGTATTTAAGTCAGATTTAAATTTGCTTATTTCTACTTGGCATAATTAACAATTTTCAATGAAATTCCCAGAGGTCTGTCTCATAATTATCTTCAAGTTTCAGAGATAAATCTAAGAAAACTCTATCTGTGCTTCAACAACTTTGGAGAAGAGCAATAGTACTTACTCTCAGTAGTACTCACTTCACAGTACTGTATTTAATCAGGACTCGGTCTCAGTTTAATGGCTCTCACCTTACCTATTTCCATAGTGGTTTCAGTTGGAGATCATCTGCATATCAAAGACACATGTTTTTCCTTCCCCAACCTTTTAAATATATATATTTAAAAAGTACTTACAATATAATGTAGGACTGCATTCCTTCTTTCCTTTAAATCATCTAGACCTACTTAACAGTAGAGATGTGGTGACATCTGCTGGATATTTAAAATATTTCATTTTACATGTACAAGTCAACTTGCTAAAAATCTTTTTGGATTACATCTAGTCTGGTGTCCAAACAGGTACTTGCTAGAAATGGCTTCCTATGCCTTTTTCTGTGTATCATTTTGCCCCCATTCCACATGCTAACTGCATCAATATCAGTTTAGAGACAACTAGTTCAAAATAAGGACAAATACAATATTTTTATACTACTCAGAATATAGAATCCAGGTAAACTGTATGCTTTCGGAGTTTTTTTCCCCCTTAATATTTTTGGTGGCAAAGATAGTGCTTATCCAAATTAAGTGATAAAAGAGGAAGGAGGAGAAATACATCAGGGTAGTTGATAGAAAATGAAATTGATTGTAGTGGTTATTAATAGGTTAGCTTGGCCTTCAATTATTTTGAAGCAAGCTCACCCCTGGCTAATAATTGGTAAGAGATCCCCAGGAAATTCCACTACTATAGGTTAGATGGAAAAAAAATCCCAAAAGAAGGCTATCTTAAAGACACCCATATCATTGCAAAGAAGACTACATGGGCATATAGTTACTAGGAAGGAAGTTTTACTCACAGGATACTTTATTAATAACAAATCATGAAAAATGTCCTCCCCACCTATGTATTCATCCCTGACTAAATGTGGTGGTCTCCCATGGAAAGAATGAGACACAAAGGCTGGTGTACTCGGGATGGGAGTCGAGAGCAAATTCTAATGCCCCCTTTTATTGAGAAATTCGTACATAGTAAGCATTCACATTGTGGATTACAATAATTAGATATAGCACACAGAACTGTTTACAATTGTCTGAGCTGCTTAATTGTTCCTGGTGTTTGTTTTTAATTTCCTTGCTTATCTCAGTGACCCTTAGGCAGACATGTATGTATAAGGTCTTAGACTAATCATTACCCAATACTGAAGTCAAAGTTTATTCCCACAACTAAATTTTGCCCTACCTACTTGATGGCTATGTGGAATTCACACTTGGCTTCCTGCTTCTCTATCCAATATCTCAGAGGTTGCTCCAAAGAAGAGGGAGTCAAGGTATTCTCCAAAGCACCTGAGGGCAGGACAAGAAGCAATGTGTGGAAACTAATTAAGGAGAGAAGCAACTAAGAACTAAGGAGAAATTTCTTGACAGTTAGAACAATTAATCCGTGGAACAACTTGCCTCCAGAAGTTGTAAATGCTCCAACACTGGAAGTTTTTAAGAGATTGGACAATCATTTGTCTGACATAATATAGTGCTCCCTGCCTAAGCAGGGGGTTGAACTAGAAGACCTCCAAGGTCCCTTCCAACTCTGTTATTCTATTCTATTCTATTCTATTCTATTCTATTCTATTCTATTCTATTCTATTCTATTCTATTCCATTCCATTCCATTCCATTCTATTCTATTTTTTCTGGAGGCAAGGGTGTTTGCCAGAGGAAGTTTTCATGCTAACTTTTTATGTCAGTGCCAACCTTTGGACCAACCTTTTTAGAAATATCTGGCACTTTCTCAATGCAATAGCTGCCATATGGGGATTGAACAGGACTTTCTAAGGTCTCCTGTTTTGGCAATGGTTAGGTTCTCAAGTAAATAGCAGGTCTCTGCACTAGTAAGCATGTGAACTCAGACTCATAGGACTCAGGTGTTGTGGAACTCTGTTGCAGATTAGGTTGGGATGTTGGAAATTTGAAATTGCCGGCAACAATTCTTGTCCATAATATTTTTTCTTCATCCCAGCCTAGGAATGTGACATGCAGTGGAGCTCCATGTATGATACCATGTCAAATACATGGCAGAGGAGTGCAAACAGTTGAGAAAACCAGGCATTTCTTGTGATTTGGTACATGGAAAGAAATGTGAGATCAGCTTTGTGGCATTTTCAAGGCAGAGAAAGTTATAGGAAACAGTGCATTGGCTTGATTTCTCCTCCTCTGCCTTTGTGTATACTTGTCTTTATTTTATATGTTTAGACCTGGTCATAGGATTCTACGTGACTCCTTTTGGAAAATATGTCACAGGTGTTCATGAAATAACTGCTCTATATTATTTAGCCATCTGCATTTACTCATCCTAAAATGTAGTTCTAAAAATACACATTTTCCATATGAGTGATACATATTCTAAAGGGGAATCTCTGGCATGAGAATATGTGATGTGAAACAGATTGCAGGCTCGAGCGCTACATCTTATTCAGAATGAGAACTGCTTCACTATTATTGAGCATCAGAAAACTTCTGACATAACAGGTTGTTTTACTTATACTAATATGCTTTAATCCTGTGAATTAATTTTGCTCCTGTAGTCAGGTATTTCAATATTTTGCTTCAGACCTACAGGGCCACCTGTATGCAGGGCTGATGCACTTTTTTCTATTTTGTTTTTATCCACCCATCAATATAATTTGATCAGCTAACACTGATGGTTCATGTCACAAAAAAAATTCAACAATATCTGCATGTTCTCATTCAAATCAATGCCTGCATTTCCTGCTGACCCTGCAGAGGATTTCTACCTTCGTAGACTTTGCTTTGAACTCAATTGTATCTTTTCAGATGGAACTTATATGTATTTTATAAATGTTGCTCCTCTGGGTATAGGCAATTTATTCTGCAAACAGTGGAAATGAAAATGCTACAACTAGCTTATCAACTAAACATACAAGAGCTTTTGCTAAGATCAAAGAAGTAAGAAGCTTTGTAGATCAGTACCTACAGATATTCTCCCAAACATCTGGATAGGAGATGTAGATCACCAGGATGGAGATCTATTGGAATCAGAGGAAATCTCACTATCGAGCATAGTGGCAGTAGTATTTTTAAAATATTCACTCATAGCGGGTTTTAAACTAGACAACAAGCTGTGTACATAGCCCTGTAGTTTTTCTCCAGGTTCTGAAGGAAGTTAATACTTGCATGCTCACACACCACTATAATCCTCAGTCAGAATCACGCTCAAGCAAATGGTTTTGGCTTTGTTCATTGAATATGTAAAGAAGGGAGATGGAAAAGGGGTGGAGCAATTCTCTACATAATTTGAAGCTTCCTTGTGTTTGGGTGAATGCTTAAAAGGACTCTAATAAAACATTTCAAGATCACCTCCAGTTCAGTCGCTGTATTTCAGTTAGCAGAACATACATGAGTGAATAGATCATCATTGTATTGAAGGCCCCAAAGTCCATTGAAATGCAAAGGACCAAGTGCTGCCATTTTAGGAAACCTGCATTTATGGATTTTCAGTGTTCATGAAAGAAAAAGGAGAAGACTAATCCCTGAAACAGTTTGATGAAATTAATTTCTTAGATTCAATTCAGTCTGCTTTAAGACGAGTTTTGGGTTAGATGGTCTCTTGGACAAAGACTACTTCTATAATTAGAAAGAATGAGACAGCAAAACATTGTTTTTATTGGACTTTCCGTATTATCAATCATGCTTTCTTTTCAACTGGCAGTCTTTTGGGGAATTGGGGTAGTTTTGCAGCACTTTCATTCCTGTTTGACTGGTCATTTCCAAAAGGAGGACCTGGAGGATTATGGGTCTAAAAAGACAAAGACTCCTTTGAACTAAACTTAATTCTTGCTAACAATATGTGCCAATTTTACTAAGGGTTATTCAAAGCTCACTTTTATCTCCCATTCAGTTTAACATGTATGTGAAATCAGTGGGAGAGCCTATCCTTCATATACAAATGATCACCTCTTTTTCCTTAGCTTCATTTATGAAAAGTTGCCCAGAGGCAAACTGGCAATGATCTTAAAGATTTAGGGATGTGACACTTTTAACAGGTAATGTGAAACTGGCTGGATCCAGAAATACTGCTTTCTACTGAAATGTGAACAAGAGACAGGAAGTTCCTCTGGAAAAAAATGATGAATAGTTGAAAAAAAAAGTTTATAAATGTCTGGTATGAATGAAAGACTGGGTGATTGTGAGAAATAAGAGATTATTGGAGTTGGAAGGGCATGCTTTGAGATTTGGGTGGTATAGCTACTTATGGGATTTTCAAAATATTTTGTTAGGTATGCCATTTTGAAGATCTGGAACAATTATCAAGCAAGACTGCCCAAATTCCTCTTTGGCTATTACCCCAAGAAGCATTTTTAGAAGAGAAATGATAGTTATGTATATTTAGCTGAGCTATGCTGACTTACTGACTTATTTTGGAGGTCATCCTAAATTAAAAACAAGATAAGAATTGGAGAAGAAGAGTTATACTTCTCAATGTTTTGCATTTATTTATTACAAAATAACTTGGCATGTTATTGCTAAGATGTATAAACTTATTAAAAATTAATATAGAAGATTTGTCAAGATTGCGTGATTAAATGGAAAAAGTTGGATATAATATAATGCTTGACAAAAGGGAAATATGTAAAGTAAATTGAAATTCATACTGAATTACAATTTGAAAGAGAATTTTTATAAGTTGAAATATAATTTATATTTCACATATGATAAGTTGCCAAAGGTGTATAAGGATATGCCAAGGTATTTATCAACCTCTGGTGGAAATCTAAGAAAGCTAAAAAGATATTGGAATCAGATATGTACTTTAATTCAGATAATTCTTAAAACAAAAGTACAATTGAAACTAGAGGTTTTTCTTTTAGATTTGATGGCTCAACAACTTGGGGAAAAAACTCAGATTCTGTTTCTATATATGACAACAGTGGCAAAAGTTTTGTATGCAGAGAGGTGGAAGGACTTATACATTCCCACAACTGAGGACGGTGAAACTAATGGAGTTAGCTGGTATGGTGAAATTGATTACTTTGATTAAAGAAAAAACTTTGTCTAGCTTTGTTTGTATGTGGAAACCACTTTTGGACTTTTAGCTGGAAACCAAAAGAAACAAAACTTTAATTTTGGGATTTGACAATTAGGACTATACCATACTTTGCTGTACTGTATTGAATTATATTTCTAGATTGTACAAGTATTGTGTTCTGTTGTGAATTTTAGAGCAAGAGGTTAATATATTTTATGTTAGTAACTATCAAAAAAAATCAGAAGTTTTTTCCCTTTTTTATGTTTTGCTCTTCTTCCTCCCTGATTCTTCCTTTCTAATTCTTTTCCTTTTAAATGTTATTCTTTATTTATTGTTGAAACTCAGTAAAATTGGGAAAAAAATATACTCCTGGATCCCATGTGTGGGAACACAGCGACATATTTGATACTTTCTGCAGAGTCTGGGCCAACCTAATCTTACATAACATGATGTTCCAGTGGAATTTTCATTTGTCGTTATTGTTTATCATTTAATGTATGCTATAAAAGTCAATAAGTGTTCATTGCTTTACTATATAACTTTTCTTAATCTTTTACAGCACTCTTTTCTTTGTAGCTTTATAATCTAGACAAAGAGCTGTTACTCTGGGTTTATTGAAAATACAATTAACTAATAAGAATATATATACATGCTATCATACATACATTGCCTTAGAGGCAAACATCAATATGGAAATACTATATTAAAACATTTCAAACTTCTCCTTTTTCTAAGAATCCAGAAATATGGGAAGGGGAAGACTAATTTACAACATGCACATTCCTCTATAGTACCATGAAATGGATCATGCAATTCTCAAAGTTCTTAAATTCTTATTTTTAGAATATCAAAGCTATATACAAGAAGCTAATGTTCCAAAATTCATGCTGCATGGCCATGGTCATGACTACATAGCTGGGCACCCAGCTATTTTTAAGACAATCTTTTGCCAATTGAATCTACTTACCGTATACACTCAATACAGGAGAAGATGCTCCAAATCTCTCTCTCTAAGAGATCCAGGACTTAGAAACAAACCTTCTCACTCATTATGATGCCAATCCTTTGAAAAAGACTCCGGGTCTGTGACAATTGACCACAGCCAGCTCATCATGATCAACCTGCCACAGCCAACTCACCACAGTCAATTTGCCATGGCGATCTTGCAACAGGACAACTTACTGCAGGACAAGAATTAAACTAATATCAAAGAAATGGTGGAATAGAATCATTAAATAAATGATGCAAAAGGAAGGACAGAATGAAATGTGAATTGCAAAAATTAAAATACTTTTATTTATTTTAAATAATTAAATAAAATTGTTAAATTGTCCCACAATGAGTTATCTTGCTACAGGTTGGTGGTGGCAAGTTCACCCATGGCAAATTGGCTTCAATGAATTTGCCACAGCAAGTTGGCTGTAGCAAGTCATCCCATTTCCAAAGCTTCCTTCCACAGATCTAAATCAACAGACTTGCTGTTATCAGGAACTCAGAAAGTTCTTGTTTAGCAATTACACTTATGAGGGTAATAAATAGTAATAAAGATTCATGTGCTGCAGAGAAAAGTAGCTCAGGAAGAGATAGCTTGATTAAACAATCTCTGTGCCCTGTGAGGAGGCAAAAATGGACGCAGAATGGGTCTGGTTTAGTAAAATGAGGGAATTTATTAAGATGGCAGCAACCAGTGATTTTTGCAGCATCTCTCTCTCTCTCTCTGGTTTGTTTAGCGACCAAGATACTTAGTGAATCAATTGTAGTCATTCAATACTTTTTCACAGGTGTTTTGACTGATATGCTATCCATATGCTAATTGGGTTATTTATTTATTCATTTCTATGATAGTTTTCTTGGGAAAGTATTTAGTGATTTTATTGTTGTTATGTTTTTATGCAAACTACCTCAAGCCATTTGGAGGTAACCGCTATATAAAATATAAGAAGTAAACAAAAAAATTGTGAGAAATGAATTAAAATTTAGCCTCTGTGCTTTGTAATTTTCTTTTTTCTTTTGAAAAAGATTTTATTAATTTTCTACAAACAAACAAGACAAACATAACATAAAAACATCAACTCTTATATGTACATCCAGTGTGTCAGTTGGTTCATCATTTTTGTGCATTCATTCTGTAGTCTCAATTACAATTATGTTACATAACAACTCATATTGTCAATCCAAACTTATATATCCTAATATCACTAAAAAAAAAGTTTTTGACTATATTTTTAATCATTCATGCTTTATGAGCTAACAATACTTTAAACCAGTTTACTCTATAACAAATCATATAATCATATCAAATCAATCCTAAAAAACCCTTTATAAATATAATGTCGAATAACAAAATAATAGCAAAATAGCAAAATAAAGATATTCCTTACTGTCTAGCATTCTAAATATTCTATTATTGTATTTTATGAATTAAAATTTAGCCTCTGTGCTTTGTAATTTTCATTGATTTGGATTGAAGCAGATACGATTCTGAAAAGCAATGGTATCAGCCCATGCTTGGAAAAATGGCTTGTAGACTCCAATTATCTAAACTTATTCAAGTGCTAGTAGCATCAGGAACAGCGTTTTTGTTTTGCAAAATTGTTTGCAGAGAGTAGGGAAGTTGAGTAGTATTTGGTTTTTATTTTAATGAATGGGGAAAAAAGAAGTCTAATTGCCCTCGAACACTACCTCCATTTTGACCATACAGTACATTGTTCCTGTAAGGGACACAACACTAATACAGTGGATAGTTTGGCATGTAGTACTTTCTAACTCAGATGATTTTCTTCTTTCTCCTCCTTCTCCTTCAGCATAGGGCATTTTGCATTGTCTGGGGGGAGTTGCCCCTTTAGAAATCTTTAAGCATCTTTCATTGTTTTTCTTCTCAGCGATGTTCTATTGATTTAGCCTTGTGTAGATTCCAAAACCAGAAGCACAAATGTTTTCCAAGCTGAACCAGAGATGACAATTCAAGAGTTGTTCTGCATCAGGCTTCAGAGAAGGAGGTGGAATATCCTCCACAGACATAGGTGGGCTGTTGAGGGGAATAGACAGTCACTGTCTTTTGGGTACTTACAGAAAGCTGGCCTCTCAGCAACAATGAGATTTGTCTGCTCTTCTAATCATTTAGCCATCTCACTTTAATAACATTTACAAAATGAAATGTGAAATAAGAAGGCAACAAACTCTGTTAGACTCATGGTAATTTCCCAATAATAGCAAATACAATCAGCAAACTACTGATTTCTTTTACTATATAATTGTGTTTTCGGGGAGTCACTCAGTCTCTCTGGCGAAGCTGATGTCAGTTCTAAAATATGTGCGTATAATGGTCTTTATGCCTCTGTTAATCTAAATTTCATGGCCGACATTAATGCCAAAGTAAATCCCTCGATTAACACTTTCTGCATTGAAAGTGATGTTTCATAGATGTGAGGCAATGTTGATGTGTTTATTTTAAAGAAAGTAGTCTGGAAGGTGTAAGCTATGGAATTCCTGACAGTTTAATGCCTGGCACTTCAATACAGGTAGACCTCAGTTTACAACCGCAATTGAGCCCGAAATTTCTGTTGCTAAGCAACATAGGTCTTAAGTGAGTTTTGCCCCATTTTGCGACCTTCCTTGCCACGGCTGTTAAGTGCATCACTGCAGTTGCTAAGTTAGCACCACGGTTGTAAAGTGAATCTGACTTGCCCATTGACTTTGCTTCTCAGAAGTTCACAAAAGGTGATCACATGACCCTGGAAAATTGCAACTGACATAACTACATGCGAGTTGCCAAGCATCCAAATTTTGATCATGTGACCATGAGGGTACCGCAATGGTTGTCAGTGTGAAAAACAATCACAAGTCCCTTTTTTCAGTGCCCTTGTAATTTTGAACAGTCACTAAATGGATGGTTGTAAGTCAAGGACTATTGTCCTGAGTTCTGGATAGAAAGCCGTTAGATTTTAATTTTAAGACATCGGACTGAAAACTGCATTTGTGTGTGAGTGCACAGCATGTACAACAAAGTGCACTGAATCTCCCTAGGTACCTTAGATCAGCAATTGCCAACCGGTGGGCTGCAGCCCACTGATGGGCCGTGAGAAAATTTTGGTGGGCCGCAGAGAGAGCACCCCCCCCAAAGCAATGAAACACAATGCTGCGCTGCCCACATGGCCCGCGGGAACCCTCCCCGCCCACTCAATCCTTACCCGGCAAACTTGACTTCTAAATTGTTATTTTTCCTTTTTTCCAACCATCATGGGCTCTGCTGTTCCAGAAGATTTAGATTAGCTAGGAAGCAGGAAATGGTCAGATTTCTTGCTTTCTAGCTAGTCTTTAGATCTTCAGCTTTTAAGCACAGCCGAACGAACCTCCCTTAGGACTGAAGATTCCATTATTCAGTGCAGACTCATGGCAAGCAAATTTGAGAGACTGAACTAGCTGATGGCAGATAGATAGATCACTGAATGATTCTGTGAGCAACTCAATCTGCCTGCCTGCTTTGCCTGATTTTGGGTAAAAGTTGCTATTTTTTATTAAAAAAATCAATATTTATATAAATATTTATAATATTTACATACAAGCCATGCTCAGCCAGTCACATGACCACTAAGCTACACCCACAGATTAGGCCATGCCCACAGAACCGGTTAATGGTCCCTGGGATTTAAAATTATGAGTTTGGTAGTCCCTGAGGTCCAAAAGGTTGGAGACCCCTGCCCTAGATAGCAACTTGAATGGTCTTTTATGATTTTAATTTCCTTGACAACTGAAGTTCTTCCAGAGTCATGCACAGAGTTTTGACTGATCATTTGTTATGCTTGTATCATAGCAAATGATTCAGAAACACTAGAATCAGGACAATAAAGAAGTAAAGAATTACAGATTGGTTGATTTTCCTCTAGCTTAAAGTCTGAGCATTTGTGACTGCTTGATATTATTGATAGCCAAGCATTATCTGACTAAACATGTGAGGTTATCATTATTCTCAAGTGACAAATACTCTTTCAAATAGCTTTCTATCCCTGGTCTAAAAATTTGAGGACTGTTCTTTCTAGAAGGACTTGGAATTTTGAATTAAAACAAGTTAGGGTTAGTTAGAAGAGAGACTGCAATAAATAATGTTATTTATTAATAAATAGTATAATTAATATTTCAATGATCCCATTAAATATTAAAAACAGGGATAGTCACTTTGGATGCAAGGAACCTCAAGATCTGAGTTTTTGTCTTCCTTATTTCTGGATGGGGTTGTACTATTCTGTTCAGATCCAGTTTGTAGCTTGAGAGTGTTCCTAGACTTGTGACTTCTGCTCAAAGAGCAGGTGGTGTACCTTTGTAAGCTTCAGTTTGTTCACCAACTGCGAATTTCCTGGATTTGGACTCTCTATGCTCAGTCACTCAAGCCTTAGTCAACTACCTTTTAAACAAGATTGTAGAGTGTTCTCTACTATAAAATTTCCATTCCCACCCCACTCCAGGGGGAGGATACTGCAAAATCCCATTTCGGCAGCACCATACCACCCGCTCCATTCGACCCGGCACAAGAAGACTGGGACTCATACATGGACCGGATCCAGATGTTTCTGGAGACCAACAACTTGAAGGATGCCACTACTGGGAAAAAGCGAGTGGTATTCCTGACTTACTGCGGACCTTCCCTTTTTAAGATGGCTAAGGCTCTGGCGAAACCAGCTGAGGTGAAATCCATGGACTGAGACGTCCTCGAGCCCCTCCTGCGGGCCCACCTACCGTACCAACGCTTGTCCGAAGACATGAATTTTACCAGAGAGACCAGTGGAAAGGAGAAAGCGTTGCAGATTTCATCGCGGATCTCCGGAACCTGGGAGGCCTCTGTGGGTTCGCTGACCTCAAAGAAGCTCTTAGAGACTGAATAGTTTTGGGACTAGATGCACCGCACGTGCAAAGTAAGCTGATGGCGAAAGGCGACATCAGCCTTGCAGATACCATCACTGACGCTACTGCAGCAGAAGCAACCAGGAAGTCGGCTGCCCGAATGCACTGCACCAACGCCCCGCTCCACCAACTCGCCGGCGAAACCTCACCTCGCCTTGAGGGACATGCAATGGCAACCCACTACGAGGACCTCGAATTGTCATCAGAAAGTGATGAGGAAGAGGTCAACCGGCTCCGGTCTGAACGAGACCAACGCCACCAGTGTAACCAGAAACTGCAGTATCAATGCGCAGGTTGTAGGGCAAACCACCCACGATCAGACTGCAAATTCCTCGACATGGCTCTGCCATGTTTGTGGGAAGAGAGGCCACATCGGAAAGGTCTGTAGAAGCAAGCAAGGATCCAGCCCACTTCAGAGGGGGACCAACTACCGCCAAACCACAGGAAGTCATCCTGTGAATCGGGAACATTTGAACCACCAATGGAACAACCACTCCTACAGAAATAAAACACTAGCCCATTCAATGAAACAAGAAGAGGCACACCAAACCATTACAATTGGTCACGCCTCATCATTAGATGCAAAGAAGATCCGAGTGAAGGTCGCCATCGAAAACCAGCCCTGCCTGATGGAAGTCAATTCAGGATCGTCCCTCTCGATGGTTTCCTGGAAGACCCTTAAACAATTAATCCCTGCCGTCCGGCGGTAAGACCTCAGAATCCAAAGAATCATTCTCAAGGACTATCAGGGAAACCGAATTCCGGTCGTTGGATCCAGTCTAGTCCAGGTCTCATTCAAAAATCATACTGCATCTTTACCATTGACCATCATCGACCGTGATCGGCCTAGCTTGTTAGGCCTTCAATGGTTTGCTCCACTTGGGATTGAGGTAGCCGGCATTCACCAAACCAGCAGCGATGACTGGGAGGAGGCCCTCGTCCAGGAATTCCAGGATGTCTTTGCAGACAAACTAGGCGAGTACAAGGGGACCCCAATATCATTTAACCTTAACCCTGAAGTAGCCCCCATCGGCCTTAAGTCTCATTGAGTATCTTTTGCCCTGAAACCAAAGATTGACGAGCAGCTTGAGAAATTAATAGCCCAGGCTGTTTTAGAACCAACAGACCACGCTTATTGGGAAACCCCAATCATAACACCCATCAAACCGTATGGATCGTTAAGGATTTGTGGGGACTACCGAGCCACCCTGAATCACGCCCTTCAACAGAATGCTTACCCGGTGCCGGTGGTACAACACCTCCTCCATTCCCTGGGGGGCGGAAAAGTCTTCGCTAAATTGGATTTAGCACAGGCGTACCAACAACTGCCTGTAGATAAAAAAACAGCAGAGGCACAAATGATCGTTACGCACCGAGGCGCTTTTAAGTGCAACCGACTCCAATTCGGAGTTAGCGTAGCCCCAGGGATTTTTCAGAGTTTGATGGAGAGACTCTTACAGGGGATAAAAGGGGTCGTACCATACTTTGATGACATTTTAATTGCTGCCCCAAATAGAGAAACACTAAAGGAGCATCTTGGTTCTCCAGAAATTTAAAGACTCCGGCCTTAAGGTTAAAAAAAATAAATGTCAACTGTGTACAGATAAAGTAGAGTTCCTGGGGTACCTAATCGATAAACAAGGCATTCACCCCACCAATAGCAAGTTAACAGCAATCAAGAACGCCCCAAGACCCAGAAATAAGACTGATCTCCAAGCTTTCCTGGGGCTTATTCATTTTTACAACATCTTCCTGCCCCACAAAGTGACCGTAGCCAAGCCCCTACATCGGCTTCTCGACAAAAAAACAACCTGGGTCTGGGGGCACCGAGAGAAGCACGCGTTCCGACAAGTGAAAAACCTATTAACTTCAGATGCTGTTTTAATGCAGTATAACGAGACTTTGCCTTTAACAATCACATGTGATGTGTCACCATTTGGAGTAGGAGCCATTTTGAGCCATGTGTTACCAAACGGTAGTGAAGCCCCTATTGCCTATTTTTCAATTACTCTATCAAAGGCTGAAAGTAACTATAGTCAAATCAATAAAGAGGCTCTTGCTGTTGTATCTGCTGTGAAACGGTTTCATGAATATGTATATGGATGAGTTTTTACTATTGTTACCGACCACAAACCTTTGCTGGGGATTATAGCGGGAGACAAGCCAACCCCCTATATATTATCACCTAGAATGACTCGCTGGTCGGAGTTTTTGGCTGCGTACAATTATAAGCTGCAACACTGCCCGGGGAAAGCCATTCCCCACGCTGACGCCCTGAGCCGTGCACCACTTCCGGAAACCGTTGACGACCCAGCTCCAACCCTTACAACGCTCCAGATTGAAACGCTACATTCACCACCACTAACAGCTAGAGATATTGCGATTGAAACAAAACGTGATCCTATCTTAACGCGAGTTCTTAGCTGGGTCAAATGGGGATGGCCAGTAGATCAAACCCCTGACGACTTCATCCCCTTCAAGAACCGGCAAACAGAACTTTTTTCGCAAAAAGGCTGCATCCTATGGGGGGATAGAGTCATTGTCCCAGAGCGGTTACAACGGGCGGTATAAAAGACACTGCATGAGAGTCACCCCGGCATCGTGCGTATGAAAGCGCTCGCACGAAGCTACGCGTGGTGGCTGGGCATTGACAAACAGATCGAAGCCCGGGTAAAGACTTGTTATAAGTGCCAGGAAGTTAGCAATGCCCCACCTAAAGCAACTCCGACAGAATGGGAAACACCCCGGGACCATGGTCCCAAATCCATATTGACTTTGCGGGACCTGCTAAGGGATATACATTCCTCCTAACAGTGGATGCCTATTCAAACTGGCTTGAGATCCACGAAATGAAGAGTACCACAACCGAGTCCGTCATCCGGAAGTTGAACAGATTATTTGCAACGCATGGACTGCCAGATGTTCTGGTATCCGACAACGGACCCCAGTTTACCGCTCTCCCTTTTGAACAATACTTAGCGGACCGGGGTATTCGCCATGCGCTAACTTCACCAGCTCACCCTGCGGCTAACGGAAGAGCCGAGTGCATGGTACAATTTGTTAAAAAATACCCTCTACAAAATGGACTATGGGGACATTGAAGATAAGATAAACAGAATATTCCTTCTCCAACACATCACTCTGCACAGTGTCACCAGACTCCAGCTGAACTATTGATGGGACGCAAACTCCGCTCCCACCTCGACCGGCTTCACCCGTCTTACGAGCCAGACAAACCCTGTGGATCTAGCGGAAAATGCTGCGAGTTCAAGATAGGTGACTTAGTTTTCTCCAGAAAGGTTTCTGGCGAAAACTAAGTCGCCTATCTTGAACTCGCGGCATTTTCCACTAGATCCAGAAAGGTTTCTGGCAAACCATTGTGGGTCAACGCAATTGTAATTCAAGCCACTGGACCCAGGTTGTACCGGGTGAAAACCTGCAACGGAAAAATATGGAAATGCCATATAGATCAGCTTCGCTCGAGGCTACAACCTAGTTTCCGCAACTCCGGTAACTCCCAAACTGAGGGGGGAGGGGATGTCGAAGAAACCGAATTTGAGATGGCGGAAAGCAGGAACGAAAGAAGTCAGCAATTGGGCGTAACGAATGAAGAAGAATCAGGGAAGGGCATGTCCTCACCACAGAGGAACACCTCAACAGAGGCAAGCCCGCAAAGGCCAGAGGACAACGAAGAGAAGATTAGCGGCACCGAGTCTTCCAATGAGGAACCACCGGCACCCAACTTGCCCGAAAATGTCTCGCCAAAACAGGGTTACAGACAAGAACCGGTGGGACAGCGTAAATCCAATAGACAGTCAAAACAACCTTCATACCTCAGAGATTACGTCACTGCACCCCCTAAACGGAACCCGGGGGGAAGGGGTGTTATGAACTAATAAAACGCTTAAATAAAGTTTTATCAAACCTTTAGAAAATAGCAGGGTTCTAGTCCTGCACTTCTGATTGGCCGATAATAGCGATATAATGTCGAATAACAAAATAATAGCAAAATAAAGATATTCCTTACTGTCTAGCATTCTAAATATTGTATTATCGTATTTTATGAATTAAAATTTAGCCTCTGTGCTTTGTAATTTTCATTGATTTGGATTGAAGCAGATACGATTCTGAAAAACAATGGTACTTGGTATCAGCCCATGCTTGGAAAAATGGCTTGTAGACTCTAATTATCTAAACTTATTCAAGTGCTAGTAGCATCAGGAACAGCGTTTTTGTTTTGCAAAATTGTTTGCAGAGAGTAGGGAAGTTGAGTAGTATTTGGTTTTTATTTTAATGAATGGGGAAAAAAGAAGTCTAATTGCCCTCGAACACTACCTCCATTTTGACCATACAGTACATTGTTCCTGTAAGGGACACAACACTAATACAGTGGATAGTTTGGCATGTAGTACTTTCTAACTCAGATGATTTTCTTCTTTCTCCTCCTTCTCCTTCAGCATAGGCATTTTGCATTGTCTGGGGGGAGTTGCCCCTTTAGAAATCTTTAAGCATCTTTCATTGTTTTTCTTCTCAGCGATGTTCTATTGATTTAGCCTTGTGTAGATTCCAAAAAACCAGAAGCACAAATGTTTTCCAAGCTGAACCAGAGATGACAATTCAAGAGTTGTTCTGCATCAGGCTTCAGAGAAGGAGGTGGAATATCCTCCACAGACATAGGTGGGCTGTTGAGGGGAATGGACAGTCACTGTCTTTTGGGTACTTACAGAAAGCTGGCCTCTCAGCAACAATGAGATTTGTCTGCTCTTCTAATCATTTAGCCATCTCACTTTAATAACATTTACAAAATGAAATGTGAAATAAGAAGGCAACAAACTCTGTTAGACTCATGGTAATTTCCCAATAATAGCAAATACAATCAGCAAACTACTGATTTCTTTCACTATATAATTGTGTTTTCGGGGAGTCACTCAGTCTCTTATTCTTGCCTATAAAAGGGCTGCTGCTGCCCTAGGGTTTTGCTCTGTTCAGAATGATTAGTAAAGAGTTGAAGTTCACTGTTCACCGTCTCGTCTCTGTTCCTTGCACCCATGTGCAGAACTTAACACTCCCCACTCCACTAAATATTTTTCCAGCTCTGTTCTCTTGTGCAAGGCAACAAAAGAAGACCCAGCCGATCAGCTGGGACTTGGGAGGCAGAGAATCGATGGGGGCAGGGCCAGTCAGAGGTGGTATTCGAAACTACTCAAAATTTCCACTACCGGTTCTCCAGAACTGGCCAGAACCTGCTGAATATCACCTCTGCTCTACATGGGACTATCCCTGAAAGCTATTTGGAAGCCTCAGCTGGTATAAAGTGTGACAGTGAAGGCAGTCTTTGGGGCCCCTAAAATGGCCTCTTCTGCTCCTCAAATTTCACTGGCTGATGGTCTGCTTTTGAGTGCAGTTCAAGGTGTTGGTTATGATCTTTAAAGCCCTTAATGGCATGGGTCCAGGCTACCTGATGAATCTTCCCAACCTGCTTGGTCAGGCCTATCCTTCTTGTGCTGTCAAAGAGTGTTTACTTCAGATCCCAATCAGAGAACCTGGGTAGAAGATCCAGAAGAACTCTGGATAGAAAATCCAGAAGAAGAGTCTTTTCTGCTGCAGCATCTGCCCTCTGGAATATCCTATCCTCAGGGTGAAATCCGCCTGGGTTGAGAGCAGATTCCATTTCACTCTCCCTGCATCTCTGCTTCCCCTAACCATGTTTAAATCTCAAATTACTATATTTTCAATGTTTACTTTATTGTTTCATAATTTTGCTACTTCATGTTTACACTTCTTTCATTCCTCTGGTTTTATTGTTGTAAACCATCTAGAGTATCCCCACAGTTAGATAGGTGGCAAATAAACAATAAATAAATTATTTATTTATTTTCAAATTCCAGAAATAAAATTGTCTACAGTAATGATATTTATTAAATGATATTATCATATGGAATCTTTGAAATTCCTACCCTTCTCTAGAACCATGATGATGAACCTTTGGCATGCAGAGCCATTGGTGCCAGCACATGAGCCGCAGGCAAACTTACCTCACTGCACATGCTTGCGCCTCACAGCCGATTTTTTTTGGCTGGTTTGAGGCCTTTTTCGGCCTCCCAGAGGCTTGAAAAAACCCTCTGCAGGCTTTGCAGGATGAATAACAGGCCTATTTCATCACTTCCTGTAATACCAAGCAAAGCCTGCAGAGGGTTTTTTTCAAGCCTCTGGGAGGCCGAAAATCAGCTGTGAGGCACAGTGCAGGTCAGGGGCAGAGGGGGGGATTGTATGCACATGTGCAGGGGGTGGGGCCTGCGTGCATTGCCTTTTGGGTGCCGGCATGCAAGCACGCAAGCATGTAAGCATGCGCAAAATTTTTGGCACAGGAGCCCAAAAAGATTAACCACCACTGCTCTAGAGACTACAAAGAACCTAATTTCTTTTTTGTTAGCTGGTCAGTTGTGTGATACACCAGTAGTTCAGAAAATAGTTAATCTTCCCTTCCTCATGCCCAAATGTGGCAAGCTCTGACCCTCTGCCCTAGTATCATTCTTATAAGGCAAAACTTGAGTGAAATTGTAAAAATACTGATGAAAATGGAAGATGCCAATTAGGTTAAGATTTCACCAAGATGGAGAAACTTTAGAGAGGTTTCTTGTGGTTTTAAAAGATAGAAGTTCCATTTTTAATTTTTGAATTAGAAATCCAACTCCAGTTGGATGCTTGTTTGTGGACCAGTTTTTAGAGATGCACTTTTAGAGTTGAATTGGAGGAAGGGAGAGGGTCAAAATAATGAAAGTAGCCACACGCTACTGGTCTGCTCTTTTTATATGAAGATGTTGATGCATAGAATAGAGTGGAGCTCCCTGAATTTCTTTCCAAGAGGATTTCTATAATGCAGTGAAGAAGACCTTTTAATTGATTATGAGAAAGCTTGCAAGTTAGTTGCTTTCCCAACGGTCTTTTGAATTTTTACAAGTCATATGTTGTAAAGAAATATGTAGCGAGGTGTCACATAACTGTTTTCATATGCTGTTTTCATATTCATATTTATTATTAATTTTTATTAATGACTTGGGGAAGGGACCTGAGGAGATGCTTATCAAGGCTGCAGATGTCAGAAATCCTTTCTTCTTGCTTGATGAACAGGTGGCAACCATGGTTAGGAGGGCCTTTGCACAGCTTCATCTTACAGAGGTACACTGAGGTAAGATGAGTAGCCAATAAATGCTATCAATCAATCAATCAGTCAATCAATCAATCTTGTGTGCCAGTTGCGGCTGTCCCTGGATCAGTAGGCTTGCCTCACAGCCAGTCATGTCCTAGTCACTTCCAGATTGGATTGTTGCAATGCATTGTATGTGAGGCTGCCCTTGAACAGTATCCATTCCAGAAACTTCAGCTGATATAGAATGCAGCATGTGCACTCCTAGAACAGCACATGTTTGCTTCCAAGTCCAATTCAAGGTGCTGCTTTTGGCCTACAAAGCCCTGATTGGCATGGGACTAGGCTAACTCTCCCCAGTTACTTAAACACACTCCATTAGATCTGCCAGAAAAGCCACTCAGTGGGTACCATCAGCTAAGGATCTACATGTGGTAGGTCCCAAGAGACATACTTTTCCCTGATATTAAATTAGCGCCATTCTTTTTGATATTATGGAAAGCTCTTAAGATCTGGTTATCAGGCCTGAGGCTTCCAGGGAACCAGAGACATATTTAGAGGACTCCATCTGTGCTGTCCAGACAGTTTATAGTTAATGGGAAGTGGGAAAGTTAGTTAGGAATTGGGAGCTGTCCCCTTAAGGGAGTGCATCATGGTAAATGTAGTTAAGGTATCCTGGGAAATGCAGTCCATGTCATGTGGCCACATCTGTAATCCTGATTGGTCACTGAATTGACCCTTGGTGGGTTGGGGGAGGTTCCTTCACTCTTGTCTGAACCCAGCATCATGCTAGCATCTCTATCCCTGCTTCTACGATATGGGATGAAAGGGATAAAATATTACCATCCTTTTACATCAGAAAGTCAGCTATGCAAAGAGTTGGACATTGAGATGAATCTCCGTAATTGTAAGTTATATTGAGGATGTCTGATGAAAGACTTTGTATGGATGCTTTGTGGAGTTATCTATCTACCTTTATACATTCAGTCAGTAATTATAGAGGACAGAATGCCATCTCTGAGCTGACTATCTTTATTCCCTCTAGGGATTAAAAGCCTAGGGTTTTTTTTCCTCTGATTTTATAACACTTACTTTTAAGTGAGTATTTGTAGGGGGTGAGCGGGTATTTGTATGTGGATCTTGGCTAGATACTTCCAATTTTACACAGGAGAAAACCCGAATAACCAAAGATCCATATTTACATATACATACACATACATACATACATACATGCATACATACATACATACATACATACATACATGCATACATATTGCTCTAGTGAGCATTTACCTTCTCCAGCTGATAAGCAGCACTCAGCATTTGTTGTGCATCAACTGGGTTGCCTATATAAATTTGATTAAGTAAATAAATACATGTACTAAATACATGATATATTTAATAAGCTCTTTAGAATTGATGAGTCCTAAATATATTTGTATATGCTACTTCTGCCATTAATCAGATAAGAAACAGCAGATTTCTTTAGAAATCTGATAACATAAGAAAAAAATGTGATTTTCCTCTTTATAAATACAAGTCCCACCATATCTAGAAGAGGCCATTAAGCACTAATTCATTGTTAAGAATGTCATTTTCATGTTTTAAAATAGTTCGCTCCATCAAATCTCAAAAATTGCAATTACATCACATGACCTTAAAAATAAAAGCATGCAATTTCTCCCCTTCCTATGATATTACCCTTACAGCAATGTTTTTCTACCCTTTGGGGCCTAGAAAATACATGTTCCTTGTTCTTCCTCTTTAAAATTTGTAAAGAAATATTCCTGGGTGTATAAATGGTTCACTTTTTATAGACTTTTAACTTTTCATGTCTGTGTTCAATTTCTCCTCTAGCAAATGAGAACGCTGCATCTTCAAATTTATTTATTTGCAGCATGACATTAGTTTTGGCTTTCAAAAACCCAGCATCAAAATAGACATGACAGTGTACATTTCCTTTATTTTTTTTAACAAATGGAACAATTAACTATGTGGATTGCATTACGCTATGGTAATAGAGACATCAGAGAAGAAAAAACAAGCATTACAGTCACACAGATCAGAAAATTATACTGGCTACATGCAAATATGTATAGATTCAGATGCAGGACTGTTTTTTGGCCAGTTTCCCATTACATTTCTTACCACACACATGGGCAAATGATATTTTCTGAAGAACACTCCACAAAATGATCTTGAACAGAATGGGAAGACAAAGATTACAAAGCTGCTATCATAACTTTCTGCAATGTTGTTGATAAAAAGCATTTCTCACTGGAGTTGTCTGCCTCAGAACAATTAAATGGTTTATTTTACACGGAGCCAATGAATAAATAGCCTTGTTGGTAATATGACTACAAACAGTGGCAGTTGTCTTCTGTAATTACTTGATTTTATAAATACCTGTTACTAGAGACAGATGCTGAATAGTAGGTAGGAACATCCCATTGTTGTTGAATTTGTTTTCGAACAAGCTAAGACATCCTGTCTGAAAATGGAATTTTCTGCCTTAGAATAAAAAAGGGGAATTGTTTACCACAGGGAGAAAACAAAGACACAGTATGCTAAAGCTCATCATTCTACAGAGCTAGTTCATTAAACTGTAATGTCAGAAGATGTCAAAGTGGAATGGAACACTCACTTTTATGAGTTTATCTTATGTCATATTGTCAGAGAAAAATGCACACCATGTAAATATTCATTGTATGACTTAATTGGCTTGATAGACTGTAGCTGCATGTGTTGTGTCAGGAGCTTGTTATGTAGGTCTGCATGTTTTTTCAAAGTCTTTATTATAATGACAGCAAAGTCTTGTTCATTAAAGTTTCACAATCCATTTTCATTAGGAGGAAACTGATGCTGTAAATGAACAGTTGCTCTGAAAAAAATCAAACCCTTGGAGCTATCGCAGGGAAGATACAAAGTCTGTATTAATTATCAGGAATATGGTGTCGATCGAAGATGTTAATTGCTCTGATGGTTGGTTATTTGGGGAATTGCCATGTATTTCATGCAGGGATAATAAAAATGAATTTTTAAACAAAGAGATCTTAAAATAATATCTAATCTATGGAGAATACCAACATCAAAGACTTCTCTCAAAGCTTTGAATTTCATCTTTGTGGTCCAAAATGTTAAAGATGAACCAAGCGATATTTCAGTTGGTTCAAGTTTTTGTAACAAAAACAAAACAAGAGTTAATTAACTGTTATTACTAACCTTTTCAACTTTAATTTGACTTTCAAATATTAGCATTTATCTCTGAACTATGCTTCCGGGTTTGGCAAATTAACTTTCACAGAACAGGTCTAATTAAGCTTCATTGTGCTTTTATGTCACTTTGCACAGCTCCAAACAATGAATGTATTAATTTATTAAAAGTCATATGCTTAAAAGATTTTGTTGCATAGTAAAAAGGTTGAGCTTGTGAAAAAATAGTGTTTGGGTTTTTTGTTTTTTTTGCTGACCAGATGTGGAACGATTTATTTAGTTTAAAATCACAGTGTGTGTTCTTCATAAAGAACAGCTGGCACCAATGTAGAAAAGTTATTGTTGGATTCCCATGAGACATTCCACTGACATGATCCTCTGTAAAGTGTGGGATATAAGTTTACTACCTAACTTGAATTTAAGAAAAACAAGGAACTGAAGAAACAGCTACTGGTGCTCACCACCTGGGTAAGTGATTTATAACTAGAAAATATGTTTTCCTTCTGTAATAATATTATGATTTTGCTATCTAAATGTATTTCTTCATCAGCCTGTCACAATTAGTAGTATTCTTGACTATGAACCTAGAGGCATGCCACACCTCCTAAGTTACAAAATGCCATAGAATTTAGTTTTCAATAAACATATATAGTATTGTGTTGTCCTATTTTCATATAGACAATCATTTATTCCTTCACTTGCCTGAAGAGAGTATGCAATTCTCTTCTATTAAGGGTAAAAATAAGAAGCAGAGATTTAGCCCTAAAATGTTCAGGCTCCAAAGGCTGCTAAACAACTAAAAATTAATGACTGCCTTGCAGTTAAAACTTCATCTGAACATCTGAAGTATCTTAACTTCAAAGATATTGCAAACAGATCTGTAGCCTGAACTTAGCAATCAGAAGGCATTGCCAAGGCAGGCGATGGTTTCCAGGACAGGAAGAAGCAACAGGAACGCATGACTACCAATAAGCAAAAGAAGTTATTAGAAGACAATCACTACGCTTGCACTTTACATTGTTGGAACAACTGAGTTACAACATGCTATGGCATTCATAGTCCTCAATAAACATGCATGGGGTTTGTTGTCTTTCATATAGAAATCTATTTGTTGTTTTTCATATAGAAAATCATTTTCATTTAGGAAGCCATGTTGGTTTAACCTGGAAATAAAATATTAATTGGACCATTTTTAGCTTTAAGGCCAAGCTGTTGCTGTTCTCCAACAAATGAATCTTGAAGAATGGCACACTCCATGTGGTTGGGATCGCTGTCTTTTTTCACCAAGCATGTAGCTCTGGAAGAAATGTATATGAAAGGGGTATCCCATCTAGACAAGTCAGATCAGTCAACAGCCCTAGCAATCAAGGGATGAGAAAAGTTTCATTCAGCAACACATCTAAATTGAATACTCATCAAAGAGTTGGCCATAAGGAATGGAAACCACAAGCTGGAATGGTTTGCTTAGCATGCTTTCCTTATTTATTGTGATATACTATATTGGGTATGAAGTAAGAGGTCTATGTACATGTGTGGTTCTTCTGTATATTCTCCTTTACCCTATAATCTAGCAGTGTGTATAGACCCTTTGGCTTTGCAGCCTTCAAATGAATCCTAAAGGAAATCTTCATATAGGAATTCATTTTGTTTTTCTGGGGAAAAGCATCCAAGGAGGCTTCAATGGATGGAAAAACATACCAGTATTTAGCATCTTCTACCTCTTAGCAGTAGCATCCTCTATCTCTTCCTCCAATGCAAATTTAAAAACATTAACAGCAGCAATTAAAAAGACACACCCTCAAATCTCTGAGAATAAGATTAAAAAAAACCCCTCTTTTACAGGGGAAATTTTTTGTCATAGTAGTATTAAAACTGATTCCACTTTCCCGGAGGTGTTTCAGATATCACCCTCTATTAAGGTACGTTGAAGAAGCTCCACAGGTAACCAGATGGAGCCACAACAGCTTAAACAGCCACTAGATGGAAGTAAAGTTCCTTTTTGCTTCTGTCTAGAGATCAAGTGTCCTACCCTCCATAGGGACAAACTAAAAGATCAGTACCTACTGATATTCTTGCTTATTTCTTAAAATATCCAGTCCTCCTTTTTAATCTGGTTTATTTATCCTCATAATTGCCCTCATCCCTTAATTATAGGCTTCTTAAGAGTGTCTGATACTTGGACTATTCAGCCTTCTTGATCTGATGTAACAGATACTTTGTCTATGTTTGGTGGTCTACTTGACATAGCAGATCTATTTTTGCCAAGATGCAACATCTACTGAAATGAGCTTTGTGATGAATCCTTCATACAATTGGCTACGTGTGGAAGGTATGGAGCCTCTGCTGCTCAAAATTGTTTTTTTTTGTTTTTGTTTTGGCAGCAGATCAGGATTTCCAAGATTATGATTGCATTAGCTGATCCCTGAAAAAACGTTTAGTATAATATTTGTGAATATGTATACAATATCTTCCTTCAAGTATGAAGCATCTGTTGAAATTTGGATTGCAAAGTCTTATCTTGGATAACCCTCTGATTTGAGGAAAGATCCCTTGTTTCCTAAGGCTAGGAATGTGGAGTGGGGGAGGGGAGAAAAGGTCTCATAAATGGCTGGAGGACTAAGAGCCAAGTCCATCTTCGACATGAAATAGCCTTTTATCATTCTCATAGTTGAACTCCATATTTTCATTATTTAAAAGAAGAAAGGGGAAACTGGCAACCTTTTTTGTTCAGACTAAATCAAGGGATAGATATTATTTCCTCATAAATGTTGCACCAGCATAAACTCAATAGTTTTGAATATTTCAGATATTTTTTACTTACTTACTAATTCTTCCATTCCCCATCATCCAGTCAGAGCTGAAGAACCTTCTTGAATGAGAAGCAAAATGTCTTCAAAGAAAACCAGAAAGTCCAGTTGACTGTTGAAAATGCACCTTTGGGACAGCCATGAGCTGGATGACTGAGAATCTCCATAGACATGTATTTACTATGAAAAAAGTAGGAAGGATTGTCCTGGCAAATAATCAAATCAATAATTCATCTGCTTTTAAAATTCTTGATATAAATGACTGTGATCATTTTAAAATAAATAACAGTAAACATTTAAATAACCATGTTCACTATTTAGAAAGAAATCTATAGAGCTAAATAAAATGGAGATGATATGGACTGAATGGAAAGTAGGGAAAACTGTGTATCATTTGTAAAATACTCCTATTAATTATACATTAAGATTATAATTGACCTTGTCAGTTGATTAGAACAGTACATCTTGGATGTCCTGTTTGCTTCTCCCTCCTGCACCCCTGTTCCTTTGACTAAATAATAAGGTATTGCTGTACTGGATTATGATATCCTTCCAAACCCAGAATCTGCTCTGTGGAAACTAAAAAAGAACAGAATGTTCTAATGAAGTGGATTCAGGAGGCAGCTGCATACTGTGGTGTCTAAATATAATAGCCACATTCATCTACAATACCAGTATAGTTACAGTGGGAGCAATTCCCTTTGATTTTCTGCATAGCAGCACTAAATATTTTCCACAAAGAAAAGCCAGAAAAGAAGGGGAAACTCCAGTTAAACCAGCATTGGGGACAGAAAATTGAAAAATGATAGTTAAGAAAGGAACCACAAAGAAACAAAGTGAAAGCCCAAACAGGATGCCAAGCAAATTAAGGTTTACATATGAAATACTTGGTAAGAAAGACTATGATGTAGTCATGGGTGTTTCCTTTGGACTGCTGATATTTTCAAGCAGTCATTGTGAATCCTCAACCAGATGCTCATCCTCAGCCAGGCTATGCTGACTGAGAAGGAGTAAGTTGGAGTCTAAAGGCTCCTGGAGAGCACCAACCCATGCTACTGTCTTGAGTAACCTACCCAATTTACCTGTCAGATTATGAGATTTTTCAGGAAACAAATTAAAGCTACCTTCAACGTGGAATCTGCACAGAAGTTGCCAAGAGAGGATGAGGGGTATGGTCCAGTCAGGATTTCCCATCAGCAGAGAACAAAAGAAAATAAACTTGTAGATTTCTTCTCCTTGTAAAGCAGGGGTGTCATACTGAAGGCCCAGGGGCCAGATCCAGCCCACGAGGTGCTTAGAACTGGCCCGTGGTGCTGCCCTGGAATCAATCAAGGACCAGCCCATGATTCCTCTGCCAGAGAAAACAGAGCTCAGGAGAATCACACACAGCTCTCCCAAGCTCTGTTTTTACTGGCAGAGAGTTGTAGCAGACCATTGCAGCTGAAAACAGAGCTCAGGAGCCCATTTTTGCTGGCTGAGTGCTTGGGCCACCAGAGGTACCCACAAGATTAGTGACATCAAGCTGCCCCCCCCCCCCCGAGGTCAAACACAATCCTGGGACACTACAGAAAAAGGAAATCAGCAAAAAAGTTCCTTTTGTTTCCCACCATTCCACCATTATGGAACTTTCTAAGAAGACTTTTGTTTAGGATCTTCAATCTGATAACGATGGGCTGAAAATTCTGGAGCTGATACAGTGTGATCAGATGGCAGAAAGGCCCATATACTGGAACATCCCAGATGAGAAGTTTTCAGCAATTGTCATTGGCTTTGTGAAAGTGACACTTCTTGCAATATCCTTCCTGCACAAATTTCGAAGGCACAGAAATTCTGATTACTTTGGCATGTGTCTAAAAACAGGTGACCTATTTTCCCTTATAAGTTAGCCTTATTACAACAGATTTGTAAGACTACCTCTCTATTTAAAAAAAAACTCAGAGTGGCAAACTTATCAACAGCAATAAAACATCGAGACCCTCTCATTAAGAACATAAAACACCTATGCTGTACATCCACGCAGAGCTCCCAACAGCCTAGCCCCAATGGCAGGGAAAATAACCAAGTTTTCACAGCCTTCTGAAAGGCTAATACAATTGGGGTTGTCCCTGGGGAGAAGCTGTTCCATATGAAAGGTATCCTTAAAACCCAGAGATATTCAGTTTTGTCATGGTTGAGTTGGAGCCAATTCCTTCTCATCCAGACTTGTACAACCTCCACAAACTGGGAAAGCACTTTGATAGCATTACTTGGATGGCCGGAGACGTACACATGAATCATCAGCATACTGATAAACTTCGCTGCTGAAAGATAACCTCACCCACTGCATTTATATGGATGTTAAATAGGAGTAGGGAGAAAGTTGAGCCCTGTAGCACTCCAGAGGCTTAGAGTTTGATGTTCCCCATCTTTCTTCTCATAATGGAAGCTCTAGAGTTATTTTTTTATTGGGGAAGTCACATGAGAAAATGGGTCCAAACCCAATTTGCATCTTTGTAGTGAATTTTAGGGGAAAAAAGAGATGATATAATTCATCTAGCTGCCCAGTTAAAAAGAAAGCTAAAATATCCCTTTTCACATTTTCTTTCATTTTATTCATTTCCATATTTTCTTTCATCTGGCACTTCATATCCATCAAAAGATGGAAGAAAAACTTGAAGCAAAGGTATAATATTATGTATCCATGGTGTATACCTTTCAAAGATTCTAGCCATTCACAAGGTGTATTTTTCTAATTTGTAGAATATACTATATCAATAAAAAAAATCTGTCTCATTGTCATTTAAAAAAGACTTTGATTACTACCTAATATGTAATTATTTCATTCTATGATATCTTCCCAAGTATGTAGTATTCCATACAATACTTGCAGGATCATTGAGTTGTATGGAACTGAGTATGTTGAGCATAATGATTTGCTGTGAGTCAGGATCTACAGGCTATGAACACTCACACCACAACATAAAGGCCAACATCTATGCATCATAACACAATAGTTCAAAACTTGACATTAATTGCCAAAAAAGATGAAACACCACCACAAAAGCAAAACAATCTAAATGATTCTTCAGACGTTTTTATATATTGATATCATTCATAAAATAATGAACAAGTCTCTTAGAATGGAACTTAATATAAAACCAGGTTACAATTTCAAAATGAAACATCAATATTTTGATGGCACAAAATCTGAATACCTCAACATCAGGATTTGATGGCTTTTTATTTTAGTTATAACTTCAACTACGACATCAGACATCAAGTATTTTCAAGAGAAGAGTTAGCTAAATATTCTACCAGTGTCCTCCTCCCCCTAGGTGGTGGGATTCAATTTTTTTTACTGCCGGTTCTGTGGGCGTGGCTTGGTGGGCATGGCAGGGGAAAAATACTGCAAAATCTCCAGTCAGAGGAGGTATTTGCCGGTTCTCTAATCTACTCAAAATTTCCACTACTGATTCTCCAGAACTGGTCAGAACCTGCTTAATACCAGCTCTGCCCTAGGAGTTTATTTATCTCTTTGTTTAATAAATTTCTACATTATCCATCTCACCTCAGTAACTTTTAGATTTAGTGATAGAATGATTGAAATTTAGGATTTCAGCATCTTAGAGTAAATGTTGCATGGCAAACATATTCTGTGCATTGCCTGTGATCCATTATGGAAGACAGCAATCACTCCATGAAAAAAGTTTGAAAATTTACTTGACAATCCTTCCATTGTTCCACTCTGATGCTAGACTTCAACATTAAATTAAAAGGAATACATTACAGAAACTTCTCTTCAATTAATTAAACTATCACACAATATAATTGTTATTTTCTAAGCTTGAAAAAAAGTAGCAGAAGTCATAAGGAAGGCATACAACCGTGGATCCAACCCTGACACATTATTGTATTTTGATTTTTTTTTTTTTTTTGGACACTATTTAGATCCAACTTTGATATGCCTAGATTTATATTTTTCCATGAGAACAATATCTTTACCTGACAGGGCTTTTTCTTTCTTTGCCAATTCTCTGGGTTCATTTTACTAAACTTTCTGTATTTTTTGCTTTTTTCACATAGCTAGTTGTTCAGTGCATCAGTGAACATATATATTGTTTTCCATTCCCTAACTTGTATTCCAAATAATTTATTTACATTCTTCTAGTTTGTCTAACCCTGTACAGATGATGATAATAGATAAATAAATATAGATGATAATAGATGATAGATAGCAATAACAATAGCACATAGACTTATATACAGCTTTATAGTGCTTTCCAGCCCTCTCTAAGTGGTTTTACAGAGTCAGCATATTGTCCCCCAACAATCTGGGTCCTCATCAGGGGTGGGATGCTACCAGTTCAGCCCAGTTCTATAGAACCTGTAGCTGTGAAGAGCAGCTGACACTGAACCAGTTCAGTGTTTGGCCCACCCACCTACCCGGGCTCTAGGCTGTCCTTTATTCCTTGCTTTTCCCTGCTCAGCTGCTTTGCACGGCACAGCTGAGCTTGAAAAAGCAGGAAACAAGAGGATTTTCAAATGCTGCACACCTGAGCGCAGCACTTGTCTGCTGTCCAGGCGGCACAGCTGATGATTTCTTGCAAATGCTGCACACATGATTGTCGGCAGTTCAGAGAACCAGCAAATCACTCCACTGGCTGGCCCCTCCCCTCCTCGCCCACTCACTTCTTACCTGGCATGCAAGCCATCCAACTTCCCTGGTTTGGTAAGTTGCTATCCTTGGATTTCTTGCTTTCTACCTAATCTAAAAGCAGAGCCGAACCTTCCTTAGGACTGAAGCTTTTCAGTGCAGACTTGGGTAGCCAACTGCAGATAGATAGATCTCTAAATTAATCTGTGATTCCGTGAGCAACTCAATCTGCCTGCCTGCTTTGTGGTAAAAGTTGCTCTTTTTTTAAAATAAAAAATTCAATATTTACATACATGGTGTGTTGTGAGTTAATTTTATGAGTTTGCTTGCAAGCAAATTTTATGTGACAGACTCAGGTAGCCTATTGCAGATAGATCTCTAAATTGTGATTCTGTGTAAACTAATTATATATATGTGTGTGTGTGTGTGTGTGTTTGTGTGTGTGTGTGTATGTATGTATGTAAGTATGTATGGCATTCAGCTTAGTTCGGGTATTTTCCCACGTCATAGTAGTTGTGCTTTTAAAGTTGTAGCAACGTTTCAGCAGAATCTCATCTGCTATCATCAGGCTTCTGTATAGTGTTCATCTGTGAGTCAGACTTTTACAGTGGTTTCAGATTTAAATTTGGGGCAGCCTATTGCTGTGCCAGAATGTTTTTTTCTTCATCCTGATTGGTTGGGAGTCTTGGTCTGTGTTTATTGGCCTTGGAGTTTGCTGTGTTCTGCTTGATTGGTGTTTCTAAGATCTTCTGTCTGTTTTTTGGCTCTTTTTGTATCTTGATTGGCTGGCAACATTGTGTTACTTTATTGGAGGCCTTTAGTGCAGCTTGGCTCCAGGTAAATGGACGGCTATCATTAGTTAGGAAGCTGGGTTTCATCTAGGTGCCTGGTTGGGGGGTGTTTGAGCTGGAGGTATCAGGGGGGATCTGTTTGTGCCCAGGTGTTTGCCTGGCTTGTGGTGTGGAGATTTTCCAGTGCATAGGATTATAGCACAAGTAATTATGAATTGTTTTCTTATGTGATATGCCTGTGTTTTAAGATGGAAAGTCAAGGCATCGGTTATTTTAATCAGTAAAACAGATACGTTTGGATGCAATGTACTATTCTGGACAGATTGTTTGGTATTCTGTCATTAGATTTCTGCTGTTTCTGTCTGCATATAGGGGCTAATATTGTATAATATTCAGTCTTAGTAAAAAATAAAACAAAATAAAATAAAACAAGATCAGATTTTCGTTTGTGTAGACTAGATACATATCTAAAAATAGAACCCACAGTGCTCTGCTCCCAAATGTAGCCAAGTGTCCATAAAGTGAAAACCACACACTCCTCCTGCAACTTTGATCATTAAACCATTTTCTCAGAAATAGTTCTTTTCATGCCATTGATCTTCAAAATAGTGGTGTTTTAATCTTCATTTTTGGCTGGATTTATTCCCAATCAATATAGATCTTTAAGACTAGCTTGACTCCTCACAAATGGGAAATCCAAATCTCTAGCAATTTCTATAATAGTAGCATGTTATTAATATCACAAGTGTTATCAATTTACCATTATCGGTTCTTTCATTTATTTATTTCAGATGTGTATTCTATTTAGGATTTAAAAGTCTTCCCAAATTATTTAAAAAATGTTTCAACTACTACAAAATAAAACTAAAGAACAACCTGAAAGAATAGACTAGTTTTGGTTTTGCTTTGGCAACAAGCAAAAAATTGACAGTTGGCCTTTGCACGACTGTTTATTAAATTCTCATTAAAGGGAAGGCATAAAAAGGAATTTAGCTTTCATCTGTGCTGTTGTCCAAATCTAGACAGATGTACCTCTCTTGCTACACATGATAATGGCAATTATCCTAATAAACAGATTATTCTGTAGAACATATTGGTAATTCTAGAAATAGATCCTCATAAAAATAAGGCCAGTGTTGCAGTTACCATCTTGACTTTTTTGCTCCCCCTGAAGATATTTTGCTCCGAACTGCATTGATTTAAGGAATATGGGAATATCTTCAATTAACTGCTGCTGCTGAGAAATTGTTTACATGCTATTACTGTAATTCCATCCTAATTAAACCAGATTAATACAGACTGCCAATAGTTGTGTCTACATGGAGAAGCAGATAGAGGGAGATGGATTTATAATGTGTAAAAATACTTCTCCCCCAAAATAACAATTCCTATAACAGTCTGTTGGCCCCAGGTGAAAAGAACAACAAATCAGTCTTGTTTATTTAAAATGTAATTCACATGTCAAAACTTTACTCTCGTTGGCAATTCATATCTTCATACTATGTCCATAATCAGCTCGAATCTCCCCTATATTTTTAGAAGCCTCAGGCTAAGTGGAATTGAATGCCGTGAGCATTATGTTCCTGATTATTTCTTATATCCATTTTCACATCCAAGATGTCTGACCATCGCCTTTGGGCAATGGCACTATAGGTTGAGGCTGACTTGATATTGCTGTCTGTAGCCATATTTGATTAGCTGTTGAGCACTTCTACATTTAAAAAATGTCTGGTGACAGTTAAGCATAATATGCAACACTTCATTGTTTGTGGGACAATAATAAGTGACCCTAAACAATAGAGAGGCTCATAAGATACCACATTTCCACATCCTTTTCAAGCTTTCTTTAAAAAAACAAACAAACACAAATGTAATTCCCAATTAAGGCCAAATTTTTAAAAAAGTAATTAGTACATTCCAATAAAGCAATTCCTACTGGAGTTACCACTCTTTTAAACCTTAACATTATTTATAATAGGTGTTTGATTTTTTTAGAAAAGTAATTAGACTTCATTAAATGATATATATGGCTAGCTCAGTATCAGTGAAATAAACTTTTTGTACACTACTTACATAGAGAATACTATTAGCAATTCCTAATGTGAAGAAGAAAACATACAGAATGATAAAATAGTTCTTTCCCAGCATATGCACATCTGTATTTAATACAAAGCATCTAACAAGATGCCAGGGTTGGATGGCAGGTAAGAAACAAATAAGTCAAGTTATCCATTATTGAAAGGCAATCTGGTTATAACAAGGAACAAAATAACTTTAGTGCACAGCTGGTTCTTTAATCACTGTAAAAGTGATAAAGATTAAACTGGCAGAATTCGTCTTACTTTTGGAGATAGCAAATCCATTATGGAGGGAGAGGCATTTTTGCAACAACACCTCTCCCTCCACTATGGGTCTTCTTCAACAGAAAAGGCCTGTTTTGTATCACACTTATCTGATGGTGTCACTCTGGCACCAAAAAATATGGATAGCAAACATGAAAAATCTGTGACTCCATAAGATAAAGAGTTGAAACTAAAGCTGAACTTCCAGAATTCTTTTGTCTTATATTTAGGAAGCCCTAGTCATAGTTTTCGATGTTTTATTTATTCATACACACACAATGGGAGTGTATTATTCATACACACACACAGCTTTCTAGCTAAAAGAATTTGAAAGAATGAATAGTTGTTTGTTATGTCCATATTGGTAAATCTGAAAACAGAAAGTCACTTGGAAGCTTTTCTATTTTATTTATTAAATATATTCCGTAGCAAAGAGAGAGCCATCCTCTTCCATCTTTCTTACATACTCCTGGTACTTAATTTTGTACTTTCATGCTACAATCTGCATTGGAATTGCTTACTGTTAAGTCCTGAGCATGGGCGCAAGGAATGGAGACGAGACATCGAACAGTGACTTCAACTCTTTATTGTTAAATAAGAACAGAGCAAATACTTGGGCAGCAGCAGCTCTTTTATAGAGCTGGCTGCTGTCAAAACAACCAATGATTTGAGTTTACTGCTCTCACAAGCGTCCAATCAGAGAGACCCATTAACAGCCAATCAGACTGACCAAAAACGACTAATCACAACTCGCTATTCGTGAGCCAATAAGAAGTGCAGGATTACAAGCCTGCTGCAAAGTAAAGCTATTTAGGATTGTTACTGCTATGTTGGCTTAGTCCACAACACTTACTATAAAAATATTAGGACAATAGTAGAAAAGAAAACACATTATGCTGAAAGAAAGCAGCTTAAAAGTACTACAAAACATTAAATATGCAACACATCTCTCTCCTCTACTTAGTTTTCTCTAAAACAAGCTATAGATGGAAACTAAATGAAAATTTCATATGAATTAAAAAAATAATTTAGCCCGCATATTTGGAATTCCATATTGTTTCATTAAAAAAAACCCATAAAATAACATATGTCAAATCCAAATCCAAGCAGATTTTAATCAGTTAATTCAAAAACAGACATTGTGGATTTTTGTGTTACTAATTGCTGCCATATTATTTTTCTTCTTCAGAATATCTGAAATTATATAGGAGCATTCAAAAAAAGACAAAATGATGGATACCAATAGGGATAATATCATTTTGTTCCAGAGTGCCCTGCAAGCGCAGAAAAATCAAGACACTTGGGGTAAATAAAATCTTAGAAACCAGGAATAGGTACAATAATCAGATGTGACAAGGTATTGTAATAAGGGCATTAAATAAGGAAGGGACATAAAAATGTGATTAACCAAGTTGAACAATAAATAAGGAAATAAATAGGATTTAATTAAAGTTTTAATAATGATAATAAATGAAGTAGCAAAATGAAAATAGTATTTGTGCACATTCCTGTCCAATTGCACTGGGAATACTGACAACATTCTGCGTAGAACATGAAATTAAAACTTTCTTTTCATGGAAATATTTTTTAAAAATTTGGAGAGATCTTAAGCATTTTCTCAATATCATTTAGTTTCCTCACTTACTGTATGAAAAAATCATTTATTTAAGTATAGCTGTTTTCATTTCAAGTAATTTCACTTGTTAGAACCATTATAGATTATCTTTAATAATTTTAATCTATATGACTAATATTGTAGGTCGAAAGAGATGAAAACATAAGGTAGACTACAGGGCAATTCTAAACAAATGCCCTCAATTTTGGATATTCTTTCCTAATACAGATTTTTTCCCTTCCACAAACTAGAACTAATTAATCAGTGAAATAACTTGTCTCCGGAAGTTGTGAGGGTTCCAACACTGGAGGTTTTTAAGAAAAGTTTGGACAATTATTTATCTGAAATGGTGTAGGGTTTCCTCAGGGGTGGGATTCAAATTTTTTAACAACTGGTTCTGTGGGCGTGGCTTAGTTGGTGGGCGTGGCTTGGTGGTCATGTTATTGGCTGGGTGTGGCCTGGCCTCTCATGACTGTGGGGATGCTGCAGCAGTCCTAAATGTGAAAAATGGTCATAAATAACTTTTTTCAGTGCCATTGTAACTTTGAATGGTCACTCCACACAAGCAAAGTACCAGCAAAGGAGGAAAAAAAGCTCCAGAGAAGATCCTGAGACAGGAAGTCCAGTCCTGCCAAGAATGTAATAAGGGTTAACGGAGAGGCAGTTTCTGTAAGCAACACCAGAATGTTTCCTTCCTGCCTTCCTTACAGGATTAGGCCAGTAATTTCTTCTAACAACCAGTTCTCCAAACTGCTTAGAATGTTAACAACCGGTTCTAGCGAATAGGTGTGAACTGGTAGAATCCCACCCCTGGTTCTCCTGCTTGAGCAGGAGGCTGGACTAAAAGACCTCCAAGTTCTCTTTCAACTCTGTTATTCTGGGCCAGGTTATCTGGGAATTGTGGATGCTGAAACTGTCCAAAACTAGAAGACATCAGGTTTAGGGAAAACTGAGCTAAAGAGCATTGTAGTCTGAAAATATGAGTTGGAATCCTTTCCCTATGGTATTCTTGGTCCTTGCTTCTCCCTGTAGACTCAGATATCCCCCCATTCCGTTCTGGAAGGTTGGGACATTCAAGAGCAGCATAGGGTGAGAAGATGCAGCTGGAAAACAGAATTGGCATCTTTTCTTTCTGCCTGGTATACATGGAAATGTTTTCCACTTGCGAATGGGGCTGGTTGGATCTCAGCCATGAAATACATACAGATATACAGTAGCCCAACAATACAGTGGCTGTTATTAGCAGTAAAAATAGGCTCAACGAGATATTGTCAAAGCTTTGTTTCTATGCAGCTGTCTACTGAACTATGATCATTTTTGAATGCCATGAAAGTTGTAACAAAACACACTGAATTTATTAACAGTTTGTTACCATAAAACTTGTTGGGGGAAGGGGGAATACAGTGAAAACATCTGATACCCTTTGTTCTTTTTATGCTGGTGACATCTTTGGAGTTGCTTTTCAGCGAGAGTGCTGTAATCTAATTTTAATCATTCTTATGGGGACTGATATATATACATATATAGGCACACACACAAACACACACACATTCATTCACACACACATTCATTCCAAAGGGGAAAAAAATCAACACAAAGAATGTGAAACTCATTTTATGCAATATGTATTAATTCATATTTTTTTCTGTTAACAAAGAAAAGCCTTTTTTACTTCATATTCCCAGAGGAAAGGGCATCATAGCAGAGTATCAGAGTTCTGCTTTCCAACACTATAATTAGCTACAATCTGAAAATTTGCATACAGAATATATAGTGTATTAATTTCTTACTCATCGCATACTTTAATGTATGCACTTTGTATTTGTTTGTCCTCTAGCTCATGCAAGAGAAACCAGATCCATGCTTAGGGATCCTGAGGGTATTATAATTAAAGCTAATTTTTTTGCTTGCAACATCATGTAACATGATAAGAGTTGATTGCATCTGAGAACAAACTAATAGGGTTTCATTAAAATAGAAGTGGGATTCTCCTCTTCATGGTTATCACAGTGTTCTTTTGGATGTCTCTAAATATGTATCCAGAATTACCCTGACAACTCCATGAGTCTAGTATAAGCATGCATGTTATAAAGAAATGGATGCCAGATTTAGGTCAATAGCCAAGTAGCTATTGACCAAAATAGCATAGCACTGTGATGGCGAACCTATGGCTCATGTGTTTGAAGTGGCATGCAGAGCCATCTTTCTGGGTACACCAGATATCGCCCATTGTTCTTCTGGATTCTGGCATGCACATGCACTCTGCGCAGCTGGTCTTTACGTGCATGGGAGCACTGGAAACTGGAACAGCAGCTTTCTGGTGCGCATGTGATTTCTGGAATGTGTATGTGCACACAAAGACCAGGTGGCCAGCGTGCATGCACATGCCAGAAACTGGAAGCTCAGCTTCCAAGCACATGCATGCACACCCAGGAGCTGCTCTTCCAGTTTCCAGCACTCCCATGCACGCGTGCCAGAGAGCTGATCTTCAAGTTTCTGGCACTCCTTGGTGCCGAAAAGGATTGCCAACACTGGCATAGCATTTAGACTTATATATCACTTTGCAGTGCTTTATAGCTCTTTCTAAGTGGTTTACAGAGTTAACATATTGCCCCCAACAATTTGCATTCTCATTTTACTGACCTCAGAAAGATGGAAGACTGAGTCAATCTTGAGCCTGGTCAGATTCAAACTGTCAAAATGCAGGCAGCTGGCAGGCAGCAGAAATAGCCTGCAGTACTGCATTCTAACCATTGCATCACCGTGGTTCAGTAAACAGAATCAAGGACATTCAAGTTGAGAGGACCTTCCAAAGTAGGACTGTGATTCACTGATATGCTTTGTATATAAAATCCCAGAATTTTTATTTGGGAATGATGGGGATGCTGATCATGATGACACTAACATTTCAGGACTATCCAACAAATAAAGTTCATGTAGGGTGAAGCATATACTTTCTAATCTTCCTTGTGTTAGTAAATTAAATACATTGTATTATAAATGATATCAGAAGATTTAAGCAGGTACAGGAAAAGATGGCATAGTGAAGTTGGCAACTGTCTTTTCCCAATGTCTCCCTGGAATTGTCAATTCACTCTTGATTTCTATCTTGGGCTTTGGTCAGCTCTCTAAAAGTGATTTGCCACATTTGCTAGGTACTATAATTTGGACACAATCTTGCACTACCTTGTTTGTAGCCATGAACTTCTAATCTACTTGATTCAAGATGGATTGCAATAAGCTTTCTAAACAGTCCATTCTCCATAATTGATTAATTTGCCTTAGTTATGACAACAGAATAGCAAAATATCTGCCTATTAAACAACAAACCATTTCTCTGGGGAAATTGACAGACAGCAAGTCTGATGGATGCAAAGAAACACTTTGTCAGTTTTCATAAAGGTTCAAGATGCTCAGTCTATTCAAAAGTTAGAGGTTGGAGCATATTACCAGATTTTCCTGTGATTTAATTGCCATGGATAAATACAGCTCCAAATATTGTCCTTCATTCTGAATCTTTTACAATGACAATTAAACATTACTTTCCAACTGCTTGTGACCTAAATCCAGAGGAGAAGCATATGGAGAAAATATCTGTATTGATCACAGCTGCTCCCAGACATCCCTGACATAGGCATGAATTAGGATGAAACTTCCCAGAAAATTAGATGAACATATCTAGGAAGTAGGAACTAAATCTTGACTGCTTTTGAATTGCGGTGTTGGAGAAGGCTCTTAAGGGTCCCTTGGACTACAAGGAAATAAAATCAGTCAAACCTAAAAGAAATCAACCCTGCCTTTTCTTTGGAAGGATAGATACTGAAACTGAAGCTCAAGTATTTTGGCCACCAAATGAGAAGAGAGAACTCACTGGAATAGACCCTGATTTTGGGAAAGATTGAAGGCAAAAGGAGAAGGGGGCAACAGAGGGCAAGATGTTTAGATAGTGTCATCAGCACAGTGGGCATGAATTTGGACAGACTCAAGGAGACATTGGAGGACCGGGGGTGGGGGTGGGATATCCATTGAATCACAAAGAGACCGATACAACTTAGCAACTGAACAACAAATCTTGATTGGAATTCTGAAACAGCAACTGAATCAGGCCGTGGACAGACTCAGAGTAGAGATGGAATAGAATTTATTCCCAGTCCTACTTCAGATCCTGCATGCTCTTTTTTTTCTGCACTCTTCCTCTATGCACTATGCCTTCTTCCTACACCCCCAAGTGTTGACATTTGAAGGCAATTTCATGTTTACATTGTTTTTCTGTCAAAATACAGTGCCATCTCCCTACCATTCTGCAAGGTGCCTAAATAATGCTTTATTCTAATAATATGTGTTCAGCCTTCTTCAAAATGCATACCCTTCACTCAATCAGATCACCCTTGATGGAATAAAAATTACAGAGAGCACATGACTGGTGTCAAAAGAGCAGCCTCTCTATGCCCTCCTTTTCTTTCCCCATCACTATGTGTCTATTGCATCACCTATTCTACATTCTATGTTCAGGGCAAACTCCCTTCCACCTCTACCTAACAACCAATGAATCAGAGCAGGCAAGAAGAAATCTGGAGTAGGTGAATTAACATTATACTGTTTGCATTGCAGATATAGTGAGGAGGAGGAGATAACCGCAAAGCTATTTTTGATTCCAAGGATATATGTCATGGCGAACATCTACCCAAGTGCGATGCCAAATATCTTTTTCAAAAGCATTATCTTTGTTCTGGTCTATCGAAGGTGATAAATCTGTGATAGTTGATTCACAAATGCAAATTGCCATTTGCTACTATACTCAGTGGACTAGTTCATCTATCACATTAAACGTAATATAGTTTGCTTGACTTTAGCTTTGGCCTAGCACAATATATGAAGCCAATTACATGCTATATTTATTTATTTGCAAATGTGCATGGTGGCCGTTCCACCAAAATGATCCTATAAGATATATATGTAGCAGCATAAAATAATCTAATGCCTCAAATAAAATCTCTAATAAGGATGGGACCTGTCTCAATTCCATTAATGCTAAACAACTTGGAACAAGGGAATCTGACAGATTCTCTTTACCATTACAGACCTCATCCATTTCTAAGATCATCAGGGAATGTCTGGGTGCATGAGCTGAGATGGCAAAAACCATCTTGCAATTATTCACAAGAGGTCTCTTTTTGGGGTAGCCCCCAGCATACTGCTCAATCTCCCCTCTGAAATTAAGAGCAGCTTTTATCAGAGCAGTTTCATGCTTGTTGACAATTGCCTCTTCCTTTAAAGCTGAGTGAATAATTTTTAATGATTTTTTTTGTCAAAAACAAAGAGTTAATTTCCTACATTTGTTGATTTTATGATTGCATTTTTATTAAGGGTAGTTGCAAACCTCTTTGAGATTTATAAGAAACGATATAAACTCCTGCAGTAGTTTTTCACCATAAAGGTCCTTTCTTGCAAAAGCAGAATTTGTTGTCAATATTAGTGGTAGGTCAGCCTAAGAATGATGGAGGCAGGAACAGGGAGCTCAGAAAGGACTGAATGACTGGATTCAATTTTAATTTCTTCCCTCACATCCAGTTCTATACAGTCCGGAGTGTATATTGAGGCATTTACAATATACAACCTTGAGTTTGCTGGTATGGAAAAGTAGTAGGAATTTGTGCATAGGAATCTGTGCATTAGTTGCGACCTGTTCCAAATCCAGAATCTTATATGGACTTTCTCATTAGCATCATATGGATATCAGATCACATGGGAGATATTGTGGCATTTTACAAGCTCTTTCAGATTAATTCCCATTGGAAGTGTAAAGCCCAATTTCTTGTAAAACTTAAGATTGATCTAAGCCATTATGGTTTACTTAAAAACATTGGTTAATGCTGAATTTGGCTTCCTGTGTTGTATAAACAAAGCCAAGAAATGTCTATGGAGATTCTTGGTCATTCAGGTCATGAGAAAAGGTACTTTTTCAACTGGACTTTCTTTGTTTTTCCTTAAAGATGTTTTTCCTTCAGAACTGAAGAAACTTCTTCAGAACTAAAGAAGCTTCTTGGATGAGAAGCAAAACGTTTTCAAGGGAAAACGAAGAAAGTCCAGTTGCCTCTTGAAAAAGTATCTTTTGATACAAATATTAGTGAGAGCAGAATTTATAACAAACAGAATTTGTAGTGACAATAAGCACACCAACCCGTAATTGCATACATGTTGCCATTCGTTTCCTCCCCAGTGCTTTCTCTGCAGACATCCACAATCAATGAATATGAAACTTTTTAATAAATAAATAAATAAATAAATTTCAGTCTACAAGGGAAAACTGTTCTCTTGTTTAAAAAAAAAAATGAAATGGAAAAATGAAAGTTGAAATGTATTGGCTTGGGATTCTCAGCACAGTTTTAAAAACTAATTAAATGGAATTGCAGGGTAGAAAATGTTAAAATGTGCAGTGATTTTTAAAATGTATAAAGTATCAGTATAAAAGATTATTTTAATTAACCAGTTCTTCTGAAAAAGATATACAGGGTCAATAAAAAAAATTTCAGAAGACATTTAGAGATATACAGAATTAAAATATTTTTCCAGTGATTGGAAATGGAAATGGATTACTTAAATAAGAAATTATTTGAATTAATTGAGCTATTATTTGAAATAATCATCCACTTATAGCAATGGCCTTCACTGTCTGGATAAGGTCCCACCATTAATCCATCCGTACATCTCTTGAAATTTGTCTATCTCTCCCTTTTTAAAATAATAGGTAATAATAATAGCTTAATTTTTCTCTTTAGTAATATTACAAGTTAGGAGTAGTGTTAAGAACAGCATTAAGTATTTTAATAGTGCATATTCATGCTAAAAAAAACCCTTACAAATAAATGACGTTTTGCAATCTAAAATCTAAGAGCATAACAGTGAAGGAAAGGACAATGCAGGAAAGACAAGCTCAAATAATTAATGTGGTAATTAATAATTTATATGAAAGAAATAAAATGACAGTCAGCAAACAAATACTTTAGCAGGCAGTGAGTGCTTATTTAGGACTGAGAAAAATAAATTTTATTTAAAAGGAAAAAAAGTAGAGGGCTAAGTAGAATAAAGAGAATAAAATGTTGAAAGTAAAATATCTTGTCTTTGTTAAAGTATCTCTAGAAGCATCAGAGCCAATCTGATCTTTTTTCAAATGGTGTTGGTAGGAATAAAGATGATCAGGAAATCCTTTCGGGTGGTAGGAAAGAATAGTAGACCATTTATAATGGAGCATTCTAACAATAGGGCAGGAACAATAGGGCAGGAGAAATTTGAATTTGCAAGATTGTGTCCCTCTCTCCATCATTTCATTCCTTGATGTCATTGGATAATACTAAACATAGGACAAGGTATAAGTTAAATTACACAGCCTCATTCAGTCTGGCTAGTATGAACAGGCAAGATATGAGTAATTGTGGACATGGTTGCACCCTCTAGTAATTCCACCTAAAGTTCATGGAGGGGAAATCTTCTTTGTGAAGAAATATGGTACAAAACAGTTTTTTCATCTTTGCTAGATTTTTTTGTGACCCCAAGCAATGTCCTCTCAGTTCCATTCACTGATATTTAAATTTCTTCTATTTGTTTTAAATACTGCCTGCCCCTCTTCACATCTAATAATGAATTTGAGCACAGTGCTTTGGGCTTAGTATTATTTCTTTTGAGCATAAGATGTTCACCTGTATTTCTCTGCAATCACCTCTTTGACCTCCAGCCATTAGAAAAAGCTCATGAGTGTTTGGTTGTAGTTTATGGGAAGAAAGCAACTATGGCAAATATTGGTGCTTTAATTTATATGAACCCCGACACCTTGCTGAAACTCTGTAAAAACTGAGCTAAAAATAAATCTACTTGGTTTAACAGAAATGAAATCAGAAATATGCTTTAAATATTCAGGACAATTATCTATAATTCTGGTAAAAACTGTGTTTTTTCTTGTGTGTGTGTGGGGGGGGGGGTACACAGCAATTTCTGTCTGCATTTCTGATTGTTACCATTGGGGGGTGCCAGACAATCAGAGAATTTAGTATTAAGACAATGGCTTCATTTTATGCTCTGGGAATGAAATAAGACTGAAAAACATTAGGAAAAAATTGCAGCGCAATAGACTGAGACACTAGTTCAAACAGTTGTCTGCTTTTAAAAATATGTTTTTAATGATTATGATAAAGAATACCTCTGTCTCATTTAGCCATGAGCTTTTTTTTTAACGATTAGTTAGCCTGAGCCAAAATGTTTTCATGCCCCTATGATACGTCTGTCTATTTTTATTACTTTTATTGAGTTGTGCCACAGTAGTGTAATTAATTAGGCCGTTTAATATCATGCTAATATTACAGGGACTTTTGTTCAATAAGTTTTTTAACAAGCATGTGTTGAAAGTCAAAGTCTAGTGGTAATTACTTTGAATAAAAATATAGTTAGAAGACTGTTAACTGAGGTAGATTTAAAACAAAAAAAAATAATGTGTCCTTTTAAATCTGGTTTCCTCATCAAATGTGTACTAACACATACATACACAAACACACAGGCCACATTTTAAAATAAAAATTGAAATGTGTTAGGACTTTTTCCCCCTGTAGTATGTTATAGTAATAGAACAAATCCTCTAAAATAATCGAACAGTATGCTAAACTTGATTTATTTGTTGAGATTTGTGGAATATTTAGACTGAAATTCGATCTGCTTTTGGGGAGAGTTTTCAGATTAAAAGAAAGAGAGAAAGAAGGGTATATGCACTTTTTTGTTCTCTTTCCAAATAATCTTCTGTGCACAATTATACTACCAGGGAATTAAATTGTGTCATAACAACTCTGATTGCATATTGACTGGTTGAAATAATTTTAGAAACTTTCATTTTAATTGTGGAAGAAAATGAATTATTTTATAAAAAGCACAGTGACAAAAAAAGACATTGATTTTGTTTCTTCTTTAAAATAATTAACCCCCCCCCAAAATATCAATAGTTATTAATTGCAGCATAATTCCATGCTCATTGAAATAATGGAAACTGTGTTTATGTAAATGTATACAGATATGTTAATGAGATACATTATAAAGTAAATGTTATGTTTAAGCCTTCAGTTTGCAGTTTCTGCCCTACTTCCACAAACCTATTTAATTGTCAAATATTGCTAGCTCTTGGATCTTTTTTTAACTGTAGGTACACTAAACTTGAAGTACACTAAACAAAACTAAGTTTTGTAAGAACTCACAGGCACCTATTATACAGGCTTTATCAGGTTGGCAACTTAGCATGTGTGGTCCAAATAAATAAATCAATTCCAAATGGAATAGAAAACAAAACAAATAATCAAGGACTGCATCAGCTAAAATGTGTGAATTCTCTTATCTTCTACAGCTCCACCAAGTTAGGTCAGGCCAATTCTATAGTTAAAATGACCTATATGTACTGAGAATTACATTTTTCAAATATTTATACTTACATAAGCAGCAATATGTGATGTAATCTCTTTTTTTGCCTCCTTATGATTTTGACTATATTTTTATAAGGTAAAAATCACTTAGACACATATAAGTGTCTACAAAGTAAACTTTCTAAAAATTATAGAATATCAACGAGGACATACATTTAAAGTGCAAAATAAAAGTATTTTGAATTAGTCATGCCTAATACTGAATTATTTGCTCTTGCTTGCTGACTTCTCTCTTTTTCTCTCTCTCTCACTGCATTACATTAATAATTAGTATAATTAATAATTTGACATCTGATATAAATATAAATATTAATCTTTTCTTTTCTTCAGAGTAATAATTAATTATTGATTAAGTTACATCAAGAAGGCTGGATTTGTATGTTGCACAGTTAGAAGAAAAAGTTTATTGTATGTGCACAGATAGAAAGAAGCCCCTTCTGCAAATTGTACAGATATGAAAATGTTAATAAATTAAGCCCAGGAAACACAGATTATGAGCTAAACAGGAGTGGGAAAATTCTCTTCCTTATAAACTTTCAAAGCAGATGGCAAAACTTAGTTTTATGTTTGATCTTTTGTTATCCTAATCTCTTCTCAGACTGGGTATTGCCAAATAAGCACAGGCCCCTCATCCAAAAGAATCAGAAAGAAATAGCAATGAAAATAAGGAATTAGGTGTGAATAAATGCCCAGGTGCATTATTAAAATTTATATTATGGATTGATCAAGGATTTTTTTTTTTGTATCTTTAGTTCTATTATATTCTACCAGTTGTGTGTGTGCCTGTAGAATTAATTGTGAGTTAAAGCCTTCAGGATTCATTGTATTTCTACTTCCTGTTCTCTCATTGTCTTATGTCATTGTTTTAATAATCTTAGTCTACATAATAAACTATTTTTGTCTTCTCTGAAATCTCAACTTAAGTAGCAGTGTATCACCCATTTTAGCTGTTCTACTAGCTACCCAAAAAGGCAAACAATGCCTTTTATCCACTCTTTTATTCGTGAATCAAGCTAAAAAGATTGCTTTTCTTTGTAAAAGAATGGATTTTGGCAGCAACTTGGGAGTCTCTAAGGACTGTAAGGACTATGTGGGAAAGTTTAGGGATCACATTCAGTGCAGCCACAGGAGACGATCTACTATATCCTTGTGCATGTAGAAGCACAGAAATTGCATCAAAATGGTGTTTTAACAATTACAGATTTTTTTTAAATTAAGCTCTTTCAATATATTTTTTAAAAGCCTGATCCAGCATTTTTTCTTGCCTTCCTCCTCTATCACTCTAATTCCAAGAAATCATACCATCAGGAATACAGATGAACTCTTTTATTGAATAGAAAAATCACTGAAGAGAATTCTCAAACCACTTTAATCCAGATTACTTAATGAAGGTCTTCTGAATTTCAATCTTAATCAAATTAAATATACAGTTCCAGGTCTGTTAGTTAAACATATTGTCCCTCACCATTCTGGGATTGAAATCCACACATCTTAAAGTTGCCAAATTCGAGAAGAAAAAGAAGGTTTAGATTGTGAAAAATAATTCCAGTTTATTACATAGGATCTTCCACATAGACGTGCAAAATTAGATTAAAAAAAAAATCAACATCTAGTTAGGTGGAGAAGAAAACACAGAAGAAGCACTTTTAACTCTCATAAAGTAAATGTTCATCTGATATTATAAAATATTCTGAAGCATTTGGTGGAAATACTCTAAATTTCAACCTTGAGTTTAATGCAGACAGTCATGATTAACTGTAAGTATTTCATAACAAAAGTATTAACCTACAGATAGCAAATTACTAAATATAGTTTTTGCTTTTTGATCATTAGTTAACAATAAAGATTCTGCCAATATGCCTGTTCTCGCAGGCATCTTCCTTCTGACTTGGATGCAACACAGCACACTTTTCATGCAGCCTCACTCACTTACCCTCTGCTTTCCCCTTTTCATTTACCAAAATAAATAATAAAAAAAATCTACAGCTTAGAGACACAAATCTTTCAAACAGTTGTCATGTTTGAAGAAAACTAATTGCATGGTAATTTCTCTCCTGTTATAGCTTAAAATAAGATCTGCTTCAGTTCAGCTTCTCAACCCTGATTTTAAAAAGTGTAACCCAGAAATGCTGGAGCCCATGACACAATTGTCTACATTGTGCGGAGACGGTTTTCTCAGATGGTTGGGATTTTTGAGGAAACTTACTCCTTATCTTGGAAAGTTTACCTCAGGATGTGTTCCCTTTACCTGGTGCCGCTTCAGTTTAAGAGTGACATCCTTTTCTAGCACTCCAAAGGGTTTGTGTTATGTATGTGTGTGTGTTTTACACTCTGCAGTATTCCCTCTCTCTTTCTCCCTTAGCCCCAGATGCCTTTGTAAAGCAGTCTGGTGAAGCAGTGAACAAAACCTTGTGGGATAAGTCTGACACTGGAAGTTAATGATTATCATTTGAAACAAAACACTTGTTTACATGTTGTAGTCATTAGAGGATCTAGGCAGTCATACCTCAACTGGGATTCCTGCCAAATGTTTTGAGGATTCTTTCACAAGCTGTGCAGTTTTGTAAATACAAAAGCACTCTTATTAAGCCTTTTTAGTATTAGACTGAGCAATTAAGATGATGGTTAATTAAATTCCTTTATTTGGAGTAGGATGTGTCCGAGACAACACACTCCTACAACTTTCTTACTTCCAGGAAACCAACAGATTCTTCATTGGATGAAGTTCCACTACAGAGCAAAACACTAAAGAACAAGTTTCACAGATCACACCTTTTTTTTTTTTTTTAAAGAAGGGTTAAAAAAATATATCCCTAAACTGGCATGCTTGGATATTTCTCATCTTTCTCCTTTTCCCCAGCAGTGTTTTAAAAGTTTCCTTTCCTATTAATAGCTATGCATTTTCTTGGAAATGCCTTGGCATTTTCTCTGTTTCTCTCTGTCTCTGGTATTACAATTAGAATCAAAACAGTGAATTGACTGAAGGAATTTGGGAACCCTTCTAAATTAGCTAGGGTGTTTTTAAGGTAATCTGCTAGGCATAATTTGCCAAAATATCTTTACTGGCACATGAAGTTTCCTTGCCGTACTTAGGTATTCCTCTGTGCCCAGAGGAATAATCTTAATCCCATAATTTTGAAATCATACAACCGAGACAGAAATAACTCTGACATGGCTTCATTTTGTAAAAGTCTTTAACTAGGCTTTGATTATATTTTGATATAAAACAAAGAGCTATTTGTTGCCCAGGCCTCTGCCATGACAGAACCCTTTGTCTTTGTCACAATCATAAATTCTTCCAGATTTGGAAAGGGATATTTTGTAACCATGATATTGGGAGACAACTTAATTGTTCATACATATTTTATCTCTAGGGTTCTTCTTTTTTTCAATTTGCCAGAGAAGACATTAGTTTGAGTAGCTCCTATGGAGGACTGCTCGCTTTGACATTTCCCAGTTGTCTGTAGTGCTAGGCAATAATTAAATATCAGGTGCATAAGCTGCTCTTTAATTTGACATGTGTGCTCCAGGCAATAAACACATGGAGTGCAATGTGGGAGTGTAATTGCTAAGGAATAAAATCTTGTACCAAGTGAGATCATTGTATCAGGTACTAGGTGACAGCTCATTTGATCATTATGCCCAGGCTAAAGAGGTTGCCTAATTAGTTTCCATTAAAACTCACTCTTTAATCAGGAGTTATTCTTGCATAAAGAATGTCACTTGGTCCAGATGAATGAACAATTGTTCCCCCTTGAGATGCAGCTATCTGTTATACTTGGGATGCCATGTGTCTTTTCAAACCATTTGGTGACAACAGAACTCTACAAAGATGATTCTTACATCATGAAACAGCGCAAGTGTTTTCTTCTGTTACAAAGCAGTCAAAACACCTCAAAAGCAGTCATTCCAGGAAAACATCACACCCTGGACTTTGAAAGCACATAGCAGCTTCAGGAATGTGCTTTTCACCAAGAAAACCAAGACAGTTCATTTTTCCCTAATCTGTGATCATGAGTGGTAGATACAGCTGCTGTTAGTTTTAAAAATCAGAAGATAGAATTTAAAAACATGCTTTGTGCAGTTATTCTTCCATAATGTGCACTAATGGTGGCATTACGAAGACCCAGCATGCCTCCTTAAATTTATTATGATCACAAAACATAGTCACATTATGTTGTAGATTATACAGAAAGAAATTAGAGGTGGCCCAATCCTTGATTTTGTTTTCTTCTATTGGTTTTCTGAAATAAAGTTCTAGATAAGATGAATTTCCTTCCTTATCAAAGAATTCCTTCAATTGAGGACCAGAAAATTGGTTTTCATGAAACTGTAGCATTGCACTATCCTGAAGGTATGCAGGAGAATATGTCTCTGCTTCTAAAAATTCCACTTTGCTTTCCTGATTAATTAAAAACCTATTTTGCGTCAGTGTGTAGAGTACCATTTTAAAGCAGTCTGAGTAGCTTGTGTCCATCAATATGTGGGAAATGACTTCCATAAATTAAAATGTCCACCATTCCTTCATTCTGAGTTTATCTCTCCTTAACAGAAAGAAAGTACTTGAAGGATGAAAAAAAAGGAGCAGAGAAAGTAAAAATTAAACAACTTTTGAAAAGTTGGAGGCAATGTGCATGGTGCATCATTCCTATTCTAAGATAATATAAAGATAGCTTTAGATATTCTAAAGAATATCTAAAGATTGGATTTTGTATGAAAATGTAATTAACTGGTTAATATGCAATATGACCAACAGACAATGTTTTTTTAAACTGGATGATGGTTTCATAACCTAAGCAAAAGTTGAAACTTCTGTTTCCCTATATAAATAGGCTGCAATATATTGCTTTCCTGTCACTAGATGATGCTCTAGTGCTATTTGCAGTAGCTTATAGAATATACAATCTCTTCTTCTTTCACTTATTTGTAGGTTTGAAAGTTAGATACCTTTGGGAAAAAAAGGCCAGATAATGCTATAAGAAGGATAACATTCATAAGGATTCCTGTCTTCAAATTTAAGTTAACTTTTTCACAATTGCCTTTTCATAAGCTGAATCACAAGGTGTTTTTTTTTTTTTTTTAAAGTGAACTATTGAAAGCCTAATAACTTTGAAAAAGAACCAAATCTATTCAGTTTCATAAAAGTTTCCTGATCTGGTGCTTCAGATGCCATTCTTATCATAAATAAAGTAAGTTGATATTTATAGATAAACACAGCCATGGTGGCGCAGTGATTAGAATGCAGGATTGCAGGCTGACTCTGCCCACTGCCAGGAGTTCAATCCTGACCGGATCATAGTTGTCTCAGCCTTCCATCCTTCTGAGGTCAGTAAAATGAGGGTCCAGAGTGTTGAAGGCAATATGTTGACTTCTTTATGTCTTTTAGAGAGTGCTGTAGAACACTATGAAGCCATATATAACTCTAAGTGCTATTGTTATAGTGCTAAACAAGGCATGTAAGGAAGTACCTCAGTAGACCAAAAGTGACTGAACTGAAATATTTTTAGAACCTTGTGCTTTATTTCAAAGTTCAGCTGATGGAAGAGAGAAATCAGTACTTGTAGAATAGTTCAATGGTGTGAAAATGACCAAGTGATTGAAACCTTGCTCCTTTTTACATCATACCCATGCGTAAAAAGTGTCCCCTTCTGCAGATGCAATGAAGTGCAGTGAGGTGTCATACAAATCCTGCAGATGTTTCTACATGGGATTAAATAAATTGCAATCTTATTGCTTGGGATCTACACACACAAGATTAAAATCTGAGGAGTGGGGAACTCTCATTAGAATGGAGAAATCTTCTGTTTTCTCAGTTTCTCACTTCTTCAGCTTTATGTATGAATAGTCCAGTGCCTTACCTCTCCTGGTTGATCTGTTGACCACTAAGTGTCAGCCAGTTAACGTTTTTAGGGAGTGGTATCTTTTGGCTGCCATCTGGTTGTATTTGAGCAATCACTGGGTAAGTACTGTTGAACATCTGGAGTATAAAAAAGGACTTTAGCTGTGAGGATTGGGCGGAAACTATAAACTATCTCTAGGCCAGTGTTGGCAAATTTGTTTGGTACCGAGTGCTGAAACGGGAGTATGTGCATGCGCAGGAGTGCTGGAAACTGCACATGCTCTTTCACATGTGCATGCCGGGAAGCTGAGCTTCTGGTTTTGGGTGTGCACATATGCGTGGCCACTTGGTCTTTCAGTTTTTGGCACACATACATGCACAAAGACCAGCTGACCAGCATGCATGCGTACCAGAAACTGAAAGCTTAGCTTCTCAGTATGCGCATATGTGCCAGGGAGTTGTTCTTCCTGTTTCTGGCTCTTCTGCATGCACGAAGACCAGCTGACTGGCATGCATGCATGCGCCAGAAACTGAAAGAGCAACAAGGGATGGCTGGTGTGCCCAGAGAGATGGCTCTGCATGCCACTATTGGCACACGTGCCATAGGTTCACCATCACGGCCCTAAGCCATGGACACTCTAACCAATTTCAGGGTTCTACACTCTTAACTTGGTCACACATTTTATTTATAACTTTTATTTAAAAAACATAAATAAAAGACAAATTTAAAAGAGAGGAGAAGAAAAAAGGAAAAAGGAAAAAAAACACAAAAGAGAATAAAATGCAATAAAAAACACAAAAGAGAATAAAACTTGGCTTAGCGTTTTAAAATGATAGATCCATGATAGTCCTCGCTTTCTGACAAATAAGACTTACAATTGGTCCTCAAAGTTGCGGCATTCACAATGTCCCTACAGTCACATGACTGTGATTTGTGTATTTATGATATTCACCATGTCCTGTGGTCACCTAGTTGCCATTTGCAATCTTCACAGCTAGCTTCTGGCAAGCATAGTCAGTGGGAAGCTGGCAGGAAATCATGAGTTGTAGTTAGGTGTTGTCATGCTTACCAACCCCATGGCGATTTGCTGAACAACTACAGCAGGAACCAACATTGTAAGTCATCATGATTGCTTGATAATGTGTTAAAAAATAAAATGAGTAGAAAAGCCAGATTCGATTGCCTCACTGCCAAACCATGTTTGAAAACTAGAGACTAGATGAAAGTTCTATCAGTAGAATCAACTACAATCCAAAATTAATGGTAGGGACATTTCATTTTAGACCTCTCCTAGGCTCATCAATGCATGGTATGTTGTCCTATACTGTATCTGGAGGTGAGAGAAAAGGAAAAACTAAACTTGTCCTGCTTCAGTAGATGGTCAGCAATGAAAGACAGGCACTAGCGCTTAGACATTCTCTAGACATGATTAGTGGGCTGTCTTTGGGCAGGGGCAAAAGGGTTGTGTGAACTTGACTCCAGAGTCCTTTTTTTTTGGGGGGGGGTGCTCTTCTCAATCTACATTGATAAGAATTATGACTATGCAGGAATTTCAAGTTGCATCAGGAATTGCTCCTGGAAGATGAAGGCACACTTCATTCCCAACAGAAGTCTTTGAGAGATGTCACATTTGCAAGATTTTGGCAATATGGTTTCCGGTTTGCAAGGTTTCGGCAGCGGCAGGGATTCGCGATACTGCGCAATCCCTGCTGTGTTCATTGCCAAGGTTCCCCCGATCCACATGGATTTGGGGGATATAGCTGCCCCGTAGAGGCAGCTGAAGACAGGGGGGATCCGGATAGGGGTTTGGGGGTGTCACAGACGCCCTCCCCACCCGGCAAAACCCCCTTTTCCCAAGGCAGAGGAGCGGTGGACAGTAATGGCTGCCACGAAGAAATCTGCAACCGGACAAGATCGTGCTGGAGGAAGAAAGCGGGAAAAGTTGTGAGAGTTGTTTCTGACTGGGACAAAGTAAGAGAGAGTGCCCTGGAATCTTGAAGGCTGCTCAGGATACATTGTTTCCAGAGAGAGTTACAAGTGGGGAATATCCGAAAAGGAAAAGGGTTTTTTTTTTTGTTTCACTCTCCTTCCTAACGTGACAGTGGATGGAATCATAAGAGAAATCCGAAAACCTGCATTGGAGGTAATTGAATGCTGAAGGGATAAGGATTTCTGAACATTTAAAGGAAAAAAAAATCTTTTTGGCTGTGAGTGGGAAGGGAGAGGGGAAAAAAAATTTGAGCAAAATTTGAAAATAAAGAGAAGATTGCCTAGAAACCTAAAAAGTTACTAAACATCAATAAGACTTCTAAAAGATATATTTTAAAGGGAACTTTGTGACTAAACTTTAACCCCAGAAAGAGAAAGTGAAGAAGGAGAAAGTATTTAAAAGAAACAGCTTGTTTGGATTGCTTGGTGATTTTGGAACTTTTGAGAACTATCTTTGATTAAAAGCACTTGGGTGGTTGTTTGGAAAAACTGTTTCTCTACACAATGGCATCACTTGTGGATTGATTGAAACTTGTATACCAAAAATATGAAAAAGAAAAGCAAGAAGGGAAGGATGTTTTTGGCACTCTTTTTCAATTTTTAGAAATGGCGGTTTGCACTTATGTAAAGCTGAATGAGCAACAGGATGACTGGGACAAAGAAGAAGCCATTTTTGATGAACAAGTGACTTTGGTCGGGGAAGGAAAGGAGGAAGAGGAAAAAGGAAAAGAAGACTTTAAGACTCGGAAAAACAATCAAAAAAGAGAAGAACAAGATGAAAAGGGGATATTATGTTAGAAAACAACAGAAAGGAGGAAAGCAGAATAAAAGGGAGGTGGAGAGACAGGGGGTTAAAGAGGACAAGGAGAAGAATGAGCAAGGGAGAAAGGAAGGTGTTACAAACTAAGCAAACTCATTAGCTTGTGATTCTAGTAGTTTTCTTTCCACGACAGGTCTGTAGTCTGCACTTCTGATTGGCCCATTGACAGCGGATAGTGATTGGTCAGTTTTGGCTGATTGGATTGTCTGATAGTGGGTCGCTGCTGATTGGACGCTCTCAGCATGTCAAACTCAAATCATTGGGTGTTGTGACAGCAGCCAGCTCTATAAAAGGAGCTGCTGCTGCCCTAGTTTTTCGCTCTGTTCTGAAGTCACTAATAAAGAGTTGGAGTTCCTATTCGATGCCTCGTCTGCGTTCCTTGCACCCACTCTCCAAGATCTAACACTGTCGACGAGGGTGGGATACGGAGATGAGAGAGCTGAATGAACACTCATTGAACGCAAACAGAGCACATGGCTGAGAGCACACCAATCACGGCAGAATGACCAGCGGTGCCATACCACCCGCTCCATTTGACCTGGCTAACAAAGACTGGGACTCGTATATGGACAGGTTTCAGATGTTCCTGGAGACCAACAACCTGAAGGATGCTATGCTTGGCAAGAAATGAGCTGTATTCCTGACCCATTGTGGGCCCGCCGTTTTTAAGATGGCAAAGGCACTTGCAAAACCAGCTGAAGTCAAGACGATGGACTGGAACAATCTCGCCCCAGTCCTCCGGGCCCATTATGCCCCAGCGGTGCCAACACTCATCAGGAGACACAAGTTTTACCAGAGGAACCAACAGGAAAGCGAAAGTGTTGGAGACTTCATCGCGGACCTCAGAAACCTGGGGGGACTCTGTGGTTTCGCAAACCTCAAAGAAGCCATGAGAAATTGAATTGTTCTGGGTCTAAAAGACCCCACAACCCAGAGCAAGATTATGGCAAAGGGGGACATCACCCTAGCGGATGTCATTGCCAATGCCACTGCAGCAGAAGCAACCAGGAGGTCGGCAGCTCGAATGCGCTGAGCAAACGCACCGCACCTCCAACTCGCCAGTGACCCTATGGCCCTTTCCAGGAGGCACACAGTGACTACCCACCATGAAGATCTCGAATCTTCCTCAGAAAGCGAAGGTCAACAGACCGAGATCAGTGAGATCAACGGACTCGTAAGCCCTCGTATCAGTGTGCTGGATGCGGGGGAAACCACCCAAGATCAGACTGCAAATTCCTAGACGCCCTCTGCCACTCCTGTGGAAAGAGGGGCCACATTGCAAAAGTCTGTAGAGGCAAGCGAGGGTCCAGCCCAAACGAAGAGAAAATAATTTCTGGCAGACAACAGGCACCCCACTAGTAAATCAGGACTGCCCAAGCAACCAATGGAACCACTACTACAGAAATCGAGCACCAGCCTCTTCTACCAGACGAGAAGAGGCACACCAAACCATCACCATCGGCCACGCTTCATCCCTTGATGCAAGAAAGATCTGAGTAAAGTTCGCCATTGAGAACCGTCCATGTGTTATGGAAGTTGACTCTGGGTCCTCCCTATCAATGGTCTCCTGGAAAACCCTGAAACAGCTGATCCCTGACATCCGTCGCCAGGATCTCAGCTCTCGGAGAATTATATTGAAGGACTATCAAGGAAACAGGATCCCGGTTGCTGGCTCCAGCCACGTCCAAGTCTCCTTCAAAAACCACAGCGCAACTCTACCACTTACAGTCATCGATAAAGATCAACCCAGTTTATTAGGCTTGCAGTGGTTCGCACCACTTGGAATCCAACTGGCAGGCATCAACCAAACCGAAAGCGATGACTGGGAAGCGGCTCTCGTCCAAGAATTCCAGGAAGTGTTCACCGAGAAGCTAGGCAAGTACAAGGGATCCCCCATATCGTTTAACCTCTGCCCAGATATTGTGCCCATTCACCTTAAGCCCCGTCAAGTGCCTTTTGCACTCAAACCAAAGATTGATGAACAATTGGACAAACTATGTACAGAGAGGGTTGAATTCCTTGGTTACCTTCTTGACAAACAGGGAATTCACCCTAGTGAGAAAAAATTGACTGTAATCAAAAACGCTCCAAGACCTAAGAACAAAACAGATCTTCAAGCCTTCCTGGGACTCATTAATTTTTATAACATCTTCCTATCCCAGAAGGTGACTGTTGCTGAACCCCTGCATAGGCTCTTCGATAAGAAGGCTTCCTGGTTTTGGGGACATCGAGAAGAGCGAGCTTTTCAGCAAGTTAAAGACCTTTTAACATCCGATGCCGTATTGATACAATATAACGAGACTTTACCCTTAAACGTCACCTGTGATGCCTCACCATTTGGAGTAGGAGCCATCCTTAGCCACGTCCTGCCAAACGGCACTGAGGCACCCATTGCATTTTTTTCCAGAACTTTATCTAAAACTGAAAGAAACTATAGCCAACTAGATAAAGAGGCTCTCGCTATTGTGGCTGCAATCAAACGATTCTATGAGTACGTGTATGGAAGGTCCTTTTCTATAATCACCGATCACAAACCATTACTGGGCATCTTGGCGAGGGATAAACCAACTCCCCATATCTTATCACCAAGAATGACACGCTGGTCAGAGTTTTTAGCCGCATACGACTATCAACTGCAACACTGACCGGGGAAAGCCATTCCCCACGCTGACGCCCTGAGCTGCTCACCACTACCAGAAGTCATAGATGACCCAGCTCCAACCCTAGCTGTACTACAGATCGAGACACTCCCTTCACCACCGTGACTGCGCAAGACATCGCATCCGAAACAAGGAAAGACCCTTGTTTAGTATGAGTCCTCAGCTGGGTAGAAAGAGGTTGGCCTGACAACGAACTCAAGGACACTTTCAAGCCTTTCAAGCACAGGCAGACAGAACTTTTCACCCAAAAGGGATGTGTGTTATGGGGAGACAGAGTCGTCATCGAAGAAAGACTACGGCATAAAGTCCTAAAACTATTGCATGATGGACATCCGGGCATCGTGCAGATGAAGGCACTAGCAAGGAGCTACGCTTGGTGGCCAGGTATAGATAAGCAAATAGAGACTTGGGTGGCCACCTGCAACAAGTGCTAGGAAACACGCTCAGCTCCACCAAAAGCACCACCAACTGAATGGGAAGCACCCCGAGGTCCCTGGTCCCATATCCACATCGATTTTGGGGGACCCACCAAAGGGCATACATTTCTCATAACAGTGGATGCCTATTCCAACTGGCTTGAGGTCCACAAAATGAAGAACACCACCACAGAGGCAGTTGTTAAAAAATTAAACAGACTATTTGCCACACACGGTTTGCCAGACGTCTTGGTTTCAGACAATGGCCCACAGTTCACCGCCTTGGCATTTGAACAGTACCTAGCAGACCGGGGGATACACCACGCCTTAACATCGCTGGTTCACCCTGCGGCCAATGGTAGGGCTGAACAAATGGTCCAGTTCATAAAGAAAACCTTACACAAGATGGAACAAGGGAACATCCACGACAAGGTAACCAGGATGCTTCTCCTCCAACATATCATTCCAAACAGCACCACAAACAAAACCCCAGCCGAACTCCTGATGGGCCGGAAACTTCGCTCACATCTTGACCATCTACACCCTGCCTATACGCAGGAAAAGCCTCTGGGTTCCAGTAGCAAGTATCACACATTCAAGGTAGGCGACCCTGTCTTTGCAAAAAACCTTACCGGTGACCCTTTGTGGGTCCCTGCTACCATAACGCAACTTATGGGTCCCCGTTCCTACCATTTGCAAACTGATGATGGGAGACTGTGGAAGCGCCATATCGACCAGTTACATTCCAGGCTGGCACCTACCCCTTTCACAAGCCCTGAACTCCAAACTAGGGGGGGAAGGGAAATCGAGGGGGCCAAAAATGAACTAGTACCTGATCCAGTACGCGAGACTCAGCGGCCAGCGCAACCAAGCCTGGAGTGTTCACCTTCCAAAGAGGAGCTGGGACAGATGGTCATCTCACTGCGTAGCAGCACGGCGGCATCAGCAATCCCAGAGAATCCAGATGGCAGCCTTGATGGGATGAGAGATGACAACCCCGAGTCACCCAACAGAGAAGTCGGATCACCGCTACCACTGAGTCTAACAAACACCCCACCAGAACCAGAGTCCAGCCAAAGACTGATGGAGCAACGTAGATCAGGTAGGCAGGTGAAACGACCTGCCTACCTGTGGGAATACATCACCCCACCCTTTAGATGGAACCTAGGGGGGAGGGGTGTTACAAACTAAGCAAACTCAGTAGCTTGTGATTCTAGTAGTTTTCTTTTCATGACAGGTTCGTAGCCTGCACTTCTGATTGGCCCGTTGACAGCGGATCGTGATTGGTCAGTTTTGGCTGATCGGATTGGCTGATAGTGGGTCGCTGCTGATTGGATGTTCTCAGCGCGGCAAACTCAAATCATTGGGTGTTGTGACAGCAGCCAGCTCTATAAAAGGAGCTGCTGCTGCCCTAGTTTTTCGCTCTGTTCTGAAATCACTAATAAAGAGTTGGAGTCACTATTCAATGCCTTGTCTCCATTCCTTGCGCCCACTCTCCCAGATCTAACAGAAGGGATGAGAAGCCTTAATGGTGGGGAGCAAGATGCAAAGAAACAAAAGTTTTTTAGAGATAATGGGTAAATTTTATTGAAAAAGGGATTCTAGAAAGGAACATAAGATTGTATTTTTACATTTGTACTGAAAAATAACCTTAGAAAATTGGAAATAATATGCAATTTAAAATGTGATAAAACATTTAGTATAATTTAGTGAAATTTTTGTTAAGAAAAGGGGAATACTTTAATGAAACATTGATTTAAGATATGTGATGTGGGGGGGGGGGAATAATTATGGTAAGCATAAGTGTTCCCATAAAGGCATGATATTTAACTGAAATAGGTAAAATGCTTAAGATATAAATGATTGTTAATATTAATGATTAGATTATGTTATCCTAGTAAAAAAATTTGTGAAATGAGAGTTTTGAAGTAGGAGAGGGGGAATATTTTAATGAAATAATGATTTATAATATGTGATGGGGGGGAATAACTATGGAAAGTAGGTGCTCCCATAAAAGTATGTGATTTAATTGAAAAGTAATGTGCTAAATGTTTAAGATATAAATGAATATTAATATTAATGAATAGATTTGTATTGGTATTGATAATATTGTATAATTTTATAATGTACCAGACAGAATCCCAGTGTAAGCTATGCATTTTATATTAAGTACTATAAATATAGAGGAAAGAGATAAAGGCATCATACTCCAATTAGTGAACAGGAGAAGTTTTCTTCAAAGAAGAAAGATAAATGGATAGCCGGAAATAGAACAGACAAAGAATAATAAATATTATGATTCAAAATGAGATGAGATAAATAAAATAAAACTAAGAAAATTTAAAAGAGAGGAGAAGCTATATAGAAAATTGAAAATGCTAATAAGATATGGAATGGTATGCAAAATGAATATGAATTTGAATTTGTGTCTGTACCAAGAGTTTTAACTCGGGACTAAGCAACTTTCAGAAAAGAGGTTTTTTTATGTTTTTATGTTTTGTGTTTCTGTGTGTTTATGTTTTATATGTTTTAAACCCTCCTTAATTCATTCACCTATTAAAAAGTAGAGGAGATACAACACAATTAGACTTGCAGGATTCTGTTATAGCCAACCTCAATAAAGGTAATCTTAGCCTTCCTGCAGGATTGATTTATTGTATGGTCTACCAAAAAGGGCTGATGTAAGTGAGACAAATGGACACACTGCTGCAACTGCTATGTTAACTTTTATTTTTTTTTGAAAAGAATTTTATTAATTTTTTACAAACAAACAAGACAAACAAAACATTAAAACATCAACTCTCATATGTACATCCAGTGTGTCGGTTGGTTCATTAGTTTTGTGCATTCATTTTGTAGTCTCAATTACAATTATGTTACATAACAACTCATATTGTCAATCCAAACTTGTATATCCTAATATCACTTAAAAAAAAGAAATTTTTGACTCTACTTTTAATCATTCATGCTTTATGAGATAACAATACTTTAAACAGTTTATTCTGTAACAAATCATATAATCATACCAAATCAATCCTAAGAACCCTTTATAAATATAGTGTCAATATTCTATTATCGTATTTTATCATCTAGCCATTGATAAAAAAGACCCCAAATTTCATAAAATTGTTTCTCCTCTTGCTCTCTAATTTCAAATGTCAATCTACTCATTTCAGCACATTCCAATATTTTCTTAATAATTTCTTCCTGTAATGGTATTTTCTCATTCTTCCAATTTTTAGCAAATACAATCCTAGCCGCTGTTAATACATTTACAATCAGGTATTTCAAATCTTTACTATATGTATCAGGTAAAATTCCCAATAAGAAGATCTCTGGTTTCAAGTCTATGTGTTTCTTTGTCATTTTTTCCAACCACATGCGAATTTTAGTCCAATATTTTCTAGCATCCTCACAAGTCCACCACATACGGTAATACGAGCCAGGTATCTGATGACATTTCCAGCATTTTTCAGATTTGTTCTTAAACATTCTTGCTATTCTTGTCGGGGGAAAGTGCCACCTGTAAAACATCTTATACAAGTTTTCTTTATATGCTGTTGACATTGTCATTTTATAATTTTGGGACCACAATTTTTGCCATTTCTCTAAATCAATCCCATATCCAAAATTCTTCCCCCAAACAATCATAGTTTCTTTAACTTGTTCTTCCTCTAATTTTATTCCCAGTAAATAACCATATAATTTTTTAATCACCTTCTCATCAGTACCCATCAAGATCTTATCTAAATCAGTCTGTTTATCATAGAATCCCTCCATTTTAAAATCTTCATCAGATCTTGAATGTATTTGCGCATATGAAAACCAATTCATCCTTATACCTTGTTCCTCTAAGTTTTGGATCGATTTAAGTCCACCCTTTTCATCCAACAGTTCCCCATATCTAACTGTTTGCTCCTTCTTATAGATTATAGGATACTATGTTAACTTTTTTTTGACCCTCCACCTATGGATGCTGCTATTCTAATTTGACAGCCAGAATCTAAGAGATTTGCTAATAATCTCGGAACACTTGAAATGGTAGAGCTAAGCAAATGTTATCATTTGAAAAAGGCCTTATTTTAGAGTTATTCATTTATTTCTTTCCTATGCTTTCAATGCTTCTTATCGTTTTAATGCTGAATATGGATGCTTTAATGGTTGTGCTTTAAAGTGTTCAGGGTCATATGGGACTGCAGTATATAAATATAAACAAATAAACAACAAATAGATTTGGAATGGCTATATGTACGTAACATGTGATATTTCATAATTGCTTGATGTTTAAATTTAGGCTTTTATGGTTGATCTCAATATGAGCCCTTGGAACCAATATTCACCCCTTCCAGATGTTTCACTCCTACTATATCTTGATGTGCTTTATTTCTTTTCCTAGACTTCTCTCCATTTTTCTCTTTTCTTGCTCTTAGTGTGCACTCAGATAACCAAGTGAGGCACCACAAAACTTTTTCCTAAACCTAGTCTAGTCTAGTCTAAAGATAGTAGCAACATTAAAATATATTTTAATTTTCTGACTGATTTCAGAAATGGGTTAAAATAATTAAACAAATAATTAAAATAATTAAAATATGATTAATCAGAGCAACAAATGCAAAATTCTTAATTGAAGGGAAATAGGACAGGAAGCACCTAGTTTAGGAATTGAACATGTGAAAAAAAGATATTGGAATTATAGATGATTATCATGTTTTAACAGCACTACAACTTATCTGAGTGCCTCAATCCTAGCTACAATTATTTCTGAAATATTCATCTTAGTAAGTACTACTTTTAGAAGTGGCACTAGGAAATAAAAAAGGAAAAATAATGATTGTGTGGGATGAATGCATGTTTCTTTTGTACAAGAACATCTAGTATGATTTCCTTTGCTAAGATGCTACTTTTAAAAAGTCAAACTAAAGCAAAAGCATCTTTAGAATGGTATATAACTGGAATGGTATCAAACTGACTTTTCTAGTTACCTATCGAATACAGTGATTAGGGTTTTTTATTGGGGGGGGGGGTGTTAAATGACTTCTGGATTAAATTAGGCTGCAGTATATGAAGGGGTAAGAAAACCATGATTAATTTAGACAGCCTTTTGCTACATGCACAAATATATTAGGCTGGCTGCTGGAGGGTGAATAGGGAGCAGGAATGTTTTATGAGAGCATCTCTTTCTATCTTGAGATGAAGTGATTAGTTAGAATGACGGGCAGATGTAGAAAATAAAATGTAAATGGTGACTCTTCAATTAAGGGTGGAAACTAAGTAATTTCAGTATGTGAATGCAGCCTTTGAGTTTTGTCACCTTCTGTAACAATTTTGGATAGTTTCTTTCAGAAGTACTGTCTGTGCAAATTCTGTTCTCTTCTAGTCTTTCCTACAACATTTTATGTGTTTTTCCTTTTCCTAGCAGTATCTTCACTAGAACAAACAAAAAACAAAAAAAACAGTTTTGCAAAGAGAACACCATTAATAATGAAATGCAGTCTGTGTGCTTTTAAAAAGTCTATTTCTTCCTTATAAATAAATGGTAATTTGTTTTAAAGTGTCATTGCACATAGTGTTCTGCCAGATCTCACGCTTTCGATTATTTTAAATAAATGTACCATAAATGGAACAAGTTCTTTCTAATTTGCAACTGATATGCAACATTTTTCAAAAAATGGGGGGAAGTGAAGAAAAAAAAATCTGTGAAATTTCTCCTTAACTACTTCTCATTAATGGGAAACTGTTCAATGACCTGTAAAGATGGAAGAATTAGTGAATTGGTAAAATTATCAGAATGAAAAATCTGTATAATTTTGATTTCATTTAAAAATCTGCTAAACAGTCTAGAGGCTTTAGAAAAGGATATTACTTTTTAATTTCACACTCACATATGCCCTCGTATCAGTATTACAAATGGGCTGAAATAAAGGCAACAAATAGTATGCTTAAATGTACAACATTAGAAGAGTCGATTTAAACTCAAATTTCCTATCATGCCCCTCCCTTCTATTTCATTAAAACAACTGAAGACATTTAATTAAATGACCACTCTGCTAAGTGGAGCAAAAATTAATATACATAAATGAATTTATATATGGGTGATGATGCATAATTAAAAAATATGCTTCAGATGAGAGGCTGAGGATAAAAAGAAAACATTTTTACAAGACTTTATCAAGGCTACTGAGTTCTGAATTTTAAAGATGTCTGATATTTATAAACACAGAGATACAGATAGTACTACATAGATGCACGCACAGACACACAGAAACACACATGCAATATAAACTAATTGGTTGTAATTTCTCAAACAAACTATTCCACAGTTGCCATAAAGTCTAACATATGAACTGAGTCGTAAGCTCCATTTAGTTCAATGAGATTTACTACTATGTAGGTAAAAAAAAATAGGACTGAAGCCTTAAACATGGGTCATAATCATACTGAGGTACAAGGAATCAACCTTAAGCAAAGTTTAACTTTTCCATAAATATTACTTGTTATTCTACCACATTTACTATGTCATGCTACCAATATGGTAAAAATGATACTTGAAATGTATTTTATAAACATGTATGATAAGCATCAGAAGCCAAGTGAAAGGCAAATATTTGATACACTAGACCTAACCTCCATCTTTCATTGTGAAAAACCAATATGAATTTAAGAAATGTACCTTTGACAGAAAACAGTTTTATACAGATGTAGTTTTGTTTGCCAAATAAAAAATTAGGCCAAGTTGGAGCCACATACATTCAGCCTACATCAAACAAATGAAGGGAGAATGAAAATAATGAAGAGGATGATCAATATTGCATAGGGAAGTAAATTTAAGGTACTTGAGATATTGTATTTGTGAGATTTTGAAATTTCTTTTAATTGATGCAATTCTTCTTTTTGGGTAATTTCTTTTAATACCCACTGTTCACTGAATTTTTAAAAGGTTTTTAAATTCTATCCTTTGCATTTATCATTTGGGTGAAAGGATTTTTTTTTAACCTTGTTAAGCCACTAGGAGAACTGGTTCTTCTATTTTACTCAAGCAACAATATAATGACGTGAAGAATATGTTGTTTCATCTCCCTTATCCAAAATATATAGAAAGGAGGGAGGGAGGGAGGGAGAGAGAGGGAGAGGGAGAGGGAATGAGAGAGAGAGAGAGGGAGGGAGGGGGAGGGAGAGAGAGAGAGAATACCACCAATTGGAAATGTACACAGAATTTCTAAAAAGGGAAATGGCTTTTGTTAGGTATAATTTGCTATTCCAAATGTAATGAAGCAAATTGTACTGTGATTTAATTGAATGCTTTTAATACTTTTTAATAATGGTTATATGTTTTGCAATTTTTTTGTCATTTAGGATTTACTGTTAAATGCTGTTTTGTAGCTGTCAGTAGCAAGCTGCCCTTAAAACAAAAACATGATAAAATATTTGAAACAATAAATAAGTATTTGGTTATATTTCATGATTTTTCTTACTCTTATTCTTTTTATATTCAACTACTTCAGGGTGCAAACTGTTCAACTTCCAAGGTGCTTTTTTTGTAAACTAAGATCTCTCAACATTCTATCATATTCAGAGTTTAAACTATTAACATTTACACTGTCATGTTGTCTTCTCCACCATGTTGTATTTGGATGGCAACTCCCACAGTTTTATACTAATAGGAATTTCTGATGCTCAAATCCCAAGACATCCAAAAGACATCAGGTTGCAAAGAGTAGGTATAGAATTAGAGAAGTTTTGATGTTTTGGCTGTATAGAAACTGATAAGGAAAGGGGTTCAGAAAGTGCGATTGCATCATTTCCAATAAAAAAAGATGGAACATACTGTAGGAGAAAAAGCCTATGTTGAGATTACAGGAGACAAGCCAATGGTTGATATGGAAACAATGAACTCTTGAATCCTTCTCAACCCAATTCTCAGGACCTGGAGACTGAAGTCAGCCAAACTGAAAAGTATGGGGACTTTAAGTCAGTTTAATATCTTAGATGTAGACCCTGGTGGGTAGCATGTTACCCAATATATTAGCTGTATCCTATTCCCCCAACCCCCATTATCCAAATACCTTATTTTACCTTAGGAACAGAGATCAGCGCTACACTTCATTCCCAACCTTGGCATCTAGAATACTGAAAGACAAAATTCAGAAGGGCAGAACTACACAAACACCACATCTTGACCCTTGCCTAACCAGATTTTAGTAATACAATCGTCTTATTTCCAGATCAATAAGACTGGGGGAAATAAGATTGTAAGTTTGAACTAAGGTAATCTGCAACCCTTTAAGATCTAGTTGTAAGGCAGTTGAGATAGAAATGGGAACTGATGCCAAATTTTCAAACTCCCCTTCCTTGTTAATGCAACTGATACCTTGGACAATATTTTCCCAACTCAGGCTCAATCAGGATACATCTAACCACTCACTTCTCTTGAACTGAACTTTCCCAACACAGTATACACTCAAGCCTGCTTCCTTGAAACCTATAATGGTATGTGAGAATGACATTGGGAGACAGGAGAAAGAGTTGCAGACAGGGTAGTAGACAGATGATTGGTTCCAAACTGAATCCACAACATTTACCATTCAAAGTGGAAAATTCCAGATTCATCTTTTAAAACTAACATCCTTAAACCCATGTTCTAAAAATAGCCTCTTAAAAAAACAACACGACAACAAATGAGGATGCCCAGAAGACTGCAAGTTAAGTCCTATGAAGAGAGACTGATGGAATTTGTGTTTGTGTGAGAGAGTGCTATGAAAGCACTCAGATACTTGAGGTATCTGAAAGGAAGTCATAGAGAAGCAGTTAAAATAAGATTGCAATTAAATGGTGGGGAGGGCAGTCCTACCAGTAAGAGCAGCTCAATAGTGAAACCAATTAACCCAGAGAGGTAGTGTGTTCCCCTTCACTGGATGTGAAGGCTAGACAACCATCTGTCAGGAATACATATAATTCTTTTCCCTGCACTCTGCAGAGAGTTAAAATCAATGGTCTCAGTTGTGCCTTCCAAATCTGGCTTCATAAATGCATGATTCTTGATACTGAGATGATGGAATGCTTACACCAAGCAGCCTATATCACCGATGCCCTTGAGTGAGTCATGCTTTATATAAATTAGAAGGGTTGCAAGTTTTTTTTTTTTAAAAATAGATTAAATAGATAAATAAAATGTACAAAATGAATTAACGACCTCCATTACACAAAGCAGCTGAACCTACTTCACCAAGTATTACTCTTGCAGACTTTCATAGTCAGTTGACATAATTATTAGAGAGATACCCATCCATATGTACATGGACAAGTGTAAACATCCATAGCAAAAAAACCCCACCAGGCTGCAAATAATACGCTTAGTAGTTGCTTTTATTGCTTTCATGGAGATTTAAAAATAATGTGCAAACAAATAAGTTCCTAAATAAATTCCTTGGACAATTTTTTTCATATACAGAATGATAGGCAACGACTGAAATATTTGAAACATTTTGAGGCCTCTTCTGTTGGAACAATGAAAATAATGCCCAGGACACTGGTTCTCAAAAGGCTTTTCTTAGCAGTGTTAGTGAATACAACATTTCAGGTGATATAACAGGTTAATATTATTATTTAGTATGAGTAGCGTAAGATATATCCCTTCCAGTTTACATCATATTTTGGCCACAAAAATTTCAGCATTAATGTTCTGTAGAATATTGTCTCTGAAATTATAAACATCTCCCATAGGCCATTGTCATTAACAAAGCTGTCCTTTGTTAATTGGGCTAATGTTCTTTTAAGGCCATCTCAGATACTATTTTTAAATCTATGGTTTTAAGTTCTCTGTAAATGCATGGCATATCTTATCTAAATGTATATTCAAGGATCTACAGTAATACCGTTCCAGAAGTGGTTTCTTGTTCCTGCAATTTGCATTGTCCAGATAGTTTCCATGAACTTTAATAGATCGTTTTAGGTGATCATGAGTAAAAGGTGAGAGAGATATGACTGGCGACCACAGTCAATCTTTTTACTTGAACAGATTGATAAAAATATATATCATTTAGTGAATTCTTCAGGCAGCAATCATTTGCAGTTATGACAATGATGAAAAAGTAACTTTTCAACCAAGACCCACATTTTTGGCTTTCACAGCAACTCTTGCTCCATCATGTATTCACAACATTACAGTAAATTGGTATACCTTACCCTGTGTTGTATCTGGTTTTTTTTTCGCCTGATCCTGCAGAGTAGGGAGAATTCCTGCTCTCTCTATATCTCTTCTTGATTTGCTTTTCTTCATGGCATACCATGTCTTCAAAGTGCTAATCTCAAGTGAAGAAGCTCAGTTCTGGGACCTTAATTAGTTGCTTAGAACCCTCTCCCCAGCTGGCAGCTGCTGCCTGAAACTGACAAGACTTTCACACCTTCAATTTCTTTCCCTTCTTAAGTGGCTCCTGGCTTATACCCAAGAAGCACCTAGGCAAACAACTGGCACTAATGTATTCCCCATTTTCTCTTCTTGCTAATTATTCCTGTGCCAGATTCCAGAAGAATGAATGGGGAGAAAGGACTATAAGATTCCCACTTTTACCCAGTTTCCTTGGGAATTGAGTACCAGACCTGACTGTCTGGAGTCATATTTTCTGACACTGTAAATCAAAGGAAAGATGAAATAAAATTGTCATCACAGTCACTTGATTTTTCACTTAGTAATCATTTTGCTTAATGACCAAGTCATTAGAACCAACTGAAGTGATAAAGTGAGGACTATCTTTATTGCCAGAGGCTCCAAACGTATGAAAGAAGGAATGGAAAGGCATTTGGTTTGCCTGCATAAATGAAAGCTACCCCAAATTAAAACCAACCAACCAACCAAGCAACTCTTTTGATCCCAAAGACTGCCTCTTAAATTTCCAAAATGGTCAAAAAAAGAGTCACTAACTACCAATTGTTCTCACAGTTTAGTCCATGATAGATCATGTTTGCCTGATTCAGTGTTGTAGATTAGTCCAGCAGTTTGTGGGCTGCCTTGATACTGTCAACTAATGCCTCCCCATTGCCCCATCCAGTATAGTCGCATCCTTCATAATGGTAGAGTAAAACTCACATTTTAATTCATAAACAGTTCCCCTGCAAGACACTATAATTTAGTTTCCTTGATAACGTTGCTGCTGTGGGAAACATGACCACATAACCCTGTTATGCTTCCTTCCCAGCACTGTTTAGGACACCTATGCCATTTCCCCGTCCCTCCACCTCAGTATTCTCCCATCATCTTCACTTGTTCTACCCCGTTAACCACCACTCACCTAAATTTCCCCAATGAGTCCAGTGTGCAAGGAACAATAGGCAGTTTGAACATGAGATGTATATAAAAGCAAATGAAAGATCTGTATGGTTGTGGGAAGAGAGGGAAACTGGGAGGGAGATCTCTCAACAGATACACAGGCTTGCCTATAGCCAGAGTAATCTGCAAAGCCTTTGAAATATTTCAGTTTCATGTCTGTGATAATTAAAGAGCAATGACCTTCTCATTAGTGCTAAGAGGCCTGGTGATTATTGTTACCCGTTTTCTTAATAGATGCAGGCTACACGCCTGAACTTGGAATATCAAAGCAATTCTCCAAGATATTTATTAGAGTCAAAATTACAAAAACACATAGCAAACCTTTAGTTTGAATTGCAAGTGTTAATATATGCAGTACCAAATGAATAGCTCATCTTTCCTCCCTTCTTGTATCTTAAATTTTTCATTACAAATTTCCAGGGCTTCAAAGTAGCATCTCACAGTCAGCCTCCTTTTTTCTTTCTTGCATGACAAAGAGCTGTCAAAAACTGTTCCTATGTTTGTTAATGTTTTTTTTTTCTTCCCTCTTTTTTCTCTCATCTAAATGTCAAACAACTTAGCTTTAATAAAGCCCAGCATTCTTCATCTGGTGCTTCTCAGAAGGAAAACAACGCTAAAGAAGGCATTTAAAAAGGCCCTAATTAATGTTTCTCATTGATTTTTGTTTTAGTGTGATGTATTTTATGAAAATATATGAATCCAGAAGGCACTCTCATTAAAATCATTAGCAGCTCAATGTTAGCCGAAAACAGCTCATTCTTTGCATGGTAGTGTTTAAAAGCACACTCTCACACAGTTCCTTATTAACATCACAAGCTTGTGCGAGCTGAAAACTAGCATTATGTTTGACAGGTACTATTGAGCTATGATGAGCACAATGTTAAAAAAAGGCTCTATCAAGGTAAATAATAAGAACTTATCGTAGCGGTATTCTGCTTATCTTTTCAGGGGCTCTTTTCATGCAAGCAAGCATAAAAATGTAACATCTCAAAGCATGCTTTTCTACATTTCTTCTCTAAATTATAGTCATGACTGGGGGGCGGGGGAAGAAACATGTTTACCTTGTGGGCTCTGCTATGTTGGCACAAACAGGCCTAGACACTGAAAGAGCAAAATGACATTGGATTAAGCAACGGTTTCTACTTTGACAAAATGCATAGATTTTATTCAACACTTGAGAATTGTCTGTCTGGAGAGCAATAACTAAACACTTCGACCAGCTTTGGAGTCAAGGTCTAAGATGCTGAGACTGAGACATAATGAACCCTCAGTTGTTTTAGTTGCATTCTTTGTGAGCCACTGAGTGGATGAGTCTTTGATATTAAGCAGATGTCATGGATGTATGGTATCATCGTTTCATGGAGGATTGGTTTCCCCAGAAGCTGAAGACTTGCAACCTGATTTGGATGCTTGGGAGCTATAAGAGGAAGTACAAGTTTGATATAAAAGCTTTCTGCAGACTCATAGGAGCTGCTATTGCTGGCTTAGCTGAGCAGTGCAGCTGGGGTATGTGCCTGAAGCCCATTGAGTAAATTGCTTCTAGGAAAAGTGGCTTTGTTAAGGCTACCGGATCTGGCTTCCAAAATCCAAATGAGATGGCAGCAAAGAGTGTTTTCTGTATTCTCTGGAGTTGGGGATCCCAGATTGAGTAGCTGTGCTCAATTCTTTTGTAGTTGGACTACAAAACATGCCCCAAATCTAGATGGACTTGAAGAATCTTAGTTCTAGATCCAACTTTGCCTTTACAGGTAGTCCTTGACTTATTACAATTCATTTAGTGACAGTTCAAAGTTACAACAGCACTGAAAAAAATGACTTATGACCATTTTTCACACTTACAATCGTAGCATCCCCCATGGTCACGTGATCTACAATCAACTGACTCATATTTATGATGGTTCACTGAACAATCGTGCTACTAATTTAACAACTGCTTAAGTGATTCACTTAACACATGTGGCAAGAAAAGTTGTAAAATGGGGCAAAACTCACCTAACATATTTCTCACTTAACCACAAAAATTTTGGGCTCAATTGTAATCATACATTGAGGACTACCTGTAATTACATTTTGGAGATCTAGAGCTTGCATTAGTTTACTTGCCTGAAGGATCTGTCTGCTCTCGGACCCCATTTCTGTTCAATGCTCTGTCTGCTTATTGTAGTTTATAAGGAATATAAAATTTTGTTATCTCCCATCCTTGGCCGCCTTCCTGCTGACTACTTAAGGAGGGAGAGAGGAATGTGATGAAATGAGCCTGGGCAGTTTGTCCTAGACCATTTCTTCTCAAAAGTAAAGAGATCCTAAAAATTTATCCCTTGCGCTTACAATAGAGGAAGTGTTAGGGTTTGTCTGATATTTGTCTGATGATTTGTCTGGCTTGGGTTTGTCTGATATAAAGACAGGATTCTCTGACCACTCTTTGGTAAATGCCACTGTGGTTGTGGTAGCTTAGTTTGTTTGTTTTGTTTGTTTGTTTTCTATTTTGACGGATGGGAGGAAAAATTAGTCACAATACTGTTTTCCTTTGCAGGATCTCCTTGGAATTGCTTTTGTTGAAAAATCATGGCAGGAAAAACAAGTCACAGGCAAGAATGCAACAAACCTAATCCACGCATCTTGTTTTCAAACTCTCTATTCCAGGGGTTGCTAACCTTTTTGGTTTTTGCCGAAAATTGTGTTCATGCTCGCGTGTTGATATGCCAGCACCCAGAAAGCAATCCATGCGGGAGGCCCCACGCTCCCTGCGCATGCGTGCGAGACCTCCCCGCGCACGACACACATCTCTGTGCATGCATGTGCGTCTCCTGCACACACCCCGCACCCTGCATATGCACACCAGATACCCGACAATTAACTGTTGGGTGGGAGATGCATGCACATGCGCAGTGGGGCTCTTCCGGATGAACTCTCATGTGCCAGCAGAAGTGGTTTTGCATGCCACTTCTGTCATGCATGCCATAGGTTCACCATCCTGGCACTATTCCATTTTTCAAAATATGCACCCAGAGAAAAATCTATTTAGATTAATATTAATATAGGCATCATCACACTTATATAATGAAGAAAATGAATAAACTCTTTAAAATCATAGTCTGAATATGTTTGAACCACAAATCTTTTTTTTTTTTTGAAAAGAATTTTATTAATTTTCTACAAACAAACAAGACAAACAAAACATTAAAACATCAACTCTCATATATACATCCAGTGTGTCGGTTGGTTCATCAGTTTTGTGCATTCATTTTGTAGTCTCAGTTACAATTATGTTACATAACAACTCATATTGTCAATCCAAACTTATATATCCTAATATCACTAAAAAAAAGAAATTTTTGACTATACTTTTAATCATTCATGCTTTATGAGATAACAATACTTGAACCAGCTTATTCTGTAACAAATCATATAATCATACCAAATCAATCCTAAAAAACCCTTTATAAATATAATGTCAAATAACAAAGGCAAGAAAAACAAAATAAAGATATTCCTTACTGTCTAGCATTCTAAATATTCTATTATCGTATTTTATCATCTAGCCATTGATAAAAAAGATCCCAAATTTCATAAAATTGTTTCTCCTCTTGCTCTCTAATTTCAAATGTCAATCTACTCATCTCAGCAGATTCCAATATTTTCTTAATAATTTCTTCCTGTAATAGTATTTTCTCATTCTTCCAATTTTTAGCAAATACAATCCTAGCCACTGTTAATACATTTACAATCAGGTATTTCAAATCTTTACTATATACATATAGTATATAGTATACATGTATCAGGTAAAATTCCCAATAAGAAGATCTCTGGTTTCAAGTCTATGTGTTTCTTTGTCATTTTATCCAACCACATGCAAATTTTAGTCCAATATTTTCCAGCATCCTCACAAGTCCACCACATATGGTAATACGAGCCAGGTATCTGATGACATTTCCAGCATTTTTCAGATTTGTTCTTAAACATTCTTGCTATTCTTGTCGGGGGAAAGTGCCACCTGTAAAACATCTTATACAAGTTTTCTTTATATGCTGTTGATATTGTCATTTTATAATTTTGAAACCACAATTTTTGCCATTTCTCTAAATCAATCCCATATCCAAAATTCTTCCCCCAAACAATCATAGTTTCTTTAATTTGTTCTTTCTCTAATTTAATTCCCAGTAAATAACCATATAATTTTTTAATCACCTTCTCATCAGTACCCATCAAGATCTTATTAAAATCAGTCTGTTTATCATAGAATCCCTCCGTTTTAGAATCTTCATCATACCTTGAATGTATTTGCGCATATGAAAACCAATTCATCCTTATACCTTGTTCCTCTAAGTTTTGGATTGATTTAAGTTCACCCTTTTCATCCAATAGTTCCCCATATCTAACTGTTTGTTCCTTCTTATAAATTATAGGATAGGAAAATGCTTCAATAGTCGATAACCAAACTGGAATTTTCAAATAACATTGTCTTTTTATCTTTTCCCAGTTTAACCACAAAGACTCCCGTATATAATGTCTTCTAAAATAACCCTGTGTTTTAGTTCCCTTATACCATAAAAAAGCATGCCAGCCCAACAGCAAATCATGCCCTTCGAATGTCAACAATCTATGCTTTCTTAATGTTATCCATTCTTTGACCCACATCAAACTTGCAGCTTGATAATACAATTCCCAATTAGGCAGGCCAAAACCTCCTCTAATTCTAGCGTCTTGCAAAAGTTTTAGCTTTATTCTCGCTTTTTTACCTTGCCATATAAACTTCAACATGATTTTATTTAAATCTTCAAAATAGTCTTTTCCAAGCCTAATTGGTATTGTTTGGAACAGAAATAGAATTCTGGGTAAAATATTCATCTTGATTGTTGAAATTCTCCCTATTAATGACAATTGCAAGTTTTCCCACTTCTTCAAATCTGTAGCTATCTGTTGTTTGAGTTTAATATAATTATTCTCTTTTAATGTGCTACATCTTGCTGCCAAATATATTCCCAGATACTTAATGTTATGTTTTGAGCATGGGCGAGAAAGAATGGAGACAAGCCTCTGAATGGTGAACTTTAGCTTTTTATTTACATAGTGACTTCTCTGCTTCAACAGCAGTAACACCCGCCTTATATAGGCAAACCTTGTAATGTTTAACCAATAACGAGCTAGGAATGCTAGCTCTTATAACCAATAAGAACTCTCTGTTAAGGGCCAATCGGATTCCCCAGAATGGGCCAATCCGGTCCAGCCGCTTAACAGCCAATCAGAAGTGCAGGGCCAGAACCCTGCACTTACTCCTAGTTTCTCCGGTTCATAAGCCGGGTGCAAGCAGTCGAGGTGGGAGCGGAGCTTTCGTCCCATTAGCAGTTCAGTGGGAGTTTTGTTGGTGACGCTATGTGGGGTGATGTGTTGCAAGAAGAGGATTTGATTGACCTTGTCGTCAATGTTCACTTCTACATCGTTGCCCACATTTTCTGCAATTCCCTGAGGTGCAACCGTTTCTCCCTCCGGCTCTGCTTCCTGAGTTTCTATTAAACCATCGTTTCCTTTGAACTGGTTTCCTAGGAATTCATCTTCTTCCGTACCTCCTCCCCCCTCAGTTTGGTCAAAGGGGATTTGCGGACTGGCCGCTGAAAGCCGTGATCGTAATTGGTCGATATGCTGTTTCCGAAGTTTATCGTCAAGGCATTTCACAAGGTAGGATCTGGGGCCGGTTACACGTACTACTGTTGCTTCCACCCACAACGGGTCGCCCAGTAGGTTTTTTGCATAAACCAGGTCTCCTACCTGGAAGGTGCGACAGCAGCCGCTGGATCCTAGTGGTTTCTCCGGTTCATAAGCTGGGTGCAAGCGGTCGAGGTGGGAGTGGAGCTTTCTTCCCATTAGCAGTTCAGTGGGAGTTTTGTTGGTGACGCTATGTGGGGTGATGTGTTGCAAGAAGAGGATTTGATTGACCTTGTCGTCAATGTTGTTGCTGTCTACCTTCTGCAAGGTTTTCTTCACAATTGGGACCATGCGTTCTGCTCGGCCATTGGTCGCCGGGTGCACAGGCAAGGTGAGTGCATGGCAGATGCCGCAGTCAGCGAGGTACTGCTCAAACGCTAGTGCAGTAAATTGTGGGCCGTTATCGGATACCAGGACGTCTGGTAATCCGTGGGTTGCAAATAGTCTGTTTAAAATTTTGATAACCGCCTCGGAGGTCGTAGTTGTCATGTGATGAATTTCGAGCCAATTTGAGTAGGCGTCGATGGTAAGCAGGAAAGTGTGGCCTTTGGATGGCCCTGCGAAGTCCAGGTGAATTCGGGACCAGGGTCCACGTGGTGTCTCCCATTCAGTAGGCATGGCTTTTGGTGGGGTGTTGCTGACTTCTTGGCATTTGGGACAAGCTTTAAACCACTGTTCGATTTGCTTGTCAATGCCCGGCCACAATGCGTAGCTTCGAGCAAGGGCTTTCATTCGCATGATGCCAGGGTGGCCATTGTGCAAAGTTCTCAGTAGCATTTTTCGGAGCCGTTCTGGGATAACGACTCTATCGCCCCAGATGACACAGCCTTTCTGGGAGAAGAGCTCGGTCTGTCGAGACTTGAATGGTGTGAAGTCATCTGATAACTGGTCCAATGGCCATCCACGTTCTACCCAGCCTAGGACTCGTGCTAGGGTGTGGTCGCGTTTGGTTTCTCTCGCGATATCTCGGGCGGTCAGTGGCGGTGAGTTGAGTGCCTCAATTTGCAATGTGGTTTCCGTTGGTGCCGGATCGTCGAGAGTCTCTGGAAGCAGTGCTCGGCTCAATGCGTCGGCGTGGGGAATGGCTTTCCCCGGGCGGTATTGCAGCTGATAGTTGTAAGCAGCTAAGAATTCTGACCATCGGGTCATCCTAGGGGATAATATGTAGGGAGTCAGCTTATCTCCAGCTATTATCCCTAACAAAGGTTTGTGGTCAGTCACAATAGTAAAAACCCTACCAGACACGTATTCATGAAATCTTTTCACAGCTGAGACAATGGCGAGGGCTTCTTTATCAATTTGTCCATAGTTCCATTCCGTTTTTGAAAGAGTCTTTGAAAAATATACAACAGGGGCTTCGTTCCCATTAGGCAGTACGTGACTCAAAATGGCGCCCATCCCGAAAGGCGATGCATCACAGGTTATAACTAACGGCAAAGTCTTGTTATACTGCATGAGTACAGAGTCAGAAGTGAGCAGTGTTTTAACATTTTGGAACACCTGTTCTTCACGGTAACCCCATAACCAATTTGCTTTTTTATCTAACAATCGGTGTAACGGTTCAGCGACAGTTGCTTTGTGTGGTAAAAATACATTATAAAAATTGATGAGGCCTAGGAACGCTTGGAGATAGGCCTTGTTTCGTGGCCTCGGAGCATTTTTGATCGCTTTTAATTTACTTTCAGTGGGGTGAATGCCCTGGCTATCAATCAGGTACCCTAAAAACTCAACACTGTCAGTACACAATTTACATTTGTTTTTTTTTAACCTTAAGACCGGCCTCTTGGAATTTTTTTAGGACTAATTTTAACCGGTCCTGTAAGATTTTTTTTGTAGGGGCTGCAATTAATACATCGTCAAAATAGGGGACCACGCCCTTAATTCCTTGCAATAACCTTTCCATAAGGCTCTGAAAAATCCCCGGGGCTACACTCACTCCGAATTGCAGCCGGGTACATTTAAAGGCACCTCGGTGTGTCACAATAGTTTGGGCCTGTGCCATTTTTTCATCTACTGGTAATTGCTGATATGCCTGAGCTAAAACCAATTTAGCGAAAACTTTCCTGCCCCCCAGGGAATGGAGGAGGTGCTGCACCACCGGAACTGGATACGCATTCTGCTGCAGGGCGTGGTTCAAAGTGGCCCGGTAGTCCCCACAAATTCGGATTAACCCGTCTGGCTTAATGGGTGTTACAACAGGGGTTTCCCACGGGGAGTGATCGATGGCTCCAACACCCCCTGAGCTATCAGTTTGTCGAGTTGTTCGTCGATTTTCGCTTTTAAGGCAAACGGAACTCGACGGGGCTTTAGGCGAATGGGAGCAATTTTTGGATCTAAGCTGAATGAGATTGGGGTCCCCTTGTACTTGCCTAAGCTGTCCGCGAAGACGTCCCTGAACTCATAGATAAGGTCTTCCTCCCAGTCACAGCCACCGACTCGGTTTACGCCGGCCACTTCAATGCCGAGTGGCGTGAACCATTGGAGGCCCAGTAGGCTAGGCCTATCTCTATCGATGACCATTAAAGGTAAGTACGCTGTGTGCTTCTTGAAGGAGACTCGGACTCTGCAGGACCCAACGATGGGAATTCGATTACCCTGGTAGTCCTTGAGGATGAGGCATTGGAAACAGAGATCTTGACGTTGAATTGTGGGGATGAGTTGCTTGAGTGTCTTCCAAGACACCATCGAGAGGGTCGATCCCGAGTCGATCTCCATGTGGCAAGGCTGGTTCTCAATGGCTACTGTGACTCAGATTTTCTTTGTGTCCAAGGCTGAGGCATGACTGATAGTGATAGAATGGTGAGCCTCTTCTCTCTGCAAAGCTCGATTTCTGTAGGAGTGGTTTACTGGCTTTCGCCTTACAGGATGGTTTCCTGTCAATCGGCGATGGTTAGCCCTTTTTGAGGCCTGGCTGGGTCCTGGCAAGTTGCGGTAGACCCGTCCGATGTGGCCTCATTTCCCGCACTCCTGGCAGAGTGCGTCTCGGAATTTGCATTCGGACCTGGCATGGTTGGCTCCACAGCCAGTGCAAGGGCGTAAGGGCTTTGGGCGAGGGTCGCGGTCGGACCGCAGTTGATGGCCCCCTTCTTCGTTGCTGTCTGGCGACGAAGAGAGGTCCTCGTGGTGTGTCGTTATGAGCTGTCCTTCCGACTTGGATAAAATGTCGCTTGTCGGTGTAGGTACCGGAGCGCGGTTTCGGCGTAGTTGTGCAGCTGACTTCCTGGTTGCTTCTGCTGCAGTAGCATCGGCAATGGCGTCGGCAAGGCTGATGTCGCCTTTCGCCATCAACTTGCTTTGGACGCCTGGTGCATCTAGTCCCAGAACTATGCGATCTCTTAGTGCTTCTTCTAAATCGGCAAATCCGCAGAGGCCTCCCAGGTTTCGGAGGTCTGCTATGAAGTTGGCCACACTTTCTCCCTTTTGCTGGCTCCTCTGATAAAACTCGTGGCGGTGAACTTCAGCTCTTTATTTACATAGTGACTTCTCTGCTTCAACAGCAGTAAAACCCACCTTATATAGGCAAACCTTGTAATGTTTTACCAATAACGAGCTAGGAACGCTAGTTCTTATAACCAATAAGAACTCTCTGTTAAGGGCCAATTGGATTCCCCAGAATGGGCCAATCCAGTCCGGCCGCTTAACAGCTAATCAATCAAACAGCCAGAACCCTGCACTTACTCCAAGCTCACACTTTATTAATGTTATTGCATACACAACACTTAACCTTATTTTTAACTTGGATTTTCAAAAGATCTGCCAGTTCTTCTCTCTGTCTCAGTAGCATGTTCTTTGTCAAAATCTTTGTTTTATCTTTATTTATTTTCAAACCAGCCATCTCACCATATGTCTCTATCTTTTCCAATAACCTTGGAGCTGTTTCTAATGGGTCTTCCAGAATAAAAGCTAAATCATCAGCAAAAGCTTGTAGTTTAAATTCTTCCTTCTTAATTTTCATTCCTTTTATACTTTTATCATCCCTAATATTTCTATTCAACACTTCCAAAGTCAACACAAATAGCAAAGGAGATAGGGGACACCCTTGTCTTGTGCCTTTTCTTATATTAATAAAATCTGTAAGTTCCCCCTCCATCATTACCTTTGCTGTCTGTTTATTATATATGGCTTCTATTGCTCGAGTAAATTTTTTAGCAAAACCCATCTGTTCCAATAGTAATAACATAAATCTCCAGTTCACGTTGTCAAATGCCTTTTGAGCATCTAGGAATATCAAAGCCATTTGCTTTTCAGGATGAGCCTCATAGTATTCCAAAGTATCCAGGATTACTCTCATATTGTCTCTGATTTGTCTCTTTGGCAGAAATCCATTTTGATCTGGGTGAATAAAATTATTTAAATATTTTTTAAGTCTTTCTGCTAAAATTGAAGCAAAGATTTTATAGTCTGCATTCAATAAGGAAATAGGTCTATAGTTCTTAATTTGCAGTGGGTCAGCCTCTTTTTTTAGAATTAAGTGTGATATAAGCCTCTGACCATGTTTTGGGTATCATCTTCTTTAACATAACTTCATTCATAACTTCTAACAATGGGATGCTCAATGATTCTTGAAATGTTTTATAGAATTCTGCCGGAAGCCCATCTGGACCTGGTGCTTTCCCATTATTTTGTTTCTTTAAATGCTTCATTTAATTCCATCATTGTTATATTGCTTTCTAGCATTTCTTCAGTCTCTTTAGGTATCTTCGGTAAATTAGCATTCTGTAGATACTCTTTGACTTTTTCCTCATCAATATTCTCTTGTTTATATAGTTGCCCATAAAAATCTCGAATAATTTCCTTTTTCTCCTTATTACCATAACAAACTTGGCCTTGATCATCTATTAGCTTCAATATTTTTCTTGATTCCTTCTCCTTTCTCAATTTATATGATAGCCATCTACCTGGTTTATTTGCATCTTCAAAGTAATTCTGTTTAGAATTTCTGATTTTCTGTGCCAATTCTTCTTTCTCTATTAATTCCATTTTATGTGAACCACAAATTTTATGCTGCCTAGATATGAAACAGCATAACCAAGATTCAGGTGAAATTATTTTTTTTGTCCCTCGTGCATTTATATAATTTGGTCAAGATCAATAGATAACTTAGACCTGCAAATTTATGACTATTTTTTCCTGTTAAAAGAAAAAAAAAAGGAATCTTTACACAAATCTTACATCAGTATTTTAATTTAAGTACAGGGCTACTTAGAAAAGCATATAAGCAGTCTGGTTTTAATATTTCCATTTAATAATAGAAAGCACCTTTGGGAATACAGAAAATTATTGTGCGGTGCTTTTGTAGAATGGTATGCATTACTATATTTCCTGGTTCCTGGAAATATTAAATTCACTGCAAATTTTCTTATTGCAAACCTGACAGGGATTAATTTATATTTACAAACAGCATGATGGACTGCAAAAATCATACTCTTAGTATTACATTTCATTGACTTTTTTTTTGGCCTGATATCTGCTAATGGGGTTGTCACCCAAATTATCATAGAAAAATAATTACATTGCAAGTAACAAAATTTAGATCCAGATATGAACAGTAAATCAACCTTAATTTAAGGGCTTGAAATATGTTAATGCTTTGTCATATTTTTTGTTTATAGGGAACACAATAGTGAGGTCATCTGTAATAAACATGTTAATACTGAACCCTGGTAGTTTTACCTCTTAGATCAGTAAGACATTTATAGCTGAAATATGGGAGGGAGATCCTTGAAATGTTGTTTTATGGCCACCTTTCTGCAGGACTATAAAACACTCTTGTGACTGATGAATATAAACCAGATATGATCTATGTTTTACTAAAGGGCTCAGTGGTTATCCTTGTAGTAATATGATTTTTTTTCAACATTTAACTTACTTCCTTTCACGAGCCCAGATTTAAACCTCTTTGCCCCTGCTCAGTTCATTCTGTATTGAAATAGGGAATGCAATGTTGTAAAAATTGGAAAAGAAGGTTACTAACTTGGAAATTAAAGATTTTTAAATCTTTAGTACAGGTAGTCTTCGACTTATGATTGCAATGAGCCCAACATTTCTGTTGTTAAGTGAAACAGTTGTTAATGGAATTTTGCCCCATTTTACAACCATTCTTGCCACAATTTTTAAGTGAACACTCTGCTGTGGTTAGTCACATCAACTGGTTCTGCCCGGTTCTGGAGAGCCGGTAGGAGCAATGAGCAGTGGTGACCAAACTGGTTCTCTCAGCTGATCTAATGACTCTGCTGTTGGGCCCCACCGGCCGCCCAGGCTCCCATATTCACCTTTATCCGCTGAATTTGAAGTGTATCTGCTTTGTGCAGCATAGAATAGTGCTGCGTGGCAGCTGCTGAAGCAGCCAGGATCATGCAGGCTTGCAGGAGGCGAATTAGAATGCCTCTGTGCTTGCACAAATTCTGCATTTGGTGTGCGCATGCATGCAAAGTATATGCACGTGTGCAAAGTGTGCCCACCAAGCCACGCCCATCAAACCAATGGCAACATTATTTGAATCCCACCACTGAGTCACATGGTTGTTAACTGAATTTGGCTTCCCCACTGACTTTACTTATGAAAGCTTGCCAAACCTCTGAATTTTGATCATGTGACTATGGGGATGCAGTTGTAAGTGTGAAAAAGATCGTGTCACTTTTTTTCAGTGTCATTGTAACTTTGAACAGTCACTAAATTAACTGTTGTAAGTGGAGGATTACCTGTTTGCATTCTAATGATTGTATTTGATCCACCCACCATTCTTGTATGCCCCCTTGCTTGCCTAGAGCAGTGGCTCCCAACCTTTTTTTCGCCCCACACCCTTAAAGAAATTTCACTTGAACCTCGCAACCCTGAAATTTAGACTTTAGGAACTACTGAACATGTTAAATATATGGTAGGATTGAATCTTTTCAGCTATGTATGTGACGGCCACTAAATAACAATACTTAACTCTAAAATGAAAACAAAGTTAATCCATTGCATAATAAATAAAAATGCCAACCTATAGCCAATATCCTATTATTTACCTGGACTTTTCTCGCACCCTCTGGAATATCAACTCGCACCCCAGGTTGGGAACTCCTGGCCTTTGTTACTAAGATGGTCATAAAAAAATCACTTCCATTATTGTGAGATAAAGTTTTGAAGTTCAGCTAGTGGAAACTGTATTTTTTTCCCATGTGATTCCATACACATGAGTTTACATATGGGGAACATCCGTGGCAAAAAATAGTCTGTGAACTGGAAGTAAGCAACCTGTGGTAAACTCATGTACATTGCCATTTAACTATCATGGAATGAAATAGTGTCTTAATTTATAGCAGTAAAAGAAGCCAAGAGACTCCAATTAATCTGATTCAGAAGTATCTTAAATCACAGCTAATTGGACTGTTCCTATTGTTCTCCATAAATTGTTGCCTGTGCTGTACAGGCATATTCTCATTTATTTTTTTCAGACTTCTAATTGTATGGGAGTAATTTCTGGAAGAGTTCTATTTACCTCAAGATAATTGCTTCAGATTTGATTGGTTGTTTTGGGTGGGGGATTTCAGACTAGGTTTTCTGGTTGGTTGTATTGGCTAAAATTTTTCTTCAATGGGCTAAAATACTCTCATCTATCTTCTCTTGTCTCAGTGCCCACCTTTGGGACAGAATCCAGTTGGAAGTCTATGTAGTTTCCATTCTCCAAGGGGGAAGATTTCCTTCAGACCAGTCTCCATTGCCAGAACTGAGCTTATTAGGATGTCTGGGAAGCCTTTGTGAAGTCTGTTGGGTTGGGAAACATCGCTTTAGTTGTGTAGTTTTTTAAAAAAAACTTAACGTATTGGATGTGTTGAAAGCACGCAGGCAGTATTTTTTTTTTTAAAGTTAGGTGGCCTTAATAACTCTAATGAATAAATACACAAATAAACAAATATCACAAATCAAACCATTCGCACTAATCAGGAAGTTACCATATTTTTTGGTGTATAAGACACTCTCTCCTCCCCAAAAGGTGAAAATGTCTGTGCATCTTATACAGCAAATATTGCTGAAGCCCTGCCCACTTGCCGGCCCATTCTTTGGCCTCTGCCTTCTAGCAATTTGCCTCCTTGCAGCAAACAGCAAATAGCCTGATTTAGCATGAGCAGCTGATTGTCAGTTGGATCTGGCTCCCAGAATACAAATGATCAGCTGTTCCAGTCTTCAGGGATCAACATCACCTACTGCCACCTCCATGCACCCCATGTTCAACCTCCATGTGCACCATGGGTTATGTGGAGGTCGAAAATGGAGCACGTGGAGGCTGAAAATGGGGCATGCAGAGGTGGTGATGGGCAGTGGCGATCCCTGCAGACTGGAACAGCTGATTGTTGGTATTCTGGGAGCCAAATCCAACTGACAATCAGCTGCTCATGCTAAATCAGGCTGTGCTGAAGCTGACCAGGCTGTTTGCTGCAAGGAGGCAAATTGTTGGGAAGCAGAGTCAGATTTCCCCCCCTTGTTTTCCTCCCCAAGAGCTAGGTGCATCTTACAGTCTGAAAAATTCCATACTGGAAGAATATTGGGATATCTAAAAGAATCTTAGTTGTTTGCTAAAAGCCAGCCTACAAATTGGATTTACTTGAGAGGTACAGAATAATAATCCAATTTGAATACATTGCTAAGCTTCTTCTTGATAGCAAATTCTAATTATTGAAAATGCTTTTTTCATAAGTAATGCATGCTTACTTAAAACTAATAAAACTTCTATTCTATTTGAATATATTGTATTTATATCTGTATGTTATATAATGTAGAACATACTTTTTGATATACAACAGTTAAGAAAAAAGCACAAACATCACAAACCTAGCACTACAGAGAATGTGCAGGTGACATAAGTTTAAAACTGAACAAAATGGGAAAAGTCACATTATTAAGCCAGATGTCAGCTGATGCTCCATTCAAAATCCAAGAAAGAAATACTTAGACTCTTAATCAGAGAAAAGATATCTTTTACTGGAAATCAAGTGGTAGGAACAAAATAATTCTGAATCTGAGAAAATGGGCATGTAAATCACATATACAAAGTAATGGCAATGTTCCCATCCCCAATAGTTCAATTGGCTCATCCAATTAAAAGTTGTGTATATCATCATGTGGGCATCTCCAGGTGGTGATGAGGCTTTTGTCCGTTGACCTTGACATAGTTTGATAAAGGGTTGCAGCTGCGCATAGCATAGGATAGAAACCTAAGCAAGAATGTACCACCCCCCCCAGCTTATACAATGCTGGTTTGTAACACCTCCAGCTCACTTCCCATAATCATTCCCCCCTCCTCCCTCTGTTACTTATGACAGCCAAAAGAAGCAAAGCAAAGGGAAAAAAAATCTTGAAGGCTGACACCAGGTCTTTGCAACTACACTTACAATATTTTCGGCAGATAATAAAACACAATTTACTATCAAAATAAATTATTCTAAAATATGGCGTAATAATAATTATGCCATTAAAATAAAAATAATAATCTAATATTCTTAATTTGGTGCTGACACAACTGTGCTGCTAATAGAGATGGCTCTCCAGGGTAAGTATTCTGTAGAGAAGGGGACATTATCAAGGCCTTTCTAGTTAGCTAATATAGAAATATTAAAATGAACCTCAGTTAAGGGCTAAAAATATCCAATAAAATAAGCACAATTAAAGCAGTCAGAGAAAAATCTTACCAAACAGCTCATGGAATTCTTATCCTCTCAGGACTTCTACACTCCAGGAGTTGGAACACTGAAGAGCAAAGAGACTGATTTTTTTAAAAAAGTTTTTTGCCAAGGACACAGTTCCAAGAGTTTTGGTGCCATCAGAATGGAGGTCCTACTCCAGCTGCTCTTCAACCCCTGATGCAAGGGAATCAGGAGCATGACCTTTGGAAAACAAAAATCTTAATATACAGGCAAGTAGGCCTGCTGTTTCAACTGAAAACCAAATGGCAAACTCTTTTACTATTCATCATTTTCATCCATTCCAGAAAGGCAGAGACTAAGGACTCGGGGACATCACTCCAAATCCTAAAAGAGTCCATAAGTGTGGACAAGTCCCAACTCCTCAACAAGATGGGGAAGCTCCTCAGTCAAGGTGGTTAGTGAACTAGGAAGAAGATCCACCCCCAGTTGTAGTCTGGTTCCTAATTTATCTAATTTCTGTTAATTTTAATGCATAATATTTTAATGTTTTGTATTGTTTTTGCTTTTATGATGTTATAAACTGCCCAGAATCACCTGACAGTGATATGGGTGGTATATAAATTTAATAAATAAATAAAAATAAAATAAAAAGATCACGCCAGCTCATTACCATGGCAAACAATTGTTCCAGAAGAAGTGGGAGAATATTATTTTCAAACTGGAACAGCTTATAATAATGCTAAACTGCTTCTAGTGTGAGATGGAAGGAAATAGAAGAAAAGGTTCATAACACATCTGCCTCCACATAGATGCCTCCCTATGGTTTATGAATAAATAGATAACTTTGTAACTTCCCATTACTTTAAAATATCTTTTCAATGTTCTTAGCTTTTTCCGAAAATAAAAATGCCCCAAATTAGTATTCTGTCCTTTGTAGATGAAAGATCGGTTCAGTATCGCATAACTGCAATGCTTATGCTTATTGCTTGTGTAGTGGCAATAGATGAGAGAAATGCACTGAGGAAGTGAAGCTTCAGAACTCTGTTTTTAATTAACAAGGGGCAGGATTTAGCAAGTCACAGCTTTTCTTTAAATACTTTTGACATAACTCTGCTGTTAGCAGCAAAATTAAAACTTAAGTCCACATTAACAAAAACAGATGGCTTTTACAATCTCTCTCTCTCTCTCTCTTTTCTCTGTCTGCCTCTCTCTCTGAAAGCAGAACTAGATGATTCTGGAAAATAGCTGCCAGATGCAGGTCAAGCTGTGAGCTTCTGTACAACATCTGTACAATTGCATTTTCTCTCTCTATTTTGTAAACTATGAACCGGGTTACATTCAAAGTTTCCTTTTCTTTCTATCTGAGATTTGACCTTACTAATCTACATTCTAAAATTACACACACTTCTTGTTATATGTTCAGGTGAATCTATAGTGCATTTTTAATAGCATGTCGGTCATGCCCTTGTAACCTCTCCTTTGCATTCCTGCAATGCTCTCTTCATGAGGCTGCCCTTGAAAAGTACTTGGAAGCTTCAACTGGTGCAAAATGTAGTTGTACAGGTAGTAAATAGGGTGGGATATTTGATATGTGTAACACTGTTGCTACATAGGTTGCCAGTGTGTTTCTGGGTGTAACTGAAGGTGCTAGTTGCAACCTTTAAAAGATTCCATGACTTGGAACTAGGTTACCTGAGGGACAATCTTCTCCCAGCTGTTTCTGCCCATCCCATTGAGTCTGGGCATGTTATGGGTGTCATCAGCCAAAGAATATCAGCTGACATGGACTAGGAAACATGCCTTCTCTGCTGTAGCGCCTGCTTTCTGTAACATGGTCCCAACAGATATCAGGATGACTCAGAACCTTCTAGCATTTGGTAAGGTCGTAAAGGCCTGGCTAGGTGCTCATAACTGGGTCACGAGGACATGACTGACATGCCATTAAAAATGAACTACAGATTCACCTGCAGATATAACAATTAACAAGTGCAATTTTAGAATATAGATTAGTGTAGACCCATTTCCTGGTTATATTAACATCTACAGCAAACAAGGAGACATGATAGCAGCCATTTGAGGGGCTGCCACAGAGAGGAAGGGGTCAAGCTATTTTCTAAAGTGCCTGTAGGCCAGACAAGGAATTATTATGTACTGAGCGTGGGCGCGAAGAATGGAGACGAGCCGGTGAAATAGTGAACTTCAAAACTCTTTATTAACATGGTGTGACAGCTCAGCTCAATGGCGGCAACGGGCCACCTTATATAGGCAACTTATTAACTATTCAACCAATGAAAACTGAGGAGTGCTAGCTCCGCTAACAAATGAGAGAGGCTCGTTAATGGCCAATCAGATTCACCTGAACGGACCAATCCGATGTTGCCATTAACGGCCAATCAGAAGTGCAGGGCCAGAACCCTGACTTCAAGCACTTTGTTCTGTCCTTCATTAACATACTCGAGATCCCCGTGCTTTGATTGGCCAAAGCGCGGGGCTCTCCGATTGGTCAGGTGAGCCGCGCCGATTGGCTCGCTAAGAATCTCCCGCGATTGGTCTGTTCAGACCGCGGGAGATTCAAAGTGGTGCCATTGGCCGCGGCCGCGGCGGCGAAAGGAATAAAAGCCACGGGCTTTTTTCCTTTCGCCAGTTCGGTTCCAGCATACCAATAAAGAGCTTTGCACTAAGTCACCGACTCCTGGCATCATTTCGCGGACACAACACTGGCGACGAAGGTGGGATCCAGACCCTGAACCGAACCACGTGTCCGATGGAAGCCAGACGAACCACTGAGATGGCGAAAATCGCACCGCCCGCCCCCTTCAACCCTGCCACTGAGGACTGGGAATTGTTCTCCGACCGATTCCGCATGTACCTCGAGTGCACCGGCATGAAGGACGCCTCCGGCCCAATGAAACACGCCGTCTTCCTGACCCACTGCGGGACCGAGGTCTTCCAGATGGCCAAAGCGCTGGCCAAGCCCGCCGATGCGACCGCGATGGACTGGGACGTCCTTGAACCCATTCTTCGGCGGCACTACGCTCCAGAGGTACCCATCCTGATCCGGCGCAACGAGTTCTACCGGCGGGACCAGAGGTCGGGTGAGAGTTTCAGCGACTTCGTCGCCGAGCTCCGGCGCCTAGGGGGGCTCTGCGAATTCGATAACCTAAACAACGCTCTGAGAGACCGAATCGTACTCGGTTGGTGGGACCCCGCCCTCCAGAGCCGGCTGATGGCTAAGGGCGACATCAGCCTAGCAGACACCCTCACCGCAGCCACAGCTGCCGAAGCAACCCGAACTTCCGCCGACCGCATGCGCAGACCGAACACGGGGGACCGCAGCGGAAACAACAACCCGGCGAGGTCGACCGAGCCCAAAACCGAGACGACAACACACCAGGGCGACTTCCACTCGGCATCCGGCACGTCCGATGACGAGGAGGACATCCATCAACTCCAGACAGGGCGCGACCCACGGAACCGGCGAGGTCGTAAGTCGAGGACCAACTGTGCCGACTGTGCCGGCTGTGGCGGCGACCACCCCAGGTCGGAATGCCAGTTTTTCGAATCAATCTGCCGGCATTGCGACAAAAAGGGACACATCGCCCGTGTTTGCCGCCTGAAGAAAAACCGCAGTCCGGCACAATGGGACCAGAGCGACCGGAGGAGGGAGAGCACACCACCCCGGACCAGAGATCGCCCCTCGGACAGCCGATGGGACCGGAACGGACGATCCTCGCGAGGCGGCGACAACCGGCGGAGAGAGGAGACCCACCAGACGGTCACCATCGGCCACCCCATCACCAACGACGCCCGGAAGGTCCATGTTGAGGTACGCATCGAGGGCCAGCCTTGCAAAATGGAGGTGGACTCCGGGTCCTACCTCTCCATGATTGCATGGCACGAGATAAAGCGGTTGGTGCCTACCCTCCAAAGGAGGAACGTAGACAGCCAGAGACTCATTGTAAAGGACTACCAGGGAAACCGCATCCCGGTAGTCGGCACCAAAAGCTTTAACATCACTTATAAGGGGCGCACCGAACGACTCCCCCAAACAATCGTCGACCGCGACCGCCCAAGCCTACTGGCACTGCAATGGTTCGCCCCGCTCGACATCGCCCTCACGGGAGTCGACCACGTCACCGACGACGGCTGGGAGCAGCAACTAGCCCAGGAGTTCCAAGAGGTCTTCGACGGAAACCTAGGCAAGTACCGAGGGCCCCTCATATCGTTCGACCTAGACCCTAACATCCCCCCCAAACGCCTGAAACCAAGGCGGGTGCCATTCGCACTGAAACCCAAAATAGACGAGCAAATTGATAAGCTCGTCAAACAAGGGGTCCTGCAGCCAATAGACCACGCCCGTTGGGAGACCCCCATAGTCACCCCGATCAAGCCCGATGGGTCGGTGAGGATCTGTGGGGACTATAAGGCCACCCTAAATGGCGCGCTGCAACAAAGTGCCTACCCCGTCCCAGTAGTACAACACCTACTGCACTCACTGGGAGGGGGCAAGGTTTTTGCCAAGCTCGACCTCGCCCAGGCATACCAACAGTTGCCGGTCGACGAGCAAACGGCAGAAGCGCAGACCATTGTCACCCACCGGGGAGCATTCAAATGCAACCGACTCCAATTCGGAGTCAGCGTGGCACCAGGCATATTCCAAAGCCTAATGGAGAGGCTATTGCAAGGTATCAAGAGGGTGGTACCTTATTTCGACGATGTCCTAGTGTCGGCAGCCAACCAAGCCGAACTAGAAGGTCAACTAAGGGAGGTCCTAACTAAATTTAAAGAGACGGGACTAAAAGTAAAGAGGGAAAAATGCCAGCTTTGCACGGAACGAGTGGAATTCCTGGGCTACCTCCTAGACCGGCACGGCATTCACCCCACAAGCAAAAAAATCAAGGCCACCAAAGAAGCCCCCACCCCCAAATCAAAGACTGAGCTACAGGCATTCTTGGGGTTACTGAACTTTTACAATGTTTTCCTACCCCAAAAGGCGACGGCGGCGGAGCCCTTGCATAGGCTCCTGGACAAGGCGGCGACCTGGACTTGGGGGAAACGGGAGCAAGCCGCCTTCCAAAGAACGAAGGACCTCCTCACCTCCAACGCCGTCCTCATACAATTCAACGAGACCCTACCTCTGGCCGTCACATGCGACGCATCACCCTTCGGTGTCGGCGCTGTCCTCAGCCATACCCTTCCCGACAGAAAAGAAGCGCCCATCGCGTTCTTTTCAAGGACCCTCACCAAACCGGATCGGAACTATAGCCAACTGGACAAAGAGGCTCTGGCTATAGTTGCCGCCATAAAACGATTGGGGTCCCCTTGTACTTGCCTAAGTTGTCCGCGAAGACGTCCCTGAACTCATAGATAAGGTCTTCCTCCCAGTCACAGCCACCGACTCAGTTTACGCCGGCTACTTCAATGCCGAGTGGCGTGAACCATTGGAGGCCCAGTAGGCTAGGCCTATCTCTATCGGCCGGACTTTCACCATCATAACGGACCACAAGCCACTGCTGGGAATCCTTTCAGGGAACCGGGCCACCCCGAACATTCTGTCTCCCCGAATGACAAGGTGGTCCGAGTTCCTGGTGGCCTACAACTACAAACTCATACACAGACCGGGTAAGACGATCTCCCATGCAGACGCCTTAAGCCGCTCGCCGCTACCGGAACCCGACACCGACCCAGCACCCATGACGACCACCCTCAGCAAAGAGACTCTACCCAACCTGCCCATAACTGCGTCAGACATTGCCCGAGAGATTAATAAAGACAAACGTCTGGCGCGGGTGTTGCATTGGGTGGAGAAAGGGTGGCCGGAAAGGGACAACGACGAGTCCGTCAAAACGTTCCGAAACCGCCAAACGGAACTCTCGTTGTTAAAAGGGTGCATACTATGGGGGGACAGGGTGGTCATTCCGGAAAAGCTACAGGGGAAGGTTTTGGAAATGCTACACGAGGGGCACCCTGGCATCGTGAGGACTAAAGCCCTGGCCAGAAGTTACGCTTGGTGGCCAGGGATGGACAAACAAATAGAGGCCTGGGTAGCTAGGTGCCAACGATGCCAGGAAACGAGGCCCAGTCCACCCACAGCACCCGTCCTAGAGTGGGAAACCCCAAGGGGACCTTGGTCTAGAATCCATATAGACTTCGCCGGGCCTACAAAAGGACACACCTTCCTCATAACAGTTGACGCTTACTCCAACTGGCTGGAGGTAAGCAACATGAAGACGACAACCACGGAGGCCGTGATCAAAGAACTCTGCAAACTCTTTTCAACACACGGCCTCCCAGACGCCGTCGTCTCCGACAACGGGCCCCTCGAAAAATTCAAATTCGAAAAATTCCTAGCGGAAAGGGGCATCCGCCACGCGCTGACAGCACCAGTGCACCCGGCGGCGAACGGTAGGGTGGAACGGATGGTCCAATTCACTAAAAAGACCATCCGGAAAATAGACCACGGGGAGATCCAAGAGAAAATCAACACACTACTCTTCACCCAACACATAACCCCGAATACCACAACCAATAAAAGCCCAGCCGAACTACTAATGGGTAGAAAGCTAAGGTCCCCACTCGACAGGTTACACCCCACGTATAACCCGGAGAGGCCCCCAGACTCAAGCACCAAACACCGAACCTTCGCACCCAGAGACCCCGTATATGCAAAAAACCTGACGGGAGACCCTCTATGGATCCCAGCCGTCATCACCCAAGCAACAGGCCCACACTCGTACCGGCTACAAACAGCAGATGGACGAGCGTGGAAACGCCACATCGACCAACTTAGGTCAAGAACTGCAAACCAACAAGCCGCCGACGCACAAACAAACGAACCCAACCCCTGCAACGCAAGCCAAGGGGGGAGGGAATACCCAGGGGACCGAATCCAAAGAAAAATAAACCAGCAGTACTCACCGGAACGCAGCCATCACGACCCCTTGCCAGGAAGGAACAGCTAAGCCAGCTCGACCAACCCGGAAAGACCGAGCGGGAGCGGCGAAACCCGTAGCTCAACCAACACGGAAGGCCCAGGAGGGAGCTACGGAGAAGGGACCGGCCCGATCGACCAGCCGGTTCCCACGACAGCAGCAGGAGCAGAGGAGATCCCGACCGAACCGGCCGGGATCCAGCCTACAACTGAGTTGCGCAGGTCAAGTAGGACCAGACGGAGCCCCGCCTACCTACGTGACTACGCAACGTAAGGACTGAACCAAGAGGGGAGGGGTGTTCTGTCCTTCATTAACATACTCGAGATCCCCGTGCTTTGATTGGCCAAAGCGCGGGGCTCTCCGATTGGTCAGGTGGGCCGCGCCGATTGGCTCGCTAAGAATCTCCCGCGATTGGTCTGTTCAGACCGCGGGAGATTCAAAGTGGTGCCATTGGCCGCGGCCGCCGCGGCGAAAGGAATAAAAGCCGCGGGCTTTTTTCCTTTCGCCAGTTCGGTTCCAGCATACCAATAAAGAGCTTTGCACTAAGTCACCGACTCCTGGCATCATTTCGTGGACACAACACACTTGATAACTTTATTAACACATTTACACTTGACTTCAAGCTCTTGATAACTTTATTAACACATTTATTCATTCACAACACCCCTTCCGCCCGGGTTCCGTTTATGGGGTGCGGTTACGTAGTCCTTGAGGTAGGCCGGTTGTTTTGCTAGTCTATTTGATTTTCGTATTGCACCCGGTATTCGGCTGCAATCTTGCTGAGGTAGGACGTTATCTGGCGAAAGGGGTGTCTCTAACTCTGAGTTCGAATTCTCGTTGTCACCAACATCTTTGGTATCACCATGGGGCGAACTCACTCCCACCTCCAATTCTTCTTCACGTGTTCCCGTTTCGCCGTCGTTTCTATCATTAAAACTTTCTGCTATTCCAAGTTCATCTTCCTCTGTATCCCCTCTCCCCTCAGTTTGGATATCAGGGGACTCGGAGATTCCTGACTGTAGCCTTGATCATAGCTGATCAATGTGGTGCTTCCATATTCTATTATCGTGACACTCCACGAGGTACGATCTGGGGCCGGTTACTCGGACCACAGTCACCTCGACCCACAACGGATCGCCCGACAAGTTCTAAGCGAATACTAAGTTGCCTACCTGGAAGGTACGGCATAGCCTGCTAGGATCCGTGTGATTTCTCAGGTTCGTACGATGGGTGTAGTCGGTCGAGGTGGGAACGGAGCGTCCGCCCCATTAGCAATTCGGTGGGAGTTTTGTTGGTGATGCTGTGCAGAGTGATATGCTGCAAAAAGAGTATCCGGTTTATTTTTCTTCGATATTGTCATAGTCCATTTTGTGTAGTGTTTTCTTGACGAATTGTACCATGCGCTCGGCCCTTCCGTTGGCCGCAGGATGCACCGGCAAAGTCAGCGCATGGCGAATACCGCGGTCCCCCAGGTACTGCTCAAAGGACAACGCAGTAAATTGGGGTCCGTTATTGGATACCAGAATGTCTGGTAATCCATGTGTTGTAAATAGTCTGTCTAGTTTCTTGATGACCGCTTCAGTTGTTGTATTCCTCATTTCATAGATTTTGAGCCAGTTCGAGTAGGCATCTACTATTAACAAGAAAGTGTGGCCTTTGGTAGATCCCGCAAAGTCCAGATGAATACGGGACCAGGGTCCCCGCGGTGTTTCCCATTCGGTTGGGGTCGCTTTCGGTGGGGTGTTGCTTACTTCCTGGCATTTGTGACAAGCTTTGACCCACATCTCGATTTGCTTGTTGATGCCTGGCCACCATGTGTAGCTACATGCGAGGGCTTTCATGCGCACGATGCCGGGGTGGCCATCATGCAAGGTTCTTAGTACTGCTCATTATAGCCGCTCTGGGACAATGACTCTATCTCCCCAGATAATGCAGTCCTTCTGTGAAAACAATTCCGTTTGTCGACTCTTGAATGGGGCGTAGTCATCAGGTATCTGGTCCAATGGCCATCCACGCTTGACCCAACTGAGAACTCGTGCTAAGATGGGGTTGCGTTTCGTCTCCATCGCGATATCTCGGGCTGTTAATGGCGGTGTTCGAAGTGTCTTGATTTGCAACGTTATCACAATAGGCGCGGGGTCATCAATGGTCTCTGGAAGCGGTGCTCGGCTCAATGCATCGCCGTGGGGAATGGCCTTACCCAGGCGGTGTTGCAGTCGATAATTATAGGCAGCCAAGAATTCTGACCAATGAGTCATTCTGGGAGATAATATATAGGGGGTTGGCTTATCTCCCGCTATTATTCCCAGCAAAGGTTTGTGGTTAGTCACTATAGTAAAGGCTCGGCCATACACATACTCATGAAATCTCTTGACAGCAGACACAATGGCAAGGGCTTCTTTATCAATCTGACTATAATTGCGTTCTGCTTTTGAAAGCGTCTTCGAGAAATAGGCAACAGGGGCTTCACTACCATTTGGCAAAACATGGCTCAAAATGGCGCCTACTCCGAAAGGCGATATATCACACATGATCGTTAACGGCACAGTCTCATTGTACTGCATTAGTACAGCGTCAGAAGTCAATAATTTTTTCACATTTTGGAACGCCTGCTCTTCTCTATGTCCTCACACCCAGATTGCTTTCTTGTCCAATAAACGATGTAGGGGTTCGGCTACGGTTGCTTTGTGTGGCAAGAAAACGTTATAAAAATTGATAAGGCCTAGAAACGCTTGGAGGTCAGCTTTATTTCGGGGTTTTGGGGTGTTCTTGATTGCCCTCAATTTGCTATCGGTAGGGTGAATGCCATTACTGTCAATCAAATATCCTAAAAATTCAACACAATCAGTGCATAGTTTACACTTGTTTTTCTTAACCTTAAGTCCTGCATCTTTGAATATCTGGAGAACCAACCTCAGACATTCTTGTAAAATTTTGGGGGTAGGTGCAGCGATTAACACATCATCAAAGTATGGAAGAACGCCTTTTATTTCTTGTAATAGTCTTTCCATCAAACTTTGAAAGATTCCCGGGGCTACGCTCACTCCGAATTGGAGCCGGGTACATTTAAAGGCACCTCAGTGCGTAACGATTGTCTGTGCCTCTGCCGTTTTTTTGTCTACCAGCACTTGTTGGTATGCCTGGGCTAAGTCTAGTTTAGCGAAGACTTTTCCGCCCCCCAGGGAATGGAGGAGGTGCTGCACCACCCGTACTGGATATGCGTTTTGTTGAAGGGCGTGGTTCAGGGTGGCTTAGTAGTCCCCACAAATTCTTATCGACCCATCGGGCTTAATGGGTGTAAGGATTGGGGTCTCCCAGGGAGAGTGATCGGTTGGTTCTAACACACCGTGGGCTATCAATTTATCAAGCTGCTCATCGATCTTCGGTTTGAGGGCAAATGGCACTCGATGAGGCTTAAGGTGGATGGGAGCTATTTTGGGAACGAGATTAAATGATATCGGGTCCCCTTGTACTCGCCTAGTTTTTCTGCAAAGACGTCCTTGAATTCTTGGACGAGGTCCTCTTCCCAGTTACTGCTACCGATTCGGTGAATGCCTGCCACCTCAATTCTGAGCGGAGCGAACCATTGGAGACCTAGCAGACTAGGCCGGTCCTTGTCGATCACAGTCAGGGGTAGGAATGCTGTACGGTTCTTGAACGATACCTGAACTCGACTGGATCCTATGACTGGAATCCAATTCCCTTGATAGTCTTTGAGTATGAGTCTTTGGAATCGGAGATCTTGTCGCCGGACGGTAGGGATGAGTTGCTTGAGGGTTTTCCATGAAACCATTGAGAGAGACGATCCTGAGTTGACTTCCATCAGGCAGGGCTGGTTTTCGATAGCCACTTTCACTCAGATCTTCTTGGCATCCAAAGAGGAGGTGTGACCGATCGTGATAGTTTGGTGAGCCTCTTCTCGCTTCGTGGGGCAGTTTATGGTTTTGTTTCTGTAGGAGTGGTTCACTGGTTCTCACCTTACAGGACAGCTTCCTGTCGGTTGGTGATAGTTAGCCCCCCTCGAGGGCTGGCTGGGTCCTATTTGGCTTCTACAGACCCATCCGATATGGCCTCGTTTCCCGCACACATGGCAGAGTGCGTCGAGGAATTTGCATTCTGATCGGGGGTGGCTTGCCCCACAACCAGCGCATTGATATTGAGATTTCTGGCGTTGGTCCCGCTCGGACCTTAGTCGATGGACCTCTTCTTCATCGCTGTCTGATGACGAAGAGAGGTCCTCGTGGTGGGCCGTTATGAGCTGCCCTTCTGACTGAGGTGAAATTTCGCAGGTCGGTTGGTGAACCGGGGCACGGTTGAGGCGCATTTGGGCAGCCGACTTCCTGGTTGCTTCTGCTGCAGTAGCCTCAGCGATAGCATCGGCAAGGCTGATGTTGCCTTTCACCATCAACTGGCTTTGTATGTGTGGTGCATCCAACCCCAGAACTATTCTGTCTCTTAAGGCTTGTTCGAGATCAGCAAATCCACATAGGCCTCCCAGATTCCGGAGATCCGCTATGAAATTGGCAACACTTTCGCCCTTCTGTTGACTTCTTTGATAAAATTCATGCCTTCTGACGAGCGTTGGAACGACTGGCGTGTAGTGGGCTCTCAGTAGAGGTTCGAGGACGTCCCAGTCCATAGACTTCACTTCTGCCAGTTTCGCTAGTGCCTTGGCCATCTTGAATACGGTCAGCCTGCAATGCATTAGGAATACCGCCCATTTCTTTCCAGTTGTAGCATCCTTCAAATTGTTGGTTTCCAAGAACATTTGGAAACGATCCATATAAGAGTCCCAGTCTTCTTGTGCTGGGTCGAATGGAGTGGGTGGTATGATGCCACCGGACATGGTTCCACCGTTGTGCGTTCGGTCACATGCTCGGTTATCGATCTTCATTGTTCAGTTAGCTCTGACGTCTCCACGTCCCATCCTCGTCGCCAGTATTATGTACTGAGCGTGGGCGTGAAGAATGGAGACGAGCCAGTGAAATAGTGAACTTCAAAACTCTTTATTAACATGGTGTGACAGCTCAGCTCAATGGCTGCAACGGGCCTCCTTATATAGGCAACTTATTAACTGTTCAACCAATGAAAACTTGGGAGCACTAGCTCTGTTAACCAATGGGAGAGGCTCGTTAATGGCCAATCAGATTCACCTGAATGGACCAATCTGATGTCGCCATTAACGGCCAATCAGAAGTGCAGGGCCAGAACCCTGCACTTGACTTCAAGCTCTTGATAAACTTTATTGACACATTTATTCAATCACAACAGGAATAATGGATGGAAACTGAACAAGGAGAGATTTAACCTGGAAACAAGGAGAAACTTTCTGACAGTGAGAACAATCAACCAATGGAACAGCTTGCCCTCGGAAGTTGTGGAAGCGCCATCACTTGAGACTTCCAAGAAGAGAGTGGATCGCCATTTGTCAGAAATGGTGTAGGGTCTCCTGTTTGGGTGGGGGGTTGGACTAGATGACCTACAAGGTTCCTTCCAACTCTGTTAATCTGTAAAAACAGTTTTACATGGTGACCATATATATTTATTCTGTATTTTTTTAATGTTATGATGATGTATACTATCAGAAGCACTGCTTGCAATGGGCAGTTATAGAAAGAAGTAACTAAGTAAATCAAAATCATAAGCATAATTGTGATCAAACAGTTCTTCCCTTCCCTGCTTCACTTAAAGTCCGTGTTTCTGCTCCCAACTGTGGTTGCTAAATGAGGAGTACCTGTACCCAAGAAAATGAAGAAGTCACCTTAAGGGTTGTTTGTCTTTTTTTAATGCCTTCTTTCTTTCCTGGGCTTAATTCATGTTTTTCCATTTCAACGGTGGGAAAGATTTACATACTTGCTTACCATATCATTAAAATCAACAATAAATAGCTTTTTTAGCTCAAGGTTTGCTTCTTTGGGGGGATTGCTGGATTTATCTGCTGTATTTGTATAAAAAAACTTTCCTTTGCAAGTTCAGCGGAACTTATATAAAGATGTCCCATCAATCTATTATCCACAACCTTTTGGGTAAGGGTGAGCAAAGACAGAATGATCCAAAATTTGCAAGCATATTCTGTGGTCAGGTTTGAGCTTGAACCTAGATCTCTGATTTCTAATTGATCGTCTTAATTGCTGTGGTTCCCTGGTTCCTATAGTGTTAATCATAAATTCATGAGTTGTTATGTGCCAGATGTGGAGATGATATTTTTGAAAAGTGACACATGTACAAGATTTTCTGTAGAAAGCATGGGAGTTTTCTGTTCAGCCTCGGTGCTTACATGATTGTGGGATGTTGCCATTTGCTGTGTCTCTGTTACTTGTCAGCAACAATTTTCATTTCCTTCATTCCTTTAGGCTGTTGGGCTATAAAAAGACATAGCTGCTCTGGCATTTACCACATTTGATGTACTGAATACAACTTCAAAGATAGCTGGCCTATTCAAAAGTTTAGTTTAAAATCTAGTACTTCCATGTCAGAGAAAGTTGAGCATAGCTTGTCCAAATGATCCTGTAGAGCAGGGGTGTCCAACCTTGGCAACTTTAAGACTTGTGAACTTCAACTCCCAGAAGTCCACAAGTCTTAAAGTTGCCAAGGTTGGACACCCCTGCTGTAGAGCATGGGCCAAATCCATATTAAAATCTGAGGGAGGATTACTGGAAGCCCAACTCCAAAGCTACGCAGATATAAGCACAGTTCTAGGACCAAGTAAGAAGCCTAATAATGCAATACCCAGCTGAGTTAAAGAACTACAGCCTATATCAGGAGTTGTTGAGTTTACAGTTAGGGTGGCTATTTAACAGTTACTTAAAAGGAATGGGGATCTATAGATAAGGTTCTCCTTATTAAGGAAAAAGAAATACAGGTTGGGAAATGCAAAGATGAAGATTAAAACTAGAAGTGGAAAAGCATATTGCAAGAGAAAAATCAGAAAAAAAACTATTGATGACTCTTAGAGATTAAAAATAGTAAAGCTTTGATTGGCTCTTGGGTTCTTCTGCCTTAGCAGGAGTAACACTCAGAAAAGGCAAGGCAACAGAAATTACAAAGGCCTCGGTGTGAATCCCTATTGATCTTCATTCAGCCTGTATGTGTGCATACATGTACACTATATCCTGTGCAGTTCTTTTTCTTTTGAGACAATCTTGTAATCAATTAACAACAACAACAACAACAAAACCAACAATAACAATCATATCTGGCTCTCAGCAAGTAATATTTTTTTCCTCAGTTTAACTAAGGGCAGGTTTAATCAGAAACCAACAATTTCTTATTAACAGCAGTATGGATTACTCAGAGAAAAGAACCTCTTAATGTACCAATATATTTAAAATAATCTAACTCAATATTAAATACATTGTTCAGAATTTCTGGGTTACCTTTTGGGTTTGCTGTGTGTCACACTTAATGAATCTCAGTAGTGGACAGAGCAAAGGAAGAATTCTTTCTTGGGTTTTTTGGGAGTATATAGATAAGTTTTTTTTTTTTAAAGTAATAGACAATTAATGCCCTCCAGGTGCTTGGAGACCCTGCCCAAATGGCTAATCTCCAGAGATTATGGGATCTTTGTTCAAAACATCTGGAGGACACCAGATTGCTTACCCTGATGCAATTCTTAACTACCAATTAAAAACAAAACCAAGGGGGCCTTTTTCATTCTTATAGATTTTCATCTTGCTGACATTTCTCCTTCTGGGAAGAACCTTGAGTAATCCAATGGTGTACAATCAAGCGCAGCAGAGGATAAACAGCAAGCATTATCTTAAATAGCAGCATCACCGCCAGAAGAAAAGATGATAAATTTGTCGCTTTTTCCTCTTGGTCATTTTCCTACTCCTGTTCAATGTCCCTCCTCCATCCCCCATCCCAAGAATCTTCAAAAGGAGAAACAAAACTATTGGGCTACCATCTGCACATATGAGTGTAATGGGTATTTTGGATTTTATTTCCCTGAAGCAGTAAAAGAGCTAAGAAAAACTTTTCTCTCAGGTGTACTATTTCAGACTGCAGTAAATGGAACACTTATTGATGCCTTATTTATTCAATCTGTTGCATATTTCTTTGGAGGCAAATTCAACTGAGTTTTCTCCCTGAATGAGATAAGACTACTTATATTATTAGATATCTTTAACCCTTAACTGTCCCTTTAAAAAAAAAAAGAAATCATACTGTAAATGAAGAGCCGTGGTGTCTCAATGGTTAGAATGTAGCATTGCACACTAATTCTGCTGACTGTCAGCAGTTCAATCCTGATGGCTCAAGCCTTCTAGTCAGCCTTCTAGTCTTCTGAGGTCAGTAAAATGAGGACCCAGATTGTTGGGGGGAATTTGCTAACTCTGTAAACAGCTTAGAGAGGGCTGTAAAGCACTATAAAGTGGTATATAAGGCTAAGTGCTATTACTATTCCTGTTGCTATATTAAACAAGAGATTTTGGACATAGCATGGCTTTAAATAAGAATCCAAACATGGTGAAAGAACTATTTGCATGTAATATTGAAACTAAGGAGAAGGAGCCCTACTAAAATTCTTTTCTTGGAAATAATTACTTTAGCAACTGATCCTAGTAGAAAGCTTTACCCTCCGTGCTTAGTGGGTATACAAACTATTGGTTTCACAATTCTAAAGACAATTATCTATTTCAATAGGCAAACCATTGACTATACTAACTAGGAATTCTCGCTACTGAAAATCCAGAAGATGTGCAAAGCAAATATTTGTAAAATATTGTGCTGAGCAATATTGGTGGGTGAAGGAACAGTAGAGCAATTCTGCTTGGAGAATTTAATGGCTGGGTGTTTCAGTCCCTCCTGCTTCAAGGTGGGCAATTTCCCTCTCTTCTGTCCTGACATTTGTCTGGGAGGAGGCAGCAAGTAACATTATCTCCCTGTGTCACAGGGCAGAAAGTTTGGAAAAAGTTCACAATTCTTTTTATCCCAAACACTGTGTTTAGATTTATTTGTTTTTTAAGAGTCCATAAACATACCTTTATTTTTGAATTTCACAATAAAGCTCTGGAGTTCCGGGATATTCTGTGATTTATTTATTTGAGAGGGGGGAGGTGTCTACTAATGTAATGGTTGCTTATTTTCTGCCATCTCCATGCTACTTGGAAAAAGCACTAGGGTTTCATTGTAAATCCATTATGTCTTATGGGTCAGAAATTATAAATGACAACCAGTCCCAAGGTAAAGAAAAGAAAGTATTATTTTGTAGAATAAAAAGGGGTTAAATCACTTTTTATCATGACTGTCCTCCTGGTTATGACACATTCAATGTATTATTTAGCTTAAGTGCATGATTAAGAAAAAACTGGGATACTTGTAGGGAGCATTTTCACATACACTATACTTATAGCAGTAGAGAAGAAAGAAAGAAAAATGACATGTCCCTTTGTGAACCTTTCCATTTAAAATTAGGCTATAGATGATATGGTGGTATGTGCTCCAGAAAGAAATTCTGGGTCAGAAGTATTTACACTCGTACTCTTTATTCAGGGGAAAAGAAAAGTCCACAGTTATATCAACATTATTAAAAATATATTTTTCCTATCATCCTTATTTTTTATATTTAATGAGGTCAGGATTCCCATAGTGCCATATGAATGTGATAATGCAAAACTTAAAGAAAATAAAAGGAAAAGAGCCTTCTTGTTAGGAAAAAAAGCATTTATTATTTCTTTGTTCTAGGAATTTATCTTCAATTAAAAATTTAAAAAGGAATCCTTTCTGATCTGCAAATGAAATGCCTGCTAATGAGGTTTATTCTCTGTCCCAGCATTCAGAGGCTGAAACCTTACTCCATTCTTCAGAGTTATTAATAGTGTCCTTTGACTGCAATCAAATTTGTCTTCAGTTATAAATATTACAGTTTATTCAATTCTATTATGATTTATTGTTCTCAAACCACAGGAGCACAAATCAGGAATGTTGGCAGAATGGAAAGGACAGGAAAGATACGTGATGAAGTCACAAGCCCCACCAAACCAAAGCTTACTATAGTTGATCAATTAGCATAGTCCTGGAATGGGTGTAAGCACATTTTCACATGCAAGAAATATTTGGAAAGTCTGAAGAAGTTGGTTGGAATGGGCAATGGGCTAAACATATGAAAAACAGGCTCCGCTGGAAAACAAGCATTCCAGCCCTATGATTAACAGAGCACCAATGAACTCTATCACGATGAATGCAAAAGAAAAAGGACAATTTGTTTGTTTGCTTGTTTATTTATTAAACAGATTTATATGGCTGCCTATCTCAAATATATGATGACTCTGAGTAGCTAAAAATATTTAAATGGTAAAACATATAGAAAAACTTAAAACATATAGCAGCCAGGAAAACAATAAAGATAACAATCAGCATTAACCATTGGTTACATTCCACCCCAGGGCCCTTGGCTCAAGAACAGAGACAAGTCTTCAGGGCAGGGGTGGGATTCTACAGGTTCGCACCTATTCACTAGAACTGGTTGTTAATATTCTAAGCAGTTTGACGAACAGGTTGTTAGAAGAAATTACTGGCCTAAACCTGTAAGGAAGGCAGGAAGGAAACATTCTGGTGTTGCTTTCTGTTAACCCTTATTACATTCTTGGCAGGACTAGACTTCTGTCTCAGGAACTTCTCAGGAGATTTTTTTTCTGCCTTTGCTGGTACTTTGCTTGTGTGCAATGACCATTCAAAGTTACAATGGCACTGAAAAAAGTGAGTTATGACCATTTTTCACATTTACAATTTCACAATTTACAATTTACAATTGTTGCAGCATCCCCACAGTCATGAGAGGTCAGGTGAGGAGATGCGTGCCACAATGTGAGTGATGTTGAGTTGGCCACATGTCCAACACATCCAGCCAGTCACATGACCACCAAGCCACGCCCACCAACTAAGCCCTCCCACAGAACCAGTTGTTAAAAATTTTTAATCCCATCCCTGCTTCAGGGCCTTGTGAAATGGATTGCATAGGGATGATTACCATGATGGAAAAGGGTCTCTACCTTGGCAGATGGGATGAGTAGAAACAATCAGGAAGAGAAGATCCGATAAATTGCCATCTTTTGTTTCTCACTTCCTGCTCTCTCTGAATAGTAACATTTTTATCTTACTTAAAGCTTGGAAACACACACTCAGGAGAGTAAAAGAGGGGTTCTTTGATGAATTGTGCTTGGTGCTTTATTTTATTTAATTTTTAATGTCAGTCTTGAAGATAATGTTTTTCTATCAACATATTTTTCTTCATTGTTTATCCAGTACCCTGTGATATTATACAGTACTATTTACATTTTAAAGCAAAATCAATTTAAAGTCTTGACATTCTGAAAACCATCAGATCTTGCACTTCATTGTACTCTATTGTATTGTGCTGTGCTGTGCTGTGCGATGCTGTGCTACATATTGTACCATACCACACCATACCACCACACCATACCATACCATACCATTAGCCACTTGACTCTCGGCAACTCTGAGTAGTTGACAAAATATTGAAGAAACATTTAAAACACAAAAACAACAAGGCAAAACAAAACAACAAACAAAAGCAAAGATGGCAAAGGTAATAAACCCAGGTGGGAACAAAGAAAAATAGAAAGAGGGGATTTCAGTCATGCTCATCAAAGATCAGGAAGAAGAGTCATACCTTTACCTTTAGCCCCTTCAATACATCATTATTGTGGGGTTCATTCCAATCTTGGAGGAAACCTCATTCCAGAATGAAGGCGCTGCTACAAAGAAGGCAAGCATCAAGAGTCCTAATAGTTGGCATTGTTTAATCAAAGGAACCTGAAGTGCACCAAATCTTGCCAGATTGGCTTGGCCAGGCAGATAGAAGATCCCTCAAGTAGCCATGCACCCATTATAAAGAAAGTATATATTCAATATGAAATTCATATTCAATATGAATATCCATATTCAATATGAAATTCTTCATAAACCATTTTTCTATTAGTTTGTTTAGTAATTGTTCTAGAAACTCACCCTATTAGATCTGGCAGGAGAGGCATGTTCCGGGTCAGGAAATATCTATCTAGATGCAGAAGGAGAGGCACCTCCCTCTGGAACATTATCTACTAAATAATTAGACCTGACTCTGCTGGAGTTTTGCAAAACACTAAAATTGTGGCTTTGTCATCAGGCCTGGGCCCTGATGGCATGTGAACCCATGTCATAGCTTATTTGAGTGATTTGTGAGTTAGCTGCTATTTTGGTGTTATTTTTGTTGTTTTTAATTATTTTTGTTATGGTCTAAGCCAACGCATCAGTAACAACCCTAATAGCTTTACTTTAACAGCAGGCTCGTAATCCTGCACTTCTCATTGGCCCGCAAATAGCGAGTCGTGATTGGTCGTTTCTGGCCGATCTGATTGGCTGACAGCGGGTCCCTCTGATTGGACACTTGTTAGAGCGGTAAACTCAAATCATTGGTTGTTTTGACAGCAGCCAGCTCTATAAAAGAGCTGCTGCTACCCAAGTATTTTACTCTGTTCTGAAGTCACTAATAAAGAGTTGAAGTCACAATTCGATGTCTCATCTCCATTCCTTGCGCCCATGCTCAGGACTTAACACTGGCGACGAGGATGGGATTCGGAGATGATAGAGCTGACTAAACACTCATCGAACAAGACAGAGCACGTGGCTGAGAGCGCACACAACAAATGGCAGAATGACCAGCGGCACCATACCACCCGCTCCATTTGACCCTGCAAACAAAGACTGGGACTCATATATGGACCGCTTCCAGATGTTCCTGGAGACCAACAATCTGAAAGATGCTACGCCTGGCAAAAAATGAGTGGTGTTCCTGACCCATTGCGGCCCCGCCATTTTTAAAATGGCTAAGGCACTTGCCAAACCGGCGGAAGTGAAGACCATGGATTGGGATAACCTCGCGCCAATCCTCCAGGCCCATTACGCACCCACAGTACCTACACTGATACGAAGACATGAGTTTTACCAGAGGGACCAACGGAAGAATGAGAGCGTTGGGGATTTTGTAGCTGACCTCCGGAACCTGGGAGGACTCTGTGGCTTTGCAAACCTCGAGGAAGCCATGAGAGACCGAATAGTTCTGGGATTAGATGACCACATGGTGCAGAGCAAAATCATGGCAAAAGGAGACATCAGCCTTGCAGATGTCATCGCCGACGCTACTGCCATAGAAGCAACCAGGAAGTCAGCCGCTCGAATGCACCAACTTGCTAGTGATAGTCCGCCTTCCTCTGAGAGGCACACTATTACTGCCCATCATGAATACCTCGAATCATCTTCAGACAGTGAGGAAGAGGAGGTCAACCAGCTCCGCTCGGAATGAGAGCAAAGGAACCAGAGACTCCCGCGCCAATGTGCTGGTTGCGGGGCAAACCACCCGCGATCAGACTGCAAATTCCTCAACACACTCTGCTGCTCCTGTGGGAAAAGAGGCCACATTGCAAAGGTCTGCAGAAGCAAGCGAGAGTCCAGTCCAAGCCGGAGGGAGAATAACCTCCGAGAGGAGACAGGCCATACACCTGTAAATTGGGACCGCCTGAACCACCAATGGAACAACCACTACTACAGAAATCGAGCACCTGCCGCTTCAACGAGACAAGAAGAGGCACACCAAACTATCACTATCGGCCATGCTTCATCACTAGATGCAAGAAAGATCTGCATAAAGGTCATTATTGAGAATTGACCGTGCATGATGGAAGTCGATTCGGGGTCATCCCTATCGATGGTCTCCTGGAAAACCCTCAAACAGCTGATCCCTGCCATCTGTCGCCAGGACCTCAGCACTCAAAGAATCATCCTAAAAGACTACCAAGGGAACAGAATTCCAGTTGACAGTTCCAGCCACGTCCAAGTATCCTTCAAGGACCGCACCGCAACGCTTCCCCTGACTGTCGTCGATCGTGACCGGCCCAGTTTGTTAGGGTTACAGTGGTTTGCCCCACTCGGAATTGAACTAGCTGGCATCCACCAAACCGGAAGCGATGACTGGGAAGAGGCCCTCATCCAGGAATTCCAGGACGTCTTCACAGGAACATTAGGCAAGTACAAGGGGACCCCTATATCGTTTAATCTCAGTCCCAATGTAGCTCCCATTCGCCTTAAGCCTCGTTGGGTGCCTTTTGCACTCAAGCCAAAGATCGACGAGCAACTGGACAAATTAATAGCCCAGGGTGTGTTGGAACTGATTGACCGTGCCCGATGGGAAACTCCAATAGTAACACCCATAAAGCCAGATGGCTCGTTAAGAATTTGTGGGGATTACCGGGCCACCCTAAATCATGCGCCTCAGCAGAGCGCTTACCCAGTATCGGTGGTCCAACACCTTCTTCACTCCCTGGGTGGCGGAAAAATATTTGTGAAATTGGACTTAGCTCAGGTATACCAACAGCTACCCGTAGATGCGATGACTGCAGAAGCCCAGACAATAGTTACACATAGAGGTGCCTTCAAGTGCAATAGACTCCAATTCGGAGTAAGCATGGCACCAGGCATTTTTCAAAGTTTGATGGAGACACTATTACAAGGCATATTTTGCCTTATTTTGACAACATCTTAATAGCTGCCCCTACTAAAGAATTATTAGAACAACAACTCAGAAGGGTTCTTCAAAAATTTAAAGGCGCTGGCCTGAAGGTAAAAAGGGACAAGTGTCAACTTTGTACGGAGAGAGTGGAGTTCCTGGGATACCTTCTCGAAAGAAAGGGAATCCACCCCACCGAAAAAAAAACTAACTGCAATCAAAAACGCCCCAAGACCTAGAAATAAGACAGACCTCCAAGCCTTCCTGGGACTCATTAACTTTTATAACATCTTCTTGCCCCAGAAGGCGACCGTAGCTAAGCCCCTACATAGACTTCTCGACAAAAAGGCTTCCTGGGTCTGGGGATGGTGTGAAGAACGTGCATTTCAACAAGTAAAAGACCTCTTAACTTCTGATGCTGTATTGATACAATACGAGACTCTACCCTTAACGGTTACCTGTGATGCCTCACCATTCGGAGTGGGAGCCATTTTAAGCCATGTCCTGCCAAATGGTAATGAGGCACCTATTGCGTTCTTTTCAAGAACTTTGTCTAAAACTGAAAGGAACTATAGCCAACTTGATAAAGAGGCTCTCACCATTGTATCCGCAATTAAACGTTTCCATGAGTATGTGTATGGGAGACCCTTTGCCATAATTACAGACCACAAGCCGCTACTTGGCATTTTAGTGGGAAACAAACCAACTCCCCACATCTTATCACCAAGAATGACACGTTGGTCGGAGTTTTTAGTCGCATACGATTACCAACTGCAACACCGCCCGGGGAAAGCCATTCCCCACGCTGATGCTTTGAGCCGCTCTCCACTATCAGACGTCATAGATGACCCAGCTCCAACCCTAGCTGTATTGCAAATCGAAACTCTTAAATCACCGCCGCTGACCGCTCGGGACATCGCCTCAGAAACGAAAAAGGACCCTTCTTTGGCACGAGTCCTCAACTAGGTGGAATGGGGTTGGCCGGACAGTGAACCCAATGACACTTTCAGGCCATTCAGGAATCGACAGACAGAGCTATTCTCTCAAAAGGGCTGCATCTTGTGGGGAGACAGAGTCGTCATCCTGAAGAAATTGCAACATAAAGTTTTGAAAATGTTGCACGATGGACATCCAGGCATCGTGCGGATGAAGGCATTGGCAAGGAATTACGCATGGTGGCCAAGCTTAGACAAGCAGATAGAGACCTGGGTGGCTACGTGCAGCAAGTGCCAGGAGACTCGCTCTGCTCCTCCAAAAACACCCCCAACTCAGTGGGAAACGCCTCGAGGTCCCTGGTCCCATATCCACATCAATTTTGCAGGACCCACAAGAGGACACACTTTCCTTCTAACTGTGGATGCCTATTCTAACTGGCTCGAGGTCCACAAAATGAAAAGCACCACCACGGAGGCGGTCATTAAAAAACTGAATAAACTATTCGCTACCCACGGATTGCTGGATGTCCTGGTCTCTGATAATGGCCCTCAATTCACTGCCCTGGCATTCGAACAGTTCCTAGCAGACCGGGGCATCTGCCGTGCCTTAACATCACCAGCTCACCCTGTGGCCAACGGTAGGGCTGAGCGAAAGGTCCAATTTCTAAAGAAGACCTTACACAAGATGGACCAGGGTGACATTGACGACAAGATAACCAGGATGTTTCTCCTCCAACATATTACTCCAAGCAACCACAAACAGAACCCCAGCCGAGCTCCTGATGGGCCGAAAACTTCGCTCATCTCGCGATCGCCTCCACCCTGCTTACACACTGGAACAACCCCTGGGATCCAGCAGCAAGTGTCGATCATTCCAGGCAGGTGACCCCATTTTGCGAAAAACTTCTCGGGTGACCCATTGTGGGTCCCCGCTACCATAACGCAATCTACGGGACCCCAATCCTATTGTCTACAAACTGAGATGGCAAAATGTGGAAGTGCCACATAGACCAGCTTCGATCCAGACTAGCACCTACTCCCATCTCATCCCCTGAATCTCAAACTGGGGGAGGGGAAGGGACGTCGAGGGGGGCCAAAAAAGAAATAACAGATGATTTAACAATCGGAACCCAGCAGTCTACACAACCAACCATGGGATACTCACCGCCAGAAGGAGAACCGAGCCGGGAAGTTGCCTCACTGTGTGACAGCACCGTGATGGAAACAGATCCAGGGAACCCGGATGACAGCATTGGCGAAAGCAGAGAGGACATCCCAGAGCCATTCAACGAAACAGCGGGACCGTTTTCACCACCCAGCTCAGCAAGCAGCCCACCAGAACCAGAGCCAGGACAGAAATCGGTGGAACAACGCAGATCAAGAAGACAGGTGAAGCAACCTGCCTACTTACGAGAATACATCACCCCATCCCTCAGACGGAACCTAGGGGGGAGGGGTGTTATGGACTAAGCCAACGCGTCAATAACAACCCTAATAGCTTCACTTTAACAGCAGGCTCGTAATCCTGCACTTCTCATTGGCCCGCAAATAGCGAGTCGTGATTGGTTGTTTCTGGCCGATCTGATTGGCTGACAGCGGGTCCCTCTGATTGGATGCTTGTTAGAGCGGTAAACTCAAATCATTGGTTGTTTTGACAGCAACCAGCTCTATAAAAGAGCTGCTGCTGCCCAAGTATTTTGCTCTGTTCTGAAGTCACTAATAAAGAGTTGAAGTCACAGTTCGATGTCTCGTCTCTGTTCCTTGCGCCCATGCTCAGGACTTAACAGTTTTTATTCTGTTTTAATTGTGAGCCACCCAGAGTCAAGTGTATGAGATAGGTGGCCAATACATTATCGTCTGTCTGTCTGTCTTTCTGTCCGTCCGTCCGTCCATCCGTCCATCCATCCATTAATCCATCCATCCATCCTAACTAACTACATTTTAACTGGCAATAAGAGATGTATTGCAGCCTGTCCCATTTTTAAGATTTTATTCTTTTTGATAGTTAAGGGTAGTTTCCAGTGGAGAATAAAACAATAATGGCCTCATTGAAGTTAAGTGATGTGGAAGACATTGTCACAAAAGATTTTGGAAATGTTTCTGATGCAATGATAGATGGTCTAGCCATCAATTCACACAGATTATTTTTTAATGGATGCTACTTTAAAAGCATATGCAAAATTAAGATCAGCTACAAAAATACATTTGGATATGACATTTAAATAATGATATACATAATGTATTGGTAGTAAGATTTATAACACAGAGATGGGAAAGAATTCTAATTCCATGGTCTTTCCATTCATATGAGCTTTGGTAGTGGAAATATTACTTTGTGGAAGTAAAACTACACTTTGGATCTTTCCCTCTTGAACTGGGGCTGCAAAATGGAGCGATAGTTTATCAGTCCTAACCATGTGTTAAAAATGTATGTAATCCTAATGGAATGACTTTGAAATGGAAAGTTATCATCTTACACTTAAAAAGTTGTATCATTCGCTGTTTGCACTATACCCTGAATCATTTTTCAACTATCTTCCTCATTACAAAACAAAGGCCGTTTGTAGAGCAGAATGGATATGAAACACACATATCATTAGGATGTGTGTTAAAGAGAACTTCCTATGTCTTGAAACATATTGCTGGAGGGCCATGCAATTCACTTCCTGAGACCCTTACCTCTTAAACTATAGTCTAAGTACTAAAGAGCATGACTTACAAAGCGAATGAATTCAATCTATTAGCTGAATGATACATTGGGATAAATGGTTGCATTTTCCTAGTGGGACTCCCAATTGTAATTTTATCCTGCTTTGCCCATATTTGCTTTGATTTTGAGAAAAATGTTGAAAATGATACGCAATACTGTAATTATTGAGTGCAGCATCTGCACCTCTATAACTGTCTGGTTCGGTTCTGCAACCCAACAGGACAGACATAGACTTCAGAGGGTAATTAGAACTGCAGAAAAAATAATGGCTACCAATCTTCCTTCCATCAAGGACCTGTATACTGCACAAGTCAAAAAGAGGCCTTTGAAAATATTTACAGACCCCTTACATCCCGGACACAAACTATTTCAACCCCTTCTCTCAAAACGATGCTATAGAGCACTGCACACCAGAACAACTAGACACAAGGACAGTTTTCCCCTGAATGCCACCACTCTGCTAAACAAATAATTCCCTCAACACTGTCCAACTATTTACAAAGTCTGGACTACTATTGCTATTAATCTTCTCATCACTCTTTATTGCTCATCCCCTCCTCCCACTTGTGACTGTATGACTGTAATTTTGTCGCTTGTGTCCTTACAATTTATATTGACTGTTTCCTAGTATGATTTGATTTTCTTATTGTAACCTATGACTTTTATTAAATGTTGTACCTTATGATCCTTGACTCTTGATGAATGTATCTTTTCTTTTATGTATACTGAGAGCATTTGCACCAAGACAAATTCCTTGTGTGTCCAATCACACTTGGCCAATAAAGAATTCTATAAAGAATTCTATTCTATACTGCAATTTTACAGGATTTTATTCATGAAGATCAATGTGGATTTTTACTTGGAAGAAAATTTTGAGATATTGTTAGAAATGTGTTAGATATTCTTGGAGCAACATAATGAAAAATAAGCTGTGTTGATCTTCTTAGGTGCTGAGAAAGATTTTGATAATTTGAACTGGATTTTTTGGAACATATGAACCTTGGAGATAGTTCTATTTAATGGGTAAGATTTATTCATATTAGATATAAATCTAGGCTGTGCCTTAAAACATCTCTATGGATTTGAGCATAAGAAACATTTTATAGAAGAGAAACAACAGGCAAAGAGAAATGGCTAATGTACCAAGAATTACTAGAGAATTATCAAGAGAAATGTAAAATTAAATTAAGAGAATAATTAATGGCAGAAGAATGTCCATGCCAATGATTTTCCTATTTTTGGTTATCAGAAAGTATTTATGGAGCAAAGTAAGAGAGAATTTGAAGTGCAGATTGTGCTAACAATGAACATATACTTGCTAAAATGGATAAACTTTTGCTAACATTTGAAATGAAAGAACAGGTTAAATGTCACATTGTGGAGTCACATTGTCATCATGTGACATATTGCAACTTTTCCCCCTTTGCTAAAATGGGTGTAGGTGTGGCTAGCACATGATGCCTCTGGCCCATGGCTGGGAGTTTGACACTTCTGGGTTAAAGAATGTGTGATAAAGTGGGATGAGAATTTTGGTTATATTATACAGATGTTCAATAGGCAAATATGTGGTTAACAGAGTTGAAATTTATATTTTATATATTTATATTTTTTATATATCTTTTTAATAAAAAACTAAATTTTTAAATAAAATTTTTAAAATAAAATGCCTATTTATGGTCATATTTCAGAAGAGATATTGTAAACAAATTTGTCTGGAGTCAAGCTCAACTCCTGAATGAATGGCACGTTCTTTTTCACATATGAAAGTGATTTACCACTGTTGCCTTCCATTTTTTTTTAATGAACTGTAAATTACAGACTTCACATATTCTGTACTTACCCATATTGATAATAACTTAACTTTTTGAGATTGTCATCAACTAGATATCGATGCGAGTGATAAATATTTGATATTTGTATGAATTAATGCGTAATTGTATTCATTTTATTTACCTCAAATTACATTCAATGTTTTTGTCCTGATTACAATCATTAACTTATGGACTGCAATCTGAGCATTTTATCAAAGGAGTTCATAAAAAGTTAAATGTAACTTATGTTGCACTCTGCTTTGAATTCTGCTCTGTATAAATATGAGTCTTTGCTACTGAGGCTGCAATTCCATATTCAATTATACAAGAGTAAAGATTATAAACTCAATATCATTTACATATGTAGAAGGCAGTACAATATATTTAAATCAGGGGTCCCTAACTCATCATCCATGGACTGGCGCTGGTCTGTGGCAAGCTAGCAATTGGTCCATGCAAGCAAATGAAGCCCCATCTGCTGGATGCAGGCAGCACGTGAAACCATACCTCCGGGCCATGGAAAAAACTCTCTCCATGGAACCAGTCTCTGGTGTCCAACAGGTTGTTGGTGGGGGGCACTGCTTTAAATGATTGGGAGGTACGAAAAGCTGCAGAAGTTGCTTCTCCTGGAAAGCATTACATTTCCTGCAAGCTCTAACATAAGAGGCTTTCATAGCAGGATGTAAGCATGTCTCATTAGCACAGCTTGGCTCTTGGCCTTCCTGAAGAATATAAAGGATTTATATTTGTTTGCTATGTACCAGAAAGATATCACTCCTTTTCTGCTAGTGAACCCAAGTTGCTAGCAATTTCTACTTGTTTCTATTGGGTGCCAAATAACATCAATAGAAATGCCCTGGTCCAACCCTCCTAGAATTCATTTAATCTTTCATTTAGTTTTGCAATGATGCTACAGAATACTTTTATCATGCATTTTTTAAAAACGGTGTTTACCTTCCTACAAAATGCCCCTGACTGTCGTTACCCTTTGCCTCGTAATCAAATTCAATATACCTGTGCTTGGAATCCTTCCAGAAACAGATGCTGTTGCTGATCTACAGAGTATCATTGAAGCTTGGGCTACTGATCATAATTCTCAGACTAAAACTCTTTTGATTAAGTCTTCTCATTAGACATCTTAGTAAACAAATTACTGTAGGAAGCTTTTCAGCTTTGGTGAAAGGCTACAGGAGTAGCACAGAATAACTTTTTTCTTCTTCTGGAACATCATTTCTCCCTGATCAGGTTGACATTTCAGGTTGTCAAAAGTTCATATCATTCAGTATTAATAAATAAACCAAGATAAGTCAAATTTACCTGAGCACTGTTGATAGTATACCATTTCTAAAACATGTTTCTAGTTCACACAAGATGAAAAAGCATTTAAATATTTCTTTTAAAAATATGATTGATAAGGTTCAAAAGCATATTTCTGCTCTTGAGTTGATCTGGCTTTTCACTTCCCTTGAAGGTATACTTTTTCCACCCATAAGTGGACTTCCCATTTTACATGAAATGGTACATAGAATAAATAGCTGGGCTTTTGAAAAGCTATTCTTCTCCAGGGCTGGAGAATCTTGCTCAAATCCTCTATGCATGAGGCTTCTGATCCAGGTGTATTTGCTTACCTGCTTGTCTTCAAGCAACTCCCTCCCCCAAAACATAGAATAATCACAGCCAGAGTAGCTGTTCCTGTAGAACAGGGGTGTCAAACTCACATCGTCATGGCATCATCACGTGATGTATTGGGACTTTTTCCCCCTTTGCTGAACCAGGTGGGGGCAGGGCCAGCATGTGATGCATCCGGCCCATGGGCTGTGAGTGTGACACCCCTGCTGTAGAAGGTTTCAAATGTCTACAACGACAGCCAGCAAAGAAACTCTATTTTTGGTGGCCTATATTTTTAATGGAAGTTTTGTCTTTCAATGAGAGAGCAAATCAGTGGTGAGATTCAAATTTTTTTTACTACTGGTTCTGTGGGTGTGGCAGGGGAAGGATACTGTAAAATCTCCAGTCAGAGGTGGTATTTGCCAGTTCTCTGAACTACTCAAAATACCAGTTCTCCAGAACTGGTCAGAACCTGCTGAATACTACCTCTGGAGCAAATGTTTTGTGCACAAATGATCTTGGGTCAGTCCATGAGTAGGAGTGGATCTCTGAGCAGGACCAAGAAAAGCCCTGATGAGATATGTTAAAAAGCTGCAATTAGTCAAAATAGTTCGTCCTGTGTTAGGTGGAACTACTCTCTGACTTGATATGTAGAGCTTCCTATAGTCTAAAAATTCAGAAACAGAATTTTTGAATGATGGTCTTTCTAGCTCTCTACTGAGCAGCAGAAGAGGGTAGATTGTATTCTCATTATTTAAGATTATATTCTACCTTTATGCATTAAGTGTCAATGCAGTCAATTGGATGTAATATAAAATATAACTATAGGAACAATACCAACCCAGTGAGGTAAAAAGTATATGTTACCACCTCTCCCATAAGCTTTCTGGATCTATATACTCCATATGCACTTGTATGCTTCTGCCTTGATGTAACCCTTTGATGGCTACTGCTGCTAGTGACCAAACTTCCAAAGAGATTCCTTTATTTTCAACCTCCTTCCTAATAGTGGTATGCGAGAGAGAGAGATAGGGCTACCTCAGCCTGTGTCCTTTATGAGGGAATACCAAGAAGAGGAAGAAGGGAGAAGACATGATAAAAATGAAATAAATTATGTAGTGCCACATCCTGGCCCTTAAGCATGTGAATACAAGTAGTTCTCTTACAATAGTTTATTTAGTGACTATTTAAAGTTTCAGTGACACTGAAAAAAGTGACTTATGACCATTTTTCAGACTTATGGCCATTGCAATATCCCCATGGTCACATGATCAAAATTCAAAGGCTTGGTAGCTGACTTATATTTCTGATGGTTGCAGTGTCCTGAGGTCATGTGATCACCATTTGCAAAAAGCAAAGTCAACAGGGAAGCCTAATTAACTAAACAATCACATTACCAGCTTAAGGACTGCTTAAGTGATTCACTTAACAACTGTGGCAAGAAAGGTCATAAAATCGCACAAAATTTATGTAACAAATATTTCATTTAGCAACCAAAATTTTCGGCTCAATTGTGGTTGTAAGAAGGACTACTTGTAGTATCTCTTGCTTTTGAAGATTGATCACTCTTACAAGATATAAATAAAATCAAACTTTATTTTTAAAAAAAGGAAGAGAGAAAATGTAAAAGGTTCCTTTCCGTTTTAAGAACGTATATGTGCAGTAAAATATTTAATGGCAAAGGAGATAAAAATCTCCTTTTATTTGCTCAAATAAAATAACTATAACTATGTATGTTATAGTTATTTTATGTAGTTATGTAGTTATTCCTATAGGAGATCTTTTTACCTTTTCTGTAACTCAAAACAGATAACATAAAAAAATCTTCTATAGAAATAACTATTTAAGGAAATATAAGGCTCTGAGAAAACACAAGATGTAATTGATTTGGGCATAATTTAGAGGAAATCTTTTGCCCAAAGCTTTCCAGATGCATAAAAGTACAAATGTTTCGAGCATGTACAGAGAACATAAATATCAGGAACAAGAGGACATTTGGTGCCAATTCAGTTTCTCCCTCCAATTCTTTTAGAGATTTAGTTTAGCTTTTGAAAATATGTTATTTCAGGGCTAATTTGTTATTTAAAATTTATTTTTTCTGTGAACAATAATAAATAGATGTCAGGGAAGTTACAAAACTTAACTGTGAGAAACATTTCCATGTTTGATATAAAAATAATTAGACACACATGCATTTCTAAATCATTCAGCACAGGTAAACATATTTTTTTATCATTTGAGAGTAACTTAAATATTATAGATATTGATGAAAATAGCTGAACTATTGATGAACTTAGCTGAAAGGAAAGAAGTGGAGGAATATAAACTGATGGGAGTACATGTTTCTCATTCTAATTTACTTCTGCTTAATCTGGATTTATTTATTTGACTAGTTCATAATACAAGGATATTGCCATGTGAATGAAACTCAGTAGAATAGTTCTGCTCTAGAAAACACTGAGCATAGGAAGTTTTTCAGTCTATTTCCAATTATTTGAATTGTACTAGAATGCCATTTTAGAAGATTCTCTAGAAAGGAAAAAATGTGATTGCTAACTCTGAAGCTGTTAAGTTCTGCACATGGGTGCAAGGAACGGAGACGAGGCAGTGAACAGTGAACTTCAACTCTTTATTAACCATCGTGAACAGGGCCAAAACCTTTTATAGGGCAGGCTGCTGACCTATTAACCAATGAGAACATGGAAGTATTAAACCCATGAACCAATGAGAGTGGCTCGTTAACAGCCAATCAGATTCTCCAGAACGGACCAATCTGATATCGCTATTATCGGCCAATCAGAAGTGCAGGATTAGAACCCTGCTTTTTCTTTAAGCTTTGATAAAACTTTATTTAAGCGCATTTATTAGTTCATAACATCCCTTCCCCCCAGGTTCCGTTTGAGGAGTGCGGTGACATAATCTCTAAGATATGTGGGTTGTTTTAACTGTCTATTAGATTTGCACTATCCCACTGGTTCCCGTCAGCAGTCCAGCTTTGGTGGGACGTTTTTGGACATATCTGGTACCGGCGGTTCCGCATTCTCATTGGACAACTCGGTGCCGCTAATTCTGTCGTTGTTGTTGTCCTCCGATCTTAGCAGGCTAGCCCCCATTGAGGTATTCCTCTGTGGTGAGGACACACCCCTCTCTGATTCTTCTTCATTAATTGTGCCCGATCACTGACTCCCTTCGCTTCTGCTTTCCACCATCTCGAATTTGGTTTCTTCGACATCCCCTCCCCCCTCAGTTTGGGAGTCCCAGGAGTCACGGGAACTGGGTTGTAGCCTAGAGCGAAACTGATCTATATGGCGTTTCCATATTTTTCCTTCGCAGGTTTGCAAACGATATGATCTGGGCCGGGTGGTTTGAATTACGATTGCTTCGATCCATAATGGTTCGCCGGAGAGGTTTTTAGTGAAAACTAAGTCGCCTACCTTGAACTGACGGCATTTTCCACTAGATCCGCCGGGTTTCTCTGGCTCGTAGGAAGGGTGAAGCTGGTCGAGGTGGGAACGGAGCTTGCGTCCCATCAATAGTTCAGCTGGTGTCTTGTTGGTGACACTTTGCAGAGTGATGTGTTGGAGAAGGAGTATTCTGTTTATTTTTTCATCAATGTCCCCATAGCCCATTTTATGGAGAGTTTTTTTAACAAATTGTACCATGCGCTCGGCCCTGCCGTTAGCTGCAGGGTGCACTGGCGAAGTTAGCACATGGCAGATGCCCCAATCTGCTAAGTATTGTTCAAACACCAGGGCGGTGAACTGGGGTCCATTGTTGGAGACCAGAACGTCTGGCGTCCGTGTGTTGCGAATAGCCTGTTCAATTTTCGAATGACGGACTCCATTGTAGTATTCATCATTTCATGGATCTCGAGCCAGTTGGAATAGGCATCCACTGTTAGGAGGAACGTATGTCCTTTAATAGGTCCCGCAAAATCAACGTGGATGCGGGACCATGGCCCCCGGGCGATTTCTCATTCTGTGGGAGTTGCTCTAGGTGGGGCACTGCTGACTTCTTGGCACTTTAAGCAAGTCTTTACCCAGGCTTTGATTTGTTTGTCGATGCCCGACCACCACGCGTAGTTTCATGCGAGCGCTTTCATACGCACGATGCCAGGGTGACCGTCATGCAATGTTTTCAATACTGCTCGTTGTAACCGCTCTGGGACGACGACTCTATCTCCCCATAGGATGCAGCCTTTTTATGAAAACAGTTCTGTTTGCCGGTTTCTGAAAGGGGTGAAATCATCAGAGGTTTGTTCTATTGGCTATCCTCTTTTGACCCAGGTAAGAACTCGTGCTAAGACAGGGTCTCATTTTGTTTTGATTGCAATGTCTCTGGCTGTTAGCGGTGGTGCCTGTAGCATTTCAATCTGGAGTGTCATAAGGGTTGGAACTCGGTTGTCGACGGTTTCCGGAAGTGGGGCATGGCTCAATGCATCAGCGTGGGGAATGGCTTTCCCCAGACGGTGTTGTAATTTATAGTTGTACACAGCTAAAAACTCTGATCAGCGAGTCATTCTAGGTGACAATATATAGGGAGTTGGCTTGTCTCCTGCTATAATCCCTAACAAAGGTTTGTGGTTGGTAACAATAGTAAAAACTCGTCCATACACATTTTCATGAAACCTTTTCACAGCAGATACAACAGCAACAGCCTCTTTGTCAATCTGGCTACAATTATGTTCAGCCTTTGATAAGGTCTTTGAAAAATAGGCAATAGGGGCCTCACTACCATTTGGTAACACATGACTCAAAAGGGCTTCTACTCCAAATGGTGACACGTCACATGTAATTGTTAAAGGCAGAGTCTTGTTATACTGCATTAAAACAGCATCGGAGGATAGTAAGTTTTTCACTTGTTGGAATGCGTGCTCCTCGCGGTGTCCCCAGACCCAGGTTGCTTTTTTGTCAAGGAGTCTATGTAAGGGCTCAGCTACGGTTGCTTTCTGGGGCAAGAAGATGTTGTAAAAGTTAATGAGCCCCAGGAAAGCTTGGAGATCAGTTCTATTTCTGGGTCTTGGGGTGTTTTTGAATGCTCTCAGCTTACTGTTAGTGGGGTGGGTGCCCTGTTTATCGATTAGGTACCCCAGGAACTCTACTTTGTCTGTACACAGTTGACATTTATTTTTTTTAACCTTAAGGCCAGAGTCTTTAAATTTCTGGAGAACCAATTTAAGCCGTATTTCTCTATTTGGGGCAGCAACTAAAACGTTATTAAAGTATGGCACAACCACCTTGATCCCTTGCGAGAGTCTCTCCATCAGACTTTGAAAAATCCCTGGGGCTACGCTCACTCTGAATTTGAGTCGGTTGCACTGAAAGGCGCCTTGGTGCGTAACGATCGTCTGTGCCTCTGCAGTTTTTTTTATCTACAGGCAGATGTTGGGAGGCCTGTACTAAATCCAATTTAGCGAAGACTTTTCCGCCCCCCAGGGAATGGAGAAGGTGTTGTACCATCGGTACCGGGTAAGCGTTCTGTTGAAGAGCATGATTAAGGGTAGCCCGGTAGTCCCCACAAATCCTTAACGATCCATCTGGTTTGATGGGTGTTAAAATTGGGGTTTCCCAACGATCATGGTCCATTGGTTCTAAAACACAGTGGGCTATTAATTTATCGAACTGCTTGTCAATTTTTGGTTTAAGGGCAAAAGGTACCTGATGAGGCTTAAGGCGGATGGGGGCTACTTCAGGGTTAAGGTTAAATGATATCGGGGTCCCCTTGTACTCACCTAGTTTGTCTGCAAAGACGTCCTGGAATTCCTGACGATGGCCTCCTCCCAGTCGTCGCTTCTGGTTTGGTGAATGCCGGCTACCTCGACCCTGAGTGGGGTGAACCATTGAAGGCCTAACAAGCTAGGTCAGTCATGGTCGATGACGGTCAGTGGTAATGACACAGTACGATTTTTGAATGATACTTGGACTTGGCTGGATCCAATGACCGGAATTCGGTTCCCCTGATAATCTTTGAGTATGATTCTTTGGGCTCTGAGATCTTGACGCCGGACGGCAGGGATTAATTGTTTAAGAGTCTTCCAGAAAACCATCGAGAGGGATGATCCTGAATGGACTTCCATCACACAAGGCTGGTTTTCGATGGTGACCTTCACTCGGATCTTCTTTGCATCTTGCGATGAGGCGTGACCGATTGTAATGGTTTGGTGTGCTTCTTCTCTTCTCGATAAATTGGCCAGTGTTTTATTTCTGCAGGAGGGGTTGTTCCATTGGCGGTTCAATTGTTCCAATCTCACAGGGCGATTCTCTGTGGTCTGGCAGTTGTTGTTTCCCCTCTGAAATGGGCTGGATCCTTGCTTGCTTCTACAGCCCTTCCCGATGTGGCCTCTTTTCCCACAGAAATGGCAAAGCGTGTCGAGGAATTTGCAGTCTGATCATGGGTGGTTTGCCCCACAACCCACACATTGGTGCGGTAGTCTCTGATTCTGCTGCTGGCGTTGGTCACGTTCAGACCGGAGCCGGTTGACCTCCTCCTCCTCACTTTCTAATGGCGATGCGAGGTCCTCGTGGTGGGTCGCTGTTGTGTGCCTCTCTAGGCGAGGTGAGGTATCGCTAGCGAGTTGACGAAGCGGTGCGTTGGTGCGGCACATTCAGGCGGCCGACTTCCTGGTTGCTTCTGCTGCAGTAGCGTCCTTGATGACATCAGCAAGGTTGATGTCCCCTTTTGCCATGATCTTGCTCTGTACCATCTGGTCATCTAATCCCAGAATTATTCGGTCTCTCAGAGCTTCTTCGAGGTCTGTAAACCCACAGAGGCCTCCCAGGTTTCGGAGATCCACGATGAAATCTGCAACGCTCTCTCCTTTCCGCTGGTCCCTCTAGTAAAATTAATGTCTTCGGACAAGCGTTGGTATGGCAGGTGCATCATGGGCCCGTAGAAGGGGCATGAGGAAGTCCCAGTCCATGGTTTTCACCTCAGCCGGTTTCGCTAGTGCCTTGGCCATCTTAAAGATGGCAGGCCCGCAATGGGTCAGGAACACTACTCGCTTTTTTCCCATAGTGGCATTCTTCAAGTTGTTGGTCTCCAGAAACATCTGGAACCAGTCTATGTACGCGTCTCAGTCTTCTTGTGCCAGGTCAAATGGAGCGGGTGGTATGGCGCCTCTGGACATAGTTCCGTTGTCGATGTGCCTTCAGCCACGTGCTCTGTTTGGTGCTCTGTAGTGTTCAGTCAGCTCTGATGTCTCCGTATCCCACCCTCGTCGCCAGTGTTAAGTTCTGCGTATGGGTGCAAGGAACGGAGACGAGGCAGTGAACAGTGAACTTCAACTCTTTATATCCATCATGAATAGAGCCAAAACCGGGGGCAGCTGCAGCCCTTTTATAGGGCAGTGTTATGTATGTAAATAGTTTAAATAAAAGCAAGCTTGGGGTAAAGTGCAGGGTTCTGGCCCTGCACTTCTGATTGGTTGTTAAGCGGCTCAATCGGATTGGTTGAGTTCAGAGAATCCGATTGGCCCTTAACGAAGGACTCTTATTGGTTCTGGAGCTAGCGTCTTACAGCTCCCTATTGGTTATTTCACATTAAGGTTACCTATATAAGGCAGAGTTGTTGTTGTTCAAGTTCTCAAGTCACTATGTAATAAAGAGCTGAAAGTTCACCAACTAAGATTGTCTCCAGTCATTTCACCCATGCCTGAAACTATGTCACTGGCGACGAAGGTGGGATTTGGAGACATCTGATCTTAAGGAACCGGGAAGAAAAACAGAGCACGTGCCAAGACGACACCACCAACGGAAACCATGTCCAGCGGCATCGTACCACCCGCTCCGTTCGATCCGAACCAAGAGGATTGGGAATCCTACATGGATCGCTTCCAAATGTTCCTTGAAACAAACAACCTGAAGGATGCCACACCAGCCAAGAAGTGGGCGCTGTTCCTGACGTACTGCGGCCCAGCTGTCTTTAAAATGGCAAAGGCACTTGCGAAACCTCGAGAAGTTAAAGCAATGAGCTGGGATGACCTCGAACCTCTCCTGAGAGACCATTACGCGCCAACCGTACCTACACTCGTGAGACGCCACGAATTCTATCAAAGAAGCCAGCAAAAAGGAGAGAGTGTGGCTGACTTCGTGGCAGACCTCTGACACTTGGGAGGCCTCTGCGGATTTGCAGACTTAGATGAAGCACTGAGAAACTGCTTAATTCTGGGATTAGATGCACTAGGCGTGCAAAGCAAGCTAATGGAGAAAGGCAACATCAACCTTGCTGATACCATCGCCGAAGCCACTGCTGCTGAGGCAACCAAAAAGTCCGCGGCGCAACTACGGCGAAGCCGAAACCCAATGACCCCACAGACAGGCGACCTTTTATCCAAGTCAGAAGAGCAGCTTGTTACGACGCACCACGAGGACCTCTCTTCGTCGTCAGACAGCGACGAAGAAGGGGTCCATCAACTGCGGTTCGACCGGGTCCCTGGCTCTAAACCCTCACGCCCTTGCGCTGGTTGTGGGGCAAACCACCCCAGGGCAGACTGCAAATTCCGTGATGCAATCTGTCATGAGTGCGGAAAACGAGGCCACATCAGTCGAGTCTGTCGCAGTTTACCGGGACCAAGTCAGGCCTCAAGGGGAACCAGCTCTTGCCAATCGGCAGGAAACCGTCCTGTAAGGCGAGATCCAGCAAACAACTCCTACAGATATCGAGCGTTGCAGAAAGAAGAGGCCCACCATACTATCACTATAGGTCACGCCTCAGCCATGGATGCTAAGAAGATTCGAGTCACAGTAGCCATAGAGAACCAACCTTGCCACATGGAGGTCGATTCGGGATCGTCCCTCTCGATGGTGTCGTGGAAGACATTAAAGCAACTCATTCCTACCATCCAACGCCAAGACCTTCGAATGCAACATCTCATCCTTAAAACTACCAAGGGAATCGGATCCCTGTGGTTGGGTCTTGTCGAGTCCGCGTCTCGTTTAAAAAGCATACTTACCTCTAATGATCATCGATAGGGACAGGCCAAGTTTGTTGGGCCTCCAATGGTTTGCGCCACTCGGCATCGAAGTAGCCGGCGTGAACCGAGTCGGTGATTGCAAGTGGGAGGAGGACCTTATCACTGAATTCAGCGATGTCTTCGCAGATCATCTGGGCGAGTATAAGGGGACCCCAATTTTGTTTAGCCTCGACCCTAAGGTCATCCCGATCCGTTTAAAGCCCCATCGAGTTCCGCTCGCCCTTAAGGCCAAGATAGATGAACAACTTGACAAACTAATTAAACAAGGGGTACTGCAACCCATTGATCATTCTCCATGGGAAACTCCTATTGTAACCCCCATTAAACCAGATGGGTCAATCCGAATCTGTGGGGACTACTGGGCCACTCTAAACCACGCCCTCCAGCAGAACGCGTATCCAGTGCCGGTGGTACAGCACCTCCTTCATTCCCTGGGAGGCGGAAAGGTTTTTGCTAAGTTAGATTTAGCTCAAGCCTTTCAACAATTGCCCGTGGACGATAAAACAGCCCAAGCTCAAACGATAGTAATGCACAGAGGTGCTTTTAAATGTACCCGATTACAATTCGGGGTAAGTGTAGCCCCGGGAATATTCCAAAGTTTAATGAAACGATTATTGCAGGGAATCAAGGGCGTGGTTCCATATTTTGATGATGTGTTAATTGCAGCTCCTAGTAAAAAAATTCTACAGAATCGTTTAAAATGTGTTCTCAAGAAATTCCAAGAAGCGGGATTGAAAGTAAAAAAGGATAAATGTCATCTGTATACAGACAGTGTTGAATTTCTAGGTTATCGCATTGATGGTCAAGGTATCCACCCAACTGAGAGTAAATTAAGGGCGATAAAAAATGCTCCCAGACCCCGTAACAAAACAGATCTTCAGGCATTTTTAGGCCTTATTAATTTCTATAATGTGTTTTTACCACATAAGGCGACTGTGGCTGAACCGTAACACCGGTTATTAGATAAGAAAGCATTGTGGGTTTGGGGTTACTGGGAGGAAAAAGCGTTTCGAAATGTAAAAGATTTACTTACATCTGATTCTGTACTTATGCAATATAATGAAACATTACCATTGGTTATAACTTGTGATGCCTCACCGTTTGGGGTGGGCGCTATTTTGAGCCATGTGCTGCCTAATGGAAACGAGGCCCCTGTTGCATACTTTTCGAAGACTCTTTCTCAGGCAGAACGTAACTATGGACAAATAGAGAAGGAAGCTCTTGCAATTGTGGCAGCCGTAAAAAAATTCCATGAGTATGTATATGGAAGGACATTTACCATTGTAACTGACCACAAACCTTTACTGGGGATAATCGCTGGGGACAAACCAACCCCCTATATATTGTCCCCAAGAATGACTCGATGGTCAGAGTTCCTAGCTGCTTATAATTATCGATTGTTACATCGCCCGGGGAAAGCCATTCCCCACGCCGACGCACTCAGCAGAGCACCGCTACCAGAGACTCTCGACGATCCGGCACCAACAGTATCGGCGTTACAAATCGAGATGCTCAACTCGCCTCTTATGACCGCTCGAGATATCGCGAGAGAGACCAGACAAGATCACACCCTAGTTCGAGTCCTAGGCTGGGTAGAACGTGGATGGCCATTGGACCAGGTCCCAGATGACTTCGTGCCATTTAAAACAAGACAGACTGAACTTTTTTCGCAAAAAGGCTGTGTCATCTGGGGCGATAGAGTCGTTGTTCCAGAACGACTCCAAAACTCGCTGTTACAAATTTTGCACGAAGGACATCCCGGGATCGTGCGGATGAAAGCACTCACACGGAGCTACGCTTGGTGGCCAGGCATGGACCGACACATCGAGCAATGGGTCAAGGCCTGCACCAAGTGCCAACAAAACAGCAACGCACCGCCAAAAGCTGCACCGACTGAATGGGAGACGCCACGCGGGCCCTGGTCCAGAATCCACCTGGATTTCGCAGGGCCGATTAAAGGACATACATTACTATTGACTGTCAATGCATACTCTAATTGGTTGGAAATTCATCGAATGACCCATACAACCTCCGAAGCTGTCATTAAAGTCCTCAATAGACTCTTTGCAACTCATGGATTGCCGGACGTCCTGGTGTCCGACAACGGACCACAGTTTACAGCGCTGATGTTTGAACAGTACCTTGCTGATAATGGCATCCGCCATGCGCTCACCTCGCCTGTGCATCCTGCTACCAACGGCCGAGCGGAACGCATGGTCCAATTTATAAAAAAGACTTTGCAAAAAGTGGACTATGATAATATAGATGAAAAAATAAACTGCATTCTACTTCTACAACACATCACTCCGCACAGCGTAACCGGCAGAACTCCCGCAGAACTTCTCATGGGGCGAAAACTCCGTTCCCGCCTCGACCGACTGCACCCTGCTTATGAGCCAGAAAAGCCTGCAGGATCTAGCGGACGCTACCGTACCTTCAAGGTAGGTGACCCCGTTTATGCAAGAAATTTATCAGGCGACCCAGTTTGGATTGAAGCAACGATAATACGCGAGACTGGGCCCAAATCCTATATTGTAAGATGTATTGATGAAAGACTGTGGAAACGACATATTGACCAATTACGGTCATGACTCCCTTCGGCCAGCCAGCAACTCCCCTGCAACCAAACTGGGGGGGGGGAGGAATGGAAGAAGACGACATTCCAGAGAACCTGTTCCAAGAGAGCGATGAATCTAGGGAAACTCAGGAAATGGAGCAGGAGGAAGAATCGTACACTCCAAGGGAAATCACACCAGAACGAGAAGCTGAGCTGCTGCCAAACAATATTTTACCTCAACAGGACTGCACACAGCCAGTCCAAAGAAAATCTAATAGACCCAAAAGACAACCGTCCTATTTGAAGGACTACATAACCACACCATAATTGAGGAGCCAGGGGTAAGGGGTATTATGTATGTAAATAGTTAAAATAAAAGCAAGCTTGGGGTAAAGTGCAGGGTTCTGGCCCTGCACTTCTGATTGGTTGTTAAGCGGCTCGATCAGATTGGTTGAGTTCAGAGAATCCGATTGGCCCTTAACGAAGGACTCTTATTGGTTCTGGAGCTAGCGTCTTACAGCTCCCTATTGGTTATTTCACATTAAGGTTACCTATATAAGGCAGAGTTATTGTTGTTCAAGTTCTCAAGTCACTATGTAATAAAGAGCTGAAAGTTCACCAACTAAGATTGTCTCCAGTCATTTCACCCATACCTGAAACTATATCAGGCAGGCTACTGACCTATTAACCAATGAGAACATGGAAGTATTAAGCCCTTGAACCAATGAGAGTGGCTCGTTAACAGCCAATCAGATTCTCCAGAACGGACCAATCCGATATCGCTATTATCAGCCAATCAAAAGTGCAGGATTAGAACCCTGCTTTTTCTTTAAGCTTTGATAAAACTTTATTTAAGCACAATTATTAGTTCATAACAGAAGCTATTGTGAAATTAAAGTCCATGTCACCAAAATGTTCATAGGGTGTTTCTGCTACTCTCAAGGAAAGATTGCATTCTTTAAATAATGATTTATTCCTTCTATTATTAGAACAATTATTGGTTATTTCAGACTTGAAACGGGCAGATTAAGCTCTATAAACCTCACAGCTGAAACCTCACAACACTGGCAATTTTCAGTGATTAAAGTAATTTACTTTATAAAGTGTAAAAATACTCCATAATAACCATACTGCAAGTGTAAGGAAGTATAGTTTTCTTGGAGATAATCAGACCTCTAGGGATAAAAGGTCCTGGTTACACCTCATGCATGACAAAATCCAAAGGACTTTATTATCTGATGATTTCATGTCTTCTTGCTTAATTAATCATAGAAACATTATTGCCCAACTTCAGAAAACAAAAATAACAAGAGATGCTTGAAAAGATTTGGAATAAGGAGAAAAACAAGGGAAGGAGCTCATAGTATAATGGAGGTTTACAAATAAATGACTAAAAAAATGAAGTTACATTTCATGAAGTGTCTCCTTTAGTATAAATAATACTCTGTGTGTATTTTTAAGGCATGTGTTTGGTTTCTCTATACGTACATTGGATCAAAATATAGTTTATAAAGCTTTCCATTTTTAATATATGGAATGCATGTAAATATTAATTCTGCCCTTATTCTTTCACATATCAATTAATATTCTCTTGAAGAAGAAAATATTGGCTAGAGTACACATTGCCTTCAATTATCCAGAATTCCTTAGCCCACATTCTGGCACCTTAAGTCCCTACACTTGAAAGTTGGCAAGATCATGAAACCCTGATAAGGGTCATTTTATTTATAACTCTTTTTTCAAAATAATAATGGCAAAGTTGAATAAAAACTGAGTCTGCAACACTGTCACAAACTCACTCCCAGGCTCAGAAACTTTATGTATAATATCAATAAAAGACCAGTTGGAATAAATGGTCAGCTATGCAGCTTGGAAGCTCTCCAAGAACCTTACATGCATGCAGAAAATAATAATAATTTGCCATTCTATATTACCATCCCAATGAAGGCTTTCAAAATTAACAATTGAATGGGTTCAGAGGTATTTCTCCAGAAAAGTACTCAGTCCTCCACTCACAATAGAATTCCTTATGCCTCCAGGCTCGAAATTCTGGGCCTGGACAATCTGGAACTGCCCCGCCTGCAGTCTGATCTAAATGTAGTTCACAAAATTGTCTGCTATAACATCTTGCCTGTCAACAACTTCTTCAGCCTTAACAATAATACATGGGAAAATAACCAATACAAACTCAAGGTAAACCGCTCCAAACTCCTTTGCAGAAAACACAACTTCAGCAACAGAGTGGTCAATGCCTGGAATGCCCACAGACTCCATTGTTACAGCCTCAACCCCTCACAGCTTCAACCTCAAACTGTCTACCATGAACCTTACCCCATTCTTAAGAAGTCCTTAAAGGGGGCGTGCATAAGCGCACCAGTATACCTACTGTCCCTGTCTTACTATCCCCATTTATCTGTATTTACTTGTTACCTCATTCTTATTTGTGTTCATACTTTCACCTGTTATCTTGTACATGTTTGACAAACAAACAAATAAATAAATAATAACAATGTAAATTTCTCAAAACAAGTAAGAAGAGAGGGAAAAATAATAATAATTCAACATCAGATTGAGGCCCAGAACGACGAGAATAAAACACCAATTAAAAGTTTTCTTGGTTTTCTTGGTTTTCTTGGAAAGCCAAGTCAGTTTAGGACATTTCTGAAACTCTTCCACCAACCGTAGAGTTCTCTTAAGAGTGTACAAACCCAGGAAGCACCTTTCAGAAAAACAACAATATTCAGGCATTCAATATTCAATAGGCATTGAACAGGCATTCAATATTCAAAGCAAGCTGGGCATGGCTTGAGAAGCACCCGTATTTATGATTCAATACATAAAACATTTCCTAAATGGGACCATATCCTATGGCACAGATGAATGATCCCATTTCTTTTTGACAGAAACAAGGCTTCTGTGACACTATACCGATCTATGTAACAGTGCTGCTTTGAATGACTTGGAGAGAGTTCCATCATTGCAAGGTGTTTTTTTAAAATAAACTTTATCTGCCCATATATGAATTTTTCTGTCTTCTTATGGACATCTTGTTGAGTTTATCTATCTGCATCTGCACAGCTTAAAAATCCACCACTGTGCAGAAGACAGAAAAGTAAAAGATGGTTATCTCCTAACCCATCTCGTAGCAATAGAAAGCAACTGCCATGAGTTAGGAAGTTCAGACAAAAGTGAGGAAAACTCCCCCAACCCATCGAGGGTCAATTTAGTGATCAATCAGGATTACAGATGTAGTCACGCGATATGGACTACATTTCCCAGGATACCTTAATTACATTTCCCATGACACATTCCCTTAAGGGGACAGCTCACAATTGCTACCTAACTATCCAATTCCCATGCACTGGCTGGACAGCACATGAATTATGTCTACCAAAGTGGATGAGATTTGATTCCAAATAGATACTGCATTATTGGTTTAGTTTTTTTTAAACAAATTTTATTCAGTTTTTCACATTAAAAACAAAAATCTCTTTTTAGTGGACAACATATTTCTGGGTCATCACCTTTACATACAAATATGACAGCAATTATACATTCATACATAATTCTATTATTACCTTTTCCATTCCAAATTTTCAGTAAGGAGAGAAACAAACATATTAATTCTTGCCTCTTTCATTAATCTCAATCGAAACATCTTTTTGTTTCATTTCAATTATTTCAAATATAATTCTTTAATATTTATTTAAAAAATAAAGATAAACAATATGTGTTTGCCTAATAATAATAATAATAATAATAATAGTTACCAATGTCTCTCCTTGCTTTTAATAGTCTATGTTAATTTATTTAGTTGGTTCTTTAATCTGTCATATTCCCTTTCCATTACCCATTCTTTTTATAAATTCTAGATTAATACAAATTTTAACACTAAAAAAAAAAAACAAGTATAGGTTTCCTCCCTTTTATTGCTTTGAGTGTGACACCTCAATGTTTAAAATATACCTTTATTCCCTCATCTTGATTCCCAATACACCATTATTTTTAAGAAGTTACAATAATAATCATTACATCTTTTCATTTGGATTCCGCAGCATATTCCCCTCACCCTTGATTTTTAATAAGAGTTATCAGTATCTATATTACCCTATTTTCTAAATATTTTTAATTGCAGAAATATTCTTATTACCCCTTGTCACCCTGCAGAATCCCCTTTTTAATTCATCAACCATTATCTCTGAAAAAACCATTTCTTTTCAACATTTTACTATTTCCGTATTTCTTTATTTCATGCACCTGTTTGTTACTGCTTCTCCTCTCCCTCTTTTCCCCATATCTTTTCTCATTCCAATTTATATCCCTCTCTTTCTTAATATCTTCCTTTCCTCTTTTCTGCTGGGTCTTTCTGCCTTTCCCGACTTCACAGGTATTCCCTTTGATTGCCTTCTTAAATCTCAACTTTTCAACCTTCCTTCTTTCCCCACTTCTTGGTAGTGTTCTTTGTGTTAATTGTCAATTTAAAATGTCTTCTCCTTGAGTCGACTCCTCCTCCTCTGAAGCTCTTTCTTCTTGTTCTTCAATCGCCATTTCCATTTTTTCTAACACAGAGCAAAGTGATTCGTCTCTTTCCTGTAGTAATTCTCTCATATTTTTAAGTTCCATTTTTAATTCCCGAAGAGATATCATCATTACACACTCTTATATTTTATGATCATTAAAGTCCACAAAAAAACACTTTTGCTTTTCTTCTTTCTTCTTTCAATTTTCTAAAGTTCTTAGTTATTCCAGCCCAGGGTCTATGCCCAAAACATCAATCAATCCCACAGTCAGTCTTTCCTTGCTTTTTCCTTTATTCTGGTTCTGCTTTCACTTTCTAAGATTCTTACTTTGTTTCAATATTTCTTTAATATTTCCACACAAGTTCATTCAGAAACAGGATGCTTTCTGTTTTGTTTGAGCTCAAGTTTTTGTCAAAAGGTGGCACTTTCCATTATACAAAGTCTTCACCTTTTTCCCCTATTTTTTTATTTAGGGTTTTTCGAACCTCAATATTCCAGCACAGTCCAGTCTCCAATTTGTAAACTTTATTATTATTATTTTTTGACAATCTTAAATCCAGCTTTATTTTATGCCTGTTTATTCCCAAAATATTTTAGTCCAATTTAGTTAAATCTTTAGTTCCAGCTTCTTTCTTTCCTGGTTCAAAGCCCCGCTTAGCTGTCAAAAATATTTTCTTATTTTTTTTCCTGTCCCTTTGTAATTTTGCCGCTCACTTTTTTTTCTTAAAAATTCCATATTACCTTAATCCCAGGGTACTTTTGTTTAGTTGTATTGCCCAGTTGTCCCGGTTCAGATGTTATCCACCTCTTTCTTCCCTCCTGCACAAATCTTCATCCAGCTGAGTCTTCTTTTTCGGGGTGGCCATTTTAAACCACCGCTGCAAGTCATTTTCGGGTGGAAAAAGACCAAACCCAGGAAGGGAGATGCAGCTCCCCTCAACCTGGCTTGCAGCTTCCCCTTACTCCACCACCCCTTCAAGACAGCTTCAGCCCCTAATCGTAATGACCGGGGCTCTCCAACAGAAGAGCACAGACCATAGCCACAGAGAGTCGCGATCTATGGTCCGTCAGCGAGGAGGCTCTATTATTGGCTTAGTTTTTGAAGTTCAGAGGAAAGATGTACTTGAAAAAAATAAACCTGATGAAAATGCTGAGAAAGAGCAAAATCTATGTCTCAGGAACAAATGAAGAGTGTGAAAGGAATGATTTACCATATAAGTGTATGTTGAAGCCTACTTTAGGCAGTATATATTGTATTATTTATCGCATAATTTTGTGCAGATCCCGGTGTGCACATGTTTCACCTCTCCTGCGGGAGCTGCATTGGTTGCTGATTTGCTTCTGGGTACAATTCAAGGTGCTGGTTGTCACCTTTAAAGCTCTTCATGGCTTGGGACCAGGTTATCTGAAGGAATGTCTCTTGACGGTCACATCTACCCAACCCATTAGAACAGGGAGGCAGGGAATGCTGCAGGTATGCTGCAGGTCCCATTCTTGAAGGAGATACACCTGGTGGGACCCAGAGGTGCCTTCTCTGTGGTGGTTCTCTCTCTCTGGAACATCATTCCCCCAGAGATTAGAATGGCCCCCTCTCTACTGCTCTTCTGGAAGGCACTGAAGACCTGGTTCTGCCAGTGGGCCTGGGGAACTTAGAGTGGGATGGAGTCCATCAAATGGCTCATGTGATCTGCTGTCATTGGGGCAGTGAGTGGAAGTTGGGGGTGATTTCTTATTTTTTTCCAGATTTTGTTCTGTTGTACTATATTACTTTATTTGATTCTTTTTGTTAGTTTTTATTGTTTTTTTTATTTTAAATATAGTTTTACATTCTGTAAGCCACCTCGAGTTGCCATGGGTGAATAGGCAGCAATATAAATTCAATAAATAAATTACATGGCTCCACATGAAGGTTGTCCAAATTCAAGAAAACACATCTTCCTCACTGACAATGATCTTGGTTAAAATCTTTAGGGCCCTAAGGATAGAAAGAATATAAAAAGAAATGTTGTTGGTGGTGGTAATGATGATGATGACAGTAATAACACATAGAATGTATAAGAACCGGTGGATTTAACAGAATTCAGCATCCTGAACTCTGTCTAGGAAATGAGCATTTAATTTCCATTTCTTTAAAGACATAAGGTCAAGCTGGGCAGTTTGCAGTCATTCAGATCATCAGAGTTTCAGCTTTAGTTTACAAAGGAAAAGGCATGAAAGGTATGCAAATTTCCCATAATTATACTTTTAGATTGTTATTTAAATAACTGTCTTTTTTGCACTGCGGGCACAAAGTCAGTGACTAAAGGGATATATAAACTTCAGATATGCTAATAAAAATAAATGTCTATGGTTTCTGGCTATAGATATAGACCTCCAATACTTTGCTACATGTGAACATCTGTCTCTCAGGCTTCGTCACATGGCCTACTGAGACAAGCTTGGTTAAAATTGTGACAGTGTAAAGATTGAGGCCATTCGACATTTTCTTTGATTTTCGTTTTAATGTTCTGTGCATTTAAATTACTATATTACTAATTTTATCTGCTATTGGTATTTATGTCTATGCTATTTACATACAGTAGGGTATAAAAACCAGCCTAAATAAAATATTGAACAGGCTAATTTTTACTTTTTAAAACCTAATTAAAAATATAACATGATTACTGTAACAAGGATTATAGTTAAAAAGTACTGAACACTCGAGCTGACCTACTTTGCCTCGAATAGTTAGTAAAATCACGCCTATAGTAATTCTAATTTAAAGTTGGTTGTTGCCTTTCTCAACAGGTACTGATTACTACAGAGTGTAAAGAATAATGATTCAGTACAAGGATGCACAATCCAAAACAACAGCAATTTATAACATAAGAGAAACAAAACCTTGATTAAATTATAGATGTGACCCAGCTCTTCAAGAGTTTTGGCATTGCCATGTGGCAAAAGTATAGATCCAAGTGATAAATGAGGATATGTTTACATGGAATCCACCTAAAACTTTTGTCGAATAACACATCAATATACATTTGCACAAAATGAGCCATAATAATCAGACATAGTGAATTTACCAAATACATAAGCATGATCTATGATAATTACAGGGGTTTTTCTTCTTCTTTTATGAATCTCCAGGGTGCTGCACATAGATATTAATCTGATTGGTATAACGTGACAAAGAATGATCTATATCTGAGAAAATAATACCTTTCTTGCTGTCATTAAAGGGTTAAAATGAATATCTATCTATCTATCTATCTATCTATCTATCTATCTATCTATCTATCTATCTATCTATCTATCTATCATCTATCATCTATCATCTATCATCTATCTATCCATATTAATTTCACAAGGATAATCGGATGGGTTGGGGAATTTCTCAAGAAAAATCCAGATGGCATCCATATGATCTAAGTTCTGCAGCTTTTTAATTTGTATTGCAACACATGTAAAAAAGAGTGGAGCTTTTCTCCCATCATTGTGGCAATTATTTTGAAGTTTCTGAATTCCACCTTCCCAGTTCATCACAAATATCTCTGGGACAATCTTATGTGTGGTCTAAAATGTGGCACAAGTCACAACCACATGATATCATGCTTACCAACCACAGAGGATTCACTTAATGACTGCAGACAGAATTAACATAAATTGGCACTATGTTTCATTTTATAACCATGTTGCTTAGTTGCCATTTCCAACTGCAGTTGGTAAGTGAGGACGACCTGTACTTCACAACTGAAAAACATCATACGGTAGCTACAATATCTGAGAGGATGGTTGTTTAATCCTTTCACCTAAACTATTAATTAACCATGCTACCTAAATTAATTACTTTACTCATGCATGACTTGATAAATTGCTTGGTGAACTGCCAATAATCTATAGGTAGAAAGTTAAAATGCTTGAAGTTCAGGTTTTTTTTTAATAATGAATTATGTCATTATGTATATTAAATTAGATATTCGATAAATAGGTCTGTAAGATATTAATGTTGTCTGGATTATGGGAGCTATTATGTTTCTCCCAGCATAAATATTTATATATTGTATATATTTGATATGATATGGTGAGGTTCATTTGCTGATTATTTTTATGCTATTATTTTGCTATATACTGCCCAGAACCATTTTATTCTTGTTGGGTGACCTTATAAATCTTGTAAATAAATAAATAAGTACTTATTAGAGAGAGAAGTACTGCCTGGTATACTGTGAATAATATCAGTATGCATCAGGCAGAATCAAATATACCTATATAAAGTTATTTTTGTGTATATTGCAAACCTGGCAAATTTCTACCTGTATCATAGTTTAGTAGATAGAAGGTGGGAAACAAACATTATGCTGTATGTAGAAAAACTAAATCTAAATTAAAGAAACTGAATTTCTTCAATGTTGGCTTCACAGTCTTAGGCTTGGACATAAAAAGTAATATATACTGATACTACAGGGACTCTAAATTGTACATTTGGCAACATACAAGTCACTTAAATTTGGCATTTTTTGTCAAGAAAATTCCAGGTCTGTTTCAAAATTCCAGGTCTGTTTGAATAATCACCTAATAGCAATAGCACTTAGATTTCTATACCGACTGCTTCACAGTGCTTTTACAGTCCTCTCTAAACGATTTACAGAGTCAGCATATTGCCCCTAACAATCTGGGTCCTCATTTTACTGACTTCGGAAAGATGGAAGGCTGAGTCAACCTTGAGCCTGGTGAGATTTGAACTGCCAAATTGCAGGCAGCCAGCAGTCAGCAGAAGCGGTCTGCGGTACTGCACTCTAACCACTGCACCACCACAGCTCTGAGACAGTTATATTATGCTATGTCTCTGTTACACATTTTATTACTTTGCAAGCATTGTATAAAACTAGGATCTGAGGATATGCCATTCAAATATTGTATAAGATCACAATCTCTCATTCAAAGAAGCAAAGCAAGATTTGAATCAGGTGTTTGCAGCCACACTATGAAAAATTGTAATGTTAGGGGAAAAAAACCAACCAACTCCAAATATTGATCCAATCTATTCATGTCATTTCATCCTGTGATCTTTTTAATTGTTGGTCCATCTGATGAAAGCTTGGGCACGCTGATGAATATAGGAGCCCTAGTGACACAGTAGTTAGAATTCAGTACTGCAAGCTAACTCAGCCCACAGCCAGGAATTCAGTCCTTATATGCCAGCTTTACATCCTTCCGAGATCGGTAAAATGAGGACCCAGATTGTTGAGGACAATATGCTGTCTTTGTAAACTGCTCAGAGATTGCTGTAAAGCATTATGAGTGGTATATGAATCTAAGTGCTACTGATATTGCTATTGCTATAAAACATCTACTCTAAATTACAGCTTCCAAAAATGAGACAGTTCTGTAAGTGGGAATATTTTCTATAGTGCTTAGCTATCTAAAGCTGCTACTGTAGTGGAAATTGCCTATGCCTTCATATCTTTCCCCAAGTCTAAAGTTATGGAATTTGATTCTTTTCTTCAATTTCATTTGTTTTCTTGCAATGAGTCTGATGACATGCTGATATCTTTCATTACATTTTCTGACTTAAACTGTATCTCTCAAATGAGACAAAAAAAATATGGAAAACTATTTTTAAAAAAAACAAATCAGGAACTTGCTCAGAAATTCTTATCATGGAGCTTATAGTATAAAGCTTTGCTAGATAGTTTATGGAAGTGCTTGTAGGATTCACTCCTATCAGCCGCACATCTGTATTTTATCTTCTCTATAATTTTACCTTTCGTACATTGGATTAATCAAGACACTCATTTATTGTATTCATCTGTATGTGTGTGTTAGGATCACCATGCTGCCTGGTGAAATCATCCACTCGGTTAAGTGTATGTAGTGACCTGACCCTCTTCAGTATAATTATCTGATCACAAATCTTCCAGATTTCTTAGGGTTGCCTCGTTTATAGCCGTTCAACCTCTGGTTATAATATAGGATAATTCACATAGCGATCAAGCCTATCATTATACTTTTCAAGTAGTTTTAACCCTTTCTTCCCTCCCTGAAACGATTTAACTCCTTTGAAGCTAGCATCCATGAATTTGACAGAAAGATTAATGCTCTTCAAAAGCCACAGAGCATATGAAGATAGAGTATATATGCAATGAGATACTGGAAAATTCAGAGATAAGGAATACTCAAGGATGTCATCCTTCCCCCCACCTTTGATAGGTAATTTTTTCCCTTCTTGACTTTATGATACAGTCTACATATCTTACCCAGAACCATAAATTAGGTCAGGTCAACTGTATGTATGCATATTTGTGTGTATTTACTTATGATTAGAATCATTATTTTTTGTTAAGATCAAGAAGAAATCAGTGACAGAAGATTGTGAATTGGAATTAATAAGTATTGTATTTATTCAGAAAATTTATACACTACTAATCTTAAAAACTTTTGGCAACTTACAATTTTTTAATATAAATAAATTACATAAATATGGTTTTCTCCTCTTTTAGCCTTTGAGATAAGAGTTAATATGTATTCCATACAACCTTTGGTAAATAAGCAGATAGAAGAAGATCCACACCATTATAGTTTGTTTTTACTTTTGTATTTTTTATTATATTGCTCCTTGTATTATTTTTAAAGCATTGAAAGGCCAGTAAGTTTGGGCTCTTTCCTAAAATTCAATAAAAATAACTAAAACTTCAGGTTATCTATGGAGAAAAATTCATGGCAGAATCTGAGAACAAAAAATAAAGGTAATAATACATCATGCAGGCAAAATGTTGATGGCTAGAAGCCTAATATTCCACTGAGTACTCTTTATTAGTACTCATCCTAGGTCAGGTTTAAGAATTCTAACTGCCATAAATAGTGAATATTGCATACATTTTAGGACAATCACAAGAAATTTTGGAAGGGACACTTATCTTAAGTATAAAGCTTCAATGAAGAGTATTGGAGCAGTCAAAGCATTTTTCCCCGAATGGTATATACTTTTTCTGATCAAAGGCCAATTTATGACTCAAAGAAACAGCTACATGGATCAAGTTAGCTTACTTCAGTGTTTTGACGCTTTGCAAGAAGATAGACCAACATAATGTTGAGAGTTGACACATTGTTTGGAGTTGAACTGAACTGAATGGAAGTCTTGATTTTCAGCAATCCTTTTGTTATAGCGGAAGAGTATTATCAGTTCCTATCTATCTAAAACAAAATAATACATAGAGATAGTTTCAAACCCTGAAAAGAATTTCACTGCCATACATCAGGAATATCTCAGAAACCATCAACAGAGTATTACAACCACACAGAATCAGTATAGCACACAAACCAACTAAAGCCCTTCAAAACATCCTAAGCTGATCAAAAGACCCAACAACCCCAGAAGAAAAATCCAGGAGTCATTTACAACATACAATGTAAGGACTGCAACAACCACTATGTAGGATAAACAGGCAGAAGACTGGTAAAACACGTCCATGAACATCAACTAGCAGTCAGAAGACATGATGAAAATTCTTTAATTTCACAACACATAGACAAACTTAACTATAGTTTCAATTGGGAAAATGTGACCATCCTAGATGAAGCCTAGTCCAAAAAAATACCAGGGAATTTCTAGAAGCCTGGCACTCTGACAAATTAGCCATCACCAGACATATAGACATTAACAACGTCTATAACTATGAAAAATAGACTATCACCTGTTGTGACTGAAAGGATCGATCCTGCTGTGAGTTTTGACTCTGATGACTCTGAAGATGGAAGGCTGGAGCCTGCTGTGAATGTGGAGTCTGAATTATTAGAGGACACAGATGTGAGCCAGGAGAATGAGAGTTTATCACAGAGACAACCCCCCTCAGAGCCTTCGACGTCATTCATGCCAGCAACTGATCCACAAAATGAGTCAGAGGCTTCGAGTGGGGAAACTGACAGATCATGGCTTGATGCTAGAACTAGGAGGAGACTGAAACGTCAAGCTGAGGGGAGGCGTCAAGCCAGACATTGATTAGAGAGACTGAGACGCCCATCCAGGTGATTTAAGGAGGCATGATGATTCTCAAACTTTGCTTGGAAGCAAAGTGTTAGATGAGTCGAAAGCATTCGTGTAGAGCGGCCTCTGTGATTGATGAACAATTCTGAATTACCAAACAGATTCCAGGAAGTCTGCCAAGGACTGGAAAAATAGTTCTTTTAACCCTTTTTAGTCTGGTTTTGTTCTTGTTTGAATATTTTGAACTCTGGAACTCTGTATGCTTACTTGAGAATATAGGTGAGACACAACAATCACCCACCCCAAAAAGGAACAAAAAAATCCCAAGCACCTCTCCACCAGCCATCAGCACCCAGGTCAGCATAGATTAACTCCAAGGTTAACATCAGACCAACAATAAAGTGAACAATGCTCCAATCAAGAACCTGGCAAGAGAAGTTCATCAATCTAAAATGCACAATTAAGCGGACTAGGTATCTGAGTGCTGAGTTTCTGAGCTCTGTTTATACAAGTGTGAGAATCTCTGCATGAACCCAGAATTGTTTCCAACCCTTTCTGATGTATGCATTCCAAGCTTTGAGCCAAGGGGCTTTCTCTCAAGATTAATACTGACTTTTGAGACTGAAAAAAAAAAATCACAAAAATCGCAAACTGCCAAAGAAGCCAACAGTAAACAGCTCAACCAAAGAATTTCTAAGTTCAACACTGACAGGTAAGCCACTAGAATATAAACTGACAGCAAACTGCACTCCTTTCTATGGTAGCACTAATGGTGTTACCTAGTTTGGGTAATGAAATGTCTGTAAGAAAACAAGCAAGCTCAGACCATCCCTAGTAATGGTTTCTGTAAGACGGAAGTGATGAATATTTGTCTATTAACACCATATAAAGGAGACTACTTAGGAGGGGAAACCAAGTCAATACAGATCATCATCAATACCTTTCAAGGTTGTGCCTATGACATTACAATTTCATGACTAATACAGGATACATAATCAGGTCATAATTTTGTGATTTAATAGTAATCAGACAGAAAATGCAACATGAAGAGATAGAGATGGAAACTTAACTGAGAACATCACATGTTTATCTAGAAACTACATGATGGTCAGTGAGTTTGGAAATAGATGATAAGTGGTGCATAATCACATCATTCTATTCCACACTTTTTTTGTCCCATGTACAAATCCCATGGTCAATGTACATGACTCAGAACATATTTGATATCTACTGGTTGAAGCAGAACACTGAAATTTCAGAAATGTATACAACAAATATTTTTTCAACGGCCTTAAAAATTAAGAATACATTTTATATATTACTTATATTATTAATTATAACATGATTAATATACTAACACTCTGATCTGGTACGTTAATTTTACCTATTGCTGTATCCTGCTATCATAAATTAAATTATCAAAGTTTACAAAAAATAATGTAGAAAGTTTTACTAAAAGTGAGAGGGAACTATAACCGTAAAGATACCACATTAAGAAATCTATAAACAGATGTGATCTCAAATTATTTCTGGCAATGCAGAGGTTCAATTTTTTTATCTGTGAATCGTCATATGCAGTAATTGAGACAAAGATATGAGATTACTCCAGGCAAAAGATAGCATGAAAGTGTTTCCACCTGAAGCAGATTCTTCTGTTTAGAGGTGTACCTCTGCTTTCCCTGAGGCTTTCTGAGCTTATTGTAATGCCTCAGGCACACCATTATATCAAAACATCCCATTTTGAAACAAGTTTGTCCATTGCTGCTCTGAAAACACTAGTGTAAACATACACAAAGTAGGTGAGTCTAATAAACCAATTACCTGCACCCTGTTTCCTCCGGAATTGGTTGTATTTGGTAGCTTCTGAGTTAAATTGGCAGCTGCTGGATCCTAGCAGTTATATAAATCTTCCTAATCAAAACATGGCTTCTAGATAAGCAAGTCATTGCATTAAGTGAGCATCGCCATATTAAGGCAGCACACTTTTATAACTCACAGAAAACACAAGGAGTTTCACTGATCTCTTGTCAGGCTCATGAGGTCTTGACTAATCAAATGACCATGCTGGAACCACATTTTCTAGTAACTAAATAAATAAATGTCTGCATGGTAGACTGTGATATACAGGGAAACCAGTAGAAAAGATGGGAGCGCAGTGGTATAATGACAGAAAACAATGTAGAGATATAATTAATTATCTTCAAAAATTGACTTGCATTGATCATCACTGCTGCATTGCATGCTAGTTGGTATAATTCATCTTAAATGCTAAGGTTGAAAGGGCTACTTGTGCCTTGAATGATGGGTAAATCAAGATCACTCTAAATCAGGGTCAAACTGGTGGGATCCAGATGCTTCATACGCAAGCCACGCCTACCCCAGCTCTGCAAGGGGGGGAAATGTCATGAAACGTCATGTGATGGCAACCTGACACAGTGAGTTTGACATCTGTGCTCTAAATGGCGTCTTCCAAGCTACATTGAATATTACTTTAGAGACAGACAAGTCATTTAGAGTTTGAATCAAACCATGTCAGATTTACATCTGCAATGAGTAGGTGTAGAGACTATTGTTTTCCCTTTGTATGTAATTTATTTCTCATGTAGGTTGCATGTAAGTAGCATAGAGAAAGAAATATAATGTGATCAACCTGGTCAGAGTTGCCTGCTATCCAGTGGTGGGATTCAATTTTTTTTACTACCGGTTCTGTGGGTGTGGCTTGGTGGGCATGGCAGGGGAGGGATACTGTAAAATCTCCAATCAGAGGTGGTATTTGCCAGGTCTCCAAACTACTTAAAATTTCTGCTACCAGTTCTCCAGAACTGGTCAGAACCTGCTGAATACCACCTCTGCTGCTATCTGATAACTAATAAGGTCCACCAATTTCCATTGGAAAAGCAAGCTAAATGGTTTAGAATAAATTGGAAGTAAATTATGTGCACCTCTTTTAGCTCTTCCTGGTAACATTATGAACTTTGTAACTGTCTTACTCATCTTCAAATACAGATCTTGAACTTGATTCAATTCCTGTTGTATCTTTTGTTATCCAGACTGGGTTTTTTTTTTTAAAAAATCAGTCCTGGAATTATTGATTTAAATCTCAAAGAGTTTGATCAAGCTTGATGTTCTTTCAGTAAAGTACAGGTTATTTTTCCCTAGGTGATTTAGGATGTCAATATAAAAATTCACTTGGTTCTTTCAGGCCCTTAACTGATGTTCTTCACACTCCTTTAGTTCATATAGATCTGTGGTATAGGAGACAAACACAACACTTATTACTCCATTATACTTATACTTTTTATACAAATGTAGAAAAAGGTTCTGAGACTCTAGTTAAATAAGTATGATGACATTAGTTTAGGTAGGTACAGTTCCAGATCAAGACTTTCTATTTTATTTTATTGCATAGCTTGCAATAATTGCAACAAGAATATGTCCCTTATAAATTGTCCTTTTATTTACCTATTTATTTTAAGAATTTATGAAATTTACATTCTTCCAAGTAGGTGTCAGAGTAATAAACATAACACTTTAATATCAGTTTACATCTTACCATATGTGGTGGATTTGTGAGGAGGCCAGAAAATACTGGACTAGAATTCGCATATGGTTGGAAAAAATGACAAAGAAACATATAGATTTGAAACCAGAGATTTTTTTTATTGGGAATCTTACCTGATACATATAAAAAAAAGTTAAAATATTTGATTGTAAATGTATTAACAGCGGCTAGGATTGTATTTGCTAAAAATTGGAAGAGTGAGAAAATACCATCAGAGGAAGAAATTATTAAGAAAATATTGGAATGTGCTGAAATGAGTAGATTGACATTTGAAATTAGAGAACAAGAAGATAAACAATTTTATGAAGTTTGGGATCTTTTTTATCAATGGTTAGATAATACAATATAATAATAGAATATTTAGAAACCTAGGAAATAATGAATATACATTTTTTTTGTTTTCTTTTGTCTTGATAATATCTTTATAAAATTTTATTAAGATAGATTTTATGTATGTATGATTTTATGATCTGTTATAAAATAAAGTAAGTAAATTATAGTTATCTCGCTTAAGTATGAATTAATAAAATTATAGTCAAATGATTGTTTAATAATGATATTAGGACATATAATTGTTGATTGATAATATGAGTTATTATGTAACATAATTACAATGGTGACTATGAAATGGATGCACAAAAAAGAGTGGAAAACCAACCAATACACTGTCTGTAAATTTATGAAGGAGGATGATGCTTTTATGTTTGATGTCTTATGTTTTATGTGTTTTTGTTTATTGTCAAAGTCAATAAAACTTTTACTTAAAAAAAATCAGTTCAGATCAAAACAATCTAAAACATTGGACACATATTTAAAATAGAAAGTATATTATTTCATCAAACTAACTGAAATGAATAATGTTGAATGTCAAGTAAATTTTAACTTGTTGAGCCATGGTGGTACAGTGCTTAGAGTTCAGTACTGCATGCTACTTCTGCTGACTGCTGGCTGCCTGCAATTTGGCAATTCAAATCTCATCAGATTGATTCAGCCTTCCATCCTTCCGAGGTGGGTAAAATGGGGACCCAAATTGTTGGGGGCAGTATATTGACTCTCTGAACTACTTAGAGAGGGCTGTAAAGCACTATAAAGCAGTATATAAGTCTAAGTGTTAATGCTATTGATGCTAAAAGGACCTGGATTCTGGTTTTTATGCATGATTAGTGCTTACATGGCAAATGTGGGTGTGGGACAATTCATATTTACTTTATTTACCAGCCTTTGGGAAGTGGAAGATAAATTTAGGAGTGGGGGCATCCAGGATTTCTCAACCTTGGCAACTTTAAGATGTGTGAATTTCAAGTCTCAGAATTCCTCAGTTAGTAAGATGAATGATGTAACCATTTGTAAACAGAAGAAATATTTGATAAGGATCTGATTCTACCCTATGCATCTAGAAAGTTTCACATTATAACAAAAAGTACCCACACTCAACTAAACACATCGTCTACTAGAGTTATGGAAAGTAGGCCTAGGATCTACAAAGTCCTTCAATGTATCCAATGACGATATATTTAAACCATTTAAGACATTACAAGTTAAAAAATAAAGCTAATCAGTGCAGTGTCTTTTCTGTAATGCAATCCATTAATCTAGCCTGAATAAAGACTCAGATATCTATATTCTAAGGCAGCTTAAACTTTCCAAGTCACCCTCAAGGAAGGTTTTAAATTGTGTTAATTCTGTTACATTGAAGGTACTTCATAGATTAATACCAATGTTGGAATATTTCTTAAACTAAAAATAAGTGTGCGTGTGGAGGGAGGGTATTTTATGTATCTGAATCATTCAAAAGTTATTGTTTAGTTGTGTAACACCTTAGTAAAGAACACAACTGAGGAAGTAAGGGAGGATAGAGAGAATGAGGGATTTACTTATTAGGAAATATATGTACACACACACATATATGTTTAAAACAAACTGGCCACACTCAGATTGGAAGCTTTATACAAAAGATATATAGGACTAAGGTGGTGGTGGGGATAACTGATTAAAATTTAACCAGCTGCTGGGCAGATAGTTTGCCTCAGGCACATTTGTCAGTTTCAAAGAGTCCTTTTATTATTTTTGCATTTTGTATTTTGTTAGTGGAAAGAGCTAACTCTGTTGGGACTGCCAAAAGCCATAGGCTGTGAATCTTACAACAGCAAAAAAAGGAAGCTGTAGAGCATGCCGAGTAGTTATAGCACAAGGAGCAATCTTAAATTAAGTTTGTTTGATCAATGCTAAAAATGTGTTAACTTCCAGGTCTCAGTTCTGAGAGTGTAGCTGGTACTTTGAGCTTTCCTTTATGGACCTGCGCATCTGTGTATGAAAATAAGTAGACCTTCAAATTTACCTGGTGCCTTGGCTTCCCTCCCTACCCTGTATTTTTTACCTCACAGGAAATGCTTACCTATCAGACAATTTGTGAGCACTAAGTCAGAACTCAGGGGTTAAATGGAAAACACAAACCTCTCCTGCAATGCTGGGAATTTCACAAGTTTCACTCAAGCAGCTTCAAACAGCATTAAATACAAAGTAAAAAAGTATACCCTCAGGCTAGAATTTACAGCCAACTTACCTGCAGGAGAATGAAGCTAAATTTAAGCCTGAAGACAAAGCTTTTGGCTAATGCTGAGAAAAAATGAATGACAAGGAAAAAATTTTCCAATGCAAATCACCACTCTCTCTCCCATACACCTTCCTTTGGCTAGCAAGAAATGTTATGCTCAATCAATATATGATGAGGGATTGCTCTGAATTATTTAGCTTCTTCAACCACCTTGTTTGTCAGCTAACTTCTAATGGCTAACTTCATTGTTATCATTTACAGTATATATTTTCTCTTGCTAAACTAAATTTAAAAAAAGATTTATGATATCAGTGAAAACAGGATAGTATCTCAAGCTCCTATTTAATATATTCAGTGAAAGTCAAACCATCCTAATTTTGCAGAAGTGAAATAAAAATTAATGGTTTCTGTTCTGTCCTAATTTACATACTCGAAATCCCCGCGCTTTGATTGGCCAAAGCGCGGGGCTTTCTAATTGGTCAGGCGAGCTGCGCCGATTGGCTCGTTAAGAATCTCCCGTGATTGGCTTGTTCAGAGCGCGGGAGATTCGAAGTGTTGCCATTGGCCGCGGCTGCCGCGGCGAAAGGAATAAAAGCCGCGGGCTTTTTTCCTTTCGCCGGTTCGGTTCCAATCTTTCAAATAAAGAGCATTACATGAAATCACCGACTCCTGGCGTCATTTTGCGGACACGACACTGGCGACGAGGATGGGATCCAGACCCTGAACCGAACCCCGTGTCCGACGGAAGCCAGACAAAGCACCGAGATGGCAAAAATCGCACCGCCCGCCCCCTTCAACCCCGCCACCGAGGACTGGGAATCGTTCTCCGACCGTTTCCGCATGTACCTCGAGTGCACCGGCATGAAGGACGCCTCGGGCCCGCTAAAACGCGCCGTCTTCCTCACCCATTGCGGAACCGAAGTTTTCCAGATGGCCAAAGCATTGGCCAAGCCCGCCGACGCAACCGCCATGGACTGGGACGTCCTCGAACCTATCCTTCGGCGACATTACGCTCCCGAGGTCCCCATCCTGATCCGGCGCAACGAATTCTACCGGCGGGACCAGAGACCGGGTGAGAAATTGAGCGACTTCGTCGCCGAGCTGCGGCGCCTAGGGGGGCTCTGCGAATTTGATAACCTAAACAACCTCCTGAGAGACCGATTCGTGCTCGGTCTGTGGGACCCCGCGCTCCAGAGCCGGCTGATGGCTAAGGGCAACATCAGTTTAGCAGACGCCCTCACCGCAGCCGCAGCCGCAGAAGCAACCCGTACTTCCGCCGATAGCATGCGCAAACCTGACACGAAGGACCGCAGCGGAAACAACAACCCGGCAAGGTCGACCGAACAAAAAACCGAAACAACCACACACCACGGCGATTTCCACTCTGCATCCAGCACGTCCGAAGACGAAGAAGACATACATTGACTTCAGACGGGGCGCGACCAACGGAACCGGAGAGGTCGTAGGTCGAGGACCAACTGTGCCGGTTGTGGCGGCGACCACCCCAGGTCGGAATGCCGGTTTTTCGATTCCATCTGCCGGCATTGCGACAAAAAGGGGCACATCGCCCGGGTTTGCCGCCAGAAGAAAAACCGCAGTCCAACTCGATGGGACCAAAACGACCGGAGAAGGGAAAGCTCACCGCCCCGGCCCAGAGATCGCCACTCGGACAGCCGATGGGACCGGACCGGACGATCCTCGAGAGGCGGCGACAACCGGCAGAGAGAGGAGACCCACCAGACGGTAACCATCGGCCACGCCATCACCGACGACGCCCGAAAAATCCACGTCGAGGTTCACATCGAGGGCCAGCCGTGCAAAATGGAGGTAGACTCCGGGTCCTACCTCTCCATGATTGCATGGCACGAGATAAAACGGTTGGTGCCTACCCTCCAAAGGAGGAACATAGACAGCCAAAAACTTATTGTAAAGGACTACCAGGGAAACCGCATCCCGGTAGTCGGCACCAAAAACTTTAACGTGACATATAAGGGGCGCACCGAACAACTCCCCCTCACGATCGTCGATCGCGACTGCCCAAGCCTGCTGGGACTACAATGGTTCGCCCCGCTCGACATCACTCTCACGGGAGTCAACCACGTCGCCGACGATGGTTGGGAACAGCGACTAGCCCAGGAGTTCCGAGAAGTCTTCGACGGAAGCCTGGGCAAGTACCAGGGGCCCCTTATCTCGTTTGACCTAGACCCTAGCGTCCCCCCCAAACGACTGAAACCTAGGCGGGTGCCATTCGCCCTAAAACCCAAAATAGACGAGCAAATTGATAAGCTCGTCAAACAGGGGGTATTGCAGCCCATAGACCATGCCCGGTGGGAGACCCCCATAGTCACCCCGGTCAAGCCAGACGGGTCGGTGAGGATCTGTGGGGACTATAAGGCCACCCTAAATGGTGCGCTGCAACAAAGCGCCTACCCCATCCCAATAGTGCAACACCTACTGCACTCACTGGGAGGGGGCAGAGTCTTTGCCAAGCTCGATCTCGCCCAGGCATACCAACAGTTGCCGGTCAACGAGCAAACGGCGGAAGCCCAGACCATCGTTACCCACCGGGGGGCTTTCAAGTGCAACCGACTCCAATTCGGAGTCAGCGTGGCACCAGGCATCTTTCAGAGCCTGATGGAGAGGTTGTTGCAAGGCATCAAGGGGGTGGTACCTTATTTCGATGATGTTCTAGTGTCGGCGCCCAACCAAGCCGAACTAGAAAGCCGACTAAGAGAGGTCCTAACTAAATTTAAAGAAACGGGACTTAAAGTAAAAAGGGAGAAATGCCAACTGTGCACGGAACGAGTGGAATTCTTGGGCTACCTCCTGGACCGGCACGGCATTCACCCCACAAGTAAAAAAATCAAGGCCATCAAAGAGGCCCCCACCCCTAAATCAAAGACTGAACTACAAGCATTCTTGGGATTACTGAACTTTTACAATGTTTTCCTACCCCAAAAGGCAACGGCGGCGGAGCCTTTGCATAGGCTCCTGGACAAGGCGGCGACCTGGACTTGGGGGAAACGGGAGCAAGCCGCCTTCCAAAAAACTAAAGACCTCCTCACCTCCGACGCCATCCTCATACAATTCAACGAGACCCTACCTCTGGCCGTCACTTGCGACGCATCACCTTTCGGCGTCGGCGCCGTCCTCAGCCATACCCTTCCTGACAGAAAAGAAGCACCCATCGCGTTCTTTTCGAGGACCCTAACCAAACCAGAGCGGAACTATAGCCAACTGGACAAAGAGGCTCTGGCTATAGTTGCCGCCATAAAACAGTTCCACGAATATCTCTACGGCCGACCTTTCACCATTATAACGGACCATAAGCCGTTGCTGGGCATCCTTGCAGGAAACCGGGCCACCCCGAACATTCTGTCTCCCCGAATGACAAGGTGGTCCGAGTTCCTGGCGGCCTACAACTACGAACTCATACACAGACCGGGTAAGACGATCTCGCATGCGGACGCATTGAGCCGCTCGCCGCTACTGGAATCCGACTCTGACCCAGCACCAACGACGACCACCCTCAGCATCGAGACTCTACCCAACCTACCCATAACCGCGTCAGACATTGCCCGGGAAACTAATAAAGACAGGCGTCTGGCGCGGGTTTTGCATTGGGTAGAAAAAGGGTGGCCGGAAAAAGACAACGACGAGTCCGTCAAGACGTTTCGGAACCGCCAAACCGAACTCTCGTTGCTAAAAGGGTGCATATTATGGGGTGACAGGGTGGTCATTCCGGACAGACTACAGGGGAAGGTTTTGGAAATGTTGCACGAGGGGCACCCTGGCATCGTAAGAACTAAAGCCCTGGCCAGAAGTTACGCTTGGTGGCCAGGGATGGACAAGCAGATAGAGGCCTGGGTAGCTAGGTGCCAGTGATGCCAGGAGACTAGGCCCAGCCCACCCACAGCACCCATCCTGGAGTGGGAAACCCCAAGGGGGCCCTGGTCCAGAATCCATTTAGACTTCGCCGGACCCACGAATGGACACACCTTCCTCATAACAGTTGACACTTACTCCAACTGGCTGGAGGTAAGCGACATGAAGACAACAACCACGGAGGCCGTGATCAAAGAACTTTGCAAACTCTTTGCAACGCACGGCCTCCCAGACGTCGTCGTCTCCGACAATGGGCCCCAGTTTACCTCCCTGGAGTTCGAGAAGTTCCTGGCGGAAAGGGGCATCCGCCACGCACTAACAGCACCGGCGCATCCGGCGGCGAACGGTAGGGCAGAACGGATGGTCCAATTTACCAAAAAAACCATCCGGAAAATGGACCACGGGGAGATCCAAGAGAAAATCAACAGACTTCTCTTTACACAACACATAACCCCGAATACCACAACCAACAAAAGCCCAGCCGAACTACTAATGGGTAGAAAGCTGAGGTCCCCACTCGACAGGTTACACCCTACGTATAACCCGGAGCGGTCCCCAGACTCAAGCACGAAATACCGAACGTTCGCACCCGGGGACCTCGTCTATGCAAAAAACCTGACGGGGGACCCCCTATGGATCCCAGCCGTCATCACCCAAACAACAGGCCCACGCTCGTACCGGCTACAAACGACAGACGGACGAGCGTGGAAACGACACATCGACCAACTTAGGTCTAGGACAGCAAACGAACCCACCTCCCAAAACGAAAACCAAGGGGGGAGGGAATACCCGGGTGACCGATTACAAGAAAAAATAAACCAGCAGTACTTACTGAGACGCAGCCATCGCGACCCCTCGCCGAATAAGAACAACCAAGCCAGCTCGACCGACCCGGAAAGACCAAGCGGGAGCGGCGAAACCCGTAGCTCAACCAACCCGGAAGGCCCAGGTGGGAGCCACGGAAAAAGAACCGGCCCGATCAACCAGCCGGTTCGCACAGAAACAGGAGCGACCAAAAACCCGACCGAACAGGCCGGGATTCCGCTTACGACTGAGTTGCGCAGGTCAAGTAGGACCAGACGGAGCCCCGCCTACCTACGTGACTACGCAACGTAAGGACTGAACCAAGAGGGGAGGGGTGTTCTGTCCTAATTTACATACTCGAAATCCCCGCGCTTTGATTGGCCAAAGCGCGGGGCTTTCTAATTGGTCAGGCGAACTGCGCCGATTGGCTCGTTAAGAATCTCCCGCGATTGGCTCGTTCAGAGCGCGGGAGATTCGAAGTGCTGCCATTGGCCGCGGCCGCCGCGGCGAAAGGAATAAAAGCCGCGGGCTTTTTTCCTTTCGCCGGTTCGGTTCCAATCTTTCAAATAAAGAGCATTACATGAAATCACCGACTCCTGGCGTCATTTTGCGGACACGACAGTTTCCTATGTTGCCTTTGATTGTTCTGATTAATGTATAGGGTACACTAGCATTAAAATGGACCTATTGGTCAGTTCTGATTGTAGTGACTGTTTGGCAGCCATTTTACAGAACAGGAAATAATGCATTTCTCAGTCCTATCTTGAAATGAAGACCACTAAACTTGGAACATCTACATGGCAAGCACAGATTCTGCTACATTAATTGATTTGAGGGATGAAGTTGGCCATGACTAAAGATACTGCAGTAATTACAATGAACTGCCACAACCTTTACAAACTATCATTGCCACTCTCAATATGTAATGGGCCTCACTCTATTGGCCTTTAGAAAGGCTATTAAGGTTTTTCCCTCAAGTATTATGAATGGGCTTTTTCTAAGACTTTCTTTAGTGCTTTCAATTCAGTCATTCTGAAGGGCAGATTCCAAAACAATACCCATGTGAACCAGATCTGATGGAATCCATTAAGGATGTTTTTCTAGATTGTGCTTCTTATTTCAATGTAAAACCATTATTCAAGCCATTTGAACTTGTTTTAAAGTGACAGAAATAATAAAGTCATCTATTTCACTATAAAATGGTGCTATTTAGCAAAATGGCTATGCCATGAGAAGGTCACCATCATTGGACAAAAGTATCACCTGCAGTGGCAATCTTATTTATTTATGTATTAAATTTATATGCTCCCCATTTCCCCAATAGGGTAGCTTTGGACAGCTTACAGAACACAAATGATAAATAGAAAGTAATAAAAAAGTTAAACTATCCACATCAAAAATTTAAAGCCATGCAGAAAACCAGTATCAAGGAGATGGACACGATGGGGATGAGGTCTTCTTACCCCATCAACCATCTCTGGTGGTGAGTACACTCCTTGGTCCAAAGCCCACTGGCAAAACCAAATTTTAATACCCTTCCAGAAGACCAAAAGTTTGGGTGCAATTCTCATTTCCAGTGACAGTGTTCCCTGAGGTCAGTGTCACAGTAGAAAAGGTTCTTCTCCTTCACCACACATGTCAGAATTCTTGTATGAAAAGTATTGAATGTTTTGTCATGTATCTGCTTTTATTTATTATTGGCTTTCTGGTCAATGACCAAATAGGTCTATGAACCCAAAAAGCTCTTATTTTGCCACTCCCACCTTAGCCAAGTTTCTGTATACAAAAATATAAAAACAAACTTTTAGAGATGGGAGAAAGAGATTGGACAATATGGCAATACTACTTGCAAACTGAAGGCAAAAAACTATTCTATCCATGGTGCAGAGTAACTACAAAGCAAACACTTATCTTAAAATGTCCATTTGTATTTTGTTGCCCTCTGTACTGAAACAATTTTGCCAACATTCTCAAATTACAGCACTTGGAGGTGGATTGTTCAATAATCTTTACTAGTTCTCTCTCTTGAAGAAAAATATAAGAGATTGAACAAATGTGTAGGGCTTAAGACATTGCTTGGAAAAAAATGGGCTGTTAAATCTTTCAACCTTTCCTGTTGAAAGAATGTTAATTCTTTGGACAGCATTTAATCATCTTAATGCAACACTAATATATAGATCGATGTGGGGAGGGGCAGAGTTTTCAAATGACTAGGCTCAAAGCATCCTACTTTGAAGACATTATGTGATGATCTAGTTCTCTGGAGAAGGCTCTGATGCTGGGGAAAGTGGAAGGAAAGAGAAGATAATGACCAGCAACAAGGGGGACAGATTCAATTACAGTGGCGATGAGTACAACATTGGAAGAGCTGAAGGACTAGGTTAGGAAAAGATCATCATGGACAATATCTGTTTGGTCACTACAAATCAATAACTGACTTGATGGCATGTAACCAATCAATCAATCAATCACTCAATAAGCATGGACTTTCACAGTATCAGCTTCTAGAGATTTGTGTTAGGTCAGAATGTATTTACAAGTGACCTAAGGACTAAACTCTTTTAACAAACCTCTAGCAAGCTAAGTCTACTGGCTGGACAAATCCATCATCAGCCACAACTTCCTTTCCCCTGAGGTTAAATAGCAAGGGAGAAACTTGCTGAAGACTTTTTGTTCTTTTGAATTTCCCTGGGAGCAGCTACTAGCTGTGCAAAGGAAAAAAAAAATGAAATGTATGCATGATCCACAAATTGTGTGGAGAAATCTTCCAGGACACAGGAAGGATCTACACAGGCTTCTAGGAGCAGTGAGTAATTAAGTAACAGTGGTGTTGTTTGGCTTGGTATTGTATGTGCTCAAGGCTGGTTTTCTTCAAAGCTAATCTTTCTTTGCAGCATAATCTTAGATGGGGCTACCTATTGTTCCTTTGTTCATGTTTCCTCTTTTGAAGTCTAATCCTTTTCTTTAAGCCTGACGTACATTGGGGTTCTTCTTTGCTCTTGTATGTCCTTAATAAATTCTAAATGCTGACAGTTTTGATGCCAATTTCTGTAGTGAGGAGCTGCAAACTGGTAATATCCCTTAGAAAGTCTCGTCTTCTTCAACTGAACACCAGATCCTGAGCTTAAGACCTTGTTCCTATAATCCTGGTTGAAGGGAAGAAAAGAACATGATAGCAGTTAGTACCAGTGAAGATACTAACTATTGCATCACTTCAGTAAGTTTGAACTGATGGTACATATAGAGTTAATGTGTGAGAGTAAACAATAAAAATATAGAATTCATAACTAAGAAGTCTGACTTGCTACATTGTACTGCTGAAAGGACAATATAGACAGCAAGAACATATAGGGCACATGACATAGTTTTATGAATTTCCTATTCCTCAATTGCTTGGATCTTTAAAGATCAAAGCCAATAATTCAATTAGCCTGGAGACACAAAGCAAATCAGATAGTATGTGTGAAGATGTTACAAAAAATCTTCAGGAGGAGGGCATGAACAGAGTTCTCACTCTGAACGAGTCAATACTTTTTTCTGATTTTGTAGTCCCCCACAAATTTAAAAAGGTATATATGTTTCAGTTTTGATTCTCTTAAAATCTTTTTAATCAGTATTGCCATTTTTATAATGACTGGTGCATTTAATATTGTTACTGGGGTGGTGGTGGTACATCTATGGAGAAGTTATGAATGGAAATACATATTCTGAACGACTTGAGAGTAAAACCAGTTGATGCAGTGTCTTACATTTATATGCTTTAGAACTGTGTATGCTTCAATTATTGTTCAGAAAAGGTGATTTAGAAAAAAGAGGAGCATAAGCATGATACTTTTGTAGATAGGCTGATGTAATTTTTTTCCAACTTCTGCATCATCAAAAGGCATCTTCCAAACCATTTCAAAACATGCTCACCCCTAAAAGATAGATATAGATACGTAGTTATTGATACAGAGACAGTTACAGATATTATAGATTTAGATATGTAGATATAGATAGATATAGATATAATCTTTTAGGGCTGAGCATGTTTTGAAAATGATTTTCCAAGTCCTTAGAATATATAGAAATGTGTACATTAAGAGTGAAGTAATCAACTACAAATATAAAATGCATACTTGCATAGATATTTATCCTCCAACTGACAATAATACTTCTGCATTACCTTATGAACAAATTTCTTTAAAAAATTGATTTAAAGTCACAAAAACCTGTGAATGTGTTTCTATGTCAAGGGTTTAAATTCACATCCGTGCAGCATGATGTAAATATTAAATCTGTATTTTTATTGCAGTGAATGAATCTTTCAGATTGTCTTGGATAATTGAATTATCTGGAGAAGCTGATTGGATGAAACCAATGAATTGAGGTATAATGGGTCAGATACAAGAGAAAGGGAAGTTATATGTAAAGGTAATACACATGTATATTGAGATGCAGGAGGGTAAGAATAAGAAAGAACATTTGACTAAGAATATAGGGAAGGGGAAAAGACAAAGGTCTTATTATAAGGGGGTACTTTATAGTGCAAATCTGGACAACTCCTGAATAGTCTTGCTGATGTTTTATTTTTCCAAAAGTCTGAAGGGAAAATAGGGATTGGGTGCCCTAGATGTGATCTTAACCATAGGAAAGAGCTGGATGAAGAGGTAAAAACAGTGGGAACTTTGGAATGAAATAGGCACTTCGTCTTGCAGTTCAAGACACCTACAAAAATTGGATCACCGTTATACACACACTAGATTTCAAAAGAACCAATTTCAGCAAGGCAAGAGAGCACTAAGTAGCATTCCATGGGTAGAAAAGTGAATGAGAAAAAAAAGAATTTGGGACCTTTTCAAAAATAAGACACCAGCAATAGAAGCTCACATCCTTCCAATGATGCAAAAATTAGAAGCAGCTTAGGAACAATTATGGATGCATGGAGAACTTCCGGCTGAGTTAAAAATAATCATAATTCCATAAATATATTTAGAAGAATGAAAATACAGATAGAATTTAGGTTCACAAGAAAAGCTGAAAGCAACAAACTGAGGTTTAGCTATGCCATAATAAAGGAAGAAAAGGGAATGAATGGGTTGACTGCTAGGTGATGATGATAAGATAGTAACAGGAGACAGGGAGAGGGACAGCTGCTCAATTCCTATTGTATATGTCGTTTGCTTACCAGGATCTATTTAGTAATAGAAACTTGAAGAAGTTCAGACTGTGTTGTAGGCCACACTATGTAGGACAGGGATGACAAATTGGTGGCCCGCGAGCTGAATGCATCACGTACAGGCCACACCCACCCTAGTTCCGCAAAGGGAAAAAACTTTGAGATATGTCCCATGACATCAACATGACACCGCGAGTGTCACCCATGATGTAGGATTAGAGATAGTTCTAAATGTTCATAAAAGTTCACCATTGTATAAGTGGTTATATCTCTCTCACACATGGCTCTCATGTGAAGTGGAGGAGGCAATGGTATGCTAGTAGAAAGGTACCAGGAAGAACGAGAAAGGTATCAATCTGAGATTGGCCAATGCTTATCGAAAGCTATAAAAGTGGATGGGAAATGTAGCATTTTGAAGCCATCATGCTGAATTAGGTTGTGTGCATGATGAGCGTCTGTGTTTACGCAAAGCTTTTAGTTCAGAAAGTGATCAATAAAAGTTCTAAACCTGAAGTTGTTTTATGTGTCCTGAGTCTTTTAATAAGTAAGAACAAATAACACTGGAAGTGCTATAAAACTCTTCTTTATGTGACACTGGGATTTAAATGAGAATTACAGTTTCAATCAAGAACTTTAAGCCTTTGTCGTTAGGAATGATATATTTAAAAGCCATAGAGGATGGGATCAATACTTTGTTCCTTAAATATGCTGGATTTTTCAGACATTTCATTTTCCAGTAAAAGAATTTATTCACAGCACCAACAAGTGGAAGCAACAAAACCAATTTCTACTTCTCTTCCTGGGTTCCCTAGAGCAAAGATGCTAATGGAGGAGCAATCCATTAGCTGTCATGCTAATGGAGAAAGCCCTGTTACCCTGCCATGCTTGTGATGCCTGACCTGCAATAATTGACACTACTCATTTTAAAATACGTTCCCCTGAATGCACTCAAGCAAATCCCTTGAAATGTGTAAGTAAGAAAGAAAGGGCTTATAGCTGTTGTTCCCCCTTACTGATAAAAACATCACTGATGAGATAATTTGTTTATTCTTCAATCCTCTAGATTTCCATAACTGCCCCTGTGCTTCCATCTATTAAAAACCCCAGAGAAAGAAAAATGAGCATTGTTCCGTTTAATGGATATCAAAAGGTCCCAGGAGAGGCATTTATATTATCTACAAATCATGAAGGTTAGGTCACCTACTCAGTGGCAAGCAGGTAGGATCGTAAGTCAAAACTCAGCATAGGAGACCAGAATTACCATGGTAGGCTAAGTGATTTACAAAAGAAAGGGATTTTTTAAAAAATAAAGTTCATCATACTATACAAGTCCAAGTTTTGAAAGATGCTTCAGAAGATTTTAGTTCTGAAGTTTACCTCAGAAAAGAAAGCAAAATAACATGTTATACTTTAAATTACTATAAACAGTTCTATATTTGTAGAAGAACATCACATATTCTTTCCCCCCAATAGTCTTTTTCAACATACTAAGAAATGGAGCATTGGAGGCAGTCCTGAATTTTAAAACAATTATTACCAATGGAAATTTTTATCTTCCTGATCTCAACAGTTTCTTTTCTGATTCCAATTTGGTCTCCTTCAACCAAGTCTACTGCTATCTTCCTTCTCAGCAAGCGCTCTTAAAATCCAAAAAGCCCTTAAAAACCCACCTAGTTATGAATAAACACCATAGATGCATTTTGTAACTTGAATCAAGAATCAAAGTTAAGAATAGTTATTGTACTCCTTTTCATAAAAGAATGACCATATGGATCTACAACTGCAGATATGGAGATAGATAGATATAGATATAGATATAGATATAGATGTAGATGTAGATGTAGATGTAGATGTAGATGTAGATGTAGATGTAGATGTAGATGTAGATGTAGATGTAGATGTAGATATAAATATATGTAGAGTTGTAATTGCAGGAATGTTCCAATCTCGGATGGCAAACCTCAGATAAAGAATGTTTCCAAGCAAATACACTTCAGGCAAACAAAGTCACTAATCTATGGATAAAGGAGGATTAGAGAGGGGAAGTAAACATATGTTAGACTTTAACTAGAGATAATTAATTGTATGGATTACTGTACTAAACGAAAGCTAAGCAGTAACCAAAGTTAAGCAATGATGGAGGATAACTAAAAATGTATATAAATGCAAGACTATACTCCAATAAATATCATCATAATTCAGCTGTTCATGATCAAACGACTGCCTTGTCATTACAACAAGTGGTGCCTGAACAGGGACCCTCTTACTTCGTCCGGCAAGGATTTGGTACACCTTCAACCCTTTGTGGTTTCTTCAACCTTTTGGTTTCTGTAAGTATGGGGTCTTCATTTTCTGAGGAACAAAGGAAGCATGTAGATGAATTAGGCTATTTGTTGAAGAAAAATAATACCGAGATACCACAGAGAAATCTCTTAAGGTTGGTCCAGGAGATTGCAGCTCAGTGCCTATGGTACCCAGAAAAGGGGTCTTTAAAATTAACTGATTGGGAACGTATTGGGAAAACATTGCATATTGAACCTCAAGCAAAAATAGAAGTTTTGCATGTGTGGCATTTATGTAGGCATGCAATTGAAAAATTTGGTCACAATGAACTTCCTCTTTTAACACCTCCACCTTCACGTTGTACTAATGCTGTCATTTGTCCCCCTTCTTCACCTGAATATGTGTCTTCAATTCCCTCAGCTCCTGCAGATATAGGGCAAAAGCCTCCTGACTCTATTGTTCAGTTTTCTTTTCAGAAAATGGTAAAGACTTGTAAAAGGAATGCCTCTGTCTCAGGAACAGAACTTGCAGAATTACTGTCTGTTTGTCCAGTACAATATCGTCCTGGTCAGGGGCCACAGCTTGGACTGTAAGTAGCAGAATGGGGGGGGGGTCTGCCTTATCAGATCTTAAGAGAGTTAAAAAAGGCAGCTACAGACTATGGGATTACTGGTAATTTTACAAGAGGACTTTCAGAAAGAATTAAAAAAAAAATGGTTTTACAATGATCCCTGAAGATTGGAAGAAAATATTTCACATGATTTTAACATCCATGCAATATGTGGTTTGGGAGAGTGAATATATGAGACATGCTCAAGCTGCTGCTTTAGGAGGAGGAGGAGCATACACAGTTGAGCAGCTGTTTAGTTCTGGACCATTTGGTACAATTCCTACTCAAGTTGTTCTTCCTCCAGCTACGTTAACTATTGTTTCTGGATGTGGCTTTCGTGCTTTTCTTAAGGTACCCCAAGCTGGAGAACCTAGAGCAAATTTTTCAAACATTCGACAGAATGCCAATGAGCCTTATGCTGACTTTGTTGAGCGTCTGTCCAAAGCAATTAGACAACAGTTTGATCATCAGGAAGCTGCTGGTGAACTTCTTTGCCAGTTAGCTATTGAAATGCTAATGCAGATTGTAAAAGAGCTTTACAGCTGTTAAAAGCTACTGCTCATTACACTCTGGCAGATATGCTGCGAGTCTGCCAGGATATTGGATCACAAACTTATAAAATGCATATGTTAGCAGCTGCTATTCAGAAAGGACAGCAACCAGTTGGTAACTGTTTTAAGTGTAAGAAGCCTGGCCACTTTCAGAAGGACTGTCGTTCTACACCTTCTGTCTCAGAATTGTCCTTCTAAGAAGTGCCCTATTTGCAAAAAGGGATTTCATTGGGCCAATCAATGTCGGTTTCAGTTGGGAAACTTGCCAATGGGTGTGGCACCCACCCAGAATTCAAAGCGTGCCTTTCCCATCACTCTGACTCCTCCAGCAGTCTCTCTCATTCCTCCCCAGCCACAGCCGGTAGCGCTGGGATCGATTTAATCACTCAAGAGGAAATTGAGTTTAAATTTCCCATGGAAGTTAAAATAGTTCCATCTCAATTTAAAGGTCCTCTTCCTTCAGGATTAGTTGGCTGAATTTTGCCTCATTCTTCTGCACACAAAAAGGGCTATTTTTTTGTGCCTGGGGTAATAGATTCAGATTACACTGGTATCCTCATGATTCAGATTTGGGTGAATCTTCTTCAAGTTCTTCCTTGCAATTCTTCTGTTGCTCAATTGCTTCTTCTTCCATATGAAATTCCATCTCCTGGTATATGTAATCATGGGGATGCAGGATTTGGATCAACTTCTTTATCTATAGGCTTACTTCATCAGCTGAACTCCTCTCATCCTTTATTAATGCTCTTTCTTAATAAACAACCATTTCAAGGGTTATTGGGTACTGGAGCTGATGTTACTGTCATCTCCTCTTTACAGTGGCCAAACACAACAGTTTCTTCATTGTGGGGAATAGGAGGTTCTACAGCTGCTTGGCAGAGTGTTCAAGAAATTTATGTTACAACATCTTCTGGTAAGTCTTTTTTCCTACAACCATACATTCTAGATATTTATACTAATATTTGGGGCCGTAATATCCTTTCTCTTCTTAATGTCCATTTGATTCTTGATGATGGCTCTTCCTCTTAAATGGCTCTGTTCTATGCTGGTTTGGGTGGAACAATGGCCATTATCAAGGGAAAAACTCGCTGCTTTACAACAATTGGTTCAAGAACAATTGGCTGCTTCTACTAGTCCTTGGAATACTCCTGTTTTTTTTTTTTTTTTAAATGGAATATTACTTTAGTGCACGGAATTCCTTATAACTCTCAGGGTCAAGCTATAGTTGAGTGAACTCATCGTACTTTTAAGGCATTGCTTCAGAAACAATTACAAACTGAGCCTGGCCCTTACCATCTGCGAAAGATTCAAAATTTCATTGCTGTAGCATTATATACTTAGAATTATTTAACCTTTTTAGGTTCTCTTGCAGACTCACCTGTTAATTTGTATTTTCAAACTGCTGAATCTTTAGCAAGGCCTTTGGTAAAATATCACCAAGCTCCAGATCCAACCTGGAAAGGCCCTACACCACTGATCACCTGGGGCCGCAGTTACGCTGCCATGGAAGATCCTTCTACTCGACAAGTAGTGTGGGTTCCAGTGCGCTATGTTCGTCCGTGTCATGGCATGGCATCAGGGCCTTCACAACCCAATTCCAGATTTCAATCTTCATCTGAACACATTGACGCGCCTTCCAAGGTCACCTTCCAAGGTCGACACACCCGCAACCCATTACTTGAGGCCAGGTTAAGTCTACTACATATCAAGCTCAACAACAACTGCAACAGGCCTCATTACCTCAGACTCCTGAAAATCTTGTTGCTGCTGTTTTTGCTATTATTACTGCTAACTCTGTTACCATTTTACTTTGTGTTTTCTTGTTTATGGTTAATGGTGTTTCTGCTCAAAATGACACTTCTGTGGTTTGTCTTAACCCTAATTTGTGGGTTTGTCATGCCCAATACATGTTTATGACCCATGGCACAAATATTGCTTTATACTATGAGCCCCCAATGGCATTTGGTCAAATTTCTTTTACCCCTAACTTGATCATATCTTCTACATTTATTGTCTCACAACTACAATCTATTTCATACTCCTGGCTATTTTCTACACCTCCTAAGCAATTGAATTCTGTCCATTGGCATTACTTGAAAGTTAGTCAATTTACAAGGGGTCTGTGTTTCTGTTGTCATGCTAAACACACTTGACTTCATAATTGGTCTGATTATGATGCTGCTCAGCACATATTAAAAAAGCTAGGGAATTATAGTTATTGTTCTGACTACTATTGATTGTCAGGTACCCTTAATTCTTCTTTGCATGGAATTAATATAGCTCCTGATATGTATCCTGACAATTTTCCTATTTTTAATGCCTCTGATCAATCTAATACAGGATCGATATGCGCTGGTTGACAGCTTAAGGATCCTAATATGTGGCTCTTTTTTGATAAATATGCTACTAATGTTCATCCTCAGAATTATCAAAGTGCAACTATAGGTTATTTTAGTCTACCTGTTCAAATAGGTATGCTCCCATCAACTCAACAGCGGCGTTCCTCTCTGGGGCCCACATGTTATGATGAAGTCATTATTGACACACAATTGTCTTCTGGTTCTACATTTGGCCATGCATTGGCAGGGGCCATTACAGGAGTCCTTACTCTAGGCTCTTATCCTGGCATAATTGCTCAAGAAAACAGATGATCTATTCTTGGTCTCACCTGCAGACTTGAAAAATCCATCAATGCTACCGCTGCTATTATTCGTGATTTGCAGCATGAAATTGAAGACTTAAATCAAGATGTCTTACAGCAGCGTTTTGCCATAGACTATCTTTTAGCCCATCGGGGAGGGTTCTGTACGTTAATTGGACACTGTGGATGTGCTGTGCATTTTCATTCTTTGAATAAAACTATTGAGGATGAGCTTGCCAATTTACAATCATACATTCAAAATAATATCCATGCTCATTACTCACCTTTTGAGTGGCTAACCAATTGTCTCCCTGATTGGTCTTGGTTCAGACAGTTTTTCTTTTCTTTTATGTTATAATTATTATTATTGTACTAATTGCAACCTGTTGTTTTATTCAATGTATTCCAAATTTATTTGCATTGTTTTGTCCCGCTTCCCCCTCTCTTAACCCTCTTCAATTGCGATACATTTATAAATCTTTGAATCCTCCATTTAAAATAAAAAACAAGGATATGTAGAGTTGTAATTGCAGGAAAGTTCCAATCTCTTGGCAAACCTCAGATAAAGAATGTTTCCAAGCAAATATAATTCAGGCAAACAAAGTCACTAATCTGTGGATAAAGGAGGATTAGAGAGGGGATGTAAACATATGTTAAACTTAAACTAGAGATAATTAATTGTATGGATTACTGTACTAAACAGTTAACCAAAGTTAAACAGTAACCCAAGATGGAAGATAACTAAAAATGTATACAAATGCAAGACTATACTCCAATAAAGATCATCATGATTCAGTTGTTCATGATCAAACAACTTGACTGCCTCATCATTACAACAGATAGATAGATAGATAGATAGATAGATAGATAGATAGATAGATAGACAGACAGACAGATAGATAGATATAGATGTATAGATGTATAGATATAGATCTATCTATCGATCAATCGATTGATTGATCGATAGATAGATATAGATATATATCTAAACATATATATCGATATATATATGTTTTCTTAAGTTTTTGTGGGTATTTATATGTATGGTTTTCAGCTTTGTTAGGGTATTTTCCCACGTCATTATAGTTGTGCTTTTAAAGTTGAAGCGACGTTTCAGCAGAATCTCATCTGCCATCATCAGGCTTGTTTATTGGGTTTGTCTGTGGGTCAGGCTTTTGCAGCCATTTCTGCTTTAAATTTGCTGCTAGCCTCGTGCTTTGTTAGAATGGTTTTTTTCTTCATCCTGATTGGTTGGGAGTCTTGGTCTGTGTTTATTGGTCTTGGAGTTTGATGTGTTCTGCTTGATTTGTGTTTCTAATATCTTCTGTCTGTTTTCTAGCATTTTTTTGTGTTGATTGGTTGGCAACATTGTGTTTCCTGTATTGGGGGCTTTTAGCATGGCTTGGCTTCAGGTGAATGGCTAGCTATCATTTATTAGGAAACTAGGTTTCATCCGGGTGGTTAGTTGGGGTGTGTTTGGGCTGGAGGTATCAGGAGGGTCTGTTTGTGCCCAGGTGTTTGCTTGGCTTGTGGTGTGGAGATTTTTTTGTTTGTGAGTGCAGGCTTCCAAATGATTGACAGTCTGGTGGAGTCATCTCTTCTATTCATGCTTTCAGGTCTTTTTTTGAATCTCTATGGCTTCTCTCATAATTCTGTAACTGGAGTTTTCTATAGTGGCTAGGGTTTTGGTGCCATTGAAGTCGATGCTATGACCTGTTGCTTTCATATGTTGGACTAGTGAGGAAGTGTGTTCCAGCTTTTTTACTGCATTTTTGTGTTCATCCAGGCAGGTACTTATTCTTCCATTGGTCTATCCAATGTATGTGGCAGGACATGATATGCAGGGGACTTCATATATGCCTTGGTTTCCCAGGTCAATTTTATATTTGGGTTTTTTAGGATGGCTGCTATTTTTCTATCTGTTTTGAAGGCAGTCTTGATGTGAGGCCTGTGTAGTATCTTACTGATTTTGTCTGTAGTACCTCTTATGTAGGGCAGGACAGCTGTTCCATAGGTCTGTTCATCTTCTAGGTCTCCATTATGTCTCAGTGTGATTTTGTGGATCAGGCCTGTGATTTTGCTTTTGATGAAGCCATTGGCTGTCAGTACTTTGGTCAGGGTGCATAGTTCAGTCTATTTGTGTCTTGTCTGCCAGGCGTTTGGTTCTGGCAATTAGTGTTTTGGCCATGAGTTTATCTGTGCTGGGTAGTGGTCGGATTGGGCATTGAGGTAGCGGTTGGTGTGTGTTTTCTTCTGGTATATGGTGTGTCCTAGTGTGCCATCTGTTTTTTGTAGATTAGTACATCTAGGAATGGTAGCTGTTTGTTTGTTTCCATTTCCATGGTGAATTTGATTTTGGGGTCTATTTCTATGTCTACGTCTATGTCTATGTCTATGTCTATGTCTATGTCTATGTCTATGTCTATGTCTATGTCTATGTCTATGTCTATGTCTATGTCTATCTATCTATCTATCTATCTTTCTATCTATCTATCTATCTATCTATCTATCTATCTATCTATCTATCTATCTATCTTTATCTATGGCATTCAGCTTTGTTCGGATATTTTCCCACGTCATTATAGTTGTGCTTTTAAAGTTGTTTGGTGTTTCTAATATCTTCTGGCTGTTTTGTAGCATTTTTTTTTTTTTTGTCTTGATTGGCTGGCAACATTGTGTTTCATGTATTGGGGGCTTTTAGTGCGGCTTGGCTTCAGGTGAATGGCTGGCTATCATTTATTAGGAAGCTAGGTTTCATCTGGGTGGCTGGGTGGGGTGTGTTTGGGCTGGAGGTATCAGGGGGGTATATATATTCATATGCGTACACACAGAGAAAGACAGATATACAGAGTGTTTATTTGTCTATTTACACAACAATAACTTTTGAACTCAATGGGAATGAATCCCTCCCCCAACTAAGTCTTGAAGCTTTCTTGATATGCAGTTCCTTTCTGTCACCCAGCAATCATGCAGGTTCTTTTCAAAATCCAGTGCCTTTTAAAATCCCAGGCCTATTCACACAATTCAATATTTTGCAAAAATCTAAGGAAGATGTTTTATTTCCCTTCCTCTTCGTTCTTTCTGATGCCTCTTTCTTCCTTGCTCTGACCAAGGACAGGTGAATTGTTGGTCAGTTCTTCCCATCTCTGTCTTCTCTCCAACTCTGAGATATTGAGCTGGCTTGTCATTCTTTTGGCCTTAATCATTGCTCCAGCCTCAGGAGTCTCTAACTTTGGCAATTTTAAGATTTATGGACTTCAACTCCCAGAATTCTTCCACCAGCAAATTCTGGGAGTTGAAGTCCACATGTCTTAAAGTTGCCAAGTTTGGACACCCTGCGTCCAGCTGATGCTCTTCTCCAATGAGATGTGCCTGCCAATCTCCCTCCTTGAACCACATTGCAGGCAAGCCTTGTTCATTCGCCTTTTGCCTTATCCTCACAATCATCTCCTGGCTGATTGGTCTCCTATCTGGAATGCTTTGTCTCTTATCAATTTTACTTTTTAAAGCTGCCTAACTTAAATAATCTTTCTGTCTTGGCTTAAATTTAACTCTGATTCCTTTTTATTTCTACTTTCTTTTCTTTTGTGTTTCCCCATTGTTCTCTCTGGACCAAACTGCTTTGCATCACATTCAGTTTCTCAATCTGCTTCTTGCCAATTCATCTAGAAGGCATGCTTTTGCACACCCAATTTCAAATATTTTCTGTCATTTCCAAACTGTGTGCTTTGTTTCTTCCTTTCACCTCTTCAGAATGACCTTCCTCTCATATTTTTTCTGATTTCCTCACAGATTCTCTTTTATCTGTTAAAGAATTCCTTATTTTTAGAGATCTTTATTTTTAGAGATCCAACTACCTTATTTCCTACGCTCCCATTTGCCTTTATATCCAATGTTGGGCACCTGGATTACTAGCATGAAAATTATTATCTTGATTCTTATGGCAAAGTCCTACCAGTTTATGTTAACTTCATGTGTTTCCCCAAGTGTAGTTCAATTCCCTGAATTTAGAGGTACAGTACCTGCCGGAGGTGGTATTCAGCAGGTTCTGACCAGTTCTGGAGAACCAGTAGTGGAAATTTTGAGTAGTTCAGAGAACCAACAAATTCTACCTCTGACTGGAGATTTTACAGTATCCTTCCCTTACCACGCCCACCAAGCCACACCCACAGAACTGGTGGTAAAAAAATTGGAATCCCACTACTGGTACCTGCCTCCTCAACCTCAAGGCACCCACATTGCTCCAAGATGTCATTAGCAAGTCTAAGCAAGCTAGTTTAAAGGTCATGCATGGGAATAGAAGAGGTTTCAGGGATTTCATGGGGGATCATGAGAGAGATAAGTTTGCAGAATCCTTATAAAATGTGGTGGTCTTATGAATCTTCAGCCATTTAAAAATGTTTATTCTCATACTATCATTCAAACACCTGAATGGATTGCTATATCCTTTTGCAATTTCAATGTCTGTTCCAGGATTCTGAGGCCAAATTCTATTCATAAATCATATTCCATAATTGCCCAATCCATAGACAGTTTCTCCAGAATCCTCCACAGGCCAGGATAATAAAAGGAACTAAAATTTCCATGAAAAGCTAAAATTTCCATGAAAAAGGAGATCAAAACAACAACAAAAATTAGGAAGTTTCACATAGGAAGTTCTTCTATTCAGATAAATGTGAATCCATTCAGATATATGTGAATGGAATCCACTCCCTTCCCCGCTTCCATGATAAGACTGGAAATCAAAAAGATGTCCACAATCAACTATAGTAGTCTTTGAGTTAAATCCATTTGTTTAGTGAATCTTTGAAGTTACCATGGCCCTGAAAAAAGTGGCTTATGTCAATTTTCACACTTATGACTGTTGCAGTGCCCCCATGGTCATGTGTTCAAAATGCAGATGCATGGCACTTGGTTCATATTTAATCACAGTTGCAGTGTGTTGGGAGTCATGTGATTGTGTTTTGTGACCTTCTGACCAAATCAATGGAGAAGCCAAATTCAACTAACAACACTGTTTCTAACTTAATTGCAGTGATTCACTTAACACTTAGCAAGAAAGGTCATAAAATGGGGCAAAACTCACTCAACAAGGGCCATGCTTAACAACATAAATTTGGGGTTCACTTGGGGTTGCAAGATGAGGACTACCTGTACTCTGCTAAACTTAATCCTTGAGCAAAACTATTTTTTTAATGTCAGACTTCAGTTTTTAAAAAGTGAGGGTCTCAGCAAATTTCAAAGATGATTACAGTAATGAAGGGTGTAAAATGGGGAAAATATTGCCATGATTATTTCAGTATATTATTTTGGATGTTTTCTTCTGTACCATATGGAGACTAGAAAGAATATGTACAGGTTTTTTCAGAGTTATTTGAGTTAAGTCTCTTTCATCTCTATTCATTTTTATTTAATTAGATTTTTAAATAACAGTGATAAAATTAAACATTGGAGCAGTGGTGTGTGTTCAGGCAGGAGAAGGCAAGATAGAAACGGACTGTGTACACTGTGAAAACTGACCCCTGTCCTTTTGTTTCCTTCTCATGCAGCAGATGTCAGTGTGGTGCAGGTGGAGGCAGCTGCATCAGAGAAGGTGGTGGAGAGACATGGCTATTTCTTCATGATTAAGTGCCGCGGAGCAACCCCACCACTACCACCACCACACAGAGGCCCTGATGCTTTCTGTACAAGAATCTCACTGCAGAGATAAAGAGGAATGTAATCTTTTAATCCTCTCAGAGGTCTTTCTTACTTCTCTTTCAATGGGCAATAGTGTGTGGAGGTAGAATACAATCCATGTTTTGCTCTCTGTTAGTACAAGAATATAAAAGACCTGGACTCATCATCCATGGTTTTCCATGTGACAAGAGAATACCCATAAATTCTAGAACTTTTCAGGTGAGTACTAATGCAGGAAAGGTAGGTGTGTGTGTGTGTGTGTGTGTGTGTGTGTGGAAATCCTCCTTCCACTTGCTCCAAATTGCTCCTGGATAGGCCTCACAGCCTATCCTTATAGACCACCTTTTCAGTACTAGAGCTATACACCAGGCCGAGAGTGGAAAATTCTTAACACGAATGAGACAACTAAGATGAATGAGAGATGCTTTCATTGGACAGCCAAACCTTCAGGTTGGTAGGGCATGAAGGGCTTTGTTATGAACTAATAAAAGCGCTTAAATAAAGTTTTAACAAAGCTCAAAGAAAAAGCAGGGTTCTAATCTTGCAGTTCTGATTGGCCGATAATAGCGATATCGGATTGGTCTGTTCTGGAGAATCTAATAGGCTGTTAACGAGCCACTCTCATTGGTTCAAGGGTTTAACACTTCCATGTTCTCATTGGCTAATAGGTCAGCAGCCTGCCCTATAAAAGGGCTGCTGCTGCCCTGGGTTTTTGCTCTGTTCAGAATGATTAATAAAGAGTTGAAGTTCACTGTTCACTGCCTCGTCTCCGTTCCTTGCACCCATGCGCAGAACTTAACACTGGTGACGAGGATGGGATGCGGAGACATCAGAGCTGACTGAACACTACAGAGCACCAAACAGAGCACATGGCTAAAGGCACATCGACAACGGAAACCATGTCCGGCGGCGCCATACCACCCGCTCCATTTGACCCGGCACAAGAAGACTGGGACTTGTACATAGACCGGTTCCAGATGTTTCTGGAGACCAACAACTTGAAGGATGCCACTACGGGAAAAAAGAGAGCAATGTTCCTGACCCATTGCGGGCCTGCCGTCTTTAAGATGGCCAAGGCACTAGCGAAACCGGCTGAGGTGAAGACCATGGACTGGGACGTCCTCGTGCCCCTTCTACAGGCCCACTATGCACCCGCCGTACTAACGCTTGTCCGAAGACTTGAATTTTACCAGAGGGACCAGCGGAAAGGAGAGAATGTTGCAGATTTCATCGTGGATCTCCGGAACCTGGGAGGCCTCTGTGGGTTTACAGACCTCGAAGAAGCTCTGAGAGACCGAATAATTCTGGGATTAGATGACCCCACGACACAGAGCAAGATCATGGCCAAGGGCGACATCGACCTTGCTGATGTCATCAAGGATGCTACTGCAGCAGAAGCAACCAGGAAGTTGGCCGCCCGAATGCGCCGCACTAACGCACCGCTCTGTCAACTCGCCAGCAATACCTCACCTTGCCTAGAGAGGCACACAACAGCGACCCACCACGAGGACCTCGAATTGCCATCAGAAAGTGATGAGGAGGAGGTCAACCGGCTCCGGTCTGAACGTGACCAATGCCATCAGCGGAATCAAAGACTACCACACCAATGCGTGGGTTGTGGGGCAAACCACCCGCGATCAGACTGCAAATTCCTCAACGTGCTCTGCCATTTCTGTGGGAAAAGAGGCCACATTGGGAAGGTCTGTAGAAGCAAGCAAGGATCCAGCCCACTTCAGAGGGGAAACAACTACCGCCAGACCACAGAGAATCGCCATGTGAGTCGGGAACATTTGAACCGCCAATGGAACAACCACTCCTTCAGAAATAAAACACCGGCCATTTTATTGAGAAGAGAAGAGGCACACCAAACCATTACAATTGGTCACGCCTCATCGATAGACACAAAGAAGATCCGAGTGAAGGTCACCATCGAAAACCAGCCTTGTGTGATGGAAGTCGATTCAGGATCGTCCCTCTCGATGGTTTCCTGGAAGACTCTTAAACAATTAATCCCTGCCGTCCGGCGTCAAGACCTCAGAGCCCAAAGAATCATACTCAAAGATTATCAGGGGAACCGAATTCCGGTCGTTGGATCCAGCCAAGTCCAAGTATCATTCAAAAATCATACTGCGTCATTACCACTGACCGTCGTCGACTGTGACCGGCCTAGCTTGTTAGGCCTTCAATAGTTCACCCCACTCGGGATCGAGGTAGCCGGCATTCACCAAACCAGAAGCGACAACTGGGAGGAGATCATCATCCAGGAAATCCAGGACGTTTTTGCAGACAAACTAGGTGAGTACAAGGGGACCCCAATATCATTTAACCTTAACCCTGAAGTAGCCCCCATCCGCCTTAAGCCTCATCGGGTAACTTTTGCCCTTAAACCAAAAATTGATGAGCAGCTCAATAAATTAATAGCCCAGGGTGTTTTAGAACCAACTAACCATGCTCATTGGGAAACCCCAATTATAACACTCATCAAACCAGATGGATCATTAAGGATTTGTGGGACTACCGGGCTACCCTTAATCACGCCCTTCAACAGAACGCTTACCCGGTGCCGGTGGTACAACACCTTCTCCATTCCCTGGGGGGTGGAAAAGTCTTCGCTAAACTGGATTTAGCACAGGCATACCAACAACTGCCTGTCGATAAAAAAACAGCAGAGGCACAGACGATCGTTACACACCGAGGCGCCTTTAAGTGCAACCGACTCCAATTCGGAGTGAGCGTAGCCCCAGGGATTTTTCAAAGTCTGATGGAGAGACTTTTGCAAGGGATCAAGGGGGTCGTACCGTACTTTGATGATGTTTTAATTGCTGTCCCAAATAGAGAAATACTGGAAAAGCATCTTAAAATGGTTCTCCAGAAATTTAAAGACTCTGGCCTTAAGGTTAAAAAAAATAAATGTCAACTGTGTACTGATAAAGTCAAGTTCCTGGGGTACCTAATCGATAAACAAGGCATTCACCCCACTAATAGTAAACTAAGGGCAATCAAAAATGCCCCAAGACCCAGAAATAGAATTGATCTCCAAGCTTTCCTGGGGCTCATTAACTTTTACAACATCTTCTTGCCCCAGAAAGCGACCGTAGCTGAGCCTCTACATAGACTTCTCGACAAAAAAGCAACCTGAGTCTGGGGACACCGTGAGGAGCACGCATTCCGACAAGTGAAAAACTTACTAATCTCCGATGCTGTTTTAATGCAGTATAACGAGACTCTGCCTTTAACAATTACATGTGACGCGTCACTATTTGGAGTAGGAGCCATTTTGAGTCATATGTTACCAAATGGTAGTGAGGCCCCTATTGCCTATTTTTCAAGGACCTTATCAAAGGCTGAACGTAGCTATAGCCAGATCGACAAGGAGGCTCTTGCTGTTGTATCTGCTGTGAAACGGTTTCATGAATACGTGTATGGACGAGTTTTTACTATTGTTACTGACCACAAACTTTTGCTAGGGATTATAGCGGGAGACAAGCCAACCCCCTATATATTGTCACCTAGAATGACTCGCTGGTCAGAGTTTTTAGCTGCGTACAACTATAAATTACAACACTGCCCGGGGAAAGCCATTCCCCACACTGATGCATTGAGCCATGCCCCACTTCCGGAAACCATCGACGACCCAGCTCCAACCCTTATGACACTCCAGATTGAAATGCTACATTCACCACCGCTAACAGCCAGAGACATTGCAATCAAAACAAAATGAGATCCTGTCTTGCCGCGAGTTCTTAGCTGGGTCGAACGAGGATGGCCAATTGAACAAACCTCTGACGATTTCACCCCTTTCAGAAACTGGCAAACAGAACTGTTTTCTCAAAAAGGCTGCATCCTATGGGGAGATAGAGTCGTCGTCCCAGAGCGGTTACAACGAACAGTATTGAAAACATTGCATGACGGTCACTCCGGCATCGTGCGTATGAAAGCGCTCGCATGAAGCTACGCGTGGTGGCCGGGCATCAACAAACAGATCGAAGCCTGGGTAAAGACTTGCTTAAAGTGCCAAGAAATCAGCAGTGCCCCACCTAGAGCAACTCCAACAGAATGGGAAACCCCCCGGGGGCCATGGTCCCGCATCCACATTGATTTTGCGGGATCTACTAAAGGACATACTTTCCTCCTAACAGTGGATGCCTATTCCAACTGGCTCGAGATCCATGAAATGAAGAATACTACAACGGATTCCATCATCCGAAAATTGAACAGGCTATTCGCAACGCACGGGCTGCCAGACGTTCTGGTCTCTGACAACGGACCTCAGTTCACCGCCCTGGTGTTTGAACAATACTTAGCGGATCGGGGCATCCACCACGCGCTAACTTCGCCAGTGCACCTTGCGGCTAATGGCAGGGCCAAGCGCATGGTACAATTTGTTAAAAAAACTCTCCACAAAATGGACTATGGGGACATTGATGAAAAAATAAACAGAATACTCTACTCCAACATATCACTCCGCACAGCATCCCCAACAAGACACCAGCTGAACTCTTGATGGGACGCAAGCTCCGTTCCCACCTCGACCGGCTTCACCCTTCCTATGAGCCAGAGAAACCCTGTGGATCCAGCAGAAAATGCCGCGAGTTCAAGGTAGGTGACTTAGTCTTCGCTAAAAACCTCTCCGGCGAACCATTATGGGTCGAAGCAACCGTAATTCAAACCACCGGGCCCAGATCATACCGTGTGCAAACCTGCGACAGAAAAATATGGAAACGCCATATAGATCAGCTTTGCTCTAGGCTACAACCCAGTTCCCGCAACTCCTGGGACTCCCAAACTGAGGGGGGGGGATGTCGAAGAAACCGAATTTGAGATGGTGGAAAGCAGAAGTGAAGGAAGTCAGCAAGCGGGCGTGATAAATGAAGAAGAATCAGAGAGGGGAGTGTCCTCGCCACAGAGGAATACCTCAACGGAGGCTAGCCCGCAAAGATCGGAGGACAACAACAATGACAGAATTAGCGGCACCGAGTTGTCTAGTGAGAATGCAGAACCGCCTGTACCAGAGATGTCCAAAAACGTCCCACCGAAGCCAGACTGCAGACGGGAACCGGTGGGACAGCGCAAATCTAATAGACAGCTAAAACTACCTACATATCTTAGGGATTACATCACCGCATCCCTCAAATGGAACCCGGAGGAAAGGGGTGTTATGAACTAATAAAAGCGCTTAAATAAAGTTTTAACAAAGCTTAAAGAAAAAGCAGGCTTCTAATCCTGCGCTTCTGATTGGCCGATAATAGCGATATCAGATTGGTCCTTTCTGGAGAATCTGATTGGCTGTTAACGAGCCACTCTCATTGGTTCAAGGGTTTAGCACTTCCATGTTCTCATTGGCTAATAGGTCAGCAGCCTGCCCTATAGAAGGGCTGCTGCTGCCCTGGGTTTTTGCTCTATTCAGAATGATTAATAAAAGTTGAAGTTCACTGTTCACTGCCTCGTCTCCGTTCCTTGCACCCATGCGCAGAATTTAACAGGCTTGTTATCTATTTTCTTTACATAAATCCAGTAACTCCAAAGGAGGTTTGGAGGACAATGCCCTTATAATTATTTTCAACCTTACGGTGATGCTTGCTTGGATGCTGATGCAGTGAACGCTTGATGGGTCACAGGAAGTTAGGCTATATGACTTTGCTTCTCTCTTCTGATATATGTAGTAGCAGGTATGAAGGTATATTTATCATTCTCTCACCAGTCATTGTAGAGAGTCCATTGAGGCCTAAAAGATGGAGAGATACTTCCATTATTAGGAAGACATTTCTATGTGCAGTAGAGTTTATAGACACCAAGAATTGACAGTCTAATTTGATTTGTAGCTCAGGACAACTTCATCCTAGTTTCATGATTATCTGCTGCAAAAGTTCTAATAAGGGTCTGGTGTCTGCTTTATAGGTATCTATGGCTTTGCTCATATGCTCCATCTGTTCATTTGGAAAATGCTACTGAATGAATCAGCCAAACTGATAATGTAGATTATCTGATAGACACTTGCCACAAAATATTCCAGCTATTTTTACAATTGAAGGAAAAGCAGTAAGGAGCCATGGGAGAAATTTGTGGCAATGGCCATCTGTAGTATCACCTTTTTAATGATGTAATGATTAAGTTTGGTTGAGCAACAGCAGGTGAAATACTAGTGGGGAAAACTAGTACCCATGAACTACTCAGCATTTTCACTCTTTCTCTCTCTCTCTCTTTCTTTTTTTTTTTTTTTTGAGGCCATTGAACAGAAAGGTACTGGATGGCTTGAATCAGCCAAGAGCTTCCTCCTTGTGAAGTGTCTCCATTGGGCAATGGATATCTTCATTATGTCCTTTCCATTCAGAGAGTTATTGAACTCACCATGGTGGAATATGCTGAGGTGATTTAGGAGAATTAAAGAAGGCCATTAATATTTGTCATCCTCACTTGAAGGGAATCACATGTAGAATTAACACATTTCCATAGAAATGGAAGGAAAAACTAACCACCACTGCCAGAAGGTTTAAGATCAGAAGATAAGCAATGGGAAGAAGGCTTCATTTTTGTCAGATAGTAGTCCTGGCAACAAATTCTAACCCAATGCCTTTCAGGAGCAGCCAACACATTATGCCACCACTTCTGAAAGAGGGATAGCTTCCCTGGTTTTTACATAAGCCACCGAACCAAAGAAGATGAACAGTGCAGAGTATGGGAGTTTTCAGGCTCTTATTCCTTAGCAGTATCACACCATCACACAATAACTTCTGCCCCTTTGGAATCCTAGCCCTGGAAGGAACATCAGAGGTCTTCTAGTCCAGCCCCCTGCTCCAAACAAGAGGCCTTATATCACCCTGGACACCCTGTTTTTGGAAACTTCCAGTGATGGAGGACCCACAACTCCAGGAGACAAGCTATTCCAAGCTATGACTGATAGTTTCCCACTGTCAGAAAATTTCTCCTTACTTCTAGGTTGCATCCCTCCTTAAAAAACTTCCACCCAATCAGAGGTATTCAGCAGGTTCTGACCGGTTCTGGAGAACTAGTAGCAGAAATTTTGAGTAGTTTGGAGAACTGGCAAATACCACCTCTGACTGGCCCCACCCCCATTTATTCTTTGCCTCCCAAGTCCCAGCTGATTGGGTGGATCTTCTTTTGTTGCCCTGCACAGGAGAACGGAGCTGGAAAGCAGATTAGTGGGGTTGGGAGGGAATGGCATTTTGCAGTAACCATGCCCTGCTACTCCCACCAAGCCACACCACACCAAAACCATCAAGCCATGCCCACAGAACCAGTAGTAAAAAAAATTGAACTCCACCACTGCACTCAATACTTATTGTCCTGCTCTCTGATGTTTTGGACAATAAGCCAATCCCCTCTTCTCTGTGACAGCTCCTTGAGTACTGAAAAACAGTTACCACATTTCCTCCATTCCTTCTCTTTAATAGCTTAGACATACCTAGATCCCTCAAGCTAAAAACTAATTCAAGCTAGCTCCTTACAAGCTCCTTCATACACTTTGGAAGTATATGCAGTATCACATTTCACCTAAGGATCAAGACTTGTATTGCAATAGCATGACTAGCCTGTTTGATACCTGCTGTTGGTACAAATCCACACTGCCTCCTTGCCCCAATGTGAGAATAGCTTACTGGTCCATGTGAGATGACAGGTCCATATTTCATCATCTACCCATAGCTTAGACAACCTCAGAATGATGGCATTCTGCTCAATAAGTTGTACTTTCCTTTTTATCCCACCTCCAGATACTGCGTATGGATAATGTAAGGTGTGTTTATACACTCAAAAGAGGATTTAAATGTAGGCAAATTTGTGGTTCCAATTGGTTTTCCCAATTCTCTGTAAGATGACTTTCTCTCATCTTGTCTCAGACCTGTTCTCTCATCTCCTTTCCTTCTATGACTATGAGGGAACCCAGAATCCCAGCTTCCTCAGCCATGATTCTTGTTTATATGTATCCTTTATCTACCATCCTGGTACCATACATTCTATTATACCAAAATAAAACAGCTAAAATAACTGCAGACATGTTGGTATATATCTAGTGGTTAAAACAGAAACAACAAATACAAACATTCCCCTCATGGACCAAAAATATCCTTCTGTGGGGGGCATTGTTGAATGAATATCTAATGTCTTATGCTGAATTGTTCGTTGTATTATACAACAGTCTGAATTAATATTGCCTATTCTTGTAAAACACATTTAAATTTGCTGATAAATCCTCAGAAATACAAAAAAAAAAAGGTGGTAAAATATTGCTCAGTCATGATCACAATAAGAAAATGTTGGAGATAATTATTTTGGTTCATCTCAGTCAGCCAGATGTTTTGATTGGGTTTGAAATAATAATAATAATAATAATAATAATAATAATAATAATAATAATAATAACAACAACAACAACAACAACAACAACAACAACAACAACAACAGTTACAATGGTTCATCACAGAGCCAATCAGATGTTTAAACTGGATTTGGCATTTTTATCCACCTATTGAATTTTTCCCAAGAATTTGGGATAAGTAGATGTTGTTGTTTGATGGTGTTAAAGGCTCATATTCCTAACAGCATTGTTGCAGGTTGTCAAGTAAAGTTGCCTTTTGTAATTGATTGATGGTGGTTTTATCTTTTTATTTATTTATATCTATCTTTTATTCTTTTCATAAATAATCCTAGGTGGTGAACATATTTAATGGCCCTTTTTCCTATCTTCCCGACCACAACTCTTGTGAGGTGAATTGGGCTGAGGGAAAATGACTGGCTCAAAGATATCCAGCTGGTTTTCATGCCAAGGTGACACTAGAACTCACGGTTGCCTGGTTTCTAGCCTGGTGCTTTAAGTACTAGATCAAAGTGGTGTGCTAGAAGATAAGTAATTATGTTTTTCTAACATTTTAATTCACAGATGTTATTAAAGTTTATACTGCATTTTGGTTTATGACCATAAATCTGAATTTGAATACATAGCAAAACAGATCTTGATCCTGATCCATATTTGCATATTTGAAGTGGTTTGAACTTAATAGTGCTGGGTCCAGATCTTGAAATAGGAAATTCAGGTGGAACTACATCACTCCACATCTTCCATTCAGATCAGTTCAGGGCTGATATGTCCAAAAGTATTACCTGCCTAGCTGCATAGTTCTTAGGAAGTGTCATCTAGGCATCTGCTTCCCTCCAGGGTGATACATATGATACACAATGCCACAGCATGCCCTCCATTAACTTGAAGCATTTATTCTGATGTTCTCTGGAAAGATACAGTACATCAGAAAATTAATGTAGAGAGACTATACCTGTTGCAAAGTTCTCTTTCTCCACTTAAAAGACTTCATAGGTCAAAGGCAAATAGCTTTAAATGCTCCCCAGTCAACCACAGTATTTAAAGTACTATACAATAAACCCTGTTGGGTGCCTTTTACACCCTCCTGAGTGCTTTTCTTAAATTGATCTACTATTGACTTCCCCTGATTTTTTTTTTCCTTTTTCTTTTTGGTATACATGTGTTATTGTTGTCAGGAACAGCAAAGTACATCTTACATTAATGGTGATTAGTGGTTAAAACCATACTTTCCAGTAAAGGAAAAAAGAAAACCAGGCATAGTGGTTTGTTCTTGGAAATATTAATAAATACAATTCTGGAAGTTCACCTGGTGCAGCTGTAAGATTTTGCCTTTAAAAAAAGCAAAGCATGATGGAAAGAGTATATACAATAAGAAATTAGTCCTGTCAAGTATTAATTTGTCACAGATTGAGTGAATTCTTTTAACATTATTCAAAGTCTTTGAAAATTTATAATAAGCCATAAACAGTTCTCCATAGCTAATAAACTGCATAAACTGTTCTCTGCAGAGGTTGTCAGGTGAATGGGAAGGGCGCCATTTTTGTACTTTTATTTTTGGCACCACAACTTCCCATTCAAGAGTAAGACAGGCAGTTATGAAAAGCACTGAGATTCTTAGGCATCTCTCTGATTTTAGGACCAAAGCAATTTCACATGTTTGGTGTTGATCATTGACTGAATAAATAAATAGATTCAGATTCACATATCAATTTACACAAATCAGACAACTTCTAGCCTTTGCTCCATTATTGAGGCAGGAATGTTGAATTTTAGTTTGTGAGAAGCAACTTTTCAATGAAGTACACTTTTTCCTGACCAATACTTCTTTAAGGAATTGGCAACAATTCATACAACAAAGTTTCATCTTTTTTTCAGTCAGTAAGTGCTTTATGGTTATGTAGTGCCCTGTCTTGGAACATGATGAGTTGTTATTGATAGAAGGGAGAGACTTCAAAATTCTCCTTTCAGGCATTTAAAAAATGAATTTCTAAAATTGGAGATAGGGATAGGAGTCCCCACCTTAAATTTGCCCATTATGGTCACTTTGGATCCCTGTTTTGACTGGCAAGGGAGTTAAATACACACGGAACTGAACATTACCAGCATTCAGTTTAATTGGTTGCTTTTAAAATAACATATACAACCCCCCACGTAGTCCCATAAGATGCTTGCTGTATTGCATTGTTTTAATATTGCATTACTTTTCAATTCCTGAGTCAGCTTTCTGTCGTGATGTGCATTGGCATTTTTAACAGCAGTCATGAGTCAAGATGCAGTTTTGTTGTTACAGGCATGGAGCAATGAATGTTCCATGTTATTTTTCTTGTTGCATTTATATAAGGAGTAATTTACATGGAGAACATTACTGTATCTGTCATGTTCCATCCAGATGCACTGATGCAGAACCACTTGGAGACAGGCTGAGCAGTAGTATTGATGCCCATGGCTGAAAAGAGTCAAATACCATGAAACACTAATGGTGTTAATGACAGAACTCCTCAGTTACATCAGTGGAAAGGGAGCATTTAAAAGGGCAACTCATTTAAAAATAAGTATGTCTGTGTGGAGGAGGGAGGCTGTTTCTGTTCTCTAAATGGAGAGGAGTGATTACTGCTTCTCTTCCTAAACTGCTGCAAAGCCAAAGAAAGTTCATCAATAGTTTACAAATATCATTATAAAGTCATTCTAGCCTACTCTTTGCTCACATATAAGAAACTTATCCCACATATCGTGTGAGAGATTCCTCAGCAGAGAGAACACTGGTTTTGGGAGAACCTCTTAGCAAAGATCCCAGAGTCCTGAGTAATGACTCTGTCCTTTCATGTAGCTCTCCCATTTGTTAGACTCCCCAGACTAAGACTCAACAATAAATCTTAGTCCAGGACTTTGCATGGCTTCACTTGATTGCTAGGTTCAGACTCTCATCCAGGGCAGCTAGTTAAGACATAACACAGGAGTTTTGAGTCTAAAGCTACAAAGCCAAGGTGTCCTGAAGGTCAGAGTAGCCACTGTTATCCAAAAAAGACTTAATGACTTTTAGAAGCACAGCACCACAAATACCCATAACAGTTTGTGGTTGAAGTTGGGTTCTACGGATCACTTAGGTTGGTTGCTGCTATACCACCTTCTCTATTGCACAGTGAACATCCCTGCAAGAATTGTTCAAATCCATCACTATATTAACAGTGGTGTCTTCAAGTCTTTTAGGAGCTGAGGTGGGGCACTGGTTAGAATGCAGCATTGCAGGCTGGCTCTGCCCACTTCCAGGAGTTCGATCCTGACAGGGCTGAAGGTTGACTTAGCCTTCCATCCTTCTGAGGTCAATAAAATGAAGACCCAGGTTATTGGAGGCAATATGTTGACATTGTAAACTGTTCAGAGAGTGCTATAAGCACTGTGGGGTGGTTTATAAGTCTAAGTGCTAGGGCTATTATATTTCTTGGTGGCTTTAATTTGCTCTGGTATGGTGTTAAGTTTGGAGTGATTTAGGAGTTTGTGACTGGATTTATGGCCATCATGATAACTAGGTCACTGAAGGGCTGAAGGGTCACTCATTAAACCTGGTTTTTGTTTTCAAGCAGTTGCAATAATACTGTGTAATAAATCCTTTGTCGTGGTCAGTACACTCTTTCATTGCTTTTTGGCTTGCTAGTGTTATTTCATCACTCATGTGTAAGGAGTAGAGATATATTAGATCAGCCTGCACCAAGAAACTAATAGAACCTGATGATTTTCCAAAGAAGCTTGGGGTTTTTTCTTAGGAACTAATTGCAGTTTGTTCCTAACAGGAACTAATTGCAGATTGACTGAGTCTGAGAGGGTAGTTTTTGAAGACTTGGGGTCAGATTGGTCCTTTGCGACTTGTCTCTGTTACTCAAAACTGAGGACTCTCTGGTTTTCTAAGGTGCTTCAAGAAATTATAAAAAAGGAGAGAAGTCTGGAGTTACAGAAATCTGAAGATTGAATTTGACCAAATACATATAGAAATAGATATAGGGGATCATGTTGTGTTAAGAACAACAATCACTTTTGGACTTTTTCCAAAAAACTAAAATGTAAGAAATGTAATTTTTATTTTGGGATTTCATGATTAGAATTATATGACATTATAGAAATAATGTAGACTATTGTGAACTTTAGAATAGGATTTAACAGTTCTTCTAGTACCTTGGATGTCTCAGTAACTAAAAAATGCTGCTAGTCCAAACAATGTTGTTAAACAGATTACATCTGATAAATGATATTTGTCTCCTAGCACAGCATATGTTAAAAATTCATCCTCATTATCTATCAAATTGATCCAAAGTCAATATCCCTGCTTTCATCCAATTTTTCCATATCACCACCTTTTCCTCAAATTTTAATGTAGGTTTTATTATTTATACATGAGTGTATAACTAAGCAGGTGTTTTTGAGCAAAGCATCAAATGAATTAAAATACAGTCAGATAAAAGCACAAGAAAATAAACCCCAAGGTATTTGGTAGAATTACATACCATCTGGATAGAAGTAACTGAGCCAGTAGGCATTGCCAGTGTTAAACCCAAAGCTTTCTCACATAATCAAACAAAAGTTGGAAACCCTCCTGCATATTCCTATGCACCTGTCTGCAAACAAAAATAGAGCACCCTCTTCAGCAGATCAGCTGAAGCTGGCAGTGAATAGGAGTATTCATAATTCAGAGTTCCACAGTTAATAGAGAGGACACTGCCGAAGTAGTGCAAAACTGCCTCAACCACCTTGTCTGGAGAAGGGCATGGGCAATGTTGTTGAGGTACATTATTCAGTCCTCCTTCTCAGGACCAATGCTGGTAAAATCTTGAATCTGGGTAATGAAAATGCTTTTTGGGTGTGTTGATATAAATATTACAAAATAATAGGGTAAAGATACAGGTCTACCACAGAAGCAGGAATTAGAATAATCTGATCTAATCCCTCTACAGGTTCAAGTAAACACATTCATTGTTTATCTTCTGGGATGATGTTCTTGGGCCCTGACATCATAAGAAAATTGGAGTGAAATAGCACAGTAATTTAGATATGAAGATGTCTTTTTTTTCTAAGAGAAAGTAAATTTACGGCTAGGATTAATTGGGCCCAAAACTATGTCAAGTAAGACAACAGAAATGCATGAACACCTCTATATAAGTCAAAACAAGGTTTAAATTGAAAACACTAAAGACACAGCAAGGACATGTAGCATAATTCAGTAGAATTTAAATTGTGTTGTTTTATGTGCTTCCCGTCATGGTGCACAGCTGATATTTATGAAGCACAAGACACAGTATCTTGGCCCTGAATAACTGAACTGCAACTAGGACAGAATTGTTGCCCTGGCAAATCAGATTATGATATTAGAAGCCCTCTTGTGTTCAAGCAGTGGTTTTATTTTTTTATTTTTAATTACCTTCTAAGCAAAGTATGATTGAAAGAAAGTTTCTAGATATTTAAAGTAATTTACTTGTTTCAGGTGAATATTATTTTCCAGTTAAAAAGGCAGTTAGTATCTTTCTTTGTGAATGGAACCACCAGGTTTTAGAATAATGTATAATATGTCTCTTTTTTTCCTTTACTATACTGATAAAGAATGGTACTTGCTGATCCCACTGGTTAACTTATCCTCTGTCATGAACAGAATGACTTCATGAAGAGAAATGTATATGGGTTTATTGGCCAGCATCAGAAGTTAAAAATGAAGGGAGGAAGAAAGAAAGAAAGAAAGAAAGAAAGAAAGAAAGAAAGAAAGAAAGAAAGAAAGAAAGAAAGAGGAGTACATGGACTCCAGAAGTTGCCTACCAGAAACATTTAGTGTCTTGGTAGCCTTCCGGTGAATCAAATTTTCAAACCTGCTTCTCCTATGCCAAAAATCCAGAAAATACTCTATCTTAAATTTATCACCACCACCAAGAATGATGGAACTGGTGGGAATGAAGGATATAAATGGTAAGGAACCACTTGAATCAGGGGAGTTCTTGAGCCATGGTGGTGCAGTGGTTAGAATGCAGTACTTCAGGCTAACTCACTACTCGGTCCAGGAGTTCGATTCTGAGTGGTTCAAGATTGACTCAGCCTTCCATCTTTCCGAGGTCAATAAGATGAAGACCCAGACTGTTGGGGGCAATATACTGACTCTGTAAACTGCTTAGATAGAGCTATAAAGCACTATGAAGCAGTCTATTCCTATTGTTGTCCAGAAGATTGATTTTTGTTATAACAATAGCTGAAACTTGGCATCAAGCATCTCAGACAGTTGACTGGAAAGTAGAAACTTAATAGGATACCACACAGGAACTCCAAAAGCAATCCAGATGCTTTTCTGTTAATGATGGTCAGCAGAGCACTCTGTAAGCAAACTTAGCCCCAGACAAAAAATGTAGCTTCAGGTAAAAGATCTAGCCAGTTCTGCATTTATCATGACAATAAATGTATTCTCTAAGTATCTACATTTGACAATGGATAAGGAGCAGAAGACAGCTGAAGACCATTCATACTGCTGTGGAGAAGAATTCTGTTCTAAGCTTCTGGAACCCATATTTAATGTGGAGATATAATTCCCCAAGCTTACATTGATTTCCCAGAGACTGGGTTGTGAAATGACCAAGAATTCAGAGCTACCATGGCTTGTCTCAGACTATGGGATATCCCAGATGATCTTGGTTTACTCTGGAGCTATCCAAGACTGGAGATAAACATGCCTGCCTTGACCTCATGTCAGTGAATGGCTCAAATAATTTTCTCTATTGAAGAACAGAAGACAAAAACTGATAAACCTCTGATAAAACCCTACAGGAGATTTTTTCTCAACAAGAACAAAGCTCCTTTTGTTTCTGGATTGCTCCCCAGAATTCAGAAAGTTCATTTCTGATGTTTCCAATGCAGTTTGTGAATAGAGCAAACTATTTCTGTGTAGCACTAAGTAAAAGTTGTCCGCATATAGGGAATGCCTTTTTTAGAAGATCTATTGATGTTGAAAGATTGCTCTGTTTTTCTGAACTGTTGTGCAATCTAATTCTAAAGAGTTTATACATCTGAAGTATTCTTTGGGAAAACTGGACTGGCGCTTGATGATTCTTTGATTCTATAGAAGAAAGAAACCTATCATTCAATCAGAAATGCTTCCAGAGAGGCCAGTCAGTGCTATCTGTTATTAAATCATCAAAAAGTAAAGCAGGGTTTTTCTTTGATACTGTTTGCAAATTGAAAGTCTAACAACTTTACCACTCAACTGCCTGATGATTAGTAGGCAGTAATTTAAACTATACACATTATGCTAAGTATCCTTATATTAATTCAGTTTGAGTGAGTTTTTATAAAATCCTTTGTTCTGCTCAATAAAGTTAATTATATGTTCTATGTTTCATAACTGAAAGTCTTGATTTTTTTAACATAATAGAAGCTTCAATTGCACTTTCCCTATAAAGCTTGATCTGTAACAAAAAGCAAGCCATATAAGGAAGTAAAGCTGTAGTACAACATAAGCATAAAATAAGGAACTGGAAGTCTTATTTGTTTCATGTATTTTATTCTCTGACTCAGAAAAGAGAAATTCAATAGCCAACATCCTGCATCTGATTAGCAGGGAATGTTACAATATGCTCATGTTTAATTGCTTAAATGAAATTTAATTGGATAGTAATAGAAATCTCCAACAGGCCAGGGTTATCCAATCTCTTTTACAGTTGTTCTAATGTGAGTAGGGTACGATAATTACTCTCACAGTTCAAACAACTTACTATGAGTAATAGTGTTAATTTTCTTTTGATACTGCATTGGAATATATACTTTGAATAAATATTGTATCTTTTATAACACATCAAGTAAATTAAAAAAAACCCGGATTTTTTAAAATGTTACTTTAAAATGGTGCATGGAGTTAACCCACACTAAATATTTGTAACCAAAGTGATACTTTTCTTCAATCTATGAAATTTAGCCCCACAACTTCATTCAACAAGATGAATTTCAGTGCCTCTCAGGAATGTCTTATAGTATCGTGTAGTATATTCACAGCATCTTGCAGATATTATAACTAGCAGAATTCCTCTGGTAGGTTCTGAATTCTGAAAAGAACTGAAATAGGTTTTTTTGTGTCTAGATTGTGTACCACATTATATGTATTTTCCTTGAACACTATCGAGATAACCTCCCTTGTTTTGTTTTTTTTCCTAGAGAAAGCAACAAGGAATAAGATCCATACAGTGACAAGCATGTTACAGAAATATCATTCTTTCTATCTCTTCCACCAGTGAAGCTAAAGAACAATGCTATTTTGCCCATTGATCAGAGGTAGTTGCTTTCAGAGCAATGTGCTATCTTGACAATAGCGTGTGGTTGCATAAATGATTGAAAGAGACTTTATTTGGCAAATAGTTGTGTGTGTACAAGGCATAAGAGTTAGGTAATGATATTACTGAATGGGCACGGGTGGGATTTTCAACATTTGGGGAACTTTAGAGATGAAAGGAAGAATTTGTAAGATACATGCGTTAAGTTTACAAAAAATTGTAATGCAGGTGTTTTATTAGTTAAAACAAGTAAGGAGAGAGGGAGAGAGAGGGGGAGGGAGAGAGAGAGAGAGACAGATAGACAGACAGAGACAGAAATGCAACTGAAAATTGATAATTTACTGATACATTTCAGTAGTGGAAACTTGGAGGATTTCAGGGGTTGCAAAATGGTCCTGATCTGAATACTGATGCCACCTAATTATAAGGTTTACTCAGCTGCAAAATTGATCTAAGGTTCATTGGTTTCTCAGGACCAATCGCTGTGATTCACATTTATAATAACACTGTCTCCATGTTACCTCTGTCATAGCTTCCTTTTCATTATTTATCTTATGCCTTTATTTTCCTGTAGAGATTGTTTTATTTTTTTATACACATTTTATATCTCAGTAAAGCACAGGTAGTCCTAGTGACTCTTACAACAGCACTGGAAAAAAAATGACATGACTGTCTTTTACATTTATGATAGTTGCAGCATTCCCATGTTCATGTGATCAAAATTCAGATGCTTGGCAACTGACTCATATTTAGCTGAAGTGTCCTGGAGTCATGCAATCACCTTTTGAGACCTTCTAACAAGCAAAGTTAATTGGGAAGACAGATTCACTTAACAACTGCAATGATTAACTTAACAAGTGTGGCAAGAAAGAATGTAAAATGGGGAAAATTCACTTAATGTTTCATTTAGCAATTTGGAGTCCATAAGACAAGGACTACTTGTAGCTGATCAATTCAACGGTTAGGGTTTTATATTATTGTGCTGGTCAGTCATGGAATCCATAGCTCAGGTGAAATTGTTGTCTAAATCTTATGAGATGTGAATGCTCAACCTTCTTTTAGATTTCTTAGTAATTCCTATTAAATAGTAAATGATACAAAAGTATTCAAAAGAAGGTATTCTTTTAGAGTTCTCTCTCTGTCCTTGGTGTACTTGCATGCTTTAACCAAGTTAAAAAAACACATTCAGCACATCATTGAGGATTCTTTCCAATCCCTTAATAGCAGCACTATTTTGCATCAGATTAATCTGTGGGTGATTTAATGTGTTTCTGTCCATTTTTCATGTCGTGGCTGTGTTTTTTGTGTAGATGCTTCACTTGAACTTCCACAACCAGGAAAGAAAATGGAAGGAGGCCTACAATGGAGAAGCTGGCAACTTTCTGAGCCACTCCCCAGTTCCATAGTTATATATGAGGGGATTTTCTTTCTTTCTTTTTCTTCTCCACAGGCACTGCCCACCTTCCAGCCCATGTTTATGTCCCATGTTTCTTTGGATGGCTTGCCCTGTTTTCTTGGTAAAATTGAAGAATTGTTTATTATTGCCTTCTCCCATGCAGTATGAAATGATGCCTTTGCCATTATCACTAAGTGGATGGATTTCAGAGGTTTGTTTTGTTTCACAGAACTTGAACTATGGTATTAAAGTAGAAGTGAATATAAGAGAGGGGGTGATATAAAAATACCCCCTTTTTAAATAGGGCTGGGAACTGAAACATTCTAAGATGGGGCATGATGCCTTCTTTCTCCATTTTCCTTTCTTCAACTTTTATTACAACCTTTTCTAACTTCCCTCCTAAAAAAGACAAAAACTATAACACACAGTCATGACAATACACTACAATGTTTCTACTCTCACAAGATTCTTTTGCCACATTATACTTAGTCCTTTCCTCTTGCTTATCAGTCAGAATAAAAGTAAACCTGCATAGGTTTTGGTGTCTTCATGCCAATCTCTATTGCCTTTGTTCTGACTTGTAACCCAGAGGTTGCTGTTTTCATTTCCCATAATAGGAAGGCTGCTTTCCCTGGCCTTTTCAACATCATCAACTGGCAGAAAAACTGGATTTAGCCATCTGGCAACAGCATCCTACCCCTCTTTTATCTTGAGGACCAGTTGTCCAGGCTGACAAATATGGCAAACGAAACAGGAAAGAAGACTATGCACCAATCTGATCTCCAAGATAATCCCTAGCCAGAGACATGAATAAGTGAGGGGTCCTTGGTTGTGTCCTCACAAACATTTTTTTACCCCAAACTAGGTAACATTATAGTGCTGGGAAGTAATCAGGTTTTCTTTCAATTTATATTCCATGATGAGGGTAGTCTTAGAACAGGGGTGTCAATCTTGCATTGTCCCAGTGGCGTCATGTGACATATCATGACTCCCCCCCCTTTGGTTAACTGGGTGTGGCCCAGTGCTGGTATTCAGCTGATTCTCACCGTTTCGGGTGAATGAGTAACAAGGATTTGGTGTAGGTCGCTGAACCGGTAGCAACTTCTGTCTGGCCATGCCCCCGACCTGGTCTCCCGGTCGCCGCTCACTTGCTTGCCCTATCCGCCCAATGTTCGTTCAACCCGCCTGCCTGACACTAGCCACCCAGTCACTCCTTAAGGTTTTTTCCCCACTCCTGACAATCAGCTGTTTCTACAATCAGCTGTGCTGGGATTCCCCTCATTTACTTACTGCTTTGCCCAGGAGGCTTCCCTGAGAACCAGGAAGGCCAAAAAAAAAAACCCTCCATTTTTTGTCTTCCTGGGCCTCAGGGAGGCCCCAAAACAAAGCATGGGAGGGGCTGCTGCGCTCCCCTCTCAGGCTCAGTTTTCTACCTTGCTGACCCTAGGAAAGCCTTCTGGGAGCAAAAATAACCCCCCCCCCAGGAGGCTTCCCTAATGCACAGAAGGCCCCAAAATGGAGGGAGGGGTGCTGCAAAAAGCAAAAAAAAAAGCCATGATCACTTAGTCACATGGCCACACCCCCTAGCCACACTCCTAGCCATTCCTCCTAGCCACGCCCACAGAACCAGTAGTAAAAAGTTTTGAATCCCACCACTGGCACGGCCATGGCCAGTGTGTGACACATCTGGCCCATGGGGCATGAATTTGACACCCTTATCTTAGGGGTTCTTTGATTGGGCTGTTTGTTGTTAGTTTAGTAATATACCTCAATCAAGAAACTGCCAATTAAACAAGCTAATTGTAAAATAGGCCACTTAAAGAAATAACCAGACTATTCCCATCAACACGGACAGGGTCTCCAGAATATAAAATGAAAGCAAACCTCACTCCCTGCCAGCACTGATAATGTTACCTAGTTTGGGTAATGAAATGTCTCCAAAAAACTACAAAACTCAAAGAGCACCAAAGATCTCTTATTTCAACCCTGAGCTACAACTATTCTCCTTTATGGATAAGTCCTATACAACTGTTTAAGGCATTGTGGAAAGAAGAACTTGTATGAGCTATGGTCTTTTTTTTTCTCTGCAGCTTTGTGAGAGAACTTCCCATCTCTCAGCTGTTGTTCTTTTAGAAGAGTATTAAACCTATGATTGTCCTGTAAAGTGATAAGCCCATGTTTCAGAAGCAGCCAAAATAGGTAAAAGGCACGGGATATTTTTTTCTTGTCGAAAGTGTTAAATACAACCAACAGCTGATCTCACTTGACAAACACATTAAATATAACAACACCCAATTGTGAAATGTTGTTCTCTTTATTTGACAAACACAGATGAAAAGTGCCCTTACTACATTGCTGGAATAGGACACTAGCTCTGTGGTGCAGTTAACAATGCATCTTGCAATACAAAATGCTAGCCCATTTAACAATGTATTTCAAAATAAACCTCCCTAGTTCTAGGCATGCTCACAGAATCACTCTCTATAGAGAATGGGTTTATACTTTGATAGATGAAGCTGCACGCTGCAAATCAGAAGTTACTTGTGCTGGTTGCTTCTTTAATGAGATGTATCACACAGCTGGATAAATTATCTGCTATCCAAAGTGACTTATCATGCCAAAAGATGCAGCATATATTGTTATGGGCTTTTCTTTTACACTTTTTTTTTTACCCTACCGTATACTGATGAATTATTTGCAATGTTTTCTTTTTTTCATGGCTGCTAGAATAATCAAGTTATGTCTCTTGAACATCAGTCTATCATTTTCATTGACTTCCTCCATTCTAAAAGATTCAGGAGGGAAGGAAAAACCACACTGTTTAATTTCACAAGGCATTATTGTATTTCCTTGGCAGCCTGTGCTTCCTTTCTCACAGCTTTTTGCATATAGGAGAGATATTTAAGTTTTCCAGTTGAGACCAAGCTAATGAAGTCTTTTCCTGTTATTTATTTCTTTTATTGCACACCAATAAAACAAAATTGTATTTTGCCCTAGACCCTTGGCCCTCATGTGGCTTAATCTTTTCTTGTTTTTTTCCAAATGCTTCATGTAGGCCTACCTTGTACCTGGCACCAAAAATAGTTAATTTGGAATAATCATTCTGTACTTTAAGAAGCTAGCCAAAGTATCCTTGTCCTTGTCTCACAGAATAGTTAGTCCTTATTTAGTAACCCTAATTGATTCCAATGACTTGGTCATGAAGAGAAAGGGTCACTAACTGAGCATGTGACTGAGACAGAAAAAGAGAAATTGTAAAGATCACTGGTTACTGCTGTCTCATTCAGATAAAGTTCCCTCTACATCAGGGGTATCAAACTGGCAGCCCGTGGGCTGGATGCATCTCCTTGCAGGACAGAGAGATTATCTAAGTAAACTACCTCTTCTGAGCTGCTTTTCTTTTCAGCACAGTACTTACCTAAAAAGAGCAAAAAATAAATTAATAATGTCAGCTCCACCTTAATTAATTGATTAGAAACTCTAGTAGCCAGTTCTACTATCTGAGACTCACCAGACCTTAATCAGTTTCACAATGAAAGCTTTTGTTAACATAATTGCATGCATTGGTTGGAAAATATTTTCTTATATTTCCTGATAATTTCTACTTATTACAATCCTCTTGTTATCTGACGCCTTAACAATTAGATTAAACTAGGTCTTTGTACTTTTTGGCAGTTGGGAGTTAACTGATGATTAAATGTCATAATAGTTGCTAGGAATCTTTGGCCAGTTTTAGATTCAATTCCCTGACTGAACTCCATCTTAAAATTGTTTATTTTAACCCAACTTCAGCAACTGGCACAATAAAACTACAGCTAAAGACTTTCATCCAAATGCAGAGGCTTTGCATCTTAAATAAATAACAACAAATTCATATTTGGTGACTTCAACCTGTGATATAATAGCTTTCATGAAGTCCAGCATTTCATCAGTATTTTTTTTTTAATCTGGGACTTCAACCTGTGATATAATAGCTTTCATGAAGTCCAACATTTCATCAGTATTTTTTTTTTAATCTGGGACTTCAACCTGTGATATAATAGCTTTCATGAAGTCCAACATTTCATCAGTATTTTTTTTTTAATCTGGGATAACAAATCCTGCAAAGATCTGATGCTAAATTTCTTCCTAGTGAAATTAAATTACATTTCAAATGGTTTAATTTCCTGGTGCTGAATCTACAAAGTAGACCTCTGTCTCTCATGCATACAGTATATCTCTGCAGGAAAGTTTTTGAAGAGATGCATTCACCTTGTAAATGCTATGCAAAAGCTCTAATAAATGGCACAAGGAACATACCAAGGTCAGCCATGTCCCTTTGATATTAAAACTTTTCAGAATACAGAGTAAGGATGAATCAAATTTAGTCATAATGTATTTTACAGTGACAATCTAATAGTATTTCTTGATTGCATAATAATTTTAATTTTCAACTCTTTTTCAGGATTATGCAGCCTCACTTTAACCCTATTCTTTCTCTGAGGTAAATATTCTAAAAAAAACAAACAAACCTATGTATACTTGCTCCATTAATACAAGTATACAAAGGGCTATTGGCTTATTAACTTATGTCACAACTGTCTACATCGTGATACTTTTTAATGAAATTTGCTGTTTTTCAACCATGTACCTTTCCATAAGCAAATAGTTTTGAATCACGAATGAAGGCAAATATATGTGTCCCAGGATAATGATGCCAAATTGAATTTGTGTCTGTCACTGGGACCAGAGATTTACTCTTCCAAGCTTTTGGATTCATGCTGGAGCCCATCTTCAGGGAATTTGTCTACTGGAATACATGCTTTGGGCTGTTCCATGAGTCATGTTTATGTGGTCCCTTCCTATTGGCTGATTTATGTGTTGATTGCTGATGATTGGCAATACTACACTACCTACTCTGTTTCAGTTTTGAACTACAAGGGCTGAAAGGGATATCTCTACTCATGCCAAAAGATTAAGGAAATTTCTACTCATGCCAAAAGTCTAAGCCTCATCAACAAAGACTCTGAAAAAATCTCAGGATTACCAGTCCAGTTCTATGCTTAATTTGACTATTCCCTTACATTTTTGTAAATAATTTGATTCCTTCTTTTGTTCAGCTTCTTAAAGATAATTCTTTACAATTCAGAGCTCTGGGCTGTGTATCTAGTCTAATGGAAAAGACCTCTTTTTGAGGGATCAAGAAATGATTTGAATCTCAAAAGTTACTCTGGGTAGTAAACCATCTTAAAATAAATTGAAAACCATTTTAATCACAAATACAAAACTTGAAATACACAATAACCATATCATAATCAATAGTCTGCTAAGCAAAAAATAAATCATAATGTATGTGGATTTCCTATATGTGACAATATTCATCATTTTTTGCCATTTTACTGAGGAAATTATATAACATAAATAAGTTAAAGTCATATCTTAGAGATAAGCTTCATTAATCAGTATATAAACATGCTTTTCTTATAGTTAAGTTTTATAGAGAGGTATTGTTTGCTAGAAATGCATTTTAGGGAAAGAAATATAAATAATATATCTGCCAGTGATGGGATTCAATTTTTTTTACTATTGGTTCTGTGGGTGTGGCTTGATGGGCATGGCATTGCTTGGTGGACATGGCTTGGTGGGCATGGCAGGGGAAGGATACTGCAAAATCTCCATTCCCTTCTGACTCCTGGGGAGAAGATTATGCAAAATCCCCATTCCCTCCTCACCTCACTAACCTGCTTTCCCAGCTCTGTTCTCCTGTGCAGGGCAACAAAAGAAGGCCCAACTGATCAACTAGGATTTGGGAGACAGAGAATAGATGGGGGCAGGCCAGTCGGAGGCAGTATTCCGAACTACTCAAAATTTCCATTACTGGTTCTCCAGAACTGGTTAGAACCTGCTGAAGCCACTTCTGATATCTGCAACAAGGTATCTCTGTTGCTACTGTTAATTTTTTAAAAATGGTAACGGTCCCCCTTCCCCAACCAAATTTGAATTTGACCTGTGTGTGTGTGTGTGTGTGTGTACTCTCTCTCTCTCTTTTTCTAACTCCAAGCATCTTCTGAAGGCCTGAAGCATTAAAGCACATAGAAGATAGGCCACAATTAAAATGTTAAAAAAACTGCTGTATTACGAGTGTGCATAATATATATTAAGTGTGTGCATAATATATATTCAAAATGATAAAATAATTGCTAAATTATGTAAATTTTTATGCTAGACCAAGAAGCAAGTAGATTTTTATTTAATTGCCACCTTTTGCTGATTCAAGTATGTTAATCAGAGGGAGTTCTAATAGTTCCATGCAGCTTCACTAATATATTCAAGTAAAATGAGCACAATTATTAAATGTCTAAATATTGATTTAAAGTGCTCAGAGTATTAATGAAGTTGTGCTCTCTGTTGCAAATGGGTTAAACTGGTTTGGATAACTCCAGCTTTTGGATTTGTGCCTGACTGTAAACACTAATAGAATTGGAAAATATTGGTTGGAAAAGATTCATAGCTGTGAAAGGGGCATGATTCCTATAAAAATTTCCTCTGGCTGCAGGATCCTGTTTAAAAAAATATATAAAGCAGCATGAACCTGGTGAGCCATTTTTTTTCCAATTTGTTTCTTGAAAATACCTGCTTGTTACCTACAGAAATCTGAATGCATTTTTACTAATACTGCTTGCATTACTACTAAAGATTCAGAGAGTCTCTTCATTCTGAAGCTTGGGAGGCCATTTTTTATTGCTGTTTTTCAAGTTCTAGAATTCCAGAATGCTTCCATTTTAAAAATAATCCTGGGCCACAATTAGGGTAACAGAGACCAGCATTTTGTCTTCAGCATCTCAGCACTCCAGTTACAAAAACTATTTTGGAGGAAGGGGGCAGGGTTAGGATTTTGAAACACCAAGTACAATGTTGAAGTCTTCTGATCTAGATAGCCTTGAATGAATGGTAGATTTCCTATTTATTTCCTCAAAGTTTCCTTAAACAGTGTGGTAACTACCACCTCAGTTTTAAAAAGATAAACACAGATTTCAGCTCTTTCAAAGTGGAGTAGATACATGTGGAGATTTCTATCACAAAATGTTGTTTTATACTCTCATACAATAAACTAACAGCTTCATGAAAATACCCTAAACACTGTACAGAGACATATTCAGAGAAAAACTAGCTTGTGTTAAGAGAACAATCTATTATGCATTGGAATGACGTTTCAAGTATTCATATCATATTTTTGAGAGGGGGGGGGATAATAATGCTGTCTTACCTGTAGTTTCTTGCTGCACATTGATGATATGTCTTTTTTAACTGGCACATACCACATTCATAGCATCATCATCAGCAAAATCTGTACAATTGAACAGCACAGAATTCCCTTCCCTTCCTAATCTTTCTCTCCGAAATCTAGACAAACCACAATCAATATATCTGGAAGAGCTCTTGAAACCTTGAACACCCCTAGACCAAGGAGGCAAAATATATGTGTGCTAGAATCTCAAAGAATCCTCTTCTCAATTAGATGGATATCATTGCATCGATTTCATTTTTTTTTTTTTTTTTTGCTGGTGATGGTGGTGGAGGTGATGTCCATTTGTCACAGAGAAGAAACAGGGCATATGCTGTTGGCTCTGTTGAAAAGTCAGCACAGATTTGCTCCACTTTTTTTGGTAAATGTGTTTCTTTATCTTTCATTCTGGAGAGGAATTAGACCTCTCAGTTGGTTTTGAGAAGACTGGAATTGCCTTCAGTTTCTTCTCTCTCAGAATTTACAGTGTTCTTGTAACTATAGTGTTGAAATAATATTTCAGTATTTGCTCTACAGTAAGCTCAGATGCAGCTTTCTACAAGAAAAGTAGACTGGTAATCTCCTCAACAAAATTTGATCTCTTCTCAAGCTGCTTTTGAAAGGCAACTATCCTCTTCCTTGTATTATATTGTATGGTATTGCTCAGTTTTCCATATGCACCAGTTTGCATTTCAAAATGGTAGCTTTGCTTGGTTCCTCTGCTATCTAAGCCTATTTTCTATTTGTGTAATAATGACCTAGTTAATAGTATGTCTATGGGTAGGGATTATCTGAATTTGTGTTGATTTTATGGATAAAATGCTAAAAATACATATTTTGAAAGATTTTTCAATCTGACAGACACAGCCCTTAATATGTTCTCGATCATCAAGTCCTTCACAGAAAATACTTGCAGTTATGGGGACATGTTTGTGTAATTGCATTGTTAACCTTCCAGATTAAAGCTTTTGGAGCCCATTAATCAAAAATATATATACAAGTATGTCAGAATACAGAAAGCAACAGTTCTGTCCTCTTGGCAATTAATTATGATGATGAACACCCCTTCCCTTCCTCAAACCCCGTTCTGCCTGGCACAGCTCTTCCACTGTGAAGTTATAATGCAATTCTAATTAAAGGTGACCTGATAAGTTGGATTCTTAGCCTTCCTAGTCAGGACCAAGAGACTGTTAATCAGAAAGTGCTTGCTTTCCTCTCACATGCCTGGTCCCCCTCCCCCCTCCTACTCTCTCTCTCTTTCTCTCTCTCTCTTTTTTATTTTGTGTTAATTTCAAATCCTCTTCCTGCATCAGTGAGCAGATGAAATCTCCAGCCAGCTTTCATCTTTCAGAAAAATGAATAGTGCAGAAAGAACATTATCAAATGAGCTGTTGAAGAAGTCAGTGAATATGTCATTGAGTGTGACTGTTTCCAGAATGAATTTAGATTTATCTCTGTTATCTCCTTTCTCCCAACCCACTCACCATACTCTGTCCACATGTCAAACAGGCTGGGTCATAATGAATCATGAGGGACAGCTACTTGTGGTTAGATGGCAGGTCCAATTGTGATACAGCTTGTTCGGAAATTAAGTTAGCATTATAAATTGTCTCATTTGACCAGAGATTTAAACACCTAGATACTTTTATGCATGCCATTTCTTAAACTATTCAATTTCCATTAAGCGGCTCTTGCTTTGCAGTATTCCACATGCACAGTTGTTTTATCACATTAGTTGTTGCACAAAACAATGGTGAGAACAGGAAAGCCAATTTGGTTTCTTCATATTTTGGAGAACGGATATATCATAACATAAAAGGAGGTGAGACTATCCCACTTTTAAATCTTGAACTATTTCTCAAGGAAGCAGCCGCAATTTTTATGCAACCTGCCGCTTATGAAAAAAGGAAGGGAAATGTGTAGAAAAGAGGAAGGGACCTTACAGACTGCTGGTACTTCAAATTGGTTTTGCCTATTCTGATCAGCAGACATTATTTCCAGTCTTGCCTGGAGAAAGAATGGAATTGAGGGTCTTCCATTTGGTCTTTAATCTTCAGAAGGATTTGCAACAAAAATGTACGTAAGGATTTGTGGACTCTTGCTTGATGCTACTTTAGTCCAGAAGGAATAATTACAAATCCGTTTCCCATTGTCCACCCTTGATCCAACATGAGAAATGAATCCTTTGGGGGGGGGGGCTGTTTGCAGAAATGTTTAATTTTGCAGTTACAAGTATGTAAATATTTGTAACTTTAGCAAATATATATTCTAATTGGCTCAACATAACTTTGTTTCCATTAAACGTACAGACGACCTAGGCTGCCACCACAGGGATATGTGAATTACTTAACCCCATCCCCCATGATGACATGATTAGAGAGGAACAAGGAGTTCAATCTGCTGGAAAGTTATAACTTCAAGAGACTATAAGATGTTGCCATTTGTTTTCCATTAATCTCCCTTTCTAGGATTGAATAAGAAAACAAATCCAGTGAAAGGTGTCTAGATAATAACTGAATGGAAAAGAGTGAATAAAGGAGCATCTTTCTTAATTTATTATTAAGATGTGATTGCAGCATTTGGTTGACTCTAGGCTAGACCTATCTGGGTTGCAATAACCACTAGATGCAGCTGAGATATGGTCTTAGACAGACTTTATTTGGATTTTATTTGCTTGATTAATATTTGAATAGGAGACCTCCAGAGAATGCCAGAATTGTTTTTCAAATGGTAAATCCAAATAATCTCCATCTTCTCCCCCTCCCCTCTCCCTCCTTCTCCTCCTCTCCTTCTCCTCCTTCCCTCCTCCCCTCCTAGAAAAAGACAGTGTAACTCAATGCTATAATGCTGGAAAGAAAAATGAACGTTGATGAAGTCAAAGAAATTGGCCTCATCTTGAAAGAAACTGTCCCCCCACTTTATAAAAATATCTAAAGCTAATAGTGGCAAATCATTGGTTCATCATATTCTAGATCCTACCTTAATATTTTTGCTCAATACTGGTATATTTCATCAGGGTCACATGATTTACAATTAGAAAACATGACATAAGAGATTGAAGAAAACTTGGAACAAGTTCAGCTTAATAATTAATTTACAATGCTGTGACATCAATCCACCCCTGACATTTATCATTCATTTTAAATGTGTTTCCCTTTGTGAGCATAATCAGCTCAGGATTGTTTACATTAGCTTTTGAAAAAACATATACAATTTGCTGTACACGTATATAATGCCACCTCAAATTTTAAGAAGTGGTTAACAATCCAAAGTGAAACATCTCAACAAGATAGTATTGGAAAAATGTATAATCCTTTGTGCAGTTTTAGCATTTGGACAGCTTCATAACCATAGAAGTACCATACTGGGCTGTAAACATCCACATGACCATTAGATGGCAGCAAAGAAATAAGTAAAGTGATAGCTGTTGCTGTGATTCCATGACTTTTCACCTTTTCTAGTTATTGCAAGAATTTTGGCAGACTAAATATGGTTTACCTGTGTTCACATACAGATAGTTCTTTAGATTGAAATTTAATGGGATTTTTAAAGAGTAAGACTATTTTTTAAAGCAATAGATGGATTACTGAAATAATGCAGTAAGACTATTTTTTAAATAGTAAGACTATTACTTATAGTAATAGTAAGACTATTACTTATAGTAATAGTAAGACTATTACTATTATTAATAGTAAGACTTTAAACAGTAAGACTATTTTTTAAAGCAATAGATGGATTACTGAAATAATGCAGTAATACAAATACTAAAACAACTATATTCTCAACCAGAAGATATTTTGAAATCTTTAAAAGCAACTCCATTCAAAGCATATTCAAATCTGATTATGCCATGTAACAGAGGCAAGATTTTGTTTTCTTCTGTGCAGATTTTTAACATTTGCCCTTGGTTTTATTTATATTCAGAATTGTTTCCTGTAAGGGAAAGCCTTGTGTTAATGTGTTCAGCATTCCTTTGACCAACCAACAACCCAAAGTAATTTTTGCAATATGTTAAGTGCAGGTGAGTGCAGAAAATGTGGGCGAAGAATTTAGAACTGGTCCTTAGTTGACTAATATTATAAAAGGGTAAAAGCGAGAATGAGAAAGATAAATCAGTGGTGTAGATTTCTGGCCGTAATTATGCTCATGTAAATCTCAGATAATGCCAATTACTTCTATGGAGATCCTTCAGATTTACCCCACTGGAACAGAAAATGAAAAATCTGGCTCATTGTCTTCACAAAAATGCACCCAGTCAATGTCAGTTTATTACAGAGAGAAAGGGAATGTGAAAGAAAACAAGGATTTCGTTAGCAATGTATTCTGGAGTATAAAAGATAAGAAGGAATATCTAATTAACACACCACTATAATTGCTTGCAGATATTCTTTTTTATTTAAAGATGAAATAGCTAAGAGTTCTCATCAAAACTGGGGTCACAGCCTACATATTAAATGAAAGAAATTGATTGGGCTTTATTACACCCTGACTACTGCAAATGTGCCTCAATCACTGATTGCTATAAATTTATTCTTATAAACTACTAATTGCCCAAGTCATAATGGTAACAATGGTATAATGAAATTATCTTGATCAAGCTGATGCACAAATTTTGCTTGACAACATGAGCAGTGTGAGAAAAAAGGAAAGAAGACATGCATACAAATACATAATCTTTCATTAAAATTAAAACCAATGTTAAAACAACTGTTCCCTGAAGCATACAAAGTTCTCTATTAGAAGGCTTTTCTTTTTTAAAAAAAATTTAAGAAGACAGGCATTTACATTTATAATAAAATAATCTTGCATATTTTATTTTTCTTGAAAATTAATGGCTTACTTAATCACATTTGATCAAAGGAAATAAGTTGATGTAGCCATGTGTTTCTGATTGCATTAGGCCTGATCTGAAGTGGCATGATGGATAGCCCATAGTCTCTCTGTCCCTCTGTATAACATCCCCATTATTTGATGTGCATGGATACTGTGGAATAACACTAGCCCTCAAAACTGTAGTTCCTATGTCAGAAGACATTATTCTTTCTTCTAGAGATCAAGGGCAAAGGCTAAGTATCTTATACAGCAAGCTTTGTAAATATTACTTTCAGTTAGCAGTGCATATAGTGCTCAATTTTATTTTTCCTTCTTGGTTCAAATGAATTGATTTGCATCAAAAAAAAACTGGGGAACATCCCAATAATCACCAGTTCTGTATACAGGTAGCCCTCATTTAGTCTTGGATAACAACTTTTTGAAAATAGAACTGTAATTTAAAAAGTCACCTGTTTACACAATAAAAACCTTCAGTGTGAAACTGATTAGAATCTGGTCAGTTTCTGGAAGCAGCTGCCAGCTGGAAGGAGGGATCTAATCAACTAATTAAAGTCATAAAATTTGGATGATTAACTTCTGTTTTTTAGGGCCATGCTGTGATGTGGAGAAAAGCAGCACAGAAAGAGATTGCTTGTTTAATGTATCTCCTGACTCCATGAAGGGGAAAAAGGGAGAAAAAGCAGGTCAGGCATAGGGCACTGTACAAGACAATTTTATCTGAATGATACTGCAGTGACTTTGCATTCTCCCTCTATCTCTCCCTCTCTCCCTCCCTCTCCCTCTCTTCCTCTCCCTCACGTAGTTTTCTTGGCAGCTATATTTCTTAGTGACCAATTTGTTGGAATCAATTGCAGTCACTAAACAAGAGTCACCTGGATATGGAATTGCACACTTGAATGTAACTCTGCAGTAATCATAGATAATTGCAATAATCAATATTTCTCTGCCTTTCATTCTGCTACTGCTTCCCTCTTGTTTACTGATAAGTTTTCTATATTGCCCCCCTGGTTTTCACTCTCTTGGGCCTAAGAGGTAGGCAAGGGCAAACCATTTCCCAAAAACTTTGCCAAGAAAACTGCAGAGATTAGTTCAGACAGTTCCCAGAAATCAAGAAGGCAGAGACAGAGAGAGAGAAAAGAAAAAGAAGTTAAAGTGTGTCCTAAAATTTACTTTTGATCATTACTTCTGATAACATTACCTAGTTTGTTAGTGAAAAGTCTACAAGACAACCTCAAAGCTCTCTTACCAAGTACCTTACAATTGGTGCTCTCTCACTTGGTGTTCTCTCACCAAGTACCTTACAATTTATATTTGGCCCAAGCTGAAATTGAAGGTATAGTAAAAATATTTCAAAATATTTTTCCCTTTAATTCCTTAAATTGTTTATAAAGTTCAAATAAAAAAAAGTTCAAATGGAATATTGTACTACACATGGATTGCATTAGAAGGTACTGATGAATGTAGGATATATATTTGCAGTTTTAAAATAAGTGAATAATTTTATTATCGGGGATAGAATATGTGTGCCTTTTACTCCATCTCTGAGGGGAAAAAATATTTTGGTACGATGCACTAGTTTTTTTTGAAATGCTTATGCTTTTTTATTAATTGAAGAAAAATATTTTTAGACACTGATTTTTATAAGAAAATTTATAGGGAAACAAAGCCATACTATAATATAGGGATTCCTACAAATCCTTTGTTTTTATTCGCCAAATTTTGTAAGGTAATATCTAGTCCAATATTTTTAAATATGTGTAGAAAACCTGTACATCAATTTTTATTCTCTTTCCCCAGTGTATGAAACTTTCATACATACAGTAACTTTCCTTAGAACAATATAGTACTTGTTAATAAAATTTCCCCAGATTTTCTTAACACAGTTGTTAAGATGATATTCTGCATTATATATTTTTGTCACACTGCTTTTTCAAACCATTTTCCAATATTATTTTTTCTTTTCAAAACCTTTTTAGGTACAACTGTCAGAAGGCTGTGTACTGTATGTAGGCTCTTGTCTCAGAAAAAAGGAACATTTATTGCTGCTGCCACGGAGTTGTTTTGGAAACTTGGAAATTCAGGATGATTTTTTTCTGCAAAGTGTGGAAACTACATGAGCACAGTTGCCATATTCTCCTGCATTACAACTGAATTCCAGAAATCCATAAATGGGTTGTTTCAGAGGATGCTGTCCTAATATTAATCCATTTGAGCTTCTGTGAAGTCCCTGCTTTCAAAAGAAGCCACTTTTATTACTATTCCTATCTAATTCCTTGTTGGCCATAAAGTGACAATCCTAACTTACTTTAACCTCTCTAAATGTATGTTCTTAAATGTTAATGCTGAGAAAGTCATCATGATGACTAGTGCTTAGGTTTAATATATAATCGCTTTTGACAGCTGCTTCTATAAGAAGAGTAAGTGTTGACTGCATTAATGTCAGCTCCTGTCATATGCTAGTTACCAAATCTGTGAAGTGATGATGACACAGGAACCAAACTAGAGTGACAACAGGAGCCAAAGCAGTGATTTGAAAGAAGAAAGAGTGGACACTTTCATGCATTTTTCATGCATTCCAAAATTGTTCATTCTGTTCAACATGAGTCCTGCATTGTGTTGAGAAGCTCTGGCAGCAGCTACTGGCAACTGAAATCGTCAGAAACAACTCAGACTTTCTCAACGTCAAACTATTCAGATTGTTTTAATGATGGAGCAGTACTACATTTGGATAGTGCTGAGCATGGTAGTTGGGTCAGAACTTGACTCAAAAGAACAATGGTCTTTTCTTGGGACATAAGAACTGAAAATATAAGAGAAGGCAGCTGGATAAGTTCCAAAGATCACCCATTCCATTCTCCCAGTACCACAATAACAAACTAGATATCGGTGGGAAACTCGTCTGAATTTCCCATTTGTTTTCCAAGAGGCATTGGGAAGAGGTATTTCCAGGCAAATTACCACTAGAGTATCATCATTAAATGCACACATTGATAGTAATCAGTACACCTTGTGGAATCCAATTATACAATTCAATTGGACACTATGAAGTAGAGTCTCTTTTTATATATGCTGTTGCATGATTCTAGAGACATGAAAATGTTTCTTCTGGCTCTTTTTTTCTGAATTTATCTTTCATTGTAGCAGATTGTCCTTTCCATAGTTTTTTTTTTCCAAACACACACACACACATTTTGAGAGGGACATGGTAAATCAAAATGTACTCAGTATTCTATGTGTGCTTATAAAACAGACAGTGATTATGATATCGGCAGTTTATGGCATCTTTTCTAATAACTCCTAAACTAATATATGCCTTTCCTACTGTTATTATCCCTGGCTTAAAAGTAGTTTTATTGAATTATTCTGGATTCAGACCTTTACTGAGTTATCCACTGCAATCCCAGATAGTGCCAGATAAACACCATTTTTATATACATTACTTTTTATATACAATTTCCTTGTATAGAGCTATACTTTCACATGAAATGTTGCAAAACATATTGGCATGAACAAAGCATTCCTTCCTGAAATGCTTAACATGCACCTTTTAGTTATTTTTCGAGTCCAGAACATCCGAGAAAACATCTCATCCTGAATAAAATTGAGGGAGGAGTAGTCAATAAATCCCATTTGAATCAGTTCAATAATCATATGAGTCATTCAGGAATCTATAATGTAAACTGTAATAGTAGCATGTACAAATCTTGTTGCTTTATAAAGCAGTGTGAGAAAGATCATAGTAAGGATGCTAAAAACAGTGTAGACTATGTGTTCTTTTTGGCAGCCATGCAAAAGTGGTTTGCCATTGACTTTTTCCTGAATTTTTTTTTCTTTTAATTTAGACTACAGTTTAGGATTCCCCGGTGGTCTCTTGCCCAAATATGAATCTGCTCCCACATGGCTTAGATTTTTGGGATTAATCAAAATTAGTGAGGTGACAGCATCTGCTGTGGCACAATTTTCGAAGAGTGGCGTAGAATGGCACTTACATATAGCTAATTAAAAAAACCTGGTTGGTGTGCAGAAATTATGAAACAATAAAGCAAATCAGAACAAAACAACAACAACAAAACCCAGAGGGATAGATCAAGACAACAAGAAGTGATAGTACCATGCTAGTGAGACCACACTTACCGTATATACTCAAGTATAAGTCGACCCGAATATAAGCCGAGGCACCTAATTTAACCACAAAAAACTGGGAAAACTTATTGACTCAAGTATAAGCCGAGGGTGGGAAATGCAGCAGCTACTGATAAATTTCAAAAATAAAAATAGATACCAATAAAAACTTTCACTAGGACAGTTGAGAATAAGTTTGATGTTCACAATTTTCTCTTTGAAAGAGACCAGTAAATAGGGAACAAGAAGATGAAGAAAAAGAAGTGTGTTTTTTCACACTTTTCACACTGCAGTGAACAAAAATGGCACCATAGGAACAGGCTTATTCTCAGTCCAAAGGTTTGTTTCTGATTTCTTCCCTGATTTAAGGGAAATTTGGGAAACGATCTCACTATCGTGAAAGGTTTAATTGATTCACTAACCCAAAAGATGATGATGATGACAGTGGGAGGCAGGAGTCACTCTCTCCCTTGCAAGAAAAAAGCAAGAGCCACTCTTATGATCTCTCCCTCTCTCTCTCTCTCCCCGTAATACAGTCAAGCCCTTTCCAGCACGTGTGATCTGCTGTCGCCACTTTGCACCTTGCAAATGCAAAATCCTGGGGTTTTTGCATTTGCAAGGTGCAAAGCGGTGGGGGAGGATCCCCCGTGCTGGAAAGGATTTGACTGTATTACGGGGAGAGAGAGAGAGAGGGAGAGATCATAAGAACGGCTCTTGCTTTTTTTTTGCAAGGGAGAGAGTGACTCTTGCCTCCCGTTGTCATCAACATCTTCTTCTTTTGGGTTAGTGAATCAATTAATTTGGGAAATGATCTCACTATCATGAAAGTCAGTGTTCTCTGCCCATGGGGCATTTGGAAGAAAATGCCCCATGGCATATCCACGCGTGTGTAAGGGGAATCAGAAATCCCCGTGTTCAATGCCTAGCACGGCAGAAGAGAAAACTCAGCTGTGAGCAAATACTGGGAAAACCTGATTGATCAGAAGGAAGGAGGCAAAAGAGGGAGGGGTGGTGGTGGTCCCACTGGTATTTGTGAAACACTTGGTCGGCAGCGCTTAAAGTCAACGTCCTTGCTCCCACCCACCCAAAGCCACGAAGTCCCCCAATTGCGCAGCCCAGAATCGCCCTCTCCTCAGGAGGCAGCAATGATGCCTGGTATTTCCCGAGACAAGAAGCTCCACCATGCAATGAAAGCGCCCTGGCTCTAGGCTCGCAGGCTCAGAAAACAACATGAGCCGAGGTCGCTTTGGCTCCGCTCAGCTTCATTTCCTCAGCCCAGCTGCTTTCAATCCACTCGGGAGGAGGGAGAGGAGGTGGTGGCCGCAGCTCGCGTTGTTTTCTGAGCTCTAGGCTCAGAAAACAATGCGAGCCGAGGTCGCTTCGGCTCCGCTCAGCTTCGTTTCCTCAGCCCTAGCTGCTTTCAGTCTGCTCGGGAGGAGGGGGAGGAGGTGGTGGCGGTGGCTCGCATTGTTTTCTGAGCTCTAGGCTCATGGGTTCAGAAAACAACACGAGCCGCCACCACCACCTCCTCCCCCTCCTCCCGAGTGGACTGAAAGCAGCTGGAGCTGAGGAAACGAAGCTGAGTGGAGCTGAAGCGACCTCGGCTCGCATTGTTTTCTCAGCCTAGAGCTCAGAAAACAACGTGAGCTGCCACCACCACCACCTCCCCCTCCTCCCGAGTGGACTGAAAGCAGCTGGAGCTGAGGAAACGAAGCTGAGTGGAGCCGAAGTGACCTCGGCTCGTGTTGTTTTCTCAGCCTAGAGCTCAGAAAACAACGTGAGCCACCACCACCACCTCTTCCCCCTCCTCCCGAGTGGACTGAAAGCAGCTGGAGCTGAGGAAACGAAGCTGAGTGGAGCCGAAGCGACCTCGGCTCGCATTGTTTTCTCAGCCTAGTGCCTAGAGCCAGAGCGCTTTCATTGCACGGCGGAGCTTCTTGTCTCGGGAAACACTGGGCGTCGTTGCTGCCCCCTGAGGGGAGGGCAATTCTGGGCTGCGCGATTGGGGGACTTCGTCGCTTTGGGTGGGTGGGTGGGAGCGAGGATGGATGAAGTCCATGAAGTGGGGCTTGCCTGCCCTTGCTGGCTGCCTCTGCTTCCTTAGGGGTGGAGAAAGGGGCTCATCTGGACCAATGGTGAGTCTCCCCCTCAGTTTCCCCTGAAGGATCTTCCGTCGCTTTTGCCTTCTCCCTACATCTTCCCTCTGTTAAAATCCCCCCCCCACACACACACACTTATTTTCGGTCGGATAGATTTCGTGTCTGAGATTCTCACATGGCGGTGGGTCTTCCCCCCCTAAAAACAGTTAAAAAAAGAAAAAACAATATATCCTCAAGCAAGAACTTTTCTGCTTCTGATTACCCCCATGCTTAAAAGTTGCAAAGGAAACATGGAAGCAGGGAAGCGGCTGCCCAGCTTTGGAGCTCCACACCATTTTTTTTTTCAGAGGGGAATCTGACTCGAGTATAAGCCGAGGGGGTTTTTTTCAGCACAAAAAATGTGCTGAAAAACTCGGCTTATACTCGAGTATATACCGTATATACTATGTTCAATTCTGGTCACCATGATACAAAAAAAGATATTGTGATCCTGGAAAGTATGCAGAGAAGAGCAACAAAGATGGTAAAGGATCTGGAGATCAAATTGTATGACAAACAGTGGAGGGCGCTAAGTATGCCTAGATTATCAAAGTGAAGGATTAGTGGAGACATGATAGTTAGCTTCCAGGACTTGAGAGGCTGTCACAGAGAAGAGGGGATTGATTTATTTTCTAGGGCACGAGAGAGCAGGATAAAAAATAATGGGTGGAAGCTTGGCAAAGAGAGTTTCAGTGCAGGGCTGCTGCTGGTTCAGATTGGTTTGGGCAAACCGGAAGTTCTGATGATCAACTGGTCCCACCCACCCACCCCTGCCGTATCCTGTCCTTTATTTCCTGCTTTCTAGCTCATCTCAATCGCATGGCACAGCTGATTTCCCTCCCCTTGCTGTTCTATTTACTTGGAAGGTGAGCAGTTGAGCTTCTAAATGCTCCATTTTCAGCACTGTGTGCAAGTTCCTGAGATGAAGCACACGCTCACCGAACTGGTTGTTAAACCAGTTGCAGCCTACCATTCGAGAGGTCAAACCTAGATATAAGGAGAAATTTTCTGACAGTGAGAGCAATTAATCAATCGAGTACCTTGCCTCCTAGGGCTGTAGGTACTCCATCACTGGACGTTTTCAAGAATAGACTGGACAATCATTTGACTGTGATGGTATGAGTCCCCTGCCTTGAGCAGTGGGTTGGACTGGAAGACTTCTGAGGTCCATCCACTGCTAGGATTCTAATATATTAAAATACAGTCAGTACATGAGGAATGGTTGCTCTCATGTTTTATTCCAGCTGCTGGATATCAGTCACATTGATTGATACATAGCAATTTGCCAGTTAATTTGCATTATGTATTTTGCTGCTTATGCATAAATAAATGAATCTAGTGGCTAATATTAATTTGTATCAAGCAGCTGATATCTGTATTCAAAGTTGTTGAAAGTTGGACAGCACACAATAATTTAATAAATTATGCTTATTCTTATTTATTGTAACAGTGATTCCTTTTCAAATAAATTAAGAAAATTGGCATCACTGTCAAAATGTTAGGATATTTTTATAGTAGATTTAATATTCTTTATGGTGGCAGATATTACTATTGTTTAATTTATTTGTTTATATTACAATACATTAATTTAGTTTTATATTACTATTATTTAACTTATTTGTTGTCAAACAAACCAGAACAGTAATAAGTTTTGTTTCAGATGTCTGTGGGTTTTTTTTTTCTTCCTTTCAAAATACTACATAATATTGCTCATCATCTGATGTACAAATGTATACCCCTCAGATAATTTCCTAAGTACATAGTTTTAAAGTGCTATATTGATAGGCTTTCCTTCTGTTATTTGTGGATCAACTTGAAATTCAGAAATTCTAAAATGAGCAACAAAGATATTTAGGAGAAGTTCTATCATGCCCCCATTGGAATCGGAATCTGAGGAGGAAGACAAATAGCTGACAGGAAGCCTGGGAGAGGCTTCGTTGGCTCTGGAGGAAACTGGGGAAGGGCTGGGCAGAGCAGGGAAGAGCAGGGAAGAGGTAGAACAAGGGAGAGGGGGTTCAGAGGAAGACCAAGGTCCACTCCCTCTTCACTCTAGGGCATGCAGGGAAGAATGAAAAAGAGAGCAACATGGGTTGCGTGGCTTACGAGGGAGGAAAGGGCCCCAATTCCCTTCACAAGGCACACCTGGGGATGGGGTTTAAAGGAAATGCAGATGGATGGGATGGTTGTCAAGAGCAGTTAGTGAGTTTATCTGGTATTGGTTGCTGTTAACATAGTTCCTGGCATCCTCCCAACTAATTTGATTTACTGCCATGTTACGTTACTTCTAGAACTCCTTATCTTGCTCTGCCAGATTCATTTATTTTTGCCTTGTTGGATTTATAATTTAAAGTTTTCTATTTACAACATTTGGATTGGAATATCTGCAGCCAAAAGCTGTTGCAGGTTTGTGGGAGAGTTTTTTCTTCAGACCGGAATGTACCCAGGACATTGGGGACAAAGCTGGAGCTAATACTTATTCTCTGGCTGAGTTGCCTTTGTGTCATCACAAGCTCTTCCACTGCAGAATATTCAGTTCTATAGTTTTATTAAATTTTATTAAATTTTATTTTTCTCAATAAAGATTATCTGAAATACTTAAAATGTGAACATTCATAAATGGTGTGTTGGGATCATCTATTGTAAAAAATGTGGGTGTAAGGTGACAGTTACTTAAAAAGGGGGAATTCTATCACAATGCCACTCAGTTTATGTAAAAGCTTTTGGAAAAGCCACACTGGAAAAAGTAAAATGAGGAAGCACGTAAATGTATGGAATAATGCTTGAAAAAGAGATTTTTCTCCCATATGTCTGTGAAAGAATGTTTTTACATTAGCCTTGTGGAGTCCTGAGCCTGCACAGTGTAGTATTAAAAATGTCACAGGATGAGACCCATGCAAACAAGCCCTATTCCAAACTTCTCTATGCCCAGCTCTTTTGCACTGAACCAACAAATGTCTTGAAAATTACAGATTTCAGCCCAGAGCCCATTATGTCATCGATGTTATGTCATCCAACTCAAATGTTGGATGACATAATACTCATGTCATCCAGCATTGTGTCATCCAACTCAAAAGATGATCATACAAGTATGTTCTATGGATAGGTAAAATATAATCTATAGAGGGGTAAAAGATGGAATACAGAATAACAAAGTTGGAAAGGATCTTGGAGGTCTTCTAGTCCCTGCCCATGCAGGAGACCCCATACCATTCTGGATACTCTCATCTTAAAAATCTCTTAGGGTTAAGATTTGCAACTAGTAAAACCTTGGAGGAGCCTAGACTCCTGCTCAAGGAAAAAACCCTATACCCCTGCAATCTGAACCCTACTGCTGTCCAATCTCCTCTTAAAAACCTCCAGTGATGGAACATCCACAGCTTCTGGAGGCAAGTCATTTCACTGATTAATTGTTCTCAATTATAATCAATCATCAAAATATTTGGTACAGGTGGACATATTAGTAAGCAGAAAGTGGGCTTTTTGCTTTTAAAAATGTAGATGCAGGCAGCTTTCAAATTTCCTAGCAAGAGCGCTAAGTAAATGGTCTTAAAACTGACAAGGAAAAAAAATGTTCAACCCTCTTTTTTCAGTCAGCAGCAATTTCTTTTCTTATTAATTCCTGATCGCTTTCTGTAAAACAACTCTCTGGTGGAATAGCAAAATGGTCTTTGCATGTTTTAAATTATTTTAGATTTCATTTAACTTTTTGTTCAGGCTCTCCATTCAAAGGAGGCACAGGCCATCTTTGCTTTCTTATGATGCTATTTCAGTTCTATAAATGATCAGAGTTTGAGTCAAAAATTGCACTATAAAATTCAGAGAAGTAACTAATTAGAAATACAAATATCTTCCTTCCATGTTGTGCTTTAGTATGGGAAATGTAAATTCATTTGGGCCACCACAAAACCTGGAATTCCATCCCTTTCTATATGGCAGTTTCCTTACATTGAATAAAACTGCCGATCTGGAAAAATGTAGCCAGTCTAATGCATGAATTCATTTTTTTCTGTTGTACAGTATTTGTCTTTGCAGGAAATGTGCCTTCAGTCCACCTATTCCTATTGGATATCAAAGAAGATAGCTCTGTATGTTTGGGGCTTTCACCTGCCATAAATTATAGCTGATAAAATATCACAGACAAAGGAAATTTTTTACCATCTTTAGAAGTGCTACATGCTCATCATTTGCTTTTCATGGTGGGGTTCTGTCAATGGCTTTTATTTCAACACCTTTATCTCTTTTGTAATCAATTTTCAAACTCAATTGCTTGATGCATTATACAATCTATCTAACAGTCATTGCAAATTATTTGGATTCTCAGGCAATAATACGTCATATTCGGCATTTCTGACAACGACATCTCTATCAGCCCAAGCATTCTTTATACCATTATCCATAAATTCATTCACCAGCCAATGGGATGTTCCATTTATTTTCACGTATATGTTACATTCATCATATACCACTCTTATTCAACAGCCAACCTTCAACTATATGTTTATACCAAAACTTCCATATTTCAAGCCTGTTCACATTACAGGCAAACCTAGTCTTATAATATCTAGCTAAATGTTTCCTCTGATTTGGAGCTAGCTGGGTGATTTGCATGTCTTTCCAATGCAAATATTCTTTTAACTCTAATCTGTACTATTTTCCTCTTCTTTTCTTCAGCTTTGGCTCCTATATCACATAAATCTTGAAAGACAAAATTTTCTAAAAATAGTACTATTTGGAAGAGAACTTTCTTAAAAAAAAAAAAAAGATGTGTTCTTAGCATGGTAGAATCATTACATTTTGGCTTTCACACATTGATGGTGAATCAAGAAAACCAGGAACAAAGTTACAAGAGGGGACTATTTCAGTCTAAATGTAGCCAGTTTGAAGAAGGAGTGACCTACAGAGACTGTGAAATAGAAGCTCCTGAGACAGGCTTTAGCTATTAATTTTCATGTTGCTTCTAGTGGTTTCTCCTTCTTACCATCACTTACTTTTTCAAGGCATTTGTTTACTTGAGCATGCTGCTACCTGGCAAAATCTGAAATCTGTTAAAAGGCAAATAGATCCTAAGGATCACTTTGGTTTCCATTTGCTGTCCTTGGCATCTTTCTTTTTCCTGCTGGGGAAAAAATCCCTAATGTTGAATTTCTTGCCTGAATTCTAGCTCTTCTGAATATGGACACACAGACACTATTTACCTAGTGTTTCTCAACCTTAACAACTTTAATATGTTTGGACTTCAACTCCCAGAATTCCTAGCCAGCAGGCTAACTGAGGAATTCTGGCAGTCGAACTCTACCCATTTTAAAGTTGCTGAGCCAAGCTAATGAAACAAACTTGTTTAGCTCTATTAATATTTGTGCTTACAGAACTGCTAGGGCATCAACTGAATGCAAGGCCTGCAAATAATGCCAGTAATTCCAAGATAAATGTGAAAAACTTATACACTTGCATTTGTTGCTTCTCTTTCCCATTGCTTGTTGGGGTAGATGGACTCTAAATGAGAATGATTGGCAGAAGATGAAGGACAGATGAGATAAAGCTGTTTTTCATGGAATACGTAATTATATGAGGAACATTCTGACTTAGCAATCGGCAATTCTTAATCATCAAGATCATGGTTGTGCCAAAGGTGTTTTTCCAAAAGGCAACTAAAAATTTCTTTGAAAGTTCAGTTAGAACTGAAGAAGCTTCTTGGATGAGAAGGAAAACATTTAAAAAACAAACAAATAATCAAGAAAGTCCAGTAGCCTTTGACATGTGGTAACAGCTTTTAATTTAAGTGTACTATGGGAATGAAAGACATTCCCACAGAATAGGATTCTCATCAGAGCTTGTAGAACCTCCAAATTCAGAAGAGTGTTATCTGTGAATAACAACTGCTTTGAACATATCATACCCATTTGTGCTTCTTTATCACGAGCCCATAACTGAGGAAGATGGGAGAAGGTTCTGAAGCAGTCATACCAAAAGGTAAAACTGAATTCAAGAATTCACAACAAGTTGCCTCAAGATATCCAGGAACATCCATGAAGCAACTATGGGTTAATTTTTGATTTTTAAAAAAGTGGTATAAGGCCTAACAATTATTACAATGTGGAAAATAAGGCATTGGCTTACTTAAATTGGACTTCCTCTACTTCAGGAAAAACTTTGCTGGTTGGGAACTCTGAAAATTGTAGTCTAAACACACTTGGAGTGCACCAGAGTGGAGTGGGAGAACCTTTGGTTCCCTCTAGTGAAAGGCTACTCTTTCAGTTTCTCGTCTATGTGGAGATAATTACTATTCTCATCTAGTAGAATGCTCTTAAGCACTTGGACTGCCAATGTGATGTGAAGCTTCCTCTATAAATGTAGACAATTAATGCCACAAACACAATCCACTCCCGTTTAACATCCTGCCATCGAAGTACTGAATGCTATGGTCAAAGGGAGCGTGTAGCTGTTCCACATAGGCAACAAATGAAAGTAACTGGAGCTAATAGAAGGCCTTTGTGTTTGCCACACAAAGGCAGTAGAATACAGAGTAGATTTTAAAGACTCAATTTCTGTTAGCTTCCGGAGAATTCACTGTAGTTTCTATTTGGTTCTGCGCATGGGTGCAAGGAGCGGAGACGAGGCAGTGAACAGTGAACTTCAACTCTTTATAAAGTATACTGAACAGAGCAATCACCTAGGGCAGCAGCAGCCCTTTTAAAGGGTTGGCTGCTATCCTATTAGCCAATGAAAAACATGGAAGTGTTAAACCCTTGAACCAATTAGAGTTGGCCCATTAACAGCCAATCAGATTTCCCCGAAAGGACCAATTGATGTCGCTATTATCGGCCAATCAGAAGTGCAGGATTAGAACCCTGCTTTTTACCTAAGGTTGTTAAAACTTTATTAAACGCCTTTATTAGTTCATAACACCCCTTCCCCTTAGGTTCCGTTTGAGGGGTGCGGTGATGTAATCCCATAGATATACAGGTTGTTTCAACTGTCTATTAGATCTGCGCTGTCTCACCGGTTCCTGTCTGTAGTCTGGTTTCGGTGGAACGTTTTTTGATTTCTCTGGTACAGGCAGTTCCGCATCCTCACAGGAGGACTCGGCGCCGCTGATTCTGTCATTGTTGTCCTCCGGTCTCTGCGGGTTCACCTCCGTTGAGGTATTTCTCTGTGGTGAGGCAACCCCCATTCCTGATTCTTCTTCAGGTAACGCGCCGGGCTGCTGACTTCCTTCGATTTCGTCATCCAGCATCTCGAATTCGGTTCCCATGATATCCCCACCTCTCTCAGTTTGAGGATCACAGGAGTCGTGGGAACTGGGTTGCAACCTAGAGCGAAGCTGATCTATATGGCGTTTCCATATTTTCCCATCCCTTGTTTGTATGCGGCACGATCTGGGCCCAGTGGCTTGGGTTACAGTTGCTTCGACCCACAACGATTCGCCGGAAAGATTTTTAGCGAAGACTAAGTCGCCTTCCTTGAATTCGCGGCACTTTCCACTAGATCCACAGGGTTTCTCTGGCACATAGGCCGGGTGGAGATGGTCGAGGTGGGAGCAAAGCCTACGTCCCATCAACAGTTCAGCTGGCGTTTTGTTGGTTACGCTGTGCGGGGTGATGTGTTGGAGTAGGAATATTCTGTTCAGTTTGTCATCAATGTACCCATGGTCCATCTTGTGGAGAGTTTTTTTAAGAAATTGGACCATGCGCTCGGCCTTTCCATTAGCCGCAGGGTGCGCCAGCGAGGTTAGTGCATGGCGGATGCCCTGGTTCGCTAAGTATTGTTCGAATGCCAGGGCCATGAACTGGGGTCCGTTATCGGAGACTAAAATGTCTGGCAGTCCATGTGTTGCGAATAGTTTATCTAATTTGCGGATGACTGAATCGGTTGTAGTAGTCTTCATCTTGTGGATTTCGAGCCAGTTGGAATAGGCATCCACTGTTAGGAGGAACGTATGTCCCTTAGTAGGTCCCGCAAAGTCAACGTGGATGCGGGACCACGGCCCCCGGGCGGTTTCCCACTCCATTGGAGTTGCTCTAGGTGGGGCACTGCTGACTTCTTGGCACTTTAGACAAGTCTTCACCCAGGCTTCGATCTGCTTATCGATGCCCAGCCACCACGCGTAGCTTCGTGCAAGTGCTTTCATACGCACGACGCTGGGGTGACCGTCATGCAATGCTTTCAAAACTGCTCGTTGTAACCACTCTGGGAGGACGACTCTGTCTCCCCATAGGATGCAGCCTTTCTGTGAGAAAAGTTCTGTTTGCCGGTTTCTGAAAGGGGTGAAGTCATCAGGGGTTTGTTCTACTGGCCATCCTCGTTTGACCCAGCTGAGAACTCGTGCCAGGACAGGATCTCGTTTCGTTGTGATAGCGATGTCTCTGGCTGTTAGCGGTGGTGAATGTAGGGTTTCAATCTGGAGTGTCGTGAGGTTTGGAGCTGGGTTGTCGACAGTTTCCGGAAGTGGGGCATGGCTCAAAGCATCAGTGTGGGGAATGGCTTTCCCCAGGCAGTGTTGCAATTTATAAATGTACGCAGCTAAGAACTCTGACCAACAAGTCATTCTAGGTGACAATATATAGGGGGTTGGCTTGTCTCCCGCTATAATCCCCAGCAAAGGCTTTTGATCAGTAATAATAGTAAAAGCTCATCCATACACTTATTCATGAAACCGTTTCACAGCAGATACAACAGCAAGAGCCTCTTTGTCAATTTGGCTATAGTTGCGTTCAGCTCTTGATAAGGTCCTTGAAAAATAGGCAATAGGGGCCTCTCTACCATTTGGTAACACATGACTTAAAATGGCTCCTACTCCAAACGGTGACGCGTCACATGTAATGGTTAAAGGCAAAGTCTTGTTATACTGCATTAAAACAGCATCGGAGGTTAGTAAGTTTTTCACTTGTTGGAATGGGTGCTCCTCTCGGTGTCCCCAGACCCAGGTTGCTTTTCTGTCGAGAAGTCTATGTAGGGGCTCAGCTACGGTCGCCTTCTGGGGCAAGAAGATGTTGTAAAAGTTAATGAGCCCCAGGAAAGCTTGGAGGTCTGTCCTATTCTTGGGTCTTGGGGCATTTTTGATCGCTCTTAGTTGCTATTAATGGGGTGAATGCCTTGCTTATCGATTAGGTACCCCAGAAACTCCACTTTCTCTGTACATAGTTGACATTTATTTTTTTTAACCTTTAGGCCGGAATCTTTAAATTTCTGGAGAACCATTCTAAGACGCCTCTCTGGTACTTCTCTATTCGGGGCCGCAATTAAAACGTCGTCAAAATATGGCACGACCCCCTTGATCCCTTGCAAAAGTCTCTCCATCAGACTTTGAAAAATCCCTGGGGCCACGCTCACTCCGAATTGGAGTCGGTTGCATTTAAAAGCGCTTCAGTGCGTAACGATTGTCTGTGCTTTTGCAGTTTTTTTATCTACAGGCAGTTGTTGGTACGCCTGCACTAAATCCAATTTAGCGAAGACTTTTCCACCCCCCAGGGAATGGAGAAGATGTTGAACCACCGGCACCAGGTAAACGTTCTGTTGCAGGGCATGATTGACGGTGGCCCGGCAGTCCCCACAAATCCTTAACGATCCATCCGGTTTGATGGGTGTTGCGATTGGGGTTTCCCAACAGGTGTGGTCAGTTGGTTCTAAAACACCCTTTTAATTTATCGAGCTGCTCGTCGATCTTTGGTTTTAGGGCAAAAGGTACCCGACGAGGCTTAAGGCGGATGGGGACTACTTCAGGGTTAAGGTTAAATGATATTGGGGTCCCCTTGTACTCACCTAGTTTGTCTGCAAAGACGTCCTAGAATTCCTGGACGAGGGCCTCCTCCCAGTCGTCGCTTCTGGTTTGGTGAATGCCGGCTACCTTGATCCCGAGTGGGGCGAACCATTGAAGGCCTAACAAACTAGGCCGGTTGCGATCGACGACGGTCAGCAGTAACGATGCAGTACGATTTTTGAATGATACTTGGACTTGGCTGGAGCCGATGACCAGAATTCGGTTCCCCTGGTAATCTTTGAGTATAATTCTTTGGGCTCTGAGGTCTTGACGGCAGGGATTAACTGTTTAAGGGTCTTCCAGGAAACCATCGAGAGGGACGACCCTGAGTCGACTTCTCTCACGCAAGGTTGGTTCTCGATGGCGACCCTCACTTGGATCTTCTTTGCATCTAACGATGAAGCGTGACCGATGGTAATGGTTTGGTGTGCCTCTTCCCGTCTCATTGAAGTGGCAAGTGTTTTATTTCTGTAGGAGTGGTTGTTCCATTGGTGGTTCAAGTGTTCTCGACTCACAGGATGATTCCCTGTGGTCTGGCGGTAGTTATTTACTCTCCGAATTGGGCTGGATCCTTGCTTGCTTCTACAGACCTTCCCGATGTGGCCTCTTTTCCCACAGGAATAGCAGAGCCCATTGAGGAATTTGCAATCTGATCGTGGGTGGTTTGCCCCACAACCCGCGCATTGGTGTGGTAGTCTTCGATTCTGCGGGTTGCATTGGTCGCGTTTGGACCGGAGCCGGTTGATCTCCTCATCACTTTCTGATGGAGATTCGAGGTCCTCGTGGTGGGCCGCTGTTGTGTGCTTCTCTAGGCATCGTTGGCGAGTTGACGGAGCGGTGTGTTGGTGCGGCGCAGTTGGGCGGCCAACTTCCTGGTTGCTTCTGCTGCAGTAGCATCTTTGATGACATCAGCAAGATCGATGTCCCCTTTGGCCATGATCTTGCTCTGAGCCATCTGGTCATCTAATCCCAGAAATATTCGGTCTCTCAGAGCTTCTTGGAGGTCTGCAAACCCACAGAGGCCTCCCAGTTTCCGGAGGTCCGCAATTAAATCTGCGACGCTCTCTGCTTTCCATTGGTCCCTTTGATAAAACTCATGTCTTTGGACAAGCTTTGGTACGGCGGGTGCATAGCGAGCCCATAGAAGGGGCGCAAGGACGCCCCAGTCCATGGATTTCACCTCAGCCGGTTTCGCTAGTGCCTTGGCCATCTTAAAGATGGCAGGCCCGCAATGGGTCAGGAACACTGCTCGCTTTTTCCCTGTAGTTGCGTCTTTCAAGTTGTTCAAGGAACATCTGGAACTGGTCCATGTATGAGTCCCAGTCTTCTTGTGCTGGGTCAAATGGAGCGGGCGGTATGGCGCCGCCGGACATGGTTTCCGTTGTCGATGCGCCTTCAGCCACGTGCTCTGTTTGGTGCTCTGTAAGTGTTCAGTCAGCTCTGATGTCTCTGCATCCCACCCTCATCGCCAGTGTTAAGTTCTGCGCATGGGTGCAAGGAGCGGAGACGAGGCAGTGAACAGTGAACTTCAACTCTTTATTAAGCATACTGAACAGAGCAATCACCTAGGGCAGCAGCAGCCCTTTTATAGACTTGGTTGTTGTCCTATTAGCCAATGAAAAACATGGAAGTGTTAAACCCTTGAACCAATGAGAGTTGGCCCGTTAACAGCCAATCAGATTTCCCCGAAAGGACCAATCCGATGTCGCTATTATCGGCTAATCAGAAGTGCAGGATTAGAACCCTGCTTTTTACCTAAGGTTGTTAAAACTTTATTAAACGCCTTTATTAGTTCATAACAGTTTCTAGTTCCCCTCCCCATTTTGAATGAATTTTCCCTGGTTTCAAAGTTTCAGAATTGGACCTTTCATGACTGTCTTTGAGTTCATTCTTGCTTTTATGAAGCTTCTATTCTGAGTAGCAAGGAAACAAAGCAAGAAATGTAATATAAATGAAGAGCGGGGAACTGATAGAAGAGAAATAATGGCAGAAATACCCCTGCAGAGGATGACAGTGTGAACAATGACCATCAATCTGACAATAAGGCAAGGTAGGGAGTGGGGATAGAATACCACCTGGAACACCTTTGTTTTGTATTTCTACTTTTCATTTTCCAACACTGAAAGATTATGTAATAAATAATTTTTTTAATGTCAACTGTTCTACAGATGAGAGAAATGTATTATTTACTGAAAAGAAAAACCCACCCTTCTTTTTGGCTAGTATACACAGGACTGGTTAAAACTGTACAAAATCATCCAGTACTGTTGAACATAAACTTTTGCACTTCACTAGTGTTTTCTGAGGACAGGGTGAAGTTCTTGAGCTGGCTGAGAAGATAAAAGGCAAACTGGTGATTGTTCCTGAGTTGAAAGTAAACAATCAAGGGTCATTCACACCAAGCTCCCCTTTGATAAATGCTTGTGTTTTTCTGAAATATTTCTTACAATTAGATCCCTAGACTATATTGACTCTGTTGTTAAACCCTCAAATCCCCAAAACTTTAACCTTAAACTGTCCACCATGGTCCTCACTTCATTCCTAAGAGGTCTGTAAGGGGGCATGCATAAGGGCACCAGCATGCCTTCTGTTCCTCTCCTCTTTCTGTTCCTCTCCTGTTCCCATTTACCCATTTATTCATACTCATTTATTATGTATATACTTATACCTGTTTATACTTATATGTTTATATGTTATGTTCATACTTATATTTGCTTTCTCATACATGCTTGACAAACAAACAAACAATAAATAAATAAATAAAAATGTTTGTTGAAAAGATACTACAATAGGAAAAAGAGAGCTTTGGAAAATATAATGTTTAACGTGTATATAATGTATATACACCTCAGCATTGGGAAGTGTTGATTAAAAATGTGTAATAATGGAAACTTAAAGTATCATGAACTAATACAGTGTTTTTCACAAAATGTGTGGGCTTCAGGTCCTCAAATTCCCTGGAGAGTTGAGATGCACTTGTCTAATAGATACTTGTGGCAAAACTGAAAAAAAAAATTAAAAAGATTAAAATGTGGATATAAAGAAGATAATCTATATAGGTAATCCTCAACTTACAGCCATTCATTTAGTGACCATTTCAAGTTACAATGGCACTGAAAAAAAGTGACTTACAATTACTCCTCACTTACAGCTATCACAGTCACATGATCAAAATTCATATGCTTGGAAGCTAGCATATATTTATGATAGTTGCAGGAACATGTGATCACAGTTTGTGACTGTCACAAGCAAAGTGACAGTCTGTGGAGAAGATTGACAATGTGGGAAGCTAGATTCACTTAACAACCATGCAATTCACTTAATGACTAGAGCAAAAAAAGGTTGCAAAATTAGTTGCGGCTCATTTAACAACTAGCTCATTTAATGAGGAGACTTCCAGTCCCAGTTGTGGTCATAAGTCAAGAATTACCCATATCTTGTATAACATGCATGTATGTTTTATCTGAAATCAGTTTTATACCTCTACTTTAAACAATGTTAGAGGTTTAAAATTATGGAATCCCAGTGGAATCTGGGATTGTATGGAACCATCATTGCCTTGACCATTGCCTTCATGGAAAGCATTTGCCTAAGACCAAACTGATGTAATCCATACGGCACTGCAGGCCTGTAGATGAGATGACTAAGACCTTTTTGCCCCTGATTTTTCTCAACTTCCTTTTTTTAAAAAACAACAACTATGAAAGAACAAATATACCACCTTTTAAAATATCTTACATTTTAGCTTTAATGTTGTAAACTGCCCAAATAGCAGGAGTGTTCATGGTTAAATAATTCAAGATGGTGGTCACAATGTACAAATAAAGCTCTGGCTGTTTTTTTATGTGGTGTGTGCACCCTTGAATTATAGGCCAGCCAGAGACCAGGATAGTATTTGGAATTTAAATAAGATGCAGAGAATATTGTAAATATTTCACTGGTATATATGAAAGTTCAAATTCATGTAAGGGGCCCTTCAAGAAATCCTGATCAGCAAATAAAATGACTTGCAGACCTTACGTGTTCCCTGATATAACTGAAAAGATATTGTTATATATCAAGCTAGGGTGATACATGGATTTTCCTTGGAGAAAATCCTTGGAGATTCTTTTCTGTTGGTGTTCATTTCTGTATGGTGTTCTTTTCCTTGGATAATCATTTTGTAACCTTTAAGAATATTTTTTATTTAATTTATTTGACATCCATCTTTTCACAAGCATATGACTGACCAAGATGTAAGTTGGAATACATTCAGCCTGTTCTGGATTTATTTTGCAGATATATTTGTTACTCAAAATATTAAACCCGGTTGTCTAATAAACCTGGACATTGTTGTCTTTTTAATTTTTCTGCTTTAGCTCTGTCGAAGTGGTGGAGTAAGAATAGTTCCCAATTGGTAAATGTGTGTGATTTATACTTGATTGCTTTGAACTGACAAGTAATTAAAGAATCCAGTGTTACTTATTAAATGTACCATTGGCCAGAAGAAGAGACCTTTATTTCCATTGACTGCAACAAAATAACACACCTTTCTGAGAACCCCACTTAATATGAAAAAAATGCCCAGTTTAAATCACTGTAGTAACATTTTAAAATCACTATTTATCAAATCTTGTTTCCTCAAGTGACTCAAGAGCAGAACAAACGGCTGCTAATTTTGAGCTGAAATCTATACCTCTGAGAAACATTTTATGTTAATTTCTTGATACAGATGCCCTGGGTCTCCTTTTAAATAACATTTGAATACTCTTTTAATAACGTTGAGAGTTAACCAGAGATTGAAATGTAGTTGATCTCACAGGCAAATTTAAATAAAAATGGCATTCTGCTGACACAAGTGTATTAGAACGAAAACCTATGTAAAAGAGCTGTTAACCCAGATCTATTGTAGGATATATTATATATTGTCTGACACACTTTCATAAGAGCAAGCAGAAGTATCCCATCCTTTAGACTCTGGTAATGTTCCTTATTGTTAAATTCAATAGGAAAAGCTATTCATACAGAGGTATGATTGAAAAGAAAATTGAACCCTTTTGATGTTATAAATGTGTCTATTACATCATGTGCACACAAATTTTCCATGGAAATTATTGTGAAAGTAGTGATTCTCCTAGAAAAATGCATTAGTGTTGACATGTTCAATTTTATCTGCATCAGAATATAAATACCTTTTAACTGTGGCAAAATTGTTTAGAATGTATATACTGTAAGTTGGTTGTCTAGCTATCCATTCCACGTCGGTTTCCTGGAGCCTAATTGTGTTCTTTTTCATGTCTGTAATACGGATATTAAAAATAAGGCCTTGAAGTTGTAATATGCTTAAGATTTATGTTGCCATGTTCTCGTTTAAAAGAAGATTTGAAATGAAACATTTCTAATATGATACAGGTAAAATATTTTTTTTTACTATACTGCATTATTGTAGCTTTATAATTTCAAACTATACACCTAAAAATAAAGGGGAAAAAAACAAAGTAGTTGCGATAAATATAATTAAAATGCAAGAAGTTGTATTAAAATAATAGTTCTACCGTTCCAATGAAACCTAACTGTGCATGCAAGCTTTGCACCATAGTGCCAATTTAGATTCTTTTAATCAGATAAATTAAAACCCTCAGCTGATAAACCAAACTTCTTGTTGTATAATGCTTAGAGAAGTGCATTGCAAAAAAGCCGAGCCTGGAACCATGTATAACCAAGGCTACCATCCACTATCAAAATTAATCAATTAAGTGCTTATGCCTTTTTTAAAAAGTAAATTTCCTTATAAAAGGAAACCAGTGACACATCCATAGCATTTTTATATGTCATTAAAATGATTCATAACTTCTGAACTCAAGATTTAGCAACAGATTGTTGTTAGATCAAAACAGATCATCACATATGTAAGCTAATTTTTTTTTTTAAAAAAATTAAGCCATACAATGGCAAGAGATTAAATTTTTCTACATGTACACATAAGAAGAGTGTCAAGTATTTTGACCAATTCTGGTCCAGTTTTTTATTTTAAAATATTCTGAAAGGAAATGTCTTGCATAAAGCTCTGATTTATCGTTCTTTCATATTTTGATTTTATTCCTGTGTTTTAAATCCATCATTAGATGTTTTGGAGGTTTCATAAGAAGAAGGGTACACTTAGTTTTCTTCCTTCATAGATTCAGGATTGGGGAGGAGAGGAATCTAATTTTTCTCTAATCTCTGAATGGAAGGAAATATATTTTTGCTGCAACTGCAGTTCTCTTCCCCAAATGGATATTTTCTGGACCAGATCAGCAAAGCAAAAAAGCCAAGCAATGCTGTATTAAACAGCATGTCTCTCTATTTTCAGCTTGAACTTGCAGAGTATCATAGAACTTTGAAATGAATTTGAAAGTATTTTTCTTTCTACATGGAAATGCAAGAAATTTAGCAAGCAATACAGACTGGAAATTTTTTTCCAGAGTAACAGAAAATCCAAGGACATGAAATGCTTAGGAAACAAAATTCCAGCTTGAGGAACTGGATGCCTTGGGAAAGGTTTAACTGCTGAGGAGAACAAGTAAATGTAGAAATCTTATTGCGGTAATTTTTAAAAATATATTCAGAACATAAAATTACTCTGCAACAGACATTAGTTCACAGTTTCAAATGGACTATGATGAACCTATAGCACAAAAATAAAATGCCATCTATGTAAATACTCATATGCGTATGAAAAAATTCTCTGTGGTAGTCCAGGGTTAAATTAAATTACTATTATTATTTCAGAAGATACATTTCCACTGTACCAGCATAAATACTATAAAATCATTGTGTTTCAGTTCACTGACAAAAGCTGACTTGACATTTTCATTCAGAAGACTAACATTTCTACAGTTATTTTGAGTGTTTGACAACTGAGTGTTATTTCATATTGTTTTCCCAACCATCAAAGGCAGGAATTGACTTAAGTATACTTTTTTTCCACTCTTGGAAATAAAAGACAAAAAAGAGAAAGAAAGCAGTCTGGTTATTAAATGATTAGGCACCAAATTATCACTTCTTTCACATTGGACCTAGATTACTGCCATTTGTCATTTTATTTTCAATTATGAAATGTATAATTTTATATAAACAGGTTTATAACTCCTGAAGGTGGCAAGTGAAACAAGTAAAATGTAAAGTGTAAAACATGATAAAACATTGCAATTAAAATCAAATCAAAAATTCAAATCTTTATTGCTAAATATTGATGCTCTTAATTGTTGTTTGAAAGATTCATCAGGCTATTGATTTATCTTAATCTATGTTAAGATCCATTCTGCTTCTAAACATTAAAAAAGTCGCCTTGCTTAAAAAATAGTTTAGGACAAGCTTTGATGTGGCAATAATATATTCATTTTTTAAAAAATTGGGTTTTGCCCAAAACATATGGAGTTATAACATTTTCTAACAGCAAATATACCTAGTGGAAAAGCAAATGAAGAGACTTAGTCTTCTATGTAATTTTCTCCTCATCTAAATTCCAAATCAGGAAGTAGACTGAACAATTAGAAATTTATCTGGAAGGAAACAGGTTCAAGTAAACAAAATACTACATTCTTTCCTAGGCAGACCTTAATTTAAACAAACTGGGTGGCCAGTTTTGGTTTTTAATATTAGTTTTAGGTAGTCTCTCCGGTACTTACCTAAGTAGCATAGGGTCTCCTGATGGTGCCATTACTGAAGGATGAAGTTTTGTTCCTGTAATGCAGCCTCCTTTTAATTTTCCTTCATGCTTCTGAAATGCAAAATATGACAATTATTACAAAGTTTCATTCAGAGTGACATGTGTGTATTCCTGAAGGTGATGACTGTATATGTGGTTTATTCAGAATATGTTTATATTGTATTTAGTGTATGTGTAACTTTTATTAACTGATTGAACATAGGCAGAATGTATCTGTGTATTTGTGTGTGTGTGTGTTGTGTTTGTGTAAAACATCATAAAAAAATTTGTGATATGAAATCAGAATAATCATTGGCAGTTCATATGACTCAACAGTCTTGTTAAGTGTGGAGCATGGGTGCGAAGAATGGAGACGAGCCGGTGAAAACAGTGAACTTCAACTCTTTATTTACATTGTGTGACAGCTCAAACTGGATGGCTGCTATAGCCTTCCTTATATAGGCAACTTATTAACTATTCAACCAATGACAACCTGGGAGCTCTAGCTCCATTGACCAATGATAACGGCTCGTTAATGGCCAATCAGACTCTTCTGAACAGACCAATCTGATCTCGCCATTTAACAGCCAATCAGAAGTGCAGGGCCAGAACCCTGCACTTGACTTCAAGCTCTAGATAACTTTATTACACATTTATTCATTCACAACACCCCTTCCCCCTGGGTTCCATTTACAGGGTGCGGTCACATAGTCCTTGAGGTAGGACAGTTGTTTTGTTAGTCTTTTTGATTTTCGTTGTGCACCCGGTATTTGGCTGCACTCTTGTTGAGGTAGGGCGTTGTTTGGCGAAAGGGGTGTCTCTGATTCTGAGTTCGCGTTTTCGTTGTCACCAACATCTTTGGTATCACCCTGAGGTGAACTCACTCCCATCCTTGATTCCTGTTCTCGTGTTTCCGTTCCGCTATCGTTCCCTTCAAAAAAGTTTTCTGCTAATTGAAGTTCATCTTCCTCTGTATCTCCCCCCCCTCAGTTTGGTTATTAGGGGACTCGGAGATCCCTGACTGCAGCCTTGATCGTAGTTGATCAATATGGCGCTTCCATAGTCTATCATCACGGCATTGTACAAAGTATGATCTCGGGCCAGTTACATGGACCACAGTCGCTTCTACCCACAGCGGATCATCCAAAAATTTTTTAGCAAACACCAAGTTGCCTAACTGGAAGGTATGACATCGGCCGCTGGATCCGAGTGGTTTCTCCGGTTCGTACGCTGGGTGTAACCAGTCGAGGTGGGAGCGGAGCTTTCGTCCCATTAGCAGCTCGGCGGGACTTTTGTTGGTGACGCTGTGTGGAGTGATATGCTGTAAAAAGAGGATTCGGTTTATCTTTTCTTCAATGTTGTCATAGTCCACTTTCTGTAGTGTTTTCTTGATGAATTGTACCATGCGCTCGGCCCTTCCGTTGGCCGCAGGATGCACAGGCAAAGTCAGCGCATGTCGAATACCACGGTCCGCCAGGTACTGTTCAAAGGACAACACGGTAAATTGGGGCCCGTTGTCAGATACCAGAACGTCTGGTAATCCGTGGGTTGCAAACAGTCTTTCTAGTTTCTTAATGACTGCTTCGGTTGTTGTGTTCCTCATTCGGTGGATTTTGAGTCAGTTCGAGTAGGCGTCCACAGTTAACAAGAAGGTGTGGTCTTTGATCGGCCCAGCAAAATCCAGATGGATACGGGACCAGGGTCCCCGCAGTGTTTCCCATTCGGTTGGGATTGCCTTTGGTGGGGCATTGCTTACTTCCTGGCATCTATGACAAGCATCTATGACAAATCTCGATTTGCTTGTTGATGCCTGGCCACCACGCGTAGCTTCGTGCGAGGGCTTTCATGCACACAATGCCAGGGTGGCCATCATGCAAGGTTCTCAGTACTGCTTGTTGGACTTGTTCTGGGATAATGACTCTATCGCCCCAGATGATGCAGCCCTTTTGAGAAAACAACTCTGTTTGTCGACTTTTGAATGGTGCGAAGTCATCTGATACTTGGTCCAATGGCCATCCGCGTTCCACCCACATGAGGACTCGTGCTAAGGAAGGGTCGCATTTTGTTTCTCTCGCGATATCATGGGCGGTTAATGGTGGTGTACGAAGTGCCTCGATCTGCAACGTTGTCACTGTTGGCGTGGGGTCATCAATAGTCTCTGGAAGTGGTGCTTGGCTCAATGCGTCGGCGTGGGGAATGGCTTTCCCGGGGCGGTATTGCAGCTGATAATTATAAGCAGCCAAGAATTCTGACCAGCGAGTCATTCTGGGATATAATATATAGGGGGTTGGCTTATCCCCCGCTATTATTCCCAGCAAAGGTTTGAAGTCAGTCACTATGGTAAAAGCCCGGCCATACACATACTCATGAAATCTTTTGACAGCAGACACAATTGCAAGGGCTTCTTTATCAATCTGGCTATAATTTCGCTCAGTTTTCGAAAGCGTCTTTGAAAAATAGGCAACAGGGGCTTCGCTACCGTTAGGCAATACATGGCTCAAAATGGCGCCCACTCCGAAAGGCAATGCATCACACGTGATATTTAATGGCAAGGTCTCATTGTACTGCATTAGTACAGCGTCAGAAGTCAGTAGTTTTTTCACATTACGAAACGCCTGCTCTTCTCTATGACCCCATACCCAAAATGCTTTTTTGTCCAGTAAACGATGTAAAGGTCCAGCGACAGTCACCTTGTGCAGCAGGAATACGTTATAAAAATTGATGAGGCCTAGAAACGCCTGGAGGTCGCCTTATTCCGGGGTTTGGGAGCGTTTTTTATTGTTCTCAATTTGCTATCTGTAGGGTGAATGCCCTGACTGTCAATTAGATACCCTAAAATTTCAACACGATGTGTACACAGCTTACACTTATTTTTCTTCACTTTAAGGCCTGCGTCTTTAAATTTCTGGAGAACCAATCTTAAATGATCCTGTAAAATTTTTGAAGTAGGGGCAGCTATTAACACATCGTCAAAGTAGGGGACAACGCCTTTAATCCCTTGTAATAGTCTTTCCATCAGGCTCTGAAAGATCCCCGGGGCTACACTCACTCCGAATTGGAGCCGTGTACATTTAAAGGCAACTCGGTGCATCACGATCGTCTGTGCCTGTGCTGTTTTTTCATCAACTGGCAGTTGCTGATATGCCTGAGCTAAGTCTAGTTTAGCGAAGACTTTTCCGCCCCCCAGGGAATGGAGAAGGTATTGCACCACCGGCACCAGATATGGGTTTTGCTGCAGGGCGTGGTTCAGGGTGGCTCGGTAGTCCCCACAAATTCTAATCGAACCATCCGGCTTAATGGGTATCACAATTGGGGTCTCCCAGGGAGAGTGATCAGTTGGCTCTAACACTCCCTGGGCTATTAACTTATCAAGCTGTTCGTCGATTTTCGGTTTTAGGGCAAATGGAACTCGACGAGGCTTAAGGCGGATGGGAGCTTGCGGTATCTGCTATCCCGCATCAGATGGGCGGCTCATGATAGGGAGCGAAGGAGAGAGAAACGACAGGAGGCGAAGTTCCTCGGGATGAGCGTGCCCCGAATGTCTTGGCACACACTCTTTTATTGTGCTTTTTTACAAGAAAATGATTTAATCAAAGCTCAAGTCAAACAGGATAATTCCATCAGGATGTGCATGTTTACAAAGCTGCATACCAGACAGATCATTTACAATGTGGATAAGCTTATTAACAACTGTCTAGCTCCTTGTCCCTTGTACGTGCCTTGCAAAGGTCACTGAAGAGACAGAAGTTAATGATTACACATGAATGATACATAGTTGCAATGATACATAGTTACAACAGGAGCTATTTTTGGATTAAGGCTAAAGGATATCGGGGTCCCCTTATACTTGCCTAACTTTTCCGCGAAGACATCCCTGAATTCATGGACAAGGTCCTCCCAGTCACTGCCGCCGATTCGGTTAATGCCTGCCACTTCAATGCCGAGTGGCATGAACTATTGGAGGCCTAACAGGCTAGGATGGTCCTTGTCGATCAAAGTCAGGGGTCAGTACGCTGTGCGGTTTTTGAATGAGACCCGGACTCGACTGGATCCTATGACTGGAATCCTATTTCCCTGATAGTCCTTAAGTATGAGTCTTTGGGAACGGAGGTCTTGGTACCGGATAGTAGGGATGAGTTGCTTGAGGGTCTTCCAGGAAACCATCGAGAGAGATGATCCCGAGTCGACTTCCATTTGGCAGGGCTGATTTTCAATGGCCACTTTAATTCAGATTTTCTTGGCATCCAAGGAAGGGGCGTGACCGATAGTGATAGTGTGGTGAGCCTCTTCTCACTTTGTTGGGTGATTTATGGTTCGGTTTCTGTAGGAGTGGTTTACTGCTTCTCGCCTTACAGGACGGTTTCCTGTCGATTGGCGATAGTTGGCCCCCTTCGAGGTCTGGCTGGGTCCTAGGAGGCTTCTACAGACCCGTCCGATATAGCCTCGTTTCCCGCACTCATGGCAGAGTGCATTGTGGAATTTGCATTCGGACCAGGAATGGTTGGCCCCACAGCCAGCGCATGGGTGTTGGGACTTCGGGTAATGGTCCCAATCAGACCGCAGTCGATGGACCTCTTCTTCGTCGCTGTCTGATGACAAAGAGAGGTCCTCGTGGTGGGCCGTTATAAGCTGCCCTTCTGACTTAGGTGAAATTTTGCAAGTCGGTTGGTGAACCGGGGCACGGTTGCGGTGCATTCGGGCAGCCGACTTCCTGGTTGCTTCTGCTGCAGTAGCATCAGCGATGGCATTGGCAAGGCTAATGTCGCCTTTTGCCATTTTCTTGCTCTGCACGTTTAGCGCATCTAATCCCAGAACTATTTGGTCTCTCAAAGCCTCTTCCAGGTCGGCGAACCCGCAGAGGCCTCCCAAGTTTCGGAGGTCTTCAACGAAATCGGCAACGCTCTCTCCTTTCCGCTGTTTTCTTTGGTAGAACTCGTGCCGCCTTACGAGCGTTGGTACGGTCGGTGCATAATGGGCCCTCAGTAGAGGTTCGAGGACGTCCCAGTCCATAGCCTTCACTTCAGCCAGTTTGGCTAGTGCCTTGGCCATCTTGAATACTGTCGGTCTGCAATGCATTAGGAATGCCGCCCGTTTCTTCCCGGTTGTGGCATACTTCAAATTATTGGTTTCCAAGAACATTTGGAAACGATCCATGTAGGACTCCCAGTCTTCTTGCGCTGGATCGAATGGAGCGGGTGGTATGACGCCGCCGGACATGGTTCTGCTGTTGTGCGTTTTCAGCCACATGTTCAATTATCTTTTTCATTGTTCAGTCAGCTCTGACGTCTCCACATCCCATCCTCGTCACCAGTGTTGAGTGTGGAGCATGGGTGCGAAGAATGGAGACGAGCCGGTGAAAACAGTGAACTTCAACTCTTTATTTACATAGTGTGACAGCTCAAACTGGATGGCTGCTATAGCCTTCCTTATATAGGCAACTTATTAACTATTCAACCAATGACAACCTGGGAGCTCTAGCTCCATTGACCAATGATAACGGCTCGTTAATGGCCAATCAGACTTTCCTGAACGGACCAATCTGATCTCGCCATTTATGAGTCAATCAGAAGTGCAGGGCCAGAACCCTGCACTTGACTTCAAGCTCTAGATAACTTTATTACACATTTATTCATTCACAACAAGTCTTTTTTTTAATTAGCTAGGATTTCTAATAAAATTTTTGAATACATCTGCCTATATATAGTCCTCTCTATATCCCCCCCACTCCCCCCCCCCCGCAATAGAAAATTTTCAATACTTCTTGTTAATGTATGTTTTCATTTAGACTTTCTTGGCTATAACTTTAGTCCTACTGCAGCTTCCTTACTGTTCCAAGTTATAGCAGACATTTGATTTAATATAAGTGTAGTTTGGTTTATTTTTAATATTAGCATGCTTACTCCATTGTATTTATGTACTGCACTACAAGAAAGCAATATTATCTTTCTAAAGTAGATTAGAACAGGAACAGGATATGCTTTTCAAGTGTAGATTCAATTTTAATAATATTTTAATAATATTTAAAAGAGAGGGCCAAAATCTATTGTAGCTATTGAGGTTTTGGAAATCTGGGTCTAGCAACTAGTGAAGAATTTTTAATGAAATGTGTAAAAGGTAGCTCTGTGTATATTTATTGCCAAGAAAATGTATTTAAGATTAATGCATAACAAAACAAAAACCCAAATAGTCTCCTACAATGAGCTACAGACTGAGTTAATCACAGGTCAGATTTGCTTACCTACTAGAGACACAGTTATTCCATTTCCAGCAAAATAATAACTGCTGTGTAGTGCAGTTTAATCTGGAGACGTGAGTTCCACCTTTGTGGTTTTTGGAAAGTTCTGGAAATGAAATCACCATCCTGAGGTTCTGCTGGAGTTGTCAAGGCTAGTCAGCCAGCACTTTGGGATATTAGAGAATTAGAGAATATTAGAGAATTTTAAGGGAATAGGTCTAATATACCCTTCCTCTTAAAAAGTATTATTTTTGCAAAAGAAAAACTACATAATTATAACTATATTTTTAAAAATTGGGGAAATAGGAATAATATTTGGGAGACTGTAGAGAGAGCAATCCAGTCCCCAGTTCTGATCTTCTGTGTAAAACAATTTTACTGTATGGTGAATTATATTGAAATGGGTTGAAATCTTAGAAGATTATATTTTAATGTTGTATTGGGGCAATCCAGAGAGTTTCAATGACAATTAGGTGAGGCAGGAATGCATGTTTGCCACTTTGAATTATACATAAAAAGGCAGGATTAAAAATATCTTGCTGGAGCAGGGAGGGATTTATTTATTTTATTAAAATTATAAATTGAGACCCATTGCAAATCTGTGCATCATACAGCAAAATCTTTACTAAAAGAGAAATAAAATCCCCAAAAGCATCCAGGAAAAGAGCCTTTCTAAAATGGTAAAAAAACCACATTCAAATGCAGAAAAGCATAGTCATCAATCTATTGCTCTTTATTACAGATTGACTCTTCAAACTGACATGTTTTTCTCATTTTTAATCACAATACATATATGCTTAAACTATATTAGGTTAACTATGTAACATGCAACTCAGCTGCAATCCCTTTGGGATTTCTTTTATGAAACCATCAGTGGATCTCTTTAGTAGGATTGGGAACACTGACGGTAGGAAATTAAGATTTAAGGTTCCCATCAACATTTTCTTATACTCTATACATTTTTTTTTACTTTTCAAAATCATTTGTATTTCATGAATTTAATTCATGAATTTAAATAAAGGGATTACTGGGGAAGATTTAAGTGTCTGCTCCTAATAGTAATCCCCAGATTGAGTTCATATATACTTACTTTGCTCTAAAATTTCCCAAGGGGATAAGTTATACTTTATACAACTGGCATAATATTAGTCTGTTTTTAAAACAATTGGCTGAGCATATACAGGTAATATTTGACTTATAACTACAACTGAGCCCAACATTTTTGTGGTTAATTGAGATATTTGTTAAGTGAATTTTGCCCCATTTTATGACCTTTCTTGTCACAGTTGTTAAGAGAATCACTGCAGTTGTTCCATTAGTAACATGGTTGTCCATTGACTTTGCTTGACAGAAATTCACAAAAAAGGAGATCACATGACTTTGGGACACTGCAACTATCATGAATATGAGTCAGATGCCAAGCAGCTGAATTTGGATCACATGTCCACAAGGATGCCACAAGCGTGAATTATCATAACTCACATTTTTCAGTGTAATTTTGAACAGTGACTAAAAGAACTGTTGTAAGTTGAGGACTACCTGTACTTCAGTGCTACAGTTGTACTTTTAGCAGCATTTCATGCACTAGATTTCATACCCTTTCCAATATACAGGACAAACCCAATATTGTTATTACAGAAATGCCAGAATCTTTTATTTGGGAAGCTCATCCTTCAAATGAGCTGACAGCATTCACCAAAGAGTCTGAAATTCACAGGAACTTGTCTGAAATTAGGTTGATAGTTAATTTCTTTTCCAAACAGAGTCAATTGAGACAGCTTTCAATGACTGAAGCTTCAATGGGAGTCAATATGCACCTTACAGGTTGGTGTGTGAATTTCTAGCGCATCGAGGACAAGTGTTGGTCTGCATAAAAGCATATTTTTTTCCAGTCGTAGGTAGACAAGATATTTACAACTGTTCTGACTTTATATTAGTCTTGTCCCAGAATTTCAGGTTCTCTAGTTCAAGGCTATGCAGGTGTAATACTAATAATCAGCGACTTTATTACAGGTTGCTGGTGTAAAATTATTTCTCTCTCTTTGCACTCCTGAATAGATTTCATTTGCATGGCTTCTGACAGGCTCTCATACCTATTACTAGAAACCCTCAGCCGTCATTTCTTGCTTTTGTTGTTGGATGTATTTGTGTGTCGCTAGTCGATAGTCTCTTCTTCACATGGCTTCAAACTAGAGCAAGCACAGGCTTGCTTCCAGCACTCATTTCAGTGTGTTGAGCATTCAATTAAACAGGGAGATTTTCATTTTATTCAAGGGGAGCTGCATCTTGTCTAGCTCAGTAGTTATTTGCTTGGATGGCCACCAAAGCATTAAAAAAAAAAAAACCCTTTGAAGATGGCCTATTGTCCACAAATCTGTTTGGGGGGAAAAAATATCACAGGATATCTTGTTCCTAACACTATTATTTTGTTTCCAACTGAGTGTAAACTTTTAAAGGGTGTGTTTGCTTGCTTTGCAATATTGCTTTTGCATACATAAAGTAAGAGCTTGGAAAGAAGAGCTTCAATTACAAATGATAAGTAGATGCATATTTTGTCTGCTCCTTCCACATTTCATTCAGAGTTTAAGCATGATTTGCCAAACAAACAGTCATCTTTTCACAAAAAAATATTGAAGCTATAAAATAAATTATGGGAATGGTTCCATGTGTTCCAACGGTGGCGCTGAATCTGTACTCTCCAAAGTTTGTCAAGCTTAGAAATGTATGTACTGAAGCTCATAGTAGTAAGGACTCTGTCCACTTACTCAAGATCAACTGGATCAAACTTTTCTTAGATAATTTTGCTTAAAATATGCCTTGATAATTTCCACAACATCTGCCCAGCCAAAATCCAATTATAAGCAATCACAAGTTTTTTTGTTTTTTTTACATGTACTCAAGTCAATGGGCTCCAAAGCTCAGGAGAGAAGATGGGCTCCAAACCCCAAGAGAACCACACAAATTTTTAGGCAACTGCACACACCTAAATGCTAGTACTCACTAGACAACACAATATCAATAGTGGAGACCTTCAAATTTCTAGGTTCCATAATATCACAAAATGGACATCTAACATCAAAAATGTCATCAAAAAAGCACAACAAAGAATGTTCTTTCTGTGCCAATTCAGAAAGCTCAAACTGCCCAAGGAGCTGCTGATACAGTTCTACAGAGGAATTATTGAGTCTGTCATTTGCACCTCTACAGCTGTCTGATTTGGTTCTGCAATCCAACAGGATAAACACAGACTTCAGAGAGTAATTAGGACTGTAGAAAAAACAATTGCTTCCAACCTCCCTTCAATCGAGGACCTGGATACTGATGAGTCAAAAAGAGGGCTGTGAAAATATTTACAGACCCTCACATCCCGGACATAAACTGCGTTGTGTATGTACCATAGTTAATAAAGTATGAGCTTGAGGTAAAGTGCAGGGTTCTGGCCCTGCACTTCTGATTGGCTGTTAGGCGGCCAGATCGGATTGGTTAGTTCTGAGGAATCCGATTGGCCCTTAACAGAGGATTCTTAGTGGTTAAAAGAGCTAGCGTTCATAGCTCACCATTGGACTTACAAGGGTTGCCTATATAAGGCAAAGTTCGCTGTTGTTGTTTTGAGAAGTCACTATGCTAATAAAGAGCTGAAAGTCACTATTCAGAGGCTGTCTCCATTTACTCCGACCCATGTCCAAGTACTTAACACTGGAGATGAAGGTGGGATGTGGAGACGTCTGAACCGAAGAAGCCAGGAAGCGATACCGAGCACGGGATAAGACGACGCCAACAACAGAACCATGTCCGGTGGCATCGTACCACCCACTCCGTTCGATCCGAACCAAGAGGATTGGGAATCCTACATGGATCGCTTCCAAATGTTTCTTGGGACAAATAACTTGAAGGACGCCACACCAGCAAAGAAGCGGGCACTGTTCCTGACGCATTGCGGCCCAACTGTATTTAAGATGGCTAAAGCACTCGCCAAACCTCGAGAAGTGAAAGCCATGAGCTGGGATGACCTCGAACCCATCCTGAGAGACCATTACGCGCCAACCGTGCCTACACTCGTGAGACGCCACGAGTTTTATCAGAGAAACCAACGAAAAGGGGAGAGCATGGCTGATTTCGTAGCGGACCTCCGAAATTTAGGGGGTCTCTGCAGGTTCGCAGATTTAGAAGAGCCACTAAGAGATCGAGTAATTCTGGGATTAGATGCACTAGGCGTGCAAAGCAAGCTGATGGCGAAAGGCGACATCAGCCTTGCTGACGCCATCGCCGAAGCCACGGCTGCGGAGGCGATTAAAAAGTCGGCTGCACAACTACGGCCAAGCCGCACTCCAGTATCACCATCGACCAGCGAAATCTTACCCAACTCAGAAGGGCAGCTCTCGACAACGCACCACAAGGACCTCTCTTCGTCGTCAGACAGCGACGAAGAAGGGGTCCATCGACTGTGGTCCGACCGGGACCCTCGCCCGAAGCCCTTACGCCCTTGCACTGGCTGTGGAGCAAACCATGCCAGGACCAAATGCAAATTCCGCGACGCACTCTGCCATGAGTGCGGGAAACGAGGCCACATCGGCCGGGTCTGCCGCAGCTTACCAGGACCCAGCCAGGCCTCAAAAGGGGCCAACTATCGCCAATCGACAGGAAACCATCCTGTAAGGTGAGAGCCAGGAAACCACTCCTACAGAAATCAAGCTTTGCAAAAAGAAGAGGCTCACCATACTATCACTATCGGTCACGCCTCAGTTTTGGACACTAAGAAAATCTGAGTCACGGTAGCCATCGAGAACCAGCCTTGCCACAAGGAGGTCGACTCGGGATCGTCCCTCTCGATGGTGTCTTGGAAGACACTCAAGCAGCTCATCCCCACTATTCAATGCCAAGACCTCAAATTTTAATGCCTCATCCTCAAGGACTACCAAGGAAATCAAATTCCCGTTGTCGGGTCCTGCCGAGTCCGAGTCTCCTTCAAGAAGCATACAGCGTACTTACCTCTAACGATCATCGATAGAGATAGGCCTAGTCTATTAGGCCTCCAATGGTTCGCGCCACTCGGCATTGAAGTGGCCGGCGTGAACCGAGTCGGTGGTTGTGAGTGGGAGGAAGACCTTTTCTCTGAGTTCAGCGATGTCTTCGCGGACAGCTTTGGCGAGTATAAGGGGACCCCAATCTCATTTAGTCTAGATCAAAAGGTAGCCCCCATTTGCTTGAAGCCCTGTTGAGTTCCATTCGCTCTTAAAGCAAAGATCGACGAACAACTCAACAAGCTTATTGCTCAAGGGGTGTTGAAGCCCATCGATCACTCTCCATGGGAAACCCCTATTGTAACACCCATTAAGCCAGACGGGTCAATCCGAATTTGTGGGGACTACCGGGCCACTTTAAACCACGCCCTACAGCAGAATGCGTATCCAGTTCCGGTGGTGCAGCACCTCCTCCATTCCTTGGGGGGCGGAAAGGTTTTCGCTAAATTAGATTTAGCTCAAGCTTATCAACAACTACCAGTGGATGAAAAAACGGCCCAAACCCAAACTATTGTAACGCACAGAGGTGCCTTTAAATGTACCCGATTGCAATTTGGAGTTAGTGTAGCCTCGGGGATCTTCCAGAGCCTCATGGAAAGGTTATTACAGGGAATCAAGGGCGTGGTTCCTTATTTTGATGATGTACTAATTGCAGCCCCTACCAAAAAAATCTTGCAGGATCGTTTGAAATGCATTCTTAAAAAATTCCAAGAGGCTGGACTTAAGGTGAAAAAAAATAAATGTAACTTATATACTGACAATGTTGAGTTTCTAGGATACTGAATTGATAGCCAGGGCATTCATCCTACCGAGAGTAAATTAAAAGCGATCAAAAACGCTCCCAGACCACGCAACAAGGCCGATCTCCAGGCATTCTTAGGCCTCATTAATTTCTATAATGTGTTTTTACCACACAAAGCAACTGTCGCTGAACCGTTACACCGATTATTAGATAAGAAAGCATTGTGGGTATGGGGTTACCGGGAAGAGCAAGCATTCTGGAATGTAAAAAAACTGCTCACATCTGACTCTGTACTTATGCAGTATAACGAGACTTTGCCGTTCGTTATAACCTGTGATGCATCACCTTTCGGGGTGGGCGCCATTTTGAGCCATGTACTGCCTAATGGGAACAAAGCCCTTGTTGCATACTTTTCGAAGACTCTTTCACAAGCAGAGCGGAACTATGGACAAATTGATAAAGAAGCTCTCGCAATCGTTTCAGCTGTAAAGAAATTTCATGAATATGTGTATGAAAGGACATTTACCATTATAACTGACCACAAACCGTTGCTAGGGATAATAGCCGGGGACAAGCCAACCCCCTACATATTATCCCCTAGAATGATCCGATGGTCAGAATTCCTAGCTGCTTATAATTATCGCCTGCAATATCACCCAGGGAAAGCCATTCCCCACACCGATGCATTAAGCCGAACACCGCTTCCAGAGACTCTCGACGATCCGGCACCAATGGCAACTACGTTGCAGATCGAAACACTCAACTTGCCGCCTATGACTGCCCGAGACATCGCAAGAGAAACCAAACGAGACCACACCCTAGCTTGAGTCCTAGGCTGGGTAGAACGCGGATGGCCATTGGACCAAGTACCAGATGACTTCGCACCATTTAAATCTCGACAGACTGAACTTTTTTCCCAAAAAGGCTGTATCATCTGGGGCGATAGAGTCGTTGTCCCAGAATGACTCTGGAAGACGCTGCTACGAGTTCTGCACGAGGTCCACCCTGGCATTGTGCGGATGAAAGCGCTTGCACGAAGCTACGCATGGTGGCTGGGCATGGATCGGGAAATCGAGCAGTGGGTCAAAGCGTGTGCCAATTGCCCACAAGTCAGCAATGCCCCACCAAAAACCATGCCTACTGAATGGGAGACGCCACGTAGACCCTGGTCCAGAATCCACCTGGATTTCGTGGGGCCAACCAAGGGCTATACCTTCCTGCTGACAGTCGACGCATACTCCAATTGGTGAGAAATTCATCGTATGATGACTACAACTTCCGAGGCAGTGATCAAGATCCTAAACAGACTCTTTGCAACCCACGGATTGCCTGACGTCCTGGTGTCTGATAACGGGCCACAGTTTACGGCACTAATGTTCGAGCAGTACCTCGCTGACCATGGCATCTGCCATGCGCTCATCTCGCCTGCCACCCTGCGACCAATGGCCGAGCGGAACGCATGGTCCAATTTGTTAAAAAGACTGCAAAAAGTGGACTATGACAATATCGATGACAAGGTCAACCAAATTCTCTTTTTGCAACACATAACTCCACATAGCGTCACCGGCAGAACTCCCGCCGAACTACTGATGGGACGAAGACTCCGCTCCCACCTCGACCGTTTGCACCCTGCTTATGAACCGGAAAAGCAATAGGATCCAGTGGCCGCTGTTGCACCTTTCAGGTAGGAGACCTCATTTACGCACGAAACTTATCAGGCGATCCGTTATGGATAGAGGCAACAATAGTACAAGTGACCGGCCCCAAATCCTACATAGTGAAATGCTGTGACAATAGACTGTGGAAACGGCATATCGACCAATTACGGTCACGACTCACAACGGCCAGTCAACAACTGCCCCATGACCAAACCGAGGGGGGAGGAGGACAAGATGACGTTCCAGGGAACCTGCTCGAAGGGAGCAACGAACTAAGTGATACTCAGGAAATGGAGCAGGAAGGAGAATCGTTTGCACCGCAAGAAATTGCACCTGAGCAAGTAGCAGATCCACTGCCAAACAACAATCTACTTCAACAGGATTGCAACCAACCAGTCCAATGAAAATCCGAAAGACTTAAAAGACAACCGTCCTATTTAAAGGACTATATAACTACACCATAATTAAGAAGCCAGGGGGAAGGGGTGTTGTGTATGTACCATAGTTAATAAAGTATGAGCTTGAGGTAAAGTGCAGGGTTCTGGCCCTGCACTTCTGGTTGGCTGTTAGGCGGCCAGATCGGATTGGTTAGTTCTGAGGAATCCAATTGGCCCTTAACAGAGGATTCTTATTGGTTAAAAGAGCTAGCGTTCATAGCTCACCATTGGACAATTCTTACAAGGGTTGCCTATATAAGACAGAGTTCGCTGTTGTTGTTTTGAGAAGTCACTATGCTAATAAAGAGCTGAAAGTCACTATTCAGAGGCTGTCTCCATTTATTCCGACCCATGTCCAAGTACTTAACAAACTGTTTCAACTCCTATCCTCAAAATGATGCTATAGAGCACTGCACACCAGAACAACTGGACACAAGGACACAAGTTCTAGTTCCCCGAATGCCATTACTCTGCTAAACAAATAAGTCCCTCAACACTGTCCAAGTATTTACAAAGTCTGCACTACTATTACTATTAATCTTCTCATCACTCCTTATCACCATCACTTCCCACTTGTGACTGTATGATTGTAACTTTATCGCTTGTATCCTTATGATTTATATTGACTGTTTGCTAGTATGATTTGATTGCTAATTGCACTGTATGACTATTATTAAGTGTTGTACCTTATGATTCTTGACTCTTGACAAATGTATCTTTTCTTTTATGTTTACTGAAAATATTTGCACCAAAACAAATTCCTTGAATTTGTCACACTTGGCCAATAAAATAATTCTATTCCATTCTATTCTACTTACTACTCCCTCTTTCCCACTTCCACTATATGGCTTCCTACTGCTCCTCCAATTACTACTCCTTGTGAGCTCTGCAGCTGGAGAACAATATTTTTTTCTATCTGCTTTAGGCTGCTTTATTTCTACCTCCTTTCCTCCCTCACACATACAAATCAAGATGAAATTTGCAATTACACCTAAAAAATGAGGTCACAGAGTTGTTACTGTAGCTTTTCCTTTTTGAGCACCCACACCACTTAGCTCTCAAAATCTTGGCTTCTGTCAAACTGGTCCAGCATCCTCATGTGGAGGAATTCTATTGCAATATGTCCCATTTGCTTCATAAAGTCTACAAAAGACCAGATACTTCTTAAGCTTGCAGTTTAATTAAAACACAGTCATCCTGAAACATGCTCTTCAGAAAAATAGCTTAAAATCACAGGCAGCAACTACGTCTATTTGAAAGCAGATGATTCTTAATAGTCCTACTTTTGTTCCTTTGAAATCCCTAAATGTAGCATCATTCCAGAATACTTGGATTGGAGAGATGGCAATCATCTAAAATTATTTCTGCTGGTGACTTTTCCTATAAGCTATTCTCTGAAAAATAAGTATTTTGCAAGGGGGGGGGGTGATGATGGTGCTATGTGTATGAGGGGTGAAGAGAGGGAGGGGGGAGAGTTTAATATTTGAAATAAATTTAAAAGTACACTCTTGTATCTTGTCTATTTTGAGCATACTATTATTGCCACTTAATGCACAGCAGAGTTTTTCTTTCCATAGTTTGTAGTAAAATGTTTTGATAGTTTTGATTCTCCCAAAGAGATTGATATGCTTGGGTAAAACCATGCATTCTCCCAAATGCTGCCCTCTAGTGAATGGTTGATGTTTCTTGGCCATTTAAACCCTGTTACTCAGTGGGGATTGCTTTCAATGTATTAATATCTTGCAATTTCAGTGAGTCACTTGCATTGCTTTAGATTTCTGCTTTCTGATTTTGCAGGGAGGAAGTGATTACCCCTTGCGCAAATATAAATTAAACTCAAAGGATCTATGTTTGCCAGGCATATACACTGCTTGTTCTAGCTAACACTTTCACTGCACCACACAGGATCCGCTCGCTGTTGCAATTTACTCAGCGCCACCTTTGACAACAACAGAATTAGCTCCTGCTTGTGTTTTAATTAATATCACCGCCTGGATCTATCAACAGCAAATCAGCATGCTTCACACCAGAGGATAAAAAACAATCTGCACCTTGTCAGGCCTGGCACTAAGTCATAGTGGGGCTGCAACCTTGTCGTAATTACTCACCTGGGTCTTTGCACTGCCTTCATTTCCGTGTTTGATTGTTGACATTGTACAACACTGCATTATCCACAGAAGGGGGGGGGAAGTGTGTGTGAGGGGGAATTGTGGCGGGCCTGGTAATTATGCCTCTGTCACCCTACCCTCTTCCTGCCTTTGGACCCCCAACAGCAAAAATGATAGACATCATATTCAGGGTAACTGTTCCATTAAAGAGAATGATTATGTTAAGCTGAGTGAATGAGTTGACATGAAGACTCAACACCTCCCAAGCAGCTGTGAAAACATTTAGAAGACATTCATGTAGCAAATGAACAAGGAGGTGGGGCAGAAATAGGAAGAACAGAAAGATACTTCAGTTTCTCTCTCTTTCTCTCTCTCTCCCTCCCCCCTCCCTCCCCCCCTCTCTCTCCCTCTCTCTCTCTCTCTCTCTCCTCCAAGTTGTGCATGCAAGAAATTGAGGGGTAGAAGTGTGAAATCATAAACTTGCTCATACCTACTCTTCTATTTTTCTAAAGGAATGCAAGAACAATCAAGTAAGCCTACTGTCAGATATTTGCTGTTGGGAATAACAGCAGCAATAGGAACAATATAATAAATGATTTCTGGGGATCTGTCAGACAGAATAAACAAATGCCTTTGAGGGAGCTTTAACCAAGCCAAGGAACTGTACTGAAAATGAAAACAAATTTCTCATAAGCATTCTATGGGAAAGTGTGGGGTTTGGATTGTGACTGAAAATATTAAAGTTACCTTTGGTACCTTGGGGGATGCATGAAAGGATTGTTTTAAATGAATAAAGAATGAAGTGTTTTGTGTACAATTTTTCTCTTTCTATACTAATTTTGATGGCTAAAAGGGCCATGTTGACATTAATATTATTTTTCCCCAGAGAAGAAGACCATGAGTATGGAAAATTCTACCTGAGCAGATGCTCCAACTGCACTGTGCAGATGGGAAGCTCCCCAAAAGGGCATTCGGCAGACAGAAACAAAATGAGAGTCAGGAGGAGCCAACTTTCCATTTGTCCAATCCATAGTTCTTCCTTCTTCCTAGATTTCTTGGCTATGTTAGCCCTCAAGGAACCAATTTTCTCCTGAAAGTATGATCAGCCAACTTTCCTTTCTGCCCTTCTCGTATTGGTGCTAGTTCTGCAAATAGCTGTCTTAACAATCCTGGTATAATGTATGACCTCATGACATCCTTGGATGAAACAAATCCTATATTTCCACTTCAAACTATTTTGGGACTAGGATTCCCAAAGGAGATCGTTATAGCTTTCTTCTGGATCTCCCAGATGTGAAAGATCAGGGAATTATGATACTAAAATGAGATGTGGTTAAATGCATCTTTCCCAGACTCCATTACCACTACAAGAGAATATCAAGTTTTATGGTCAGATCGTGAAATCTGTAGAGGTGGTGGAGTTGCTATATTCTATAAAAAGTCTCTAAATCTAAAAAAGAACCAAATTATACAAGAGTTTGCTCTTCCCAAGACCATCCTCTGTGAACTGTCCTTAAACATCTCAATCCGCTTCTTACTTTGCTATTGTGCCTCTGACTATGATATAATTCATGCAAACAAGCTAACTTCACTACTGACATGGGCTACCTCCTGCTCACACCCTCTCATTTTTCTTGGTGACCTCAACTTACCTCTTATAAATTGGACACTAAATGAATGTACATCTGAACCCATTCATACAACCCTGTACAATGCTGTTACCACACTAGGACTGGAAGAACTAGTAACCAACAATACTAGACTTAACAACTGCCTTGATTTCATCTTCTGCAAAGTTTGAATTCAATTCATGGAATACAAATTAATGAACCCTTTTCCAACAGTGACCACAGAATGATTGACTTTTGTATCAACATATGTCCTCACAAAAATAACGACGGGAACCCAATTATAACTTCAAAAAGGCAACTATGATCTTATAGACAATGATCTCTCATCTTATAGACAATGATCTCTCATCTCTTGATTGGCAAATTCTATTCACTGGATGCAATACTGTTGAAGACCACTTTTTGCTTGAAGTCAAAAGAGTCATCAAACTATATGTACCAATAACAACTCCCAAAACTAGAAAAAACAAATTACCCGATATAAAAATTTATACCACCAGATAAAGACTGAATGTACCAATTATCACACTAAACAAGAGGAAAACCTACCCACCAATTCTACCTATGCTTTCTACAATTTTGTAAACAACAAACTAAAAGACTCAAGGTCCACCCCACCCCTAAAAGAACCAAATGGTAAAGACTGCAATGATGACACCATTAAAGCCAACCTCTTTAACACATTCTTTGGCTCAGTTATTTGTAAACAGCAATGGATCATGCCCAATATTTCCTAGTCGAACCACAGACAACTACAATGATCTAATACATACAATTTTACAGAAGACAATGTTGAAAAAGCACTACGCAATCTAAAACCTTCTTTATCTATTGGACCGGACAGAGTTTGTGCCTACTTCTTAAAAAAGCTATCCACTGCCATAGCTGAACCTGTAAGCATAATCTTTGAAAAATCTTTCAGGACCAGCTCCTTGCCAAATCTGTGGTCACTAGCCACAGTCATTCCTATCTTCAAAAGGGGAGACCTCAGCCTAGTTGAAAATTACAGACCAATCTCTTTATGCTGTGTCACCTGTAAAGTCATGGAATCAATTATTAACCAATCAATTATCCTCCACTTAGAGTCAAACAACCTACTCGCTAACAAACAGTTCGGTTTCAGAAGGAAACTGTCCTGTAACCTGCAACTCTTGCACTGTAAAAACATATGGACTACACAACTTGATCAAGAGGCCCGTAGGGGTCATGCATAAGCACACCAAAACATGCCTACCGTCCCTGTCCTATTGTTTCCTTTTTTTCTTATTCATATCCATTTCATGTATTTTTAACCATGTTTATACTTATACCTGTTATCTAACAATCGCTTGACAAGATAAAATAATAAAATAAATAAATTCAAATTTGGGTAGTGGGGTGGTGGGATGACATCTGATACCATCACTATTGCCTTTCTTTCCTCCAGGTTTGGAGAGGTGAGATATATTATTTTACTAGACAACACTTTTCTTATTGGATCACCATTTTCACTTGGGGGTGCTGGGAGCATGCAGGAGGTGCCATGTGACTCAGGGATGGTGTGGGTGGGTAATGTCATCAGGAATAGTGCATAGGGTATGCAAGAGGTGCTGCATGGTTCACAAAAGGTTGCATAAGGGTTCCTTCCCTCCTGTTCCTCCCTCCCTCCCTTCTTTCCTCCCCTCTCCTACTCTTTCCCCTCCCTTCCTTTCCCAAGCAGGTAGGTGCCTGTTACTGGGTGTGGGGGGTGGGTGGGATGGGGAATGGGGGATTGCAAGTGTCTGGAAAACTATCACAAAATATTGAAAATGAGGTGGCATAGAAGCAGCAACAGCAGCTTAGTAGTGATGAAGCAGCTACAACTTCCCCAAATTTCCTCTGGGAGTAACAATCCCAGGATTCTGTACATTAGCCCATTTGAGGTACCTTTTTAGACAATGCTTTGCACTATGATGTGTCATTATGCACAGTCAGAGGTTACAAAAATGAAATTTTTAGTAATAGTTAGTGGCTGTTTTTAAAATAAATTGCTGTTTTAAAAATGGCTGCAGATTTAAAATCCTATAGCAATGTACAAAGGCATTTCAGAATACTTGTTTCCAAATATTGTTATAAGCTGAGTTATTAAAAGGAACATAGTAACCCCATAGAGATTTTTGGACATCGACAATCCTCCCTTCAGTTACTAAAACCAAAACAGACAGGGGTGCTACTCAGTGCTCATAATTTCCAGCAATTCAAATGAGCATTAATTAATAATATTTGCATCATAGCATTGGATCTATTCTTATGGGAATTTTGGACTTTTTCCTCATTGCTAAGTATATATAAGTATCTGCAACTCAGTTTGGATGATAACATAAGAAAAATAAGCCTTAGTCTGCGTTATTTGGGAGATGCTACGGTGATCCTGTCACCAAATCTGATGAATATGGAGTCTCCATATTGGATGGAGTCACACTTACCTGTCATTATTGGTTTGGATCCTAGTAGCAGTCTGAACTTTATGCTTCCAAAAATGTCCTCCAGCTGGTCCAGATAATGTGATCCCACTTTTCTATAAAAAAAAAAAACCACATAAACTTTAAAAGACTTACTCAGTCAACTTTCTCATTACCTAGATCATTCCCAAAGGAAAATGAACATGGTCATTTAATTTTTAATGCCCTTGTGGCCTTTTTGGGAAGAATGGACAGATGGAATCATTATTTCTCAATCTCTTACTAGTCTATCACTTGTACATTTTAACTCAAATGTTGGTTCAGATGTTATTGCATAAGAAGGATAATAAGTTTATATCCCAACAACCAATAAAACATGGTATGGCATTATTTTAATAGGATATTATCAATCGTCCCAACTTGATAAGTAGGATAGAGAAAGAAAGAAAGAAAGAAAGAAAGAAAGAAAGAAAGAAAGAAAGAAAGAAAGAAAGAAAGAAAGAAAGAAAGAGTAAGAAAAGAACAAAGAAAAAGAGAGAGAGAGAGAAAGAAAGAAAAAGATAGTCTGGTTCTGTATAAGTAATCTCACTGCATGTGACAGAACTAATTTTCAGTAAGAGAATTCTTTGCATCTACAGTTTTTGTGTTTGCTGATGTATGATGCACTCTGAACATTAATTAATCTTACAATCAAAGGACTTTTTTGAAATAGCAGGGGCGGGTGCGTGAGGCCAAATGATCACCGGAACTATCGGTTTACCAGAACCAGTCTGAACCAGTAGAATCCCATCCTTGAGTGGGTGGCAGGGGATAGGCAAACTTTTTTATTTTTTTATCCTGATGAAGCTATGCACAGTTTGTTTGTTGTGTGTTTCTCTTTGGAGGAAACATTCTCTCTCTTGTCAGCTCCTGAGCCTAGCAGCTATTTAAAGAGATATGTTCACCATCACAAGTTATGTTGACCAGAGTAATGTCTCCTTTCCCTGTCCATTTGGCACAGGGTACAAAGGGCCCTGTGGAGGGATTTTTTCCTTTCCTTTTGAAAGGGAATGGCCATTTTGGGATTACTTCAGTGGAAGAGAAACAGTGACACAGTCATTACAATGATTCTTAGGTCTGGTAGGTTTGGAAACTCTTGAGTACTAGACCTTTCTTAGGTTTGAAAACAACAACAGCAACAGTTGGATGTTGACCTGACATTATCTCAGCCCAACTCACTTCACAGGGTTGTTTTGTGGGGAAAATAAGAGGAAGAAGGAAAAAGAAGATATCTTCCCACTTTGAATTATTTGTAAAAATAATAAAGGTGGGCTAAAGCAATTGTTCAGAAAGTATTGCTGCTGCAAAGATATTCATGATGTTGGGGGTGAGGAATGCATGTGAAAAAAGGAGGCAGGTCACTAGGACACTTCTGGTCTTCACTTTTTAGACCCTTCCTCAGAGTCATTCTCTTGGTGATACATCATGCCAATTTCACAGCTTTCAGTGAGGTGCTTCAAACAGGGTATGATTGCTTCATGCTTCACTCCATTACAAGTGAACTGTTATATCTTGGAGGATGGGCGTAATAACAGAGACGAGACATCAGATAGTAACTTCAACTCTTTATTAGTGACTTCAGAACAGAGCAATGAGCCTGGCAGCAGCAGCTCCTTTTATAGAGCTGGCTGCTGCCAAAGCTTCCAATGACAATGATTCAAGCTTGCCGCGCTTGGAGCATCCAATCGCAGCAGCCCGTTAACTAGCCAATTGGATCAGTCTGGAGTGACCAATCACAACCCGCTGTTGACGGACCAATCAGGTTTGCAGGATTACGAGCCTGCTAGTTTGGAACATGAACAATATTTCTTTTGTCTATGACTGTAATAAAGATTTGTTTATTTGATTGATTTTCTCCTTTTGACATAATAAATCCACACAATGTGAGGTAGGAGGATCAGTAATGTATTTCATCTCGTTAATGTGGAGTGTTGGTGAAGGTATTTGGAAGGTATTTGCAAATGCTCAGTTGAAGAGAGAATATTATATACTTTATGGTATGCCAACTATTTAAACAGCAGAAGAAAATAAGACAATCTGTAGGTCTAGCTGTGTTAGAGGGATTGTTGAGTGCAAACAGCACTGTGTGGAAGTGCCCTAGGTATATTTTTCAGCTCTTTTGCTACTAGATAATTGAAAGTAGCAGATGATGGATAGATGGTCTCAGAAGAACATGCAGTAAAAGTCCTACTCCCTATTTTAATTCTTGCTTAGAAGGATTAGCACAATTATGTGGAGCACCCAGAAATATTCTGCTGTAATAATAATTGGACAAAATTAATGCATTTCCTTTGATCAAGTGCAAGAATGAGAAGAGAAGCGCATCACAAAGAAGCATTTCATCACTTAATGCAGAGCAGTTATTCCTCTGATACGTTTTGAAAAGAACAAAATAATTATTTTATATTTGGAACAAGAGTACTGTTGATCCAAGAATGTTCTGTACAAAATTTCAAACTTTTTGTGTAATTTCCATTTACAGAAATTAAATTTGCAGAGCAAAACCTTGACTTTTTATATTTCCCCTTATTCCCTTTGCTGCTGATCTATTATTGCCCTATACATTAAATGTAGGAAGGATGTGCCTTTTCTTTCATTGTTGAAAATCAGTGCTTAAAAGAAATGTAAAATGATTTTTAAAAATCAAGAAATAGTACAGTCATGGTGTCACTTCCCAACCCCTCGGGACAGAGAAATTAATAAGCCAATCAATTAGTATGTGCACACTATACAATGCACTTAATTGAATATTATTCAGATAAAGATGTTATGTTGCTCAAATGCTAATCTTTATAAGAATTTATTTAGAGAGAATAATTCCAATCTTCCATATTGCTGCATATTTTATTCCAGTGTTCTCTTATGGCTAGAGTAGGTGGCACAACATTTGGTTCTCATGTCAATAAGCAAATTTTTAAATTTATTTATTTGTTTGTTTATTTATTTATTTAACACAATTCTCCTTTCTGTCAATCATTTTGTCTGGATACCCAAGTTTCAGTTCAAGATCCTGTTTTTCAGAGCAGTAGATTATGTCCCACATTCTTGGTCCTTCAGCTGATGGACCCTACAGAATACTTGATTAGGAGATCGGATAGATCTTGATCAGCATGTATCTCTCTGGAATGACTTAATGAAAATAAGATATACTCTGTGTGTGTGTGTGTGTGTGTGTGTATACACTGAGAGCATATGTATGTGTATATATATATATGTGTGTGTGTGTGTGTGTGTGTAAAATAGAGATACACACACACACACATATATTCTTCTAAATAAAAGCATAATGAATATGTTTCATTCTAAATAAAAATCACATGTGGAAATGCATATTGAAATTATACAACTACAGTACGCCAGAGAGCATACCAATCCAGATTCAAACATTACATAAACTTAGTAGCATATGTGACTCCCATGTATATCTGAACTAGCTGATAACCTAGGATTCAGTTTGAAAGGAATTGTAGCTACTTCGAATAGAGAAAAATGCTATCCCACTTACCTAATTCTTGAAGCTAGCCTGCCACACATTTTTTACTTTTTCATGGGATCCAGCTATATCCCTACAACCCAGGAAGTTCCTACAAACAGTTCAGATGTCAGTCTGAGTGTATTACAAGTCCAGAATGGGCTAAAAAGAAAAGCAAACCATTTGTCAAGTATGTGGCATCCTATTACATGTCACTGTTTTCCTTACTTTGCTTGCAGACTTATTTTGCACTGCAAGAAAACAAAATGCTCTTTTAGCATAATACAGAAAGCAGAAGTTATCATTTGTGCCTGCTGAATTCCTTTCATCTCAGTGTCTGTAATAATGTGAAAGAGCTCCTTCACCCTGTCACAATCTCACTGATCTGAAAAGCACAAAAATGCAATTGAACGGATATTTTTGTTCCATTGCAATGATTAGGATTAACATGCTCTTCTTGTTCTTTTTTCTTCAAAAAAAAAAAAAATCTAGCCTAATAAAACCAAAACAAAGACAAATGAACTAACATGCAAACCAAAAAAAAAAAAAAACCCTAGGGAGAATGCATTTCTATTTAGTATATTACAATTGTATGTTCTGTTTTTATTCCCCACCCCACCCCATTTGTCTTAAAGCACATTGTTATCTCAGCCTTTGAAATGTAAAACTGCAGGAACATCAAAGAAATATTGTGACAGTCAAAGAAACAGAGCAAGAGATGCTATATAATAAACACTGAACACCAGAGATTTACATGGAGCTATCCATTGTAGTTATAGTGCTGGAAAGCAAGGCATGAAATTGTTTGTAGAAAAGTCAGGATGTTGCACATTAAACTATTTATGTATTCATGTGCATTCTCCACTTGCGGGGTATAGGTACACCCACATGCTTCACATCCCACAACTCTTTTGAAATGGTGGGGAGGGGGCAGAAATAAAAGTAGTTAAAGTCTGGCAATGCAGATGAAAAAAAGAGGAAGTTCATGGTACAGATTCAGAGATACAGTATTCAGATTTGGGGGTCTCTCATGCATATTAACATCATGCCTGGACATCACTTTGGCAAAATATAGAATTATACATTTTGTTTCGGTAAGCTTAAAAGTAGCCAGGAATGTAAATAGATCTCCAATGGTTTCAGAAGGTCACAAGCCTGATTGGCTAAATCAGAGGTCTCCAAACTTGGCAACTTGAAGACTTGTGTACTTCAACTCCCAGAATTCCTCAGCCAGCAAAACTTCGGGGACCCCTGGACTAAATGAAATATACATGAAGAAATGTTTAGATTCCTATTCTGGTCCATTCCTGAAAATGGTCCATTCCTGAAACATTTCTGTGCTGAATAAAGACTTGGAATACCATTTTTCATTTTGCATTTTGTGGTTCTTTCTATAGCCATATTGTGCATATACAAGTCAGGATTATCTTAAGGCAGTGGCTTTCAACCTGTGGGTCGTGACCCCTTTGGGGTTCGAACAACGCTTTCACAGGGGTCGTCTAAGACCATAGGAAAACACATATAAATATTTCACAATATATAATTCCATATTGTTGTTGTGATTAATCACTATGCTTTAATTATGTTCAATTTGTAACAATGAAAATACATCCTACATATCAGATATTTACATTATAAATATCCATAACAGAAGCAAAATTACAGTTATGAAGTAGCAACAGAAATAATTTTGTGGTTGTGGGTCACCACAACATGAGGAACTGTATTAAAGGGTCGTGGCATTAGGAAGGTTGAGAACCACTGCCTTAAGGGGTGCTGAAAGAAATGTCGTTGCTGATTATGGTTGCACAGCCATGAGCTAAAACAAGATCATGCAGATTCTGCAGAGCAAATTGCTTTCAAGGACTTATATTACAAATTATATTAAAATCCTTGGATTACTCAAAGTTGCTCCAGTTCCTACACGATTCCTAGATTAAAAACGAAGCAGTGATAATGGTATACCTCTTGATGTGCAGCAAAGGACATCACAATCTGTCACAGGAATCCATGTCATTCGTGAACCCCGTCTGGCAGATTGGATACTGAGGCAGAAACCAGGGGCATCAGGAAGTCTCCTTGGGAAAGTTAAGAGTCATGCACCTCCTGTCCCATTGCAGCTCTGTTCCTGCCCCATTGCACTGCGCGCACCATTGGAAAGGCAAGAGTTGTGCAGCCACATGGCCTCCTGCGACTGCGAGCAAGCAGAAGAAGTAGGTAGCCCATATGGCACATGGGGGAAAAAAATAAGATAACCCCCAAAATAAGTTCTAGTGCTTATTTTAAAGCCCAACAAATACAAGGCTAGATCTTATTTTATGAAGCAGTATATAAATCTAAGTTCTATTGCTATTGCTGATATTACGATCATGGAGGATGCTAAATAAGCTGTTAAAAGCTAATAAATCATAATTTCAAAGTCAATTTGCAGTTTCACCCATATATAGCTTTTTAACTTGCCTTTTCCTGAAGGCTGATAATGTCTGTCATTTGTGTTTAAAATATCTTATCCAAGTCGGTGATATTGTCGCTCTTTGAATCTTCATGTGCACATTTCCTTTCAATGAGATAGTACATTTTCACTGGTGCAATTAACCCTTTATTCAACTCTTCATCTGAATCACACCCATCTACAAAAAGGCCTGCGATTGCAGGCTATATCCTAGAATTCTTTTTTCACTTCTTATTGTCTCACACCATTTTCCCTGCTCCTCTTGACACTTTCAGATGATTTTTGACATCTGAGAATATATATCTATCCAAATTATTAGAATGTTCCTGCCTGGCCTTGGTTGGAGCTAACCACAAGACATATAAAAGAGTATTAGAGAAAGAGGAAATTAAAAGGCAATGATATGTTATCCCTTTCTCGTGTTATTTACTGAAATATCAGTTGAATGTCAATGAGAAAACATCTTTGCTTTCTGCCTTGATTTTTTGATCAAGCGATTCTATCCTAATATTCATGGCAGCATAGTTGTTGTTTTTTTGTTGCAAAGCCTGCAGATTTATTTATTTTTATTTAAAAGACTTGTGTAGCCTCCCATATTATAACCACAACCCTGGCCATGTTACAAGACAATAACACTCCCTCCCATACAATCACAATAAAAACTCATGATACCTCGCAGAAATATTCTCCCACACTTCAGTTGACCAACCTCATCCTACTCCAACATTTGAAAGCATCAGCTTTTCAGGGCTCTCTGGAAAGTAAGTGGGGGAGGAGGCTACTAAATTGCCACAGTATTTTAGTTTATTTCTTGCACCAAGCTATTCCTCAAAGACAACCTAAATGTGCAATCCACTACAGAGGTGTTATTCAGCAGGTTCTGACCAGTTTTGAAGCACTGGTAGCAGAAATTTTGAGTAGTTCGGAGAATTGGCAAATGCCACCTCTGACTGGAGATTTTACATCCTTCCCCTGACATGCCCACCAAGCCACGCCCACAGAACCGGTAGTAAAAAAATTGAATCCCACCACTGATCCACTATTCTTTCAGATAGCAGAAAAACTTGCTTCCCCCATTGTAGATCTCTATCTTCCTATAGGCACAATGCCGAGAAATGGTGCTGTCCTTATGATTATGGAGTATGTGAAGGACGGGAACTGCGATATTTCAGATTACAGATGATCAGAGTTGGAAGGGACCTTGTGGGTCATCTAGTCCAACCCCCCCCCCCCAAGCAGCAGACCCTACACCATTTCTGACAAATGGCAGTCCAACCTCTTCTTCAAAGTCTCAAGTGATGACGCTCCCACAACTTCCAAGGGAAGGTGTTCCATTGGTTGATTATTCTCACTGTCAGAAAGTTTCTCCTTATTTCCAGGTTAAATCTTTTCTTGTTCAGTTTCCATCCATTATTCCTTGTCTGGTCTTCAGGTGCTTTAGAAAATAGCTTGATTCCCTCAAATATTGGAACACTGCTATCATGTCTCCCCTGGTCCTTCTCTTCACAAGATTTCCCTGGCTTTATTCCCTTCTTTCCCACAGAACAGTACCAATTAATGGGAAAACAACCACTAATCACACTCTCTAATGTAACATGAAGCTGTGATATTGCAAGAAGTGAATTTTGACATAAATTTAGCCATTTGCTCTAGTTTTGTAAATGTGCACTCAAAGGAAACTTGACTATCAGCTCATAGATGGACTGACTTTAGATATGAGCTTCATGATATTTCCAAGAAGCAGTAACTGAAGCAAGGAAGCATTATGAAGAACAGTTAAAGGGATGAAGAAAGTTGCACCATAAGCAGCAGAAGGGAGCTGGCTCTTTCTTTCTAGCTTCATTGCCTAGCTCGTCATTACCAGCAGTCAATTGCTGCTCAGTCTAAACCAGGTCTGCTACCTGGTGATCAGCTCAGATACCTGCTGGGTTCAGGGGATGAACTAAGTTTAAAAGAACCAGACTCTCTTGCCATCATAAGCCAATTGGCCAAGGAAGACACACCCAAATGCTGCACTAGCCTAAAACAGCTAATAAAGGTCAAGCTAAATCCATGTCAATTGACTGTGATGTTGGCAGAATATGTCAGCAGATTGTATCCCTGGTAAACTTGTGCCAGGTGAAGGAGAAAACACTAATAGCAATAGCACTTAGACTTATATACAGTGCTTTACAGCCCTTTCTAAGTGGATTGCAATATCAGCATATTGCCCCCAACAATCTGGGTCCTCATTTTACTAACCTTGGAAGGATGGAAGGCTGAGTCAACCTTGAGCTGGTGAGACTTGAACTGCCCAATTGCTGGCAGCTGGCAGTCAGCAGAAGTAGCCTGCAATACTGCATTCTAACCACTATGCCACCACAGCTCTAATGTTTTCACAGCTGTGGATGATAAAATGTACAAAGAGAAATTTGCCTTTTGCCAGTATGAAAACTTTCTTCTACTTAACTGTTCAATAAAAACAAATAAATTACTCCAATGAAAGGAGATAAAATACCACTCCATCAAATCTCCCTCACCTATAAGCAGGGGGTTAATTTAGGGCTTGGGATCAGTACCAATAAATTAAAAATAAGTCTTCAATTTTTCCAATACTTTCAAAGGATAATTGGGTAGGAGACTAAAGTCTATGTTCAATTTATTAGTGTTTGTATTGGAAATATTTGTATCAGCTTGAGTAATACTTCTATATGAATAATAATGATGAGACTATGATATATTTTGAAATAGCACAAGCAAATTAGATCATACTACATCCATGCTAGAGATGCTGGATTATTTTGTTTCCTCACATATTTAAGCAATTTGATTTACATCAGATTTATTGGATTAGTATGCAAATTGGAACATGTTCATCTTCCTGGTTCATATTTCTCCAGATTAACAGTGCACTGCTAACAAGCCCACACAGAAAAATATATAAAATTTGGGAAAGTTTCATATAAAATCTGTATTAAAATTGGCTTTTGTTTTTGTTTTAGCAAAATTCCTCTCTTCTCCCATACAGCTTTTTTTATATCTTTGTTTACTTCATTTGTTCTAGGAATCTCATCAAGACTACCATGGTAACATCTTTTTCATGTCCTCCAGGTTCTCTTGTCCCAAATGAAAATTGGTATGCTAAAATGGAGCAATGCAGGATATTAGCCTCCAAAATAAAGTGCATTTTCAAAAATGCCTCTAGGCCTCAAGGGGAAGCCTGTGGGAAGCTTTGGTTTAAAATTTAAGTATAGTATATAAAATCATACATTGGAATGTCCTACCTGTCAATGAATACTTCAGCTTCAACCATAACAACACAAGAGCAAACAATAGATACAAATTCAAGGTTAACCGCACCAAACTTGATTGCAGGAAATACGACTTCAGCAACAGAGTGGTCAATGTCTGGAACACTCTACTTGACTCTGTGGTTTCTTCCCCAAACCCCAAAAACTTTAACCTTAGACTCTCGACCTCATCTCTTTCCTAAGAGGTCTGTAGGGGGCGTGCATAAGTGCACTAATGTGCCTACTGTCCCTGTCCTATTGTTTATTTTATATTTTTTTACATTTTTCTTATATGTATCCATGTATTCGTAACTATGCTTTTACTTATACCTATTATCTTGTAAGCAATTGACAAATAAAAATAAATATAAAAAAATAAAATAAATTTTGGTTGGAAGGTGCTTCAATCTGGAGACTAGGCTAACAGACAATAAAGGACTGAACTGTGTTTCAAAAAGGGAAAGCAAAATAAATGGAGCTCAGTTTGTTCTGCCATTAGCTGTGAATGAATTCTGTTTTTAGAGTAACACTGTTAACCTTTTCGATTAATCTGATTTTTCTGCTTTGATTTGGAAGTCTTGGATGTAATTATATAAACTTATCAGCAATATTGGAACATAATTCTGGGAGGGAGGGAGAGAGAGAGGGAGGGAGGAAGGAAGGAAGGAAGGAAGGAAGGAAGGAAGGAAGGAAGGAAGGAAGGAAGGAAGGAAGGAAGGAAGGAAGGAAGGAAGGAAGGAAATTCTTAATTCCTCACAACATTGAAAGACTATTTATTTATATGTTCACCCCACTTAAATTAACAAAAATTCTCAGAATCTGCTGGAAGCCAGTCACAGAAAATTGCTTTGCAAACTAGTTGCAAAGATAGTTATGATTGCTTTAACATATCTATTAAGGTAAAACATAAAACAAGAACAAAGATGTAACAATTTCATGATCTGATTACCTGGATACAAATTATATTTATTCAAGATTAGAATAGTATCTTACTCTGCAGATTAGGAAAGTTTCGTTTGAGGCTGTTTCATTGCAAAAAATGATGACTTTAATATAATATCTTATTTGGCTATTCCAATTGGAAAAAACCTCTTATGAATAAAATGCTTTACCATTTTGCTATGACTGGATTTTGGCCAGTGGAAAATTTCTCTCTTTGTTTCCATGCAACATGTAGAAAATTATTCATTGTTTCTAATGGAAAAAGTAAGCTAAACTGTACTGAGTTGAAACAACTATGTCTCATAATGAACAATGAATCCAGTTCTGTCAGCAATGCTAAGTCATGTCTGAACTAAGGCAAATGCTGAGTGATAATTGAAAATCAGTTCAATGTAGATTGCTTCTGAACCAAAGTATTTCACTTTATAGTCGCCCTGAAGTGCTATTTAGCAGTTTATATTAATAAAGATAAAGGTCAAGAACATTTGCCACTCTCTCAAAAAAGGGGCATGTCTTTTAAGGCAGTAAAAGGACATTAAATATTGGCAATGCTAAATAGTGTCATAATTACATTTCAAAATTATAATCATCTAGATTTTTTCTGGTTATTAAAATAACAATGCAGCTGTTGCAGTTTTAGACAATTAGCAATATTACATCGCTACTAGGCGAATCAAGACTTAAGGTATAGCACAGCACATGATTTTCTGGTAATCAAAATAGCCCACATCAGTGGTGGGATTCACATTTTTTTATTACTGGTTCTGTGGGTGTGGCTTGGTGGACATGACAGGGGAAGGATACTGCAAAATCCCATTCCCTCCTCACCCCACTAACCTGCTTTCCAGCTCCGTTCTCCTGTGCAGGGCAACAAAAGAAGACCCAGCTGATCAACTGGACTTGGAAGGCAGAGAATAGATGGGGGAGGGACTAGTCAGAGGCGGTATTCCAAACTGCTCAAAATTTCCACTACTGGTTCTCCAGAACTGATCAGAATCTGCTGAATACCACCTCTGGCTCACATCCACTGGGATATTTTCCTGGAAATAAGAGTTTGGTTTTGAGTGTTCCTGGTTCCTGCTTGTTGTTACTATGAGCAAATAATTTACGTCCTCACTACATATTGTTCTGTCCTTAATTAGCATTCTTGAGATCCCCGCGCTTTGATTGGCCAAAGCGCGGGGCACTCTGATTGGTCAGGCGAGCCACACCGATTGGCTCGCTAAGAATCTCCCGCGATTGGTCCATTCAGATTGTGGGAGAATCAAAGCGGTGCCATTGGCCGCGACCGCCGCGGCTAAAAGAATAAAAGCCGCGATCTTTTTCCCTTTTCCCCAGTTCGGTTCCAACCTCAAATAAAGAGCATGATTTGAAGTCACCGACTCCTGGCATCATTTCGTGGACACAACACTGGCGACAAAGGTGGGATCCAGACCCTGAACTGAACCACATGTCCGACGGAAGCCAGACGAACCACCGCGATGGCGAAAATCGCACCCCCCGCACCCTTCAACCCCGCCACCAAGGACTGGGAATCGTACTCCGACCGATTCCACATGTTCCTTGAGTGCAGCGACCTGAAGGACGCCACCGGCCCCATGAAGCGCGCCGTCTTCCTGACCCACTGCAGGACCGAGGTCTTCAAGATGGCCAAGGCGCTTGCCAAACCCGCCGATGCGACCGCGATGGACTGGGACGTCCTCGAGCCAATACTTCGGTGGCACTACGCTCCAGAGGTACCCATCCTGATCCGACGCAACGAATTCTACCGTCAGGACCAGAGGTCGGGTGAGAGCTTCAGCGACTTCGTCGCCGAGCTGCAGCGCCTAGGGGGGCTCTGCGAATTCGACAACCTGAACGACGCCCTGCGAGACCGAATCATGCTCGGTTTGTGGGACCCCGTCCTCCAGAGCCGGCTGATGGCCAAGGGCAACATCAGCCTAGCAGACACCCTCACCGCAGCTGCAGCCGCCGAAGCAACCCGAACTTCTGCCGACTGCATGCGCAGATCAAACACTGGGGACCGCAGCGGAAACAACAACCCGGCGAGGTCGACCGAGGCCCAACCCGAGACGACCACCCACCAGGGCGACTTCCACTCGGCATCGGGCACTTCAGATGACGAGGAGGACATCCATCGCCTCCAGACAGGCCACAACCCACGGAACCGGCGGGGTCATAAGTCGAGGACCAACTGTGCCGGTTGCGGCGGCGACCACCCCAGGTTGAAATGCTGGTTTTTCGAATCGACCTGCCGGCATTGTGACAAGAAGGGACACATCGCCCGTGTCTGCTGCCTAAAGAAGAATCGCAGCCCGGCACGATGGGACCAGAGCGACCGGAGGAGAGAAAGCACACCACCCCGGACCAGAGATCGCCCCTCGGACAACAGATGGGATCAGAACGGACGATCCCTGCGAGGCGGCGATAACCGGCAAAGAGAGGAGACCCATCAGACGGTCACCATCGGCCACGCCATAACCAATGACGCCCGGAAGGTCCACGTGGAGGTAGGCATCGAGGGCCAGCCATGCAAAATGGAGGTGGACTCCGGGTCCTACCTCTCCATGATTGCATGGCATGAAATAAAGCGCTTGGTGCCTACCCTCCAAAGGAGGAACCTAGACAGCCAGAGACTCATTCTAAGGGACTACCAGGGAAACTGCATCCCGGTAGTCGGAACCAAACACTTCAACATCACATATAAAGGGCACACCGAAAGACTTCCCCTGACAATTGTCGACCGCGACCGCCCAAGCCTACTGGGACTGCAATGGTTCGCCCCGCTCGGCATCGCAGTCACGGGAGTCGACCACGTCACCGACGACAGCTGGGAGCAGCAACTGGCCCGGGAATTCCAAGAGGTCTTCGACGGAAACCTAGGCAAGTACCGAGGGCCCCTTATATCTTTCAACCTAGACCCAAACGTCCCCCCAAAATGCCTGAAACCAAGGTGGGTGCCATTCGCACTTAAACCCAAGATAGACGAGCAAATTGACAAGCTCGTCAAGCAAGGGGTTCTACAGCCCATAGATCACGCCCGGTGGGAGACCCCCATAGTCACCCCGATCAAGCCCGATGGGTCGGTGAGGATTTGTGGGGACTATAAGGCCACCCTAAATGGCGCGCTACAACAAAGCGCCTACCCCGTCCCAGTAGTGCAACACCTACTGCACTCACTGGGAGGGGGCAAGGTTTTCGCCAAGCTCGACCTCGCCCAGGCATACCAACAGTTGCCAGTCGACGAGCAAACGGCAGAAGCGCAAACCATAGTCACCCACCGGGGGGCATTTAAATGCAACTGACTCCAATTCAGAGTCAGTGTGGCACCGGGAATATTCCAAAGCCTAATGGAAAGACTACTGCAAGGCATCAAGGGGGTGGTACCTTACTTCGACAACGTCCTAGTGTCGGCAACCAACCAAGCCGAACTAGAGGGTCGCCTAAGGGAGGTCCTAACCAAATTTAAAGAGACCGGGCTAAAAGTCAAGAGGGAGAAATGCCAGCTATGCACGGAACGGGTCGAATTCCTAGGATACCTCCTAGACCATCACAGCATTCACCCCACAAACAAAAAAATCAAGGCGATCAAAGAAGCCCCCACACCCAAGTCCAAGACAGAACTACAGGCATTCCTGGGGCTACTGAACTTTTACAATGTTTTCCTGCCCCAAAAGGCGACGGCGGCGGAGCCCTTGCATAGGCTCCTGGACAAGGCGGCGACCTGGACTTGGGGGAAACGCGAGCAAGCCGCCTTCCAAAGAACAAAGGACCTCCTCACTTTGGACGCCGTCCTCATACAATATAACGAGACCCTACCTCTGGCCGTCACATGCGACGCATCACCCTTTGGCGTTGGCGCTGTCCTCAGCCATACCCTTCCTGACAGAAAAGAAGCACCCATCGCGTTCTTTTCGAGGACCCTAACCAAACCAGAGCGGAACTATAGCCAGCTGGACAAAGAGGCTCTGGCTATCGTTGCCACCGGAAAACGATTCCATGAGTATCTCTACGGCCGGACTTTCACCATCATAACTGACCACAAGCCGCTGCTGGGAATCCTTGCAGGAAACCGGGCCACCCCGAACATTCTGTCTCCCCGGATGACAAGGTGGTCCGAGTTCCTGGCAGCCTACAACTACGGACTCATACACAGACTGGGTAAGACGATCTCCCATGCAGACGCCTTAAGCCGCTCGCCGCTACTGGAACCTGACACCGACCCAGCACCCACGATGACCACCCTCAGCATAGAGACTCTACCCAACCTGCCCATAACCGCGTCAGACATTGCCCGAGAGACTAATAAAGACAAACATCTGGCGCGGGTGTTGCATTGGGTAGAGGAAGGGTGGCCGGAAAGGGACAACGACGAGTCCGTCAAAACATTCCGAAACCGCCAAACGGAACTATCGTTATTAAAAGGGTGCATACTATGGGGGGATAGGGTGGTCATTCCAGAAAAGCTACAAGGGAAGGTTCTGGAACTGCTACACGAGGGGCACCCGGGCATCGTTAGGACTAAAGCCCTGGCCAGAAGTTACGCTTGGTGGCCAGGGATGGACAAACAAATAGAGGCCTGGGTAGCAAGGTGCCAATGATGCCAGGAAACTAGGCCAAGCCCACCCACAGCACCCGTCCTAGAGTGGGAAACCCCAAGGGGACCGTGGTCTAGGATTCACATAGACTTCGCCGGGCCCACAAAAGGACACACCTTCCTCATAACAGTAGATGCTTACTCCAACTGGCTGGAGATAAGCAACATGAAGACGACAACCACGGAGGCCGTGATCAAGGAACTCTGCAAACTCTTTGCAACACACGGCCTCCCAGATGTCGTCGTTTCCGACAACGGGCCCCAATTCACCTCGCTGGAATTCGAAAAATTCCTAGTGGAAAGGGGCATCCGCCACGCGCTGACAGCACCGGTGCACCCGGCGGCAAACGGTAGGGCGGAACGGATGGTCCAATTCACTAAGAAGACCATCCGGAAAATAGATCACGGGGAGATCCAGGAGAAAATAAACAAACTACTCTTCACCCAACACATAACCCCAAATACCACAACCAATAAGAGCCCAGCCGAACTATTAATGGGCAGGAAATTAAGGTCCCCACTCGACAGGTTACACCCCACGTATAACCCGGAGAAGCCCCCAGACTCAAACAGCAAACACCGAACCTTCGCACCCGGCGACCCCGTATACACGAGAAACCTGATGGGAGACCCACTATGGATACCAGCCGTCATCACACAAATAACAGGCCCACACTCGTACCGGCTACAAACAGCAGACGGACGAGCGTGGAAACGCCACATCGACCAACTAAGGTCGAGGACTACCAACCAAGAGACCACTGACGCACAAACAGTTGAAACCAACCCCCACAACACAAACCAAGGGGGGAGGGAATACCCAGGGAACCAAAATCAAAGAAGAATAAACCAGCCGTACTTACCGGAAAGCAGCCATCACGACTCCTCGCCAGGAAGAGACAGCCAGGCCAGCTCGACCAACCCGGAAAGACCGAGCGGGAGTGGCAAAACCCGCAGCTCAACCAACCCAGGAGGCCCAGGAGGGAGCTATGGAGAGCGGCCTGGCCCGATCGACCAGCCGGTTCCCACGACGGCAGCAGGAGCAGCAGAGATCCCGACCGAACCGGCCAGGATCCAACCTACGACTGAGCTGCGCAGGTCCAGTAGGCTCAGACGGAGCCCCGCCTACCTACGTGACTACGCGACGTAAGGACTGAACCAAGAGGAGAGGGGTGTTCTGTCCTTAATTAGCATTCTTGAGATCCCCGCGCTTTGATTGGCCAAAGCGCGGGGCACTCTGATTGGTCAGGTGAGCCGCGCCGATTGGCTCGCTAAGAATCTCCTGCGATTGGTCCATTCGGATCGCGGGAGATTCAAAGCGGTGCCATTGGCCGCGGCCGCCGCGGCTAAAAGAATAAAAGCCGCGATCTTTTTCCCTTTGCTCCAGTTCGGTTCCAACCTCAAATAAAGAGCATGATTTGAAGTCACCGACTCCTGGCATCATTTCGCGGACACAACACATATTAATGAAGAATAACAGGGATTTCAATTGTACAGAAAGATTGCACAATAGTTGTGGACAAAACTTATTACATTGCCTTCCAAGTGTGATGGTACTATCTAGGTAGTCCTCAACTTACAACCTTTCACTTAGTCACTGTTCAAAGTTATAATAGCACTGAAAAAAAGTGACTTATGATCATTTTTCACATTTACGACCATACAGCAACCCCAGGTCACATGATTTAAATTTGGCGCTGGACAATTGGCATGGATTTATGACACTTATACTGTCCCAGGATCATGTGATCACTATGTGTAACCTTCCCAGATGGCTTCCTTCCGACAAGCAAAATCAACAGGGGAAGCCAGATACGCTTAATGACCACATGATTCACTTAACAACTGCAGTGATTCATTTAACAACTTTAGCAAAAAAAAAAAAGTTATTAAATGCAGCAGAACAACTGCATTGCTTGGCAAAGAAAACTGTGAGTTCAGTTATAATCCTGAATCAAGGATGACCTGTACTTTTAGAATTAATCATGATGGTTAGAAATTCTGAAGGTTGTAGGGAAAGGATGGGGTTGAGAAGACTGGCATAGATGATTACTTGCATATCTAAGAAAGATACCAGGATGCCACAGGTCCTGTTCATTTTGTATAGTAGCAGCTAACATTCAAGCTCTTAGAAAGAAAACATGGATTACGATTGCCCAGAAATCCACCCATTCAGTGGTGGGATTCCATTTTTTTTACTAACAGTTCTGTGAGCGTGGCAGGGGAAGGATACTGTAAAATCTCCAGTCAGAGGTGGTATTTGCCTATTCTCCAAACTACTCAAAATTTCTGCTGCTGGTTCTCCAGAACTGGTCAGGACCTGCTGAATACCACCTGTGCACCCATTCACATCACACCAAGAGTCAGCACTGATTCAAAGGCATGGATGCACACAGGCTTGTGCGCAGACATACACCCAGTGATAAAGGACACATTAAAGATAATGTCCTTCAGTGGCGATTGACTCAGGAAGCTACATGAAAGTTTGTTACTCTGTGTGTGCGTGTTTGTGTATATGTAAGAGAGAACGGCATGTTGTTAAGTATTCCTTTATATTTCATATTTTGCATACCTTTGATGTGATACTGGACTAGAAAGGCAGACCTATGAAAAGTCACATTCCAGGATTTCAGACAGACAGCAGATCTGCTCATGCTCCACTTTTCTTGGACTAAATGCTGCTATGTATCAGTAACTTTATAGTGCACATCTGTCATTTTGCATGGATTTCTGCAGGTTCCAAAGAGCAGCTTGCAAAAACAGAAAACATTTTCATGCAAGGAATCCAGGTCCCCCATACAGTTTTAGACTAAGTTGCGATACAACATCCCATGTTCTTCTAAAGAGTGCCAGTCCTCCATTTCAGTTAGCATTAGGGAGAATGAAAAAGACAGCAAATACAAAAGAAAGATGGAAACTCTACTGAAGCTGAAGAAGCTTCTTGGATGAGAAAGTGAAACATCTTCAAAGAAAAATCAGAAAATCCAGTTGCCTCTTGAAAAAGCATCTTTGGGACCATCATGACCTGGATGACTGAGAATCTCCGTAGACATTTACTGCCTCAACTGCTTTACTGTACCTTCTTTCTTTTGGCAATGCATTTATTATCACAGCATGGCAGAAGAGGGCATTTGGATCAGCAAAACCCCATTTTCTACAGCCAAGATGAGCCAACATGGATTACTACAGTTGCAAAATCCAGGTTTGTGCAAGGAGGATAGGGAAGGTGCCTGTGAGTAAAAAGAATGGGCAGATTTAGTCTCACAGCAAGAATTTTGCAATAAGAAAGTGAAGAAAACTCATGGCATACCACAATTTTTAATGCCAGCAGAGAAGAAGGAATGAAGAGAGAATGAAACAAAGATAGGTGCTGCGGCAATTTAACTTTTACAATATACATGTCTGCACAAAGCTTTTTTATAAAAAAAAAAATCACACAAAGTTCTCAACTCTGATCAGTTTTAACGCTAGCAGTCTTCCAGTAGATCTCTCTGTCTAGTTGTATCATGCTTCATTTTCATTCCTTTCTTTTCATCCTTTTCTCTTCCTTCAGAAGCAGAAATTTGCTAGACAGCTGGCAGACCTAAGATTGGGTCTATCTATTCCATGTTAAAATGCAAGCAGAGTAGACAGTGGTGGGATTCAGCCAGTTCGCACCACATCGGGAGAACCGGTTGTTAACTTTCTGAGCAGTTTGGTGAACTGGTTGTTGGAAGAAATCATTAGGGCAGAGAACCAGTTGTTAAATTATTTGAATCCCACCACCAAGAGTAAAATGACTTAGAAACCTAAGAAGCTTGAATCCAAATTACTTGGAAAAAGCAAGACATATCTTCACGTATCTCATGACTTATTCTTATTTCAAATGATTAACAGTTGCATCAATTATCACTTTATATTGCACTCGCTTTACTATTCGTTGCCACAATTGAAGAGAAATTAGTTATATCAACTACAGGACTGATTTTTTTCCCCTTAACCTCTCTGGAGTGGGAAAACTTTGGAACTTGTAGATCCAAACTAAATAGTTCAATTTATCCCTAGGCACATTTTTCACCTCTTCTGTATTTGATCTGCAATATCAAAAGATAAATAAGGCCAAGAAACAGGAGATCTGTTATTTGATTTTCTCAAAGAATAGACCCCTCCCCATCCATAGAAGTGGTATGCTAATTGTTATGAACTAATAAAAACGCTTAAATAAAGTTTATCAAAGCTTAAAGAAAAAGCAGGGTTCTAATCCTGCACTTCGGATTGGCCGATAATAGCGATATCGGATGGGTCCGTTCTGGGGAATCTGATTGGCTGTTAACGAGCCACTCTCATTGGTTCAAGGGTTTAATGCTTCCATGTTCTCATTGGTTAATAGGTCAGCAGCCTGCCCTATAAAAGGGCTGCTGCTGCCCCAGGTTTTTGCTCTGTTCACGATGATTAATAAAGAGTTGAAGTTCACTGTTCACTGCCTCGTCTCCGTTCCTTGCACCCATGCGCAGAACTTAACACTAATATGTATAAAATAGCTTCTAGGCTATCTTTGTAGGAACTGCAAGGTTGTAGTCTTAATATTTTAAACCATTCAGAGGCCTTAGTTTCATTTGCATACATATGAATAGCTTCTTTTCTATATAGCAAACATTCTGCATTGCTTTTTGCTGCATCTTCTTACAATTCATTACAGTTATTGTAGACTTGAAAAAAAATCAAAATATAATTCTATTTTCTTTTGCAAACATTTAAAATAGTTCTAGAATGGAGATTCCATAACCTATGATCATAATTCCCCTAATTCATGGATTTTTCTCATCTGCTTTTATAAATAAGCACTTTTTTTCCTTGTTGAACCTGTACTTTTCTTTGTTAGAAAAAAAATGTTCAGCTGGATTCTCATATACTTGGAAACAATTACTCAGTGTCTATTCTGCTGTTTTTTTATTTTAGAATTACTTGAGCAGGTGGTTGCCATTTTTTCCTATGCAAAGTAAAGTGAAATAAAATATTATCAATTTGCACTTTTCTTAGGGAGCTCATTATTCCAGAAATGCTCAATTGAAGATTCCTGGTCACACATTTCTTAATTCCCCAGTACTGCTATAGTTTTCAGCTTAATGTTATCTGATCATGGTAAACATATTTTTGTGCAGGTTTTAAGTACTTCCAAATAATTATTTGATGATGTCAGATTTAAATTTCTGCTTTTTCCCATTTCATACATTGTGGAACAAAATATCTTCAAGAGACAATCAGTTCTTTTGTTGGGTCCCATTCTGCATTCTAGTCAGATAACAGATAATCAGAGTTGGAAGGGACCTTGTAGGTCATCTAGTCCAAACCCCCCCCCCCCAACCGGGAAACTCTGCACCATTTCTGACAAATGGCAGTCCAATCTCTTCTTGAAAGTTTCAACTGATGACAACTTCTGAGGGCAAGCTGTTCCATTGGTTGATTGTTCTCACTGTCAGAAAGTTTCTCCTTATTTCCAGGTTAAATCTCTCCTTGCTCAGTTTCCATCCATTATTCCTTGTTTGGCCTACAGGTGCTTTAAAATAATAGATTGACCCCCTCCTCTCTGTGGCAGCCCCTCAAATATTGGAAGACTGCTATCATATTTCCCCTGGTCCTTCTCTTCACTAGACTAGTCATGCCCAGTTCCTGTTCTTCATGTTTTAGTCTCCAGTCCCCTAATTATCTTGGTTGCTCTTCTTTTTACTTTTTCTAGAGTCTCAACATCTTTTTTATAGTGTGGTGAACAAAACTGGATGCAGTACTCTAGGTCTTACTAAGGCTTTATAGAGTGGTATTAGTACCTCACTTGATCTCAATTGTATCCCTCTGTTAATGCAATTTAGGATTGCATTAGCTTTTTTGACTGCTGCTGCACGCTGCTGACTCATATTTAGTTGGTTATCCACTAAGACCCCAAGATCCCTTTCACAGTTACTGCTATTGAGCCTGGTTTCACCCAGTCTATTTGTGTCCTTTGGGTTTTTCTTGCCAAAGTGTAGGACTTTACTTTTCTCTACATTGAATTTCATTTTGTTAGATATGGTCCAGTGTTCTAATCTATCTAATCTATCTTCTTGGGTGTTAGCTATTCCCACCAGCTTAGTATAATCTCCAAATTTGGTAAGTTCCCCTTTTATTCCCTCATCTAAGTCATTAATGAAAATATTGAAGAGTACTGGACCTAAGAAAGAACCTTGTGGTACCCCACTGCTTACTTCCCTCCATGTAGACTTAGACCCATTAAGGACTACTCGTTGAGTACGATTTGTCAGACAGTTGTGAATCCATCTGGTGGTGGTGCTAACTATTCCACTTTTTTTCTAGTTTAAGAAGTAGGTTGTGGTCTACTTTATCGAATGCCTTGCTGAAATTGAAATATATTATGTCCACAGTATTTTGCTGGTCTATTAATTTAGTGACTATGTTGAAGAATGAAATAAGATTGGTTTGGCATGATCTGTTTTTTAACAAACCCGTGCTGACTGCTAGTTATAACTTTACTTGTTTCTAGATGTTGGCAAATCTGTTTTTTTTTTTTAAATCTTTTCCAGTATCTTCCCTGGCATTGATGTTAGGCTGATTGGTCTATAATTGCCTTGGTCTGTTTTTTTCCCCCTTTTTTTGAAAATGGGAACCACATCAGCTCTTTTCTAGTCCTCTGGTAGTTCCCCAGCGCTCAAGATTTTTGAAAGATATGATGTAGTGGTTCTGAGATGACCTCTGCCAGCTCCTTTAAAACTCTGGGATGTAATCCATCAGGCCCTGTTGATTTATGTTCATCAACATCAGACAGCTGCTCTCTTACTATTTTTTTTTTTTTTTGCTTATTTTAACTTTTATTTCTGGTCTGTCTTTTACAGTTATGTTTTTGGTGGGTTGAGTATAGTTTCTTTTTGCATGAAGACCAATGCAAAGAATGATTTAAGCAGTTCTGCTTTCTCTCTGTTGCCTGTTACTTCCTTGCCATCTTCTCTTTAGTCTTAAGGCCCAGCTTCTTTTAAGTTTGTGTCCCAAAATTTCAGCTATCAAATCAGAACTGCAGAAAACTGGAGGATTGTTGGATGGCAGCTAAGAGATATTTAGCCCATATCTCTTTGGGGTTTTTTTTTTTTCACAAGGAAGGCAAGAGGCCATTCCTATCTCACAGCAAGGATTTATAGATGTATGATTTTGCCTTAAGGACTGGGATCATTCAACAGATTTTGAAAAATACAATTAAGATTCAATATATTTGCATTTTATTAAAGTGGATATAATGTTGTCTTATGTTTAAACAATGCTGATCTAGATATGTTTGTATAACAATGGCCCAAAAGACAGAACCTTTACCTGCCTTCTCAATAGCAATAGAACTTCTAGCACTGTAATGTAAGAATTTTTTGCATATTATCTCTGTCGTGTCCGCAAAAAGACGCCAGGAGTCGGTGACTTCGTACAATGCTCTTTATTTCAAGGATTGGAACCGAACCGGCGAAAAGAAAAAAGCCCGCGGCTTTTATTCTTTTCGCCGCGGCGGCCGCGGCCAATGGCAACATTTCGAGTCTCCCGCGCTTTGAGCGAGCCAATCGCGGGAGACTCTTAACGAGCCAATCGGCGCGGCTCGCCTGACCAATTAGAAAGCCCCGCGCTTTGGCCAATCAAAGCGCGGGGATTTCGAGTATGTAAATTAGGACAGAACACCCCTCCCCTCTTGGTTCAGTCCTTACGTTGCGTAGTCACGTAGGTAGGCGGGGCTCCGTCTAGTCCTACTTGACCTGCGCAACTCAGTCGTAAGCTGGATCCCGGCTGGAGCAGTCGGGTTTTTGGTTGCTCTTGCTTCTGTGCGAACCGGCTGGTTGATCGGGCCGGTTCCTTCTCCGTGGCTCCCACCTGGGCCTTCCGGGTTGGTTGAGCTACGGGTTTTGCCACTCCCGCTCGGTCTTTCCGGGTCGGTCGAGCTGGCTTGGCAGTTCTTTTCCGGCGAGGGGTCGCGATGGCTGCGTCTTGGTAAGTACTGCTGGTTTATTTTTTCTTGCGCTTGGTTATTTGGGTATTCCCTCCCCCCTTGGTTTGCGTTTTGGGAGGTGGGTTCTGTTGCTGTCCTAGACCTGAGTTGGTCAATGTGTCGTTTCTACACTCGTCCATCTGTGGTTTGGAGCCGATACGAGCGTGGGCCTGTAATTTGGGTGATGACGGCTGGGATCCATAGGGGGTCCCCCGTCAGGTTTTTTGCATACACGAGGTTCCCGGGTGCGAACGTTCGGTATTTTGTACTTGAGTCTGGGGGCCGCTCCGGGTTATATGTAGGGTGTAACCTGTCGAGTGGGGACCTCAGCTTTCTACCCATTAGTAATTCGGCTGGGCTCTTGTTGGTAGTGGTGTTCGGGGTTATGTGTTGTATAAAGAGGAGTCTGTTAATTTTGTCTTGGATCTCCCCGTGGTCCATTTTCCGGATGGTTTTTTTGGTAAATTGGACCATCCGTTCCGCCCTACCGTTCGCCGCCGGATGCGCCGGTGCTGTCAGTGCGTGGCGGATGCCCCTTTCCGCCAGGAACTTCTCGAAGTCTAGGGAGGTAAACTGGGGCCCGTTGTCGGAGACGACGACGTCTGGGAGGCCGTGTGTTGCAAAGAGTTTGCAAAGTTCTTTGATCACGGCCTCCGTGGTTGTTGTCTTCATGTCGCTTACCTCCAACCAGTTGGAGTAAGCGTCAACTGTTATGAGGAAGGTATGTCCATTCGTGGGTCCAGCAAAGTCCAAATGGATTCTGGACCAGGGCCCCCTTGGTGTTTCCCACTCCAGGATGGGCGCTGTGGGTGGGCTGGGTCTAGTCTCCTGGCATCGCTGGCACCTAGCTACCCAGGCCTCTATCTGCTTGTCCATCCCTGGCCACCAAGCGTAACTTCTGGCCAGGGCTTTCGTTCTTACGATGCCAGGGTGCCCCTCATGCAACATTTCCAAAACCTTCCCCTGTAGTCTGTCCGGAATGACCACCCTGTCACCCCATAAGATGCACCCCTTAAGCAGCGAGAGTTCGGTTTGGCGGTTTCTAAATGTCTTGACGGACTCGTCGTTGTCCTTTTCCGGCCACCCTTTTTCCACCCAATGCAAAATCCGCGCCAGACGCCTGTCTTTAATAGTTTCCCGGGCAATGTCTGACACGGTTATGGGTAGGTTGGGTAGGGTCTCGATGCTGAGGGTGGTCGTCGTTGGTGCTGGGTCAGGGTCGGAGTCCAGTAACGGCGAGCGGCTCAAAGCGTCCGCATGTGAAATCTTCTTACCCGGTCTGTGTATAAGTTCGTAGCTGTAGGCCGCCAGGAACTCGGACCACCTTGTCATCCGGGGAGACAGAATGTTCGGGGTGGCCCGATTTCCTGCAAGGATGCCCAGCAACGGCTTATGGTCTGTTATAATGGTGAAAGGGAAGCCGTAGAGATATTCGTGGAACCGTTTTATGGCGGCAACTATAGCCAAAGCCTCTTTGTCCAGTTGGCTATAGTTCCGCTCTGGTTTGGTTAGGGTCCTTGAAAAGAACGCGATGGGTGCTTCTTTTCTGTCAGGAAGGGTATGGCTGAGGACAGCGCCGACGCCGAAAGGTGATGTGTCGCAAGTGACGGCCAGGGGCAGGGTTTCGTTGAATTGAATCAGGACGGCGTCGGAAGTGAGGAGGTCTTTAGTTTTTTGGAAGGCGGCTTGCTCCCGTTTCCCCCAAGTCCAGGTTGCCGCCTTATCCAGGAGCCTATGCAAAGGCTCCGCCGCCGTTGCCTTTTGGGGTAGGAAAACATTATAAAAGTTCAGTAACCCCAAGAATGCTTGTAGTTCAGTTTTTGATTTAGGGGTGGGGGCCTCTTTGATAGCTCTGACTTTTTTACTCGTGAGGTGAATGCCGTGCCGGTCTAGGAGGTAGCCCAAGAATTCCACTCGTTCCGTGCACAGTTGGCATTTCTCCCTTTTTACTTTAAGTCCCGTTACTTTAAATTTAGTTAGGACCTCTCTGAGTTGGCTTTCTAATTCGGCTTTGTTTGGCGCCGCTACTAGAACGTCATCGAAATAGGGCACCACCCCCTTGATGCCCTGCAGCAACAGCTCCATCAGGCTCTGAAAGATGCCTGGTGCCACGCTGACTCCGAATTGGAGTCGGTTGCACCTGAAAGCCCCCCGGTGGGTAACGATGGTCTGGGCTTCCGCCGTTTGCTCGTCGACCGGCAACTGTTGGTATGCCTGGGCGAGATCGAGCTTGGCAAAGACCCTGCCCCCTCCCAGTGAGTGCAGTAGGTGTTGCACGATTGGGACGGGGTAGGCGCTTTGTTGCAGCGCGCCATTTAGGGTGGCCTTATAGTCCCCACAGATCCTCACCGACCCATCTGGCTTGACCGGGGTCACTATGGGGGTCTCCCACCGGGCATGGTCTATGGGCTGCAATACCCCTTGTTTGATGAGCTTGTCAATTTGCTCGTCTATCTTAGGTTTTAGGGCGAATGGCACCCGCCTAGGTTTTAGTCGTTTGGGGGGGACGCTAGGGTCTAGGTCAAATGAGATAAGGGGCCCCTGGTACTTGCCCAGGCTTCCGTCGAAGACTTCTCGGAACTCCTGGGCTAGTCGCTGTTCCCAACCGTCGTCGGTGACGTGGTTGACTCCCGTGAGAGTGATGTCGAGCGGGGCGAACCATTGTAGTCCCAGCAGGCTTGGGCGGTCGCGATCGACGATTGTGAGGGGGAGTTGTTCGGTGCGCCCCTTATATGTCACGTTAAAGTTTTGGTGCCCACTACCGGGACGCGGTTTCCCTGGTAGTCTTTTACAATAAGTCTTTGGGCGTCTATGTTCCTCCTTTGGAGGGTAGGCACCAACCTTTTTATCTCGCGCCATGCAATCATGGAGAGGTAGGACCCGGAGTCTACCTCCATTTTGCATGGCTGGCCCTCGATATGGACCTCGACGTGGACTTTTCGGGCGCCGTCGGAGATGGCGTGGCCGATCGTTACCGTCTGGTGGGTCTCCTCTCTCCGCCGGTTGTCGCCGCCTCTCGAGGATCGTCCGATCCAGTCCCATCGGCTGTCCGAGTGGCGGTCTCTGGGCTGGGGTGGTGGGCTTTCCCTTCTCCGGTCGTGTTGGTCCCATCGAGGTGGACTGCGAGTTTTCTTCTGGCGGCAAACCCGGGCAATGTGCCCCTTTTTTTCGCAATGCCGGCAGATGGAATCAAAAAACCGGCATTCTGACCTGGGGTGGTCGCCGCCGCAACCGGCACAGTTGGTCCTCGACCTACGACCTCTGCGGTTCCGTTGGTCGCGCCCCGTCTGCAATCGATGTATGTCTTCTTCGTCTTCGGACGTGCTGGATGCAGAATGGAAATCGCCGTGGTGTGTGGTTGTTTCGGTTTTCTGTTTGGTCGACCTTGCCGGGTTGTTGTTTCCGCCGCGGTCCTTCGCGTCTGGTTTGCACATGCTGTCGGCGGAAGTACGGGTTGCTTCTGCGGCTGCGGCTGCGGTGAGGGCGTCTGCTAAATTGATGTCGCCCTTAGCCATCAGCCGGCTCTGGAGCGCGGGGTCCCACAGGCCGAGCACGAATCGGTCTCTCAGGAGATTGTTTAGGCTGTCAAATTCGCAGAGCCCCCCTAGGCGCCGCAGCTCGGCGACAAAGTCGCTCAATTTTTCACCCGGTCTCTGGTCCCGCCGGTAGAATTCATTGTGCCGGATCAGGATGGGGACCTCGGGAGCGTAATGTCGCCGAAGGATAGGTTCGAGGACGTCCCAATCCATGGCGGTTGCGTCGGCGGGCTTGGCCAATGCTTTGGCCATCTGGAAAACTTCGGTTCTGCAATGGGTGAGGAAGACGGCGCGTTTTAGCGGGCCCGAGGCGTCCTTCATGCCGGTGCACTCGAGATACATGCGGAAACGGTCGGAGAACGATTCCCAGTCCTCGGTGGCGGGGTTGAAGGGGGCGGGCGGTGCGATTTTCACCATCTCGGTGCTAAGTCTGGCTTCCGTCGGACACGGGGTTCAGTTCAGGGTCTGGATCCCATCCTCGTCGCCAGTGTCGTGTCTGCAAAAAGACGCCAGGAGTCGGTGACTTCGTACAATGCTCTTTATTTCAAGGATTGGAACCGAACCGGCGAAAAGAAAAAAGCCCGCGGCTTTTATTCTTTTCGCCGCGGCGGCCGCGGCCAATGGCAACGTTTCGAATCTCCCGCGCTTTGAGCGAGCCAATCGCGGGAGACTCCTAACGAGCTAATCGGCGCGGCTTGCCTGACCAATTAGAAAGCCCCGCGCTTTGGCCAATCAAAGCGCGGGGATTTCGAGTATGTAAATTAGGACAGAACAATCTCCAACAATCTGGGTCCTCATTTCATTGACCCCAGAAAGATGGAAGACTGGGTCAACCTTCAACTTCAGGCTGCGAGCAGAGTTACAGGATAACATGATTTGTTGTCCTGTAAAATAGTATTTTAATTGATAGCAAGAAAGATAGGTTATGAAAGGAAGGATTGTTAGAAGAATGGAGCAAGATAATGATTATTGGGCTCCTCCATTTTTTCAATTAGTTAAGCCATGTTTACATATTTCAAGCTGTTTAATAGATTTTTACTATCTTTGCAAGCATTCTTCTGTTCAGCTAAAAGCTGTTTAATCATGTTGGAAAGCTAATCTTTGATTTAGCATGAAGAACCACTATTCTTAAGTAACAGATGGACTAATAATCTTTCATAGGAAAATATAGACAAAGAACCAATTAACTGGGTCCAATTTCCCATATGTTTCAAAATCTGCTCAATAAAAATCATTCTGCAGACATAACCATTGAAGAATGGTACCCATTTCGTTCCCTTAGCATTTTTATGCATACCAACCTTTGTTCACACTCCCAAATTAGAATTCAGTATTAAGTTAATTTTCAGTTTTCACATGTCTTTGGTTTTGACCCTTTCCTAAATTATGCAATATCATAAAAACGTCTAATTCAGATTAGAAAGTTGTTTAGATGGCAAAATGTGTTAAAATGGGATGTTAATGAATCCAGGACAAAACTGCCTCTGAAACTGCGTGATGTTTTTATTTGTCTCTTAGTTAATTTATTTATTTTTATTTATTATTTAAGCTTTGCTGATTTTTTTTTCCATTGTTTTATTTAAGATGTTTCTTTATAAATTACTCTTGCTGTTCCTGCATGGAAGAGGAAGAGAGAATTATAACTAGGATTTCAATCAGAGGTGGTATTCAGCAGGTTCTGACCAGTTCTGGAGAACCAGTAGTAGAAATTTTGAGTAGTTCGGAGAACCGACAACTATCACCTCTGAGTGGCCCTGCCCCCATCTATTCTCTGCCTCCTGAGTCCCAGTTGATCAGCTGGGTCTTCTTTTGTTGCCCTACCCAGGAGAACAGAACTGGAAATCAGGTCAGTGGGGTGGGAATGGGATTTTATAGTATCCTTCCCCTGCTATGCCCACCAAGCCACACTATGCCCACCAAGTCAGATCCAGAGAAACAGTAATAATTTTTTTTGAATCCCATCACTGATTTCAATACTTCAAAGCAGAAAAGAAGTGAAATGGACTTATGAACAATGATTGAAAACTGACACATAATGTAATCTTTGATTCATACAATTATTTTCCCTTTTAAAGTTGGCATTCATAGCACAAACCACAGATTCAGAATATCAAGCTCAAAACAGTTTAGTGTGTAATTTTTTTAAAAAAAAAAATGTAGAATAAAAGTAGAAAGGAGAAAGCCTGTAAAAGTAGAAAGCCTGTAATATGTCATCAAATATTTCAGATCTAACCAAATTATATCTTCAGTTAGGATGCATTTCATAAATTCAGAGATATGAATCCATGAATCTCAGAAGTGCTAACTAGAATTCTATATATCTGCTGCATTAGAAAAAAAAAGAAATCCATCCTTTCAATTAATTAGAATTTTAATTATGCTGATAACTAATCAGCATATATAATTAACTCTATAATTAGGGGAAAGACCCATGTAGGAAAACTCTTGAATTCCAGGTGCAGTTATGAAAATGAGAGAAAGAGAGAGAGAGAGAGAGAGAGAGAGAGAGAGAATGTAGAATAAATAGGTTGAGATCCTGTTGGGATCTCCTAAAATAAAGAATTGTCATCAAGCATCAGTGAATATAAGATTCTTACTGTACAGTATTGCAGATCAATATTTAATATATCTAAATTAGATTTTTGCCAGGATAATCTGGTCCTTAATTTCCCAGCAAATAATACCTAGTTACATGCCCAAGTCTGCTGTTGGTGAATATATTTAACAACAACAACAAGGAATAGAATGTTGGCAAGATAATATCAAAGTTGTTGTGGATATGTTTGTGCATATCTGTTCATAGACTATGTCTCAGTTAACCCAATGGTTGGTGTAGAATGATGTTGAATGCAAATGTGAAACGTTCTAGTAGAATGTTGATTTGGTTGACTTGTGGAGTTTATTAAAGTGTGTGCTTTCAGTTGAGCTCTTGGCATTATTGAAATTTAAGATCCCAAGCTTTTAAAAATTCTGTGAGTCATTAAAGACCTCCAAAGACCTTCATAAATAGCAAGAAAAAAAGAGCATACATCAAGCGCACATGTACAACACAGCTCAGTAAGCTATCATTTCCCTCCAAAATTCTCTGTTTTGATGGTTAAATAATGCTTAAATAATGGCTCTTTTGGAGTTTCTCTTTTGAGAGTATTTTTAAAAAAATGAAGAAAAGCGAATTTAGAAAAGTGAAGACTTAACTGTTTTGCTGCCTTGAGAAAGTGTTTGTTGCACTCTTTTTGCCCTTTTGCATGGGGAGACTGAAAGTGCATTTAAACATTCAAAGATTCCGTGCTGGCTTGGCTTTGTTAGTGTTGTGTGCACTCAACTCAGCCTCTTTATCCATTGTGGATGCAGTCCGTGAAACATTTTGTTGCAAAGTCATGTTCAAACTTGTCAGTTTGCTCTGTTTGCTGCAGATTTTCTGTTCTTTTAGCACTTCAGGTGTAAAAAGACTTGTTTTGCTGAGAAAAGATGTGAACGTGAAGCCTGAATGCTTTTTTCCCCTTCTTCTGTGTTGTCAAGTGTCTTAGGATGTCAATGCAGGCAGCCAGGCAGACATGGAGGGTTTATTTTCTGGGGTGGGGGTTGGATCTCACTATAGAAAGCAGATAGACTGTCCTTTTTTCTTTTATTAAACTTTATTGATGGTTCTCATTCCACCAGTCTAAATCTTTCCTTTTCTTCTGATAGCTATAAAATCAGGTTAAGAAAACACACACACACACACACACCCAAATCTGCAAATTGAATCTGCATTGGAAGGTAACAGTTCCATGACCCTGACTCTGTAGACAAAGGTATCTTTGGGTAGGAAATTTGCTTAAAAACATTTTTATTTGTACTAGTAAACTGACTGAAATTATTATTTTTTTGCCAGGATATTTTCCTGTTCTGGAGGAGTCAACCTATTTGAAAGCAAAGTGGAGAGACTAGATTTTGTGTTCCTTAAAACAATAACAACATAAGCATCTCCTTCTTATTCTTCCCTCACATTCTTTTCATACCTCTTGAATGCCATATCAGTGTTAAGTTTTACCTCAGGGGCCCTGGTGAGTGTGGCCAGTTTGACGTCACTCATGTCAGGGATGCCTGTGATGGCCTGAGTGCTCTGCCAACTAAACGGGCTTTTGAGCTCTGTTTTCGGTTGTGATGGCCTCCTGCAACCCTCTGCCAGTGAAAATGGAGCTTGGGAGGGCCGCAGATGGCCCTCCCATTTTCACTGGCTGAGGCTGCTCAGGCCAGTCCTTTGTTGTTTCCAAGGAGGCCCCACAGGCTACATCGAAACACCCCAGGCCTTGAGTTTGACACTCCTGCTTAGGACAAAAGAGAGATACTTGAGTTCCAGAAAACATTATATTAGAAAATGGGACCAGTAGCATTAGACTGTTTTTGTTTTGTTTGTTTTTTTTAGCAAAAAAGACACCTTCCAAATAATACTTCATCTTTGTCATGTTTTACATTTAAGCAAGATGTGCAATCTATCCCTTGTCATTCATAATATAAGTACTTCAAATATCCTGAGGATGCTTCAACAATAGATAGCTGTAGATACGTACAATAGTTGGATATTTCTGTATCACTAGATCTGAAAAATGGGAAACTAATTTACATGTTTGAAAAATTACCAGGAGACCCCCATGAAGAAGTGGCTCCCCAACAAACCAGAACATCTAGAGAAGTGTTTCCTCCAAAAGAGTCCCCCCCACCCTTTTATTTTTGCAGGACTGCTTGCTGCTCTGGTGACAGAAGTAAACTCCTGGGCACCCAGAGCTCCAAATGATCTGGCAGATACTTGGAAGAGTTGAAATAGTGTCAGCTATTCCCTTCATTTCAATTAAATCATCATTTCTTTAGAAGTACACATTCCTGGCTGTGGAATCAAATGAAATTAATTATCTGTGTGTGCTTGTTAAGATTAAAAAGGGTCACGAGATATCTGCCTGTGGGAAGCAGTTAGTTCTGCAGTTTTGAACTATTTTTGCAGCCGAGTCCCTGTGTAAGGCCGGGCTCAAGTCGAATTGCCAGTCCTCTTGGTCTTTCACAGCCTCTGAATATAGTAAGAGCATCCCACCTTCCTGAGCAAGGCAAATGCCTGCATTGAAAAGATTTACATTCATCCTTCCCAGGCCTCTGAAATATAAATATGAAATATCCAGAACCTTGTCACTTCAGTAATAATTAAGCTGATGGCCTATTATGTTCAATTGCAAATCAATATAGTATCTTCTGGTGCCACTTGAGTTCTTGAGGGTTGGCTTGGGGCCAGCTCTAGTTATACAATTGTGGATCTGCAGCTGCATCGAAAAACTTCACTGCCATTTCCATTCAAAAAGAATAGACTGGTAACAATGGTGGCCAGCCTCTTCATAGTAATTGTGTGCAAGTACACATTTGGAAATCATGTTTTGTTCAGCAGGTGCTGTTATTTTAGTTTAATTTCAATTTTGAAATATTGAGGAGAGAGGGGGCCTAGTCTTAACAGCATCTAACCTACAGCTGTTCGGAACAGGACAGCAAACAGCATATGTTGCTTTAGATGGAAAATCATAATTGCTCATTCTTCCTGGCATATTAGCAGACCAGATATGCGCCTTAGAAATTATGTGGTATTTCAAGCTTTTCTTACTTTATAAAGTGCTCTGCAATGATCTGGAAGTACAATTCTAGAACATCTGACAATGCTTCCCCATGAAAATGTGGCTTTGAGTCCTGGTGGGTTGTTGTAACATGGAAAAGACAGCACACTGGATCTCACACCAGAGTCACTTTGATATCATCCATAGCTTCCTAGTTATTTTGACCCTCTCCCTCCCTCTCTCCCTCCTCCCCTCTCTCTTTTTTTCCTGGCACCCTTGAAAGGATGAAAAAAACCAAAACAAAATAAACAAATCAATAAGTAATTATTGGATTCCTGAAACATTTATCTGGAATAGTAAAAATTAGATGGAAAGGCAGTTTGAAAATCTACATAAACTACCTGTTATGTATGGAGCATGGGTGAGAAAGAATTGAGACGAGCCTCTGGAACGGTGAACTTCAATTCTTTATTTACATAGTGACTGCTGCTCAAACTCCATGGCAGTTATAGGCCTCCTTATATAGGCAACCCAATAACTATTAACCAATAACAATCTAGGAGCACGAGCTCCCTTAACCAATAAGAACGCTCCATTAATGGCCAATCGGATTGCCCGGAACGGGCCAATCCAATCCTGCCGTTAACAGCCAATCAGAAGTGCAGGGCCAGAACCCTGCACTTGACTCCAAGCTTAAGATATCTTTATTAAGGCCTATGCATTCACAACACCCCTTCCCCCCCGGCTTCTGTTTACAGGGCGCAGTTACATAGTCCTTTAGGTAGGACGGTTGCTTTATTAGTCTTTTTGATTTTCGCTGTGTGTTTTGCATTTGGCTGCAATCTTGCTGAGGTAGATCGTTGTTTGTCGACGGGGTTGCCTCTGGTTCAGAGTTCACTTTTCCGTCATCACCAATATCTTCAGCAACTCCCTGAGGTGAATCTATTCCCTTCTCCAGTTCCAATTCCTGTGTCTCTATTCTGCCATCGTTCCCTTCAAACGGGTTTTCTTGTAATTGAAGTTCGTCTTCTTCCGTATCTCGCCCCCCCCCTCAGTTTTGTCATAAGGGAGTTCAGAATTGCCCAACCAGAGCCATGATCGTAATTGATCGATATGGCGTTTCCATAGTCTATCGTCAAGGCATTGTACTAGGTAGGATCTCGGGCCGGTTACACGAATTACTGTCGCCTCTACCAACAGCAGATCGCCTGATAGGTTTTTTGTGTATACCAAATTGCCTACCTGGAAGGCACGACATCGGCCGCTGGATCCTAGTGGTTTTTCCGGTTCATAAGCTGGGTGTAACCGGTCGAGGTGAGAGCGGAGTTTTCGTCCCATTAGCAGTTAGGCAGGAGTTTTGTTGGTGACGCTATGAGGTGTGATGTGTTGTAGAAAAAGGATTCGGTTGATTTTGTCATCGATGTTATCGTAGTCTAATTTCTGCAAGGTTTTCTTAACAAATTGGACCATGCGCTCAGCCCTGCCATTGGTCGCAGGGTGCGCAGGCGAGGTGAACGCATGTTGGATGCTGCGGTCAGCCAGGTACTGCTCAAAGGAAAGCACGGTAAATTGGGGCCCGTTGTCGAATACCAGAACGTCTGGTAATCTGTGGGTTGCAAACAGTCTTTCCAATTTTTTGATAACCGCTTCAGTGGTTGTGTTCGTCATGCGGTGAATCTCGAGCCAATTCGAGTAGGCGTCGACGGTTAGAAGAAAGGTGTGACCTTTGGTCGGCCCCGCAAAATCCAGGTGAATACGGGACCAAGATCCTCGTGGTGTCTCCCATTCGGTAGGGATGGCTTTTGGTGGGGCGTTGCTCACTTCCTGGCATCTATGACAAGCTTTAACCCAATTTTTGATTTTCTTGTCAATGCCTGGCCACCATGCGTAGCTTGGTGCGAGGGCTTTCATCCGCATGATACTGGGGTGGCCATCATGCAAAGTTTTCAGGACTGCTTTTTGGAGTCGTTCTAGGATAATGACTCTATCGCCCCAGATGACACAGCCTTTTTGAGAGAACAACTCCGTTTGTCGAGTCTTGAATGGTGTGAAGTCATCTGATAATTGGTCCAATGGCCATCCGCGTTCTACCCAGCCTAGGACTCGTGCCAAGGTGGGGTCATGTCTGGTTTCTCTCGCAATATCTCGAGCGGTTAATGGCGGCGAGTGGAGTGTTTCAATTTGTAACGTGGTTACCATTGGTGCGGGATCGTCGAGAGTCTCTGGAAGCGGTGCTTGGCTCAATGCGTTGGTGTGGGAAATGGCTTTCCCCGGGTGGTATTGCGGCCGATAATTATAAGCAGCCAAGAATTCTGACCAGCGAGTCATCCTGGGGGATAATATGTAGGGAGTCGGCTTATCTCCAGCTATTATCCCCAATAATGGTTTATGGTCAGTCACGATAGTAAAAGCCCGGCCATACACGTACTCATGAAATCTTTTAACGGTCGATACAATTGCGAGGGCTTCTTTATCGATTTGGCCATAATTTCACTCAGTTTTTGAAAGTGTCTTTGAAAAATATGCAACAGAGGCTTCGTTACCATTAGGCAGTACGTGGCTCAGAATGGCGCCCACTCCGAAGGGCGAAGCATCACATGTGATATTTAACGGCAAAGTCTCATTGTACTGCATGAGTACAGAGTCAGAAGTCAGTAGTTTTTTTACATTCCGGAACGCCTGTTCTTCTTTATGACCCCATAACCAATTTGCTTTCTTGTCTAGCAAACGATGTAACGGCTCAGTGACAGTTGCTTTATGTGGTAGAAATACATTATAAAAGTTGATGAGGCCTAGGAACGCCTGGAGATCGGCCTTGTTCCGAGGCCTGGGAGCGTTTTTTATTGCTCTTAATTTACTGTCGGTAGGGTGAATACCCTGACTGTCAATTAGGTACCCTAAAAACTCAACACTATCTGTACACAATTTACACTTATTCTTTTTCACCTTAAGACCGGCGTCTTGGAATTTTTGTAGGACCAACTTTAAATGATCCCGTAAGATATTTTTTGTAGGTGCAGCAATTAATACATCGTCAAAGTAGGGGACCACGCCTTTAATCCCTTGTAGTAGCCTCTCCATAAGGCTCTGAAATATCCCCGGGGCTACACTGACTCCGAATTGGAGCCGGGTACATTTAAAGGCACCTCGGTGTGTCACAATCGTTTGTGCCTGTGCCGTCTTTTCATCAACAGGTAATTGCTGATATGCCTGAGCTAAGTCTAATTTAGTGAAGACTTTTCTGCCCCCCAGGGAATGGTGGAGATGCTGCACCACTGGCACCGGATATGCATTTTGCTGTAGGGCGTGGTTCAGGGTGGCCCGGTAATCCCCACAAATTCAGATTGAACCATCCGGCTTAATGGGTGTTACGATTGGGGTTTCCCAGGGAGAGTGATCGGTAGGTTCTAGCACCCCTGAACTATTAGTTTATCAAGTTGTTCGTCGATTTTCGGTTCCAAACGGAACTCGATGGGGCTTAAGGCGGATGGGAGCTATCTTTGGATCAAGGCTGAACGAAATTGGGGTCCCCTTGTACGCGCCTAAGCTTTCTGCGAAGACGTCCTTGAACTCATGGATGAGGTCCTCCTCCCAGTCACTTCCACTGATTCAGTTTATGCCTGCCACTTCAATGCCAAGTGGCGCGAACCATTGGAGACCGAGCAGACTAGGCCGATCTTTGTCGATCACAGTTAGCGGTAAGTATGCTGTGTGCTTCTTGAATGAGACCCGGACTCGGCAGGCACCAACAACAGGGATTCGATTCCCTTGATTGTCCTTAAGAATAAGTTTTTGGAAGTGGAGGTCTTGGCGCTGGATCGTGGGGATGAGTTGCTTGAGGGTCTTCCAGGACACCATCCAGAGGGACGATCCTGAGTTGACTTCCATGTGGCAAGGCTGGTTCTCGATGGCCACTGTAATTCGGATTTTCTTGGCATCCAAGGCAGAAGCGTGACCGAAAGTGACAGTATGGTGAGCCTCTTCTCACTGCAAAACTCGGTTTCTGTAGGAGTGGTTTACGGGTTCTCGCCTTACAGGTTGATTTCCTGTCGATTGGTGATAGTTAGCCCCTTTTGAGGCCTGGCTGGATCCTTGTAAACTTTGGCAAACCCGTCCGATGTGGCCTCTCTTCCCGCACTCATGGCAGAGTGCGTCGCGGAATTGCATTCAGACCTGCCATGGTTGGCTCCACAGCCAGCGCAAGGGCATAGGGACTTTGGGTGGTGGTCCCGGTCAGACCGCAGTCGATGGACCTCTTTTTCGTCGCTGTCTGATGACGAAGAGAGGTCCTCGTGGTGTGTCATTGAAAGCTGCCCTTCTGACTTGGATAAAATTTCACTTGTCGGTTGGTGTACCGGAGCGCGGTTGTGGCGTAATTGTGCAGCCGACTTCCTGGTTGCTTCTGCTGCAGTAGCATCGGCGATGGCATCGGCAAGGCTGATGTCACCTTTCGCCATCAGCTTGCTCTGCACGCCTGGTGCATCTAATCCCAGAACTATTCGATCTCTCAGTGCCTCTTCCAAATCGGCGAATCTGCAGAGCCCCCCCAGGTTTCGGAGGTATGAAGTCGGCGACGCTTTCTCCTTTTTGCTGGTTTCTCTGATAGAACTCGTGCCGTCTCACGAGCGTAGGCATGGTCAGTGCGTAGTGAACTCTTAGTAGAGGTTCGAGGTCATCCCAATCCATCGTCTTCACTTCGGTAGGTTTGGCTAGTGCTTTAGCCATCTTAAATACGGTTGGACCGCAATGCGTTAGGAATACCACCTGTTTCTTCCCGGCTGTGGCATCCTTTAAATTGTTAGTTTCCAAAAACATTTGGAAACGATCCATGTAGGACTCCCAGTCCTCTTGCACTGGATCGAATGGAGCGGGTGGTACGACGCCGCCGGACATGGTTCCGTCGTGTAGCGCTGTCAGCCACGTGCTCGGTGTTTCTTCTTAGTTCAGTCGGCTCAGACGTCTCCATATCCCATCCTCATCACCAATGTTATGTATGGAGCATGTGTGAGAAAGAATTGAGACGAGCCTCTGGAACGGTGAACTTCAACTCTTTATTTACATAGTGACTGCTGCTCAAACTCCATGGCAGTTATAGCCCTTCTTATATAGGCAACCCAATAACTATTAACCAATAACAATCTAGGAGCGCGAGCTCCCTTAACCAATAAGAACGCTCCGTTAATGGCCAATCGGATTCCCCGGAACGGGCCAATCCGATCCTGCTGTTAACAGCCAATCAGAAGTACAGGGCCAGAACCCTGCACTTGACTCCAAGCTTAAGATATCTTTATTAAGGCCTATGCATTCACAACACTACCCATTATAGCAAATTATTTCCTTCTCTCTCTCCCCCCACCTCTCTCTCTCTCTCTTTCTTTCTTTCATTCAAATATTAGCAATGCATTAGAACAAAATGGGTGAATTCTTTCAGGTTTTTGATCTTACTGGAATTCAATTATTTTACCCTACCACAATGTATTTTTATGGCATTTAATGAAAAGGAATCTTAATTAAACATTATTTGAAAGAAAAATAAATAAATTTGTAGGACATCTACTATCTGAGCTTCCCCCTTGGTCGAGTTGGATGCACTATCCTCTGCATTTCTTGGGTGGGGTCTCTTATAAAAACATCTCTATATAGTAGTGTGTATTAGACATGGCTCCATTGGAGTCCTTGGCTCACAAGTTTACAGTTTTTCCATTTGACCAGAATTCTGATATATTATTCTGGTTACACAATTTTGACACCCCCCCCCCCCAATTTTCTCTATTCATCCCACTCATGATTAAAGACTAGCACTAATCTTTAGTGCACTATCTAGTCAATGCTGTTTCTACTACAATATTATATTGCATTTCCTGCTTACTTTTACTCATAACTATGCTTCCAGGCTATGTGTTTCTAAGAAATATCTTTTGGCCTTCAGGCCAAAATGAAGCTTTGTTTTTGGACTTACCAGAATAAGGAAAGGGTACTAATAAAATTTACATATTCATGGAGAATTTTACATATTCATGGGAAACAGTGATTCTCATTGGCAAGTTCATTTGCATCCCTTGATTGCCTCAGAAAGGGAGGGGAATGGTGGAATCCAGGGCATTCTGGTTAAATAAAATTGCAGCTGCCCAAAGAAACTCCTATTAGGAAGCAAGTAAATCAGAAGGGATGGTCAACAGCAACAAACCCAACATGTCATTGACCAAAACTACCTATCCTTTGAACATAAAGACCATTACATATTACTTAGCACAAGAAGCAGAAGAGGAAAAATACAATGAACAATCAGAAAATGGCCTTAGAAATTATGAGTTGTTAAAAAAACAAAACAATGCACACTGGTAACAGCCAGAGGAATTTTAGATCTGCCTTATTGACTGATAAACATTACCATAGCTTAAAGTTAATATAATGCTACCATGAGGCTTATTACACAGGTTTGTACAAGCTGACTGTATTGATATATGTGTATCAGAAATTAAGATTAATATTCATAATAGTATTATTTCTTAACATAACAGGGATGCACAGAAACTGCACAGTACTTACCTATAATGGCACTCAACTCTTATTAAATATCTGCTACTTTCAATTTTCTTCATATACCATGTCTGAAGAGGTCAACAGCACATGGAAATATCAGTTAATGAATTTGAACTAAGCTCCGGAGAAACGAACAAGTAACATTAAAAATTTTATCAACTTCATCATTGTAAAGATGGGTAAGGCAGGGCTGCCAACCTTGAGTGATAGTTCGGAGTGAGACACTGCGAGGGAGCGGAGCGACCGAGGGGGGGATGGTGTGGAAGGGGGGTGTCCCCCCTTCCACGGTAGGGAGCTTTGACAATTTTACATTTTAAATGGTGCAATCTGATGCATACTTTAGTCATGATTTGGACATATACATACATACATACATGCAAGCAGCACCAATGTACTTGAACCGGATTTGTAAGATATTAATAATGCAGTTCACTGACCATGAATAATTGAAGTTCCTGACTTGTAACTGCAGTATTCTACCTCAACTGACTTTATTAGCTTAGTGATGTACTATAGACCACTATAGGATGAATTCAATGTGCAACAAAAAGACAAAAACCCGAAACAACTACAGAGATAATGCAAATACATCAATGGGTATTCTTCTTTCTGTATCAAATACCATACTGCATGCCAATATCAAATGCTATAGTCTCAGTCTTTAATTATATACTAACTTGTTGACTGAAATAGGGGTTCATAATTTCAGACATGTATAAACTAAACATTTAATCAAATAATGAGTGCTTCATATAAATATACATATTGTTAACTGTAAAACTCATCTACTGTATTCTGAAGCTTGAGCACAGTGAGGAAACAGTATATTATTTATTGGGTAAGTTTAGATTCTGAACTTAATGGTCTTACTGCTCTTTGGATGGTATATTGTGTTAAGATTAGAATATGTTCTAGTTGAGTCAGGGCTATCCCAATTTGGGGCTGAGAAGCCTACTGGCATCAAAAAAAGTCCTTATTGAGTCCTTATCTAAGGGTTTGAAAATATGATAATAATGTAGTACAGTCCTGTTGATCTGGTGCATGGAGACCTAGGATTTAAACTCAAAGGAGAAAGAGGAAAAAGTGATTCCTTCATCCACTGCCAGAGATGTAATCCTGTCAGTCCTCCAACCTTTCTATTAAGTATTTTGCAAAAAAGCTGCCCAGCCCCTTTATAGATCAGCCTGGCGCGCTTCTCGCCTTGCTGGTTTGGGAAGACTCTTTTGGATCAGCTAAAAGAGAGCATAAGGCGTGTAAAGGGGTGGTAATAATAATTATAATAATAGACTTCCGGTTTGCGTGGCTTCGGGGCAGCAGGAATTCGCGACAGCTCGCGATTCCTGCTGTGCTAGCCGTCGAGGTACCCCCAATCCAGATGGGTCAGGGGGATATGGCTGCCCTGTAGGGACAGCTGAAGAGAGAGGGGAGTCGGGTAGGGAGGTGGGGGTGTCGCAGACCCCCCCTTCTCCGGGAAAACCCCTTTTTCCCAAGGCGGTGGAGCGGCGGTCAGCAATGGCCGCCACGAAGAAGCCAGCAACCGGGTAAGAACTGTGCTGGAGGAAGTGTGAAGAGTGAAAGTTCTGTCTGAGCCGGGTCAAGTAACACCTTTTAAATTGCCTGGAATTGAGCTGCTTGAATTGCTGGAGGATACATTGTATCCCTAAGAAGAGCGAAAAGCGGCGGAGAAGCTGTTAAAGGGAACTTTTTTTTTTTTTTATTCTCCCACCCCACGGAAATAGCAGAAATATTTGGATATATTAGACATTGAAAGTGGATTGCTTTGAAAGTTGAAGCTAAGAGACAAAGGGATTTTTGGACATTGAAAAATTTAAGAAATTGGAAAATCTTTGCTGGAGGTATGGATTTTTGATTATTTAAAATTGTCATTGCAAGTGGGAAGGGAGAAAAAAAATTGGAGCAGAAGCTGAAAAAGGAGGAGATTGTCTAGAACGTCTTTGTGGATCCCAAAGGAAGATATATGGTAATTGGACCTCTTTGATTAAAAATTAATTCAGAAAGAGAAAGAGAAGAAGGAAGAAAAGTATTAATTTTTGGAATTTTTTTTTTTTTTTAAATGCTTTTGATTGTCTTTGATTAAAAATACTTGTGGTTGTTTTGGAAAAAGTTTCCCTTTTTATAATGGCATCGTTTGTGGATGAACTAGAGATTGAATATCAAAAATATAAAAAAGAAGATACTTTGGGCGCTTTGTTTCAATTCTTAGAAATGGCGTTATGTTCTGTTGAAAAGTTGATTACGCAGCAGAAGGACTGGGACAAGGAAGAAGAGGAAGAAGAAGCCATCTTTGATGAACAATGGGTCCCTTCCGGAGAGGAGGAGAAAAAGGATAAGAAAAAGGGGATTTTAAGAATTATAAAAACAACCAAAAGAGAGAAAAATGAGCGAAAAGATGGAGGCAAGATTAGAAAGCAAAGGAAAAGGAGTAAGAAAAGCGAAGGGAAAAAGCAAAGGGGTAGAAAGGGTAAGGAGAAGAATAAGCAAGAGAGAAAGGGGGGGAGGAGAAGCCTTAATGGGGGGAAGCAAGACCTAAAGAAAAAAAGTTTATTTAGAGACAATGGGTGAATTTAATTTAGATTAAAAGAGGGATTCTGGAGGGTATATAAGAGTGTGTTTTTATATGTATATTTAGAATATAAAATTTATTATGTAATTTTAGAATCTTTTAAACAGAATCCCAAGAAAGATTGCTATATGTAGTATTTCTAAGTTAGGGTAATGAGTTATAGATGTTACTCCAATTGGTGTACAGGAGAAGTATAGTAAAAGAAAAAAAAAGATGAATGGATAATTGGAAATAGAACAGACAAAGAATGTTGTTGAAAATGGTAATAAGATATGGAAGGATATATATGCTTTTATTTATTTTTTTTGGATTTTGTATATTGATAAAAGGCAATAAAATTTTAATTAATAAATAATTTGGATGGAAAGGAGAAGTAGGGACAAGATATGAAGTTAATATTATATGAAATATTGATATTATAATCTGGAAATGTTATGCCTTATTGGTCTTTTATTATTATTTTTTCTTAGAAAGGAATTTATAAGCTGCTATGCCTTGATTCTTTGTGCATTGTTTTTATAAAACTGATAAAAATGGTTTTTTTTATATATATATATATAAAAGAAAATGATAATAAGATATGGAAGGAGATATGGGTTGAATATGATGTTTGAATTTGTGTCTGTGTAAAGAGTTTTAACCCGGGAACAGACAACCTTCAGAAAAGATCTTTTAGTTTTGTTTATGTTTTGTGTTTGAATGTTTGTGTATTGTGTTTATGGTAAAACTAACAAAATTTGTTTTTTATAAAAAAAAGGAAAAAAGAATCAATAAAACCTTGGAGGAATGTTAGATGAGAATAATTTAAACAAGCCAGAAAGAAAAGAATATGATGACTATAAAATGGATAAATATGGAAGAGAAATGAAATTGAATAGGAGTAAAGAGAAATAATGAGAAATTTGCTGAAAGATATTTGTGTGTCCATATGGAGATGGGATAATTTGGAACTATGTTGTATAAAAATAATGTTTTGTTTGACTTGTAAGGATTTACAATGTTAAGAGGTTTTATGTGTTTATGTATTTAAAGGTTAATGATGTGTTGTTTTATCTTTAAAATTAATAAAAATTTGTTTCAAAAAAATAATAATAATTATAATAATAATAAAATTTAAAATAATAATAATTTTATTCAGAGTTGTGTTGGATCTCTTTTTTTTGGGGGGGGGGGTTGTCCCATTCTTTCTTGGTGTTCTTTCTGTCCTTTTTGCTTTTTTAAATGGTCTTTCTCCCCTGGGTCAGAAATCCAGCCAGAGAAAATAAAGAAACATCACCAAAGATTTAAACACCAAAGGGTTAAATGGAAGCCACTCCTTTGGCTTTGCTTACCATTGTTATTACTGGCCGAGGCTGTAAAGAGGCTTTGCCAGCCCCCTCGTGTCCTTCTTTGGAAAGCCTAGGGCAGCTGGCTTGTCCCAGAGGACATTGCAGAGAGGGAGAGGGCGGGGCAAAGTGGCTGCGAGCGCCCCGGGCGGCGAAGAAACCTCCTGCTCTTCGATTTCCTGAAGCGATAATGATCGGCATCGTGACAGTTACGGGACGCCGGCAGAAGGATTAAGGCGGGAAAAGAGGCGCGGTGGGGTGGCTGGGCAGGGCGGGGTGGCTGGGCAGGGCGGGGCGGTGCTGGGAGCTCATCCTTCTCCTAAGCTAAGGGGAATATTCGGAATATAATCAGAGAATGTAGGGATATTTTTGTACATTCCATGATTTTGGGGGTTTAGCGTGAGATTTTGTTTATCAGAGTGAGATAGTCAAAATTGATTGAATTGCATGAGTCTCACGCTGATTGCGTGAGAGTTGGCAGCCCTGGGTAAGGGGAAAATTGTTCAGTTATTATTTTAATATGAGAAAGAAGTACATTACGAATGTATATATTAGGGAAAGTAACATGTAGAAAAACATTATATCAAGAGAACACACTACAAAGAGGTTTAACTCAAATGTTGTATCCAATGTAAGAAGAGTGCAAATATCAATGTGAATTTTATAATAAAGGTATGGGAAGAACTAAAGCTATAAAAGAAAAAAATGAAGAAATGTATAAAACCAGAACTGTCATATCCATACATCCTATATATATCTTTCACTGTCATAAGCTTCTGAAATGTGAAGAAAATCTAAATATATGCTCAATACATGAAGCAATGTTTTTATATATTCATCACTCATTTAAAAGAATAAAAAATCTTATTTTAAGTGTCAAGCTTGCTAGACAGTTATCAGACCATGGTTATGCTTCAGCCAAATCACACCCTCCAATTACCATTCCAACCAATGTAATCAATACCTGGAAGCAGAATGAAATATTTAGAAGGGGTCCATCCACCATGTGTTCCTCCAGAATTTTCAACATCTTCCCTCCATTGACATGTCTGATATGTAAAAGTAATTTTCAAATTAAACTTAAAGAAAAAAAGCACAAAGCATCAAATTTATATTTCTTTTCTTTTAATCTTCAGTGAATTCAAATATTGTCATAGGATTTGATTTCATTTGTTCTTTATTCCATCACACAGATTTCTTCAAGGATTTAATAAACCTCCTTTGCAGATTCAATAAAAAAATTCCAGCTTATTTTCTTGATTTGTCATTTGTATTTTACTTTAACATTTAAGACTTCAGCCACTTTCTTTTGTATATCCAATAAAATAATCCTTTCCCAAATCATTATCTTGGCTGTTTATAAAGAGTATAAGAAAGTATAGAAAGTATTTTTGGTACAAGATTTATTTCATATCTGTCATTGTTTCACTGACATCTTTTGGACATTCTCTCTCCACAGAATCAGACATCACTAATGACACTGCTGATATTGTATTGTCAATAATTTCCAAATATCTCCTTTAATATTTCTAATATTTCCCAGTTAACCAAACCAAATGATGAGTTATATATTTTCCTTCTAATTACAATTTTTAGTCACCTCTAACATTCAGTTTCTAAAATCATTGTCATTTATCTTTGTTACAAACCAAGATAACCAAAAGAACTCCGTTTCCCATAAGAAGTATTTTTTATAATTAATTCCAAAATCCTACAGTAAAAGTCTTTCTAAATTTCTAAATTTAACTGGATCTTTAACCTATTTGTAATTTTTTTACATCAAAATCTTAAAATTGTCTTTTGCTGTTTATTTCAATTTTTAAAAATTCTTATTCAGAATTGAAGCTAAACTCACCTAAGGACCAGTGGTGGGATTCAACATTTTTTACTACTGGTTCTATGGGCATGGCTTGGTGGGTGTGGCAGGGGAAGGATACTGCAAAATCTCCAGTCAGAGGTGGTATTTGCTGGTTCTCCGAACTACTCAAAATTTCCGCTATCGGTTCTCCAGAACCGGTCAGAACCTGCTGAATACCACCTCTGCCAAGGACCTTTCAAACTTCTCATTCCAATGTTTCTAATAACTTTAAGGTAGTTAATAGGTAATTTCCAAATGTGCTCAAAAAGTGAGGCTTGCAGACTTAGTCTCCTTGAAAAGGTTCTGCTGTAGCTGCAAACAAGATGGCTGATCCTTTCATCTGGCTATCAATCCCATGGAAGGCTGCTGTCCAGTTATCATGAAGAGCAACTGTCTGCAGCACATGTGAATGATTTCCTGTCCTCTAGAGCAAGGGTCTTCAAACTTGACAGCCTTAAGACTTGTGGACTTCAACTCCCAGAATTTTTCCTCCAGTCATGTTAGCTCAGGAATTCTGGGAGTTGAAGTCCACAAGTCTTAAGCTTGCCAAGTTTGAAGACCCTTGCTCGAGAGAGTTTCCATAGAACCTGTCTATTCACTTTTATAGAGGCATCTTCAGTTCACCATGCCTATCCTGGAAGTCTTGACGATTTGTTAGCTTTGAGCAAATAGCAGCTCCAAGTATACTTTATCTGCCTGGAAAACTTACCAGGGTAAGTATTTCACAAAGGTCCACCTGAGAATCCTGGAGGGGTAGATTAGACTGGGAAGTTCAAGGAACATGCTAAAAGTAGGCAGTGACAACCATTCCTCTTTTGTTACCAAGAAAACTGTGTGAATGTAATAGCCAACTGTCGAGTTCAATTGTGTCTTTTTTGAGTATTTCTATTGTGGAAGGAGCATATTACTGAAATACTGCTGACTTGGCTTTCTGACTTATCTGCTTCACCTCAGTGAGTACTAAACATGATTGGAGCATAACAATGCCAGCACACTACAATATGTAAATCAAAAGGTAAGCCATGTTATCTTTTGACTGGATGCTTGAAGACTGAAAACAGGAATAAGATTTTCTCTATTTAGGTGCAACTCCATTCTGTCATTGTTCTAGCTGGTCTGAGATGTAGTTCACCACCTCTGCCTGGTTATTAACAAGTCCATTTACTTAATGCATCCACTTCATATGATACCTCAGAGAGGCTCATTCAACTTAAGAAAGTGTAGCAAAACTTCTGATCACCTGATTGATTAGCATATATTCTCACAGTAACCACCTGTTATCCATTCTGGAGCCAAAATGAGGAAACAATTGCCAAAGTTATTAGACAACCAAGTGTATGGATTTCAAGGATACATAGACCTGAGATACTTTGCAGCATTCCTACTGTCTCACCGACTTCCCAGATTTATTTGTTGATTGACATAGCTCCATCAATTTTCATGGTGTTTTACAATGAATAGGTACCTGGAACATTACAGTAGATTATTGGGAGACAGATATCTTTTCATCCTTTCCTCTACTAGTGGTGTAGTTTTTCACTCCATCTGACTACTATTCAGAATTTTTATTTCAGTTTTTACTTTAAAGTATGAATGTGCTTCAACTTGGCCAAAACCCATAACAAAGTAGAACAATTTGGGTAATTCACAGTAGATATGTCAGATCTAATTTGCCCTGCCTCTGATACAGAAGTCTCCATGGAAGTTTCCTTTTGATGCATAATTTGTAAGTTTTACTATATACCAAAAAAGATATGCAGATATTACCCATCATTCATCGTGTTATTCTATTTCATGATGAACAACATGGTAAGAGTTGAGAAAAAGAATAAGAAATAATAGGTTAAAGTAATTAAAGGTATGCCATAAGAAAAGCAAATGTAGCTAAAAATAGTTTACAACAATATTACTTTCTATGACTCTTCATAATATTCTTTTCCAGCAAATCATCCTTCTGTATTTTTTGCTCTAAATTTAACATTTCTCATCAGCTCCATCCAATTATAATTTGCTCAGTCTTCCCTAGTCTTTAAGAATCAATAGGCAAGTAAGCAGAATAGCTTAGTCATTTTTGCATTCTTTCAAAATCTAAACATTCTTGATTCTCTCTCTTCTGGTTTTGTCACATACATTTCCCAAGTGCTTCCCAATGTCCTTGTATGTTGCTCCTGACACACCTAATTCATTTCCAGGACCTGTTCTAGTAAACAATCATTTTTGGAGCTTTCTGGATCCATTCACTGAAAAATACCCTCTTAAGACAAATTAAGATAAAACAAATCTGATAAAAAGGGGAAATTTATAAATTGGACTTAAAAGAGTCTATATCAGGGGTCTCAAACTCGTGGCCCACGGGCCAATTGCGGCCCACAGGATGATATCCTGTGGCCCCCACTGTGATATGAAAGTATAATATTAGTGCAGCCCGCAGGGGGAATGGACCTCTGAAGGAAGTCCCGCCTACCATTCTTCGTCGTGGCTTCTTCTCCACCCTGAACTTTAACAAGTCCAAGTACAGGTCCAGACTTACTGATGATCATCTTCAAGCCATACTGAGGGTCTCAAGTGCCTCCTCTCTCAAGCCAAATGTGGCTCAGATATGTGAGAGGAAGCGTTGTCAAGTCTCTGGCAGCAAGGAGTAAGCTGGAGAAGAAGCCATGTTCTGAGGAACTGTTCATGATCTTCATTTAATGTTCCATTCATGTGTTCAGGACAGTTCATGTATTGGAGAAATCATTAACTGTTGATGACATTTGAGGATATTGTTTTAACAACGTTTTTTGTGGAATCCCTTATACGGCCCAGCCTCACCCAGACTCTGCCTCCAGTGGCCCCCAGGTAAATTGAGTTTGAGACCCCTGGTCTATATGGAAGTGCCATTCCCACATTCATATATTACTCAGTGATTGCTGAAGAATGAGAACTTCCTACATGGCATAAAGTTATCTGTGTTTGTTCTTCAGCAATTTTGCTCATCAGGCAGACTAAGCACATTAAGCAGACTAAGCACATGCTTAGGGCATCAGGGCCAAAGGGTGCACCACAAAGTTGAGAAAGAAAAAAAATCCAATGGAGATTTGTAAAAAAATCTTGTATGTACAAAGGAGGAGGGTGCCAAGATTTCTCAGTGCTTAGGGCACCAGTGAGCCTTAATCTGCCACTGGTCCAAGGCACATTTAACAAACTCACTGCCCCCACCCCTGTAGATTTTGCATTGATTCTTTATATCATTCTTTTTTTATAAGGAACCAGTAAAACCAGTTTTCCCATTTTTAGACATGCATCCACTCATCACACTCATGTCACACAAACCATGTAGTCATCTCTATGCCAACCATATTTGTGTTGTAAGATTTCTTCAGTAACACCATCTAAATTTTTAGTTTTCCAATTTTTAGTGTTCTTATAACATTTATTTTGTTCACTTTAAAAAAAAACCTAGACAATTACAGCATTTTAAAAGTTTTATTCTTTGACATACCACTATAAGCCTCATAGAAATATTTTAAATATTCCTTCCTGCATTCCTTAATCAATTCTTTCTTCAGTTCAAGGTGTAGGTTTTTAATCTTTTCAGTACCAGGTTATTTGAGGGATCACATCCCAGTTACAGCTACCCATCCCATCAGGTCTGGCAAAAGGGGTTTTTTATGGGTCTCGCTTGATAAAGAGCACCATCAGATGGGATCCAGAAAGTTGACCTATTCTGGATGGCTCTTTTCTTGTGAAACATAATTCCCTCCAAGTTGAGATTAGCCCCAATTTTACTGGCATTTAGTAAATCTGAAAAAAATGGTTCTTTAAACCTACTTGAGGATCCCCAAATAATAGAGGACCACAAGATGGGCTTACTAGGTGTAGGGTGTTGATTTATTCTCCCAGTTTTAAATTTGTTTTTAAACTATTTTAAATGGTTGCATGTTATTGTTTTATAATTGTTTACTTGATTGCTTTATTTTACACTACCCAGAGTCATGTCTGTGATGGGTTACTATGTAAATGTAATAAAGTTCTAAAAGCCACCGACACATACTTTCTGACATACATTTTACCTCTTTCATTCACAAATCTACAGACTTGTTGCCCTTGCATGCATTCATAAAGATCTCACCACCTTAGACTTAGAGGAACTTTATTGTCACTTTGAATGTGCATTGATCGGCATATATTAAAATGAAATTTTGTTGCATACAGCTCTCAAAGGATCACCATCTCCAATACACAATACATAAAAATAACTAACTAAATAACTAAATACAAAATTATGCATATACCCACATATATGTTATGACACAGAGAAACAACACAGTCTAATTTGGATGTATATATATATACATGGCAAGAAAAATGAATCCTGCAAGTTTACCAGATGAATGGCATAGGGAACAAAGCTGTTACAGAATCTGGTAGTTCAGCTAGAAATACTTCAAAAAATATTCAAAAAATTCATTCATATTTCTATGTTTCCCCCTTTGTTTAGGATATAGACACACAACATATCTTTTTAAAATTTTATTTGTAAATACATACTGTTTAGCATTTCCCCCTCTTGTGTTTCAAATTGTAGTCTTTCCTCTGTTGTGGAAATCAGCAGATAAGGCCATAGATACTGATCTCTGCTACTTATCTTGGCTTTTGACATTCAAGATTTTTATGCTTTTAGTAGGACAGAGGTACACTAGATTAACAACCTTAATTATATCTAGGCCATATGAACACTTCCACCTAAGAGTAAAGATACCACTGCTCAGTTCTAACATGTTTGGTGAATCTGCTTCAAAAACACTCAAAGCCCACTTTATCTCCAAAATGGTCACTTTCTTCCATGCAGACTAGGAACTCCACTCAAGAGGTTCTGTTGCAGGTGGAATTCAGCAGGTTCTAACCAGTTCTGGAGAACCGGTTGCGGAAATTTTGTGTAGTTCGGAGAACCGGCAAATACCATCTCTGACTGGCCCTGCCCCCATTTATTCTCTGCCTCTGAGTCCCAGCTGATTGGCTGGGTCTTCTTTTGTTGCCTTGCACAGGAGAACGGAGCTGGAAAGCAGGTTAATGGGGTGGGGAGGGAATGGGGATTTTGCAATAACCTTCCCCAGGAGTGGGGAGGGAATGGAGATTTTGCAGTATCCTTTCCCTGCCATGCCCACCAAGCCACGCCATGCCCACCAAGCCACACTCACAGAACTGGTAGTACATTTTTTTGAATCCCACCACTGCTCTGTTGTGAGCCAGACTAGGTGCTCCACTCAAGAGGCTCGGTTGTGAATCATGATACAACCCTTTCCTACATCCCACCAAAAATATTGCCACATGCTCAGATTTTGCCAATAATGATTTTCAAAAATAACTTGGTGCTTGAATTCATAAAACATTTTGTAAGACAGGAAGGCAAGAGAAGGAAAGTTCTGGATTTGCCGACTGACAAGTCTACTCACATATCACAATGATTCTGCTGATCATATTGCTATTAAACATGTAACAGTTTTTGAAGTTGGGTGTGGAGAAAACTTGAGGGAAAAAAGCCTTAAATATTGTTGTCCTTATGATTTTTCATCTCTATTAACCTGAGTTAATATTATGTTAGTGGCTTTCTCATTTAACCCTAACCCTAATTCTAACCCTAACCCTAGCTCTGAACCATATTGTATTTTAAGAAAAAGATAAGTGAATTAATATCTCATATTTCTCACTGACATCAACTTTGAAGGCCAGTTCTAGTGTAATCTGGAAGAGATATTTTTATTTTTATCACCATCACTTTCCTTTTGGCAAAACCCCATCAATCTGTCTGTTAAAATTGTAATAGATATTTCTCACTACCCTGGATCTAGTTTTGCTAGATCAAATTTCAGGACATTCACCTGAGAACAAAAAAAATATGATCACTTTTTAAAAAATGAAATGAGCATAGTTAGAAATCCCAGCCCTGGTTTCTATGAAACATGTTGTATTTAATAGCAACCTAGCTTTTAAGGCTATTAAGAATTCCTTGAATGTTGCTTTGCTGCGCAATAGTTGCTCTAATCTTTCAAATTTTTAGTTTCTTATGTGCAGAAGTCTCTTGCTACTGGATATACCATAGAAAGCTTCAAAAGCAGCATGAAGCTTCTCAACTCATCAAGTTGGGTCACATCATCACCACACCTCCTTGAAGTGAATTGAACAAAAATATATATTTGAGGCAAAGCACAGCCAACTTAAACATATCTAATAGTTTTCCACTGAAACTATCTGCATTTCCAAGTTCCATGGGGAATTGGAAATATGGACTCCTACTTCCCGATTAATCGTAGACAAAAATTGTAAATTTGTTTCCAGCATGCTCAAGATTGCTACTAAAAAGTTTAGAAAGTAAAATTCTCATTATCTTCTAGATTACTGAGTGCTCTAGATATAACCTCATGAGATCTTTGTGATGAACTCAAACTTATATTTCCTAAACTGTTTTTTTTCCCCACACAAGCATGAATTTAGTTATTCATTTATTCAGTTTGGATATCTGACTCCAAATGACTCTGGGTGTAAACATAAACAACAAATATACAAAAAGCCTATAACAATAGCAATAACAAGATTGCAGAACCTGTCAGCAAGAGACAGATGTCATGCAATGGGCTCCAGCCACACATGGGAGAAGATCCAAGTCTTTAATATCCTCCAGAATGCATCAATTGGAAGCCACAAAGCTCTAACCTCATTCCTCATTAAGGGTATGTGCTAAACAGAGAAGGTATGATTTTGTGTTCCAATATATGACAGTGTTTGAGTGAAGAAACCTGGAGTGACATCTCTGTCAAATAATAGACTTACAGTAGATGAGGGAATGAAAGGGGAACTCATCAAATTTGCAGATGACACTAAGCTGGCAGGAATAGCCAACACCCCAGAAGACAAGCTCAGGATCCAAAAAGATGTTGACAGACTTTAACAATGGGCCCTATCCAACAAAATGAAATTTAATGTGGAGCAAAGCAAGGTTTTACACCTAGGCAGGAAAAACCAAAGGTACAAGTACAGATTAGGCGTAACCTGACTCAAAAACACTAACTGTGAGTGGAACCTTGGACTCCTAATGGATGATCACTTACACATGAGCCAGCAGTGTGCAGCAGCAGCCAAAAAAGCTAATATAATTCTTGGTTATATAAACAGAGGCATAGAATCAAAATCACATCATGTGTTAATACCACACCTGGAATACCGCATCCAGTTTTGGTCACCACAATACAAAAAAGATGTTGAGAGTTGGAAAAAGTGCAGAGAAGAGCAACTAAGATGATTAAAGGCCTGGAGACTCAAAGATATGAAGAACAATTGCAGGATTTGGGTTTGGCTAGTCGAGAGAAAAGACAGACTGGGGGTGACATGATAGCAATATTCCATTACATGAAGGAGTGCCACAAAGAAAAGGGGTCAAGCTTTCGAGGGTGGGATGAGAAACAATGGATAGAAACTAATAAATGAGAAATGCAACCTGGAATTAAGGATAAACTTCCTAACAGCGAGAACAATTAACCAGTGGAATAACTTGTCTTCAAAATATGTAGGTGCTTCATCACTGGAGGCTTTTAAGTACAGACTGGACAGACACTTGTCTGAAATGGTATAGAGTCTGCTGCTTAAGCAGAGGATTGGATTAGAAAACCTCCAATACTTCTCTTCTCTTCTCTTCTCTTCTCTTCTCTTCTCTTCTCTTCTCTTCTCTTCTCTTCTCTTCTCTTCTCTTCTCTTCTCTTCTCTTCTCTTCTCTTCTCTTCTCTTCTCTTCTACTCTACTCTTACTCTTACTCTTACTCTTGTCTTGTCTTCTATTCAAGCTGGATAACCAGATCCTATGCCATGTAGGATACACCTTGAATTGAAACAAACTGGGAACCAGTGCACCTTTTGAAATAGAGGTATCACATGGGCATAATTGGTCAACTGGACCATAATTACCTATGTCCTAGATTCTGGATAAATTAAAGCTTCTGAGTGCTTTTCAAGAGCAGTCCCGTGTAAAGTGCATTGCAATAGTTGAGATTTGAGGTGACCATAGTAGGTGTGACTGTCTGATGGCCCTCCTGATATAGAAAAGGGCAAAACCAGTACAACAGATGAAACTGCACAAAGACCTTCCTGGTCACAGCTGCCATCTGTTCATCAAACAGGATCTTGGGGTCCAAAAAGTCTCTGAGATGGCATAGTACTTTTTAATAAGGGGGTGTTATCCTGTCCAATGTTAAAGATGGAATATCCTGAAAATCCTGAATTGAACCTTGTCTTTGAATGATCTTTAAAAAGGGATGAGCAAACATGCTGATTTATGCACTAAACTTCCGTTTAATAGAAAATAGGGGGAAAAAGAGCTGTCATAATGTTTAAGCTGAATTTGTAAAGCAAACAAGCAGTCCACGTTGGATTTTGGAAAGTCCAAAGTTATTCTCCATGTTAAGATCAAACTGAATTTGTCACTTCTTTCCATGCATCTAGTGGGCATCTAGTGGAAGCCATGATAATTTTAAAATAACATGACACAATCATGACATCATCACCCAAATTGGGCGTTGGTTCTTACCTGATACACCTCTTCTTGTGGAACTGCATAGAGCATCCAGAGAGTGGGAGGTGCTTCAGTCTTCACTTCTCACAGACTGAGCTGAAATTGAGGAACGCCCTCCTCCTCCACGTGACTCCTCCATGCATTCCCCCCAGTTTTATCGAAGATGAGAGGACAAAAACAACCCTCTACTCTTAAGTATTAAACAACATGAACTACAACATTAGAAATCATTGGCCGAAACAGGTTTTCCCCCTTTACAGACGGACCAACAGGGTGGGGCTGGATGCTCTATGCAGTTCCACGAGAAGAGGCGTATCAGGTAAGAACCAATGCCCATTCTCCGTAGAACTGCTGCGAGCATCCAGAGAGTGGCACATACCAAAGCCAGTGTGTCCTACGGGTGGGAGTCCGTCTGGATTGGAACTTCCCCAGGATCTCTAACCACTTGCTGCAAAACTCGCCTGCCAAAAGATGCTTCAGCTGAGGCGTAAACATCAATCTTATAACGTCTTATAAAGGGAGATGGGGAAGTCCAGGTGGCTGCCCGGCAAATATCAAGAATAGACGCCTGAGCAGCCCAGGCTGCCGAGGTAGCTGCACTTCTGGTGGAGTGAGCGGTAACCCCACTGGGAACTGGAATATCTTTTTTTTTTTTAAAACAAATTTTATTAATTTTACAAAAAAAAAAAACAATACACAATCCAGGCATATCAACTTGAAGAATCTTTTCTAAATAATAATAATAATAATAATTAAAGAAGAAAGCCAATAGAACATAACTCCAAATTGTAATATCAATATTTACATTATCTATTTAACTTCATATCTTATCCAAACTTCTCCTTTTATCCAAATTATATTTCTAGCTTATTAAAATTTTATTGCCTTTCATAAACATACAAGACACAAAACATAAACAAAACTAAAACATCTTTTCTGAAGGCTGCCTGATCCCGGGTTGAAACTCTTCACACAGACACAAATTCAAACATCATATTCACTTTATATATCCTTCCATATCTTATTATCATTTTCTTTTTTATATATATAAACCAATTTTATCAGTTTTACAAAAACAGTGCATAAACAATCAAGGCATAACAGCTTATAAATTCTTTCCTAAAAAAATAATAATAATTAAAGAACAAACCAATACTTTATCTATTTAACTTCATATCTTATTCCAGCTTCTCCTTTTCATCCAAATTATTTCTTATTGATTAAAATGTTATTGCCTTTTATCAATATACAAAAAAAAAAAAAAATAACAAAACCTTTATATATCTTTCCAAATCTTATTTCCATTTTCAATAACATTCTTTGTCTGTTCTATTTCCAACTATCCATTCATCTTTCTTCTTTTATTATACTTCTCCTATACACTAACTGGAGTGACACCTTTAACTCATTACCCTAACTTAAAAATACTTCATATAACAATTTTTCTTGGGATTCTGTTTAAAAGATTCTAAAATTACACAATAAATTTTATACTCTAAATACACATATAAAAAACACAATCTTATGTACCCTCCAGAATCCCTCTTTTATCCTAAATTAAATTCACCCATTGTCTCTGAATAAACTTTTTTTCTTTAGATCTTGCTTCCCCTCATTGAGGCTTCTCCTCCCCCCCTTTCTCTCTTGCTTATTCTTCTCCTTGCCCTTTTTACCCCTTTGTCTTTCCTCCTCCCTTTTCTTACTCCCTTTCCTTTGCTTCCTAACCTGCCTCCACCTTTCCGCTCATTTTTCTCTTCTTTGGTTGTTTTTATAATTCTTAAAATCCCCTTTTTCTTATCCTTTTTCTCCTCCTCCCCGGAAAGAATCCATTGTTCATCAAAGATGGCTTCTTCTTCTTTGTCCCCGTCCTTCTGCTGCGTAATCAACTTTTCATAAGTACATAACGCCATTTCTAAGAATTGAAACAAAGTGCCCAAAGTATCTTCTTTTTTATATTTTTGATATTCAGTCTTTAGTTCATCCACAAGCGATGCCATCATGAAAAAAGAAACTTTTCCCAAAACAACCACAAATATTTTTAATCAAGAATAATTCAAAAAAAAAAAATTCCAAAAATTAATACTTTTCTTCCTTCTTCTCTTTCTCTTTCTGGGGTTAATGTTTAATCAAAGAGGTCCAATTACCATATACCTTTCTTTGGGATTCTAGGCAATCTCCTCCTTTTTCAGCTTCTGCTCCAATTTTTTTTCCTCTCCCTTCCCACTTGCAATATCAATTTTAAATAATCAAAAATCCATACCTCCAACAAGGGTTTTCCAATTTCTTAAGTTTTTCAATGTCCAAAAACCCTTTTGTCTCTTAGCTTCAACTCTCAAAACAATTCACTTTCAATGTCCAGTATATCCAAACATATCTGCTGTTTCCATGGGGTGGGAGAGTGAAGAAAAAAAAAAAGTTCCCTTTAACAGCTTCTCCGCCGCTTTCGATCTTCTTAGGGATACAATGTATCCTCCAGCAATTCAGACAGCTCAGTTCCAGCCAATTTGCAAGATGTTACTTGACCTGGCTCAGACAGCACTTTCACTCCTTACTTCCTCCAGCGCAATCTTACCCGGTTGCTGGCTTCTTCGTGGCGGCCATTGCTGACCGCCGCTCCACCGCCTTGGGAAAAAGGGGTTTTTCCGGAGGGGGAGGGGGTCTGCGACACCCCCAACCCCCTGTCCGACTCCCCTCTCTCTTCAGCTGTCCCTACAGGGCAGCCATATCCCCCTGACTCATCTGGATCGGGGGTACCTCGGCGGCTAGCACAGCAGGAATCGCGAGCTGTCGCGAATTCCTGCTGCCCCGAAGCCACGCGGAACCGGAAACCGGAACTGGAATATCTTGAACTAAATAGGCCTTGGATATGGTAGCCCTAATCCATCTGTCTACCGTGGACGGAGAAACCTTAGTGACACAGCCTAGACACAGCCTAGTGTCTTTGGCTGAAATGACAAAAATAGAGACTCTGCCTTCCTGATGGACTGCGTACGAGAAATGCAAATATGCAAAGCCCTTCGAACATCAAGGGTGTGCCACTGCCTCTCTTGCTCACGCAGAGGCTTCGGACAAAAATTAGGCAGGACCAACTCCTGCGCCCTGTGGAACGGTGAATTAATCTTCGGCATAAATGCTGGGTCTGGTCTCAGAACCACCCGATCTGAATGAAAAATGCACAGATCTTTTCTCACGGATAGAGCTGCAATTTCAGATATCCTTCTAGCCGAAGTAATAGCCACCAGAAAAACTGTTTTAAATGTAAGAAATTGAAGTGACGCCTCCCTGAGAGGCTCAAAGGGAGATCTAGTCAAGGCCAGGAGAACTTTATTAAGGTCCCATGTCGGGTACCTATGCACTACTGACGGGCGCAAATTAGAAGCCCCTTTAAGAAAAGCCTTGATTCGAGGATGGTGGGAAAGGGGACCGAAAGGACCGCCAGCAACCACCGTTGAGAGCGCTGCTACCTGCCTCCTTCAGGTGTTAGGTGATAAACCTCCATCTAGGCCATCTTGTAAAAAGGCCAGGATCTGAGCAACTGAAGGAGAGCGTGGGCCGATGAATGATTTGTGGCACCAGTTACAGAAACTTTTCCAGGTAGCCTTATAAAGGCGTGTAGTAGAAGGCCTTCTAGCCGCCAAAATGGTGTTAATGACCTGGGCTGATAAGCCTTCCTCAATCATCCTTTCCCGCTCAGACAGCCAATTGCAGCCACTGTGGCTCTGGATGGAGCAGCGGGCCTTGGGACAGCGAAATCTGATCCAACGGAATCCTCCATGGCGGAGATACTGACAGATTGCGGAGATCCTCAAACCACGGCCTCCTGGGCCAATAAGGTGCCACCATGAGGATATCTGCTTTCTCGGCTATCAACTTTCAAATCACCCTGGGAATTAATGGAAGCGGAGGAAGGCGTACAGTAGCCCAGGAGGCCACAGGCAATGCAAGGCATCGTGATTCTCTGCTCCACTGGAGGGATAACGGGAGAAGAACCTTGGTGTTTGCGCATTGAGCGGAGATGCAAAAAGGTCTACTAGGGGCTGACCGAACCTGGCTGCTGCTTCTCTGAACAGATGTGGGTGCAGGCGCCACTCTGCCTGATCCAGTGTTGCCCTGCTGAGCCAGTCTGCTTGGACATTGGAGGCCCCGGAGATGTGCTTCGCTCTGATGGAAAAGAGGTGTGCTTCTGCCATCGACACAGTCGCTCGGCCTCTCTCATGAGAAGGAGGGAATTGATGTGGGCCTTGGTTGTAGTATTGTCCGTTAGGACCAGGACATGGCACCCCCTTACCCGATGAAGGAATGTTTGCAGAGCCAGGTACACTGCACGAAGCTCCAACTAGTTGATGCTCCGACTTCGCTCTGAACGGGTCCAAACTCCCTGTGCTGAGAGAGATTGTAGATGGGCCCCCCATCCGGAAAGACTTGTGTCTGTCGTGAGAACAACCCTTTGAGGTTCCTGGAATAACTGACCTCTGTTGACAGATGGTCGCGTCCACCACAGGAGGGAGGCGAGAACTTTCGGCGGGGCCTTCACTATAAACCTTGACGTGCTCCTTCCTGAACGCTGATACGGCAGGAGGAACCATTGCAAAGATTTGGAATGCAAGCGAGCCCATGGAATAATGGAAATACAGGAAACTAGCTTCCCTAGCAGTTTGGATAAATTGAGCAACGATGCTTTCCCGGTCCACCGGATATCCCTGATAGTGGTGCGGATACTAATAAGTCTCTCCTGAGAGAGAAAGACCCTTCCTTCAACAGAGTCAATCACAGCCCCTAGATGGGATATACTAGTGGAGGGGGTAAGCTGACTCTTCTCCCAGTTCACTAAGAACGCGTGGGACTGAAGTACCGAGAGGGTAGCGCTAGTATCGCTCTCGGCTTGATGTCGGGAAGGGGATACAACCAGGATATCGTCAAGGTAACAGTGGATCCGGATGGGAATTTGTCTAAGGTGAGCTGCAATAGCCGCCAACACCTGAGTGAAAGATCTCGGGGCTGAGGCTAGACCAAAGGGGAGGGCTACATACTGGAAATGCTGATTATTATAACAAAATCTGAGATATTTAGAATACGAGGAATGAATGGGAATATGGAGATAAGACTCAGAAAGATCAATTGACGTAAGCTAGTCTCCTTCTCTGATGCCCTGTAAAATCGAATGCAGAGTCTGGTAAGAAAACCTGCAACGCTACCTGGGCCGGCAGGCCGCTCTACTCCCGGAACCCCTGAAGGGCCTTCTGTAGCTGCCCCCTCTCTTGCCTCTGTCTCCCGAGTCGCCCTGGTCCTGGTAGGATGGCCGGAATGAGGGAGAGCCCTGAAATCTAGGAGAGAATGATGACTGGAAGGAGGGACGAAAGGAGCCCCTCCGAAAGGACTGGGAACTCCTGGCTTCCTACCTACGAAAAAGTGAAGGCAGAAACTTTTTCTTATTTCGGGTCTCCAGGAGTAATGGCTCCAGAGCGGGCCGGAATAATTTCCCTTTTACTATGGGGGCTGAAGCCAAGTTAGACTTATTTTTTATATCAGCCTGCAAGTGTCGAAGCCAAAGCAATCGTCTGGCAGAAACATGGGAAGAAATAGCTCGGGATGAGAACTTAACCGAATGAAAGGTAGCGTCGGCTACAAATTCCGTCGCTGCCGTGATCTTTGCAATATCTTGATGGGCTCTGGTATCAGCTGGGGAAATGTGTTGCTTCAGCTGTCTGAGCCACCTGATGGAGGATCGGGTGAAAAAGGAAGCGGCCGTGGCCAACCGGATAGCCCAGGCATCAGCGGTGTGAGCCCATCGGAGCGCCATCTCCGCTCGCTTATCCTCCGGCTTCAGTGCCTCTAGTGCATCGGTAGGATTGGAAGAGGAAGCAAGCCTTATAATCGGATCATCTACTTCCGGGGTGTCTAACATAGCTGAGAAATCCGAATCCAGGGTAAACAACCTCTTGTCCTGACTAGAAGGGGCCGGAGAAGGACCCACCGAGGCCAACTGCTTTGCTACCAGATCTGAGAAGATTGGGGGGGTCGGAATAATGTCTGCTGCCACTGTCGGCTGTCTGAACATAAGGTCATCAGGACCTTCTGGACTCAATGGAGGGGGTTCAGAAGGAGGCTGTGAGGCCAGACCTGAAATGTTCTTTGCCTTAAATAGCAAGGACTTAAATAAATGGGGTTTAAAAAGACCCACAACAGCAGGTTGTTCAGGAGAAAGACCCTCATATTCCGACTTTTCTCCCTCCATTAGGTCCCCCTCCAGAAAGGGTTCCGAATACTGTAAGGAACCTCTGTCAGAACCTTCATACTCTCCGAACGGTTCAAGGCCCACTCCCTCTTCTTCTTGGGTATCCTCCCCCTCTGGGAATGGAACATACATGTGAGGAGGTACCTGACCATGCTGTGACGCTGGTGCAGAAGGAGATCTCCCAGATAAAGACTCAGCCTCAGGAGTCCTCCCTTGGGAATCCAGTCTAGCGAGCTGCTGCATTCCTTCAGCTATACCTTGACGGATGGCAGACTGCATCCATTCCCTGATGTTCTCAGGTACAATAATTGGAGCAGGATCCTCAGAGCATAGGCCTGCAGCGGTTGGCGTAAATGTCGCCTCTGGTACACAGGAGGGCTGGCGGCCTTGGGTGGAAGTACCGCCCCTAGAGGAAGAGGGTTGGCTCGGCGGGGGGGGGGTAGAAGGAAAGGCAGATGTTTTTGAGTGAGACTCTTTAGCCCGCTTGCTAAATTCCCTTTCTAGGGCCTTATGATGTCGTAAGGCATCTCTTTGAAAAGCACTGGAAGAATCCTTGTCCCTTCTGCGAAGGTAGTGCGTCTTAGACTTGGCCTTCAGAGAAGAGCCAGTAGGATTAGCCTCTGCCATGGTATTGAAAGAAAATGGCGGTTGGCACGCCTAGGAGTTTGGCCTACAAACGTAAACTGATTTTCCTAAAATTGGGTCACGTCCCCCTTTTTGAAAGAAATTTTATTCTAGAACTAGCTATTATCTATTCAAAAAAATCTCCTTTCTCTTTTTTTTTTTTTTTTGAACCTTATGCAATAAAAAAACAGAAAAAAATTCTAGCAGCTAAATTAAAAACCTGAATATATACACTGGCAATTAAATACAAAAAAAGGGGTCAGGTTCAAGTAAGGAAAACCAAATAGCCCCAAAAAAGTACAGCAAAAATAATAATAATAATAATAATAACTTAATTCCAAATAGACCAAAGGAACGCTGAGGCCAAGCAATTGTGAAAGGCAAGACAAGAAAAAAGGGGCCTCTATAGGCAGCCCCCCAACAACATGGAGAGTACGTGCCTGCGCTTCTGAACTAGCTGCGGGCCAAGGAAGAAAGCCAACAATATTAACTCTAAGAGAGACAGCAGGGCACAGGACCACAGTGCTCTCTCAGTAAAAACAAAGGCTCCACGCAGCCTGACAGTCCCGCTAAGGGCCTACAAAAAAACCTCGCAGCTCACTCTCAATCCAAAAAGAAGAAGGCCTTACTTGTTCAGAAAACAAAATGGCGCCGGCCACAAGGCATGCCCAAAATGGCCATCCGGCTCAGAGCGCACAGCTCAGAAGCGCACCAGCCCACTGCAACTTCAAACGAGCAAAGGATAGATTAGAAGGGGTGGGGGGGACAAAGGGCTCCAACCCCTTACTTCCCTCCTGGGAGCGAAATCACTCCACCAACTAAATTTGGGATCGCACTAGCCTTGCAGGGAGTGGAAAAAATGAATCAAACCTGATCCAACTCTCAACGATCACCTGAAACGGCCAAGGAATGAGAAAAAAGCTGCCTATCTCGAAGGCTGAGCTAAAACTGGGAGGAACGCATGGAGGAGTCACGTGGAGGAGGAGGAGGGCGTTCCTCAATTTCAGCTCAGCCTGTGAGAAGTGAAGACTGAAGCACCTTCCACTCTCTGGATGCTCGCAGCAGTTCTACGGAGAAATTACAAATTACATACCTGTGTCACTGTGCAGTGCAACTGCTCTTGCTGCCCCTCCCCCACCCTCTCAGGTAGCTGCTATGTTTTCATGGATTCTATGTCCATTATTTTTAAAATCTTGCTATATAATATAGCATTATACCCAGGAAAAAGCAATAACATACCTGTCAGATTAGATGGATACTTTGTAAATGACTTTTGCAGGGCATTGCATAATTTGTACCTTCTTTGTAAAATTATTTCTGCAATTTCCTAAAAATAGGTGTTTAAACTAGAAGCTGACATGCTGAGGAAGAGAGGTGTGAGCAGAACTGGTACAGAATTGTTAAACATTAGGTATGTAAAAAGGCAGGCGAGACTCCTGTGGCTCATCAAATGCCAAATTAGATATTATAATGAATGGTAATTGGTTAAATTATTAATCATTCTATTGCTTATCCCACAGTAACTAAATGGCCTTTCAGTTGCTATATGATTATCAGGTGACTGATGCTCTGTTTTCTTTCTTTGTAGGCCTTATAAGCACAGAGATAATGTCTAAATCCTGTCATAACACAGCAGGGAAAAAGAAGTTGTAACAAATCTGTGTAAATCAACTGAATGGAGTTGAAAAACTCTTGGATCCTCGTCAGACTTATTCATTAGTCCTGAGGTCTTTGAGACCCATCTCATTAGTCACTTGAATTAAGTAATCAAAGCAGTGTCATCAAAAAAGTTTACCTGTGATGTCATTAAGGGGCAGCAGAGGTGAGTTTACTATACGAGAGCTTCACAGGCTGTTCTTTCAGAATCACACAGGGCATCCTTCCTATAATCCTCATAGAACCTACAATACAACTAGGGTTTCTCTGCCATTCTTCCCTTCTCTTCTAAGATTCCTACTTTTGTTTAACTCTAGCATAGGGCTGTCAAACTCCCGGCCCATGGGCAGGGTGCGTTATGTACTAGCCACACCCACTCCTGGTTTAGCGAAGGGGCAAAAGTCCCAATATGTCATGTGATGCCGCCATAATGACGTGAGTTTGACACCCCTGCTCTAGCAGATGGGATAAACAGAAAGAATTTGATCTTCACAGCATAGCCCACCATTGTTTCAGCTATAGGTAGCCCCCGACTTACAGCAGTTCATTTAATGACCATTCAAAGTTATAATGGCACTGAAAAAAAAAGCGATTAAAGACCACTTTTTACACTTAAAACCATTTCAGTATCCCCATGGTCACATGATCAAAATTCAGATGCCTGGCAACTGGTTCATATTTATGACAGTTGCAGTGTCCCAGGAGTTATATGAGCACTGTTTACGACCTTCTGACAAGCAAAGTCAATGGAGACGCTAGATTCACTTAACAACCTTGTTACTAACTTAACAACTGCAGTGATTCACTTATCAATCGTGGCAAGAAAGGTCATAAAATGGGGCAAAACTCACTTAACAAATGTCTCACTTAACCACAGAAATGATGGGATGGATTGTGATCGTAAGTCAAAGACCATCTGCACTGAAGTATATCTTCCCAGTAACAAAGAAAATTGATACAGTCATTAATCCTTGTTCTTTCAAGACATTTAGACATTTTGGACCAACAGACAAGATTGTAAGTTAGATAAACTGAAAAGGAATCACTTCATTCAATATGTTTGGGGACACAACATGATCTATTTGCCATAGAAAGTTAGAGTGAGCAAGCAGAGAGTTGCCTGTCTTGAAAATGAACTGGATCAGGGGTGTCAAATTCACATTGTCAGGTGGCATCACATGACATATCAGACTTTTTTTCCCCTTCGCTAAACCGGGCATGGGCATGGCCAGCAAGTGACATATCTGGCCAATGGATCGGGAGTTTGACAGCCCTGAACTAGACTCTTTCAAGTAGTATAGAAGTATAGAATTTGAGTATTCCTTGAATTACCATTCTGAAAGTAATAGGAATTGCTCCTATTTGCACTAGGGTCTCCAACATTTTGATATTTTATTGCATTAGAGTCTTCATCATTTCCATAACATAACCACTTGCTACTTTATCCTGCCCCAAAGGCAAACTTTTCCCACCTCAAGACCAGCATGAGGCTCATGAATCAGCAGTTAACAAAGAGAATTGGAGCTGTGCATTGGGCCACTCCATCTGGCTGCTACAACTCGATGGAAGCAAGGAAACACAACCATCAATCTCTTTGCTACCATTTACTGGTCACCTGGAGTTTTGCAGGCCAGCTTTGGTTGATCTAGCTGCGTGGCCCACTCTAATTCTCCTCATAAAAATTGAACAGGGGTGTTTGTTTATGCAAGCAATCTTACTTGACTTTTCAGACACCCCTACATTAAACTCTAAATGGTCTGAAACTAAATATATTACTGAATGAAACTGTCCATTAACTTAGCACTTCATGAAAAGCTCTGTTCTGAGTACTCACTTTAGAAATGTGGTTGGTGTAACCAAATAGGAGTTTTCAGATGGAGATAATCTGTTTCTGGGACTATCTTCTCAAAGAGTTTGTTCACAAGTTTTATTTCCAGGGATGATCAGATAGAAAGTCTTCAAGAGAAGAATATTTCAGAATTCTCAGACCAGCCTTATTCCCATAACTGATACCTGTTCTGTCCCCACTGTTGCCCCTAACTATTATGAAATACTGCCTTTTTTTTTGTAAATTTTATTTGAGTTTTCACAAAGAGAAAAAAATACAAATAAAACATCTTTTTTGAAAGCAGCATAATCATGGGTTATATTTCTTCGTACAGACACAAATTCAGGTTCATGCTCATTTTTATATTCTATTCCATATCTTATTACTATTTTAGATTTCCTGCATAACTTCTCCCCTCTTTTAATTTTCTCAATTTTATTTTAATTATCTCATCTCAATTCAAATCATTGTATTTATATTTTTTGTCTGTCCTGTTTCAATTATCTATTATATTTTCTAATTAAACAAAATTTCTCCTGTAGTTACTGATTGGAGTATGACGCCTTTATATCTTTTCTCTAAAGCTGTAACATTCAATATAATACATAACTTCCATTCGGATTCTGCTTGGCACATTCTTAAAATACACACTGTATTCTTAAAAAAAGAAAAAAATATATAAATGTATACAATTAAAACAACATTCCATTCCAAGTCAATTCTATCATTAATATTAATATTCATTAAGTCTTAACATCTTTAACATTACTTTTCACTTAAATATCATACTTCTATGGGAACAATTATAAGCTTTCCATAGTTAATTCCCGCCCCACTTCACTTATATTTTATAAAACATTAAATAATTAAAATGTTCCCGTTCCTTCCTCATTCAATTTTCTCATTTATTTTATTTCACTTATTTTATTCACAAACATTTCACTAAATTACACTATTTCATCCCTCATTTTAATCATATGTTGTTTCCAATTTTCTGAAGTTATTTCTATTACTAATATAACAATACAATCAGTACCTTTACAGAATCCCTTTTTCAGTTAGATTTTCACCCATTATCCCTAAATAGGTCCTGTTTCTCTATATCTTGCTCCAGTCCTTTGTAATTTCTTTTCCTCTCCCTCTTCCTTCTCTTCTTCTCTCTCCCCTTTTTACCCCTTTGTCTCTCTCTACCTCTATTTCTCTCTTCTGTATTCCCCTTTTCTGTTGCTTTCCAGTGTTATACTTATTTTTTGAATTATTTTTCTTTTCTTTGGTTGTTTTTTTTAAGTCTTAAATTCTCCATTCTCTCCCCCCCTTTTCCTTTTTCTTCCCCACATAAAATTACTTGTTCATTAAAGATGGCTTCTTCTTTGTCCCAGTCTTTTTGTTTTGCAGTCTTTTCTTGTTGTTTCTCATCGTTACAAATCTCCATTTCTAAGAATTAAAAAATGAAGCCAAAAAACCCCTTCCCTTCTTGTGCATCTTCTTTGTACTTTTTAAATTCCATTTTCAATTCATCCAGAAGTGGTGCCATTGTATAATTTTTTAAACAACCACCCAATTGATTTTAGTCATTCAAATATAATAACCAAAAATCCAAAGATCACCAAATAATCCAAATACATGCAAGCTGTTTCTTTTTTGCTCTTTTTTTTTTCACTTTCTCTTCCTGGGGTTACTATTTAGTTGCAAAGTTTCAGTTAAAATGTATCTTTTAGAAGTCTTATTGAAGTTTTTCTTTAGATTCTTTTTAATTCCAGGCAGTCTCCTCCCTCTTCCAGATCCTGCCCTTATTCTTTTTCTCTCCCATCCTGCTTATGAAAAAGAAAGTTTTTAATGTCCAGAAATCTTATCCCTTTAGCATTTTGTTTTATTTTCTTCTTAATTGCCTATTGATGTCAAAGTGGATTTTTCTGATTTCTTATTTAAGTCTCTTAGTTGTCAGTATAGGAAAGGAGAGAGAAGAAAAAAAAAAGCCAAACCTTTCCCATTTCACTTTCCTTCGCTGCTTCCGACTCTTCTTTGGGAGCGATGTTATTTTTTGTAAGTTTAAATTCCAGGGTACCTTGGTTGTTGCTTTTACAATTTAACCCAGTCAGTCAAAACTTTCACTTCTTATCTTTCTCCTGCACATTCTTTTACAGTTGAGTTCTTTAAGATCGCGGATTTCTCTCTGTCGCCAAAGCCCTTCAAACCGGAAGTCCTAAATACTGCCTTATCTTCTGATCATTTTGATCCTACATCAGGAAAGTTTCCTTATATTTTCTAATACATGCATATAGGGCTCTATCTGTAATGGGAGACTGGATTGAGGCAGCTCCCACCTTCATGCCCTGTGTTCCATCATGGGTAACTGTATGGATAGTTGGAAAATGTTTCAGTAACATATGTAGCTATGGCATGCATAAGCAGCTGAAGTGGTCTTTTTATATCCTTTAAAATATAAATTTCTTCCTTTTATCAGACATTATGTGTGATCATCAATATTATCCTGAGTCAAGTACTTCATTGTATTTTTAATTTTGACTCTGTTTGGGTCAGACTTTTATAAAAGTGTTTGGTTGGTTCTTTCAAAACCTTTGCGCAAGTTTTACTTATGGAAACTCCAAAACCCAGGATAACTAGTTGCTTCTGCCTCAATATTTATATAGTGCCATTATACTTTAAAATGCAATGTGCTAAAAGACAGTTATCAGCAATGATGGCCTTCATTAAGCTTAAAGACTCAACAATCTAGATATGACCAGAAATAAGATGCTTGATTTATGGATCATTAGTCAGCTCCATGGAACAGTTTTCTTGTAAGCCTCTTCAGCATCCAGTATCTCCCTACTACTTGATAATGACTGTTGTCAAATATTATTATATGATTATGGATAAAAATGTTTGCTGAATAAAACATGCTATACTCCTGCAGAAAGTATACTATTGCAGACACATTTTCTGTTTCATTGTCCTTTGGCTTTGGAGGAAGGATATAGTTGTTTTTCTAAAATACCTTTCAGATAACTGATAGTGAACTGTTAATCCTTTCTTATTGCAAACAATTCTGGATAGGAATGTAAGGGCAAAGTGCCCAAGATGACATGCAAGTTTATATAAAAGGAACAGGATTTCAACTGCCTAATCATTCCTTCCATCCCCTTGGCTCTTTTGCCACCCCTGTTAATGCCATTGCCTCTGGGTTCTCCATCTTTTTTGTAATTAGAAAACATGGATCATATAGAGCAGAGGTGTTAAACTCGCATTGTCTTGGCATCATCATGTGACCTATTGGGACTTTTTTCACCTCCACTTAAAGTGGGCAGGGTGGGGCCAGCACATGATGCATTCAGCCTGCGAACTGTGAGTTTGACACCCCTGATGTAGAGGGAGGAGGAGGAAGAGGAAAAAGAATGAATCAGTGGTAAAGTTAATTTAACTATGTTCATGGTATTTTAAGTTTAATTTTCATGTATGTTTTAAGTGTGAAGAAAGGAAAATTCTCATCCATGAAAGCTTACAAATTCTCAAAAGTCCATTAATAACTTGAAAAAAACCCTTATATTTCTGCTAACACAAAAATACAGACTTTAGCATTCTTTTCCTTTAAAATGGTCATATAGTTAGCTCCAGTTTTCAGGATGTATACATTTGTAAATATATTTTGATAATATAAAAAGTGCTACGTTTGAATATATTGAATGGAAATAGCTTCCTTGAAAAAGAAAAAGAAGAGGAAATAAAGAGGGAGAACCTATTACAAACTTTCCACTTGCCCTCAGAACCTAAGTAATGCTGAGAATTAAGCAACAATTTTCAGCGAAAGGAGAGAAGGAAAAAAGTGAACACCAGTGCTTATGTGCTGCACCTACTGTATTATTAAAAGGGAGATTTTACAAGAATCAAAAAATGGCCTCCAGTAATAGGAAACCACCCCTGAGTTATTATTTCAGTTTCTATGGCTATACGTTTACACAATTGTGTGGTTTGAAAGGGTTAAAAACAAGCAATCAAACAACTGACATTAACATTTTATAAAAGGTTCTGTTGGAGGAAATTAAATTAAAGAACAATCTCAGACCTGCATGAAGGAGGAAGCCAAAACTTAATCTTCTTTAAAGATATCAAAGTATCTGTCTGAGAAGTTAAAAGTACCCAGTGGATTACATCATACATATATTACAAACTATAGCTTTGCCTTAAGATTATATCTGAAACTACATTTTGCCAACCCAACAAAATGATTTCATTCAAAAACTGAACTTGGATGTACAGTATTGCTTTTTTGTTCTTCTAGTCTTATGCCTTTCTTGGAACAGTTTTGTTTCTGTTTTCAATTAATTTTAGGTAGTACCAGCAAATCAATATAATACAGGAAGAAATAGAATAAAACTTATGTTCTTTTGTCATGATGTTGCAACCATGGATTATTCTGCCTGCTTTAGTATGGGGAGTTTCAGATTCATTCACGTCTTCTTAAATCAAGTTATGTCCTGAATCAGTGAAAATGAAGCATAAGAGAGTTGAGCTAAATTGTGGAGGTTTTTCTTCCTCTGTCTGATTAGCAACAGAAAGGAATAATGGGAAATTCATCCCAGGTATTGGTCATTTGGTTCTGAGGAGTAGTTTATTTATTTTATCTTATTTATCATCTTTAAAAACATATTTAATTGTCATTTCCTTTTCACTGTGCTCTAGAATGATGCTAGGTGCAAGTTACAAAATGGTAAGCAAACTCCCAGCAAAGTTACAGGAAAGAGAGGGAGGGAGGGAGGGAGGGAGGGAGGGAGGGAGGAAGGAAAAGTGTTTGTTGCCACTCAATGTGATCCTGAGATGCTATTGAGACATTTATTTTCTTCTTGAAGAAATATCAGGAAAAAGTCTATCTCATTTCTATCATCATGGAAGACAGCTCCATTGCAGGCAGGAGATCTTAGCTGATGTTCCCATTGCTTTAAATTAGAGAGACTAGCAGAACAAGAACATGTCACATTTAAATAAATGTGTCCTAAAAATGCTTCATTTTGGCTTGACTGTATCTTAAGATTTATGAATTGTTTCCTCATTTAAAGAGACCATATATTCCTTCTTTCAGGTTACCGTTTCCCAGAAAGAAACCATGGGAAAGACCTGTGAAGTTTCTTCTGCTCTCGGTGCCAACCAGCTTTAGTTTGGCTTTATTGACTTCAGCCCCATCTGTCCTGCATGAATTTTGATGCTGCTTGAGCATCAATGTTGTAATGACAAGCCAGTCGAGTTGTTTGATCATAAACAACTGAATCATGATGATCTTTATTGGAGCCTAGTCTACCATTTATACACATTTTTAGTTATCCTTCATCACTGGTTAACTTCGGTTATTGCTTAACTTTCGTTACAGTTTAGCACAGTAATCCATATAATTAATTATCTCTAGTTAAAGTCTAACATATGTTTACTTCCTCTCTCTAATCCTCCTTTAGATCAGTGACTTTGTTTACCTAAGTTGTATTTGCTTGGAAACATTCTTTATCTGAGGTTTGCCTTCCGAGATTGGAACATTCCTGCAATTACAACTCTACATATCCTCGTTTTTTATTTTAAATGGAGGATTCAAAGATTTATGAATTGTAGAGGATTAAGAGAGGGGGAAGCAGCATGAAACAATGCGAATAAATTTGGAATACATTGAATAAAACAACAGGTTGCAATTAGTACAATAATAATAATTATAGCATAAAAGAAAAACTGTCTAAGCCAAGACCAATCAGGGAGCCAATTGGTTAGCCACTCAAAAGGTGAGTAAGGAGCATGGATATTATTTTGAATGTATGATTGTAAATTGACAAGCTCATCCTTAATAGTTTTATTCAAGGAATGAAAATGCACAGCACATCCATGGTGTCCAACTAACATACAGAACCCTCCCTGATGGGCTAAAAGATAGTCTATGGCAAAATGCTGCTGTAAGACATCTTGATTTAAGTCTTCTATTTCATGCTGCAAATCACAAATAATAGCAGCAGTAGCATTGATGGCTTTTTCAAGTCTGTAGGTGAGACCAAGAATAGATCATCTGTTTTCTTGAGCAATTATGCCAGGATAAGAGCCTAGAGTAAGGATTCCTGTAACATCCCCTGCCAATGCACAACCAAATGTAGAACCAGAAGACAATTGTGTGTCAATAATGACTTCATCATTACATGTAGGCCCCAGAGAGGAATGCCACTGTTGAGTTGAGGGAACAACTATTTGAACAGGTAGAGTAAAATAACCTATAGTTGCACATTGATAATTCTGAGGATGAACATTAGTAGCATATTTATCAAAAAAGAGCCACATATTAGGATCCATATTAGGAACCAGCGCATATCGATCCTGTATTAGATTGATCAGAGGCATTAAAAATAGGAAAATTGTCAGGATACATATAAGGAGCTATATTAATTCCATGCAAAGAAGAATTAAGGGTACCTGACAACCAATAGTAGTCAGAACAATAACTATAATTCCCTAGCTTTTTTAATATGTGCTGAGCAGCATCATAATCAGACCAATTATGAAGCCAAGTGTGTTTAGCGTGACAACAGAAACACAGACCCCTTGTAAATTGACTAACTTTCAAGTAACGCCAACTGACAAAATTCAATTGCATAGGGGGTGTAGAAAATAGCCAGGAGTGTGGAATAGATTGTAGTTGTGAGACAATAAATGTAGAAGACATGATCAAGTTAGGGGTAAAGAAATTTGACCAAATGCCATTGGGGGCTCATAGTATAAAGAAATATTTGTTCCATGGGTCATAAACATGTATTGGGTATGACGAACCAACAAATTAGGGTTAAGACAAACCACAGAAGTGTCATTTTGAGCAGAAACACCATTAACCATAAACAAGAAAACACAAAGTAAAATGGTAACAGAGTTAGCAGTAATAATAGCAAAAACAGCAGCAACAAGATTTTCAGGAGTCTGAGGTAATGAGGCCTGTTGCAGTTGTTATTGAACTTGATATGTGCCGTGTTTCTCACATAATAAGGCTGGGCCTTATTTTTTTTTGACCCCCGATAAAACGGCTAGGACGTCTTTTCAGGGGTGACTTAATTCCCCCCCTTGCATCCTCGGGTGGGTGGGTGGGCAGCAACAGCTTGGATATTCAGGAGACCTTCAGGTTTGGCCCACCGTTGCTTTCCCTTCTCCCTTGCTGCCATGGCATTAGAGCAACACCGCGGCATTTGGCACAGCCACATGTAGCCAATCAGGGCTCCTCCCTGCAACCGGAGCCCTGAGGAGACACTTGGCTTCAGGCACTCCCATCCCTTCAGCCCAGCGAGCTCTTCCACCTCAAAGAATGAGGGGTAGGAGGAGGTACGTACTCACCCGTGGCTCACTTTCCCAGCTCCTGCCCCTCGTTCCCAAAGCTTGCCCGGGCTGGCGGGCGCTAACCTCACTCATTCTCCCTGTGTCGAGCTAAGGGTGGTGGCTGTTTCCGCTGTGAGCAGCTCAGACTCGCTACTGCTGCTTTGCAGCTGCCCGCCTGGCCTTTCTTTGAGGTGGAAGAGCTTGCTGGGCTGAAGGGACCAGCGCGTCAGAAGCACGCAGTGTAGGGAGGTCGGGGAGGAATGGAAGAGGCCCCGGTAAATTAGCCTCCCCACATGGAGTTGGGCTGCCCTCTCGGGCAGGAGAGGCTTTGTAAAATAATTCGCTTTACCTTTGAAAGCAAAGGGAAGACGGGAACGCCTGAAGCCAAGTGTCTCCTCAGGGCTCCAGTTGCAGAGAGGAGCCCTGACTGGCCACACGTGGCTGTGCCAAATGCTGCGGCATTGCTCTAGTGCTGTGGCAGTGAGGGAGAAGGGGAAGCAAGGGAGAAGGGAAAGCAACAGTGGAAGTTCTCCCGATATGAAGTGCCCCACCAACGCAGGCAGCACCATATCCAGGCATGCAACAAAAGTACTTCCTAACGGCAATCCCCCCCCCACTCCCCCCTTATTTCGCATGTTTAATATGGGGCTTAATTTGGGGGGAGAGGCTTAATTTGATTTTATGCCAATAAAACATGGTGGGGTTTCCTATTGGTGGAGGCCTTATTGTTGGAGAAACACGGTAATAGTGATGGGTTGCGGGCGCGTCGACCTTGGAAGACGGACTTCCGTGTTCAGATGAAGATTGAAATCTGGAATTGGGTTGTGAAGACCCTGATGCCATGCCATGATACGGACAAACACAGCGCGCTGGAACCCACACTGCTTGTCGAGTAGAAGGATCTTCCATGGTGGCGTAACCACTACCCCAGGTGATCAGCGGTGTAGGGCCTTTCCAGGTTGGATCTGGAGCTTGGCGATACTTTACCAAATGCCTTGCTAAAGATTCAGTAGTTCGAAAATGCAAATTAACAGGTGAGTCTGCAAGAGAATCTAAAAAAGTTAAGTAATTCCAAGTATATAATGCTACAGCAATGAGCTTTTAAACCTTTCGCAGATGGTAAGGGCCAGACTCAGTTTGTAATTGTTTCTGAAGCAATGCCTTAAAAGTACGATGAGATCGCTCAACTATAGCTTGACCCTGAGAGTTGTAAGGAATTCCGCACACTAAAGTAATATTCCATTTCTGACAAAAGGTTTGAAATTCCTTACTAATATAAGTGGGGCCATTGTCAGTTTTAAACTGAGAAGGCCAACCCATTACAGCAAAAGTGGATAGGCAATGAGAAATAACATCTGAAGTACGTTCATGTTTTGAAGCAGTAACCCAAGAAAATGTGAATGAGTGTCAATAGACGTATGAAGATAACAGTATGGCTTAAAGGTTGAAAATTGAGTTACATCCATTTGCCAAATTTGATTAGTTTGGGTTCCTCGTGGGTTGACACCCACTGGAAAAGGAACTGCCAGTTGTTGACAATCTGGACAAGCACGAGCAATATCCCGGGTTTGAGATAATGAAATTTTAAATTGCTTTGCAAGCGATTTGGCATTTTGATGAAAATAAGAATGACTAGCAACAGGATCAGCAAACAAAGACACAACATCCTTTAAGGATTCATCTGCCTTCTGATTTCCTTCAGTCAAGGCATTAGTAAAGGGAGTATGACTTCAAATGTGTTCTACATACAAAGCGAGTTACCAATACAAGCGAGTTACCAAACTATTCTTTAAAGATAAAAACAAGGATAACAATTTCTTATCGAAAGAGAGAGCAAATAAGAAAAGGGAAGAGATTGCATGACTAAATACACATATTGAGTATCAACGATCAAGTTAATAGATTGGTCATTGAACAATCATAAAGCCAAAATCACAGCAGCCAGCTCAGCATGTTGAGCTGAAGTCTGCGTGGCAGTAGATTTAGAATACCATTGTTGTTGAATCTGCCAGACAACCACACCCCTTGTAAGTAAAGACTGTAAGAGCTTTAGAAATAGGATTTCGCACAAAAATGGAAGAAAAGGCTGGATTAAAAGTAGTAGTAACCACTATTCTAGGATCCTTGGGTAAAGAATACAAGAAGTTTCCCACATATTGAGAAAAGGCTATCTGATATGATTCTGAAATCATATAACAAAAACAGGAGTATTCCAAGGACTAGTAGAAGGTTCTATATGACTAGCAGCCAATTGTTCTTGAACCAATTGTTGTAAAGCAGTGAGTTTTTCCCTTGATAATGGCCATTGTTCCACCCAAACCGGCGTAGAACAGAGCCATTTAAGAGGAAGAGCCATCATCAAGAATCAAATGGGCATTAAGAAGAGAAAGGATATCACGGCCCCAAATATTAGTATGAATATCTAGAATGTATGGTTGTAGGAAAAAGGACTTACCAGCAGATGTTGCAACATTAATTTCTTTAACACTCTGCCAAGCAGCTGTAGAATAGCTGTAGAATAGCTGTAGCTATTCCCCACAATGAAGAAACTGTCATTTTTGGCCACTGTACTGGCCACTGTAAAGAGGAGATGACAGTAACATCGGCTCCAGTATCCAATAACCCTTGAAATGGTTGTTTATTAAGGAAGAGCATTAACAAAGGATGAGAGGAGTTCAGCTGATGAAGTAAGCCTACAGATAAAGAAGTTGATCCAAATCCTGCATCCCCACAATTACCTATACCAGGAGATGGATTTTCATATGGAAGAAGAAGCAATTGAGCAACAGAAGAATTACAAGGAAGAACTTGAAGAAGATTCACCCAAATCTGAATCATGAGGATACCAGTGTAATCTGAATCTATCACCCCAGGCACAACAAAACAGCCCTTTTTGTGCGCAGAAGAATGAGGCAAAATTAAGCCAACTAATCCCGAAGGAAGAGGACCTTAAAATTGAGATGGAACTATTTTAACTTCCATGGGAAATTTAAACTCAATTTCCTCTTGAGTGATTAAATTGGTCCCAGTGCTACCAGCTGTGACTGGGGAGGAGTGAGAGAAACTTCTGGAAGAGTCAGAGTGATGAGAAAGGCACACTTTGGATTCTGGGTGGGTGCCACACCCATTGGCAAGTTTCCCAACTGAAACTGATATTGATTGGCCCAATGAAATCCCTTTTTACAAATAGGGCACTTCTTAGAAGGACGATTCTGAGACATAGAAGGTGTAGATCGACAGTCCTTCTGAAAGTGGCCAGGCTTCTTACACTTAAAACAGTTACCAATTGGTCATTGTCCTTTCTGAATAGCAGCTGCTAACATATGCATTTTATAAGTTTGTGATCCAATATCCTGGCAGACTCGCAGCATATCTGCCAGAGTGTAATGAGCAGTTGCCTTTAATGGCTGTAAAGCTCTTTTACAGTCTGCATTAGCATTTCAATAGCTAACTGGCGAAGAAGTTCCCCAGCAGCTTCCTGATGATCAAACTGCTGTCTAATTGCCTTGGACAGATGCTCAACAAAGTCAGTATAAGGCTCATTGGCATTCTGTCGAATTTTTGAAAAATTTGCTCTAGGTTCTCCAGTTTGGGGTACCTTAAGAAAAGCACGAAAGGCACATTCAGAAACAATAGTTAATGTAGCTGGAGGAAGAACAACTTACGTAGGAATTGTACCAAATGGTACAGAACCAAATAGCTGCTCAATTGTATATGTTCCTCCCCCTCTTAAAGCAGCAGCTTGAGCATGTCTCATATATTCACTCTCCCAAATCACATATTGCATGGATGTTAAAATCATGTGAAGTATTTGCTTCCAATCTTCAGGGATCATTGTATAACCATTTTTTATTCCTTCTACAAGTCCTCTTGTAAAATTACCACTAATCCCATAGTCTGTAACTGTCAAGCTGTGCTCCCTTTAGATCCCAAGAAAGAAATACTCAGACTCCATGGTGTAGAGCAAAGTTATCCTTTTACTGGAAAATAAAGTGGAAGCTACAAATCAATTCCGAAACTGAGAAATTGGCGGGTAGAATCCACGTACAAAGAATTAGGTTTGTTCCCACCCCCCAAAGTTCAAATTATTCTTCCAATTAAAACTTCTGAATAAGCTCATGTGGTCATCTCCAGATGGTGATGAAGTGTCTTGTCAAATGACCTTGACATATTTTGATAAAAGTTCGCAGTTGTGCAAAAGAGGACAGAAGATAGCCAAGAAACGGAAAGTTAAAGAAAAGAAATCCCCCCTCCCCTTGCTAGCCCAGCAAGGAATGCAAACACCTCCAGTCTTCTTCCCTAGCAAAATCCCCCCTCCCACCGTTGTCATGACAGCCCAGAGAAATAATGAAATAATAGCAGAAAAGCAACAGAGGAAGGTATCTTGAGGGCTGACATTCGGACCCCCTAGAAAAAGGATATAAGTCCCTAAAAGAAAACAACATAATTACATGTTAACATTGTTATACATTTTCATGGTTTATCAGGATATTTGGCATAAAACTTCTTTAATAGTTCAGGAGCTCTAAGGTCCTTTTCATTTACCCACTCAGAATGGGACGGAGGAAAATGTTTCCAGGCTACCAGGTATTGAGTACGACCCCTCCACTTTCTAGAGTCTAAAATTTCTTTAATTTCGAAATGCTGTTCACCCTCAATTAACAATGGTACGGGGGGATCAGACTGGGTCGGTCTCAAAGTACAGGTACGTTCTGGTTTCAACAAACTAACGTGGAAAACTGGATGAATACGACGAAGAGTCTTTGGTAAAGTGAGTTGAACAGTCACAGGATATATAATCCTCTCAATGGGGAAAGGTCCTACATACTTAGGACCCAGCTTCTTCGATTTTTGAGTAGTCTGCAAATACTTGGTCGAGAGAAATACTTTATCGCCCACTTGATATGACATCTGCCGAGCTCGCTTTCTGTCTGCAAATTTCTTATGAGATTTGTGCGCCTCGTCCAAAGCTTTTCAGACGACCGGCCAATTAAGTTGAAGCTGAGATATCCAATCACTCAGTGACTGGACAGTTGGGTTTTCACCAGGCAGTTCAGGTATGGGTACAAAATCTTGCCCCGTTGCTATTTTGAAAGGAGTAAATCCCGTACTACTGTGAACAGAGTTATTATATGCTGCCTCCGCAAAAGGTAGTAGATCCACCCAGTTGTCTTGCTGATAATTTATGTAACATCGGAGGTATTGTTCTAGCACCCCGTTAGTCCTCTCGCAGGCACCATTCGTTTGGGGATGGTGGGCGGAGCTTAAGCTTTGGGTGGAGCCTATTAACTTCAAAAATTCCCTCCAGAAATTCGAGGTAAATTGGACTCTCCGATCAGAAACTACATGTTCAGGTACACCATGCAATCTGTAGACATGAAGAATGAATAGTCTGGCCAACGACCTCGCCTAAGGGATCTTTGAGCAAGGGATGAAATGGGCTTGTTTGGAGAACAAGTCAGTCACCACCCAAATGACTGTGTGTCCACTGCTCTCAGGTAGATCTACTATAAAGTCCATGGAAATTTCCTTCCAAGGAGCAGTTGGGCTGGCCACATTTTGCAACAGTCCTGGTGGCTTCCCAGGAGGTCTTTTTGCTGAGGCGCAAATCGGACAACTCGCCACATAAGTCTCAATGTCCTTTTTCAACGAAGGCCACCAAAACTGCCGTTTCACCAAATGTAAGGTCTTCACAAACCCAAAATGACCAGCCACTTTGGAATCATGAGTTTGTTGCAATACGTGGCTTCTCAGGTTCTGAGGTACATACAATTTCGCCCCCATCCAGGCTAGACCATCTCGAACAGTGCAGTTGTTCTCATTTGCCAGAAACCACTCATCCATTTTAAAAGCCTCCTTAAACTGTTCCATCAGATCAGTGGTTAGATTCTTTTCTTGGTTCCTTTTTTGAGCGCGGGTAACTACAGGGGCAGCCAGTTGTGTAGTGGACATGATTGGCCTTATCACTTCTTTACAGATACTGTTGTATTGAGGCATTCTAGACAAAGCATCTGCCATAAAATTCTTTCCCCCTGGTATATATTTCAAGGAGAAATTGAATTGCTTGAAAAACTGAGCCCACCTAATTTGTTTAGGGGATAACTTCCGAGGGGTTTTTAAAGCTTCTAGATTCTTATGGTCAGTCCACACTTCAAATGGGTGTTTTGCTCCTTCTAAAAAATGCCTCCAAGCTAGTAAGGCCCAACGGACTGCAAACGCTTCTTTCTCCCAAACGGCCCATCTCCTTTCAGTCTCAGTGAATTTACGAGAAGTGTAAGCGCATGGTTGTAGTGTCCCCTTCTCGTTTAATTGGAGTAAGACTGCCCCCACTGCTACATCGCTTGCATCAGCTTGGATCACGAAAGGGGCGTCCATTTCTGGGTGTTTCAGTATTGGTTCTGCAGCAAAAAGTCTCTTAAGTTTTTCAAATGCAGCTTGGCACTCCATGGTCCAATTCAATGGTTGACTGGGCTTTGGTTTCAGTTCCCCCTTTGTTTTCAGGAGGTTGGTGATGGGCATGGCTATTTTTGCAAAAGATGGGGTGAATTGGCGATAAAAGTTGGAAAATCCCAGAAAACTTTGAAGCTGTTTACGAGTTTTCGGTGGGGCCCAGTCCAAAACGGCTCGCATTTTTTCTGGGTCCATTTCAATGCCTTTGGGGGAGATACAATATCCCAAGTAGTCGTTTTTTTCTTGATGGATCTCACATTTGGATAGTTTGGCGTACAATTTGGCGGCCCTCAGCTTGTGCAACACAGAGCGTACCAGCTTCACATGTTCATCTCGAGTCCCTGTGTAGATAAGAATATCATCAAGGTATACCAGAACCCCTTTGTATAAATGTTCGTGAAGCACTTGATTGATCAGTTGCATGAAAACAGCAGGCGCCCCCTGTAAGCCGAAAGGGAGAACATTGAACTGGAAACAACCCATTGGGCAGTTGAACGCAGTCTTCCACTCGTCTCCCTCCTTTATCCGGATTCGGTAGTACGCCTCCCTCAAGTCCAGCTTTGTGAAAATCTTCCCCTTTTCCAGGTGGGCTAACATGTCCTTCATCAGAGGGAGGGGGTACATGTTCTCTACAGATACTGCGTTCAGGTTTCTATAGTCCACTACCAGACGTTTGGAGCCATCTTTCTTCTCGCGGAACATCACAGGGGCCACCACTCTGGCAGGCGTGATGAAGCCCCGTTGCAAGTTCTTGTCAATAAATGCCCTCAATTCCTCCAACTCCCCCGGTGTCATCGGATACATCTTCAGTTTCAGGAGCGTCACCCCCGGCAGGAATTCAATGCTACAATCGGTCGACCGATGTGGAGGGAGCTTGTTGGAAGCCTCTTCACTAAACACCTCTCTTAAGTCCCAATACTCCTTCGGGATTTTCTCCTCTCCTTCCAAATGTTCGGCACCTGTAGAAGCTATCTCGGTGGGTACCTGGGACTTCGGATGGGATTTCTCCTCCCCTTCCAGATAGGGTTGCTCCTCCCCTTCCAGTGGCCGATCGGTGCGGATGCGTATCCACCCCTCTCTCCAGTTCACATGGGGATTCCACTTCCGAAGCCATGGTAGTCCCAATATTAGAGGCTGTTCCATCCCAGGGGCCACAATAAAACACAGGGTGTTATGGTGGTTTCCCATGGTCATCTCTAGGGGTTCTGTTATAAAACGTGCGGGGCAACCTCCTGCCACCGACCCATCCAGTTGGCAAAAAGATATGGGCGTTTTTAAAGTTCTCAGTCCGATGCCCATATCCTTAACCACTTTCATGTTAATTACACACCTCGTGCACCCCGAGTCCAGTAAGGCCAACATCACTCCCTCAGTCCCAGAGGTGGGCCATCTTAACTTTATTGGGATGGTCATGAGCCCTTGGTTAGGACTTACCGGGACGTCATCTTCCGAATCTGTCTCGTTCTTGTCGAGTGGGTTTGGAGGTCCCAGCTCCTCTCCCGCTGAAAGGGCAACCTCTACAACCTCTCTTGTCTTCAGCCCGGTCTTGCGGGGCTTGGTTGAGGGGTTTTTTGGCTTTCTTCCGGGCTCCCGCACTTTCGGTGGGTTCATCTTTACCCGGCAATCCGCCATCCGGTGGCCCTCCTTTCCACAACAGAAACATGCCGTGGTCTTGGCTCTTGCTGCCACCCCTCTCGGTTGGGGGGCTGAGGTCTCTCGGAGACGTGGGGGGAGCAGTTTTCTCCAGGCAGGACCTCCCCTGTGTCTGTTTCGGGCTAGATCAATGTCCACCTCTTCCGCCAGCAAGTACCATGACTGTAAATCACGTGGATCCCTTCTGGAGATGCACATGTGGTATACATCTTCATTTAAGCCATCTTTGTAGGCTTCCACCAGGGCCTCCTGGGACCAACCTCGGATGTGGTATGCCAGCTGTCTGAATTCTTGGGTGTAGTCTGCCACCGATCTCCCCCCTTGGACTAGGGTCTTCATTCTGATTCTGGCCTTTCTCTCTGCCAGAGGGTCCTCAAACCTTCTCCTCAGTGCAGTCATGAAAGCATCGAGGGTTTGCAGTTGGGGGGAGTTATCATTGTACAAAGTCACCACCCAGTCTGCTGTCAACCCTTCCAGGGTTCTGGTAACGCATCTCACTTTGGCTGCTTCAGAGGTGAACTCCTTCTCAAATTCTGCCATATAACTCCCAACTTGCACCAGGAAAAATCCCAAATCTCTGGGATTTCCTCCAAACTTCACATCTAGGGGGGGCAGGTGGCGTCTTCCAGGAACCACCCCTATTGCTGGGGCTCCCCGGGCAGCAGCAGGCAGCTGCGCTGGCGTAGGCTGGGCAAGGGGGGTAGGGATAGCTTGGCTTCCCCGGGCTGATCTCGCTCCCTCTTCCCCCTCATACCTTTGAGCTGTGCCGGGCTTCTCAGAAACATCCATAAAGAATTTCCCAGCTTGATCCAGTTTGCATTCCATCTCCTCCCCCTCCTGCCATAGCCATTCCCTTGCACCTTTTCGTCTTACAGTGATTCTGGGAGGAGGGGGGTCTTCAGAGTCTCTCCACCCAACCCCCAACGACCATCTGGGCATCTCGGCTGGGGTTTCTTCCAGAGTCAAGTCAGCCAGCAGGTCAGTCACTGACGTCTCCGGTAGCAGCATCAGCTGCCTCCCTGCAGCTCCCTGATCCTCTTCATCGCTGGTTGGAGACGACATGAGATAAAAACCCCTCGGAAGAAAAGTTGCTGTTTTCTCCGGGTGGGTTGATGTGGCAGTTTTGGAATAATGTCAAGCTGTGCTCCCTTTAGATCCCAAGAAAGAAATACTCAGACTCCATGGTGTAGAGCAAAGTTATCCTTTTACTGGAAAATAAAGTGGAAGCTACAAATCAATTCCGAAACTGAGAAATTGGCGGGTAGAATCCACATACAAAGAATTAGGTTTGTTCCCACCCCCCAAAGTTCAAATTATTCTTCCAATTAAAACTTCTGAATAAGCTCATTGGTCATCTCCAGATGGTGATGAAGTATCTTGTCAAATGACCTTGACATATTTTGATAAAAGTTCACAGTTGCGCAAAAGAGGACAGAAGATAGCCAAGAAACGGAAAGTTAAAGAAAAGAAATCCCCCCTCCCCTTGCTAGCCCAGCAAGGAATGCAAACACCTCCAGTCTTCTTCCCTAGCAAAATCCCCCCTCCCACCGTTGTCATGACAGCCCAGAGAAATAATGAAATAATAGCAGAAAAGCAACAGAGGAAGGTATCTTGAGGGCTGAGAGTAACTGCCCTTTTAAACTCTCTTAAGATTTGATAAGGCAGACCCTCCCATTCTGCTACTTGCAGTCCAAGCTGTGGCCCCTGATGATGAAATTGTACTGGACAAACACAGTAATTCTGCAAATTCTGTTCCTGAGACAGAGGCATCCCTTTTACAAGAAGACTGAACAATAGAGTCAGGAGGCTTTTGCCCTGTATCTGCAGGAGCTGAGGGAATTGAAGACATATATTCAGGTGAAGAAGAGGGACAAATGACAGCATTAGTACAACGTGAAGGTGGAGGTGTTAAAAGAGAAAGTTCATTGTGACCAAATGTTTCAATTGCATGCCTACATAAATGCCACACATGCAAAACTTCTATTTTTGTTCGAGGTTCAGTGTGCAATGTTTTCCCAATACGTTCCCAATCAGTTAATTTTAAAAACCCCTTTTCTGGGTATCACCTCGGTATTATTTTTCTTCAACAAATAGCTTAATTCATCTACATGCTTCCTTTGTTCCTCAGAAAGTGAAGATTCCATACTTACAGAAACCAAAAGGTTGAAGAAACCACAAAGGGTTGAAGGTGCACCAAATCCTTGCCAGAAGAAGTAAGAGGATCCCTGTTCATGCGCCACTTGTTGTAATAATGAGGCAGTCGAGTTGTTTGATCATGAACAACTGAATCATGATGATCTTTATTGGAGTCTAGTTTTGCATTTATACACATTTTTAGTTATCCTCCATCACTGGTTAACTTCGGTTACTGCTTAACTTTCGTTACTGTTTAGCATAGTAATCCATACAATTAATTATCTCTAGTTAAAGTCTAACATTTTTTTACTTCCTCTCTCATCCTCTTTTAGATTAGTGACTTTGTTTACCTGAGTTGTATTTGCTTGGAAACATTCTTTATCTGAGGTTTGCCATCCGAGATTGGAACATTCCTCCAATTACAACTCTACACATCAATACACTGCACTGTAGATAGCTGACATCAAAAGACTACTTTTCCAGAGTGATTCAATTGACATTTTGTTTCTTTGCTCTAGACTTTCAGAATGTTAAGAGTATTGATTAAACATCTGGTATTTTGGTAACTTTCCATGTATCTTTAAAAGGAACAGTTCTCAAATGAGTAGGACACTCAAACAGCTCGAAGGAAGAACATGCTGTTTCTCATTTTAGCAAAAAAAAAAAAAAAAGGACATATATTTAAAAAAGGAAATGAAAACAAGGAATAGAAGAAAATGTGTACATATATGTAGCTCCCAATGTTATCACATCCTCAGTTCTCCAGCCATTAATAATTGTGAAGCTAACAAGAGAAGATTTTTGTTTCAACTAAGCAAGGAGATCATGACTCCTGGGGGGATATGATATGATCATATGATCAATGTGATCAATAGTGTTTCTTAATATATACAGAGGCAAGGCTATCCACAACCCTACCTTGAAGTTTTTTGATGTCAGACCAACAAGACTGGATGCGAGGAGGTAAAAGATTTATGTATTTATGCAATATACCACTGGGAGTCATTTTTGTTGAATCTTGTGGTATATAAACAAAGCAAACAAGAAAGCAAACGAAGAAATGTCTATCTGGTTTTCCAATACAAGTTAAGGGAGAAAATTTAGTTAGGATACTGCAGTTTCTCTTCTAAACTTATCTTAGGTTAGGACATGGATCTGAAAGGGCTTTAAGAATCAAGAGTGCATTACTTGTTAATTTCTGTATGTGTACATTTCTCAACTCTTGATAGTTTGAACCTGATTAAAGAAATGATCATTTCCATAAATAATTGTCAAGTTAATAGTGAATTTCAGTGTTAGTATATTTGTTAGCTTGCTTTTGATAGAATTAATTAGAAGAAACCCATTGGTCTATTGATATCTGAAAAACTGCTAGCAGAATCTACATATGGATTTTTTTTAAAAAAACAACAACCCAAAAATACATTTCACAGCTTTTGTATAATTTTTAATAGTTTTATAAATCTCTAACAGGTATGCATTTTCCATGCAGCTTTCTCAAATATGTTTAAGCCAAGAAATATTTTGAGATAGTCTGTATAACTCTGTGAAATCTATATCAGTTTTTTGATAAATTGCATTGTTTTCAATTGCATTGTTTTACTCAAAAAGAAATCCACTGTGGAGTATTTGCACACACTTTTTTTATATGTTGAGCTATGTATTTATTTTAATTTCTTTTAACAGTAAATAGATATAAAACTTAAATACACAGAGTTTTCTTTAGACACATTTTAAATGCTAATATTTTTAATGTCACTGTTTTAGGTCAAATATTTACCATTTATTTTTTAATCTTCTTGAGTTTTCCATCTTATCCATTTCTTTAAGCATATTGCAAAAGTAACCTTGAAGCAGCTAAATACGTAGGGGAAGGACAAAAAAGAATTAAGATATCAGTCATGAATGTGCAATTGAAGCCTACTCCATCTGTACACACACACACACACACACATGTTTTCTTATGTTTCTGCGGGTATTTATATGTATGGTATTTGTGAAGTTCTGTGCGTGGCGCAAGAAGTGGAGACGAATCAATGAACAGTGCACTTCAACTCTTTATTTAACATGGTGCTGTTAGGGATAACATTGTTTATCCTAACTGGTTTAGGTAAAATAATAAATATGTTATCATAGTTTGTTAGTTAAAGTGTCTGCAACTTTAACTGTAGGATTGTAATTAAGGGAGTGGTTGTGAAAGCACCATAAAAGAAGAAAGGAACGTCAGCTTGCTCTCTCTGGCTTGATGATCCCTAATTGAAGACTGCGTTTTTCCCTACTGGAACGGGAGAGAGATAAAGGATTGATTTATTGTAAGTGAACTGACATTGGATATTCTACACGGACTTTGCAAATTGAATATCCTTGAATGGACTGACTAAAATGATACATGACTAAAGGACTGTTATTTTGACTATGCTATAAACTCTAAATGGAATAAACTATATTTTGATAGCACAAGCATATCTGTTATTTTTACTGTATGTTAACAAACATACAAGCTTATCTCACTCACTTATCTGTGTGCCTATCTGACTAACGCTGCACATTCTGTTTAGCTTGTCTCCTTAACCCTGGTTGGGGAACACAAGCTTAACAGGTGCAACAGCTCTGCTAACGGCCACAACAGCCCCCTTTATATAGGCAAGCTCTTGGATATTTAGCCAATGAAAACACTGGAACGTTAACCAATGAGAAGGGCTCGTTAATAGCCAATCAGATTCTCCTGAATGGACCAATCAGATATCGCTATTATCGGCCAATCAGAAGTGCAGAACCCTGCACTTTACTTTAAGGTTTCAACAATCTTTATTCAAGCACTTTTATTAATTCACAACACCCCTTGCCCCCGGGTTCCATTTAAGGGTGTGGTCATGTAGTCTTTGAAGTAGGCCGGTTGTTTTGATTGTCTATTTGATTTACGTTGTCCTCCCGGTATTTGTCTAGAGTCTTGTTGGGGTAGGACATTATCTGGTGAACAGGGTTCCTCTGGTTCTGTATCTAAACTTTCGTTACCACTAATGTCCTCGGTATCTCTTTGAGGCGAGTTTACCCCTGTCCCCGATCCTTCTTCACATGTTGTGTCTGAGTAGTTGTTTCTTCTGCTTGTGCTTTCCGCCGTTCCAAACTCAGCCTCCTCGGCGTCTCCTCCCCCCTCAGTTTAGAAATCACCGGAATCGCAGACCCTAGACTGCAGCCTTGAACGCAGCTGATCAATATGGCGCTTCCATATTCTATCGTTGCGACATTTCACTCGGTACAATCTGGGTCCGGTTACCTGAATTACAGTTGCCTCAACCCACAATGGGTCGCCATAAAAGTTTCATAAAAGTGAAAACCAAGTCGCCTACCTGGAAGTTACCGCATTTCCCGCTGGATCCATGTGGTTTTTCAGGTTCGTACGATGGGTGTAGTCGGTCGAGGTGGGAGCGGAGTTTTCGTCCCATCAATAACTCAGCGGGAGTTTTGTTGGTGACGCTGTGTGGAGTGATGTGCTGCAAAAGGAGTATCCGGTTAATCTTGTCTTCGATATTGCCATAGTCCATTTTATGTAGAGTTCTTTTGATGAACTGTATCATGCGCTCGGCCCTTCCATTGGCCGCAGGATGCGCCGTTTGAGTTAGCACATGGTGAATACCGTGGTCCGCCAGATACTGTTCAAAAGAAAGCGTGGTAAACTAGGGCCCGTTGTCGGATACCAGAATGTCCGGTAGTCCGTGTGTTGCAAATAATCTGTCCAATTTCCTGATGACTGATTCGGTTGTTGTATTTTTCATCTCATGGGTTTCAAGCCAGTTCGAGTAGGCATCCACTGTTAATAAAAATGTGTGTCCATTCGTAGGTCCCGCAAAGTCCAGAGGAATACGGGACCATGGTCCCCTGGGTGTTTTCCACTCTGTTGGGGTTGCTTTTGGTGGGGCATTGCTGACTTCCTGGCATTTGTGACAAGTCTTTACCCAGGTTTCGATCTGCTTGTCTATGCCCGGCCACCACTCATAGCTTCGTGCGAGTGCTTTCATGCGCACGATGCCGGGGTGGCCATCGTGCAAGGTTCTCAGTACCGCTCGCTGTAACCGCTCTGGGACAACGACTCTATCGCCCCAAATGATGCAGCCCTTCAGGGAAAACAGTTCCATCTGTCGACTTTTGAAGGGAACGTAGTTGTCATGGATTTGGTCCAATGGCCATCCACGCTCTACCCAGCTGAGGACACATGCTAAAATGGGATCGCATTTAGTTTCAAACACGATATGGCGAGCTGTCAGCGGCAGTTTTTGGAGTGTCTCAATCTGCAGTGTTGTGATGGTCGGAGCAGGGTCGTTAACGGTTTCTGGAAGTGGTGCATGGCTCAATGCGTCAGCGTGGGGAATGGCTTTCCCCAGGCGGTTTTGCAATTTATAATTATAAGCAGCCAAGAATTCTGACCAGCGAGTCATTCTGGGAGATAATATATAAGGGGTTGGTTTATCTCCCGCTATTATTCCCAGTAAAGGTTTGTGGTCAGTTATTATTGTGAAAGCTTGCCCATAAATATATTCATGAAATCGTTTAACAGCCGATACAATAGCAAGAGCTTCCTTATCGATTTGACTGTCATTGCATTCTGCTTTTGATAGCGTTTTTGAAAAATAGGCAACAGAGGCTTCACTTCCGTTTGGTAAAACGTGGCTCAAAATGGCGCCCACTCCGAATGGTGATGCATCACATGTAACCATTAAAGGCAAAGTCTCATTATACTGCATCAAAACAGCGTTGGAGGTCAATTGGTTTTTTACTTGTCGAAATGCATGTTCCTCCTGGTGCCCCCAAACCCAGATTGCTTTTTTGTCCAATAAACGATGTAGGGGTTCGGCTACGGTTGCTTTGTGAGGCAGAAAGATGTTATAAAAATTGATAAGGCCCAGGAAAGCTTGGAGATCAGCCTTATTGCGGGGTTTTGGTGTGTTTTTGATTGCCCTAAGTTTGCTATCGGTGGGATGAATGCCTTGTTTATCTATTAAATATCCTAAAAATTCTACTCGATCCGTACATAGTTGACACTTGTTTTTTTTAACTTTGAGACCTGAGTCTTTAAATCTCTGAACAACCAACCCCAGGCACTCCCTTAGGATTTTTTGAGTCAGAGCAGCAATTAAAATGTCATAAAATAGGGGACAACACCTTTTATCCCTTGTAATACTCTTTCCATTGAACTTTGAAAGATTCCTGGGGCCATGCTTACTCTGAATTCGAGTCAGTTACATTTAAACGCACCTCAGTGCGTAACAATCGTTTGGGCCTCTGCCGTTTTTTTGTCTACAGGCAGTTGTTGGTATGCCTGGGCTAGATCTAATTTAGCGAAGACTTTTCCGCCCCCCAGGGAATGGAGAAGGTGTTGCACCACCGGTACCGGGTAAGCGTTTTGCTGCAGGGTAGTCCCCACAAATTCTTAATGATCCATCCGGCTTGATGGGTGTCACGATTGGGGTTTGCCAGGGAGAATGGTCGGTTGGTTCTAACACCCCCTGGGCTATTAATTTATTAAGCTGCTCGTCAATCTTTGGTTTAAGGGCAAATGGAACTCGACGAGGCTTAAGGCGGATGGGAGCTATTTCGGGGTTGAGGTTAAATGATATCGGGGTCCCCTTGTACTCGCCTAGTTTATCTGCAAAGACGTCCTGGAATTCTTGGACGAGAGCCTCTTCCCAGTCGTTGCTGCTGGTTCGGTAAATGCTGGCTACTTCAATTCCAAGTGGAGCGAACCATTGGAGGACTAACAAGCTAGGCCAATCCTTGTCGACTACTGTCAAGGGTAGAGATGCAGTACAATTTTTAAATGAGACACGGACTTGGCTGAATCCAATGACTGGAATTCAATTTCCCTGGTAATCTTTGAGTATGACTCTTTGGAATCAGAGGTCTTGTTGCCGGCCGGTAGGGATGAGTTGCTTGAGGGTCTTCCAGGAAACCATCGAGAGGGATGATCCTGAATCGACTTCCATCATACAAGGCTGGTTTTCGATAGCCACCTTCACCCAGATCTTCTTGGCATCCAGTGATGAGGCATGACCAATTGTAATGGTTTGGTGTGCCTCTTCTCGCTTCGTTGAGTGGTTTAGGGGTTTGTTTCTGTAGGAGTGGTTGTTCCATTGGTGGTTCAAGGGTTCTCGCTTTACAGGATGGCTTCCTGTAGATTGGCGATAGTTAGCCCCCCTCGGGGGCTGGCTGGGTCCTGTTTGCTTCTACAGACCTGTCCGATGTGGCCTCTTTTCCCGCACACATGGCAGAGCGCGTCGAGGAATTTGCAGTCTGATCGGGGGTGGTTTGCCCCACAACCAGCGCATTGGTACTACGAACTTTGGCGTTGGTCTCGTTCAGACTGGAGCCGGTTGACCTCTTCTTCAATGCTTTCTGATGATGATTCGAGGTCCTCATGGTGGGCTGTCGTTGCCGGTTCTTCTAAGTGAGGTGAAACTTCACTGGCGTGTTGGCGAAGTGGAGCGTGGGTGCGGCACATTCAGGCATCCAACTTCCTGGTTGCTTCTGCTGCAGTAGCGTCAGCGATGGCATCTGCAAGGCTAATGTCACCTTTCGCCATCAGCTTACTCTGCACGCCTGGTGAATCTAATCCCAGAACTATTCGGTCTCTCAGGGCTTCTTTGAGGTCGGCAAACCCACATAGGCCTCCCAGATTCCGGAGATCAGCTATGAAATCTGCAACACTTTCACCCTTCCACTGATCTCTCTGGTAAAATTCATGCCTTCTCACGAGCGTTGGTACGGTCGGTGCATAGTGGGCCCTTAGCAGGGGTTCGAGGACATCCCAGTCCATGGACTTCACTTCTGCCGGTTTCTTTAGTGCCTTGGCCATCTTGAACATAGTCAGTCCGCAATGAGTTAGGAATACCGCCTGTTTCTTTCCGGTAGTGGCATCCTTCAAATTGTTGGTCTCCAGAAACATCTGGAAGCGATCCATATATGAGTCCCAGTCTTCTTGTGCCAGGTTGAGTGGAGCGGGTGGTATGATGCTGCCGGATATGGTTCTGCCGTTGGCCACATGCTCAGTTATCGCTCTGTAGTGTTCAGTCAGCTCTGACGTCTCCACATCCCATCCTTGTCGCCAGTGTTAAGTTCTGTGCGTGGCGTAAGAAGTGGAGACGAATCGATGAACAGTGAACTTCAACTCTTTATTTAACATGGTGCAACAGCTCTGCTAACGGCCACAACAGCCTCCTTTATATAGGCAAGCTCTTGGGTATTTAGCCAATGAAAACACTGGAACGTTAACCAATGAGAAGGGCTCGTTAATAGCCAATCAGATTCTCCTGAATGGACCAATCAGATATCGCTATTATCTGCCAATCAGAAGTGCACTTTACTTTAAGGTTTCAACAATCTTTATTCAAGCACTTTTATTAATTCACAACAGTATTCAGCTTTGTTCAGGTATTTTCCCACAACTTTATAGTTGTACTTTTAAAGTTGTAGCGACATTTCAGCAGAATCTCATCTGCTATCATCAGGCTCGTGGTTGGGTTCGTCTTTGTCATGTGTGTCAGGCTTTTGCAGCCATTCCTGTTTTAAATTTAGTGCTAGCCTCATGCTTTGTGTGAATGATCTTTTCTTCATTCTGATTGGTGGGGAGTCTTGGTCTGTGTTGATTGGTCTTGGAGTTGGCTGTGCTCTGCTTGATTTGTGTTTCTAATATCATGTCTGCTTTGTAGCTTTTTTTTTTTGTCTTCATTAGCTGGCAACATTGTTATGTGTATTGGGCCTTTCAGCATGGCTTGGCTTCGGGTGAATGGCTGGCTATTGTTTATTAGTAAGCTAGGTTTCAGATTATGGCTATTGTTTCACCTCCTTTTGATCTCTAAGGGTGCTCTTGAGTTTTGATATCAATTAAATAAACACAGACGCAAACACCCATCTGTTCTTTTTGTGCTGATGCACACTTTAACTGACAAAATCCTGGGTCCTGCTCAAAAGTGAGCAGGAGGAAATGACAGCTATTATTTCACTCCTAACCTCTATGTATTCAGTGATCCTTAGGCAGCAGATTGCAAAAAGCTTGCACTTTGTACAGCCTCAAACTGTGTATTCTGACCAAGATATACAAGGCTCAAATGAACTTTAGTATGGGTTAATTTGAAGTTTCTGGTCTGTCGTTTCTCCTGCTACTGCATTGTTTTAGTCTCTTCCAAACCTGACATTATTCAAATTGATAGATGTATGTAGTTATCACCTTGTTTCTTCTTCCTGAGGTACCATCTTAGATTTAAGATGTGATTTTTTTCATCTCTGAAGTTAAGATTAGATAATATGAAAACTGAAAGTACAAAAGAAGGATATATTTAATTCAAATTCAGTACATGTCAACTAAACATCATTAGCAATTGAGAAACTTTGTCTTTCTGTACCCTTCCATTCTGTGACAATATTTCTAGGGCTGTCAATGTGGGGATTCTTCTATGTAAGGGATGTCCAACTTGTATCATCATGTTATCATCGTGTGATGTATCACAACTTTTCCCCCCTTCACCAAAATGGGGTAGAAGTGGCTAGCGTGTGATGTATCCAGCCTGCGGGCTGTGAGTTTGATACTCCTGCTCTATGTTCTCCTACCGACTACATATGTTTTAGACCTGAAGCACAAAATCAGCTTGAGTTAACATTGGAACTGAGGGTGCAGAATTTTCCTCTTATTCTATAATTTACATAGTAACCATTAGATTAGTCCACCAAATTCCTGTCAGAAACCAAAACCTGTGCAAGTTTTCTTGTGGTTGTTAAAAATGTTGTCAAAGACAAGGAAGCAAATAGTTCCCCAAATATTTCAAAAGAAATTATTTTAATGCCTACAACTTCCTTCAATTTTGCCATCCTTCTTAACATCAGCTTCTGCTTTGTCAACTAATCATGAGACCTCTGAAAACAGTGGCACCACAGGTGGTATTCAGCAGGTTCTGACCAGTTCTGGAGAACCGGTAGCGGAAATTTTAAGTAGTTCAAGGAACAGGCAAATATCACAGTATCCTTCCCCTGCCATGCCCACCAAGCCACGCCCACAGAACCAGTAGTAAAAAAACTTGAATCCCACCACTGAGTGACACCCCTAATCCTTTCAAAGATCACAGGTAAGATCCTCAAAACTCTTAATGCTTGCTTCAAAGACTTTTATGTTGCCTGTTAAATAATATCAATACTTCAGATACATAGGTATCTGCAAAGAATACATAGGTATCTGCAAAGAATCTGCTCCTGTGAACTCCACAAGGAACTCAAAAGACATCTAGACAATGGAGAGAAGGATCTCTACATTGACTACCGCACAGAATGTATCAAAACTTAACACATCCAACCCTATATCATCCAACCCACCATCACTCAAAACTAGATACGAACACCCCTAACTACCTCAATTCCAACTACAATTGGACTTAAATGCGAGCTACTCAATGCAAGATGCCTTGTGAATAAAATACTTGAATTTCTCCTCTTACTAAATATGGCTAAATTCTACATCATATTTGCCTGTGAAACATGGCTCAATGCATCTCTCCCTGACTCCATTACCACAGTAAGAGACTATCATGTTTACCAATCAGATCGTGAAATCCGTAGAGGAGGTAGTGTTGCTATAAAAAGTCCTTACTTCTAAAAAACATCCAAGTTACCCAAGAGCTTGCTCTTCCTGAGACCATCATCTGTGAACTGTTCTTAAATATCACATTTTGAGTCTTACTATGTTATAGAGCCCTTGATTATGACATCAAACATATAAACAAGCTAACTTCACTACTAAAATGGGCAACATCCTGCCCATACACTTTTATCTTTCTTGGTGACTTCAATCTACCTCACATTAATTGGACCCTAAATGAATGTAAAACTAAACCCACACATGCAATGTTCTACAATGCTGAAACAAATCTAGGACTGGAACAGCTAGTAAACAATACTAGACTTAACAACTGCCTCGATCTCATCTTCTGCAATAGTTTGAATTCAATTTACAGAATACAAATTAAAGAACCCTTTTCCAACAATGACCACAGCATGATTGACTTTTGTCTCAACATACGTCCACACAAAAATCAACACAACAATGTGATTCCCAATTATAACTTCAAAAAAGGCAACTATGATCTTATAGACAACGATCTCTCATCCCTTGATTGGCAATTTCTATTCACTGGATACAAAACTGTAGAAGACCATTACAACATATTTTTACTTGAAGTCAAAAGAGTCATCAAACTATATGTACCAATAACAACTCCAAAAACCAGAAAAAACAGATTACCAATAACAGTAAGGAAGCTTCAATCCAAAAAGGGATCACTTTGGCGGAAAAACAAATCTGGTCACGTTGCCAACTTCAAAAGCCAATACAAAAATTTATGCCACCAGATAAAGACTGAATGCACTAATTATCACATTAAACAAGAGGAAAAACTTCTACACACCAAGTCCACCCATGCATTCTACAATTTTGTAAACAACAAACTAAAAGACTCGAGGTCCATCCCAACACTGAAAGGACCTAATGGTAAAGACTGCAATGATGACACCATTAAAGCCAACCTCCTTAACACATTCTTTGGCTCAGTATTTGTAAACAGCAATGGATCATGCCCAGTATTTCCTAGTCGAACCACAGACAATTACAATGATCTAATACATATCGATTTTACAGAAGACAATGTTGAAAAAGCACTACACAATCTAAAACTATCTCTATCTATTGGACTAGATGGAATATGTGCCTACTTCTTAAAAAAGCTATCCACTGCCATTGCCAAACCTCTAAGCATAATCTTTGAAAAATCTTTCAGGACCAGCTACTTGCCAAAACTATGGTCACAAGCCACGGTCATCCCCATTTTCAAAAAGGGAGACCCCAGCCTAGTTGAAAATTATAGACTTATCTCTTTATGCTGCGTCACCTGTAAAGTCATGGAATCAATTATTAACCAATCCATTATTCTCCACTTAGAGACAAACAACCTTTTCTCCAATAAACAATTTGGTTTCAGAAAAAAACTATCATGCAATCTGAAATTCTCACATTGCAAAAACATGGACTACACAACTTGATCAAGTCAAAGCAATAGACACAATCTACATAGACTTCTGTAAAGCCTTTGATTCAGTGGTACATGATAAACTACTTCTAAAACTAAAATCTTATGGTATCTCTGGATAACTGCATAACTGGATAGAAGCATTCCTGTCAAACAGAGAACAAATGGTCAAAATTGGGAGCGTCCTATCAAATTCTGTATCTGTCAATAGTGGTGTCCCCCAAGGCAGTGTTTTAGGGCCAACTCTCTTCATACTCTACACAAATGACCTCTGTGATCATATCAAGAGCAACTGCATTCTCTTCGCTAATGATGTAAAGCTATTCAACACCACAGGCAATACTGCTACCCTTCAAAAAGACCTTGTCTATGTATCAGAATGGTCAAACAAATGGCAACTTCAAATCTCAACAAATAAATGCTCTGTCTTACATATTGGCAAAAAAAAAATAAATCAGAAATAAAGTACAGGCTGAATAGTCAAGACCTTTTTGATGATCCAAATTCTGTCAAGGACCTTGGAGTAGTCAACACTAATGATCTAAGTGTTAGAGCCCTCTGTAACAACATAGCCAAAAAGGCATCAAGAGTTGTTAATCTAATCTTACATAGCTTTTTCTCTGGTAATATTACACTAATAACTAGAGCATACAAAACATTTGCTAGTCCAATACTCGAATACAGCTCATCGGTCTGGAACCCACATTACATATCTGATATTAACACAGTTGAGAAAGTCCAGAAATATTTCACAAGAAGAGTTCTCCACTCCTTTATTCATTGCAGAATGCCTTTTGCTACCAGACTTGAAATTCTAGACCTAGAAAAGTTAGAACTTCTTTTTAGTTTCCAACAATCATTACTATTTACTTTATTGTCTTTTATAATAACTGGCTTTTGTAAATATATAGTGTGCTGCAATGGTGCATGCAAATAAGCAGTTTCTACATCTAAATGGTGAATGACATAGTTTTTCTTAGCTGCCCACACTAAAGCTGCTCTCAAAGATGTTGCTTTAAGACTTGGTGCGAAAACTTCATCGTAATCAGATGCAGTTTGATTAAATCCTTGAGCTACCAACCTAGCTTTATGGGAAACAGTCCCATCATTTCCAGTTTTTACTTTAAATATCCATTTGCACCCAATGGATTTTTCTCCAGGAGGTAATTTAGCATCTTCATATACTTTCATTACCTTTAATGAATTTAGTTCTTTTTCCATTGCCTTTTTCCATTTCTCCTGATCCTTAGCAGGATACATCCTAAGTTCAACTACACTAGTTGGAACTCTAGTTACTTGGCAAACTATACTTGCTTGATACCTATCAGGTGGTCTAGTTACACATGTAGTACGTCTAGGTATTACAGGACTTACAGGTGGACTTTCATTTATTAACTGTTCTTGATTATCTAACTCTTCCTGATCAACTGTTTCCTCTTGTTCTGGTCCTATTTGCTCTTTGTGGACTTCTTCTTTTATTGGACTCTTCTTATAACTATTCTGTTCTTACTGCCTTTTGTAGGGTTCAATAATTACTTCATTATTTAAATCTTGCTCTAATCTATTCCATCCTACATGTTCTAGGAATTTAGCACTAGCACTGGTGTAAACTCTAGATGTACCTGGTTCCCAGAATCTATAAGATCTATGATTAGATTTATATCCTATAAAAAATAATCTTTTAGCTCTATGCTGTCCTTTGTGTCTGAGTTGTGTAGGGATATGCACCCATGCTGGTGCTCCAAATGTGTGCATGTAACTTAAATCAGGTTTTGTACCATGCCACAGTGTGAATGGTAATTCACCTGTTGTTGGATTAACAACATTATTTAATATATGATTACCACACATTATTGCTTCTCCCCATAAATTGTCAGGTAATCCTGAATCAGACAACATAGTACGTGCCATTGACTGCAGTGTTTGGCCTCGTCTCTCTATGAAGGCATTATGTTGTGGCCTATATGGTGCAGACTTTTTATGTTGAATACCTAACATTCTAAGTCTATTCTGGAATTTATTATTTGTAAATTCCGTACCATTATCTGTTATAAGAGTTACTAATTTCTTTTTAGTTTTCCTTTCTGCAAATTTAATCCAATTAAATAGATTTAGATACGTTTCAGTTTTGCTCTTCATTAAATAGCAAAACCCATGTCTAGAATAGTGGTCCATTATGCTTAGTATGTATTGAGTTCCTCCTACACTTGGTTTTTTCAGACCTATTAAATCAGCAAATACTACCTCTAAAGGCTCTTTGGTAGTAAATCCATCAACTCTATTAGCCGGTATGACCCTGCTTTTGCTTTGATTACAGATAGAACATTGCAAATACTTATTACAAGGTTTCAAACTTATTCCTTTAGATAGTTGAACAGTTCTCTTAAGTATTTTAAAATTTAAATGCCCTAGCTGTCGGTGTAACAAGCGAATACATTCATCATGAGGTTTCTTATTATCATAAACCGTGTTAGCCACCTCTAAACCATTATCATTTAAAACATATAATTCACCTCTTAAAGATGCAGTAATTTTCTTATCTTCTTTCTCAATTATGCAGTTATCTCCTTTAAAGGTAACTACATATCCTAGTTTAACCAAAATTCTAACTGAAATTAAATTAAGTTGTGGTACATATAACATTTTTACATTCTCTTTTATAAAAGAACAATATGCTATACCTTGACCTTTAGCTTTCAGTTTCCAGCCATTGGCTAATGATATCTGCTGTATACTCTGGGACATTTTAATAAAATTTTTGTTATCATTTGTTATACCGTGGGATGCTCCACTGTCAACCATCCATAAATTATTTTTTACAGCTCCGTTAATATACATGGCTAACTCTAAATTTTTATTTATCTTTTGATGACTTTTAGTATTCTGGCCAGCGTTCTGGCGCTTTGCTTTTTTACAAAATCTTGCCAAATGTCCTCTTTCTCCACAATTAAAACACTTTTTAATTGTGTATGCAGTAGGAGATTCATTATTTTCTTTTTGAGGTTGCTCCCTCCTTAACTGATCTCTTTCAAGTCTTCTTCTTGCCTCTTCAATAAATCTGCCAGTTATATCAATTAAAGTTAGACTTTCCTTAGGCAATATTTCAAGGGAAGTGACGTAATTATCATAACTTTCATTTAGTGATGATAGAATTATGTAGACTTGGTGTAGTTCAGAGAAAATAAGCTCTTTCTCGTGCAGTTCTTGAAAAATGCTTTTTATAGAATTCAAATGACTAAGCATATCACCATTCGTCTGGAGATGCATCCTGAAAAGCTTTCGTGTAAGATTTATGTGAGCACCAATGTTATCTCGGACATAAATCCTCTTCAGCTTCTGCCAACACCCAACAGCTGTTTGCTCTCCACGGATATGAACAAGTTGCTGGTCAGACAGTGTTAATCCTATTATGCAAATAGCTTGTTCATTTTTATGCTTAAATTCTTCTATCTTTAGTCTATCTTCCTCAATCTCTGGATCCCATTCCTCTACATTTGGTGGGTTTTCAATTATGTTCCACAGACCTTCTCTTCGTAGAAGTAGACTACATTTCATAGACCATGATACATAGTTTGTTCTATCCAGCTTGGATATAAGGGACAAACTTTGTAGATTGACTTGTGCCATGTTTTCTTATATATGGATATAAAACTATAATTAATAAAACACAGCTGTCTGTTTACTGTAATGTATAACAACACAAACTCTCACTTTTACATAAATCTGTTTTATCCTAGTTAAACTGACTTTGCAGCCTCTGGGCCCATAACCAGTGTTCTGGCAGGGCCCATAACCAGTGTTAAGCCTGTGTTCCCCAACCAGGGTTAAGGAGACAAGCTAAACAGAATGTGCAGCATTAGTCAGATAGGCACACAGATAAATGTGTGAGATAAGTTTGTATGTTTCTTAACATACAGTAAAAATAACAGATACGCTTGTGCTATCAAAAATATAGTTTATTCCATTATGAGTTCATAGCATAGTCAAAATAACAGTCATTAGTCATGTATCATTTAGTCAGTCCATTCAAGGATATTCAATTAGCAAAGTCCGTGTAGAATATCCAATGTCAGTTCACTTACAAATAAATCAGTCCTTTCTCTCTCCCGTTCCAGTAGGGGAAAAACGCAGTCTTGAATCCATCCAGTAATTAGTGATCATTAAGCCAGAGAGAGCAAGCTGCCATTGTCTTGCTTCTTTTATGGTGCTATTACAACCACTCCCTTAATTACATTCCTACAGTTAAAGTTGCAGACACTTTAACTAACAAACCATGATTACATATTTATTATTTTACCTAAATCAGTTAGGGTAAACATTATTATCCCTAACAATGTTATCCCTAACAACTATTATTGTTCTATGTCTGTGCAATGAATAAACCCTCATTCTAACAGTGATTGCTCTGAACTTATTATAATGGCCTCTATTTAATTGTAGTGTTTTTAAAAAACCAAAAAAGAGGAAGCGGGAGAAGGAACCTTGCCCATAAGAACAAAACAAGGTAGGATAAGATTTCAGACATTCAGATATTTTTAATGCTAACTTTTTTGAGCAGTTAATATTCCAGAGTGACAAATAGACAAATCAGGTGTAATATTTTTCATGCTTTGTAAAAGTTATATATACGAAGACACATGTTTCAATGTTCCCAGCAAATCAGTGCTGAAGAGAGAAGTTCTGATGTATTTATCTTTGCCTTTTAAAGATACAGCAACACTTTAATTTGACAGACCACTTGGAAGGCAGGATGAATTAAAGCACCAATTATGTCAGATGTGGCAGCTTACATCATTGATGCAAGTAACATCATTTGTGTTATGTGGTGATTATACTGTATAAATGGCATAGAAAAAGATCATGAACAGCAGAAAATTAAAATAAATTTAACTGCCTTGTTCAGACTTTCAAATGCAAAAAAACCCCTTGTATTTTATTTCAAGAGGCTGTCTGGACAGAAATTGGATTTTTATATGTTGCCTTCATTGTCCATTAAATGGAAAGTTAGAATGTAGAAAACTAAATTTTCTCAAAAATGTAAATATAAATATATTTTTTAAAAAATTTTGTTCAAAAGTTGCTGTTGATATTTGGCTTTATTCATTGTTTTTTCTTTCTCTTGTCAAATGAGATATTTTGTCCTTAAACCTTTGAAATGACATAATACTCCAGCATTTGGGATAGTCTTCAACATTAATTTATCAATGAGCTCACATTTGAATATTTTTTAAAAAATTTTTTATTGGTTTTTAAAACAAACATAAACAAACAAAGCATAAAAACATCAAGCCATATTCCATATATATACATACAGTGTGCCGGTTGGTTTACAAATTGTTTTGTGCTTCCATTTTGTAGTCTTCAATTACAATTACATTATATATATTCTCATCTTTTCAATCAAGTATTAAATATATTAATATTATTAATCAATCATTTGACTATACTTTTATTCATTCATGTTTTACGAAGTCATCATATTTTACTTAATTTGTTTTATGACAGTTCATATTATCATTTCAAATCTATCCTACAATCATTTTGTAGATATAATAGGAAAAGAGTACATCTTTATATATTTATTATTTTCTAAGAATCTACATATTTCATTACTATGTTTTATTGTTTAACCATTGATAGAATAGATCCCAAATTTTATAAAATTGTTTATATGTTCTCTGATTTCAAATGTCAATCTACTCATTTCAGCACATTCCAATATTTTCTTAATGATTTCCTCCTGTGATGGTATTTTCTCATTTTTCCAGTTTTTATCAAATACAATCCTAGCCACTGTTAATACATTTACAATCAAGTATTTAAATTCTTTATTATATATTTCAGGTGGGTTTCCGATTCCGCATGGCTTCGGGGCAGCAGGAATTCACGATCGTCCACGATTCCTGCTGTGCTTGCTGCCGAGGTGCCCCCGAAACCGGAAACCGGAGGTATGGATTTCTGATCATTTAAAAATTGTTGTTGCAAGTGGGAAGGGAGAGGAAAAAAATTGGAGCAGAAGTTGAAAAAGGAGGAGATTGCCTAGAATTCTAAAGAAAGATGTATGGTAATTGGACCTCTTTGATTAAACAGTAACCCCAGAAAGAGAAGTAGAAGTAGGGAAAAAAAAAGTATTAACTTTTGGAATCTTTTTTGAATTGTTCTTGATTACTATATATTTCAGGTAAAATTCCCAATAAAAATATCTCTGGTTTTAAATCTATATGCTTTTTTGTCATTTTTTCCAACCATGTGTGGATTTTAGTCCAATATTTTTTAGCATCTGCACATGGTCCACCACATATGGTAATATGAGCCAGGTGTCTGATGACATTTCCAGCATTTTTCAGATTTGTTTTTGAACATTCTTGCCATTCTTGTCAGGGGAAAATGCCACCTGTAAAACATCTTACACAAATTTTCTTTATATATTGTTGACATTGTCATTTTATAATTTTGAGACCACAATTTTTGCCATTTCTCTAGATCAATCCCATATCCAAAATTCTTCCCCCAAGCAATCTTTGTTTCTTTAACTTGTTCTTCTTCTAGTTTAATTTCTAATAAATATCCATACAATTTTTTAATCACCTTTTCATCAGTACCTGTCAAAATCTTGTCTAAATCAATCAATTTAAAAACATCGGTATTCTCTTCTCATCTCTCTCACTCTTCTGGGTACTTGTTTCAAGACCACAATTTCCTTGTCTTTATATTTCAATGTTTTCTCTCTTGCCACTTGCAATATTTGTGTTTTAATGGCTTTCTTTGTGAATCTGATGTGAACTTCTCTTGGTAAGCTATTTCTCATTGCATATCTTGTGAAGACTCAATAAACCTCATCTATTCTATCTATCATCTTCTTTTCAGTAATTTCCAAAGCTTCAGCCAAAATTTCTATCATTATCTCAGCTAGGTTTTGTCCCTTTTCTTCCTCTATGGTTTGGAATCTATGATAAAATTCTGATCTGTCCATCTCCCATCTCAGCATACCACTTTTATTTTGTTCAACATTAATCTGCTATCAATATCTCCAATCTTCTTGTCTCTTTGTTTATCTTCTTCAATTTTTTGGAATCTCTCATCATACTTCATCATCATTTGTTGAATATTCTCCACCTTTTCATTAGTTTTCTCTGTTATTTGTTCAATGTTCTCTGTTCTCTTTTCAATATTCTCTGTTCTTGTTTGAATATTTTGAATTCCTTGCATAATCATCTTCAGGGTCACTTTTTTCTGTTTTTTTTCTTGCTGTAACATTGTCTGTATTGAACGTTGTCCTCCAGATGATGGAGGGGAAGAAGTAGAAGTTGAGGAACCAGGGGCTGTTAGTTTCCTACTCATTTCGAACAATTCAAAATCTTCAGGTTCTTCTAGATCTTAATCCAATTGTGAAATAACCAATTGCAATTCCAAATAAAAATAGTAGGAAAAAAGAAGCCAAATAGTAGTAGTAGTAGTAGTAGTAGTAGTAGTAGTAGTAGTAGTAGTAGTAGTAGTAATAATAATAATAATAATAATTTCTTGAGGTTCTTGTATACTTTAATCCAATCGATTGGCTAGATAGCGGTAAAAATTCAAAAATGGAGGAAAAGACCATAAACACACACAAAAAAGAAAAAAATGTTAAATCCTAAAAAAGGTGGAAAAGTGGAAAAGAAAAAAAGAAAAAAGAAAAAAGAAAAATTCTTCAGGTTCTTCAACACTTTAATCCAATTAAGAGGTCTAAGATATAAAAGGATGCATAAGAAAAAAAAGAAGGCCACAAAAAAAAAAAAACAATATGGAAGGTAAATGGAAAGAAAAAAATACAAGGGAGGGAGAGAGAAAAAAGAAAAAAGACTACTCCCTTAGAAAGAAAAGGAAGGAAATCATTAATACTAAAGCTTTTCCTTTAAAATAAAAAGCAAACGTGGGAATTTAGCTTCAAAAGACAAAAAGAAAAACAAAAACAAGTTCCAAAAGGCCCAAAAATCCAAATAGCTATTACAAAAATAAACTGATAAGGAGGGGTAGCGCAGCTTAGAAAAAATGAAAAGAGCACACTTCACTTTATTTAATTATCCAAGGCTTTTGTTATAACTCTCTTGTCCAGAGACTTATCTATCACCTTTTATTTTCCTATAAGCTTCAACACCAGACTCCAGCTGTTGATAAAAACCTAGAAGAGCACCTGCAACAATACTCTCCCATGCTCTTCCCTCTATCTTATCAAACAGGCAGTGTCCTTGAAAAGAAGTCTCAGTTCTTTCTCAGCTTTGTCTGGTCAAGAAAAAAAATAGAATATTTCCAAGCCTCTAGTTGGCAGTGTTACAAAGTTTCTTTTGATTTCACTTTCCTCCTCCTTTTCCAAACAAAATATAGTAAGAATTAATTAAAAAGGGAAAAAGATATTTTAAAAAAATAACTAAAAGAGAGTCTCTAGCCTAGAATATTATAAAGTCAAAAAGGAGAACAAGAGTAGATGAAAGAGGAGAAAAAACCAGTCCAGTTTCAAAATATAAAATCATGTGTAGAAAATCCAGCAATGAGAAAAAAAATAAAAATATTTCTTTGACATTCCTATTTAAAATTGCCACTTAGTCACTTCTGTCAAAACTTTTACAGATTCTTTCTTTTCCTTAGGGTGTCCTTTCAAATCTTCAAATAAAGAAAAAGTTCTCACCAAAGTTCTCGCACACTCTCTCTTTCCGTTCTCTTTCGTTTCGGAGCTGTCCCAACTTCAGCAGCTTTAATGGCTGCCTCTTTGTCACTGGCAAGAAGAGCTTCTCCTGGATCTACCAGGGACTTTGCAATATCCCTGGGATCAACAGGATGCGCTCTTTACATTCATCATCTCTTCAGGATGGTTTATATCCGATTGGACCATCCAGGAGCAAAAATATCGGCAGCGATCTCAGACCTCCAAGATTGCATGCTGTATCATTGTGACGCCAGCTCTCCTCCGAATGAGCTCACATTTGAATATTGCTATCATACTGCTGTGAACAATAAACTAAATAGAACAATAAACTAAATAGAGAGGCTGAATTTGCACAACAAATTTAAATGTGACTGACTGCACAAATATGGCCAGGATATCAGACTAAACATCCTTCTATTGAAACAAGAAGCACACTGAAAATGGCATTTGGATAGCTGAATATTCAGGCCTTGGAGTATAGATCTAAATAAAAAGCCATCCCTTTACCAAGCCTTCGTGTAAAATATGGAAAATAAAGCAGATATTTCCTTTCTTTTCTTTTTTAAATTTTATGGTTCAAATATCTTATGAATTTTTTAGATTAAAAATATTAAAACAAAAGTCAGTTCAAAGTAATGAAGAAATATGTTCATTAGTTAGGAGCAAAACCAAATAAATAATTAATGACTGCTGTGAGGAGGGCCACGCTGAGGGTTTTTTTAAATCCCAGTAATGAGCTTAGCTTCTTTTGACTCTTTACAAAACATGAATAGTGTTATTAACAACCTTTTGAAATAAGTATACCTGTATACCCTCTTTTTATTAGTCTTCCAAAATGTAGGGAGTGAGAGGAAATGAGTTTGTCAGTGTCTTTCATGCTCCTTCTTCTTTCCTTTTTTTCTCTCCCTTCTTTGGCTACAAATTCAGCTGAAAATTCACATGAATGTGCTTTTATACATTCTTTTCCTAACATGCAAATGTTTGCACTTAATTTTTGCTAATATGGTATCATGGTTTAAGGATATATTTTGTGTCAATAATACACTTTTGTGCTCACTTTTTAGTATGTTGATTTAAGTGCCCAAGTGTGCGGTTCATATGTACATTCAGGAGTAAAAATTAAGTATGATAGTATGATTTGTATTTAATTTCAGTACAGTGACCATTCTAATATCATTGCTCTAAAGCAGGGGTGTCAAACTCACGGCTCACAGGCCAGATGTGTCATGTGCTGCCCCTGCCCCCTCCCGGTTTAATGAAGGGGGAAAATGTCCCAATACATCACGTGATGCCACTGTGATGATGTGAGTTTAACACCTCTGCTCTATTTGTTCTACTCTCTTCCCTGCTAGAACTTCAAAGTCCAACTTATGGGACATGGAACAGAAACACCTTGTTTTTTTTTTTTTTGAAAAGACACAACATGGGGCTTACATCTCACATACTTTTATCTGCAAAATTATGGAACTGCTTAGAGCTGTGATGGTAAAACTATGGCATGCATGCCAGAAGCGGCATGCAGAGCCTTCTCTCTGGGCGCATGAGCTGTTGTCCTAGCTTAACTCCACTATGCATGCATGCGTACCTCCCCACCAGCAAGCTGGTCTTCGAGCCTCCCATGCATGGGGCAGGGTGCATATGCAGAGGGGCAGACTGCACATGCAGAGGGGTGAGTTGCATGCGGGGGATGCACATCCACGTGCAGGGGATGTATGCACATGCACAGGAGGTGGGGCGCATAGGCAGAGATACGCACTCATCACATTTTTGTGATGTGCATATGCACTTCGGGCAGTCGGTGCTGAAAAGGTTAGCCATCACTGGCCAATAGGGATGCTTCAAAATTCCATAGTGGCAAATACCAAATTACCAGATTCTAAGATCTAACAGTATCTTAATAGCACCCATTTTTGTTCTCTGACTCTCATTTATGGAGTTGAGTTATACAAGCATAATGCTGAAAGGACTTGAGAAAATTATGAGTATGTCACTTCAACATTGCTATATTCTCCAGATCTATGATGCGGTTGGCATCTTATCTCTGTCCAATTGATGGAATGAACTGTGGTGTGCCAAACTGTATAATTCTTTCTGATTTCATACATCATAAATCTTTAAGTCTTTCTATTTTACCCTTGGCATAATGATTAAAGATTTATGAATTAACATTAACCATTGAGCTTTCAAACAATTCCAGGAACTGCTTTGTTAGAGGCCAGAGTCTAAGAGGCAAGGGGAATTACAGTGGCCTTTAGTTCTCCAATGTGTGTTGCTTCACTGGCTAGCTACCAATCGTACAACCAAGCATCTGTGCACCAGATGTCTACAACATTATATCCAGCTGTGTAACTGCTGCTACATCTGCAAACCATACCATACGTCAATTGCTATTGTAAGAATATTTTAAGGAAGCATCTGAATAATTATTATTTAAGGAAAAAAACTGAAGTGGAAGGAGTACAATGTGCATTAATATATGCGGATTTATTTTCTCTACATTGGTCCTTTAGAATGCTGTTTCTTTTCTAATAAATTTAAGCAAAGCTAATCTGAGAAGTCATAAAAGAATGTTGATCCTAGTTCTCTATACTTTAAGAAATGCTTTATATGTCATGATTTGCAAGTTCGACAGAAGGTTATGCTCACTCTTTCCCCACTGGTACACAATAAGCAACACTGTAAGTTAAATACCTAAACTGCCAAACCCCACAGCCCTGTATTAATATGCTATACAGCATAATCCTATGTCTGTTTGTACAGAAGAAAGTCTCTTCAAATTCTCCTGGAGAACACCTTACCTTAGAGTAACTTCCACTGATTGTTGTGGGTCTTACTTTCAAGCAGCTGATGTATTCTGCATTCCAGCTGTGGCAAGAATCATTATGGAATCAGCTCCTTTAAGTCCCACTGATTTCAATGGGAAGATTGCAGATACAGAAATTGTATTCTATAGCAACTCTATAGATGACTAGTTTAATGCCTAGGGTTTTTTTTTTATTATTATTATATTTACCATAATAATTTATCTTTGCTCAACATCGTTTTTCAGTGGCAAAGGAGAGCTCTTGCTTAGATTTTAATGGAATTGTTGTATCTGCTATGCCAGTCAGGGAATGAAAAAAAGATATTATATATAATCTAACAAATCCATTCTTAATCACAGAAGGAGAGAAAGGCCACAGTTTTTAACTTCTTTTCATTATTTGACTTCATTCTTACTGTACTTCTTTACCTGCTTTGGTCAATGGAAACATTGTATTTCATTACTACTAAACGTGCTCAGAATGGGAAGCAAATCTTAAGTTGTGCAATATGTGTTGATAGGACATTACAGCAAATGCAACCCTGGATTCCTATGTGGTGTCATCTAGATGTGTTGGATTGCATCTTCCAGAATCCTAGCCACATTGCTCTCCAAATTGATCGTCACATCTTATATAGAAATCATACTTTTCTTACAGGGACACACATTTTTTCAAATAAAGCTCACATCAAATAGCATTTCTTGGGATGCCCATGCATTATGTGATATCACCAGAATACATGCCCTTGTGAAAGAAGTTGAACTTTAGAGTACAAACTTATAGAGCATTTTAAAAGTGAAAAAGGAGCTATCAGCCACATTGTACTCTTAATAAGATAGGCACAAATCTTCCTGGTCATATAAAATGTAATGAAAGTCTCTTTTCTGAGGCGGTCCGCAGGTCTCTTTGTGTGTCTATCCTCCCCATCCTCCCATCAGTTGAAGGATGGGGAGAAGAAAAGAGAGAAGTTCAACTCGGCACAATTCTTTTCTTCTTAGGCTTGGTTCTCATCCTCCCACTCAAGTTCTTCCTCATAGCATTTGTGGATTTGAGACAAGACTAGTTTTCACATTTGCCTGCTCTCTGACAATGTCAAAAAGCAGATAAACCTCATGGAAACAGCAGACATAAACAAGATAACACCAGCTTATTTTCTGAGGCCTAAATTACAGGAATTGTTATCTTGAATTCTGAACCTCATTTGCCTCCAGTTAATAAAGGGAAAGCACAATGATGCATTCTTGTGTCCAGGCCAAACCTTTGAGTAAAAAACAGTTATCTGTAGCAAAAAAAAAAAAATGGTTTTGGGCTTGAACAAATGGTTCGGGGGTTGTTCTGTCCCCTCATTTGAATTCTTGAGATCCCCGCGCTTTGATTGGCCAAAGCGCGGGGCGATCGGATTGGCTAGGCGAGCCGCGCCGATTGGCTCGCTGAGAATCTCCCGTGATTGGTAGATTCGAATCACGGGAGATTCAAAGCAGTGCCATTGGCCGCAGCCGCGGCGGCTTGGAAATAAAAAGCCACAAAGTTTTCCTTTAGCCTCAGTTCGGTTCCTGACTGAAAAAAAAGAGCTTGATACAAAGTCACCGACTCCTGGCTTCCTTCCACGCGGACTTAACACTGGTGATGAGGATGGGATCCTTATCCTGAACCGAAGCACGTGTCCGACGGAAGCCAGCCAACCAATGAGATGGCCAGCATCACGCCACCAACCCCCTTCAACCCCGCCAGCGAGGACTGGGAATCTTACATGGACAGATTCCACATGTTCCTCGAATGCAATGATCTGAAGGATGCCATGGGACCAAAGAAAAGAGCCATCTTTCTAACGCACTGTGGGCCCGCAGTGTTTAAGATGGCAAAAGCGCTAGCCAAGGCTGCCGATGTTACCGCGATGGATTGGGCGGACCTCGAGCCATTACTCCGGAAACACTACGCTCCAGCCGTACCCATTCTCATCCGATGACACGAATTTTATCAGCGGGACCAGCGGTCGGGCGAGAGTTTCAGTGATTTCGTTGCAGAGCTGCGGTGCCTTGGAGGACTATGCGAATTCTCCAATATGAATGAGGCCCTGCAGGACCAAATTGTGCTCGGTCTTTGGGACCCTGTTCTCCAAAGTCGGTTGATGTCTAAGGGCAACATCGCTCTCGCCGATGCCATCTCCGAAGCCGTGGCAGCCAAAAGCAACCCGACAATCAGCAGACCGCATGTGGAGACCGAACGCCGGGGACCGCACCGCAAACAACAACCCTGCAAGGTCGACCGAGGCCCAACATGAAACTACCACCCACCAGGGCGAACTCCACTCCACCTCGGGCACGTCACACGAGGAGGAAGACATCCACCGTCTCCAGGCAGGCTGCAACCAGCGCAGCCGGCGGAGTTGTAAGTTGAGGACCACGTGTGCTGGTTGCGGAGGCGACCACCCCAGATCCGAATGCCGGTTCTTCGACTCCGTTTGCAGGCACTGCAACAAAAAAGGCCACATAGCCCGCGTCTGCTGCCTCAAGAAAACCCACAGCCCCAGATGATGGGACCCAAGCGAGCGGAAATGAGAGAGCCCACCCCCCAGAACCAGAGACCGCCCAGCAGACAACTGTTGGGAATGGAACGGACAAGTCCAACGAGGGGGCGAGAGCCAGCGGAGAGAAGAGACACATCAGATGGTCACCATCGGCCACGCAACGACCACAGACGTCAGAAAGGTCTATGTGGAGGTAGGCATTGAAGGCGAACCCTGTAAGATGGAGGTGGACTCCGGGTCCTTCCTCTCAATGGTAGCATGGCAAGAAATTAAACGTTTGGTACCTACCATCCAGAGAAGGGAACTAGAAAACCAGAGACTAATCCTCAAAGACTACCAGGGAAACTGCATCCCTGTAGTCGGAACAGGAAAATTCACAGTGACATACAAGGGGCACACCGAAAGACTTCCCCTGACCATCGTCGATCGAGACCGACCTAGCCTACTGGGACTTCAATGGTTCGCACCGCTAGGCATCGCAATCACGGGCATCGACCACATCGCCGAAGCCGACTGGGAGCAGCAACTGGCCCGGGACTTCCAGGAAGTGTTCGACGGCACCCTAGGCAAGTACCGTGGGCCCCCTATATCCTTCAGCCTAGACCCAAACGTTCCCCCGAAACGCCTAAAACCAAGGCGGGTACCTTTCGCACTCAAACCGAAAATCGACGAGCAAATTGACAAGCTCGTCAAGCAAGGGGTCTTACAACCCATAGACCACGCCTGGTGAGAGACCCCCATAGTCACCCCAATTAAGTCTGATGGGTCAGTGAGAATCTGTGGGGACTATAAGGCCACCCTAAATGGCGCCTTGCAGCAAAGCGCTTACCCCGTCCCAGTAGTGCAGCATCTCCTACACTCACTGGGAGGAGGCAAAGTTTTTGCGAAACACGACCTGGCCCAAACATACCAGCAACTGCCAGTCGACGAGGAAACTGCAGAGGCGCAAACCATAGTCACCCACCGGGGAGCCTTTAGATGCAACCGCCTCCAATTTGGAGTCAGCGTGGCACCTGGAATTTTCCAGAGCCTCATGGAAAGACTCTTACAGGGCATCAAGGGGGTGGTACCATACTTTGACGATGTACTAGTATCGACAACCAACCAGGCCGAACTAGAGACTCGCCTAAGGGAGGTGCTAACGAGGTTCAAAAAAACCGGGCTTAAAGTGAAGAGGGAAAAATGCCAGCTATACACAGAGCGGGTCGAATTCCTAGGATACCTCCTAGACTGACACGGCATTCACCCCACCGACAAAAAAAATTAAAGCCATCAAGGAAGCCCCCACACCCAAGTCAAAAACAGAACTGCAGGAGTTTCTGGGGCTACTTAACTTTTATAATGTCTTCCTGCCCCAAAAGGCGACCGCGGTGGAGCCTTTGCATAGGATTTTGGACAAGGCGGCTACCTGGACTTGGGGGAAACGTGAGGAAGCCGCCTTCAGGAAAACCAAGGACCTGCTCACTTCGGATGCCGTCCTCATCCAGTACAATGAGACCCTACCACTAGCCATCACATGCGACGCATCACCCTTCGGCATCGGCGCTGTCCTCAGCCACACTCTCCCCGACGGAAAGGAAGCACCCATCGTGTTCTTTTCAAGGACCCTCATCAAACCGGAGTGGAACTACAGCCAGCTGGACAAAGAGGCTTTGGCTATCGTCGCCACAGTAAAAAGGTTTCACGAGTACCTCTACGGCCGGACGTTTACCATCATCACCGACCACAAACCGCTGTTGGGAATACTTGCAGGGAACAGAGCCACCCCGAACATTCTGTCTCCCCGAATGACAAGTGGTCCGAATTCCTGGCTGCCTACAACTACGGACTCACACACCGACCTGGTAAGACTATCTCCCATGCGGACGCCTTAAGCCGCTCACTGTTACCTGAACCAGACACTGACCCAGCACCCACGACGACCACCCTCAGCATAGAGACTCTACCCAACCTACCCATAACCGCGTCAGACATTGCCCGAGAAACTAATAAAGACAAACGTCTGGCGCAGGTTTTGCATTGGGTAGAGAAAGGGTGGCCGGAAAAGGACAACAATGAGTCCTTCAGGACATTCCGGAACCGGCAAATGGAACTCTCGTTACTAAAAGGGTGTATACTATGGGGGGATAGGGTGGTCATCCTGGAAAAACTACAAGGGAAGGTTTTGGAACTGTTACACGAGGGGCACCCGGGCATCATTAGAACAAAAGCCCTGGCCAGAAGTTACGCTTGGTGGCCAGGGATGGACAAACAGATCGAGGCCTGGGTAGCAAGGTGTCAACAATGCCAGGAAACTAGACCAAGCCCACCCACAGCACTCATCCTAGAGTGGGAAACCCCCAGGGGACCGTGGTCTAGGATCCACATAGATTTCGCCGGGCCCACAAAAGGACACACTTTCTTCATAACCGTAGACGCTTACTCCAACTGGCTGGAGGTAAGCAACATGAGAACAATCACCACGGTGGCCATGACCAAAGAACTCTGCAAACTCTTCGCAACACACGGCCTCCCAGACATCCTCGTCTCCGACAATGGGCCCCAATTCACCTCGCTAGAATTCGAAAAACGCACTGACAACCCCGGCGCATCCGGCGGCGAATGGTAGGGCGGAACGGATGGTTCAATTCACACAAAAAAACCATCCAGAAAATAGACCACGGGGAGATCCAGGACAAAATAAATAAATGACTTTTCATACAGCACATAACCCCGAACACCACAACAAATAAAAGCCCAGGAGAACTGCTAATGGGGAGGAAAATAAGGTCCCCACTCGATAGACTACACCCCACTTACAACCCAGAGAAACCCGCAGACTCCACCAGCAAACACCGGACCTTCGCACCAGGTGACGCCGTCTACGCGAAGAACCTAAACGGAGACCCATTGTGGGTACCAGCAATCATAACAAGCTAACAGGCCCACACTCGTACCGGCTACAACCAACCGACGGACGAGCATGAAATGCCACATCGATCAGTTAAGATCGAGCATGACCACACAAGACACCACTGACACACAACCAAGCAAAACCAACCACCTCAACACAAACCAAGAGGGGAGGGGATACCCCGGGAACCAAAACTCAGAAAAAAGAAACCAGCCATACTCACCTGCAAGCAGCCAGCACAAAACCTCGCTAGGAAGAGACAGCGAGGCCAACTCAACCAACCCGGGAAGACCGAGCTGGAGCAGCGAAACCCGCTGCTCAACCAACCTGGGTAGCCCAGGAGGGAGCTGCAGAGAGCGGCCCGGCCAGACAGACCAGGCGGTTCCCATGACGGAGTCTGGAGAAACAGAGACCCTGACCGAACCGGCCGGGATCCAACCTACGACTGACCTGCGCAGGTCCAGTAGGCAAAGGCGGAGCCCCGCCTATCTACGGGACTACACTATGTAGGACTGAACCAAGAGGGGAGGGGTGTTCTGTCCCCTCATTTGAATTCTTGAGATCCCCGCGCTTTGATTGGCCAAAGCGCGGGGCGATCGGATTGGCTAGGCGAGTCGCACCGATTGGCTCGCTGAGAATCTCCCGCGATTGGTAGATTCGAATTGCGGGAGATTCAAAGTGGTGTCATTGGCCGCAGCCGCCGCGGCTTGGAAATAAAAAGCCGCAAAGTTTTCCTTTAGCCTCAGTTCGGTTCCTGACTGAAAAAAAAGAGCTTGATACAAAGTCACCGACTCCTGGCTTCCTTCCACGTGGACTTAACAGGGGTGTTCTAGAAATCATTGTTTCTTCTACAAATCTGAACACCTGAGGTGCATATCTGAAAACACTGTACACTGATCTTAAAGGGAGAATAATTGGTTTTCAGAAATGACTATTTCCCTTTTCCAAAGCTTAAACCATTAAAATCTTAAATCATTAAAATACTTCTTTTCCCCCAAAAGGTATGTTTGCTGTGCTGAACAGAGTTTTCTGAGTTTTTCATGAATCATCTAGATTTCAATTCTAATGATGGCTTGGATCCTGCAAAATGGAAATCTTCCCTCTGTCCCTGGCAAGCTTTGGATCTGCTAGAGCTTCTCAAAGACTGACTAACAGACAATTAAAATGGAGTTGAATAGTATAGAATTCTTTATTGGCCAAGTGTGATTGGACACAAGGAATTTGTCTTGGTGCAAATGCTTTCAGTGCATATAAAAGAAAAGATACATTCGTCAAGAGTCAAGAATCATCAGGTACAACACTTAATAATAATCCTAGAGTACAATAAGCAATCAAATCACACTAGGAAACAGTCAATATAAACCGTAAGGATACAATCTGTTAAAATGGTGGGTAGAACTCAATTCAGCCAGAAAACACCACCTTTGACACAGAACTCAGATTTCAAAAAAGCAACAAAGTTACAGTCATACAATCACAAGTGGGAGGGGATGGGTGATAGGAATGATAAGAAGATTAATAGTAATGCAGTCTTGGTAAATAGTTGAACAGTATTGAGGGAATTATTTATTTAACAGAGTGATGGCGCTTGGGAAAAAAACTATACTTGTGTTTAGTTGTTCTGGTGTGCAGTGCTCTATAGCATCATTTTAAGAATAGGAGTTGAAACAGTTTGTGTGAGGGGTCTGTAAATATTTTCACAGCCCTCTTTTTGGCTCATGAAGTATCCAGGTCCTTGATTGAAGGGAGGTTGGTAGCAATTGTTTTTTCTGCAGTCCTAATTATCCTCTGAAGTCTGTGTCTGTCCTGTTGGGTTGCAGAACCATACCAGACAGTTGTAGAGGTGCAGATGATAGACTCAATAATTCCTCTGTAGAACTGTATCAGCAACTCCTTGGGCAGTTTGAGCTTTCTGAGTTGGTGCAGAAAGAACATGCTTTGTTGTGCTTTTTTGAGGAGGTTTTTTTTTTTTTTTTAAACAAATTTTATTAATTTTTTACAGAAAACACAATACACAAACATACAAAACACAAAACATAAACAAAACTAAAAGATCTTTTCTGAAGTTTGTCTGATCCCGGGTTAAAACTCTTCTCACAGACACAAATTCAAACATCATATTCACTTTATATATCCTTCCATATCTTATTATCATTTTCATTTTTTTATATATATATACAAACCATTTTTATCAATTTTATAAAAACAATGCACAAAAAATCAAGGCATAACAGCTTATAAATTCTTTTCTAGGAAAAAATAATAATAAAAAACCAATAGAACATAACAATTCCAAATTATAGTATCAATACTTTATCTATTTAACTTCATATCTTATCCCTACTTCTCCTTTTCATCCAAATTATTTCTTGTTAATTAAAATTTTATTGCCTTTTATCAATATACAAAATCCAAAAAAAAAATAACAAAACCTTTATATATCTTTTCATATCTTATTACCATTTTCAAGAACATTCTTTGTCTGTTCTATTTCCAACTATCCATTCATCTTTTTTCTTTTACTATACTTCTCCTATACACCAATTGGGGTAACGTCTATAACTCATTGCCCTAACTTAAGAGTACTTCGTATAACAATTTTTCTTGGGATTCTGTTTAAAAGATTCTAAAATTACATAATAAATTTTATACTCTAAACACACATATAAAAACACAATTTTATGTACCCTCCAGAATCCCTCTTTTATCCTAAATTAAATTCACCCATTGTCTCTGAATAAACTTTTTTTCTTTAGATCTTGCTTCCCACCATTGAGGCTTCTCCTCCCCCCCTTTCTCTCTTGCTTATTCTTCTCCTTGCCCTTTTTACCCCTTTGTCTCTCCTCCTCCCTTTTCTTACTCCCTTTCTTTTGCTTTCTAACCTTGCCTCCACCTTTCCGCTCATTTTTCTCTTTTTTGGTTGTTTTTATAATTCTTAAAATCCCCCTTTTCTTATCCTTTTTCTCCTCCTCCCCGGAAAGAACCCATTGTTCATCAAAGATGGCTTCTTCTTCCTCTTCTTCTTTGTCCCAGTCCTTCTGCTGCGTAGTTAACTTTTCATAAGTACATAACGCCATTTCTAAAAATTGAAACAAAGTGCCCAAAGTATCTTCCTTTTTATATTTTTGATATTCAGTCTTTAGTTCATCCACAAGCGATACCATCATGAAAAGAGAAACTTTTCCCAAAACAACCACAAATATTTTTAATTAAAAACAATTCAAAAAAAAGTTCCAGAAGTTAATACTTTTCTTCCTTCTTCTCTTTCTCTTTCTGGGGCTAATGTTTAATCAAAGAGGTCCAATTATCATATATCTTTCTTTGGGATTCTAGGCAATCTCCTCCTTTTTCAACTTCTGCTCCAATTTTTTCTCCTCTCCCTTCCCACTTGCGATATCGATTTTAAATAATCAAAAATCCATACCTCCAACAAGGGTTTTCCAATTTCTTAAATTTTTCAATGTCCAAAAATCCTTTTGTCCCTTAGCTTCAACTCTCAAAACAATTCACTTTCAATGTCCAATATATCCAAACATTTCTGCTGTTTCCATGGGGTGGGAGAGTGAAGAAAAAAAAAAAAAAAAAGTTCCCTTTAACAGCTTCTCCGCCGCTTTCGCTCTTCTTAGGGATACAATGTATCCTCCAGCAATTCAAACAGCTTAGTTCCAGGCAATTTAAAGGATGTTACTTGACCCGGCTCAGACATCACTTTCACTCTTCTCCTCCAGCGCAATCTTACCCGGTTGCTGGCTTCTTCGTGGCGGCCATTGCTGACCGCCGCTCCACCGCCTTGGGAAAAAGGGGGTTTTCCGGCAAAGGGGGGGTCTGCGACACCCCCACCCCCTATCCGACTCCCCTCTCTCTTCAGCTGTCCCTACAGGGCAGCCATATCCCCCTGACCCATCTGGATCGGGGGTACCTCGACGGCTAGCACAGCAGGAATCATGAGCTGTCGCGAATTCCTGCTGCCCCGAAGCCACGCGAAACCGGAAGCCCTTTTTTGAGGAGGTTTTTGATGTTAAGGTTATTATTGCTCAATCCTGTCTCTCATGAAAACATTTGTTTCTGAAATTGCCTTGAAGAGGTGGCACTGGGAACCACATAGAAATTAAGTTCATCTTCTCAATGAATGCAAGGGCTCCCCTTGACATTTCTTAAAAAGAAATTCAGGTAGCTTTGGCTAGTTAGTCTCTCAACTTAACTTATCTCACAGGGAAAAAGTGTGAAGGCGATACCTTGAGTTCTTGAATAAAAGTAGGAGGTAAATCTAAGGTAGACTAGACTAGATTAGATTAGACATCAAAACATGCCAATACTGTGCTCAGCTGACCAGATACAACCATGCATTGAAAAATATAGCAATGCATCATTCCCTATTGTTTTGTATATCAATGTTCCAAAGTCTGAACATTGCCACAAAACTTTAAAGGAATAATAACACCAACAATAACAAACCACCCAGTAAAGGCAAAATCTTCTTTACCACTAAAAATAACAATGAAAAGATCTCATGTTCCCATCCCCACCCCATTTCACTCAAAGGGGCTCAAACAGTGATCACATATTGCAAATAAATAATGGAACTTTAAGGCAATATTTGGAAAACAAGAAGCCCCAGACTTTTATTTTTAATATATTTAAATATATTCTACTTCTATATTTGTATAATACTGTAAGTGTTATTGTTCAAATCATATCTATATTATAATGCACTGTTTTTAATAGAAATTGCAAAACATGTGGAAACTCTCATTTCACAAGAATCTGCAGTTCTTTAGATATTTTCCCAGATTTCTACTTAAAGACATCACTGCACTATTAATGATTTTCATGACAATTATTTTAAAAAGAAAGTATGTGTTGTTCTCTGAAAATATGCTAAAATGTAAATTTACATTGGTACAAATTTAAAGATAATGTTTGAAATGTTTCAAGCTGTTGAATCAAAATGCTTGTTTCACAGAATTTCCTTACTTTCCTATTAGACTCTTTAAGAAGCAGAGTCAATACAGCTTGCAAATTTAATGAATTTCCACCAATATACTTGTTTTTAACAAATCAACCTTTTGAACAATTACCAATGTTTCAAATGTACACAGGAAAAAAAATTGGAAAGGGAACTGATTTGTGGAACAATCCATTCCCTAAAGGCTTACTAACCCTTGTGATATCATTTAATGTGGTCAAACAGAAAAATAAGTTATTGTTGTATATCACTTTTTAAGAAAAGTCAGATTCCTGCCCACCTAAAATTGAGGCTCAATGTCAGCCCAAGAAGGTAGATTAGTTTGCATTTTGATCAATCAGATCAGATTCTGAGCTAAACCTCATATCAATGCATTTTTTGGCTTTTGAATGACAACAGAATTATTTTCTTGGAAGATTGTTTAGCACAAACATTTTTGTTTTTGTGCTTTGTACCTTAAATTTAATGTGTTTGTGTGTGTGTGTGTGATTTATTTCTTATTTCAGAGCTATATAATCCCAACATTGGACCCAACATTTTACACTTTTATTTACTAGAAAAGCTGGTTTCATTCACCTTTGGAAAGTTCATACTTCTTAGATTCCAGAGCCTTTCTATGACTTTCAAGTATTATCCTTGCACTGTTCATTACAGTACTGTCACTGTTAAGTTCTGCGCATGGGTGCAAGGAACGGAGACGAGACAGTGAACAGTGAACTTCAACTCTTTATGAATCATTCTGAACAGAGCAAAAACCTAGGGCAGCAGCAGCCCTTTTATAGGGCAGACTGCTGATCTAGTAACCAATGAGAAATGTGGAGTGTTAACCCCTTTAACCAATGAGAGTGGCTCGTTAACAGCCAATCAGATTCTCCTGAATGGACCAATCTGATATCGCTATTATCGGCCAATCAGAAGTGCAGGATTAGAACCCTGCTTTTTCTAAAGGTTTGATAAAACTTTATTTAAGCGTTTTATTAGTTCATAACACCACTTCCTCCCGGGTTCCGTTTAGGGGGTGCGGTAATGTAATCTCTGAGGTATGAAGGTTGTTTTGACTGTCTATTGGATTTACGCTATCCCACTGGTTCCTGTCTGTAACCCGGTTTCGGCGGAACATTTTTGGGCAAGTCAGGTACTGGTGGTTCTGTATCCTCATTGCATGACTCGGTGCCACTAATGTTCTCATTGTTGTCCTCCGATCTTTGAGGGCTTGCTTCTGTTGAGGTGTTCCTCTATGGCGAGGACACTCCCCTCCCTGATTCTTCTTCATTCGTCACGCCCGATTGCTGACTTCTTTTGCTCCTGCTTTCCACCATCTCGAATTCGGGTTTTTTTTACATCCCCTCCCCCCTCAGAGTTACCGGAGTCGTGGAAACTAGGTTGTAGCCTTGAGCAAAGCTGATCTATATGGCATTTCCATATTTTTCCGTCACAGGTTTTCACACGGTACGACCTGGGTCCAGTGGCATGAATTACGATTGCCTCGACCCAACAACGGTTTGCCGGAAAGGTTTCTGGTGAAAACTAAGTCGTCTATCTTGAACTCGTGGCATTTTTCACTAGATCCACAGGGTTTCTCTGGCTCGTAAGACGGGTGAAGCCGGTCGAGGTAGGAACGGAGTTTGCATCCCATCAATAGTTCAGCTGGAGTCTTGTTGGTGACGCTGTGCGGAGTGATATGTTGGAAAAGGAGTATTCTGTTTATTTTATCTTCAATGTCCCCATAGTCCATTTTGTAGAGGGTTTTTTAAACAAATTGTACCATCTTCCATTAGCTGCAGGGTGCACTGGCGAAGTTAGCGCATGGCGAATACCCCAGTCTGCTAAGTATTGTTCAAAGGGTAGAGCAGTAAACTGGGGTCCGTTGTCGGAGACCAGAATGTCCGGCAGTCCATGTGTCGCGAATAGCCTGTTCAACTTCTGGATGACGGACTCGGTTGTAGTACTCTTCTTTTTGTGGATCTCGAGCCAGTTGGAATAGGCGTCCACTGTTAGTAGGAACGTATGTCCCTTAGTAGGTCCCGCAAAGTCAATGTGGATGTGGGAGCACGATCCCCGGGGTGTTTCCCATTCTGTTGGAGTTGCTTTCGGTGGGGCACTGCTAACTTCTTGGCACTTTAAACAAGTCTTTACCCAGGCTTCGATCTGTTTGTCGATGCCCGGCCACCACACGTAGCTTTGTGCGAGTGCTTTCATACGCATGATGCCAGGGTGACTCTCATGCAGTGTTTTTAATACTGCTCGTTGTAACCGCTCTGGGACAATGACTCTATCCCCCCATAGGATGCAGCCTTTTTGAGAAAAAAGTTCTGTTTGCTGGTTCTTGAAGGGGGTGAAGTCATCAGGGGTTTGTTCCACTGGCCATCCCCATTCGACCCAGCTAAGAACTCGCGCTAAGATAGGATCGTGTTTTGTTTCGATCGCAATATCTCTAGCTGTTAGCGGCGGTGAATGTAGCGTTTCAATCTGGAGTGTCGTAAGGGTTGGAGCTGGGTTGTCGATGGTTTCCGGAAGTGGTGCACGGCTCAGTGCGTCAGCGTGGGGAATGGCTTTCCCCGGGCGGTGTTGCAGTCTATAATTGTACGCAGCCAAAACTTCGACCAGCGAGTCATTCTAGGTGATAATATATAGGGGGTTGGCTTGTCTCCCGCTATAATCCCCAGCAAAGGTTTGTGGTTGGTAACAATAGTAAAAACTCATCCATATACATATTCATGAAACCGTTTCACAGCAGATACAACAGCAAGAGCCTCTTTATCGATTTGACTATAGTTACGTTCAGCCTTTGATAGGGTTCTTGAAAAATAGGCAATTGGAGCCTCACTACCATTTGGTAACACATGGCTCAAAATGGCTCCTACTCCAAACGGTGACGCGTCACATGTAATTGTTAAAGGCAAAGTCTCGTTATACTGCATTAAAACAGCATCTGAGGTTAATAAGTTTTTCACTTGTCAGAACGCGTGCTCCTCGCGGTGTCCCCAGACCCAGGTTACTTTTTTGTCGAGAAGTCTACGTAGGGGCTCATCTACGGTCACTTTGTGGGGCAGGAAGATGTTGTAAAAATTAATGAGCCCCAGAAAAGCTTGAAGATCAGTGTTATTTCTGGGTCTTGGGGCGTTCTTGATTGCTTTTAGGTTGCTATTGGTGGGGTGAATGCCTTGTTTAACGATTAGGTACCCCAGGAACTCTACTTTATCTGTACACAGTTGACATTTATTTTTTTTAACCTTAAGGCCGGAGTCTTTAAATTTCTGGAGAACCAATTTAAGATGCTCTTCTAGTATTTCTCTATTCGAGGCAGCAATTAAAACTTCATCAAAGTATGGTACGACCCCTTTGATCCCCTGCAAGAGTCTCTCCATCAAACTTTGAAAAATCCCTGGGGCTACGCTAACTCCGAATTGGAGTCGGTTGCACTTAAAGGCGCCTCGGTGCGTAACGATCGTTTGTGCCTCTGCTGTTTTTTTATCTACAGGCAGTTGTTGGTACGCCTGTGCTAAATCCAATTTAGCAAAAACTTTTCCGCCCCCCAGGGAATGGAGAAGGTGTTGTACCACCGGCACCGGGTAAGCGTTCTGTTGAAGGGCGTGATTCAGGGTGGCTCAATAGTCCCCACAAATCCTTAACGATCCATCCGGTTTGATGGGTGTTATGATTGGGGTTTCCCAATAAGCGTGGCCTGTTGGTTCTAAAACACCCTGGGCTATTAATTTCTCAAGCTGCTCGTCAATCTTTGGTTTCAGGGCAAAAGGTACCCGATGAGGCTTAAGGCAGATGGGGGCTACTTCAGGGTTAAGGTTAAATGATATCGGGGTCCCCTTGTACTCACCTAGTTTGTCTGCAAAGATGTCCTGGAATTCCTGGACGAGGGCCTCCTCCCAGTCATCGCTTCTGGTTTGGTGAATGCTGGCTACCTCAATCCCTTGTGGGGTGAACCATTGAAGGCCTAACAAGCTAGGCCGATCATGGTTGACGATGGTCAATGGTAAAGATGCAGTACGATTTTTGAATGAGACCTGGACTAGGCTGGATCCAACGACTGGAATTCGGTTTCCCTGATAATCCTTGAGTATAATTCTTTGGGTTCTGAGGTCTTGCCGCCGGACGGCAGGGATTAATTGTTTAAGGGTCTTCCAGGAAACCATCAAGAGGGATGATCCTGAATCGACTTCCATCACGCAGGGCTGGTTTTCGATGGCGACCTTCACTCGGATCTTCTTTGCATCTAATGATGAGGCGTGACCAATTGTAATGGTTTGGTGTGCCTCTTCTCATTTCGTTGAGTTGGCCAGTGGTTTATTTCTTTTTTTTTAAAACAAATTTTATTAATTTTACAGAAAACACAATACACAAAACATAAACAAAACTAAAAGATCTTTTCTGAAGGTTGTCTGATCCCGGGTTGAAACTCTTCACACAGACACAAATTCAAACATCATATTCACTTTATATATCTTTCCATATCTTATTATCATTTTCTTTTTTATATATATATATAAACCATTTTTATCAATTTTATAAAAACAATGCACTAAGAATCAAGTCATAACAGCTTATAAATTCTTTTCTAAGAAAAAATAATAAAAGAAGAAAACCAATAGAACATAATTCCAAATTATAGTATACTTCATATCTTATCCCAGCTTCTCCTTTTCATCCAAATTATTTCTTGTTTATTAAAATTTTATTGCCTTTTATCAATATATAAAAAACCCAAAAAGACATAACAAAACCTTTATATATCCTTTCATATCTTATTACCATTTTCAATAACATTCTTTGTCTGTTCTATTTCCAACTATCCATTCATCTTTTTTCTTTTACTATACTTCATACACCAATTGGAGTAACGTCTATAACTCATTACCCTAACTTAAAAGTACTTCATATAACAATTTTTCTTGGGATTCTGTTTAATAGATTCTAAAATTACACAATGAATTTTATACTCTAAATACACATATAAAAAACACAATCTTATGTACCCTCCAGAATCCCTCTTTCATCCTAAATTAAATTCACCCATTGTCTCTGAATAAACTTTTTTTCTTTAGATCTTGCTTCCCCCCATTGAGGCTTCTCCTCCCCCCCTTTCTCTCTTGCTTATTCTTCTCCTTGCCCTTTTTACCCCTTTGTCTCTCCTCCTCCCTTTTCTTACTCCCTTTCCTTTGCTTTCTAACCTTGCCTCCACCTTTCCGCTCATTTTTCTCATTTTTGGTTGTTTTTATAATTCTTAAAATCCCCTTTTCTTATCCTTTTTCTCCTCTTCCCCGGAAAGAACCCATTGTTCATCAAAGATGGCTTCTTCTTCCTCTTCTTCTTTGTCCCAGTCCTTCTGCTGCGTAGTTAACTTTTCATAAGTACATAACGCCATTTCTAAAAATTGAAACAAAGTGCCCAAAGTATCTTCCTTTTTATATTTTTGATATTCAGTCTTTAGTTCATCCACAAGCGATGCCATCATGAAAAGAGAAACTTTTCCCAAAACAACCACAAATATTTTTAATCAAAAATAATTCAAAAAAAAATTCCAAAAATTAATACTTTTCTTCCTTCTTCTCTTTCTCTTTCTGGGGTTAATGTTTAATCAAAGAGGTCCAATTACCATATACCTTTCTTTGGGATTCTAGGCAATCTCCTCCTTTTTCAGCTTCTGCTCCAATTTTTTTTCCTCTCCCTTCCCACTTGCAACATCAATTTTAAATAATCAGAAATCCATACCTCTAATAAAGGTTTTCCAATTTCTTAAGTTTTTCAATGTCCAGGAACCCTTTTGTCCCTTAGCTTCAACTTTCAGAATAATTCATCTTCAATGTCTAATATGTCCAAACATATCTGCTGTTTCCATGGGGTGGGAGAGTAAAGAAAAAAAAAGTTCCCTTTAACAGCTTCTCCGCCGCTTTCGATCTTCTTAGGGATACAATGTATCCTCCAGCAATTCAAACAGCTCAGTTCCAACAAATTTGAAAGATGTTACTTGACCCGGCTCAGACAGCACTTTCACTCTTCTTGCTTCCTCCAGCGCAATCTTACCCGGTTGCTGGCTTCTTTGTGGCGGCCATTGCTGACCGCCGCTCCACCGCCTTGGGAAAAAGGGGTTTTTCAGGACAAGGAAGGGGTCTGCGACACCCCCCACCCACTGTCCAGCTCCCCTCTCTCTTCAGCTGTCCCTACAGGGCAGCCATATCCCCCTGACCCATCTGGATCGGGGGTACCTCGGCAGCTAGCACAGCAGGAATCGCGAGCAGTCGCGAATTCCTGCTGCCCCGAAGCCACGCAAAACCGGAAACCTCCCAGTGGTTTATTTCTGTAGGAGTGGTTGTTCCATTGGTGGTTCAAATGTTCCCGACTCACAGGATGATTTCCTGTGGTTTGGCGGTAGTTGGTCCCCCTCCGAAATGGGCTGGATCCTTGCTTGCTTCTACAGACCTTTCCGATGTGGCCTCTTTTCCCACAAACATGGCAGAGTGCGTCGAGGAATTTACAGTCTGATCGCGGGTGGTTTGCCCCACAACCTGCGCATTGATGCTGCAGTCTCTGATTACACTGGTGGCGTTGGTCTCGTTCAGACCGGAGCCGGTTGACCTCTTCCTCATCACTTTCTGATTACGATTCGGGGTCCTCGTGGTAGGTTGCCATTGTGTGTCCCTCTAGGCGAGGTGAGGTTTCGCTGGCGAGTTGGCGGAGCGGTGCGTTGGTGTGGCGCATTCGGGCAGCCGACTTCCTGGTTGCTTCTGCTGCAGTAGTGTCAGCGATGGTATCTGCAAGGCTGATGTCACCTTTCACCATCAGCTTACTTTGCACATGTGGTGCATCTAGTCCCAGAACTATTCAGTTTCTCAGAGCTTCTTTGAGGTTGGCGAACCCACAGAGGCCTCCCAGGTTCCGGAGATCCGCAATGAAATCTGCAACGCTCTCTCCTTTCCGCTGGTCTCTCTGGTAAAATTCATGTCTTCAGACAAGCGTTGGTACGGTAGGTGCATAGTGGGCCCGCAGGAGGGGCTCGAGGATGTCCCAGTCCATGGATTTCACCTAAGCCGGTTTCGCCAGTGCCTTAGCCATCTTAAAAACGGCCGGTCCGCAGTGGGTCAGGAATACTGCTCGCTTTTTTCCCGTAGTGGCATCCTTCAAGTTGTTGGTCTCCAGAAACATCTGGAACCGCTCCATGTACGAGTCCCAGTCTTCTTGTGCCGGGTCAAATGGAGCAGGTGGTATGGCGCTGCTGGACATGGTTTCCGCTGTCGATGTGCCTTCAGCCACGTGCTCTGTTTGGTGCTCTGTAGTGTTCAGACAGTTCTGATTTCTCCGTATCCCATCCTTGTCGCCAGTGTTAAGTTCTGCGCATGGGCACAAGAAACGGAGACAAGGCAGTGAACAGTGAACTTCAACTCTTTATTAATCATTCTGAACAGAGCAAAAACCTAGGGCAGCTGCAGCCCTTTTATAGGGCAGGCTGCTGATCTAGTAACCAATGAGAAACGTGGAGTGTTAACCCCTTTAACCAATGAGAGTGGCTTGTTAACAGCCAATCAGATTCTCCTGAATGGACCAATCCGATATTGCTATTATCGGCCAATCAGAAGTGCAGGATTAGAACCCTGCTTTTTCTAAAGGTTTGATAAAACTTTATTTAAGTGTTTTATTCGTTCATAACAGTCACTGTTGTCTTTTTTTTAATGTTACCCTTCATTTGTTTTGATATCTTCTGCTTCAAAGAACAGGTGGAAGCATGTGAATTTTTTCATTATTTTTTTATTGCCAATAAATACCGTTTCTTTGACATCCCAGGTGTCTACAATTTAGATACTGCTAAATTTTAATTCACAAACTTTAATTCAGTGAAAATACCTATCCTTATATAAAATTCCAAAGAAGATGGCACAAAAGAAAGAAGGTGATACTGTACAAGAAATGCAAAGAGTGGTGAGATCAACAGCAACATTAAAAATACTTTCAAAAGCTTGTAATGCAAAGGTGCAGAAACACTTCTGGTATAAATAGAATAATCAAACTGAAGAATAACAGGTGATATGCAAGAGTTTGAATCATCTTTATTGGGTATAAACATAAATTTCATTTGTTTGTTTGTTGGCTTATTTGCTTTATTTATTATTTATTATACCTTGCCCTTTATTATACTATCTATATTATACTATCACACTAACTACATGCAACAAAAAGTTTGGCTTATGTTTGTGACACTAAGAGATTCGTACAAAGATTCTTGAATGAAAAAAACTATAGTACAATATTTACTTCTTCCTTACACTCTTCCTAACCCAGTGGAACATTTAGTCTAGTAGACTTTTCATCCACTGTGAAGGAACTTTGTTATGACATAAATATTTTCACACCATTGTACAAAAAAGTATATGTCAGCAGAGTCTGTAAATTATAGATACAATGTTTGGGGTTTTCAAAGAATCACAGTCAGATACAAGGCAGGATTAATTTATGAAATTGTGCATTCTAATTTGGATTGGACTGGACTATTGATTAACCCTTTTCATGTGACAAGAAGCAATGATTGGAGCATTTCCAGACCAAACAGTATTTGCATAAAGAAGTATTTCTGGAAAATATAATATTATGGCTAGGAAAAGTGGCAGATTTGAACTCCCTTATCCCTTGTGGACAGTTTTATAATCTTTTGCAGGTTCATAGTTATTTGATAACAACTGTTTCATCAAAGGGTTTCTTAAAGTACTATAATGAAATTTGATTCCCCCCCTATGGTTGTAAAATAGATTTTGACAGGCTGTGTTAAGTTATAACTCTCTCAGTTCACCATATAGTGCTAAATGTCCTTAAATAGCTTATTCAGGTTACTTGCTGGAACAGGGGTCTCCAACCTTGGCAACTTTAAGCCAAGTGGACTTCAACTCCCAGAATTCCCCAGTCAGCAGAGCCAAGGTTGGAGATCCCTGTGCTGGTGGATCTGCTTGTCTTATATATCCAAGCAACATTGTTGCAATTTTATGAGCATTGTATTCAGTTGTGACTCACATCCCTCCTTATCTTTACCTCTTTTATTTTCCCCAAACAAGGACACAATTTAATCAGATTAGCACCACACCCTTGCAATCTCATAAGGCATTTTGAACACATTTAATAAAAGCCAAGTTCTAATTTGTAGGGAATACCACTCATTTGGATCTGGAAAATTTAATTTGTTTGAAGAAAGGTTCTTTTTTCCCCCCATATCAAGGTCAACAAAAGAAGAAAAAGAAAAGCATGTTTCTTATCCTCAATTATTATGCAGTTTAAAAGTCCATAATTTTAGGAAATTGTGCTCACTATTCCATTGACAAAAGAGTATACACTGAATCATACTAAAGACATGCTTCTACGTGAGCATTCTGATGGAGAATCATATTTGCAAATGGGTGCTAGGTATTTCATTTCCCTTCATTCTAACAGTCAGGGTTGCGTGCAGACTGCTAAAAGCAATCTGAAATCCTGCAGTTCAGAACATGAGAGTGCTAAATTTCTGCTTTCTATTCCTGTATTGCTCACATGCATTGCTTTACATTAAGAATATATATTGTAGGTCAGGAGCTTGGATTGCTATGATAAAAGTTGCTCCTTCGTATTCATACTAGATTATGAATCCAATATGCTGATTCACCGTATAAACTATTTGTAGCTTTTTTTTTTATTTTTTTTTAAAATGCTTCCTCCTCAAAATCTCATCAAATAAAATGAAATATTTATGTGAAAAATTAAAGATCAAATATTGTAGTCTTTTCAAGTAAGCTGAGGTTTGAAGAATTTTCTTCATAAACTCTTGTAGATAGATCTTTCAAAGTAGAAGAGTAAGATAGCTGCTCCTTGGAAAAGCCATGATATAAACCAGGGGTGTCAAACCCGTGTCATGTTGTCACGTGACATATTGTGACATATTTTCTTCCCTTCGCTAAACTGGGGATGGACATGGCAACTGGGCTTTCTTGTTTTTCTTTGAAGATATTTCACTTCTCACCCAAGAAGCTTCTTCCGCTCTGACTGGATGATGGGAAATGGAAGGATTTATATTCCTTGCAGATAGGAGGTGTGTCTGTATCCTCACGGTCATCTGAGTAGTACAAACAGGTGTGGAGCCTTCTTTGAATTGCTGAATGAACTGTGTTGTAGACTGGGGATAGATGATATCATATCCCTCCCCTCTGTTGAGAGAGAACGGTTCAATTTTGACTTAGATCTCTCTTTCTTTGAACCCTCTTTCAAACCAGTGGTTTCCTCTGTCCAAAATGTGGAGTTTGTTATCTTCAAAAGAATAGCCTTTGTCTTTTAAATGCAGAAGGATTGCTAAATCTTGTCCTGATAGGTTTGTTCTCCTATGTTGTGACATGTGTTTATGAAGTGGTTGTTTTGTTTCCCCAATCTACAGATCTGCACGTCTCACTGCATGTACTGCATATACTGCAAAATGTCTTCAAAGAAAAACAAGAAAGTCTAGTTGCCTCTTGAAAAAAAGCACTTTTGGGACTTAAAGTAATAGGTTGTGTTTAGCTGGTTCATTGATTAGTTGGTTTTTTAGCCTGCTATTGTTAGTAATCAAACACATTTTGCAACCTTTAAAAGCATTGTTAAAAATGCTGTAGAAAAGAGGATAAAATAACTGTATATAACTATTATTGTTCTATGCCTGTGCAATGAACAAACCCTCATTCTGACAGTGATTGCTCTAAACTTATAATAGCCTCTATTTAATTCTAGTGATTTTTTTTTTTAAAGGTGAGACAGCTTTTACACGTTTTAGGACTACTGCATTCCTGCTAATTTCAATGCAGGTGGAACATTTATGCATCCTGAATTTTCATGCACCTTCTGGCTGTACTTTTGCTCACCAATGAAGCTTATTCAGAAGTCTAGTTTGAAGAATCGTCCAAAATGTTATCAAGATATTGTAATATCAAAAGCTGCTGCATCTGTAAAATGTCATAGTAAAGGGGAAATGTTGGCAGTTATTTGGAAAGTTTGAAAATAACATAATTTTATTTACATTAATTTTTTGCTGTGATTCTAAATTAAATATTGGGCACAACTCTGGGCAGGAACCTGAAGAGAAGATAGATGATAGACAGACAGAGAGACAGGCAGAGAGACAAACAAACAAAAAACCAGACAGATAGGATAGATTGATAGATCAGTAGATTGAACAATAGATAGATAGATGGGAGATAGATATAAATAAACTCAGCACAGTAACAAAATATTCAACATATTTATTTAATCTTATTTATTTAATTTTATTTAATTTAATCATTCATATGTAATCTACTAAACAAATTGCTTTTCCTTTTAAAAGGAGAATAAAAATTAGATTTCATTTATCTTGGATGCAAGTTGGCCGAAAGATAGGTCTGCAAATATCCTCTCCTTCATTGTAAATAATTTGTCTGGCATTTTTCTGCACTGCTTTGTATCTGTGCTTCAATTAAAGCCCAAGGAAAGCCTCATGAGAAAGCCCCCTGCCATTTGGGGAAATGAATAACATTGGAAGACAGGTAATAGAAATACACATAGCTGCCTTAGTTTTATTTTTATAGTTACAATGTACACTGAAGGTGGTATTTAATTTCATTGTACAAGATGCAATGATAATAAAGTAAAGTAAAAAGTAAATTGATTAAAAAATAAGGTTACTCTAACAAGAACAAAAATTCTGAATGACTCAAAATAAGAAAAAATAAAGTCTTTCCATAAGAGAAGAAAAAACAAACCTCTCTTCTTGTGCTTATGTGCTGATTTCTGGAAAATTCTTGGCAATATTTTCAGAAGTGGGTTACCATTGCCTCCTTCCTAGGTCTGAGAAAAGGGACTGGCCCAAAGTCACCCAACTGGCTTCATATCTAGGAAGCAGGATTAAAACTCAGTCTCCTGATTTCTGGTGCCTTAACCACTGTACCAAACTGGCTCTCTTCCTGCTCTGTGGGAGAAGAAAATTCAGAGATCACATTTTAGCACAGCCCAAATAATTGATTAAACAAACAATTTTTCTTGTAGTTCCACAAAGTGTAATACTTCTATAGGCAATGGAACCATTGCAAATGTGCTTTTCATCATCTAAATTAAACCTGAATGTATTTGGATGGCTTCTCTTCATAAACTTGCGATTGTTCCCTTTCTCCTAATTATGTCACAAATCAACTTTCTTCCCCACTCCTCATGCTCCACTGGTTTTTCTTCCCCTTCCCCCCACATTTCATATTCTACTGGTTTTTCAATTGCTGTTGCTTTAGCTACTGGTCTTAAGGAATGTTAGCACTGTATGATAGTCTGTGGTTTGGCTCTCTCTATCTGGTTTCACATTCAGTTCCAGGAGTTGAACTGACTGGCATTGCCTTCTAAGTTTGAACATAGCCTTGCAAAGTGGAAAAATTCATTCCATCCAGCTTCCCATGTTAGAGGTGAGCTCTTTGTTAAATGTTTTTCCAGAATTCTAGCATGAAAGCTGGGTTTATTTTGACTACATATGCCATCATCATCTACTATTTAAAGGGAGTATCAAATGTTTAAAGGCACAATGCATTACCTTTACAACTGGGAAAAACAATAGAACTATTTTGCAAGAATACAAATAATTAATGTACCCAGTAAATCAGATCTTAACATGAGAGCTGTGTTCTGTTCAGAGTGTGGGCGCAAAGAATGGAGACGAGGCATTGGAAAGTGACTCAACTCTTTATTAGTGACTTCAGAACAGAGCTAAAATACTCGGGCAGCAGGAGCCCTTTTATAGGGCTCGCTGCTGTCATAACAGCCAATGCTTTGAGTTTGCCGCGCTGGCGGCGTCCAATCGGCAGCGCCCGTTAACAGCCAATCAGATCGGCCTGGGATGACCAATCAAGATCCGCTGCTGGCGGGCCAATCAGAAGTGCAGGATTTCGAGCCTGCTGTGGAAGTAAAACTATTTAAGCTTTTAATTAGAGCAATTGCTTAGTCCGTAGCACCCTTCCCCCCTAGGTTCCATCTGAGGGGTAGGGTGATGTATTCTCGCAAGTATGCAGGTCATTTCACCTGTCTGCCCGATCTGCGTTGCCCCAACAGTTCTTGCCTTGGCTCTGTTTCCGATGGGCTATTTGCTGGGCTGAATGGCATGGCTGGGTCAACCACTTCGCTGGGCGATGCGGGGCTGTCATCCCTGCTTCCGTCAAGGCTGCCTCCTGAGTTTCTTGGGTTTGCTGCTGTCGCAGTGCTGCTTTGTGGTGAGGCTATCATCTGGTCCAGTTCTTCCTCGGAAGGTGAATATCCTGAGGTTGGTTGTGTTGATTTTTGGGTTTCACGTACTGCATCGTATGTTGGCTCATTTTCGGCCCCCTCGCTTTCCCTTCCCCCCCAGGTTTGAGGTTCAGGGCTAGAGACAGGGGTAGGTGCCAGTCTGGAACGAAGTTGGTCAATGTGGCGCTTCCACATTTTCCCTTCAGCAGTTTGTAACCGGTAGGAACGAGGCCCCGTAAGTTGAATTATGGTAGCGGGGACCCACAATGGGTCACCTGAGAAATTCTTTGCAAAAACTGGGTTGCCTACCTTGAACGTGGGATACTTGCTGCTGGACCCTAGGGGTTGTTCTGGTGTGTAGGCAGGGTGTATGCAGTCAAGGTGTGATCGAAGTTTTCGTCCCATCAGGAGTTCGGCTGGGGTTTTGTTTGTAGTACTGTGTGGTATAATATGTTGGAGGAGGAGCATCCTGGTTACTTTATGATCGATGTCTCCTTGTTCCATTTTTTGTAAAGTTTTCTTCACGAATTGGACCATTTTCTCAGCCCTACCATTGGCCGCAGGGTGGGCGGGTGAGGTCAAGGCATGGCGTATCCCCCAATCCGCTAGGTACTGTTCAAATGCGAGAGCAGTGAATTGGGGACCATTATCGGAAACCAGGACATCTGGTAGTCCATGTGTAGCAAATAGTTTATTTAATTTTTTAACGACTGCTTCTGTGGTGGTGCTCTTCATTTTGTGGACCTCTAACCAATTTGAATAGGCATCCATGGTTATGAGAAAGGTATGCCCTTTGGTGGGTCCCGCAAAATCGAGGTGGATGCGGGACCAGGGACCCCGGGGTGTCTCCTATGCTGTTGGTGGGGCTTTTGGTAGATCTGCGCGAGTTTCTTGACACTTGTTGCAAGTGGCCACCCAAGTTTCTATTTGTTTATCTATACCTGGCCACCATGCGTAGTTCCTGGCTAGTGCCTTCATTCGCACGATGCCAGGATGTCCATCGTGCAACAGTTTCAGGACTTTCTGTTGTAGCCACTCCAGAATGACAACTCTGTCTCCCCACAATATGCATCCTTTTTGGGAGAAAAGCTCTGTCTGTCGGTTTTTGAAGGGTTTGAAGATGTCACTGAGTTCGTTGTCAGGCCAACCTCTTTCCACCCAGCTGAGGATTCGTGCTAAACAAGGATCTTTCCTTGTTTCTGTGGTGATATCTCATGGTGGAGAAGTAAGGGTTTCGATTTGTAGCGTTGTTGGTATTGGAGCTGGATCGTCTATGACTTCGGGTAGTGGTGAGCGGCTCAAAGTGTCAGCATGGGGAATGGCTTTCCCCGGGCAGTGTAGCAATTGGTAATCGTATGCGGCTAGAAATTCCGACCAACGCATCATTCTTGGCAATAAGATGTGGGGTGTTGGTTTATCCCCTGCTAAAGTAATGGTTTGTGATCAGTGACTATGGAAAAGGGTCTTCCATATACGTACTCATGGAAGCGTTTGACAGCAGCTACGATAGTGAGAGCCTCTTTATCAAGTTGGCTATAGTTCCTCTCAGCTTTAGCTAAAGTCTTTATAAAAAATGCAATAGGTGCCTCAGTACCGTTTGGTAGGATGTAGCTCAGGATGGCTCCTACCCCAAACGGTGAGGCATCACAGTTGACGGTTAAAGGTAAGGTGTTGTTATATTGTATCAATACAGCATCTAAGGTTAAGAGGTCTTTGACTTTCTGAAAAGCTCGCTCTTCGTGTTGTCCCTAGACCCAGGAAGCCTTCTTGTCAAGGAGCCTATGCAGGGGTTCGGTCACAGTTGCTTTCTGGTGCAAGAAGATGTTATAAAAGTTAATGAGTCCTAGGAAGGCTTGGAGGTCTGTCTTATTCTTAGGTCTTGGGGCGTTTTTTATGGCAGTCAGTTTTTTTTCAGTAGAATGAATTCCCTGTTTGTCAAGTAGATAGCCCAGGAATTCAACCTTTTCTGTGCAGAGTTGGCACTTGTCCTTCTTGACCTTTAGGCCAGCGTCTTTAAATTTCTGTAGAACCATTCGGAGTCATTTTTCTAAAATGCATCTAGTTGGGGCAGCTATCAGTACATCATCGAAGTAGGGCACGACCCCTTTTATGCCTTGTAGCAATCTTTCCATTAAGCTCTGGAAAATGCTCGGGGCTACACTTACTCCGAACTGGAGTCTGTTACACTTGAAAGCCCCTCTATGCATGACTATAGTCTGGGCCTCTGCAGTCTGTGCATCTAGGGGCAACTGCTGGTACGGCTGAGCTAAGTCTAATTTTGCAAATATTTTCCCACCTCCAAGGGAGTGAAGAAGGTGTTGGACCACAGGTACGGGGTAAACGCTCTGCTGGAGCACATGATTTAGGGTGGCCCGGTAATCCCCGCAAATTCTCACTGATCCATCTGGTTTTATGGGGGTCACGATTGGGGTCTCCCATCGAGCGTGGTCAATAGGTTCCAGCACACCTTGTGCTATTAATTTGTCCAATTATTCATCAATCTTTGGCGAGTGCAAAGGGCACTCAACGAGGCTTAAGGCAAATGGGTGCAATTTCGGGGCTGAGGTTAAACGATATAGGGGACCCTTTGTACTTGCCTAGCTTCTTGCTGAACACCTCCTGGAATTCTTGGACGAGGGCCGCTTCCCAGTCATCACTGCCAGTCTGGTTGATGCCAACTAGTTCGATTCCTAATGGCGCAAACCACTGTAGACCAGAAGGCTGGGCTGATCTCGATTGAAGATGATCAATGGTAAGGTTGCGGTGTGGTCCTTGAAGGTGACTCAGACATTGCTGGAACCACGACCGGAATTCCATTTCCTTGGTAGTCTTTCAATATGACGTTTTGAGTGCTGAGGTCCTGGCGACGGATGTCAGGGATCAGCTGCTTGAAGGTTTTCCAGGATACCATCGATAGGGACGATCCAGAGTCGACCTCCATAACACATGGTCACTTCTCGATGGCGACCCTCACTCGGATTTTCCTTGCATCAAGGGATGAAGCGTGGCCTATGGTGATGGTCTGGTGTGCCTCTTCTCGTCGGGATGAAGTGGTGGCTGCTCGGTTTCTGTATTGAAAGCTCCATTGGTTGTTTTAGCGGTCCCGATTAACTGGTGGGGTGCCTGTTGTCTGTCGGAAATTGTTTTCTCTCCTGGTTGGGCTGGGTCCTCGCTTGCTTCTGCAGACCTTAGCGGTATGGCCCCTCTTCCTGCAGGAACAGCAGAGTGCATCTAGGAATTTGCAGTCAGATCGCGGGTGACTGCCCCCGCATCCAGAGCATTGGTACGGGGATTTTCGATTCTTTTGGTCCCGCTGGTCACATTCTGACCTGAGTCTGTTGACCTCTTCTTCCTCGCTTTCTGATGAGGATTCGAGGTCCTCATGATGGGTAGTTGTCACGTGCCTCTCGGAAAATGGCATAGCATCGCTGGCGAGTTGGCGGTGCGGTGCATTCGCTCGGCGCATTCGAGCGGCTGACTTCCTGGTTGCTTCTGCTGCAGTAGCATCAGCAATGTCTCCCTTCGCCATAATCTTGCTCTGGGTCATGGGGTCTCTTAGGCCCAGAACAATTCGATCTCTCATGGCTTCCTCGAGATTTGCGAAGCCACAGAGTCCTCCTAGATTTCTGAGGTCAGCGATGAAGTCCCCAACGCTTTCACTTTCCTGTTGGTCCCTCTGGTAAAACTCGTGTCTTCTGATGAGTGTTGGCACCGCCGGTGCATAATGGGCCCGGAGGATTGGGGCAAGGTTGTCCCAGTCCATTGTCTTGACTTCTGCTGGTTTCGCAAGTTCTTTTGCCATCTTGAAAATGGCAGGCCCACAATGGGTCAGAAATACAGCTCGTTTCTTGCCAGGTGTAGCATCTTTCAGATTGTTGGTCTCCAGGAACATCTGGAACCTGTCCATATACAGTCTTCGTTAGCTGGGTCAAATGGAGCGGGTGGTATAGTGCTGCTGGTCATTCTGCCGCTTCTTCGGTGCGCTCTTAGCCACATGCTCTGTAGGGTTCATTGAGTGTTTGATCAGCTCTTAAAGTCTCCGCATCCCACCTTTGTCACCAATGTTCTGTTTGGAGCGTGGGCGCAAAGAACGGAGACGAGGCATCAGAAAGTGAGTCAATTCTTTATTAGTGACTTCAGAACAGAGCTAAAGTACTCGGGCAGCAGGAGCCCTTTTATAGGGCTCACTGCTGTCATAACAGCCAATGCTTTGAGTTTGCCACGCTGGCGGCGTCCAATCGGCAGCGCCTGTTAACAGCCAATCAGATCGGCCTGGGACGACCAATCAGGATCCGCTGCTGGCGGGCCAATCAGAAGTGCAGGATTTCGAGCCTGCTGTGGAAGAAAACTATTTAAGCTTTTAATTAGCGCAATTGCTTAGTCCGTAACAAGCTGGAATCCTGAAAAAAAAATACAAGAATACAAGAAATGTAATTTATCTACAAGGTGGTACATACAAATAGTGGAACTAAATAATGTTTTCCTTGTACATATACTTTGAATCAAGCAGTTAGCACAAATCATTTAACTTCTTTGGATATGAACAATTAAAGTCAAGGGGATTCTTTAATGAATATACTTTATCTGTGCATAGAGAAATATCCCCACATCACCCATGCCTTATGATCATTATTGTATCATGAAGATTAAACATAGCTTTTCCCTTAAGAGGCTGGCATTAGATTATATATTTGGTATATAAAACTTCCCACATTTAACCTAACCAGATCTAAGTAAGATCCTTGTTTAAATCATGGAAATCTGTTTCCAGGCAGAAATAAGCAACACAGGGGCCTCCTAAAGGATTAAGCATCAGTGTCAATCTGACAATGTCTTTGCCATTGTTGAACTTTGTCTGCCATCCACCTCTGCCCTACATCCTGCCTCTAAATTCTTTTAACTGAAAGGAAAAAAAGCTGCCTTCCAAATGTTAACGTCTTGAATCAGTGGATTCATTAAAAAAGTCTGCAGCCCAGAGAAGTTTTTGAGTGGGCACACTTTAAAATTCAATCAGAAAAGAAAATTAAGCAGGGATAATACAACACAAGTACAATTGATCAGCTTACTTTCTTATAAATGGATGTGATTTATGACTGGAAATACCCATTGTGGCAGCCATCTTGTGAAGAAAAACACCTAAGTGGCCATTTTATTAGAATGAATCGCGTTTAGATTTCCTAATGTACTATACTCACCATGCCCAAAATATGAGAGAAAGATTGCCTTCACCTAAAGTGTGTTCATTGCAAATTAGCTTAATTTAAGTTTGGTAAAGAATAAGTCTTAATTCCCACATCATAGGCATACTATTTAAAACTGACCAGGTTTATTTTTTCCAGCAAACTATATGCACATTTCTCTACATCATTCAAAGTTGTCTGGATTGGATGTAAGTATATGTGAATGTGTATATGCATATGTATGTGTGTGTATAAACACATACGCAGACATATATAGATAGTATATACATACAGGAAGAGAGAGAGAGAAAAAAAAGAGAGATTAAACATTATAAAGCTATATGTAATGTGTAACATATGCGCCTATAAAAATGCTCTCCTCCCTCCTTTTGCCACCCCAAGTCAGTAGAGGCATACTTGCATTTTGTTCTTAATAACAAGTTTGATTCCTCTACTGTTGGCAAATGGTCATTGAAAAAAAATATATCCTGACATAAAGAAGGTATCTGCAAGATAAAGTTGTACAAGGGATGATTAGCAGCACTTAAGTTTCCTTTTTGTTGAAAGGAAGAATCTCTGATTGAACAGTGCATTGAATGACATGACAAGCAAGTACTTGATCCCTGTCCAGCTGGAAAGGAATTGTATTCATCAGCAGCTTTTTAAGCTAAGGATGTCTTTATATTTTCACTCTTTGTCTGAGTCTCTCCAGATCCTCCCTTTACTTCATGTCAGCACTATATAGTAGGTATGCCAAGTGGTTTTGAAATTTAAATTACAGTCTCTCTTTCAGATGTTATTGGAAAGAACATGTAATTTATAACCACGTGTTCGAAGTACAGGATGTTCATGGTTCGCTGCCAATTCTTCTTTTGTAAAGTTAATAAAACTTTTCATAAAACACTTACATACTTGTATATTTCATGGTAAAGATTCTCTCTCTCTCTTATCTCAGAAGCTAAATGTAAAGATTTATTAAAATCATTTTTGTTAAGGGGAGTGTCAATAGTTTGCAGCTGAGTATAATTTTGCATTCCCACTAGATGACGGTCTGACTGAAAAAATGACAGTAACAGCTTTGTTGATTTAGTGCTAAAAATACCAGAAAGGCAAAAGAGATTCTTAAATGAGAGAATACTTTTAATGTTCAGAGAGAGTGCTGATGAAATATACTTCAGGTTTCTAAGTTTTCTGCAAGATGGACTTTTGCTTATGCCTATCTTGTACAGCTACCTATCTTATCGATTTTAATTATTGAATTCAATTTGTTAAGATCAATAGCCTATCATTCAGAACCTATGACGAAAGCCAAACAGGTATGAATAAAGTAACTCCTTAAGTTAGCCTCCTTCAGTCAATCTCCTTAAGTCAATCCCTTCAATCTAAAAACCACGAGAAATAATGATTTCATCTCAAGAAAATGTTCTCAATGACCCAATCTAAACAAAACAAAAATAACTTGTTAATATCAAATAAAGCCATCAAACTGTCCAACTTTTAAACAGTTATTTGTAGCATATGTTCAAAGATGAATAGATAGCGAAAAAACAGGAAAAAAACACATATATTCATATACACGCAGAGAACAGCAAACTTGTATTTATCATCTTACAACAGTTTTGAAAACTGCCTAATTTCAAATCAGTTTGCCATAGTAATATTAAAAGTTATCTCATACTGAGTATATTCTATTACTCTATTGAGTGCAATATTTCTGACATGGACTTTTAACAGTTTTCCAGCATTTCCAGAATAGTATCTTTCCAGTTGAGACGCCAACATGTATAGGATTCTCATATGTAGGACAGCCCCAGAAAGGGAGAGTGATATAAAATTTTGGTGGTTTGGGTAGTTGGTAAATTTCTGATTCATAACTTTAAAAAAAAGTTTCATGTGTTTCCAATACTTTTAGCAATATCCATGTCAATAAAGAGTGTGTATATTTTGATAATAATATATGCCATGTCTTGTGGCTGCATTATATCCTTTGAATAGAGGATACAGACTTTCTTGCTACTCAGTTTTATCAGACTTTCAGCATTGTTTGAAGATGGTATTGCTCTCAAGCCAAAGGCTATTTTTATTTTTACTTTTTTTTCCTATATTACAACAAAGATCCAATTATATGGAAACATCATGGATTAACTCGTGTGCTTTTGCTAATGATGACATGAAAGACCCAGATGAATAGAAAATCAAAGGAAGAATAGGAAGAAGATTTTGATACAATTATGTAAATTAAACAAATTAAAGAAAAAAATAGTTGGGGCATATGTGGACCCCCCAAAAGATCACAAGATAAAAAATGGACAATTGTTAATGACCCATCCATAAACTTTAGCAGGCAAGAAAATCTATGCACAACTAAGCACATATTCTACCATTATATTTTGTCATGTAGATTGAATGCAGCAGCATTGAAACTATACAGTATTAATTTGATGAGGATATGTTCTCTTAATGAGATGAAAATGCTATTTTCTGTAAGCCTGCACTAAAGTGGTATATATGTGATTTTCTAGTACAACCATGTATCATTGTAGTTGCCATGAATTCTGGCAACACTGTCTGGGAGTAGTTTTAATTGTTCCTTTGAATGGTTGAAATTGAATGTTTGAATTTGTCTTTTTTGAGAAAGGAAAAAAAGTTTTGAGCAAATCAGTGATTTTGTGTAACATAATTTCTGAGCCCCTCCATCCCCAACAGCTTTTTTTACAGTTTTTATTTTTTTTAATCAAAATGCTTATCAATTAGGAGGCTATACCTGATGATCCTTTAATGCTGTTGATTATATTTGCATTTGCTTTTTGTTTAGTTCATCACAATTTAAATAAAATAAAAATCCATGGATTGTTTTATCATGGAGGCATTGCTACAGAGGTGGTATTCAGCAGGTTCTGACCAGTTCTGGAGAACCAGTAGTGGAAATTTTGAGTAGGTCAGAGAACTGGCAAATACCACCTCTGACTGGAGATTTTACAGTCTCCTTCCCCTGCCATGCCCACCAAGCCACACCCACAGAACAGGTAGTAAAAAAATTTGAATCCCATCACTGCATTGCTTCACTTTTAATTCTATTAGACAGTAGTACTGTTTGAATTATGGTCTTGGTTTCTCCATCTGTAAACCTTTTAAAGTTTCCTGGTTTAATGAAAGCTTCCATCAATTATATAAGAATGGTAATAAGTTTGAAAATGTCTTTATGCCACATGCAGGTAGTGCTGAACTGAAGATTCCTCCTGCATTTTTCCTACCAGTTCTAACTTAACTTTATGAAAGAGAATTTGATTTTGAACTTCTTTCAGAAAAGAAGAAAAAATTGAAGAAGTCCTTTTTGATGATATTCACAGTTCTTTCACTTATTTATTACACAGTGAACATAAATTTCATGCACATTTCCCGTCTTCCACCATACAAGGGATTGCAGTATTTCTGGCTTCCCACACTTATTAAATCTTGAAGGATGTGATGTGATGGAATGCCTAATTGACTCTGAGATCATGGGAGGAAACCAAACCATTGTATGAAGGAGTTGGGTCATTAGAGAAAAGAATCCTGAGTCCAGAGGAAGAAGAAAACATGAGAACAAAGACCCAACTCTGCCTTCAATCAATTCAATCAATCAATTCAATCATTTTGTTGCACTATATATATAATAATCTCAAGAATTATTTTGACAGCTTTTCAAGATTCTGTTACATTATCTTAGTAGCCATAAAGTTTATTTCAGAAATCTAAAACTTTTTTCTCTCCTGAATTTGCAACCTTTCATATTCCATTCCTGTGTCTATTAAGAGATGTGATAGCACTGTATTGCAGGCTTATTCTGCTGAATACCAGGGATTAAATCCTCACTGACTCAGCCTTCCATCCTTCCAAGGTCAGTAAAATGAGGACCCAAATTATTGGAGGCAATGTGCTGACTGTGTAAAATGCTTAGAGAGGGCTGTAAAGCACTGTGAAGCAGTGTATAAGTCTAAGTGCTATTGCTATTAAATAGGATGGGATGAATTTCCAGAATGGTGGAGCTTACCCAATTTGGGAATGATTAGAATCTCATCCCCTCTTTCACCTTTTGGGGGAGATGCAGTACTTATTGGCAGCCATCCTGCTATGATAGTAGCCATATTCTTGTCCAAAATAAAACTAAACATTGATACATCATCACTACTGGTGGTCCTCTTCCTATGAGATTTGCTTAAATAAAAATAGTAGCCAAAAGGAAACAAAACTGCTTGGATGATGAGCTGGGAGTCTTGACTTAAACCCACCAAATTCTTTTCCAAGGAAAAAACCCACCATAACTGTTTCTCCACTTTAGCCCTTGTCAGCTTTAAAGGAGCATGCTGGGAGAAAGGAGCAGTGTAGACAGAGGAAGAGAGCTATTTCACATAAACATGTCAATACCAACCAACTAAGGATGATGTTTATGTTTCCAGCACTTGATATCTTACTGAATGGGACGTGAATTTGTCTGTTATGTTAACACATTTAAAGCAACATTTTATGCTGCAGTGGAACATGAGTGTATGAGGCAGCCCAAGGTCTATTTGGATGGTATCCTGTTTAAACTGAAAGCAATAAAGTATGATGGGACAATCTGATTGGTATAGAGAGCTTTTCTTTTTCCTTTTCAGAAATAATAAAAGGCTTTGGGAACAATTACACATCCAACTTGATTGTGTTACTCCTCATTCATCCTCCCTGCATGAATAAATAAGAACCCAGAGCCTTAGAGAATCAATTAGTGAGCATAAATATAATGAGGAGGTAAGTGGAGGCAAAGGGACTTTAAAAAAATAGATAAAAATAGAATGTTTTTATGATTCAGAGCTGCATTACTGCTGCTGTCTGACCTAAATTGGTCACAAATTACTAGTTTAAAATGGAAATGCAATGCATCTTGACATAGAATTGTGTAATTCAGCTTCTGACACACTTTTAAAATCATTCACTTTTTTTTTTACTGCTTTTAGCCCTTGTGTTTTTTTTTTAAATTAAAAAGCCCTGAGATCCTGGATCCAGAGGAGAGCAGCATTTCTTTATACAATGGAGGAAAATGCAGAACGAATCCTTTGGAAAGCAATGTAAAGTTGATTGGATAGTCAAAAAGAAAAGAGATTAGAAAATTACCTCCTATTCAAATGGGGTTTACACCTGTAACTCCTTTTAGTGCCAAAACATTTTTTTCCTATTGTACTTCCTCAAATACAAGAGGACTCTTATAATTATTTGAGGACTATCATTCTTTTCTTTTAGGAATGCCACCTTTCTTCCTCCATTTTTATTTCCTCTACCCATTGGTTTATTCTGTTTTTGATATTTTCCCCATTTCACCTTTGGCATTTGCTCTTAATTGCTTTAGTCCTCTCATTAGTTTAAATAACATTCTTCTAAATAACTTTTGCTCTTCTTCATTCTCTGACAGCTACTTCTATTTATATTTTTTTCCATAAGCAGAAGACAGAGGGTGGAATCAAGTTTGAAAAGTCATGCTGACCCCAAGGGGCAGAAAGGAATGGCTATTTGGAAGGGTCTCCTAAGCTCAGAATATTGGTTAGCAATGATTAGATGCAGCCTGTAGGTGAATTTAGAGACAGTCATAAATAAAGCATGTAGCAACTGTTAGGAAAAATGAACTTAGACCAGAAAGATAGGAGGAGGTGCTGAAGAAACTCAAGATTATCTTGCCTCAAGGAAAGAACTGATGGACAGATTAAATATCCAGATCACAAAAAAAGTGAAATATCTTGGATACAACTAACAGCAAGATGCGGAACATTCATGGAGGCTAACTATTATAGATTAAAACAACAGATTGTGACACACTTAGAAAAATGGAAAAATCAGCTATCCTTGATAGGGACAATATCGACAAAATGAATATATTACCAAAAATATTATATCTATTCCAGACAATTCCAATAAAATTAAGGAAAGTATACTCTGAGGACTTAAATAAAATGATGTTGAAATATATATGGCAGAGAAAAAAGACAAGGATTAAATTAAAATTGCTATAGGATACTAGAATGAGAGGAGGTTTTGGACTACCCAATTAGGAAACATATTATCAGGCAGTGGTATTGATGTGGATGAAAGAATGGATTGTCTGAAGAAATATGAGGCTGTTAATATTGGAAGAGCACAATTTACAATTGGGGTGGCATGCATTTTTATGGCATAAGGAAAGTAAGGCACATAGTTACTTTCTGAGACAATGCTCTATTGTCAACATGGGAGAAAATAAAGGGAAAACACTATCTGAAAATACCAGTCTGGTTATCAACAATGGAGGCATTTGTGTATCCAAATGTTTTTAAAATGGAACATATTGTGAGATATAATGATTTTTTAAATGAAAAGGGCAAACTCAAAACAAACAAGAATTAGATGAATAAGGGATGAATATGAATTGGTATTCATATAAGCAAATACATTCTAGATATGAAAAAGACAATAAGGCAGATGGATTTTATAAAGAATTTACTGAGCTAGATAAAATTTTACAGAAGAGAAGATGATTAAACGCTATATGACTATTTATTAGGAGTGAAACTAGAAGAAGAATTGGTTAAAGAAACAATTACTTGGGGAAAATTTTTTGGATATGGGATAATTTGGATAAATGGCAGGAATTATGAACTAGAAATTATAAATTAACAAGGTCAACCACCTATAAAGAGAATTTATATAAGATGTTTTACAGGTGGCACCTATCCCTGGCAAGATTAGCAAAGATGTTTAAAGATTAATCGACAAAATGTTGGAAGTGTCATCAAATACCTGGATCATACTGCCATATGTGGTGGACATACACAGAAGCTAAAAGATATTGGGCTAAAATACACACATGGTTGTGAAAAATGATAAAACAACACATAGACTTAAAGCCTGAGATATTTTTATTGGGGGTTTTGCCTGAAAAATATAGTAAAGAAATAACATATCTGATTATTAATGTATTAACATTAGCTCGAATTGCATTTGCACAAAATTGGAAAAATGAGAAAATTCCTATGGAGGAGGAAGTGATTAAGAAAATAATGGAATGTGCAGAAATGAGTAGATTGACATTAACAATTAGAGAGCAAGAAGAAAAGGAGTATTATAAGATTTGGGATTTATTCTATGGATGGTTAGAAAGTAGAGTAAGAAATTAAAGGATATTGTGATAATAATGATATTTTCCAATTGATTATTTTTTAATAAATTACAACATGAATATAATTTAGTATAGATGGGATTTGCCTTTAAGTATAGTTTGAAACTGAAATAAAAAAATCTAATGACAATGTAATAATGATGCAATATGATACATAATGTTGACAAGAATATAATGTGAATGTAAACTCAATGAGAAATGTATACAAATATTAATTTGTTATGACTCCCCTTCAAAATTCAAGCGAGCAAAACAGAAAGCAGCCATTTCAAAAGTAAATCCAAACAGAAAGTAGTTTCACAAGATAACGGCTGTCATAAATCACAATCCACAGCAGCAAACCTCGCTCTATTCGGCATACCAGTCCCGGCAAACAATCTTAAGCCTCAGAGCCTCTGCTGTAAAATCCTCACTCATTCAGTCACTTTGTTCCTGGCAAATTTTCCCAGCCCAGCTGTGCCCTTTTATACGCATTGAGGCAACGTGCTACTTTCCCTTATCAGCGTCTGGCTTGCCTTCCCCCAACTTGACGTCTCAGTCTCCTCCTAGTTCTAGCATCAAGCCACGATCTGTCAACTTCCCCACTCGATGCCTCTGACTCATTTTGTGGATCAGTTGCTGGCATGAATGAGGTCTCAGGTTCTGGCGAAGAGTGTCTGTCTGATAACCTCTCATCCCCCTGGCTCACATCTGTGTCTTCTAATAATTCAGACTCCACATTCACAGCAGGCTCCAGCCTTTCATCATCAGAGTCATCAGAGTCAAAACTCACAGCAGGATTGATCCTTTCAGTCACAACATTAATTTGTGCACAAGATATATATCCCTGGATAACACAATATATATCTGAAAGATGGTTTTTATTTGTTGGGGTTTTTTGTAAAAAATTTTTAAAAAATGATTATCTTGCCTCAGCACTCTTTGGTATAAAAGGGAAGCAGAGAGAACTTCTATCAAGTTTTCAAGATTTAGTTATAATATCCTATAAAACAGAGTTCCAGTACTTCATACTGTTTCCTCAACTGACCTACATCAAAGGGCTGATAAATGTCATGAATGAATGAACGAATGAACGAATGAACGAATGAACGAATGAATTAGCCAAGTGTGATTAGACACACAAGAAATTTGTCTTAGTGCATATGTTCTCAGTGTACATAAAAAGAAAAGATATATACGTCAAGAATCATAAGGTACAACACTTAATGATAATCATAGGGTACAAATAAGTAATCAAATCATACTAGGAAACAGTCAATATAAATCGTAAGGATACAAGTAACAAAGTTACAGTCATACAATCACAAGCAGGAGGGGATGGGTGATAAGAACGATGAATAGATAGATAGATAGATAGATAGATAGATAGATAGATAGATAGATAGATAGATATAGATATAGATAGATATAGATATAGATATAGATATATGTGTGTGTGTGTGTGTGTGTGTGTGTGTTTTCTTAAGTTTTCGCGGGTACTTACATGTCTGGCATTCAGTTTTGTTCGGGTATTTTCCCACGTCATAACAGTGGTGCTTTTAAAGTTGTAGCAACGTTTCAGCAGAATCTCATCTGCCATCATCAGGCTTCTGTATGGTGTTTGTCTGTGAGTCAGACTTTTACAGTGGTTTCAAATTTAAATTTGGGGCAGCCTATTGCTGTCACAGAATGGTTTTTTCTTCATCCTGATTGGTTTAGAGTCTTGGTCTGTGTTTATTGGTCTTGGAGTTTGCTGTGTTCTGCTTCTAATATCTTCTGTCTGGTTTTTTTGGCTCTTTTTGTATCTTGATTGGCTGGCAACATTGTGTTACTTTATTGGAGGCCTTTAGTGCAGCTTGGCTTTGGGTAAATGGATGGCTATCATTATTTAGGAAGCTGGATTTCATCTGGGTGCCTGGTTGGGGTGTGTTTGAGCTGGAGGTATCAGGGGGGATCTGTTTGTGCCCAGGTGTTTGCCTGGCTTGTGGTGTGGAGATTTTTTGTTTGTGAGTGCAGGCTTCCAAATGATTGACAGCCTGGTGGAATCATCTCTTCTGTTCATGCTTTCTGGTCTTTTTTCAATCTCTATGGCTTCTCTGATTATTCTGTGGCTGGGATTTTCTATAGTATCTAGGGTTTTGGTGCCATTGAAGTTGATGTTATGACCTGTGGCTTCCATGTGTTGGACTAGTGAGGAAGTGTGTTCCAGCTTTTTGACTGCATTTTTGTGTTCATCCAGGTGGGTGCTTATTCTTCTATTGGTCTGTCCAATGTTTGTGGCCGGGCATGATGCACAGGGGACTTCATATATGCCTTGGTTTTCCAGGTCAATTTTGTCTTTGGGGTTCCTGAGGATGGCTGCTATTTTTCTGTCTGTTTTGAAGACAGTCTTGATGTGGTGTCTGTTTAGAATCTTACTAATTTTGTCTGTAGTGCCTCTTATGTAGGGCAGGACAGCTGTTTCATAGGTCTGTTCATCTTCTGGGTCTCTATTATGTCTCAGTGTGTTTTTGTGGATCAAGTTGGTGATTTTGCTTTTGTGGAAGCCTGATGATGGCAGATGAGATTCTGCTGAAATGTTGCTACAACTTTAAAAGCACCACTACTATGACGTGGCAAAATACCCGAACAAAGCTGAATGCCAGCCATATATACATATATATATATATATATATATATATATATATATATATATATATATATATATATTATATTATATTATATTATATTATATTATATTATATTATATTATATATATATATATTAGTAATGCAGACTTAATAAATAGTTGGACAGCATTGAGGGAATCATTTGTTTAGTAGAGTGATGGCATTTGGGAAAAAACTGTCGTGTTTAATTGTTCTGGTGTGCAGTGCTCTATAGTGTTGTTTTGAGAGTAGGAGTTGAAACAGTTTATGTTCAGGATGTGAGCAGTCTGTAAATATAACTATTGAGAACAAAATGAATGGCAGGGGAGAAAGTGAAGAGTGACAGAGTGAGGGATGGTACTCAAGAGTAGTATGAAGATTACTTTAAGATGAGACCTTGATGCCAGTGTGTTCTGCCAAATATAGTTTGGAATGGGGGGAAGGAGTGAGGAAAGAGTGAAGGATTGTACAGAAAGGGAAAGGGTCACACCTTCAGAGAGCAGATGGCAATACTGCAGAAAATACTGAAGAGAGATTGACCCTGAGGTGAATCCCTTCTTGTGGATCTTTCTTCTCAGTGCAGAATTCAGGTAATCAGATTGCTCTGTCCCTTGGTCTCAAGCTGAAGGTACTGAGTTCCAGATATATTTGCAATAAGACCAATGTCAAAAATAATCTGGGTGGATGAGAATGGAGTAGTTAGGCCCTGACCAAGATATATTCACCCACATTTTACGTAATGCATCAACTTTGGAGAGAGGCACAGAAAGAATTAGTGGAAGTACTTTTGAGATGCAGAAAGTCACTATACGTTCAGTTTTGAAAGTTGCTAAATATGAAGATAGTATTTAGATTTGGTCCATTAAGATAAGATGGGGGTTTAAGCTTTTTTAATGCTCTCTCAGCTGTATGGCAGTATCTTTGCCTGGGCTTCTCAACCTTGCCTTGGGATTCATGTTGAATATACCTAGGTTGAGAAGTAGTCTATCATATTGATAGACTGGGATAATTTGAACCTGTTATTCCTATGAGGATTTCTGAGATAGCTTAGAATTTCATCGCTGAAAACAACCATGACAATAAGCTTATTGTTGTCATGGTGGTTTTTATCAATGAAATCACAATACCTGAGAAGGTATGGGCAACACATTAGACTTGGTTTGTATTTTGGAATGACTGAAACATGATCTGGTCATGGGATAGATTACTTTCTAATGATCATGGGGTTGTTCAACCTCACCAATATCTATTGTGGGATGAGTCTTGTAACATAGGACTACCCCAAACATTTCATGAACCAACTGATTTCCAAATGGGGGGGGGGGGGGGTTCAGCAGTCTCTTGAGTAAATCTGTTGGAATCCTAAATGACCTTTGAAATAAGGCTGCAATAAGTTTCTTGATAGGATTGGGCCTAAGTAGGTCTTCTCTTATGTATCAATCTCAAGAGGCTTGTTTAAACCTGTCAGTAATATGTAAGGACTGCTTTTAGATTATGGAGAATGTGGTAGGATGTCAGTTACAAAATTCTCTGGAAAAATGCCTATTTGGATTCTTTTCAGTCATAGACCCAAATGTGGGATCAAAATTGCCACAGGACTTGACCCTTTCCCTTATTTGATTTAACATCTACAAGGTTATCTGGTAGTTTTGATTCAGTATCAGCAATACGTAAATGTCATCTAGGTGTACATGTCTTTTCCATGTCAACCAGTAGAACCAGTGGGAGTTTTGAGCTGGTGTTTGGAAGCTGCAAGGATCTGGATGAAGAAAAACAGGTTGAGACTTAAATCTACCATAAGGGTATGGCTGTGGATTCAACCAGTGACTGATTCCAGCATATTATAGAAACTAATGGACAATCTGTTTCTACATAGCAATAAGCAATAGTTAAACATTCAAAAGACCATAGTCTACAGCAAGCAATATATACAGATAAGGATTGGCATCAGACAAACAGTCAAGCAGAAAACAATACCCTAAACAAGGAACTGTGAATAAAAAAGCCATACCCTCACCAAACTGGAAGGGCAGCCTACGGTTTATACAATAAATAGAGAGCATACCTCATACCCATTTGCACTGATGGTGTTACCTAGTTGGATAATGAAACATTTATAAGCAAACAACTAAGCTCAGAGAACACCAAGATTGCCACAGTAAACATAATCTCATATGTAAATGATGAAACTGAGTGATGAGCAAAATATACTATCACTTACCAAACTATCACATGTAATAAACTAAAATGATGGGTGATACAATTCATTTGGATAGTTTATTTTAAAGAACACAACAAGCATTTGCTGAAAACAGGAAATGGAATATTTGCTGCTAATAGGATGCAACTGGTTACTGAACTATTAATCTCACCATGACACATTGGCAGGATTCCTCCTCTCCCTATTGGCTTAGGCCTTTTACAGATCTCTTAATTTGCTTTCTGTTTCAAATCTGTTTATTTTATTTTAAAGCCATTTATGCATGACATAAAACAGTAATGGGGGGAAAAAACATTGCCATTCTTTTTGCTCAGTAAATGTTTCATACAGTCTTGCTGAGGGAAACTTAGCTTTTTACCTTCCCTTGCTCTCATCTGAAAGTTGTTAGAAGAGAAAATGCTTTGACCTCTAACAGAGAAGTCATTAAATATGTTATTTCTATAACTAAGTCATTATACCTCCCCCCTCATCCAGACCCAGCTTTTAGACACATTTCCTTGTAGTTACACATTTGCAGTCAGAATGAAAAGAACTAGATGTGCTATGAGAACTGACCTGCGACTTCTGGCTCATGATGTTAGACATTTGACTAGCATTTGATTACTTATTGTTTTATGCTGCTTAATTTATGTCATTACCTGTAATATGCTGATTGTTGTAAATCACCAGAGGGCAGTTTGTTCTCTTTAGTACATGTGTCAAAATCGGCATGATGATGACAACGATAGTGGTGATTATGATGCATTTAAATTTATTGGCGGTCCAACTCCAGTGAACTTTGAGAGTGGTGATGATAGAAGGTATATGGAGCATCACAATGTAAGCCTGATCCCTTTTGTGTGAACTTGACATCACATAAACTCTTCAAGAGGGGTGCAGCCTGCATCATCGCACTCTTCCGCTACCTTGGAAATTTAGCTATACCCACAACCAGTTAGGTGATAATCATACAGAATATAAATGTGTTAAAGTTTACTCCACATTAGTAAGAGTTACCATGGTTTTAATTGCAAAATAAGTGAATTTATATGCAAAGTTACAGACTACAAAAGGAATACATGCATGTCCAGGTCCAAATATATTTGTCTCAAACTTTAACAGACTTCTCTGAATCAGGGCAAAGTACATAGCAAAGATCAGGACTAGTAATAAGGGACTTCTTGAATTAACCATGCCCTGCACAGAAAGGTAACTTCTAATAATCACAAAGGAAATGAATATCATTTGTATTGGATTTATCTATTATGTTTTTCAAACATGTCCAAAATTGTAGCTGTATAATAATGATCATTCCTAATTAATTATTTAGATCAGGAGTGTCCAACCTTGGTAACTTTAAGACTTGTTGTGATGACCCGGGCCATGGCACAAGGCAACACAGTCAAATAAGCAAGAAGAGTCCCTTTATTATCTCCAACTTTGCCCACAATTTCCAGGTTACCTTCGGCTGGAGAAAAACTCTCCCAGGAATAGCTTTTAACTGTAGAAAATTCAGTCCAAAAGAAGGTACATACTGACTGTAACCCAAAATCCAAACAAACAAAGCTGCAGTAATTAGCTTGACAGGGCAGGGGAAAGATTTTCAGATTTGAAAGCATGGCAAAACTCACACAGCTGTGAAGACTCCAAGAACACCAGAGGTAGTATTCAACCGGTTCTCACCGGCTCGGGTGAACTGGTAGCAGTGATTTGGCATGGGTCGCCGAACTGGTGGCGACCCCTGGCTGGCCATGCCCCCAACCCGGTTGCCCAGTCACTCACTTGCCCTGGTTGCTTTCCTAGCTTTCCCTACCACGTGGTGGCTGGGTGCAGCTCGGGCAGATGTCCTGCAGCTGCTGCACATGCACCACTCTGTGTGCAGTCACTATATATGCAGTGCGCATATATAGTGGCCCCAGGAAAATCACCCACCTGCCCACCCGCCTGGAGGATGCTTCTCCCAGTGGACATGCCTCTTCCAGCCCAGTCTGGCCTGGCACAGCCAGCCAGTAGCTGGCCACATGTCCAGCCATCCCTTTTGCAGCGCCAGAAGCCTCTCCCAACTGGCTGACTACTCTCTTGCTCCTCAGCCATATAGAACAAACAGGCAGAGAAGGAAGGGAGTAGCCATCTGTCTGGTTGCACTGAAAAAGGGGTGGCTGGCACCGAAAAAAAAAAAATCATTTCCAGCCATCTTTTTTGGAATGCTGCACCAGCAGGCTCAATGGGGTGGACCTGCATGGCCGGTGGCTAGGATGCAGTGGCAGCAGCGGGTTGGAGAAGCACAGCAAAGCCTCTTGAAGAAGCTTATAACCACTGCATGTTTTTTTCAGTGTGGAAGGAAGGAAGGTAAGGTTTCAGGCAGTCAAGAAAGCTGTCTAGCCCAGAGCTGCTGGGGGTGGGCGCAGAGGCTGCAGCACATACCTCACTTGAATTTCCCAGTCCCAAAAGCGGGAGGGGAGGAGGGCTTTTTCAGGCAATGCAGGACAGGGGACTTGCTGGGATGAACCCTTGCTGGGCACTTGGAAGCCTGTGTGTGTTTCAGAGTGTCTCCTTTCTTAGAAGGAAAGGAGAGAGGAAGAGAGGAAGAGAGAGGGAAAGAGAGAGACAGAGAGGGAGAGAGGGGGAGAAAGAGAGAAAGAGGGAGAGAGAAAGAGAGAAGAAAGAGAAGAGAGAAGAAAGAAAAGAGAAAAGGGAAAGAAAGAAAGAAAGAAAGAAAGAAAGAAAGAAAGAAAGAAAGAAAGAAAGAAAGAAAGAAAGAAAGAAAGAAAAGGAGAGAAAGGAAGAAAAGGGATAGACAAAGAAAATGGGATGGAAGGAAGGGAGAGAAAGAAAGAAAGAAGGAGGAGAAAATGAAAGATATATGAATGAATGGATGGATAGATACATGGAAGGAGGGAGGGACAAAAAAAAGGAGAGGAAGGAAGGACACAAACCCTGGCTTCAGAAGACTCTTTGAAACAGCATAGCAATCTAGGGTTGGAAGGGATCTCGGAGGTAAACTTCTAGTCAAACTTGGCAAGTTTAAGACTTGTGGACTTCAACTCGAGCTAACATGACTGGAGGAAGAATTCTGGGAGTTGAAGTCCACAAGTCTTAAAGCTGTCAAATTTGAAGACCCCCTGTTCAGGCAGGAAAATTCTGAGGATGCCAAAATCTGACTAGAGGTCCTGGGAAAGGTGTCAGAATAACAGAATAGCACTTGGAAGGGACCTTGGGGGGGACTCCATACCATTTCAGAAAATGGCTGTCCAGTCTTTTGTTAAAAACTTCCAGTGTTTTTCCAGCACCCAGAATTTCTGGTGGCAAACAATTCCACTGGTTAATTGTTCTGACTGTCGGGAAGTTTCTCCTTACTTTTAGGTTGCTTCGCTCTCTGTTCAGTTTCCTTCCTTCTGGTACTTTGGAAAATACATTGCCCCCCCCCTTCTTTCTGGCAGCTCCCTAAAAGCCTGTTGCCTATCACCCTTTTGGGCAAAGCATGTGAGCCATTTACTCCTTTCAGTGGTCCATGAAAGTACATCTATAGTAGTAGATAATAAAGTCAAAAAAAGGTGAACAACATTTTTACAGAACTATAGATGTGCTGAGGACGGGTGTGACAAGGAATGGCTGGGAGGGGAGGGGCCAGGCAAGGGACCCCTTGACGTGAGTGACATTGAGTTGCCCATACCCACCCAGTTACATGACCACCAAGCCACACCCACCTAGTCATGCGACCACCCCAGTCACATGGCCACCAAGCCACGCCCACCCAGTCATGCGACCACCCCAATCACATGGTCACCAAGCCATGCCCACCCAGTAATGCAACCACCCCAGTCACATGACCATCAAGCCATGCCCACCCAGTCACTTGACCCTAAGCCACGCCCATCAAATAAGCCACACCCCACAGAACTGGCAGTAAAAAAATTTGAATCCCAGCACTGAAGAACACAGATAACCCACAATGATACAAGATAAATTCACAATTTGCTCCCTTGCGCACAGCTTCCCTTTTTAAACACTGTGTTCCTAGCTGCAATCTAATGAAGGGAATCAGGGCCCTTTCCTTCCTCGTAAGCTATGCAACTCACGTTGCTCCCTTCTCCGTTCTTCCCTGCATGCCCTAGGATGAAGAAAGGGTGGGCCTGGGTCTTCCTCTGAATTCCCTCTCCCTTGCTCTACCTCTCCCCTTGTCATGCCCCTGGTGGAGATTTACTCTGAGGGAGAGGAGGAACAAGCAACAGGGAGTGGAAGGGTGGCTCCAGAGGTTGTGAAGGAGGCTGGGGAAGGACAGAGGCCAGCTGAGCAGGCAGAGGAGCACCCAGGCCCATCCCCTATCCATCCTAGGGCATACAGTGAGCAGAGGATAAGGGAAAGATGTGGTCTACTTGGGAGGAGAGGGCATTGATCCTCTTCATGTGATGCAGGTGTGAGAACTGCATAAGAATTTGGACCTGCATGCCAGCAAACGCTGGAAACGAAGAGTGTTATTCCTGGATGAGGTTTATCTTGGTTGGCGTTCTTCCAATGGACTATACCTGGTTATCTTCTTGAATTTGTAATTAATTATCCTGGTGTATCGTGGAACTTCAGTGCAGTTTGGTTTTGGTTTTTTACTGCTTCGTTATTTTCTCTTTGAGTTTAGACTGTATTTCTTTCATTTGGAATGTTATTTTGGAAAGAGTTTAATCAACTGTGAACAATTGAACAGTGAAGCCAAGTTGAAGGCATTAGAGAACATTTATTTACATTTTGGTTTTTGTTACATTTGTGGTACACTCCGGGTCATCACACCCCTGCTCTGCCCAGCCAGACTGTGCCCTTCCCCAGTTTCTTCCACAGCCAACAGAGCCACACTCCAAATCCCTGTCAGCTGTTCAGCCTCCCCCTCCAAATCAGATTCCGACAGGGGCATGACACTTGTGGACTTCAACTCTCAGAATTCCCTGCATGGCTGTCAGGGGAATTCTGGGAGTTGAAGTCCATAAGTCTTACAGTTGCCAATCTTGGACACTCTGACTTAGATCTTCTTTCATCTGAAATCCATTTTTCAAGCATGTTGTTACTGATTGCAATTAATTTACTGCTATAAATCTCCTCCCTAAAGATCACAATTTCAAAATGTGAGCAATATCATATGTAACCATAATATATCAACTTATAACAATCCATTTAATGACCATTCAATCACAACAGCACTGAAAGTTTATGACTGTTTTTCCCACTTATAACCATTGCAGCATCCCTATAGTTACAGTATCAAAATTAAGACATTTGGCAACTGACTCATACTTATGACAGTTGCAGTGTCTCAGAGTTATGGGATCACCTTTGGCAACCTTCTGACAAGCAGAGTCAATGGGGAAGCCAGATTCACTTAACAACCCTATTGCTAACTTAAGAACTGCAGTAATGCATTTAACAAATGTGGCAAGAAAAGTTGGAAAATGGGGCAAAACTCACTTAACAGATGTCTTATTTAGCAACAGATATTCTGGGCTCAGTTATGGTTGTAAATCGAGGACTACCTGTATTTATCTGACTAGAATAGGAGGAATTGAGGGAGCAAGAGAGAGGAAGGGAGGGAGAGAGGGAGGAAAAGAAGGGGAGAAAGGGAGAGAGAAAGAGGGAAAGAGGGGGAAGGGAGAGAGAGGGAGGGAGAGAGAGGGAAGGACAGAGGGAGGGAGAGAAAGAGAGAGAGAGAGTGAAAGAGGGAGGGATTTGTAAGGTTGAACTGCTGCTTATGTTGAATATCTATTTTCTTTTTCTGTCTACTACTCTTAACATAGAGCTGAATGGGCAAATTTTGAAAACTGCATTCACTTTGACAATTCTTTAATGGAATAGTGTCTTCCAAAATAGCACATTTATTTATTTTAAATATTCCCAAGTCTGCACATTCCAATTTGACAACAAACTTTTTTTTTTGATAAAAGTTTTATTGATTTTAACGACAAACAAAAAAACATAAAACATAAAACATAACATTAAAAAATCATCATTCTTCATAAATTTACAGTGTATCGGTTGGTTTACCACTCCTTTTTGTGCATCCATTTCATAGTCATCGAAATAATTATATTACATAATAACTCACATTATCAATCATCAATTAAGTATCCTAATATCATTATTGAACAATCATTTGACTATAATTTTACTAATTCATACTTAAGTGAGATAACTATAATTGAGTTAAATTATTTTATAACAGATCATAGAATCATACCAAATCTATCTTAATAAAATATTCTAAAAATATTATCAAAACCAAGAAAAATTATATATTCGTTATTTCCTAGATTTCTAAATATTCTATTATCATATTGTATTGTCTAACCATTGATAAAAAAAGATCCCAAACTTCATAAAATTGTTTATCTTCTTGTTCTCTAATTTCAAATGTCAATCTACTCATTTCAGCACATTCCAATATTTTCTTTATAATTTCTTCCTCTAATGGTATTTTCTCACTTTTCCAATGTTTAGCAAATACAATCTTAGCCACTGTTAATACATTTACAATCAAATACTTTAAATTTTTATTATATATATCAGGTAAGATACCCAATAAAAAAATCTCTGGTTTCAAATCTACACAGATTTGAAACCAATTTGACAACAAACTTTTATTTCTCCTTACTGTTCTCCTTCCTGTTGCTGTTTTCCTTTCTCTAAGCGTTAGCCTGATTCATCAAGATGTCATCTCAGGAGATGTAGCACTGTGATGTCACTAGCAAAAATCACATGGCGTGAAAACAAAACTGGGATGGCTAAGAGGAAAGAAGAATGGTGCTTACAGAAAACAGTGTAAATAAATTGCCAAGAACAAGAGGTAATCTTAAAAGCTGTCTTGCAAAATAAGACAGATGTTATTTTAGCTGAGCTGTAGTTTTCCTGTACATAAATAAAGGAAAAAGAAATCCTGTGTGACTTACTTTGGACTCTATTCAGTTGCCCATGCCAACTTATTCAGAGATGGTCTCTCACTGGTTGATTCCTAACAGCATTCTGATCAAATGAATGCATTCCCATTCTAATTTAAGAGAACTATACTTATCCTCCACCCCCTTCCTTTTTCAAAGAAAATAAATGTTTAGCTCACACTGATTCTTGGCATCAACACTTACTTAATGAAGTGTTAATTAATGAATAAGAATGAATGGTGTAATCATTTCTGGCACAGTATGCCGAGGGGCTTTCTAGGAAAGTCGCCTGGCATGTGCATACAAATGTGTTGTTTTGTTTTTGATATAAGGAGAGTTAAGTTTCAAATTTCAAATTTCTATTGACCAGTGCAATTGGATAACCAATTTACCCCTTGCAAAATGTGCAATCATGTTGGAGGATGCTATTTCTGGTTTATTATGTGTGTATTAATTTTGCTCAACACATAATACAGCAAAAGCATTCACATTATTAACATCGTCATGTCTGAAAGCTAATCCATTGTGATACGCTTATACTATAGATGGAATTGCCAGGATATTTCCAAATGCCATTTAAGGCAGGGGTTGCCAACCTTTTGAACCTCAGGGACCTCCAAACTCATAATTTTAAATCCCGTGGACCACTAATATGAATTTTGACTGACGGTGGCTTGCTGACTTTGATGTGACGTTGGTGTGCAGCTGCTCTTCCAACCAGGTGCACCAGCATGCCATGGACTGGAGGAGCTGCTCTGGGATGACCAAAGGGCCAGTCCTGTGACTACTGCAGCTCTAGAATACAGGACCGACTTTCCCACCAACGTCAGCAAGTCACCCTGGGGCAGATTTCCCTCCCACGCTGTTGGCCTTACTTTCCAGTTCCAGCTTGCATGGCTCTACTCAAGGTAAAGTTCATGCTCAGCCAAAGGGTGGGAGCCAGGGAGTGGGTGGGCCATGTGGGTGGCACAGCCTTGTGGTCCCAGGCACCCTGGATTAATTGTTTTGGGAGGGTGCTTTGGAGGGGACATTTCTCCATGGACCACCAACATTTTCTCATGGACCACCAGTAGTCCCCGGCCCACTGGTTGGTGACCACTGATTTAAGGTGCTGATTAGTACTTTTCAAACCCTGTAAGGCAAAGGGCCTGGATATCTAAGAGTCCTCCTGCCCCAGATACTCTCTGGCCACCCACCCCAAAGAACTCATGAAGGAGTCCTGTCTACCAGGAGGAGCCTGGTGAAAGTAGGCTTGTCATTGAAAATTCAAAGGAGCAGCTCCCTCTTAGCTGATGCCTTGAGGCAAGGATTTCCTCATCCTTATGGCCCTTCCAGAAGCTGGTAAATACATCACTTGACTTTTCTGAAGATTTTTAGGGATGATTTTAAAAACACAGGCACTTATAAACATGTGGGTGGGTATGTGTGTGTGTGTGTGTGTGTGTGCGTGTAAAAAAAAATGTTACTGAATTTTTAACATGTAATTTGATGTTAACATGTAATTTGATTGATTGCTATTTTAATATCTGTAGACCACCTATAATCTCTGAGGATTGAGGCAGTAGATAAATTGCATAAATAAATAATTTCTTGATCCGAGATGATATATTCATCAGCATCCAAAGGAAACTGTAATGATGCTTTCTTTTTTATTTATTTCTTTTTCTTTTTTTTCCTTCTTGCTTTTTATTAGTTTATATTAGTTTTTATTTTCCTTTTAAAAACTTTTATATATGGGTCTGTGTGCATGCACACATACTCTCTCTCTGTGTGTCTCTGTCTCTCTCTTTTTCTCTCTCTCTCACACACACACTTGTATCTCAAAGATTCAGGATCTTTAGGGCAAAACTTTTTGACAGAAGAAACAAAATATAGTACAAGCACTCTTAATTAATTCCTTCCATTTCGCACTATCCTGTCAGAGCTGAAGAAGCTTCTTGGATAAGAAGCGAAACATCTTCAAAGAAAAAAAAAACCAAGAAAGTCCAGTTATCTCCTGAAAAAAGCACCTTTGGGATAACCATGACCAGGATGACTGAGAATCTCTACAGACTTTTAGCTAAACTAATTGGGATGAACACCCTTTGACTAGTGTGGGATAGGAATGAATTCCCAGAGGAAAAAAAATTGCAGCCTACATGAAGCAGGAGCACTACTCAGGTGAACCTGAGGATGCAGGTAAACCTCCAAGTGCTTCAACGAACCTCTAAAAGAATGCAAATGACCAGCTATCTGCAAGGATTATAAATCCTTCCATTCCCCACTATCCTGTTAGAGCTGAAGGAGCTTCTTGAATGAGAAGCGAAACATCTTCAAAGAAAATCCAGACAGTCCAATTGCCTTTTGAAAAAAAGCACCTTTGGACAACCATGACCTGGATGATTGAGAATCTCTACAGAACACTCTTATTTAATACTTAAGATATATTAGAATTTCACATGGAATTCAGTATTAAATGGAATAACAAAAAAAGGCAATATGGATCATCTCTCAGGTGTGGACATTATTTATGTTATATTATTTCTTGTTTAAAAAAGGACAGGAATAGTTTATTCCATTCAATGTATCTAATGCAAATTTTCCAATCAAACCAAACTATAGCAAAAGAGCCCAATCCCAACTGCTAAGCTAACATAGATCAATGCTGGGTGGCTCCTTTTTTCAGATATTTAACTGGTTTTTGCACTCTATGACTGGCTTCCAAAATATTTCTCTTCCAAACAAAACCCTACAAAAGACATTTGAATAAGAAAGGAACTTACTCTCAAGACATAGAGTATTAAAACCTAACAGAAACTTTAGGTAGTTCACATGTTAAAAATGAAGCCTTATACATTTAACTAGAAAAAGATTTTTTTAAAAAAAATCACGAAGAGCATCAAAGACACACATAATTCAACCCAGTTGAACAGTCAACCTATTATAGGGAAAATTGATGTTGGGAAACTCTGGGAAAGATAGAGAGGAACAATTCAGAGGTGGTGTTATGTCCTGAGCGTGGGCTCAAGGAACGGAGACGAGGCATCGAACTGTGACTTCAACTCCTTATTAGTAACTTCAGAACAGAGCAAAATACTTGGGCAGCAGCAGCTCTTTTATAGAGCTGGCTGCTGTCACAACAACCAATGATTTGAGTTTACCGCTCTAACAAGCGTCCAATCAGAGAGACCCGCTGTCAGCCAATCAGATTAGCCAGTAACGACCAATCACGACTTGCTATTCGCGGGCCAATGAGAAGTGCAGGATTACGAGCCTGCTGTTAAAGTAAAGCTATTAGGGTTGTTACTGAATGCGTTAGCTTAGTCCTTAACAGGTGGTATTCAGCAGTCCTGACCAGTTCTGGAGAACCAGTAGCGGAAATTTTGAGTAGTTCGGAGGATCAGCAAATACCCCTTCCCAACTGGCCCTGCCCCCACCTATTCTCTACCTCCTGATTCCCAGCTAATTGGTTGGGTCTTCTTTTGTTGTCTACCTATCGAGTCCTTTCCAAAGTCTGGCTACTGAACATGGCAGTACCCGTACAATATAATAGTGATTCACTGGGGGATGATGATCATCATGATGAACATTTTGTACATTGAATTTATTAGCTACTTAACTACAAATGACTCTATGCTTGTAGTTGATTGAGAGACAAGCACACACAGGAGCCAGAGGTTAAACTGCATTGAATTGAATTGTGCAGCCCCAGTCATCAATAGTGATGTTTTTCTTCCTCAGACTCCTTCTCTTCTTCCCCCATCATTGGATCATCTCCCCCACTTTTCCCATTCCTTGATTACTTGTAGATTACTTGTAGATTCCTACTATATTTCCCCATCAAGGTGTACACCAATATTCAGGTATACACAGATCTAGGTCCTAAAAATCATAGGCCTTAGAGAAGAGTTCAGCCTAGGAAATATTTCTGTGAGAATGGAGTAGGATGGCGAATTGGATCTTTCATTTTAAAATGGATTTTGACTAAACATGGATCACCCACATATTCCTCTGTTATTTTAACAAAGTAAAGGAAGCAAAATAAGTTAAATTGTAGCATACGGTCTCATAGCACCATGCTAAGTTGATATGCCATTATTTTCCTTTCCGTTGTAACTGGCAGGTATTTTTTCAGGGAAACAGGAATAATGCTTTGAAAATCATACTAAGACAAATGTCACAAGGACAAAGGATAAAAATTGATGTCACCAGGCCATCCTTATGATATTGCCAATAACTGAAGAAAAGGTCCCTCCAAATGATGGCATAAGCCTGATCTATATTCATATTCATCTTCACTCATAGCTATTCTGAAAGAAATTTATACTCCTTGAAGGATTAAAGATGTCCTTCTGAAGATTCACCAGTTTAGGGCAGGAGTCCAGATGTTTGTTTGTGTTTCTCTATGTGTGTGTCCTTAGCTTGCCTGTGTAAACCCAGCAGACACTTCCATCAGGAGGTCTGATAGGCTGACTGAGATATGAACTAACATTACTACCAGCAAAGCACCCCCTGAAATAATGTATACAGCTACAGTGCACATGCAGAAACATATATACATCCAATAATCATTGTGGAACCAGATGGGGTTATAGGTAGCCCAAGACTTACTTGCCTATAACTCCATGGAGATAGATAAAGTGGCTGTATAAAACAGTCCCAGAATTTCAGCAACTTGTAAGAAAATCATAAATAAAATTCACTTGTGCACTTCAAATTCAACTTCTAGAGGATGTAATATCCCTGTCTAAATATTTGAAAAGTAATTTATTTAAAAATAATTATGCGGGAGATGAAATATTTCCATGAGAAGTGAGCCTTTTAAAATAGCAATAGTACTCTGAATCTTGTTACAAATAATTATAAATCATTCTGTCCTACATTTTAGCTTTTCATATCCAATAGCTATCAGAGAAATAACTGATTTTTTTCTCCTAGAATACTTGTTAATGCTTTATTTATGTGCGACCGTCTTATGTTGAACTTCTTTTGAGCAGAACATCAACAAGTGCCTCAAAAGAAGGTTCTCCCAATGGGTTTTGCCTTCAAAAAAATGAAATGACCAAGCCAACAGGTTTGAGCATGATATTAATGAGAATAAAAATGCAGTCTCTATCAAGTGTGGCATTTAAAGTATGCAAGGTTTTCTAGTTACTTACTGTAAAATACAGTAATATCTTCTTTACGGATGTTAATGCAAAGATGTTACTGTTCTATTTACAGAACATCTTCCTCAAGGAAAAAACAGTCCAGTTGCCTGTTGAAAAAGCACCTTTGAGATTATTATAGACACAGCCTCTATTACTTGCTTTTTGTCAAGAATGGACAGAGACAAAAAAGAGACAATGTAATATTGATAGTTTTATTGCCAGAATATTGATTTGCATGCAGAAATTCCAAGACTCGGTTTAGAGAAATTCAAGAAAAACAACCTAATGAAAACTCAAATGGAAAAAAAAATCCAAAAAGGACAAAGCTTGTGAAAAAGTTCAATTCTTTTTCAAGAATAAGAAATGCTTAACAATTTGCATCTTCTTAGATCTTGATATACAACTATCTTTTCAGGTTTATTATTGTATTTCACGGATTTTACTTTGAAACTTTCATTGTTAAACAGTTTTCAGAGCTGAATGCTCCTTAAACCCTCAAACTAGATCACATACAAATAAAAACAAGAAGAAACAAAACATCAGTTTGGTTCGTGCTTAGCACTGATGAGGTCAACAACCTGTGTAGGCTTACATAGCCTTGTAAGATAGGTAAGTTTTGGTCAAAAGGAAATTGCCTATGATAAAACTAGGGTGCATGTATCAACCTTAATTTTAGCTTACACCTTTAAAAACATAATTGATTCTAAATCAAGTAAACAGTTCAGTGTCTAAACGTTCCAAAAGTTATCTTCATGGAAGTTGAATGTGTTTATATGTTATGGATAGATGAATTTATAAATAGACATATTCAGTTGAAAGCTACAATGGAAGATTATTATATTCAAACCTACGTATACAAGATCCTGTACTTTTAAGTTAAAATACATTGGAATAAAAGCAAGACATACGAACAACTATCAATCATTTCTAAACTTCTGTTGAGTCTCTCAAGTATTTTATTTTTGTTTAAAAGATTAAAGTTAACATCAGGTTCTTTTACTACTTTCCCTTTATGTAATAATGGGGGTCGGGAAAATGATACACACTACTAACAAATATTGCTTAATTATAATGTACTTATAGAAAAAAATGGAGGGCAAAACTTTAGGGCATGGCAATCATGAAATGGTTTTCCTTTCATCCAGCAAACGAAAGGAAAAAGATAGAAGGAAGGAAGGAAGGAAGGAAGGAAGGAAGGAAGGAAGGAAGGAAGGAAGGAAGGAAGGAAGGAAGGAAGGAAGGAAGAAAGAAAGAAAGAAAGAAGGAAGGAAGGAAGGAAGGAAGGAAGGAAGGAAGGAAGGAAGGAAGGAAGGAAGGAAGGAAAAAGGAAAGGAAATTTTGTCAAATTGTTCTTTAATATCGAATCTGTTTCATACTATCATCAATTGCTGAATTAATTTATTACTAATTATTTAATGGAAAAATATAATCTAAAAATAAAAATATGGGGTGTGAAGTCAAATCACTGAAGCCCACAGAATATAGTTTGATAGGTGATTCAGTTACATATTAGCAGCAACTGTGCAGAATTACAGTCTTGGTTTCTTGCATGCTTGCACTGAAACTCAGTATAAATGCTGATAGTTTCCAGTGTCTTAGCTTTAATTCAGGTAGCATTCAGATGAAATGATCATTTCTGAAAATCAATTAACTAAAGTGTCTTCTTGAGATAATCTCTGCAATGCTGGCATATATTTCTGAGGGCAACATTCTTTTCCTTGTGCCTATAAATTATGAAATGGCTTTAAAAGTCTGAATATAAGTGGAGCTTTCTAGCTCACTGTCAGTGATGTCATGCCTATGTCAATAACACCCTGTAAGTGCGGGAGGTTGACATTCTCCCCGCCACTCCATATTTTGATTTATAAATTCCATTTCATAATAGCAAAAAGACATTTAAAGGAAAACCTACCGCTTAGACACCACCCAAGGATACAATAATCCTCTAGAAATGGACAGCCTGTCATGTCTTATTGCTTAAATATAGGCTTCACAAAACAACAACAACCCCAACCCACTTACTTCTGAGAGAGGATGAAATAAGTGTGATATAGGGAAAGTGAGAGTAGGAAGAATCACTGCAGCATCTATTCCCAGAACACCAGAGCATCTAGGCATAGATCCAATGGAAGCTTTGACACAGAAGATTCTGCCTTTTAAAAATAAGCCTTCCACTTGATCTGTCATAATGCAGATTCTACACTATGACTAACTTTCATGATCTTCAGCAATGCAGTTGGTCTTTTATAGGTGGTATTTAAAATGAATCTTTTCTTCCTCCTTTTCTGATGTCAGATATATTATGTTTTTCTTTTGTCGTGGGATTATTCCTGGCTCCACCAAAAGAAAGAAAGAAAGAAAGAAAGAAAGAAAGAAAGAAAGAAAGAAAGAAAGAAAGAAAGAAAGAAAGAAAGAAAGAAAGAAAGAAAGAAAGAAAGAAAGAAAGGAAGGAAGGAAGGAGAGAGAGAGAGAGAGAGAGAGAGAGAGAGAGAGAGAGGAGAGAGAAAAAAAGACACTGAAAGATCTTTGGAATAGACCCAAACTTATAAGGATTTTTGAAAATTGCAAAATAGTAAATATATCTCAGTGTTGTAACTGTGTTTGATCCATTGTAAAATATCAAAGTATACTTTGAATCCATACAAAATACAGTTCAAACTTATTGCCTTTGTTGAAAAAGTTTTTGAATTTGCCTACAATCCTTAACAGAACTTAGATAGGAATTGAAAATATGCTACATATATTGTCGGAATTTTTTTACTTGCTTCTCTGCTGTTCTTGCAGAATAGTTGGGTAAATTAATTAATTAATTCCAATATTGTCCAGGAAACCAACACACACACACACACATACCAGGCAGCAAATACTAAATTCACTCACACTGATGATACTATCTAGTTGGGTAATGAAACATTTTCAAGCAAATAATCAAGCTCAGAGAACACCAATTCTCCATTTTTCTAGTACTGTTATGATTAGAAAGCAAGACATTTCATTTATGATTAGAAAACAAGAGTTTTCAAGCTGTTATTTTAGGCAGCATTGGAAATGTTTTTCATCATTTAGTAGTGGCATTTATTTTTCATAGCGAATAAGTTAAATGGATGTAACACACAATTTCCGAACAGTACTGTAGATTTTTAAGATGACAGCCTCACACTGATGATTAACCATATGATTCCAGATGTTGTTGAAATAATGTTATTTAGTTTTCCCTTCTCAACTGCCTGGTTTCTTCTCATGACTCTAAAGCCTGTCCTAAGATATTGTTAGTTTCTTTAATATGCTCTGACACCTTTCTTCTACAGTTTTCATCTTCTGTCTTTGCCGAACTCTGCATGATTCATTGGCAGCCTTTTCTTGTAATATATTTGTTAAAGTTTATAGATGTGAAAAATGAAAGATGTTAACTAACCAAATGAGAGATTGTGGAGAGCAAATAATGAATGATATTTAGAGTGCCTTTTCTTAGATTTTATTTGAGTATATTTGATAATCACTTGACTGAAACACAGTGGTAGACAATGTTTATAAGCCAGGCAGGCATCTTGGGAACATTATTAATCCATTTGTTCATCTGCCAGCAGCATTTTCAGCTGGTAATTAGGCCTCAGCGTAAATTTCAAACAATAAAGGAAGAGTAAAAGAGCTATATCTGACTTCTTTTAAGAATATGATCTCCCTTTTTAGCAAAGCTGGTGACATTCCAACTTTTTCCCCTCCTGATAAGACGATTAACTGAGACCAAAGACCATGGGAACACAAAGAACATGGCAGTGTGAATCAAGGATTTTGTTTTCATTCCTGGTTAAAGATGAGTGGTGCTGCACGATGATATAGACCAGAACGCATTGTTAATGCATTTTTTCATCAGATGTTCTCAGAATAAAAAGGGTTTCTGGAAAATCAGCTTGCAGACAAGGTCAAAGGCAATGCAGCACTTCTGCCTAGTAGACTAACCCCTATTTTTTTAAAATATACTGCCTGGAATGTGGAGGAAATTACTTAGTATCAGCATCCATGTTCATTTTCAGTTTGAAAAAGAGGCTTCCTTCAAGGCTATCTGATGTTGAATCTTCAACTTTAAATATTGCTCAATTAAGGGAAAGCATAAAACACCATGTCAGCATTAAAAAAAACCACTTCCCTTAACACGATTTACCATTTTTCCTCGCAACCAGTCTCAGTCCTGTTGCACAAGTCCTCAATTCTAATCAGCTTCATTCATTTGCATTAGCTGCACATTGTCTTCTTGAAGAGGTTACAATGGGAACAGTATTGCTCTCCAAATTTTTATTTAATGATCACACCTCACCACTAAAAAACAATCTTTATATTCACTGCCCACAACAAAATTTGGTACTTTCTTCCTGATTGATAATATTAGCAGAAACATGGAATCAAGATCACATGAAGTACTAATGCCACTTTATAAAGCCTTACAAAGACCACACTTAGAATACTGCATCCTGTTTTGGTCACAGTATTATAGAGAAAAGATGTAGAGACACTGTAAAAGTGCACAAAAGAGCAACAAAGATGATTAGGGGGCTGGAAGCTAAAACAAATGAAGAACAGTTACAGGTCTAGTGAAAAGAAGGACTAGGGGTGACATGATAGCAGCGTTCCAATGTTTGAGGGGCTGCCACAAAGAAGAGGGAGTCAAGCTATTCTCCAAAGAACCAGAAGGCAAAACAAGAAACAATGGATGGAAACTTATCAAGGAGAGAAGCCACTTTGAATTAAGGAGAAACTTCCTAACCAGTAGTGAGATTCAAAATTTTTTACTACCAGTTCTGTGGGCATGGTTTGGTAGGCATGGGGTGGCTTGGTGGACATGGCTTGGTGGGCATGGCAGGGGAAGGATACTGCAAAATTCCCATTCCTGAGGGAAGGTTACTGCAGAATCCCACCCCACTAACCTGCTTTCAAACTCTGTTTTCCTGTGCATGGCAGCAAAAGAAGATCCAGCTGATCAGCTGGGACTCAAGAGGCAGAGAATAGATGGGGTGGGGCCAGTCAGAGGTGGTATTTGCCAGTTGTCAGAACAACTCAACATTTCCACTACCGGTTCTCCAGAACTGGTCAGAACCTGCTGAATACCACCTCTGTATCCTAACAGTGAGAACAATTAACCAGTAGAACAGTTTATCTCTAGAAGCTATGGGTCCTTCATCACAGGGGTTTTTAAAGAGACATGACAACCACTTGTCTGAAATGTTATGGAGTCTCCTGCTGGAGCAAGGGTTTGGACTAGAAGACATACACAGTTCCTTCCAGTTCTGTTATTCTGTTATTGTACAGTTAAATACTTAAACACTTTCTCTGGAGAGGTTCATTTAATCAGTGCTAGCAGTGGTGGGATTTTTTTTTTTTTACTACTGGTTCTGTGGGCATGGCTTGGTGGGCGTGGTAGGGGAAGGATACTGTAAAATCTCCAGTCAGAGGTGGGATTTGCCGGTTCTCCGAACTACTCAAAATTTTTCCGCTACCGGTTCTCCAGAACTGGTCAGAACCTGCTGCATACCACCTCTGAGTGCTAGTTAAAGAGTAATCCTATAAGTAGAGATGACAAAATTGGAGGAAAGGAATAGTCACAATCAGAGGATGCATTTGCACTGGAGGAAGATGTGTTGCCTTTGCTCTACGTCTCTCTTTTTGCTTTGTTTTAATTTCTCATCAATCAAAAGGAAAACAAGACACAGAATTTCAATACTGAATTGTTGCTGGTAACTGGAGAAGAACAATTGTGCCTGAGAAAAAGAATAGGATAGGGATATGGTAGATTTACTTTATGAGTTATAGTAAAGGTAGGGAAAATCCAAAGTGATTTATCTTGGTCTGTTGTTGTTTTACTTTTTTTTTTTTTTTACATTTTTTACATTTCAAAACCTGGCATTTTAACAGGGGTGTGCAGACTTTTTATATCCACTGTAATTCTTCCTTTCAAAGCCGCATTTCCATGCCATTTAAAAGTGTTAGTATTCAGCTGTTCAATGGGAGTTTTTATTGTGCAATAAAAGTTTTTATGCCAATAGAGTGATCATACTAAGATCCAGAGGTGGTATTCAGCAGGTTCTGACCTGTTCTGGAGAACCGGTAGTGGAAATTTTGAGTAGTTTGGAGAACCGGCAAATGCCGCCTCTGAGTGGAGATTTTACAGTATCCTTCCCCTGCCATGCCCACCAAGTCACGCCCACAGAACCGGTAGTAAAAAAAATTGAATCCCATCACTGCTAGGATCATAATATGTGCATACACACAAAGATAAGATTATTCAATTCTTTAGAACTACATACCTAGGACTTTGAATTTAACAACCAGACAGTGCAAATGTAATCTCCATTCCTTTATCATGGACTAATATTGCAGTGTTGGAAAAATAAATGTATGGTCATGGTTAGAAGCTTAACTGTATAAAGATAAATTCTTTTACGTAATGGATTAAAGATTTGATTGCACTTGTTACTCATGTGGGAATTCCCTATAGAGAAAGACTTTATGGGACTTATTTATACAAAATAAAGTAAGTAAATAAATTAGAAATATACGTGTACTTGAATAACATTTACATTAGCTAACTATATATAGAATTGTAACTATTTGCAGTTAAAACATATATTGTGTGTTTTCTTCTATTTTTTCACTTTTTAAAATAAGATCATGTTCTGTTTCTTCCTTGGCATCTTCTTTTCGTGAGAAAATACCCGAACAAAGTTGAATACTATATATATATATATATATATATATATATATATATATATATATATATATATATATATATACATATATACATATATATATATATATATATATACACACATATATATATATATATATATATATATATACATACATATATATATATACATACATATATATATATACATACATATATATATATACATACATATATATATATATATATATCCATCCAGTCAGAGGCAGTATATATATATGTATATATATATATATATACCGCCTCTGACTGGATATATATATATATATATACCTCAATTTTCTCTCAAGGGATTGACTCTCTTTGGAAGCAAATATGGGGACATGGAGAACAGCAGGGAACAGAGACATCAGGCAGTCTAATAATGTAATGTTTGATGTCACTCATGAAGTTTCAAACACAGTTGATCAAAAAACTTCTGATAAACCATTGCACTGTTCCACACAAATATGTTCAAAGGATGTAGAATAATTTTTGGAAACAAATTATTTTCTCTTAAAAATAATAATAATTGTCCTTTAAAGAATTTGCCTCTACTTAAAAATGTTCCTCAAGTATTCTATCTGAATGAAAATGTAATCTTTGTGTGTTTGTGTGCAAGTGTGTGCACTATTTCTGATTTTGGATTTGATGTCTTTGTGATCTCTCTCTATGCCTCTCTCTATGTCTGTGTAACATGTTTTGTATTCTCCAACTTTACCGTACTTTTGGCAGGATGTGCCGGTATAAATTAGCTGCTCAGTCCCACCTTTGAGGTGACAGCACTTGGGAGATTGTCAAGTGTTCCTGGCATGCTGCTCTTGTAAGTCTGCATGATCTTGTGTAGTTGAAAGGTGTCACATAATTGTAAAATTCCATTTCTTTTCAATTAGTAGCTGATTACATTTGATGAGCTGCAACATTGTTTTCTTCATGCAGATTGCGAGTCAGCACAGTCAATGAGCTGTGAAATCCTCTCATATGTTGAAACAATAGACAATGATTAAAGAACAGCTAATCTGATCATTATAAACAAACCCTGTTGTTCATTAAAAACCAACAGAATCAAGCAGAATAGAAGCATTTATTGGTGAGCTGAGGGCGATTAATGATTACAGGTATACAATAAAAGCTGGCCATGGTCATTAGGACAGATGCTATCAAAATACTAATGGTAGAGTAAACACTATGGTTTAGACTACCATAGCAGTTCACTGTGTTGATTTATTTCTCTAGATTACAGCTGAGTGATCTTTTTATTCAGAATTTGTTTGACAATAACCCATTTCAAGAGCCTTTCCAGAAAAATATCCAGCAAATATCTGGCACCTAAAATTAATGAATAAAAAAATATAGAAACCAGGCCAAATATTTCAGCAGATTGCTACTATAGAAAAGAAGAATTTGCTTAAATGAAAGTGTTCCTGCAAGATGTTTCAGGAATAATTTCAATTGCACTCTTGAAAACATGAACTGAAGGCAACAGTTTTGTTTTCTTTATTTTCTTTTTCAATTGACAAGATCAAAATTTAGCAAAATAAATAAATAAGTTGGGGGTATTTATTAGCTTAAAGAATTAGAATGTCAGTATTAGATCTCAGGCTAACTGTTAATATATTCACTGCAATCTAACTTCTATAAAGTGTTTTTCCTAAAAATGGGAGATGTCAGAATTCAGTAGTGTGGTTTCATTCAGAAGAATGGTTCAGGATAGTAAATTGGTAATTGAAATTAAACTTATTAAACTTTCCTGTTGGGAAGGAAAAGAATCTTACATGAAATCTTACAATAACCTATTGTATGCTTTATTGCTTTTTATCAGTGTGCTCTAATGGAGGGGTGTCAAACTTGCATCGTCATGTTGTTGTCATATGATGTATCATTATTTTTCCCCTTTGCTAAAACGAGGGTGGGGTGGCCAGTGCGTGACGCATCCACTCGAGTTTGACACTCCTGCTCTAATGTGTCAAGCTCTGGGGAAATCAGAAGATTCAGACTGTTCAAATGAATATGAAGTTTTATTGCAAGTTAAGCTCTCTACAAGAATCTGAACTACTAACGGTCAAAGGAAATTAGTGGCAGTTAAGAATAGAAAGGAATTCACGGTCAGCTGGACAAAGCTCTGTTGTGGACATGCAGGCACTCATGACTGATAACGCATTTGACCCCTTCCTCAGGCTCAGCCTGGTTTTCTTTTACATCTGCCTCTTCTATTTTTAGATATTTGAATTGAAATTCTGTGGTTTAAGTATAACTGAAGTATTTTCACAGGCACAGACTGGCCCCCAATTGCATCCTCTTCCCTGGCTAGAAAGGTAAAAGCTTACCTGTCTCTATCCCACTGCAAGGCCTGGCTGAGTAGGACTTGGGTGGGATAGAGGGTCACCTAAATAACAGTTGGAGGAGAATGTAGAAACAATTGCAATAGCTGAGTATAAGACTATGAATGCACTGTACCAGTTCATGAACAGTAAATGCAACAAATTGATTTTTTTTTAGTTAAAACAAGTCCATCATGCAGTTTTCTACTCACTTTTGCAATTTTTTGCCTTTCTTTGCAGGGTTAGAATTTGGAACCTAAGCATTTTTGTGATGATTTTCTATTTATATTAAAGCAAATTGCCATCTAACAGGAAAATACTTTCAAATCCGTAGTCTTTCTGTGAACTTTACAATACAGACATTTTCAATACAGACATTTTAGATGATATTTTAATTTTTTTATACATGAATTACCTTCTACTCATATCAGTTAAGTTTCATTATTAATCAGCAAAGGTTATTGAAAAACATTGACATATTTAAAGGCTGCATTACAACATTAGAATGTTCTGTTGCTTACATTTTTAAGGGGAAGACCTAAATTCCCAGTTTTCCTAACTTTCATGCTTGTGTCTTGCTGGATCCATTCTTGTCTTGGTGGATCCATTCTTGTGGAAACTTAAAGGCAGCTTTCTGGAATAAGACCCTGTGGAAAGCCATCATTGCTCATGCTAGATTTTTGCTAAAACTGTATTTCCAGTGAATATGTTGATTAATTTATTCTAGAATCATTCCATGCCAAGTTGTTAGAAGGGGATCAAAGCAAACAACCCAAAATGAATCAAACAAAACATTGAAGGAAACCAAAGAAATGTCAGTTTCAGCCTCATGGATTGTCTGTTAGATTGTTCATTCTTCCAGACTGTAATTTGCTAAAATACAGTTGCATGGCAATGCAAATAAAAGACATATTGTTAAAAAAAATGCATGACACTGATACTTTTGAGGCATGATCACTCATAAATCATATACTTCTTAAAAGAAAAAGAAAAAAGAATAGTAACTCCTCACTGTCCAAATGAGTTATGTTGTTGCTATGGTTATTCTCTATTTTTAAATTAAGACATTTTTAAAATGACCTAGTTTTCCAATTAACCAGCCAAGTAAGAGGGGTATACGAGATGTGGTTTCATGGCTCAGAATCAAATTGAATCTCTGTCTTGAGAGCATTAAAAAAGAGGAAATAAAAATCTGCAAAAAAATTTAAGCTACTTCTAAACATCAGAAATGACAACAGTGGAAAACATCCCATAATAAATTGAAATTTTTCACAGAGACAAAGCCAAAGACAGTCCTAAAGTATGAAAGCTTGAACATTTCTGTCAGAGATAGATGGAGTGATGGTAAGTTTGCTGTTATTTAAGACATAATGTCCGAATAAAAAGCACTATGCTAAAAATGAATGTGAAGCCAACTGGTTTGCCTACAAAACTGTGTTCTTCTTCCTAGAAGAGCTATGTAATCAGATATAAATGTAGCTAAAATCTTAAACTATGGATTGTTGAGTAAGTTTCAGTAACATGCATAAGCAGACATACAGACACTTTAGTGACCTGGAACAATTGTCACTCACATGACTCAAAGCAAATATATACAACAATGGCATATTCTATAAGTTGTAACTTTAGAATATTCAATTTAATAACAGTGTCAGACATTCTTTACAAAAATCTGAGCAGGCCAAGAGGGTCATATAAATGCAGTGGCAAAGAAATAAATGCAGGGAACCTTTGTTTTAGTTTTCTTTGCCAGTCATGATGAGCTATTTCTTAAAAGTAGAAATTGTTTTTACTCAATACTGCCTTCATATCTTCTACTTACCTGAAACTCCATGGGACCATGGAAAAACGCATGCAGAAAATACTACTTCAGCAACAGAGTGGTCAACGTTTGGAATACTTTACCTGACTCTGTGGTTTCTTCCCCAAACCCCAAAAACTTTAACCTTAGATTGTCTACTATTAACCTCACCCTCTTCCTAAGAGGCCTGTAGGGAGTGTGCATAAGCACACCAATCGTGCCTACCATCCCTGTCCTATTGTTTTTTATTTTTCTTATAAATATCTATCTCATGTATTCAAAACTATATTTATTCTTATATTTGTATCTTGTAAGCAATTGACAAATAAAATAAATACTAAAAATACTAAATACCCATCTGGCATGAGGAATGTTCTTTTCATATGAAGATATGGTCTACTTTTGGATCAAACTGATCACTGTAAGATAAGGAAGCTAAATCTTTTCCCGAAACTTAAGTCTCATTCCTATAGGTTCCCCTGCTTCTGACATCTCAGAGGAACTTGAGGACCAGGCTCTTCACTCAAGCCTTTGACTAAGATGGCTGTAGCCCCTTTGGAGGAGTATGAATTTGTTGATTCCTGTTTGCTACATTGCTTTTAGGGTTTTAAAGATTTTATGGAGTGGTTGTTGTTTGATGTTCTTTTGGTGAACTTCTTGGAATCATTGGGAGTCAGGTGGTACAGGTAGTTCTTGACTTACAACCATTCATTTAGTGACCATTCAATATTACAATGGCACTGAAAATGTATTATGACAGCCAACGGCTTCCACAAAAACAAAATCACCAACTTGATCCACAAAAACACACTGAGACATAATAGAGACCCAGAAGATGAACAGACCTATGGAACAGCTGTCCTGCCCTACATAAGAAGCACTACAGACAAAATTAGTAAGATTCTATACAGACACCACATCAAGACTGTCTTCAAAACAGACAGAAAAATAGCAGCCATCCTCAGGAACCCCAAAGACAAAATTGACCTGGAAAACCAAGGCATATATGAAGTCCCCTGTGCATCATGCCCGGCCACATACATTGGACAGACCAATAGAAGAATAAGCACCCACCTGGATGAACACAAAAATGCAGTCAAAAAGCTGGAACACACTTCCTCATTCGTCCAACATATGGAAGCCACAGGTCATAACATCAACTTCAATGGCACCAAAACCCTAGCCATCATAGAAAATCCCAGCCACAGAATCATCAGAGAAGCCATAGAGATTGAAAAAAGACCAGAAAGCATGAACAGAAGAGATGATTCCACCAGGCTGTCAATCATTTGGAAGCCTGCACTCACAAACAAAAAAATCTCCACACCACAAGCCAGGCAAACACCTGGGCACAAACAGATCCCCCCTGATATCTCCAGCTCAAACACACCCCAACCAGGCACCCAGATGAAACCCAGCTTCCTAACTAATGATAGCCGTCCATTTACCCAGAGGCAAGCTGCATTAAAGGCCTCCAATAAAGTAACACAATGTTGCCAGCCAATCAAGATACAAAAAGAGCCAAAAAAACCAGACAGAAGATATTAGAAGCAGAACACAGCAAACTCCAAGACCAATAAACACAGACCAAGACTCTCAACCAATCAGGAGGAAGAAAAAACCATTCTGACACAGCAATAGGCTGCCCCAAATTTAAATCTGAAACCACTGTAAGTCCAACTCACAGACAAACACCATACAGAAGCCTGATGATGGCAGATGAGATTCTGTTGAAACGTTGCTACAACTTTAAAAGCACCACTATTATGACGTGGGAAAATACCCGAACAAAGCTGAATGCCAGACATATATATATATATATGTATATATATGGCATTCAGCTTATACACACACACACACACACACACACACACATACACATATATATTCAATATTTACATAAATATTTACAATATTTACATACAAGCCACACCCACCCAGTCACATGACCACCAAGCCACACCCACAAATTAAGCCATGCTCACAGAACTGGTTGTTAAGAAATTTGAATCCCACCCCTGCATAGTCACATGATCAAGAGCTGCAGGGATTCACTTAAGAACTTTACCAAGAAAGGTCGAAAAATGGGGCAAATCTCACACTGTTCTGTCCTTAATTAGCATTCTTGAGATCCCCGCGCTTTGATTGAACAAAGCGCGGGGCTCTCTGATTGGTCAGGCGAGCCACGCTGATTGGCTCGCTGAGAATCTCCCGCGATTGGTCCATTCGGATCGCGGGAGATTCAAAGCGGTGCCATTGGCCGCGGCCGCCGCGGCTAAAGGAATAAAAGCCGCGCGCTTTTTCCTTTAAGCCAGTTCGGTTCCAACTTTCAATAAAAGAGCTTGAATTGAAGTCACCGACTCCTGGCATCATTTCGCGGACACAACACTGGCGACGAGGGTGGGATCCAGACCGTGAACCGAACCACGTGTCCGACGGAAGCCAGACGAAACACCACGATGGCGAAAATCGCACCCCCCACACCCTTCAACCCCGCCACCGAGGACTGGGAATCGTACTCCGACCGATTCCGCATGTTCCTCGAGTGCAGCAACCTGAAGGACGCCACCGGCCCCATGAAGCGCGCCGTCTTCCTGACCCACTGCGGGACCGAGGTCTTCAAGATGGCCAAGGCGCTTGCCAAACCCGCCAATGCGACCGCGATGGACTGGGACGTCCTCGAGCCAATACTTCGGCGGCACTACGCTCCAGAGGTACCCATCCTGATCCGACGCAACGAATTCTACCGTCGGGACCAACGGTCAGGTGAGAGCTTCAGCGACTTCGTCGCCGAGCTGCGGCGCCTAGGGGGGCTCTGCGAATTCGACAACCTGAACGACGCCCTGCGAGACCGAATCGTGCTCGGTTTGTGGGACCCTGTCCTCCAGAGCCGGCTGATGGCCAAGGGCAACATCAGCCTAGCAGACACCCTCACCGCAGCCGCAGCCGCCGAAGCAACCCGAACTTCCGCCGACCGCATGCGCAGACCGAACACTGGGGACCGCAGCGGAAACAACAACCCAGCGAGGTTGACCGAGGCCCAACCCGAGACGACCACCCACCAGGGCGACTTCCACTTGGCATCGGGCACTTCAGATGACGAGGAGGACATCCATCGCCTCCAGACAGGCCGCGACCCACGGAACCGGCGGGGTCATAAGTCGAGGACCAACTATGCCGGTTGCGGTGGCGACCACCCCAGGTCGGAATGCCGGTTTTTCGAATCGATCTGCCGGCATTGCAACAAGAACGGACACATCGCCCGTGTCTGCCGCCTAAAGAAAAATCGCAGCCCGGCACGATGAGACCAGAGCGAACGGAGGAGAGAGAGCACACCACCCCGGACCAGAGATTGCCCCTCGGACAACAGATGGGACCGGAACGGACGATCCCTGCGAGGCGGCGATAACCGGCGAAGAGAGGAGACCCATCAGACGGTCACCATCGGCCACGCCATCACCAATGAAGCCCGGAAGGTCCACGTGGAGGTAGGCATCGAGGGCCAGCCATGCAAAATGGAGGTGGACTCCGGGTCCTACCTCTCCATGATAGCATGGCATGAAATAAAGCGATTGGTGCCTACCCTCCAAAGGAGGAACCTAAACAGCCAGAGACTCATTGTAAGGGACTACCAGGGAAACCACATCCTGGTAGTCGGAACCAAACACTTCAACATCACATATAAAGGGCACACCGAAAGACTTCCCCTGAGAATCGTCGACCGCGACCGCCCAAGCCTACTGGGACTGCAATGGTTCGCCCCGCTCGGCATCGCAGTCACGGGAGTCGACCACGTCACCGATGACAGCTGGGAGCAGCAACTGGCCCGGGAATTCCAAGAGGTCTTCGACGGAAACCTAGGCAAGTACCGAGGGCCCCTTATATCTTTCAACCTAGACCCAAACGTCCCCCCAAAACGCCTGAAAGGCGGGTGCCATTCGCACTTAAACCCAAGATAGACGAGCAAATTGACAAGCTCGTCAAGCAAGGGGTCCTACAGCCCATAGACCATGCCCGGTGGGAGACCCCCATAGTCACCCTGATCAAGCCCGATGGGTCGGTGAGGATCTGTGGGGACTATAAGGCCACCCTAAATGGCGCGCTACAACAAAGCGCCTACCCTGTCCCAGTAGTGCAACACCTACTGCACTCACTGGGAGGGGGCAAGGTTTTCGCCAAGCTCGACCTCGCCCAGGCTTACCAACAGTTGCCAGTCGACGAGCAAACGGCAGAAGCGCAAACCATAGTCACCCACCGGGGAGCATTTAAATGCAACCGACTCCAATTCGGAGTCAGCGTGGCACCGGGAATATTCCAAAGCCTAATGGAAAGACTACTGCAAGGCATCAAGGGGGTGGTACCTTACTTCGACGACGTCCTAGTGTCGGCAGCCAACCAAGCCGAACTAGAGGGTCGCCTAAGGGAGGTCCTAACCAAATTTAAAGAGACCGGACTAAAAGTCAAGAGGGAGAAATGCCAGCTATGCACGGAACGGGTAGAATTCCTAGGATACCTCCTAGACTGTCACGGCATTCACCTCACAAACCAAAAAATCAAGGCCATCAAAGAAGCCCCCACACCCAAGTCGAAGACGGAACTACAGGCATTCCTGGGGCTACTTAACTTTTACAATGTGTTCCTGCCCCAAAAGGCGATGGTGGCGGAGCCCTTGCATAGGCTCCTGGACAAGGCAGCGACCTGGACTTGGGGGAAACACGAGCAAGCCGCCTTCCAAAGAACAAAGGACCTCCTCACTTCGGACACCGTCCTTATACAATACAACGAGACCCTACCTCTGGCCGTCACATGTGACGCATCACCCTTCGGCGTCGGCGCTGTTTTCAGCCATACCCTCCCCAACGGAAAAGAAGCACCCATCGTGTTCTTTTCAAGGATCCTCATCAAACCGGAGCGGAACTATAGCCAGCTGGACAGAGGCTCTGGCTATCGTTGCCGCCGTAAAACGATTCCACGAGTATCTCTACGGCCGGACATTCACCATCATAACCGACCACAAGCCACTGCTGGGAATCCTTGCAGGAAACCGGGCCACCCCGAACATTCTGTCTCCCCGAATGACAAGGTGGTCCGAGTTCCCGGCAGCCTACAACTACGGACTCATACACAGACCAGGTAAGACGATCTCCCATGCAGACACCTTAAGCCGCTCGCCGCTACCGGAACCTGACACCGACCCAGCACCCACGACGACCACCCTCAGTATAGAGACTTTACCCAACCTGCCCATAACCGCATCAGACATTGCCCGAGAGACTAATAAAGACAAACGTCTGGCGCGGGTGTTGCATTGGGTAGAGAAAGGGTGGCTGGAAAGGGACAATGACGAGTCCGTCAAAACATTCCGAAACCGCCAAACGGAACTATCGTTATTAAAAGGGTGCATACTATGGGGGTATAGGGTGGTCATTCCAGAAAAGCTACAAGGGAAGGTTCTGGAACTGCTACATGAGGGGCACCCTGGCATCGTTAGGACTAAAGCCCTGGCCAGAAGTTACGCTTGGTGGCCAGGAATGGACAAACAAATTGAGGCTTGGGTAGCAAGGTGCCAACGATGCCAGGAAACGAGGCCAAGCCCACCCACAGCACCCGTCCTAGAGTGGGAAACCCCAAGGGGACCTTGGTCTAGGATTCACATAGACTTCGCCGGGCCCACAAAAGGACACACCTTCCTTATAACAGTTGACGCTTACTCCAACTGGCTGGAGGTAAGCAACATGAAGACGACAACCACGGAGGCCGTGATCAAGGAACTCTGCAAACTCTTTGCAACACACGGCCTCCCAGATGTCGTCGTTTCCGACAACGGGCCCCAATTCACCTCGCTGGAATTCAAAAAATTCCTAGCGGAAAGGGGCATCCATCACGCACTGACAGCACCGGCGCACCCGGCGGCGAACAGTAGGGCGGAACGGATGGTCCAATTCACTAAGAACACCATCCGGAAAATAGACCACGGGGAGATCCAGGAGAAAATAAACAAACTACTCTTCACCCAACACATAACCCCAAATACCACAACCAATAAGAGTCCAGCCGAACTATTAATGGGCAGGAAACTAAGGTCCCCACTCGACAGGTTACACCCCACGTATAACCCGGAGAAGCCCCCAGACTCAAACAGCAAACACCGAACCTTCGCACCCAGCGACCCCGTATACGCAAGAAACCTGACGGGAGACCCACTATGGATACCGGCCGTCATCACACAAATAACAGGCCCACACTCGTACCGGCTACAAACAGCAGACGGACGAGCGTGGAAATGCCACATCGACCAACTAAGGTCGAGGACTACCAACCAAGAGACCACCGACGCACAAACGGGCAAAACCAACCCCCACAACACAAACCAAAGGGGGAGGGAATACCCCGGGGACCAAAACCAAAGAAGAATAAACCAGCCGTACTTACCGGAAAGCAGCCATCACGACCCCTCGCCAGGAAGAGACAGCCAGGCCAGCTCGACCGACCCGGAAAGACTGAGCGGGAGCGGCGAAACCCACAGCTCAACCAACCCGGGAGGCCCAGGAGGGAGCTACGGAGAGCGGCCCGGCCCGACCGACCAGCCGGTTCCCACGACGGCAGCAGGAGCAGCAGAGATCCCGACCGAACCGGCCGGGATCCAACCTACGACTGAGCTGCGCAGGTCCAGTAGGCTCAGACGGAGCCCCGCCTACCTACGTGACTACGCGATGTAAGGACTGAACCAAGAGGGGAGGGGTGTTCTGTCCTTAATTAGCATTCTTGAGATCCCCGCGCTTTGATTGGCCAAAGCGCGGGGCTCTCTGATTGGTCAGGCGAGCCGCACCGATTGGCTCACTGAGAATCTCCCGCGATTGGTCCATTCGGATCGCGGGAGATTCAAAGCGGTGCCATTGGCCGTGGCCGCCGCGGCTAAAGGAATAAAAGCCGCGGGCTTTTTCCTTTACGCCAGTTCGGTTCCAACTTTCAATAAAAGAGCTTGAATTGAAGTCACCGACTCCTGGCATCATTTCGCAGACAAAACACACACAATAACTGTCCTCGAAGCAACAGAAATTTGGGGCTCAATTGTGGTCATAAATCAAGAACTACCTATATATAAATTTAATAAATAAATACTTTTAAAAACTCTTGCTGTACAGTAGTGTTCTCTAAATTTCATCTACCTTTAATGGTAATAATTTTTCTTCCTATTACCTCAATGCTCATATGGGGGAGACGAGTCTTTTTATTAAACTGGGAGACTTCATTTTTTGCATATGGAGACTATTTGTTCTGCATGGACCTTTACACCCTTTCTCTCCTGTTCTTATTTCAGCAATATCTACATCTGACTGCATATTAAACAAATGGCCTACTTGTTCATGGCTAACAGATCCATCTGATATGAAACATTTTTGAGTCCCAGAAATTTCAGTAGCTGAGAAGCAGACCTAAGCTTATCTTTCCTATCAAGATGGATCATTTTAAAGTACCTTCTTTTTTCTTTCTTTCAGCAAGATTTTTAGTGCTTAGTATGTCTCCAGACTTTGAGATTTATTGGTTGCAAGCAAAGCCGTGTACACAGACATTTCTTTGGTTTGTAGAATGTGGGGGAGAGGACAGTTGCAAATAGTTTAAGGAAGTAAACAGGGCCTTTTTTTCTGCACAAAGAGCTTCATTAAAGCAAATTGCAACCAAGGCCTACATTTTATTCCTTTAAAACAAACAAACAAGGGAAAGTAAACAGTATCCTCCCTTTTTGTTAACCATTCCTCCTAAATCACCATTGGTTATCCTGCTTTCTCTCCACCCCTCCTGTTCTGTCCTTAATTTGAATACTCGAAATCCCCGCGCTTTGATTGGCTAAAGCGCGGGGATTTCTGATTGGCCAGGCGAGCCGCGCTGATTGGTCCGATTGAGGTCTCCCGCGATTGGCTCGCTCCAAGAGCGGGAGACTTGAATCGCTGCCATTGGCCGCGGCCGCCGCAGCGAAAAGGATAAAAGCCACGGGCTTTTTCCTTTTCGCCGGTTCGGTTCACAACTATTAAATAAAGAGCTTGAAACTTAGTCACCGACTCCTGGCTTCTTTTGCGGACACGACACTGGCGACGAGGATGGGATCCCGACCCTGAACCGAACCCCGTGTCCAACAAGAGCCAGTTTCAGCACGGAGATGGCGAAAATTGCACCGCCCGCCCCCTTCAACCCCGCCACCGAGGACTGGGAATCGTTTTCAGACCGTTTCCGCATGTACCTCGAGTGCACCGGAATGAAGGACGCCCCGGGCCCGCTAAAACGCGCCATCTTCCTCACACACTGCAGAACCGAGGTCTTCCAGATGGCCAAGGCATTGGCCAAGCCGGCAGAGGCAACCGCCATGGACTGGGACGTCCTCGAACCTATCCTGCGGTGCCATTACGCCCCCGAGGTCCCCATCCTAATCCGGCGCAACGAATTTTACCGCCGAGATCAGAAACCAGGCGAAAAACTGAGCGATTTTGTCGCCGAGTTGCGGCGCCTAGGAGGACTCTGTGAGTTTGAAGGTCTGAACAGCCTTCTAAGAGACCGATTCGTACTCGGCCTATGGGACTCTACCCTCCAGAGCCGGCTTATGGCCAAAGGCGACATCAGCCTAGCAGACGCCCTCACCGCAGCCGCAGCCGCAGAAGCAACCCGCACTTCCGCTGACAGCATGCGAAAATCAGACGCGAAGGGCGGAAACAACAACCCGGCAAGGTCGGCTGACCCAAAAAACGAATCAACCGCACACTACGGAGAATTCCAGTCTGCATCCAGCACGTCAGAAGACGAGGAGGACATACATCGCGTGCAGACGGGCCGCGGCGACCAGCGAAACCGGAGAAGTCGCAAGTCGAGGACCAACTGTGCCGGGTGCGGCGGCGACCACCCCAGATCAGAATGTCGATTTTTTGACTCTATCTGTAGGCATTGTGAAAGACGGGGACACATCGCTCGAGTTTGCCGCCAAAAAAAGACCCGCAGCCCGCCCAGACGGGAACATCACGACCGAAAGAAGGAAAGTCCCCCACCCAGGACCAGAGATCGCCAACCGGACGGTCGGTGGGACCGAATCCAACGATCTTCAAGAGGCGGCGACAGTCGGCGAAAGGAAGATACCCACCAGACGGTGACCATCGGCCACGCCATCTCCGACGGCGCCAGAAAGGTACACGTAGAAGTCCATATAGAAGGCCAACCATGCAAGATGGAGGTGGACTCCGGGTCCTACCTCTCCATGATTGCATGGCACGAGATTAAACGGCTAGTGCCCACCCTCCATAAGAGGAACATTAATGCCCAAAAAATCATTATAAAAGACTACCAGGGAAACCGCGTCCCGGTAGTGGGCACCAAGAACTTTAATGTAACTTACAAAGGCCGCACCGAACAACTCCCACTCACAATCGTCGATCGTGACCGCCCAAGCCTGCTGGGCCTACAGTGGTTCGCCCCGCTTGATATCGCGCTGACAGGAGTCAACCACGTCGTCGACGATGGCTGGGAACAGCGGCTAACCCAGGAGTTCCGGGAGGTCTTCGACGGAAGCCTGGGCAAGTACCAGGGGCCCCTTATCTCATTCGATCTAGACCCTAGGGTTCCCCCCAAGCGGCTTAAACCTAGGAGGGTACCATTCGCCCTAAAACCTAAAATTGACGAGCAGCTCGACAAGCTCGTCAAACAGGGGGTGTTGCAGCCGATAGACCATGCCCAATGGGAGACCCCTATAGTGACCCCAGTCAAGCCAGACAGGTCCGTGAGAATTTGTGGGGACTATAAGGCCACCCTAAATGGCGCGTTGCAACAAAGCGCCTACCCCGTCCCAATCGTGCAACACCTACTGCACTCACTGGGAGGGGGCAAGGTCTTTGCCAAGCTCGATCTCGCCCAGGCATATCAGCAGTTACCGGTCGACGAAAAAACAGCGGAAGCCCAGACCATCGTTACCCATCGGGGGGCATTCAAATGTAACCGGCTCCAGTTCGGAGTCAGCGTGGCACCAGGCATCTTTCAGAGCCTGATGGAGCGTTTACTACAGGGCATCAAGGGGGTGGTGCCCTATTTTGATGACGTATTAGTGGCGGCGCCAAACGAAGCCGAATTAGAAAACCGACTCAGGGAGGTCTTAACAAAATTTAAAGTAACGGGACTCAAAGTAAAATGAGAAAAATGCCAACTATGCACAGAGCGAGTGGAATTCTTGGGCTACCTTCTAGACCGGCAGGGCATTCACCCCACAATTAAAAAAGTGAAAGCCATCAAAGAAGCCCCCACCCCAAAGTCTAAAACGGAACTACAGGCGTTCTTAGGCTTGCTGAATTTTTATAATGTTTTCCTACCCCAAAAGGCTACGGCGGCGGAGCCTCTGCATAGGCTCCTGGATAAGGCGGCAACTTGGACTTGGGGGAGACGAGAGCAAGCCGCCTTTCAAAAAACCAAAGACCTCCTCACCTCCGATGCCGTCCTGATTCAATTCAGTGAAACCTTGCCCTTGGTTGTCACTTGCGACGCATCACCTTTCGGCGTCGGCGCTGTCCTCAGCCATACTCTCCCCGACAAAAGAGAAGCACCCATCGCTTTCTTTTCCAGGACTCTAACTAAACCAGAGCGGAACTATAGCCAGCTGGACAAAGAAGCTTTGGCTATAGTTGCCGCCATTAAGCGATTCCACGAATACCTTTATGGCCGCCAGTTTACCATCGTGACGGATCACAAGCCGTTGCTGGGCATCCTCGCCGGAAACCGAGCCACCCCGAACATTTTATCACCCCGGATGACAAGGTGGTCCGATTTCCTGGCAGCCTACAACTACGAACTATTACACAAGCCAGGTAAGAAAATTTCGCACGCGGACGCTTTAAGCCGCTCGCCCTTACCAGACTCTGATCCTGACCCAGCACCAACAACAAACACCCTTAGCATCGAAAACTTGCCCAACCTACCCATTACCGCGTCAGACATTGCCAGGGAAACTATCAAGGACAGGCGTCTGGCGCGAATTTTACATTGGGTGGAAAAAGGCTGGCCTGAAAGGGACAGTGACGAATCCGTTAAGATATTCAGAAACCGCCAGACTGAACTTTCACTGCTCAAGGGATGTATTTTGTGGGGTGACAGGGTGGTCATCCCGGACAGGTTGCAAGGGAGGGTCTTAGAGATGCTGCACGAAGGGCATCCTGGCATCGTCAGAACTAAAGCCCTGGCCAGGAGTTACGCTTGGTGGCCAGGGATGGACAAGCAGATAGAGGCATGGGTAGCCAAATGCCAACGATGCCAGGAGACCAGACCCAGCCCACCCGCAGCACCCATCCTGGACTGGGAAACACCAAGGGGACCCTGGTCCAGAATCCATTTAGACTTTGCCGGTCCCACGAATGGACATACCTTTCTAATCACAGTTGACGCTTACTCTAACTGGTTGGAGGTAAGCGACATGAAATCCACTACCACGGAGGCCGTTATTAAAGAACTTTGCAAACTCTTTTCCACGCACGGCCTCCCAGACGTCGTCGTCTCAGACAACGGGCCCCAGTTTACTTCCCTCGACTTCGAGAGGTTCCTGGCGGAGAGGGGCATCCGCCACGCATTAACAGCACCGGCGCATCCGACGGCGAACGGTAGGGCGGAACGGATGGTCCAATTTACCAAAAAAACCATCCGGAAAATGGACCACGGGGAGATCAACGACAAAATCAATAAACTCCTCTTTATACAACACATCACCCCGAACACCATGACCAACAAAAGCCCAGCCGAGTTGTTGATGGGTAGGAAGCTGAGGTCCCCGCTCGACAGGTTACACCCAACATATAACCCGGAGCGACCCCCAGACTCCAGTACAAAATACCGGACCTTTGCCCCCGGTGACGTAGTGTACGCAAAAAATCTGACGGGGGACCCCCTATGGATCCCAGCCGTCATAACTCAAATCACAGGTCCACGGTCGTACCGGCTCCAAACCACCGATGGGCGAGCCTGGAAACGACACATAGACCAGCTCAGGTCACGAACTGCAACAGACCTCAACCCCCAAAACACGAACCAAGGGGGGAGGGAATACCCGAATAAACAAACGCAAGAAAAAATAAACCAGCAGTACTTACCGGAACGCAGCCATCGCGAGTCCCCACCGGAGAAGAACCTCCCAGCCAGCTCTACCGACTCGGAGAAGCCAAGCGGGAGCGGCAAAACCCGTAGCTCAACCAACCCGGAAGGCCCAGGTGGGAGCCACGGAGAAGGAACCGGCCCGATCATCCAGCCGGTTCGCACAGAAGAGGGAGCAGCCAAGAACATGACCGCTCCGGCCGAAATCCAGCTTGCAACTGAGTTGCGCAGGTCAAGTAGGACTAGACGGAGCCCCGCCTACCTATGTGACTACGCAACGTGATGGACTATACCAAGAGGGGAGGGGTGTTCTGTCCTTAATTTGAATACTCGAAATCCCCGCGCTTTGATTGGCTAAAGCGCGGGGATTTCTGATTGGCCAGGCGAGCCGCGCTGATTGGTCCGATTGAGGTCTCCCGCGATTGGCTCGCTCCAAGAGCGGGAGACTTGAATCGCTGCCATTGGCCGCGGCCGCCGCAGCGAAAAGGATAAAAGCCGCGGGCTTTTTCCTTTTCACCGGTTCGGTTCACAACTATTAAATAAAGAGCTTGAAACTTAGTCACCGACTCCTGGCTTCTTTTGCGGACACGACACCTCCCTTCACCCCTCTCCCTCCCCGCTCCTATAGTAATGGTTCTGGCCAAAACAGGGCCAACATTTTTCTTCAGAAAAAGGTAATAAATGACTGAATGGCAGTGTTTGAAGTTAAAACCCATCCCTCTCCTAGAAAAATGAAATATTTTAAATATAATAAAAAGGCAGAATATTTCTCCTAAAAGAGAAGTAGAAACTCAGAGTGGCAGAAACTGAACCCCCCCCCCACATCTTTGTCAATGGGCCATTACGGCCTGAGCCAGTCTATTATACATAACAAACGTCTACATCTTTCAGGCAGGTCCATAATAGGAATCCCAAAACCCTTTCATTACATCAACATCCAGCAAGGCTCAACCAAGCCTGGGACTAAGGATGGCATATAGAGTTGCCCCTGCATAGTCACATGGGAGTCTCTCTCTCTCATCCTGTCCACCATTAAACCTTCTTTCCAAGCAACTTCCATGATTCCAGTGCCTTTTCCCCACTTGGAACTGAACCCAGAAGGATATTTTTTCTGACAGCAAAAGGAAAACAAACTGCTTTTTTTTTTAACTGCTTCATATTGCTATTACAGATATTCTAAACAGAGTTCATGGGTAACATTTTATACGATATTTATTTATCCCTAATCTTTTCTCCTTGACTTCCAGGAGGTTAACAAGGAAATATTACTTCATTGTATTTCTACCAAATCCTGTCGGTGAGGTTGGGCTGAGAGAGAGTGACAAGCCCCCCCAAATTACTTGCTGTGAGTGAATTTGAACATGAGTCTTAGACCAATCTTCAATTTTTCCTCCATATAGTACTGTTCTATAATGCAACCTTTTTAACCCAATCTGATTTTATGGCAGAAGCACAAATCTGATTTTTTTTTAAAAAAAAAAAAGATTAACATGGCTTCCATTTTCTCCAGTTGATTCTCTTGCCTAGTGATTTTTAACCCTAGAGTTTCTCAAGCAAGTGTTGCTTTCAGAAGTTTTTCAGAATATTTAATCTCCCTCCGGTGGAATTATAAATTTTGGAATTTGAATTCCTTAAGTATTGAATTGCGGTTTACCTGTATAGCTCAAGCTGATTCAGAAAACCAAGTTAAGTCACAATTTGGGAAGAAGTAACTTATGCTAGACTCAAACTGGTGCAAACCATGAGGAGGTTGCCATTCAGGGACAGAAACCAAGGTATTTGAAGTTCTCCCTATTAACCTGAATAAATATTTATCTTCAAGCCCACACAGTTTGTAGATTTAAATGCTATTGACTGTGATGGGTGAATGCAACTATTTTTTCTCCATTTTATTGTGCCCTTGTGTTACTCCTATAACAAATGGTTGAGTCAGTTTGTTTAAATCCAATTGTGGTTGCTATTCCCAAGGGTGGGATTCAAATTTTTAACAACTGGTTCTGTGGGTGTGGCTTAAGTGGTGGGCATGGCTTGGTGGTCATGAGACTGGATGGACATGGCTTGGTGGTCATGTTATTGGTTGGGTATGGCCAACTCAATATCACTCATATCGAGGCACTCATCTCTTCGCCTGGCCTCTCATGATTGTGGGGATGCTGCAACAGTCGTAAGTGTGAAAAATGGTCATAATTCCCTTTTTTCAGTGCCATTGTAACTTTGAATGGTCACTCCACACAAGCAAAGTACCAGCAAAAGAGGGGGGAAAAATTCCAGAGCTGTTCCTGAGACAGGAAGTCTAATCCTGCCAAGAATGTAATAAGGGTTAACGGAGAGGCAGTTCTGTAAGCAACACCAGAATATTTCCTTCCTGCCTTCCTTACAGGATTAGACCAGTAATTTCTTCTCACAACCGGTTCTCCAAACTGCTTAGAATGTTAATAACTGGTTCTAGCAAATAGGTGCGAACCTGTAGAACCACCCCTGGCTACACCCAATGTACTCTAATCTATTTTTAGTTAAATTGACTGTTATTTCAGTTACATTTGTTTGAGATACTGTAATTAAAAAACTCATTCTTTTTTGCAAAAAGTATAGGTTACATTTCAATAGGTGGAAAGGTTGTTAAGATAATGAAGATGCAACAACAACCGTAACAGTGGTGGTATTCTACCGGTTCAGCCTGGTTCTGCCAAACCGGTAGTGGCATTGAGCAGCAGAGACCGAACTGGTTGTCTCTGCCTCTTTGCTGTTGGGCTCACCCATCCACCTGGGCTCCTACTCATCTTTATCCTCTGCTATTGAAGCGCAGCTGCTTTGTATGGCATAGCAGAGTGCCGCTCAGCAGCTGCTGAAGGGATCGAGAGAGTGCAGGCTTGCAGGAGGTGAGTTGGAGTGCCTTTGCGCCTGTGCAAGGTGCGTGTTTGGTGCACACATGCACGCAAAGTGTGTGCACATGTGCAAAATACACCCACTAAGACATGCCCACTGAACCAGTTGCGAAATGTTTTGAATCCCACCACTGAACCATAAGCTCCTTTGGGTACACTTTAATATGTAAATGGGAATTTGCCCCACCCTCACTCCCATAGAACTTCAAACCTCTAGTTATTGCAAGTGTGGGTCTGGAGACAATGGTACATTTATATGCATGTGAAAATATTATTTTAATTGGTATGAAGAGCTTATGGAGATTTGTGGATTGTGCTGTAGGAAGTTAGCACCCACCACCCTCCTAGAAAAATGAAATATCTTAAGAAATATTAAAAAGGTAGAATATTTTTAAAAGGAAGTAAAAATTCAGAGAAGCAGAAGCTCACCACCTCCCCCCCCCTTTGTTAATGGGTGGGCCATTAAGGCCTGGGACAGAATATTCTACATAACAAAGCCTTCTACCCATCTCACCACATGGTCTGGGAAGACTGCATCAGCCAGCACTCAGGTAAAGCCATGTTGTCCAGACAAAGCCTACAAAGTTAGCTAAGATCCCCGCCCCTGGGAGTCTGACAGCCAATGGGATACATTTCTTACACAGGAACAGGAAACACTAAGGTGGGGCCCAACAGAGGGTATAAAACTAAGGGTCTCTCAGCATATTGCCCTTCTTTTCCTTCACCCAACATCTTGAAGCATGTGATTGTCCTTTTCACTTTGGAGCTGTAAGCCTGTTCCTGTTCATTAAACCATCTTTCCAAGCAGTCACCATGTTTCCAGTGTTTTTCTTCCCCACTTGGAACTGAACCCAGGGGATATTTCTTCCAATAGTGCAAAGTGAGTTAGAGTTGTTTTGATAAAGAGATTTGTCCTCTGGAAGCAATATGATTTTTTACAAGCCAACTAAATCCCTTCAAAACATTCTAAGCAACCCAAAAGACCCAGCAACCCCAGAAGAAAAAACAGGAGTTATCTACAACATACAGTGTAAGAACTGCAACAACCACTATGTAGGACAAACAGGCAGAAGATTGGCAGAATGCATCCGTGAACACCAATTGGCAGTCAGAAGACATGATGAAAATTCTAATTTCACAACATATAGACAGATTTAACCATAGTTTCAATTGGGAAAATGTGACAATACTAGACCAGGCCAAATCCAAAAATGCCAGGGAATTTCTAGAAGCCTGGCACTCTGACAAATCATCCATCAATAGACACATAGACATTAACAAACATCTAAGAGACAATCATCCAACCCCAAAAGAGAAAAAAATGACTTCAGCACCTCTCCACCAGCAATCAGCAATCAGTTCAGCATAGATTAACTCCAAGGTTAACTTCAGGCCAACAATTAAATAAACAATGCCCCAATCAAGAAACTGCCAAAGAGCCATCAGTAAACAGCCCAACCAAATAATCTATACTCTCTAATACAGGCAGGCAAGACACCAGAATATAAACTGACAGCAACAGCACTCCACTAGCATTGATGATGTTACCTAGGATACTTAGGGTAATTGTTGAGGTAATTCCCCATTAGGAAAATGAGCGCACACAGGGAGACATAGTGAGAGTGGTGAAAAATAACCCACAACCAGCACACAGATACACTGTATAGTAAAATGTAGGTTTTTACTTCCAATAAACAATTAAGCAAAGTCCAACAAGCAGTCCAAGTCATACACAGTTATAACAGTCAGTTTTTAGTCCAGGGATAATCCAAATAACAAAGTCCAGTATCATACACAGTTCAGTAACAGACTTACATCAAATCCAAGAATAATGATGATCAGTAACAGTCAATAGGGAAATGTAGGAATGGCAACACTCAGCAACAACAGAACAGAACAACCCAGGTTTCTGGCTCCATCTTATGGCCGTTTGAGGAACCACACCCAATTACAATTTTTAGCATTCCCTTAAAGAGACAGTATTAAAATGTCTATCCTGGTTTATATATTTTCAACCCAACTGTTAGATGACTTACATTCCTAACAGTAATGAAACATCTTGAAGAAAACAAGCAAGCTCAGAGACCAGCAAAATGATATTCAAGTGAAGAGGCAATGCAGTTCATCTCAATGAAGCAATCTTCATTGCCTTGCACCCCAACAGGCCAAGATGATGAGAAAAAGTTTGCACTTAGCTTTTTCCTCATTTGTTGACTGAAGCACTTCTAATTCTGGGGGTTTGAAAGCATACCACAAAAATTCCCACAGGTTTTGTTAGCACTGCCCAGGACTGTCACCAGTGTGGTGGGAGAACTTTATCTTAGCAAGGCATCTGCTCATTGGGAGAAGGCTAGTAGACCTTAGAAAACAACATAACATAAAGTTTTGCTCTGCTGCATTCTTAGAAAAAAGACAGCCTTGAGAGGCTCAAGGGATGCTTCATAACCTTGATCGAAGCAAAACAACCCTGCAAGGATTTGCACAGTCCGAGGTTCTCCTACATTTGTATGGGTTAATTTCCAATTATTCTGCTTTATATTACAATACATTAAAAGGTAACATGATATACTACCTCTGAGAAATTCTAATGAAATATTGGGTTGCATAATGAAGCGCTGATAGGGTTGAATGGCATAATTACAGGCATGTTTAGGTATATGTGCATACTGGGAGGGGGCACAACTAGAAAAAGCTCTTAGATAAGGGTGTTTATTACAGTAAAAAAAAACGGATATAAAAAGATGTTTGTATATTTTCATATTTTAATTCTAAGTTGTGATTTATTGGCAATATATCTATTTTGGTACTGTTTGATAAGCAATATGGTAGGCATAATTCTTTGGTACTTGTGCTCTATTTTGTACTAATGGGATGGTAATGGGTCACACATGAGTAATTCTACAGAATAAAGAACAAGATAAGATAACTCACTCTTTTTAATAAAGTGAACTTGTTTCCAAAGGGCTGTGCAGATTGTTTTTTTAATCAAAATTATGCATCTGGGGATAGCAAAGTTTCTTCTCTGTTTCAGACAGATCTAATTCAAGTTCTTAGAAGTCGAGTTAAACGAAGATTTCTGAGCAAGAAGTCTACACGATAGATTATTTTAGTTTTTCCCAATTATAAGACACAAATTAACTGAAATTCACAGAGGAACAAAATATATTCCACAAAATAATGATTTTTCTGGAACTATGCTACTTGAATTGCCTTTAAAAGGCAGAAACATGATGGACTTTTATCTATGAATAGCATAGCATATCTATACAAAGTAAGAAATAAGACTTTGGATTTTGATCTAAAAAATAGCAGTGTTTTGGATCTCCTAAGAAGAGAACGAGATGAACACCTGGTCAGTACAGTTGTCATTCCTGCCACATATTTCCTGGTGTAGCATCTAAGAGCAGAACTACCCCAAACTGAACTGAAAGTTATAGGCAGGACCAAAGGATATCATACAATTTAAGTTTAATTAAGAATAGATTTTGGCAACTGAATATGGTCAGTATAATACCAATCACTGAATAGTTTCCCTCTCTGGCCACATTAAAAATTAAAGCTTAGTAAACTTTTTGTGAAGTACAACAACATATATCTCAGGGAGTTGTTACTGTCTGTTATTTCTTTCGAGAGACCCAATTCTAAATAATAATTAAATGCTACATTTTCCAACATTTTAAAAAGTTGTTATTATCAAGCTTAAACCCTGGTAGGCCTCTTTCTATTCTAGGAACAATACAAATGAATGCCACTAGTCCTCAACTTGCTATCACAATTGAGCCCAAAATTTCTGTTGCTAAACAAGACAGTTGTTAAGTGAGTTTTGCTACATTTTACAAAGTGAATCTGGCTTCCCCATTGACTTTGCCTGTCAGAAGGGGATCACATGACCCTGGGACACTGCAACTGTCATAAACACCAGTCAGTTGCCAAGCATCTGACTTTTGATCATGTGACCATGAGAATGCTGCAATGGTTGTGAATGGTTACGAAAAATGGTCATCCATTTTTTGGCACCGTTGTAGCTTTGAACACTCACAAAATGAACTGTTGTAAGTCAAGGACTGCCTCTATAATGTTTTTTCTTTTCCCAACTGGTCTGGAATGCAATATAATGTGTAATTATGAGTGCACCTATGAAAATCTAGGTAATACTACTACATCATACTGGATCCCAATACGCTTCCAGATATAATTCAGAGTGTATATTTTTTTGAAATCTGAACACATTTGTAGGCATTTATTTTTTCCTACATTTAAAAAGAAAAGTAGAATGACTCAGTTGCATAGTAAATGCTATAAATTTTGGACCTTCACATATACATAGAAATCCAAAGGCCAAAGCAGCTGCTTTGTTAAATATATGCGTGCATCAATTGCTGTTTGCTGGGGGGAGAAGTTGGTATGGGCGAAGTGTGAAAAATGTATGGAGGAAAAGTGTGAGAGATACATATGGATAGCTGTGCATAAAAAGGCACATACACACTTTAAATGTATCACAGGTTATTGTTGGCTGTCGTGTCCTCGAAAATGATGCCAGGAGTCGGTGACTTCAAATCATGCTCTTTTATTAAAGTAGGAACCGAACTGGCGCTTTGCAAAAGGTTCACGGCTTTTATTCTTTTAGCCGCGGCGGCCGCAGCCAATGGCACCACTTTGAATCTCCCGCGATTCGAATAGACCAATCGCGGGAGATTCTTAGCGAGCCAATCGGCGCGGTTCGCCTGACCAATCAGAGTGCCCCGCGCTTTGGCCAATCAAAGCGCGGGGATCTCAAGAATGCTAATTAAGGACAGAACACCCCTCCCCTTTTGGTTTGGTCCTTACGTCGCGTAGTCACGTAGGTAGGCGGGGCTCCGTCTGAGCCTACTGGACCTGCGCAGCTCAGTTGTAGGTTGGATCCCGGCCGGTTCGGTCGGGATCTCTGTTGCTCCTGATGCCGTCGTGGGAACCGGCTGGTCGGTCGGGCCGGGCCGCTCTCCGTAGCTCCCTCCTGGGCCTCCCGGGTTGGTTGAGCTGCGGGTTTCGCTGCTCCCGCTCGGTCTCCCCGGGTCGGTCGAGCTGGCCTGGCTGTCTCTTCCTGACGAGGGGTCGTGATGGCTGCTTTCCGGTAAGTATGGCTGGTTTATTCTTCTTTGGTTTTGGTCTCCTGGGTATTTCCTCCCCCCTTGGTTTGTGTTGTGGGGGTCAGTTTCGCCTGTTTGTGCATCGGTGGTCTCTTGGTTGGTCGTCCTCGACCTTAATTGGTCGATGTGGCGTTTCCAGGCTCATCCATCTGCTGTTTGTAGCCGGTACGAGTGTGGGCCTGTTATTTGTGTGATGACGGCCGGTACCCATAATGGGTCTCCCATCAGGTTTCTTGCGTATACGGGGTCGCCTGGTGTGAAAGTTCAGTGTTTGCTGTTTGAGTCTGGGGGCTTCTCCAGGTTATACGTGGGGTGTAACCTGTCGAGTGGGGACCTTAATTTCCTGCCCATTAATAGTTCGGCTGGGCTCTTATTGGTTGTGGTATTTGGGGTTATGTGTTGGGTGAAGAGTAGTTTGTTTATTTTCTCCTGGATCTCCCTGTGGTCTATTTTCCGGATGGTTTTCTTAGTGAATTGCACCATCCGTTCCGCCCTACCGTTCGCCGCCGGGTGCGCCGGTGCTGTCAGCGCGTGGCGGATGTCCCTTTCCGCTAGGAATTTTTTGAATTCCAGCGAGGTGAATTGGGACCCGTTGTCGGAAACGACGACGTCTGGGAGGCCGTGTGTTGCAAAGAGTTTGCAGAGTTCCTTGATCACGGCCTCCGTGGTTGTCGTTTTCATGTTGCTTACCTCCAGCCAGTTGGAGTAAGCGTCTACTGTTATAAGGAAGGTGTGTCCTTTAGTGGGCCCAGCGAAGTCTATATGGATCCTAGACCAAGGTCCCCTTGGGGTTTTCCACTCTAGGACGGGTGCTGTGGGTGGGCTTGGCCTAGTTTCCTGGCATCGTTGGCACCTTGCTACCCAGGTCTCTATTTGTTTGTCCATCCCTGGCCACCAAGCGTAACTTCTGGCCAGGGCTTTAGTCCTAACGATGCCAGGGTGCCCCTCGTGTAGTAGTTCCAGGACCTTCCCTTGTAGTTTTTCAGGAATGTCCACCCTATCCCCCCATAGTATGCACCCTTTTAATAACGAGAGTTCCGTTTGCCGGTTTCGGAATGTTTTAACGGACTCGTCGTTGTCCCTTTCCGGCCACCCTTTCTCTACCCAATGCAACACCCGCGCCAGACGTTTGTCTTTATTAGTCTCTCGGGCAATGTCTGACGCGGTTATGGGCAGGTTGGGTAGAGTCTCTATGTTGAGGGTGGTCGTCGTGGGTGCTGGGTCAGTGTCAGGTTCAGGTAGTGGCGAGCGGCTTAAGGCGTCTGCATGGGAGATCGTCTTACCCGGTCTGTGTATGAGTCCGTAGTTGCAGGCCGCCAGGAACTCGGACCACCTTGTCATTCGGGGAGATAGAATGTTCGGGGTGGCCCGGTTCCCTGCAAGGATTCCCAGCAGCGGCTTGTGGTTGGTTATGATGGTGAATGTCCGGCCGTAGAGGTACTCTTGGAATCTTTTTACGGCGGCAACGATAGCCAGAGCCTCTTTGTCCAGCTGGCTATAGTTCCGCTCCGGTTTGGTGAGGGTCCTTGAAAAGAACGCGATGGGTGCTTCTTTTCCATCAGGGAGGGTATGGCTGAGGACAGCGCTGATGCCGAAGGGTGATGTGTCACATGTGACGGCCAGAGGTAGGGTCTCGTTATACTGTATAAGGACGGCGTCCGAAGTGAGGAGGTCCTTTGTTCTTTGGAAGGCGGCTTGCTCGCGTTTCCCCCAAGTCCAAGTCGCCGCCTTGTCCAGGAGCCTATGCAAGGGCTCCGTCACCGTCGCCCTTTGGCGCAGGAAAACATTGTAAAAGTTAAGTAGCCCCAGGAATGCCTGTAGTTCCGTCTTCGACTTGGGTGTGGGGGCTTCTTTGATGGCCTTGATTTTTTGGTTTGTGGGGTGAATGCCGTGACGGTCTAGGAGGTATCCTAGGAATTCAACCCGTTCCGTGTATAATTGGCATTTCTCCCTCTTTACTTTGAGGCCGGTCTCTTTGAATTTGGTTAGGACCTCTCTTAGGCGACCCTCTAGTTCGGCTTGGTTGGTTGCCGACACTAGGACATCGTCGAAGTAAGGTACCACCCCCTTGATGCCTTGCAATAGTCTTTCCATTAGGCTTTGGAATATTCCCGGTGCCACGCTGACTCCGAATTGGAGTCGGTTGCATTTAAATGCTCCCCGGTGGGTGACTATGGTTTGCGCTTCTGCCATTTGCTCGTCGACTGGCAACTGTTGGTATGCCTGGGCGAGGTCGAGCTTGGCGAAAACCTTGCCCCCTCCCAGTGAGTGCAGTAGGTGTTGCACTACTGGGACGGGGTAGGTGTTTTGTTGCAACGCACCATTTAGGGTGGCCTTATAGTCCCCACAGATCCTCACCGACCCATCGGGCTTGATTGGGGTGACTATGGGGGTCTCCCACCGGGCATGGTCTATTGGCTGTAGGACCCCTTGCTTGACGAACTTGTCAATTTGCTCGTCTATCTTGGGTTTAAGTGCGAATGGCACCCGCATTGGTTTCAGGCGTTTTGGGGGGACGTTTGGGTCTAGGCTGAATGATATAAGGGGCCCTCGGTACTTGCCTAGGTTTCCGTCGAAGACCTCTTGGAATTCCCGGGCCAGTTGTTGCTCCCAGCTGTCGTCGGTGACGTGGTCGACTCCCGTGACTGCAATGCCGAGCGGGGCGAACCATTGCAGTCCCAGTAGGCTTGGGCGGTCGCGGTCGACGATTGTCAGGGGAAGCCTTTCGGTGTGCCCTTTATATGTGACGTTGAAGTGTTTGGTTCCGACTACTGGGATGCGGTTTCCCTGGTAGTCCTTTACGATGAGTCTCTGGCTGTCTAGGTTCCTCCTTTGGATGGTAGGCACCAAGCGCTTTATTTCATGCCATGCTATCATGGAGAGGTAGGACCCGGAGTCCACCTCTATTTTGCATGGCTTGCCCTCGATGCCTACCTCCATGTGGACCTTCCGGGCGTCATTGGTTATGGCGTGGCCGATGGTGACCGTCTGATCGGTCTCCTCTCTTCACCAGTTTTCGCCGCCTCGTAGGGATCGTCCGTTCCGGTCCCATCTGTTGTCCGAGGGGCGATCTCTGGTCCGGGGTGGTGTGTTCTCTCTCCTCCGTTCGCTTTGGTCCCATCGGGGCGGGCTGTGGTTCTTTTTAAGGCGGCAGACGCGGGCGATGTGACCCTTTTTGTCACAATGCTGGCAGATCGACTTGAAGAACCGGCATTCAGACCTGGGGTGGTCGCCTCCGCAACCGGCACGGTTGGTCCTCGACTTACGACCCCACCAGTTCCGTGGGTTGCAGCCTGTCTGGAGGCGATGAATGTCCTCCTCGTCATCGGAAGTGCCCGATGCCGAGTGGAAATCGCCCTGGTGGGTGGTCGTCTCGGGTTGGGCCTCGGCCGACCTTGCAGGGTTGTTGTTCCTGCTGCGGTCCCCAGCGTTCGGTCTGCGCATGCGGTCGGCGGATGTTCGGGTTGCTTCGGCGGCTGCGGCTGCGGTGAGGGTATCTGCTAGGCTGATGTTGCCCTTGGCCATCAGCCAGCTCTGGAGGATGGGGTCCCACAGGCCGAGCACGATTCGGTCTCGCAGGGCATCGTTCAGGTTGTCGAATTCACACAGCCCCCCTAGGCGCCGTAGTTCGGCGACGAAGTCGCTAAAACTCTCACCCGACCGTTGGTCCCGACGGTAGAACTCATTGCGTCGGATCAGGATGGGTACCTCTGGAGCGTAGTGCCGCCGAAGTATTGGCTCGAGGACGTCCCAGTCCATCGCGGTCGCATCGACGGGCTTGGCAAGCGCCTTGGCCATCTTGAATACCTCGGTCCCACAGTGGGTCAGGAAGACGGCGCGCTTCATGGGGCCGGTGGCATCCTTCAAGTCACTGCACTCAAGGAACATGCGGAATCGGTCGGAGTCCGATTCCCAGTCCTCGGTGGCGGGGTTGAAGGGTGCGGGGGGTGCGATTTTCGCCATCGTGGTGGTTCGTCTGGCTTCCGTCAGACATGTGGTTCGGTTCAGGGTCTGGATCCCACCTTCGTCGCCAGTGTCGTGTCCTCGAAAATGATGCTAGGAGTCGGTGACTTCAAATCATGCTCTTTTATTAACGTAGGAACTGAACTGGTGCTTTGCAAAAGGTTCGCAGCTTTTATTCTTTTAACCGCGGCGGCCGCGGCCAATGGCACCGCTTTGAATCTCCCGCGATTCGAATAGACCAATCGCGGGAGATTCTTAGCGAGCCAATCGGCGCGGCTCGCCTGACCAATCAGAGTGCCCTGCACTTTGGCCAATCAAAGCGCGGGGATCTCAAGAATGCTAATTAAGGACAGAACATTGGCCTCATGGGGAAAACTTATGAGTGGTGTACAAGAAAAAGGCAACATCATAGAAAGATAGAAAAAGAAGTTTGTTATATGATTACATACAAAATAAAATGTGCCCTAAATAAAAGATGGATAAGAAGCTATTGTCCCTTTAGGAAAAGTTAAGACTTCTTCTAAACCAGGGGTGTCAAATTCACATTGTCACAGTGGTGTCACATGATGTTTTGGGACTATTTTCTCTTTCGCTAAACTGGGATGGGAGCAAAGCCAGCACATGATGCATCCGGCCCATGGGCTGTGAGTTTCACACCCCTGCCCTAAACAGATATAAAACAGGCCTTTCTCTTGGGAAGAGCATAATCAGTTAATTGTTTTCATTATACTTATTTAAGCTGTTCTAACATCAGCCTAAAATAAAAAGAAAGGAGTCCATGTATTTGTTCTATCAATGAAAGATATTTTTTGTTAAGCTATATTTCATTTTGATATTGTTTTCTACATACCACATATAATCTCTGATGATTAATCGGATCATGATCAGCTCTCTGTCAAAATGACCCAGATTACTGAAATATCTCACAAGTTTAATAAAAGTAAAATACAATTTGTTGTGAATGCACAATACCAATAAAGTTATCATTGAGCTTGAAGTCTAGTGCAGGGTTCTGGCCCTGCACTTCTGATTGGCTGTTAATGGCAGGATCAGATTGGCCCATTCAGGAGCATCCGATTGGCCATTAACAGGCCATTCCCATTGGTTAACGGAGCTAGCACTCCAGGTTCGCTATTGGTTAAGTAGTTAATGAGTTGCCTATATAAGTAAGGCTAGAGCAGCCTTTGAGCTGAGCTGTCACAAGATGTAAATAAAGAGTTTGAAGTTCACTGTTTCTACCGGCTCGTCTCCATCATTCGCACCCATGCTCCAAACTTAACACAATTAAGATTATATTCTGGGCCAAGATAGAAATAGATGGAGAATGAATGAAACTCAAGTAAAGCTTTCTTGTTTGTTTAACTAGTGCAAGTAAGAAACATTATTTTAATGTGACAAATGACAATATCCACAACAGAGGTGGTATTCATCAGGTTCTGACCAGTTCTGGAGAACCAGTAGTAGAAATTTTGAGTCGTTCAGAGAACCAGCAAATACCACTTCTGACTGGAGATTTTACAGTATTCTTACCCTGCCACACCACCAAGCCATGCCAACAGAACCAGTAGTAAAAATATTTGAATTCCATCACTGATCCACGATTTAGGATAAGTCTGTGTTAAAAGCCAAGAAATGTCAGATGTATCTCATTTTATTCCAAGTGTGGTATTACCAACTTGGATAAAATACAACAGCAGAAGTTTTTGACTAATATCCTGAGAATGGAAGAGAAAAGACATTCCCACAGCGAGATAGATAAGATGGATAATTTGTGCCTGGATTTGGAAGATATATAGTTAGGAAACTATTATTACAGATTAACCATTTCATATGGAATGTTTAAGCAATTGTTACTTGTGTAACACCCAAATTTATACAAATTATGTAAGAAAATGAAACTTTACTGATAAACTTGGAGAGAACTGAAGACTCAATTAAAGCAACTCACATTGTAGTACAAGAGTGCTATTGTTAAAATTATTCAAGGAGCAATTGGTTCATGGAAGAGATTAGTTAATGTCAGAGTTATTGCTGCATATTCATCCTTTGAGCTTGTGTATGTGTCACTGCATCATTTGACTTGTTTATTTCATTAGACCACTAACAAGTAACTGGAACTCCATCATTGCTAGGAGCCCAACAGTCACACAATGTCCTCATCTACGCTTTCTTTAAAGAGCATTTGTAGACTGACTGAAATGATATATTGAACTCAATGTGATTTATATTAAAATAAACAAATATATATTATTTCTGTAACTGACGCAATTACCTCTGAAAGTAAATTATGACATAAGAATGGACCCTGTCTTTTGTTTTCTCCCCTTTATCTTCTGGAAAAATTCTATGGAGAAATTGCAAGGGATCTTTAATATTACCTTGTGCTTAACTAACACAACATTAGAACTATTCCCCATTTTACTATTGAGTGTTCAACCACCCACAGATTGTCTCTTTCAACCCAATACCATACATCATGCCATTGGGAAGGCAATGAGTGAACTAGTAATTTATTATCCTGTTGAGTAATTTAAATCTGATCTTGCACTATATGTCAAATTCAAATATTACTCCAGCTTTCCATTCTGAAAACACTATAATATCTTACAAAATGCCCACAGACCTGCAGGAGAAAAATCCATGGCATAATGTACCGTAGTCATTTTTTCCACTCCAATATTCAGGAACAATTGTCATATACAAACTGATTTTCAAACTCCATAAAGGTTTCAGAATTATAATTCTAAGTGGATACTGTACAGCAGACTGAAATCTTTTACTAGTGACATTGCATAGTCAATTACAAATCTCCGAAGTAATTTTAGCTGACATAGTATTTAATGTAGAGATCCCATGCTGTAAGAATTATTGCTTCTGGTTGGAATGTTTTTTTTTAATCTATCAAGATAATATTAGTTTTCATTTCACTTTCAGTCTCTTGAGTCTAATAATAAGAACTGAGCAGTATGTCATGTGCAAAACATTGACTAGACGGTATAGTTGTGACATAAAATGACAACAGGAAGCATATGCATACTTAGTTAGGAAATGTACCAAACTGGATATTTTCCAATACAATGCTACAATAAATAGATTCTTTTAGCTGACTCCATTATAATCATATTTTTTTAAAAAAAGAAATCTTTCCATGTACTGGCATTATTTGAATAAAATCAAAAATATGTTCTGGAGCTTATTTATAGCTTATGGGGAAGTAACTGGTTTATTAATGGAGTCTGAGAAGGGACACAGCAGCTCCTTCTCACTCTGCAGAAACCATGGGCTGGCTCCAGAATTGCACATAGAAGAACACTCTAGTCTAGACATTCCTATAAATGTCAGTAGCAGGAGGTGTTTATTACCAGTTCCCACTTCCCCTTTGACTATGGGACTCCAAAGATATTGCAAAATTACCCCAAGTTGCTTTGTGCACTTCTGTCTGGAGTGGGATAACATTTGGATCTGGCTGCCTTCCACAAAATAAAAGAGCCCTTCCATTTATGGATTTTCAACACTGGATGATGAATATGTGCAAGAAAGGCACACTTCTTTCTTCATCCTCATCCTCATCCTCATTCGATTATAGATTTTCTGGAGACAAACAGCAACAAGAAATTGAGTTCATATAAGTTCTTTAATTATAATCTAAGACAGGGCTGTCCAACACGTGGCCCATGGGCCAGATGCGTCACGTGCTGGCCACGCCCCTGCCCAGTTTAGCAAGGGGGGGGGAAGTCCCAACATGTCACGTGATGCTGCCATGATGATGAGAGTTTGACACCCCTGATCTAAGACATATTGAGAAACCTTGGGTTTTGACTGCATGAAGAAAGTGTCTGCACACAAAATAAATCTATGGAAATGGGGCAATGTCAGAAAATGCTGAAGATATAATAATAAAATCAAATTAAATTGATAGCAAACAATTAATTTGTTCTCATGTAATCTTAAAAGCAATAGGAGCTCCTAATTTGAGTCTCTAGCCTGTTTTTCTACTTGTGAACACTTTGACTGTAGGCACTTATTGATTCCAAGGGGACATTTTCACAGTCTCGGGATCATCAATCTGAGCCCTAGAGCCTATCTCATGGATATTCTCACTTTCAATTTAATTCAGTTACTTTACATATTTAAGAGGGTTCTAAAAATAGACACAAGTTAAGATTTTGAGATTTTTCTATGCTAGTACCTGTAACAGAATATTTTTAAAGTGATATGAAAGCAAGTCAGAAATAACTCTTAAAATAGAATGTTGGAAAATGAATCAGAACTAAGTTTTTTCATGTTTATTTCTTTAGTCTATACAATTTCCTATTAGAAGCCACCTCATGTATCACTTCCTCTGATTTCAGTGGAGTCCAATCATGTCTACAGTCATTCTCAACTTGTGTTATTCCTTATGAATGTCCTTGCCCTTTCTTAAGTATAGATTAAATTGCAAATATCTTTCCTTAATGTTAATAGCTGCCCGCCCACGTGTATATTCAGATAAGCAATACAATAGACCCAAATTATAATGATTCCAACATTCCTAGATATTCCTAGACATTCCGTGACTAGGTCTCCAGAGTCTAATTATAGAATATATAAATAACAAAGAAATATAACCAACCACACTCAATGTGTAGTCCTCAATGGAACTACATCTACATGGAGGGAAGTATGCAGTGGAGTACTTCAAGGCTCTGTTTTAGGCCTAATACTCTTCAACAACTTCATCATTGACTTGGACAACTCATCAAATTTGCAGATGACACCAAGCTAGAAAGAATAGCCAACACTCCAGAAGATAGGCTTAAGATACAGAAGGATCTTGACAGACTTGAACATTGGGCACAATCTAACAAAATGAAATTCAATGGTGAAAAAAGTAAGGTTCTATAATTAGGCAAGAAAAATCAAATGTGCAGGTATAGTATATGTGGTTCCTTGCTCAATAGTAGTAACTGTGAGAGGGATTTTGGAGTGCTAGTGGACAACCGTTTAAATATGAGCCAACAGCGTGCAGCAGCTGCCAAAAAAGCCAACAGTTCTAGGCTGCATAGGCAGAGGGAAGGAATCAAGATCACATGAAGTATTAATACCTCTTTATAATGCCTTGGTAAGGCCATACTTGGAATATTGCATTCAGTTTTGGTTGCCACAATGTAAAAAAGATGTTGAGACTCTAGAAAGACTGCAGAGAAGAGCAATCGAGATGATTAGGGGACTGGAAGCTGTTGTGGAGCGGCGGTTACAAAGGGAGACGGAGCCAGGCTAAAGGCTAACAACTTTATTCTTGCGAATAAAGGGTCGCCGCGGCTGCCAAGGCTATCTGACAGCTAGCTGGCGGCGACAGCTGATGCCGTTTGACAGCTCCCTTTTATAGCCGGCTGTCAAACGGCATCAACCAATGGGAGCGATCGGCGCTCCCGCGTTGGTGGCAGACCGGAGGGAGGACTGCTACTAGTCTTTGAACACAGCAGAAGCTAAAACATATGAAGAATGGTTGCAGGAACTGGGCATGTCTAGTTTAATGAAAAGAAGGACTAAGGGAGACATAGTCCAATATCTCAGGGGCTGCCACAAAGAAGAGGGAGTCAAGGTATTTTCCAAAGCACCTGAAGGCAGGACAAGAAGCAATGAGTGGAAACTAATCAAGGAGAAAAGCAACTTGGAACCAAGGAGAAATTTCCTGACAGTTAGAACAATTAATCCGTGGAACAACTTGCCTCCAGAAGTTGTGAATGCTCCAACACTGGAAGTCTTTAAGAAGAGATTGGACAACCATTTGTCTGAAATGGTGTAGGGTTTCCTGCCTAGGCAGGGGTTGGACTAGAAGTCTTCCAAGGTCCCTTCCATCTCTGTTGTTCTATTCTATTCTATTCTATTCTATTCTATTCTATTCTATTCTATTCTATTCTATTCTATTCTATCCTATTCTATCCTATCCTATCCTATTCCATAAAAATGGCTTCCTCCTTCAAATATAAACATTTAGTAACCTATCACCTTCTCTTAAAATATAACAAATAGTCTCTGCTTCCCATATCCCATCTCTTATCTCTAAACAAATCTTTAAAGCCTTGTCATTCAGTTCTGGTCAGCAAAAACCCACTGTTACCAGATTATAACAATCTATTTATTTTGCATCTCATCAACCAAACCAACCTCACATTCCTTCCTTTGATTTTTAACAGTCTTGATTTTTAACCCCTTCAGATAATGTCCTAGAACTTGATCTCAACAGCTTTCGACAAGCAAATTCCATGTGGGAAGCTGGATTCACTTACTGACCATGTTATTTATATAACTACAGGGATTCGCTTAACATCCATGGAAAAAAAATAGGTCTTTAAATTAGTTCTGACTCATTTAACAAATGTTTTGCTTAGCAACAGAAATTGTGATCCCAGCTGTGTTCATTAGCTGAGGACTACCTGCATGCTAAAGAACTGTAAGTTCTTTGCTGGTATCACCTTCATGGGTCATAAAATTCATATCACATAAAGCAATAGATCATGCAACATTTTGGCCAAGGAAACGTTCAAGACTGATCCTGCCAAAGAAAGAACCAAGTCTTCAAGGCATTTCTAAAGACCAGCAGAGTTGGAATCACCAGAATCTTGAGAGGAATGCTGTTCTACAGGGCAAGATAGATAAGTTAACCCATCCAGGATTTTTTTTTTCCTCTGTAACATGAAGTACAGTACTCACATACTTCCTAGGACCGCTCATTTTCTCCATCTTCAAAATGAGCTAGAGAATCGGCTAGCATAATGAGGTCAATTGCATCTGTTCACGAGATAGGTTTCTGTCTAGTGCCTGTCTTGTCGTAGTAGCATTCACCACACTTGCAGCTCAGATTGTGACTGGGTTTTACAAGAAGTGGTGTCAGTTTGCACACAGGAGGCAGGATGACAATGACATACTCGCTAGCTACTGATGAATACCATTTCACACTCTCAGGCTCGGACACTCTGATAGTGGAAAAGTTTCTGCACTGAAGCTATTTGGGCAGGCGAAAGTATGTAATAACTAGAATAAACAAAGAAGATTTTTCCCTTTTCTAATTCATATTCTAGTACATTTCTAGTACGTTTTTGTTTTGAGTAATGTTTATTATCCTATGAGCAAATATATATTCTGTTAGTCCTCTTTTCCAGTAGAAGACATTTATTGATGCAATGGAGAAGGGCTGGTTTTCTTCCTTCTCTTCTCTATTGCCCTATGCTTCTCCTAATAGTAAACTTTCTGGAGAAGGTAAGAATTACTATGGAAAGGGGAAGTTGCCTTCCTTTCTGTCCACAGATGGGACTTCTATTGGCAAAAAGGGACCAAGTTGAGTCCTATCCAATATAATTATCTGAGCATAATAAATTTAGCAAATTAATTTGATTTATATTTTCCTCTTCTTCCAGTAATGGCCAGGGCTCCACAAAAAAAGTCCCTCAACTATTCTTAGGGGGTAGGTTGGACTGAGAAGTGGTTGGCACCAAATTAGTCAGTGAGTTTCCAAGACTGAGGGTGGCCTTGTTTTCAATGATTCCTACTAAAAACAATTTACTGCATAAGAATTATAAAAGTCACAGAAAGTCTATTAAAAAAAATATTGAATTTGGAATATAAATGCTACCTTCAACTCTCATTGAGACATAGAATCCGGTTTAATTTGGTTTTATATTAAAAGTGTTATCATAGGGCCAAACATTCTTAGCCCCAATTTCTCTTTCTTTCTTTCTTTCTTTCTTTCTTTCTTTCTTTCTTTCTTTCTTTCTTTCTTTCTTTCTTTCTTTCTTTCTTTCTTTTCCTTCCTTCCTTCCTTCCTTCCTTCCTTCCTTCCTTCCTTCCTTCCTTCCTTCCTTCCTTCCTTCCTTCCTTCCTTCCTTCCTTTCTTTCTTTCTTGCCAGAATTTAAATGGCTGCCCATATTAAACACATAACCCTGTTGACATCGCTTAGCAATTCACAAAAAAATATAGATTAAAATGTCAGAATGCAAATACATACTGTTAAGTTCTGCGCAAGGGTGCAAGGAGAGGAGACGAGGCAGTGAACAGTGAACTTCAACTCTTTATTAAGCATACTGAACAGAGCAATCACCTAGGGCAGCAGCAGTGCTTTTATAGGGTTGGCTGCTGTCCTGTTAGCCAATGAAAAACATGGAAGTGTTAAACCCTTGAACCAATGAGAGTTGGCCAGTTAACAGCCAATCAGATGTCCCAGAAAGGACCAATCCGATGTTGCTATTATCGGCCAATCAGAAGTGCAGGATTAGAACCCTGCTTTTTACTTAAGGTTATTAAAACTTTATTAAATGCCTTTATTAGTTCATAACACCCCTCCCCCCTAGGTTCCGTTTGAGGGGTGCGGTAACGTAATCGTGTAGATATGCAGGTCGTTTCAATAGATTTGCGCTGTCCCACCAGTTCCTGTCTGTAGTCCGGTTCCGCTGGAACATTTTTTGATTTACCTGGTGCAGGCGGTTCCGCATCCCCACAGGACAATTCAGCGCCGCTAATTCTGTCATCGTTGTCCTCTGGTTCCTGCGGGCTCACCTCCGTTGAGGTGTTTCTCTGTGGCGAGGCACACCCCCTTCCTGATTCTTCTTCATGGATCGCGCCTGGCTGCTGACTTTCTTCGATTTCGTCATCCAGCATCTCGAATTCGGTTCCCTCGACATCCCCTCCCCCCTCAGTTTGAGGTTCACAGGAGTCGTGGGAACTGGGTTGCAACCTAGAGCAAAGCTGATCTATATGGCGTTTCCATATTTTCCCATCCCTTGTTTGTATGTGGTACAATCTGGGGCCGGTGGCTTGGGTTACGGTTGCTTCGACCCACAACGGTTCGCCGGAAAGATTTTTAGCGAAGACTAAGTCGCCTTCCTTGAATTCGTGGCACTTTCCGCTAGATCCACAGGGTTTCTCTGGTGCGTAGGCCGGGTGGAAGACGGTCGAGGTTGGAGCGAAGCCTGCATCCCATCAACAGTTCAGCTGGTGTTTTGTTAGTTCAGCTGGTGTTTTGTGGGGTGATGTGTTGGAGTAGGAGTATTCTGTTCAGTTTGTCATCAATGTCCCCATGGTCCATCTTCTGGAGAGTTTTTTTAAGAAATTGGACCATGCGCTCGGCCCTTCCATTGGCCGCAGGGTGCGCCGGCGAGTTTAGCGCATGGCAGATGCCCTGGTCCGCGAAGTATTGTTTGAACGCCAGGGCCATGAACCGGGGTCTGTTATCGGAGACTAAAACGTCTGGCAGTCCATGTGTTGCGAATAGTTTATTTAATGTGCGGATGACTGAAATGGTTGTAATAGTCTTCATCTTGTGGATTTCGAGCCAGTTGGAATAGGCATCCACTGTTAGGAGGAATGTATGTCCCTTAGTAGGTCCCGCAAAGTCAACGTGGATGCGGGACCACGGCCCCCGGGGGGTTTCCCACTCTGTTGGAGTTACTCTAGGTGGGGCACTGCTGACTTCTTGGCACTTTAGACAAGTCTTCACACAGGCTTCGATCTGCTTATCGATGCCCGGCCACCACGCGTAGCTTCGTGCGAGCGCTTTCATACACACAATGCTGGGGTGACCGTCATGCAATACTTTCAAAACTGCTCGTTGTAACTGCTCTGGGACGATGACTCTGTCTCTGCATAGGATGCAGCCTTTCTGCGAGAAAACTTCTGTTTGCCGGTTTCTGAAAGGGGTGAAGTCATCAGGAGTTTGTTCTACTGGCCATCCTCGTTCGACCCAGCTGAGAACTCGCACCAGGACAGGATCTCATTTTGTTTCAATAGCGATGTCTCTGGCTGTTAGCAGCGGTGAATGTAGGGTTTCAATCTGGAGTGTCGTGAGAGTTGGAGCTGGGTCGTTGATGGTTTCCGGAAGTGAGGCATGGCTCAATGCGTCAGCGTGGGGAATGGCTTTCCCCGGGCGGTGTTGCAATTTATAATTGTACACAGCTAAGAACTCCGACCAACGAGTCATTCTAGGTGACAATATATGGCTTGTCTCCCGCTATAATCCCCAGCAAAGGCTTGTGATCGGTAATAATAGTAAAAGCTCGTCCATACACATATTCATGAAACCGTTTCACAGCAGATACAACAGCAAGAGCCTCTTTGTCAATTTGGCTATCATTGCATTCAGCTCTCGATAAGGTCCTTGAAAAATAGGCAATAGGGGCCTCTCTACCATTTGGTAACACATGACTTAAAATGGCTCCTACTCCAAACGGTGACGCGTCACACGTAATGGTTAAAGGCAAAGTCTTGTTATATTGCATTAAAACAGCATCGGAGGTTAGTAAGTTTTTCACTTGTCGGAATGCGTGCTCCTCTCGGTGTCCCCAGACCCAGGTGGCTTTTTTGTCGAGAAGTCTATGTAGGGGCTCAGCTATGGTCGCCTTCTGGGGCAAGAAGATATTGTAAAAGTTAATGAGCCCCAGGAAAGCTTGGAGGTCTGTCCTATTCTTGGGTCTTGGGGCGTTTTTGATCGCTCTTAGTTGCTATTCGTGGGGTGAATGCCTTGCTTATCGATTAGGTACCCCAGAAACTCTACTTTCTCTGTACACAGTTGACATTTATTTTTTTTAACCTTTAGGCTGGAGTCTTTAAATTTCTGGAGAACCATTCTAAGGCGCCTCTCTTGTGCTTCTCTATTCGGGGCTGCAATTAAAACATCTTCAAAATATGGCACGACCCCCTTGATCCCTTGCAAAAGTCTTTCCATGAGACTTTGAAAAATCCCTGGGGCCACGCTCACTCCAAATTGGAGTCGGTTGCATTTAAAAGTGTCTTGGTGCATAACGATCGTCTGTGCTTCCGCGGTTTTTTTTATTTACAGGCAGTTGTTGGTACGCCTGTGCTAAATCCAATTTAGCGAAGACTTTTCTGCCCCCCAGGGAATGGAGAAGGTGTTGAACCATCGGCACCAGGTAAGTGTTCTGTTGAGGGGCGTGATTAAGGGTGGCCCGGTAGTCCCCACAAATCCTTAACGATCCATCCGGTTTGATGGGTGTTACGATTGGGGTTTCCCAACGGGCGTGGTCAGTTGGTTCTAAAACACCCTGGGCTATTAATTGATCGAGCTGCTCGTCGATCTTTGATTTTAGGGCAAAAGGTACCCGACAAGGCTTAAGGCGGATGGGGGCTACTTCAGAGTTAAGGTTAAATGATATCGGGGTCCCCTTGTACTTGCCTAGTTTGTCTGCAAAGACATCCTGGAATTCCTGGACGAGGGCCTCCTCCCAGTCGTCGCTTCTGGTTTGGTGAATGCCGGCTACCTCAATGCTGAGTGGGGCGAGCAATTGAAGGCCTAACAAACTAGGCCAGTCACATTCGACGACGGTCAGCGGTAACGACGCAGTACGATTTTTGAATGATACTTGGACTTGGCTGGAGCCGAAGACTGGAATTCGGTTCCCCTGGTAATCTTTGAGTATAATTCTTTGGGCTCTGAGGACTTGACTCCGGACGGCAGGGATTAACTGTTTAAGGGTCTTCCAGGGAACCATCGAGAGGGACGACCCTGAGTCGACTTCCATCACGCAAGGTTGGTTCTCGATGGCAACCCTCACTCGGATCTTCTTTGCATCTAACAATGAAGCGTGACCGATGGTAATGGTTTGGTGTGCCTCTTCCCGTCTCGTTGAAGTGGCAAGTGTTTTATTTCTGCAGGACTGGTTGTTCCATTGGTGGTTCAAGTGTTCCCAACTCACAGGACGATTCCCTGTGGTCTGGTGGTAGTTGTTTTCTCTCTGAATTGGGCTGGATCCTCGCTTGTTTCTACAGACCTTCCCGATGTGGCCTCTTTTCCCACAGGAATGGCAGAGCGCGTCGAGGAATTTGCAATCTGATTGCGGGTGGCTTGCCCCACAACCTACGCATTGGTGCAGTAGTCTTCGATTCCGTGGGTTGCGTTGGTCGCGTTCGGACCGGAGCCGGTTGACCTCCTCCTCATCACTTTCTGATGGAGATTCGAGGTCCTCATGGTGGGCCGCTGTTGGGTGCCTCTCTAGGCGAGGTGAGGTATCGTTGGTGAGTTGACGGAGCGGTGCGTTGGTGCGGCGCATTCGGGCGGCCGACTTCCTGGTTGCTTCTGCTGCAGTAGCGTCTTTGATGACATCAGCAAGATCAATGTCCCCTTTGGCCATGATCTTGCTCTGCACCATTTGGTCATCTAATCCCAGAAGTACTCGGTCTCTCAGAGCTTCTTGGAGGTCTGCAAACCCACAGAGGCCTCCCAGGTTCCGGAGGTCCGCGATGAAATCTGCAACGCTCTCTCCTTTCCGTTGGTCCCTCTGATAAAACTCATGTCTTCGGACAAGTGTTGGTACGGCGGGTGCATAGTGGGCCCGTAGAAGGGGCTTGAGGACGTCCCAGTCCATGGATTTCACCTCAGCTGGTTTCACTAGTGCCTTGGCCATCTTAAAAATGGCAGGCCCGCAATGGGTCAGGAACACTGCTCGCTTTTTCCCCGTAGTTGCGTCTTTCAAGTTGTTGGTCTCCAGAAACATCTGGAACTGGTCCATGTATGAGTCCCAGTCTTCTTGTGCCTGGTCAAATGGAATGGGTGGTATGGCGCTGCCGGACATGCTTTCCGTTGTCGATGTGCCTTCAGCCACATGCTCTGTTTGTTGCTCTGTGAGTGTTCAATCAGCTCAGATGTCTCCGCATCCCATCCTTGTTGTCAGTGTTAAGTTCTGCGCATGGGTGCAAGGAGCGGAGACGAGGCAGTGAACAGTAAACTTCAACTCTTTATTAAGCATACTGAACAGAGCATTCACCTAGGGCAGCAGCAGTGCTTTTATAGGGTTGGCTGCTGTCCTATTAGCCAATGAAAAACATGGAAGTGTTTAACCCTTGAACCAATGAGAGTTGGCCCGTTAACACCCAATCAGGTGTCCCAGAAAGGACCAATCCTATGTCGCTATTATCGGCCAATCAGAAGTGCAGGATTAGAACCCTGCTTTTTACTTAAGGTTATTAAAACTTTATTAAACGCCTTTATTAGTTCATAACACATACTAAGTTAAAAATAATCATAATGTGATGGATTGGCACCATAACAAACCAAAAACACAGGAATCCTTACACTGGGAATTGAAACATGGCCAGGGGATGAAATGGACACAACCTGCAGTTTTCTCACATAATAGAACTGATCTGCCAATGTCTTCTTTTCGGCTGTCCCAGCCTATTCTACAATCCTGCAGTTGCCAGGTAGATGCTATCCAAGTACCAGTCAGAGTCAATCACACAAAATCAAACAGATGCTGTGAGTTACAGAGACTTGAGTGTGTATGTATGCACATGTGTGTGTACACACACATGAGAATCAGTGGGGGAGAGAGAGAGACAGAGAAAGGGAGAGACAACATAGACTTGTACCTTCAGAATTAGAAATAGAGAGACAGATATCACTCCAAAGTGTACTCTTTTTTGAAAGTTCAAAAGTTTTGGTGATTTTAGTCATTCTGTCCTGCTCTCACGAAAATATACTCAACCCCTAGCTTTAATAGTGTGCTAAACACATTTAGCATTCTGCACAGGTTTTCTGGAAAGATGATGACTTCAATACTGGGCAAGTGGGAAAACGATAAAATTTGAATAAAATGATGCCTGCATATTTCAATCACAAGGGAGCTCTGAAAACTACAGGAGGGGGAAAGTGGACCAGAAAAGAATTTCTTGAAAAGAAGCCATGTGTCACTTCCACATAGTTCCTATATTACAGGCTTGGAATTAAATAAGGTTGACATTCCAGGTATGTTCACTGAAATTCTGAAACTTAACTTCATCAAAATCAATAGGAGTTACAAGGAGAAAATATGCTCAGGATGAAAGAGGAAAGCAGAAATATGATTTGTCTCTTTGCTTGAAATACTGTATGTATATAATGCTTCCATGCGAAATATTTACCATATATTCCATATTCTATAAAATTCAGTAAAGTAGATAAAATAATAAAGCATGTAAAAATAAAATAAGGCACAAGTTATTTTTGGTTCATCTAACATGTTTGGACCAAACCTACCCAATTCCTCCCCTCCTATCCCAGAAATGCAATTTGCCCAAATATGCCTCCACCCATTTTCCTCCTAGGCCTTCTACTTCACAAAATGGCTTCTGGGATTATTGTAGGGGCCACAAACCCCAGTCCAAAATTTCACCATCCCCTAATTTCAGCCACATTCACTATACTCCTGCAAAAAATATCTTCCCCTTCATTTCCGCCATCTGTAAATCAGTGACAAATTTGGGAGATAGACATTACCATTCAGACTTTATTTTAAGTTTTCCCCTGAAGAACATTATATGAAACATGTATTGGGGATTTTAAAGTCATATCATGCCTCCACTGGCTCCTGCTTTCTACATTTGTGTTCCAGGTTTAATTAAATAATACAGTTGTGGGTTGAGAAATTTGCCACAGGGGTGTGATTCTTGTTAGAAGTGGAATATCTTGACCAGCAACATTTTCTCACTTATAGCAGACTTATGGAAGATTTTCCTGCAACTTCTGATGACTCCTTGGCATTGCATTAACCACTGACACACTATCCAGTTACTTTATAATGATGTATTTTCAAGATATCACCAATACAGAACTAAACAAGATGAAATATATTTCACATTAACCTACTCAAAGCCATAAAAATACCGCTAAATTTATTACTTCTGAACTCATACTTTCGTCTCCATTTTAACTCTAATATTAGGCTATATTTGGAAAAAAAAATAACTGTAAGAGCATCTTTAATAACATGTATGTTTGATTAAATCAAACTTGGTCTCTATCCAGAGTAAAAGATCAAGTAATAAATTAAAAGCATTATGTCCTAGCTAATGAAATCAGTTGTTTTTACAGTTTCTTTGGTCATCTCTCTATGTATCAGCTGTCAAAAATTCCTAATGCAATCCATTTATTTCAATAAGTTGCAAGTTTTCATCCATTTTATCAATATTATAGATTTCAGTTGTCAGGCTATATTAATTTCAATGTCAGTCCCATCCACCATGTTCCTCAGCTTTGAATGGAATAGCTCAACGTACCAATAAATAAACATTATTCTTATTCTAGAATGAGTATCGATGCAAGGAGTTAGTGTTGGTTTTTAAATTATTTCACCTTAGAAGGACATTTTCTTCCTTTCAATATCCCCCAGGTCCTTTCAATGTCCCTCATGTATGACTTTAAATACACTGCATGCTGTATATTTAAAAGACAGGTTTTTTAAAAAAAAAACAAAAAACTCAGGTTTTAATGTCTCTTATTACATCTCAAAATCTTATTCTAGGGATTTTTACTTTTCAGAAAAATGCAATAAATAGTAAATCTTTGGCCTCAAACCTCTTACAACTAAGATTATCAACTACTTAATAACATCAGAAACCATAAACATCAAGCTTGGAAATCAATACATCCAGACAGGTAACAGACTGTAGAAAATTATGAAGTTAACTTTGATGAGAAAATATAAGAACAGCTTATTCATTTAACAAATTTGTACAGCCATCCACCTCACAAAACAAGTCTCTGAGCAGCATACAACAATCAAACAACAACAACAAATATAAAAATATTAAATCCAGATTAAAATATAAATATTATAAAAACAAATATAAAAATCCTAGGCAACGGTACCTAACAACGGAGCCATTTAAGTATTTCTCTGATTCCTTGGGGGCCACAGGCCTGGTTAAATGCTAGGTCTTAAGGAAATTTGCTAGGTCTTAAGGAAATTTCACGATGTCAAAAAGGATAGAACTAATCTAATTTGTATTCCATAAGTTATGTAAAGTGGAGGAGGCACATCTCCAAAATCCACCAAATGTTGGTCCTTAGCTTATGGTATCTACAGTATGTCCTTTCTGCCATATCTCATTTGGCAGGCTGATGTAATTGGGGAGAGTTTGAATTACCCAATAGCCTAATTCCATGCCATGAAGCATTTTAAAGGTTAAAGCCAGCTTCTTGAATTGATTCTGGAAGCAAACTGGCAGCTCATAGAGCAAAGATGTGCTCTAGGACTAACTCCTTTAGTTGCTGCATTCTGCATCAGCTGAAACTTCTGGATACCCTTCAGTGACAGCCCTATGTGGAGCTCATTGCAGCAGACCAATATGAGTGACTATAAGCAGAGCCTGCTAATCCAGGAACAGGCACAACTGACAGGAGTCAGGAGTTGTGAGTCTATGAGGACCCCTCAATTGAGCACATAGTCTGTCTGGGGTAGTGCAACACCAAAGATGGCAAAGTCCCAGAACCAGTGGATCTATAATCTAAAGCCACTCAATATTGTCATAACCCATCTGGACTCTTAGAGCCTCCAGACACTAATATGAGTCATTCAAGGCATTGCTTAATTTGCCAGGGATAGAAGTGTAAGATTGGTTACATTATACAGTAGAGATATATATAATTGGGTACACGGCAATGAATATGCCTCATGCAGAGAGGAGAACAGAGGAGAGGAGAGAGCACCAAACTCTGTGACACCCTACATAGTAGTGCCAAGGGATAGGACTTACTCATCGCCAATTGCAATTAACCCCAAAAGAAAGAGGCAAGCCAGCACAACACCATGCTGACCGGCTCCAATCCCCTGAGTTGGTGATATTGAAAGCCATGATGGATACATTATCCAAATGAAATAGGAAAGGGTGACGACACCAATACTTTGTATGCAAAATGTTCATGGAGATAAACTGACATTTCTTAAACATTTTAACAGCTTAACTGCCAAATTAATGTAAAAGCACAATTGAAAATTTTAAACATTGAATAAAACATATGACTAGTAAAATTTAAGCATCAGGTTATATAAAGCATGGACTATATTCTAGACAATATACTCAAGAATATATATATTCTGTCGAAATGTACCAGTTGTGTTTTTTTTTTCCGGAGAATTTTCTTGAGAATAAAAACAATCTCCTTTACAACAATATTTTAAAGTGTAAAGAATATACATTTGTAAAGTGCAAATGAAAAAGTTTTCTGAAAATCAGAACAGAGATGCCAATACCCTGCATGGCATGCTATTAGCATCCTCAGTACCAGTGAGATCATCTATGGTAACCCAGTCTAATCTCATTCTGCCCTTTTTGATTGCTATGCTATGAAAACCCATACTGGTAATCACAGTGGGTTCCCCCATGTCACTCTACTTGCTGTCCCCTTACCTCTCCTCTTTAAATAATGGGGCACAGCAACACTCAGTGATAGTGAAAAACACATATTCTCCTTCTCCCCCTCCCCCCCCTCTTTCTCCCTCTCTCCCCATCTATACTATAATCTGCCTGCACATGAAAGATTGCATTTAATTCTGATTAAAGAAAAACATAACAGATATATATTTAGAATGTACCAAAAGTCAACCCCATAGGGCAATAACAATACATGGGTTTTCTTTTTCAAGAAGTAAAAATGTTCATGTATTTAGTAATGTCTAAAGATGGTATCAAATGAGTAAGGAGGCATTTAGAAGAAAATGGCAACCCCTTTGAACATTTCATGCAATTTATACAATATGTTATAAATGGATCCTGGCTTTTGGTACACCCTAGATAAACCATATGGTGTAAAGAAACTCACTAGGAAAAGATTTTCTCCTTCTGAAATAACCTTAAGGTCACCTTGTGAAATAAATTAACTGAAGGCAAAAGAAGATGCCTCTTCAAATAGCATCTAATCCAAATATGTTTGGTTCCCAATTCTAAACTTGTTCCATTTCTTCCAATTCTAAACTTGTTCCACAAAATCAACAAACTGACATGAACAAATTTCAGAATGAGTGCAAGTAAAAGGGGAAGACCAAATTTTATGGCACAGCTGTTTTGATGATGCCACCCCTGCCTTGAGCAGCTTTAAAGGACAGCTCATGGAAACTGTCTTAAATAGGTTTAGTTATTAAATGGTGTCATTAAATTATTTGATACTAAGATAAAGCAAATTGAGGAGTGGTCAATAAATGTACATTCTGTTTGAAGATTTCAGTGAGCTAGTCTGGAAAAAGGAGACGTAATTATACATAGATTATTGATTGAATTCAAAATCATTTTATAATTATAGTATATGCGTGGTGAGGAAGGAATATCCATTTATAAAAAATTGATTTAGTTTATTATTTGTATTATTCGTGCAGGTAAAATACTTGGCCGGATTCTGTTTTGCAAATCTAAAAGTAAATCTGAAAAGTGCTTTTTTGCTTGTTTTCAACATATTCATTGAAGGTTATCTGTGTCTCTAATGTCTAAGTTCTTAGCAAAGCAACTAACTGACATGGCATGGAAATTGGGCGAAGGGATTTCACTGCTTGATCAGATCACTCTTTTGTTAAAATCTGTGATAAAATCATTTTCTAAAACTTCATGAAACTTCCCAACAGACTCCAGGAAATCATATGCATCCATCAATCCTTTGTAGAGAGTCTTCTAATAATTCTTCTGTTACTTTTTAAAATTATTTATTAAATTTATATAGCTGCCCACATCATTTGCATGTGACTCTGGTGGGCGTACAGAGTTAAAAACAGCAATCGTGACCTTCTATCTTTAAATTCAATCAAAACAATAAAAAAGTACATTTTAAAATACAATCACAAAAAGGCGTAACAAAGTCTATTTATATATAATGCATGCAAAGCAGGGCAGAACAGGACAGGCACATGAAAAATGCAAGAATTCTTATCTGAACTACAAATAATGTTTGAAGAATAGTGAATTGGCTTAGTTTTATGGAGACCAAGAATCATGTTATTTCTCTTGGATGGAAGCTCATTACGTGACTTGGGACCACTTATTAATTCTCAGGCCAATTTACTGTGATGAATGACAAAATTTGGAGGAAGAAACACAACATACATTTCTTTTTGCTTCTAAAGCAGTGTTACTCAATCTAGGCAATTTTAAGATGAGTGGCTGGCTCAGAGCCAGATTAAGGTTAATTCATGCCCTCAACACATCCCAACAATGGTATCACTGGACTCTCATTGCTTACCCGAGAAGGCATTAAAACTCAGTAAATGCTGAAGGTAAAATAAGAGACTAAAATTTCAGTTTTCTTTCATGCGATTCTCCTGGACTGGATCCCACAACTACAAAAATATAAAGTTTAATTTAAAAAACTATTTTAATACTAAATAGCAGTAAAAATATTTACTTAGAATGAAGACAATAGATAAGTGCAAATTTTCAAAAAGAATTTAAGCCATTTTATAATAAGGGGAAAATGCAAACACAAAAATATCTTGTATACTAACGTTGGGTGTGGCAGTGAAAAAGTTAAGGGCATAATAGACTGGACGAAAAACTCTGGGGTGCAGTTTCATCTGTTTCCATTGTTAAAATTTTTAACATATACTCAGTAACTATTTTCCAAAGATGTAGAATCTCTGCCTAGAATATATTCTAATTCTTTTTCTTTGTGAAAATTGTTCTGTTATCAGATGCTAAATCTGATCCCACAGAACTATTTTCCTCTATTAAATACAATTTTTATTTTGTCATGGGGTAACAAAAGGGAAGCTCCACCAAATGTACAATGTGTTTTAAAACAATAGTATTAATTTTATTTTTGAATATTTGTCATGGTGGTGGGTTTAAAAAATTTTTTACTACTGTTTCTGTGGGCCTGGCTTGGTGGGTGTGGCAGGGGAAGGATATTGTAAAATCTCCAGTCAGAGGTGGTATTTGCTGGTCTCCAAACTACTCAAAATTTCTGCTACTGGTTCCCCAGAACTGGTCAGAACCTGCTGAATACTACCTCTGATTTGTCAAGGGAAAGAGATTAATGAAATAGATAGGATGATAGTAAACTATAGGTGGTATTCAGCAGGTTCTGACCAGTTCTGGAGAACCGGTAGCAGAAATTTTGAGTAGTTCAGAGAATCAGCAAATATCACCTCTGATTGTCCCTGTCCCCATCTCTTCTCTGCCTCCAGAGTCCCAGCTGGGTCTTCTTTGGTTGCCCTGCACAGGAGAATGGAGCTGGAAAGCAGGTTAGAGGGGTGGGGAGGGAATTGGGATTTTGCAATATCCTTCCCCGGCCACACCCACCAAGCCAAGCCAGATCCACCAAACCACACCCACAGAACCAATAGTAAAACAAATTGAATCTCACCACTGTAGTAGGTCCTATTGTCTATTATACTTTATAACCTATCCTGATTCTACACAACTGATTGATAGCTAGTCTTTTGCAGACTTGTTATGAATGCAAGTTCAGGCATTTATTTCACTTAAATCTAAATTAAATTAATTTGTAACCAGGCTAGTCTTTTATTTCTTTATTTAAAAGATTGAAGTTTAACAGATATTCTTATGTTTACCTGCAATTTTTACATTTTTTGTACTCTTTGGTGAAAAATAGAGGTGTTTATTTTATTGCAACCAAGTTTTTGAAGCACTCCATTTTTTTAACCAAAAATGAATTCTTCAGAATTTCTGTTCTATTGAATGCTTCTCCATAACTGTTTTCAATGTTTCATTTTACTAATCTGACTGATCAATCCATGTGCACTTCCAGCCTTTGCTTACAACTGGTAGGGAATTTTTTTTCCTGTTTCTCATCTATCTTCTAGCATCATTTGATAGATTTTCATCTCAGTAGTGGCCATTAATAAATCAGTGGTAAGCAAATACCACAAATTCAAAGAATTGTCATTTTTCTCTATTTTATTAGATCTCTCTCTCTCTCTCTCTCTCTCTCTCTCTCTCTCTCTCTCTCTCTCTCTCTCTCTCTCATTTTGAAAGAGTAAAATTTTGAACTTGGATCTAGCCATAGGAACACAGTTTTGAAATTAGAGTGACCTTGAATTGGTTAGATCTTCTGTATTTTGGCAATTTCATTGCTCATCCTTGTAATTTCATAGTAAATAATCACGATAAGGCATCTACATTTCTCATTCTTTTAAAACCAGGGGATATCAATCCAAACCTAACATATATTTAGGGATCAAATCTCTTTTCTATAACTGATCAGTAATCTACATTTACCTTGTGTCGTGTCCGGAAATAAGCGCAAAGTCGGTGACTTCAATTAAAAGCTCTTTATTGTAACAAGTGAACCGAACCGGCGAAAGGCAAAAAGCCCGCGGCTTTTATACCTTTCGCAAGGCTGCCGCGGCCAACGGCAGCAATTCAAGTCTCCCGCTCTTGGTTTGCACCAATCGCGGGAGACCTAAATCGGCCAATCAGAAATCCCCGTGCCTTGGCCAATCAAGGCTCGGGGATTTCGAGTATACCATTTTCAATACATAACACCCCTCCCCCCTTGGTACGGTCCGTCAGGTGGTGTAGTCACGCAGGTAGGCGGGGCTCCGTCGAGTCCTAGTTGACCTGCGCAACTCACTTTCCTGTTGTATCTCGGCCGGAGCGGTCGTTCCTTTGGCTGCTCCTGCCTCTTCGCGAACCGGCTGGATGAACGGGCCGGTTCTTTCGCCGTGGCTCCCGCCTGGGCCTACCGGGTCGGTTGAGCTGCGGATTTCGCCGCTCCCGCTTGGCTTCTCCGAGTCGGTAGAGCTGGCCAGACGGTTCTTCTCCGGAGGGGACTCGCGATGGCTGTTTTCTGGTGAGTATTTTTGGTTTATTTTATTTTGCGATTGTCTTTCCGGGTATTCCCTCCCCCCTTGGTTCGCTTCTTGGGGGTTGAGGTCAGTTGCCGTTCTGGACCTTAACTGGTCAATATGCCGTTTCCAGGCTCGCCCGTCCGTGGTTTGGAGCCGGTACGACTTTGGACCAGTGATTTGTGTTATGACGGCTGGGATCCATAGGGGGTCCCCCGTCATGTTTTTTGCGTAAACCAGGTCGCCTGGGTTAAATGTCCGGAACCTGGAGCTGGAGTCTGGGGGCTGCTCCGGGTTGTAGGTCGGGTGCAGTCTGTCAAGTGGAGACCTCAGCTTCCTGCCCATTAATAGCTCTGCCGGACTCTTGTTGGTTGTAGTGTTGGGAGTGATGTGTTGTATAAAGAGTAGGCGGTTGATTTTGTCGTTGATCTCTGCGTGGTCCATTTTCCTGAGTGTTTTTTTTTGTAAATTGGACCATCCGTTCCGCCCTACCGTTCGCCGCCGGATGCGCCGGTGCTGTCAACGCGTGGCGGATGCCCTTCTCTGCCAGGAACCGTTCGAATTCGATGGAGGTGAATTGGGGCCCGTTGTCTGAGACGATGACGTCTGGGAGGCCGTGTGTGGAGAACAGTTTGCTCAGTTCTTTTATGACAGCCTCTGTGGTGGTGGATTTCATGTCAGCCACCTCTAGCCAATTTGAGTATGCGTCGACTGTGATCAAGAACGTATGTCCGTTTGTGGGGCCCGCAAAGTCGAGATGGATTCTGGACCAGGGCCCTCGTGGTGTTTCCCAATCCCGGATAGGTGCTGTGGGTGGGCTGGATCTGGTCTCCTGGCATCGGTGGCATTTGGCGACCCATGCCTCAATTTGCTTGTCCATCCCTGGCCACCAAGCGTAGCTTCTGGCCAGGGCTTTAGTCCTGACGATGCCAGGATGACCCTCATGTAGCATCCTCAAAACTTTTTCTTGCAATCTATCTGGAATTACCACCCGGTCACCCCAAAGAATGCATCCCTTCAGTAGTGACAGTTCGGTCTGGCGCTGGCGGAATGTTTTAAAAGTCTCGTCACAGTCTTTTTCTGGCCAGCCCTTTTCTAACCAGTGTAAGATTCGCGCCAGACGCCTGTCCTTAATGGTTTCCCTGGCAATGTCGGATGCAGTAATAGGTAAACTTTCTATGCTCAGGGTATTTGTGGTAGGTGCTGGGTCAGGTTCAGAGTTAGGTAAGGGCGAGCGGCTTAAAGCGTCTGCGTGCGAGATTTTCTTACCTGGCTTGTGTAACAGTTCGTAATTGTAGGCTGCCAGGAATTCCGACCATCTTGTCATTCGGGGTGACAAGATGTTGGGCGTGGCTAGGTCTCCCGGGAGGATGCCCAACAGAGGCTTGTGATCCGTCACGATGGTGAACGGGCGGCCGTACAAGTATTCATGAAAACGTTTAACGGCGGCAACTATAGCCAAAGCTTCCTTGTCCAGCTGGCTATAGTTGCGCTCTGGTTTGGTCAGAGTCCTGGAGAAAAAGGCGATGGGTGCTTCTCTCTGGTCTGGGAGGGTGTGGCTGAGGACAGCGCCGACGCCGAAGGGTGATGCGTCGCAAGTGACAGCTAGTGGTAAAGTCTCACTAAATTGCATCAGGACAGCATCGGAGGTGAGGAGGTCTTTGGTCTTTTGAAAAGCGGTTTGTTCTCGCCTCCCCCAAGTCCAGGCTGCCTTCTTGTCTAGGAGTCTATGTAAGGGCTCCGCCGCCGTTGCCTTTTGAGGTAGGAAAACATTATAGAAATTTAGTAATCCTAGGAATGCTTGTAATTCTGTTTTGGATCTTGGGGTGGGGGCTTCCTTGATGGCTTTTATTTTTTTAGTTGTAGGGTGAATGCCCTTTTGATCTAGGAGATAGCCCAAAAACTCTACTTGCTTTGTACATAGATTGCATTTCTCTCGCTTAACCTTAAGTCCTGTTTCTTTAAATTTTGTTAAGACTTGTCTGAGTCGCATCTCTAACTCGGCTTCATTTGGCGCCGCTATTAGTACGTCGTCAAAATAGGGCACCACCCCTTTAATGCCCTGCAACAAACGTTCCATCAGGCTTTGAAAAATGCCTGGTGCCACGCTGACTCCGAATTGGAGTCGGTTACACCTGAAGGCCCCCCGATGGGTCACTATTGTTTGGGCTTCCGCCGTTTTCTCGTCTACCGGCAGCTGCTGATATGCCTGAGCAAGGTCGAGTTTTGCAAAGACTTTGCCCCCTCCTAGCGAGTGTAGCAGATGTTGTACTATAGGGACTGGGTAGGCGCTTTGTTGTAATGCGCCATTTAGGGTGGCCTTATAGTCCCCGCAAATTCTCACTGACCCGTCCGGTTTTACTGGGGTCACTATAGGGGTTTCCCACCTGGCGTGGTCCATCGGTTGTAATACCCCCTGTTTGACGAGTTTGTCAAGCTGCTCGTCAATTTTTGGTTTTAATGCAAACGGTACCCTTCTAGGCTTAAGTCTCTTAGGGGGAACCCTTGGGTCTAAGTCAAATGAGATAAGGGGCCCCTGGTACTTGCCCAAGCCTCCATCGAACACCTCCTGGAACTCCTGGGTTAGCCGCTGTTCCCAAGCTTCGATGGTGACTTGGTTGACACCTGTCAGTGCGATGTTAAGCGGGGCGAACCATTGTAGACCCAGTAGGCTTGGGCGGTCGCGATCGACGATTGTGAGTGGTAGTTGTTCGGTGTGGCCTTTGTAGGTTATGTTGAAATTCTTGGTGCCTACTACCGGGACACGGTTCCCTTGGTAGTCTTTAATGATGATCTTTTGTGTCTGCACGTTTCTCTTTTGTAGAGTGGGCACCAGTCTTTTGATTTCACGCCATGCAATCATGGAAAGGTAGGACCCAGAGTCCACTTCCATCTTGCATGGTTGGCCATCTATATATACCTCTACATGTATTTTTCTAGCGCCGTCGGAGGTGGCGTGGCCGATGGTCACCGTCTGATGGGTTTCTTCTTTCCGTCGACCGTCGCCGCTTTTTGAGATCGTTGAGCGCGGTCCCATCGACTGTCTGGCTGTCGTTCTCTGGTTCTGGGCGGGGAGTTTTCTCTCCGTCTGTCGTGCTGCTCCCATTTGGGCGGGCTGCGAGTCTTCTTTTGGCGGCAAACTCGGGCGATGTGACCCCTTCGTTCACAATGCCTACAGATAGAGTCAAAAAATCGGCATTCTGACCTGGGGTGGTCGCCGCCGCACCCGGCGCAACTGGTCCTCGACTTACGGCCTTTTCGACTTCGTTGATCGCCGCGTCCCGTCTGTACTCGGTGAATGTCCTCCTCGTCTTCGGACGTGCTGGAGTTCGACTGGTATTCACTGTAGTGTGCGGTCGCTTCACTTCTTGCGTCGGCCAACCTTGCCGGGTTGTTGTTCCCGCCCTTCGCATCAGATCTTCGCATGCTGTCTGCCGACGTGCGTGTTGCTTCAGCGGCTGCGGCGGCTGTAAGGGCATCGGCTAGGCTGATGTCGCCCTTGGCCATAAGTCGGCTCTGCAGAGTAGGATCCCATAACCCGAGTACGAAGCAGTCTCTTATGAGACTGTTGAGACCCTCGAACTCACAGAGTCCTCCCAGCCGCCGCAGTTCTGCGACGAAATCGCTCAATTTTTCGTCGGGCTTCTGGTTTCGGCGGTAAAACTCGTTGCGCCGTATTAGGATGGGGACCTCGGGGGCATAATGGCGCCGCAGTATTGGTTCTAGGACGTCCCAGTCCATGGCGGTTGCGTCTGCCGGCTTGGCTAATGCCTTAGCCATCTGGAAGACTTCTGGTCCGCAGTGTGTAAGAAAGACAGCACGTTTCAGCGGGCCCGGGGCGTCCTTCATGCCGGCGCATTCTAGGTACATTCGGAACCGATCCGAATACGATTCCCAATCTTCGGCGGCAGGGTTGAAGGGGGCGGGCGGTGCTATCTTCGCCATTTTAGTGCTGTCGCTGGTTCTTAGGTGGACACGGGGTTCGGTTCAGGGGCGAGATCCCACCCTCGTCGCCAGTGTCGTGTCCGGAAATAAGCGCAGAGTCGGTGACTTCAATTAAAAGCTCTTTATTGTAACAAGTGAACCGAACCGGCGAAAGGCAAAAAGCCCGCGGCTTTTATACCTTTCGCAAGGCTGCCGCGGCCAACGGCAGCGATTCAAGTCTCCCGCTCTTGGTTTGCACCAATCGCGGGAGACCTAAATCGGCCAATCAGAAATCCCCGTGCCTTGGCCAATCAAGGCTCGGGGATTTCGAGTATACCATTTTCAATACATAACACCTTGTGACTTATATCCACGCTTGATGTTGAATCTACATGTTCTAAATAGATACTGACATTGCCAAATGTCTCATTATCCACACATTTTGGATGTTATCCAAATAACTTGGATAAATGAGGCAATATTTTATAGCACTGTTTATTTACAGTGGTTTTTACATTATTCAAAATCATAAATAACCATTGGGAAGTTCTCCACAACACTTTTCACCATTGGGATGGTGATGGAGTTGATGGCAGTATTTATTTAAAAGAAACAATGGCACAATAAAATGATGATAATATTATATATTATTTCTCTGTTTTTAAGTGCAAATAGACTATATAAATCTAGGTCCTAGTACCAACAAAAACATGCAATTATGCTTTGTTATCTAGTTATTTGTCTGCTAAATATATTTAATGGTTATTCTATTTTTTTTGCTTAGAATTGTAATATAATTGCAAAAGCATTTATATTAGCATTTTTCTATTAATCTCAAATTCAATATGTGATGTATTTATCTTTCAATAAAATAAAGTCCTAAGTAAGATTCAACATTCATATATTTTTGTTGACAACAGAACCAGTTGTTAGAAGAAATTACTGGCCTAATCCTGTAAGGAAGGCAGGAAGGAAACATTCTGGGGTTGCTTACAGAAACTGCCTCTCCATTAACCCTTATTACATTCTTGGCAGGACTAGACTTCCTGTCTCAGGAACAGCTCTGGAGTTTTTCCCCCCTCCTTTGCTGGTACTTTGTTTGTGTGCAGTGACCATTCAAAGTTACAATGGCACTGAAAAAAGGGAATTATGACCATTTTTCACACTTATGACTGTTGCAGCATCCCCACAGTCATGAGAGGCCAGGCAAGAATATGAGTGATATTGAGTTGGTCACACCCAGCCAATAGCATGTTCACCAAGCCATGCCCACCCAGTCACATGACCACCAAGCCATGCCTACCACCTAAGCCACGCCCACAGAACTGGTTGTTAAAAATTTTAATCCCACCCCTGTGTCCAACATAGTGCTACAATTATGTGTCATGGAAAGAACCACTATTAATCTGTGTTGGATCTCCCACCATTCAACTTATTGCAATTACTCTAGGCATCTAACATTGCAAGAAAGAACTATATACACGTGTGCATGCATTTATACTTTGAATTTATGTCCTGCCATCCACTTTCTTTGCACTATGCATGATTTACAGAATGACTTTTTAACCGAGATCAAATCCTCAGACATTTTCACTCTTTGAAATTTCATTTTTTTAAATTAAGTTGTTACCAAATGACTCAAACCTATGTATCAGTGATTTAGAAGTAATCCGATTGATTAAATTAATTAACATTATATTTGGTGGTGATATCAAATTATAATGTGATGAACTTTTTTTCCTTTTCCTTTCCTGCTAAATGTGATAACAGAAAAAAAGACATTTCTTCAACAAATGGATCTTTGCCTTTGATGACAGATCATTTCCATTGGATGTGACACATTGTTTTCACATTTAATGTATATTCTAGCTCAGTGGTTCCCAAACTTTTTCAATCCACTGCCTCCTTTATGCTACAAACTTATCCTCAGTGCTCCCCACCCAGGGGTGGGATTTAAATTTCTGTGGGCATGGCCTAATTTGAGGATGTGGCTTGCTGGTCATGTGACTGGCTGGTGTGGCTCACTGGCTGGGCGTGGCTTGCTGGTCACATGACCGGATAGGTGTGGTTTGGTGGTCATGTGACTGGGTGGGCATGGCCAGGTGACTGGAAAACCAAATACAAGTGGTCCTCAATTAATGGCCGGTTCTTTAGCAAGCGTTCTAATTTATGACTGGCCTCCCCAGAACTACTTGACCTGTTTTTGGAGTTTTGACAGCCATGCACACACATATACACACACTCCCTTCTAACCCTGCTGGAGCAGGTCATTGGACTGGAATCGGCAAAGCATTTCTGATTAGATTCTAGTAGTGAATAAAATCTAATCAGAGATGCTTTGCCGATTCTTGTTGATTTGTTTTATTTTTATTTCTTTATTTTATGTTGCTGAATTGCATTGACATGTGTGTTCCTTCTTGTGCACAACCCAGAAGCTTTTGTGATTCTTTGCAGTAAAAATTACTGACCTCTGGCTTTGCTCGACTTTTCAAACTGCCGGCACTGCCACGTTCTAGGTTCCAGCCCCACAGGTCCACCCCATTGAGCCCACTGCACTGGAGGGATCTGCCCAAGCAAGTCCGAGCGAAGCAGTGCACCAAGTCAATGGGGTGAGCCTGAGAGAGGGAAAGAGAGAGAGAGAAAAGAAAGAGAGAGAGAAGGAAAAAAGAAAGAGAAAAGGGAAAGAAAGAAAAAGGGACAGATGAAGAAAGAGGGAGGATGGAAGGAAGGGACAGAAAGAAAAAAAATAAAGAAGGAGGGAGGGAGGAGAAAGATAATGAGATATCTATTCTAGTCCAATCACCTGCTCCAGCAGAGTTAGAAGGGAGTGTGTGTGTGTGTGTGTGTGTGTGTGTGTGTGTGTGTGTGAGAGAGAGAGAGAGAGAGAGAGAGAGAGAGAGAGAGAGAGAGAGAGAGAGTGTTCTCCTTGTAATTTACTAGTACATTTTGCCTTCTTCAGAATTGGCACTTTAAAACATTGGGGAAAAGTAATATTTTAGGGTGGAGATCTGGTCCAATGCATCCTGTTTAAAGCCTCAACAAAATGTGAGAGCTTCCTAATAGTCTTGACCATGTTTCATCCACAAAACCTTAAAGAGAAGCCAAAGATGTTTCAATGTGGCAAAGGGCCTCAGACTAAGCTAGGTCTCATTTCAATCTGATGCATCAGATCTCTCTCTCTCTCTCTCTCTCTCTCTCTCTCTCCCCCCCCCTCCCTCCCAGACTGGCTTTGCTCTACTTTCCCAATGTGCCTGCAGGTTCGGCGCTTCGAACATGGATGGCTGGGTGGATTGATGAATGGATGGATAGCGACAGAGAGAGACAGGTAGGTAGATAGATATATTGGTAGATAGATAGATAAATAGGTAGGTAGGTAGGTAGGTAGGTAGGCAGACAAGCAGGCAGGAAGACAAACAGACAGACCTTTTGGATGGGTGCTTGGATAGGTAGGTAGTCAGATATATAGGTAGGTAGATAGATAGATATTGGTAGATAGATATATAGGTTGGTAGGTAGGTAGGTAGGTAGGTAGACAGAAAGACAGGCAGGAAGGCAGGCAGAGACAGACCTTTTGGATGGATGGATGGATAGACAGACAGACAGACAGATAGACAGACAGAATGCAACAGCGGCAGCACTTTGGGAAAGTAAAGCAAAACCGCCGTCACCACATTCAAGGCACCAGCTCCAGAGCAGTGCAACAGTCAATGGGGTGAGCCTGCAGCGTCAGCACCTCGAACGCCCCCCTGCCACCATTTAGACCCCTTCTGCCAGCCCCCTTGGGGGCATTAAGAGGTGGCAGGGGGGCATTTGAGGTGCTGGCACTGCAGGCTCACCCCATTGACTGTTGCACTGGAGAGGTGCAAGGGGCTCAATGGGGTGAGCCTGCAAAGCTGGTACGTTGAACGCAGCAGTGGCACATTGCGAAAGTAGAGCAAAGCTGCCTGCCCTGGGCTTCCTCAACCTGCCCTGCTCCAGAAAGGATAGAACAGCATCACCCTCTATGTCATGAGGGCCCCAAGGGGGGGCAGCTTGGGAGGCTGATCCCTGGCAGGAGGGGCACCCTGTGAACTTGCTGTCAGGCATGGCAAGTACAAAGAAGGGTGGGCTTGGCTGAGCAGGATCCTGGATATTGGGCATGTGATCAAAGCCCCACTTCCTCTGACCCCCCCCCCCCCCCCAGTCAGGGTTCTGCAATCTTAAACACTCAAAGAGCCATTTGGACCTGTTTCCCACAGAAAACAAAACACTGGGAGCTCCAAGACATGGGTGGGCATGGCAACTCAATGTCACTCCCACTGAGTCACATGACCCCCCCAGGTTATGTGGTTTTCTGTGTTTTCTATGAGGAAGAGGTTGCTCTCTCTTTTTCTCTCTCTCTCTCTCTCTCCTCCCTCCCCATCTCTATCTTTCTCCCTCTATCTCCCTCTCCCTCCTTTCCTCCTTCTCATCTCTCTTTCTTTCTCTCTCCCTCTCCTTATCTCTCTGTCCTCTAACTCTCTTTCTCTCTGTGTGTGTGCCTCTTCTTCCCTCCTTCTCTCCCACTCCCCACCCCCCTTCCCAACTCCAGGGAATAACTGTAAGGAAATTTGGCCATGTTCTTTTTGTCTCTGGAAAAAGACAAAAATAAACCTTGTATTCCAAAAGGAGTGACAGGAGTTACCTCACAGTGCTATGAAGTTGCTGCCTTAGATCGCTGTTGGATCCTTGCAAAACTGGCAAAGACAGACAGAGGGGAGCAGACAGAGATGAATTGAGCCGAATCTCCCTCCCTCCCTTTGTATCTCTCTCTCTCTCTCTCTCTCTCTCTCTGTGTGTGTGTGTGTGTGTGTATCTCTCTCTCTCACTCCCTGTCTGTGTCTCTTCTCACTTTCTCGGAAAGCCCTGCATGCTCTCCTTGGGGTTCTTCGCTGTCCCCTTTTCTTTCTTCCTTTTGAAAATCTGGGCTAGCTGAAGAATGAGAGGAGGACGAGGGGGAGGAGGGAAGCCTCCACCGTGTGGCTTTCACTCATTCCTCAATCCAGCTAGCCTGGATTTCCAAAAGGAAGGAAGAAAAAAGGATAGCGAAGAGCCTCAAGTAGAGCATGCAGAATTTTCCGAGAGTGTGGAAGTTTCTTTTCTTTCTTCTTGGCGAGTTTTTGGAAATCCAGGTTGGCTGATGAATGAGCGCAAGCCGTGGAGGAGGCTTCCTTCCTCCCTCTCCCCTCCTTCTCCTCTCGTGCGCACCCTCCAGGCCCCACCACAGCCGGCTCCATGGCTGTTCGCTGCTCTTGCAGCATCTGTGCAGCACACTCAAATTTAGTGCGCTTTACTCCATCCCCTCCTCCTCCTCCTGGAGCCCATTGCATTCAAAGCGCCAGCTCCGGAGCAGTGCAACAGTCAATGGGGTGACCCTGCAGGGCCTCGAATGCCCCCTGCCACCTCTTAGCACCCCCTGCCGGCCCCTTTGCCTCTTAACGCCCCCCTAAGGCATCCCACCCACCCCCCGAGAGGCAGTACCGCCCACTTTGGGCACCACTATAGCTAGCTGTTTAGAAATACATTATGCTAAAATTAAAATATATTGGTCTGTTAATAAAAGGCAACAAGGAGAAAGGGGGAAATTAATAAAAATCTGTAAATGCTGCCTATTTGGAGCGAACTATCCTATTTTAATAATGAGCCTTAGATCTAACTCAGACGTACATTCTCAGCAGCTTCTGGATGATTATTTACAAACCAGGAGTATGCTGTAGATCCGTGATGGCAAACCTATGGCACATGTGCCAGAAGTGTCACACAGAGCCATTTCTGCCAGCATGCGAGCTGTCACCTGGAACAGATCCACTGTGCATGCATACACACATCCCCATCAGCCAGCTGATTGTTGGGTATCTGCCTTGCATGCGCAGGGGGTGGGACATGCACAGGATGTTTGCGTATGCATGCACAGAGGTGCACAGTTTAGGGGTCATGTGCACATGTGCAGAGGTGCGTGGTGCATAGGGGGTTGCACGCATGCACAGGGGCGTGGGGGATGCATGCACATTGCATTATGGGTGCAGGCACGTGCACACACACACACACACTTTTGGCATGCGACAATGAAAAGCTTAGCCATCACTGCTGTAGATCATGTGGAAAGAGACTCAAAATGTGAATATATAAATACAAGAGAAACATGGTTTTGATTTCTCAAAACTGAGGTCTGACCTGAGACTTTAGAATGCATTTGCATTGATTATAAAACAGGGAAAGAAATAATTTAAGTCAACTCCACTTCACACCTGCACCCCCTCCCAAAGATGTTTTCATATTTTATAGATCAAATGAATTAAAACTCTAGAGTAAAGCTGGGAGGGTGACCACATCAAAGGGAGTTTTAATTGGAAAAAGTCAAGAAGAAAAGACAATAATATATACAAATGTTTTCAACCTTAAGTATCTGATTATGTATTAGAAAAACAGACACTTATTAATAGAAATGATTTAACTTTTTACACATGTGCTTCCTGTTGCTTAACAATTGGCTTTCTCTTGATATGTCTCAGTACTTTGGGGTTGGGTGTATATGTAGCTCCTGTGTAGCTAAGCCACTGAGACACTTTTCTACGTTGCCACTTCACAGAATTTTTTGAAGTAGGTCTATCTACACTTATTTCAATCTGGCAGTAGGTGGCAGTAGACAGTGAAGAATCTGCAGCTGAAAGCTTATTAGCTATGAAATTGAAGCTGAAACGAAATGCATCCAAGACATTTGCCGCCCTGGAGTTATGAATTTATCAGATGGAAAAAAGAACTGTCAGAGAGAATTTGTAAACCTTCTTTTGCAAAATACTGGGGGTAAGCTAAATGAATAATAAAATTGAGATTCCTGTGGTAGTATGCATTTTTAGACATCACTTTCTGTGTATAGAATATACAGCAAATAATTAAATTCCAGACAGAACTTCTCTTGGCTGTGTTCTAAAAACACAGTGTGTCCTAGGCTAGGCTACTGGATCTCAATTGCAAAATTCCAGATAACCACTACATGCCCGCAAAAAGATATAGAATCTTTAGTGCCATCTAGTGGTCAACTGGATTTCTGAAGCCAAGATATCTAGCCCTAGCCAGCATTACAAGTTTGGTGGGTGACATGTATTTATTCTCCATAAACTAGATGTTCACATTTCTGCTATATATAATGGGTAATAAACTGAATTGGATAAACTTGTGGTGCTCAGTCTTGTGGAGTAACAGTTATCATGTTTCCTGGTTTGTCAGAACTGAATAATAATACTTTATTATTTATAAATAACAATCCTAAAAATTCTTTATTATGGCCAAACCATCAGGAATCATCAGGATGAAGCCTACAAGTACCTAGGTATTTTACAGTTGGTTAACATCAAAGATGGACAAAAATATGATTAGTAAAAAATATATTCAAAGAGTGATTGCTAAATTGCTAAAGATAAAACTGAATAGTGGAAATACCATAAAATCAATCAGTATCTGGACCATATGTGTGATACAATAAAATTCTGGAATTATTAATTGGATAGAAACTGAACTGCACAGTTTGCACTAAAAGGACAATAAAACTTATGACTAGTCATTATTCATTGTATTATATTAAGTGATGTTTATACCTGGCCCACAGAAACGGAGATAGAGATTTGCTTCAGTCAAACAACCTGTGGAAGAAGAAAAGCATGAATTAGCTGATAAAGTAAAAGACAACCAAAAACAAGCAATGATGTAAGTTAAAAATTGAAACCTACCTGTTAGGGATAACATTGTTCACCCTAACTGGTTTAGGTAAAATAATAAATATGTAATCATAGTTTGTAAGTTAAAGTGTCTGCAACTTTAAATATAGGAATGTAATTAAGGGAATGGTTGTGAAAGCACTTTAAAAGAAGCAAGGAACATCAGCTTGCTCTCTCTGGCTTTGATGATCCCTAATTACTGCTTTACTTGAACGGGAGAGATAAACAAAGGACTGATTTGTAAGTGAACTGACATAGGATATTCTACATGAACTTTGCTAACTGAATATCCTTGAATGGACTGACTAAAATGATACATGACTAATGGACTGTTATTTTGACTATGCTATGAACTCATAATGGAATAAACTATATTTTTGATAGCACAAGCGTATCTGTTATTTTTACTGTATGTTAATAAACATACAAACTTATCTCACTCATTTAATCTGTATGCCTATCTGACTAACGCTGCACATTCTGTTTAGCTTGTCTCCTTAACCCTGGTTGGGGAACACAGGCTTAACACTACCAACTGCATGGTAAACAAAACACGAATATCAAAATAATGTAATAAAAACATAAACAGTAATCTGGCAAAGAAAAGCATTACGCCGTCGATTTCTACAAAGGTTTGAGGGGAAAGTGGATTAAGTTAAAACCTTGCAATGAGTTACAATTGGAACATTAAAAAAGAAACTGAAGGCTTAATTTTGGCTGTTAAAAAAGAAATTATTAAAATTAATGCAGTCAAGACCAGAACTGAAACTGCAGATTCTGCAAAGAAGCAGAAGTAACAGTAGATCATACACTCAGTTTGAACAAGGAGATCACACAGACTGATTATAAACACTGACATAATACAGTCATCATGTACCAGTAATGCAAACTATAGAGCCCTGATGGTGAACTTATGCCATGCGTGCCAGAGGTGATGGCATGCGAGCCATCACCCCAGCTCAGCTCCAATGCCAACTGGCCTTCAGGTCTCTGTTGTGTATACATGGAGGCAGGGTGCTTGCAGGGGAGTCATGCCTGCATGCGCAGGGGGAAGGGGGCATGTGCAGGGGGGTCATGCGTGCATATGCTGGGGACGCATGCACGAAGGTGCGCATTGCATTTTTGGAGTTCAGACACGCACACTTTGGGCACTTGATCCAGAAAAGATTAGCCATCACTGCTATACAGTGTTCATGATGATTTAAAGCAGAGGTTTAAATTCACGTCATCACGGCAGCATCATGTGACATAATGGGACTTTTCCCGCTTTGCTAAAATGGGTGTGGGCGTGGCCAGCACATGCATCCGGCCCATGGGGCAGGAGTTTGAAAGCCCTGATTTAAAGGAACCATTAAAAATTCAAACCATCTGAGATGAGGGATGGGGCAGGGGCCAATAAGAATGGTTTCAAATGATTTTTAAAAAGAATTGTTTAAAACATAAGATGATGTTCAAAAAATCTACCAATTTAGATGTGGGAGAGAAGAGGAAGAGGGACAGAGGAATTTAAATTCAATGACATGAAGCCAGCTGGATGACTTGTGCCAGTCATTCTATCTCAGCCCTCAGTAGGAGGCAATGTTAAACCACTTCTAAAATCTTGCTAAGAAAACTGCAAGGGATTATCTGGGGAATTGCCAGGAATATAGACTGATATAAATAGGCATATTCACACACATCCAAAGCAGTGGTGAGATTCAATTTTTTTTACTACCGGTTCTGTGGGTGCGGCTTGGTGGGAGTGGCAGGGGAAGGATACTGTAAAATCTCCAGTCAGAGGCGGTATTTGCTGGTTCTCTGAACTACTCAAAATTTCCACTACCGGTTCTCCAGAACTGGTTAGAACCTGCTGAATGCCACCTCTGATCCAAAGTATTAATAATACCTAATGTGTATAATGGAGTTGGAAAATTAGTAGAGATTTTTATGAGAAGACTTTCATGACAGTATATAAAATATAGTCATGTATTTTAAAATGTGTGACCAAGCAGAGTAAAACCTCAGAAAACATAAATGTTTATAAGTAGAGTAAAATGAAGCTGAAGAAATTATTTATATAAATATGCTATTAAAAGAAAATGGGAAAAATTTGGGCAATCCAGAAATTTATAAATTCATAAATTTAAATTTAAAGATAGTCAGTATTAGAAAGATAAATTTTGACTTTATAATAAAGGCAACATTAATAATATTATAAATCAGAATTTGAAAAAGAACATTGAAAAGTATAGAAGTATTCCAGAGTATCCAAGATTACTCTCATATCGTCTCTAATTTGTCTCTTTGGCAGAAATCCATTTTGATCTGGGTGAATGAAATTATTTAAGTATTTTTTAAGTCTTTCTGCTAAAATTGAAGCAGAGATTTTATAGTCTGCATTTAATAAAGAAATAGGTCTATAGTTCTTAATTTGCAGTGGATCAGCCTCTTCTTTTGGAATAAGTGTAATATAAGCTTCTGACCATGTTTTGGGTATCTTCTTTGACATAGCTTCATTCATAACTTCTAGTAGTGGGATGCTCAATGATTCTTGAAATGTTTTATAGAATTCTGCCTGAAGCCCATCTGGACCTGGTGCTTTCCCATTATTTTGTTTCTTAAGTGCTTCATTTAATTCCATCATTGTTATATTGCTTTCTAGCATTTCTTCAGTCTCTTTAGGTATCTTCGGTAAGTTAGCATTCTGTAGATACTGTTTGACTTTTTCCTCATCAATATTCTCTTGTTTATATAGTTGCCCATAGAAATCTCGAATAATTTCCTTTTTCTCCTTATTGCCATAACAAACTTGGCCTTGATCATCTGTTAGCTTCAATATTTTTCTTGATTCCTTCTCCTTTCTCAATTTATATGCTAGCCATCTACCTGGTTTATTTGTATCTTCAAAATAATTCTGTTTAGAATTTCTAATTTTCTGTGCCAATTCTTCTTTCTCTATTAATTCCATTTTAGGTTTAATTATATCCAACTTCAATTTAATATCTTTTTTCTGTGGCATTTTCTGTAATTCTTTTTCAAGTCTTTTATACTCATCTTCCAAGGCCTTAGAGGCCTGCCTTTTCCTAATATTCTTTTTTCTTATATAATCTATTATCAAACCTCTAGCATATGTCTTCATTGTATCCCAAACATTCTGCATTGAAGTATCTCCTTTTTTATTTTCTCTAAAGAAAAAAGCCAATTCTTTCTTCATCCATTGTGTAAAATCTTTTTCCTTTAAGATAGTATTGTTTAATGTCCATCTCGATCTTTTTTTTTGTCCCTTCCATTTAATTGTCATTGGGCTGTGATCTGCCCAAGTACTTGTTTCAATATTTGTTTCTTGAATATTAGATATTAATTCTGTTGAGATCCAAATCATATCCAGTCTGGACCATGATAAATGTCTATTTGAATAGAAAGTATATTGTTTAGCTTTAACATTTCTTTCTCTCCAAATATCTTTTAAAGTTAATTCGTCTGTCATTTTAAAAAAGGATTCAGGGAGAGTCTTTCTATTTTGCTTTGTTGTTGTTGCTATATAGTCCAGTTTATTGTCTACAATTCCATTAAAGTCTCCCATCACAATTATATTAACATAGTCCAGTCCAGTTATTTTCATGTGCAATTTTTTATAGAATTCTTCTTGTTTATCATTCGGAGCATGAATTGCAATCAAGATTATTTTTATATTGTTGTCCATTATTTCCACGATTAATACTCTTCCGTCTTCATCCATATAGATCAATTTTGCTGGGATAGCCTGTTTAATGTATAGAACCACTCCTCTTTTCTTACATTGAGTGAAAGAAGTAAATATTTTCCCTAATTTTGGCTGTACTAACAATTGTTCATGTTGTTTTTTAATATGTACTTCTTATAGACAAATTATATCAAATTTTAATTTCTCTAATTTATGAAAAGTTTTCCTTCTTTTAACAGCTGAGTTGATTCCATTTATATTCATTGTAATCAATTTTTTTTCTTCCATGATTATGCTTTATATTTAGGTCTAACAGCTCTCATGGATCTCACTTCACGCTGTTCTTTACTATCCACCTGTCCACCTACTGCGCCTTCCTCTTTTTCAGTCTCCAGTTGTTCCTCTTGAAACTCAATTAATGAGACCTCTTTCTCTGCCTCCTCTTCTCTCCTTCCAAAAAATTCTGCGTGGAAAAGTTCTGCTTTCTCAATTAAATCAATTCTATATCTCTGTTCTTGCTATGTAAACATTAATCCTTCTGGAATCAGCCATCTATAATTCACTTCCTTTTTCAATAGCATTTTGGTCAGGAATCGATATTCTCTTCTCGTCTCTCTCACTCTTCTGGGTATTCGTTTTAAAACCACAATCTCTTTGCCTTTGTATTTCAATGTCTTCTCTCTTACAGCTTGTAATATTTGTGCTTTAATGGATTTTTTGGTAAATCTAATATGCACTTCCCTTGGTAATTTATTTCTCATCGCATATCTTGTAAAAACTTGGTATACCTCATCTACTCCATCCATCATCTTTTCCTCTGTAATTTCCAAAACATCCGCCAAAATTTCTATCATTATTGCAGCCAAGTTTTGCCCTTTTTCTACTTCTATATTTTGAAATCTGAGATAGAATTCTGACCTCTCTATCTCCCACCTCAACATCCCACTTTTTTCTTGTTCAATCACTGTTAATCTGCTGTCAATATTTCCAATCTTCTCCTCTCTTTGTTTACCTTCTTCCTCATTTTTTTGGAATCTCTCATCATACTTCACCATCATTTGTTGAATATTTTCCACTTTTTCATCAGTCTTCTCTGTTCTTTGTTCAATGGTGTCTGTTTTTATCTTGAGATCTTGGATTCCTTGCATAATCATCTGTAAAGTCACTTTTTCTTGTTCTTTATCTTGCTTCAACATTGTCTGAATTAAACGTTGTCCTCCAGCTGGTGGGGAGGCAGAGGTAGAAGTAGAAATGCCAGAAGATATGGGTTTCCTGCTCATTTTGATGCTTCAAGAGCTTCAAATTCTTTTTAGCTTTTAATCCAACTGGTAGAATAGCCAATTATAATCCAAAATGGAAAAATCCAATAATAAAAAGCCCAATGCCAAAAAAGAAAAAGGAGAAAAAGAAGAAAAATCTTCAGGTTCTTCTAGACCCTAATCTTATTATGGAGTAGTCCACCATAAAAAATGAAAAAAAGAAAAAAGCCCCCCCAAAATAATAATAATTAAGAAGAAAAAGAACAAAAATAAAGAAAAGAAGAAGAAATTCCTTCAGGTTATTCACACCTTAATCCAATTGGAAAGTCTCAATAATCAAAAAGGAAAAACAGAGTGGTCCAAAAACATGAATAGAAAAAGCAAAAGGATCCCAGTAAAAAGAAGGAGAAAAAAAGAAAAATAAAGAAAAAGTTCTGAGGCTCTCCCTTTGAAATAAAAAACAAAAATAAAAATATTACAAGAATTAAAATTTACAAAGAGGCTGGTGAGTAGGGGTATCACAGATGGAAAAAAAAATAAGAAAGCACACTGCACCTTATTTAGCTGTCCAAGGCTCTTATTATGACTCTCTTCTCCACTAGCTTCAAAGCCAAGCCTCAAGTGTTGAAATATTGATAAGAGTCCAGGAAAACACCTGTAATAATATTTTGCTGTGCTCTCCCTCTTTCTTATCCCATTGAAATGTCCTTGAGAAGGAGTCTTCTTACAATTCTCTCCAATTCAAATAAAATATTTTCAAGCCTCTAGTTGGCAGTGTTACAAAGTTTCTTAATATACTTCCCCCCCAGCCAGAAAAACATAGTTTAAGTTAAGAAAAAAGAAAAATTATATGTGTGTGTGTGTGTGTGTGTGTGTGTGTGTGTTGTGTGTGTGTGTTTTCTTAAGTTTTCGCAGGTACTTACATGTATGGCATTCAGCTTTGTTCGGGTATTTTCCCATGTCATAGTAGTAGTGCTTTTAAAGTTGTAGCAACGTTTCAGCAGAATCTCATCTGCCATCATCAGGCTTCTGTATAGTGTTCATCCGTGAGTTAGACTTTTACAGTGGTTTCAGATTTAAATTTGGGGCAGCCTATTGCTGTGCCAGAATGGTTTTTTTTCTTCATCCTGATTGGTTGAGAGTCTTGGTCTGTGTTTATTGGTCTTGGAGTTTGCTGTGTTCTGCTACTAATATCTTCTGTCTGTTTTTTTGTGGGGGGGGGGCTCTTTTTGTATTTTGATTGGCTGGCAACATTGTGTTACTTTATTGGAGGCCTTTAGTGCAGCTTGGCTTCAGGTAAATGGACGGCTATCATTAGTTAGGAAGCTGGGTTTCATCTGGGTGCCTGGTTGGGGTGTGTTTGAGCTGGAGGTATCAGGGGGGAATCTGTTTCAAACAATACCAATTAGGCTTGGAAAAGACTATTTTGAAGATTTAAATAAAATTATGTTGAAGTTTATATGGCAAGGTAAGAAAGCGAGAATAAAGCTAAAGCTTTTGCAAGATGCTAGAATTAGAGGAGGTTTTGGCCTGCCCAATTGGGAATTGTACTATCAAGCTGCAAGTTTGATGTGGGTTAAGGAATGGATAATATTAAAAAAGACTAGATTGTTGAAACTAGAAGGTCATGATTTGCTGTTGGGTTGGCATGCTTTTTTATGGTATAAGGGAACTAAAACACAGGGTTACTTTAGAAGACATTATATACGGGAGTCTTTGTGGTTAAACTGGGAAAAGATAAAAAGACAATGTTATTTGAAAATTCCAGTTTGGTTATTGACTATTGAAGCATTTTCCTATCCTATAATTTATAAGAAGGAACAAATAGTTAGATATGGGGAACCATTGGATGAAAAGGGTGAACTTAAATCGATTCAAAATTTAGAGGAACAAGGTATAAAGATGAATTGGTTTTCATATGCGCAAATACATTCAAGGTATGATGAAGATTCTAAAACGGACGGATTCTATGATAAACAGACTGATTTAGGTAAGATCTTGATGGGTACTGATGAGAAGGTGATTAAAAAATTATATGGTTATTCACTGGGAATTAAATTAGAGGAAGAACAAGTTAAAGAAACTATGATTGTTTGGAGGAAGAATTTTGGATATGGGATTGATCTCGAGAAATGGCAAAAATTGTGGTCTCAAAATTATAATATGACAATGTCAACAGCATATAAAGAAAATTTGTATAAGATGTTTTACAAGTGGCACTTTCCCCCGACAAGAATAGCAAGAATGTTTAAGAACAAATCTGAAAAATGCTGGAGATGTCATCAGATATCTGGCTCATATTACCATATGTGGTGGACCTGTGAGGACGCTAAAAAATATTGGATTAAAATTCGCATGTGGGTGGAAAAAATGACAAAGAAACATATAGATTTGAAACCGGAGTTCTTTCTATTGGGAATTTTACCAGATACATACAGTAAAGACTTGAAATATCTGATTGTAAATGTATTAACAGCGTCTAGGATTGTATTTGCTAAAAACTGAGAAAATACCATCATAGGAAGAAATTATTAAGAAAATATTGGAATGTGCTGAGATGAGTAGATTGACATTTGAAATTAGAGAGCAAGAGGATAAACAATTTTATGAAATTTGGGATCTTTTTTATCAATGGCTAGATGACAAAATACGATAATAGAATATTTAAAATGTTAGTTAGCAAGGAATATCTTTATTTTTTTCTTTTGCCTTTGTTATTTGACATTATAAAGTGTTTTTAGGATAGATTTGGTATGATTATATGATTTGTTATAGAATAAACTATTTAAAGTATTGTTATCTCATAAAGCAAGAATGATTAAAAGTATAGTCAAATGATTTTTTAATAGCGATATTAGGATATATAAGCTTGGATTGACAATATGAGTTGTTATGTAACATAATTGTAATTGAGACTACAAAATGAATACACGAAACTGATGAACCAACTGACACACTGTATGTACATAAGAGAGTTGATGTTTTAATGTTTTGTTTGTCTTGTTTGTAGAAAAGTAATAAAATTGTTTTGTTTTGTTTTTTAAAAGAAAAGTATAGAAGTGAAAATGGTGAAGGGATAAAGAATGAAAAAAATCTGATCCTGAAGTGTCATGCAGTAAGAGATAACCACTACTTTTATCTTTATTATTAATACTAATGTTAATTAATTAAAGGCCCTTGGATACAATCAAAAATATTATGCAAGTGAAATCTTACAGGGCAAAAAATAAAAAAGCAACATGTTGCATAAACCACACTGAATTTAAAAAATAAACAAATATAAAAAATAAAAGAAAATTGGAAAGAAAAAATAGGTCAAATGTTTTCATTTAAATAATGCTCAGACTTTAAAATCGTAATCAGTTCATTTAACAAACTTTTTAAAAAATCAAGTTCCATGATTTATATTAAAGTAGAGCATATAAAGTATAAGTTTAAACCTGGGTCTTTCAGTTGCTAAACTTAAATCAGTATATCATATGGTTGTTTTTTTTTAAGAATCAGTATCTTGGACTAATCCTTGTGGTGCATATGATATTATATAAACAGTATCTCAATGCAATCTGACAAGTGACCCATACTAAGCATTCTTTCATTCTTCTTTAAATTTGCAATCTTTAAAAAAGAAACCAGTGAATTTAGATCGCCTTTCCACAAAGAAAAGCCATGTGCAAGCCAGCAGAATTGGAGGATGGGAAAAACTAGTTTACAACATTCACCCCTTTGCAATCATTGTACACTGTCAAAGTCACAGATGGTTTCAGAGAGAAGGCGAAAGTACTGAATAATCATTGCAATCGGTAGCAGACCTTTATTCATAGGATCTCTGAATCCTAGCTGTTTGTTCAATATTAAAATCTAAAAGAAAATATAAAGAATGATCATCTGCAACAAATCTAAGCTGGGTTATCCACAATCAAAATTAAGGAAGATAAATTAGAGAAAAAGAGGCTCTAGTTTAGATATTTAGTTTCTCAGGGCAATTTCAGATATTACAAATAATCTACAACAGAGGAAGCATGTTAAGTATTATACACATATATACTTACACGCACATCGTATTGAACTACCTCTTTGTCTATTCACATTTTCTGGAAATGCACAGCATGTACTTATTTTCAGTCTTTTCTTTTCTTTCTTTCTTTCTTTCTTTCTTTCTTTCTTTCTTTCTTTCTTTCTTTCTTTCTTTCCTTCCTTCCTTCCTTCCTTCCTTCCTTCCTTCCTTCCTTCCTTCCTTCCTTCCTTCCTTCCTTCCTTCCTTCCTTCCTTCCTTTCTTTCTTTCTTTCTTTCTTTCTTTCTTTCTTTCTTCCTTCCTTCCTTCCTTCCTTCCTTCCTTTCAGCTAGGAGAGTCCTTGTAGATTGCTTTTGTAATGTGCCTGAACTGCAATCTCAGTAGGACCAAAATATGATCTCCTACAAGCCTTTGCACTTTGGGAAAACAGATCTATATAAATCCTTTGTCATCTGTTCACTGCAAAGATCAAATCATGTGTGGTGTAAGGCTTCCAACTTGTCTGCAATGAAGAGTTTAATTTAGCTAAATCCAGCCCAAAAATCTTCTGCCTAGTTAAGCCTATTAATGAATTCAGAGAGTCCTTGCTTAGTAACCATAACTAGAACCCAGGAACTCCTTCATTAAGTGACATGGTTGCTAAATAAAATAACACATGACCAGGACAGATTTATAATATCATTTTCACTTCAATCATTAAGCAAGTTACTGTAGGTTGTTGAGTGATATATAATGCAACTGCAACTTGAGATTTTATCGTCAGCTTCTCCACAGACTGTTTATGAAGCTTGTGAAATGCTCACATGATGATAGGCTGCTACAACATCCACTGCTTGTGAAGCACCAAAATGTTGATGCTATGATGGTCGTAAATGCAAAGGGTAGCCATGAAGTTATTTTTTCAGCACCATCATAACGCAGAATGATAGCTCAACAGGCCAGTCATTAAGCAAGGTCAACCTGCAAGGTTTTGGCAAGACAGCTATGATTTATTATCCAGCCCTGTTGTGAAACCTAATACAACCAACGTCTTGAATGTATCTTCAGTTTTCCAAAACTGGCATCCTGACAGGAGTATTTTCAAATAATGGTCAAAACAATCAATATGATAACCATGAACATGCAATTGATACTAAATCTGTGTGGCACATGCATAAGAAGCAGGTGAAATTTTAGCTACACTGTTGTGGCAACCATCTTAATTTTTTTTAACCACATTCTGAAAACTCCTGCCTTGGTTTTTAATGGTGAGAGTGTAAAAAACAGAATGGTTGCAATAGGAAATAATAACAATGATATTTAAGACATTCTGTTAAATACAGCATTTGACCTCCATATTCAACTTAAAGGCCAAGTGCTTTAACCTAAAATAGGTCTTCCTTTCCTTCTTTATTCCATTAGCTAGTGTAGCTTGTGATATTAAATTAAAATGTTCAATTAATGAGAATAATCATGACCACAAATTGGTATGGTAGCAGTTTTGTCAAACAGACCAATATTCTCTCTTGTGGAAAGTTATTACATAGTTTTATGATAATCAAGACTAATATACCAGAATTACCTCAGTGTCCTGGAACCACTTTGCAATTGTGCAATGATTTTTTTTAAAATTCCATTCCTTCCTTTTTCCTTGGCTCATTGTTTATGAGAGCATGAACAAAGGTTTTGTTTTGTTTTAAAATATTTTTGAAAAATATACAGTCAGCAGCTATTTAAGCAATATTGTAGTACCTAAATATTGTTTTTCCAGGTTCTGAAGACCATGCCTCACCATTTGACAATGTGTCAGAATTAATGGAAAATGGTTTAATTTAATCAAATTCAGTTCATCAGGCAAACATTTACATTATTAATTTAAATAATAGAGTAGTTCAATAACATTTATGTCAGTAACAAATACAGAAACACCTTTTTCTCCAAGCCGATTTTGCATACATTTACAACTCAGTCGATCATTTTAATAATTACTAACATGCTAAAAAAGAGGGGAAAAACCTGTCTTCTTTTACAGTGTTAGCAATAGCTTTTCCAGAACATGGTTATAATAAGAAGGTTGTTATTGTAAGAATTGGAGATTGTTTGACTGCTTGCATATGGAATCCAGGCGTCCAAGTAACATGGAGCTGGAAAGAATCTAGACCCCAAATTTGAGAGAGAAAAGTAGCTTTTTTACCCTCTCCAATAGAAACTGCAAGTAGTTCAGGGAAAGTGGCAAGTGTGCATTACAGGGAAGGTCAAGTCTTTATATATAATTATATACATTTGTTATTTGTGGAAGATGCATCATGAAGCAACATTTCAACAAAAGAAGAAACTGATCCTAGATGTAACATTCAACAAGTGGAAAATTTAAGGGATGCATCCCTTCCTTCCTTTCTTACCCACCTTTCTTTCTTAACACTTGCAAGTATATTCAGTGACTTCAATATACATTCCTATTGTTTAGTTTCTGAAAAGGCTAGTTAATTTTTTTTTCACTTCAAAGAAAATAGCCTTTGGCTGAAAGGGAAAAATGGTTTTCTAAAGTTAAAAAAAAACATAGATTGCCTTACCAAAATGCTAATATTATTTTTAATATAATAAAACCTAAAATGCCAGGTAACAGCTTTACTCACTAATTCATTCATATTTATATTTGTTATTTGCAGAGCCTGAACTAAGAAAAAAAACTTGAATAACAGATCTCTCTTGTTTTCTTATTTTCCACTTGCAAAAAGTACAGTTTTCTCAGCAAATCTCTGTTTTCCTTTCCTAGACAATTGAGCATAGAAACTTTCAGCCAGTCAGTAATTTCCATCCTATCAAGCTAATCAATCAAGAAAATATTCTCACCTTCTCAGATTCCACCAAGTCAATATCTAAGTAAATATTCCTTCCTTTCTTTACACATAAAAAAGTAAAATAAATTGCTGTATCCTGCCACAGCTATTTCTGTTCATGTATCTATGAATGTTTCTTCATTCTGGGGCTAAGGCTGTCAGAAGCAGTAAGCTGGAAACCTCTACAATAAAATAGTTGATTGTTAGGATTAAAAACATAACATAATACAGGTAGTTCTCAGTTTGCAACCATTTCTATAGTGACTATTTGAACAGAACTAAAAAAAAAGGGACTGATGACCTGTTTTCATACTTACAATGATTGCAGCATCCTCATGATCATGTGATCAAAATTTAGCCAATTGGCAACTGGCATGTATTTATGACAGTTTTGGTTTGGGGGTCATGTGATCACCATTTGTAACCTTCCCAGCTGGCTTCCTACAAGTAGTCAATGAGGGAAAGCAAGGTTTGCTTAACAAAGGCATGCTTCACTTCACAACTGCAATGATTTGCTTAACAACTTGGCAAAAAAAGGCCCTAAAATGGGACACAACTCATTTAAATTCTTGTTAAATTTTTGGCTCAGCTGCGCTTGTAAATCAAAGATCACCTGTAAAGCATAGTAGAACATTATAAACAAGCATATTGACAACTCTTTGGCGTTTCTAATTCAGGAGGTACTAATCCTCTAGTTTGCCTTTCTAAGCCTTGGGCTCTGTAATGTTTCTGTAGGAAACATTTGTGCCCCTTCCAAATAACCTATCCAAACCCAAGAGCTGGGGGTGGGTGGGAAAAAAAGGAAACCTCACCACTAATTGGACCATAAACACCTCCTCAAAGGACATAATAGTCACATCTTGATGTTTGCAAAGCAGCATTTGCTGGCTGAAAGGGCAATTCCGTAATAAAGAATAAAGGTTAGCACTAAGCACAGTAGCAGTCACCATTGCAAACTCTTGATGACAAACAACATCGTCCTTTAACCTGGGCTCCCTTATCATGTGTGAATTGAGCACAAGCATTTTGCCCATGTTAAGACTGCGCTGTCACCTGGATTATATCGTGGTAGGGTCTAGCAAGGTGTCTCTTATTGTAGAATGCCAACTTACCCTACTACCTATGTACAATTACTTCTGCTTCCACTTAATGTGGTTTACGAAAAAATGGAGATCTGATTAAGAGAAGACCATCCGTGTTTCATTTTTCTAGAGTGGCTTTTAGCTTTTATTTTAAAAAGTTGGAGGATTTTTCCAGAGAAGCTTAGAGGATTTTTGTATGATTTTCAAGGGAAGATACAGATGAGACATCACAACAAGAAATCCACATTTCAACATCATTTGATTTTTCTTCATTGTCCATCATGTTTGCTGTGATACTAGACAGCAGCTCTTTATATTGAACTATCCCCTCATAATTACTAGGCCTGGAAATAAGACTGTCTCCCATTAATTTTGTAGAATTGCAGAAAGATATATAAAGAAAAATATTCTCCACGCCTGTTAAAAAATAAATGTGTCCAAAAGAAAAGAAAAAAAGATTTTATTATGATCTTTAGTAATTGTTTGTGGCTTCCTTTCTTTCTCAGTAACCATGCATTCCTTTGCGTATTAGCATTATTCTGAAATTAATTTTTGACATAGCTCTTAATTTACAAAATAAGCAAAGAGAGACAGAGAGAAAGCATTATGGGTTTTATTGCACATATGTGTCAAATATACTATAATTATTTCCTCCCAATATTTCTATGACTGAAAGCAAAATGCTTTTTTTTTAACCTGGGGTTAATAGCTGTGTATGAGGTTAAATAATATTTGGGCACTGATCCATAGAAATCTCTATTCCATTCCTGCCACTTTCAAAATAAATGGTCACAAGAACCCCCCTATGACATATTGAGAAATAGCATGTGACTATATATGTTTTTATCCAGCCTTTCTCTCTGATAAATTAAGTGTGCTTTGAACTTCACAAATTAACCTGGATTTGTGTTGTGAATGTTGTTTCCTTGATGGCCAGAAACTTAGTCCATTACTAGGAGGAAGAGGTGCTCTCTATCACATACAACACTGTCATATTATCCCAACCTCTCCCTCTTCAGGAGATAGTGATATATGTTTTAAATCTTGAGAATCTATCTGGATTCCAGCAGGTTATAAATAGAATAAATAAACCTTTAAAAAATGTTAACTGAGGCTGGGGAAAGGCTATGGTGAAAACTTCCCCATCAAATTTCAAGGAAAAGAAAATCAACATAAATTTGGTCTTCACTTCTTAAAAAAAATACAGAAGGAGGTAAATATAGCTAAGGGTTATACTAGGTTATGCTAATTTGTTTTTAGAGTTTGTCATATTCTAATGTTTTTATTTCTCTGTGCCATTTTTAATGCTTTTAATTATACTTTTAATTATATAATTATGGGATGTGGTGGCTCAGTGGCTAAGATGCTGAGCTTGTGGATCAGAAAGGTCGGCAGTACAGCAGGGTTCGAATCCCTAGTGCCGCATAATGGAGTGAGCTCCCGTTACTTGTCCGAGCTTCTGCCAACCTAGCAGTTCGAAAGCATGTAAAAATGCAAGTAGAAAAATAGAGACCACTTTGGTGGGAAGGTAACAGCGTTCTGTGTGTCTTTGGTGTTTAGTCATGCCGGCCACATGACCATGGAGATATCTTCGGACAGCTTTGAAAATATGACATCTTCAGCTTTGAAACGGAGATGAATACCACCCCCTAGAGTCAGAATCAACTAACAGAGATGTGAGGGGAATCTTTACCTTAACCTTTATACTTTTATTAATATTTCATACTGTACTTGAATATATGTTTTATTTGGGATTTTCCTAGAATCTGTATATTAATATGGAATCTCAGTCAAATCTATGCTGATAGTCCTGAAAAGAAATTGCAACAGGCAACAGGCCATCATATCTTCTGATCTGCCCAGAACATTTTATTTTACTTTTTTTTTTTAAATAAAGTTTTATTTGGGTTTTCACACATACAAAATACAAGTAAAACATCTTTTTTGAAAATAGCATGGTCCCAGATTGGACTTCTTTATACAGACATAAAACTCAATTTCATGCTCCTTTTTGTATTCTATTCCATATCTTATACTATTTTACATTTTCTATATAGTTTTTCCCCTCTTTTAATTTTCTCAATTTTATTTTGATTATCTCATCTCAATTCACATCATTATATTTATACTTTTGTCTTTTCTGTCTCAATTTCATATTATCTTTTCTCATTAAACAAATTTTCTCCTGTAGTTACTAATTGGAGTATGACACCTTTATATTTTTTAATTGCATCCATTCAACTCTTATTTAAACTGCAATATATACCTTAAGTTTATGACCTTCAATATAATACATAATACATAACTTCCAATTGAATTCTGCTTGGTACATTCTTATAATACACACTATATTCTTTTTTTAAAAAAGATTGTAAATATATGTAATTATAAACCCTCATTCCATTTCAGTTCAGTTCTATCATTAATAATAATTAAAATCTTAACATCTTTAACAATTCTTTTCAATTAAATATCATACTTCCTTAAAAACACATATAATCTCCATAATTAATTTTTCCCTTATTTCTCTTCACATGTGTTTTATAAATCATTAAATATACCTTTTGTTAAATTTATTTATTGACAAGCATTCCATTGAGTTACGATAGCTATTTTATCAGACATTTTAATCATACATTGTTTCATATTTTCTAAAATTATTTCTGCTTCTAATATAACCATACTATCTTATGTACCTTTGCAGAATCCCTTTTTCCATTAAATTTTCCCATTATCTCTAAATAGGCCCTGTTTCTCTATATTTTGTTTCTGTCCTTTATAACTTCTTTTCCTTTCTTTCTTCCCTCTCTTCTTCTCCCTCCCCTTTTTATTCCCTTGTGTCTCTACATCTAATTCTCTCTTCTGCATTTCCCTCTTCTGTTGCTTTCTGATTTTATACTTATTTTTCACTCTATTTTGGGGGGGGAAGTTGTTTTTCCCAATCTTAAACTTTCCATTCTCTTTCCCCCCTTTCCCTTTTTTCCCCCATCTAAGATTACTTGTTCATTAAAGATGGCTTCTTCTTTGTTGCAGTCTTCTTGTTCTGCAGGCATTTCTTGTTGTTTCTCATAATTCCAAATCTCCATTTCTAAAAACTGAAATACGAAGCCAAAAGAGCCTCTCCCTTCTTGTGCATCTTCTTTGTACTTTTTAAGTTCCATTTTCAGTTCTTCTAAAAGTGGAGCCATTTTAAACAGTTTTAAACAACCACCCGATTGATTTTAGTCCTTCAAAACAATAACCAAGAATCCAGAAATCATCAAGTAATGCAGATAGTCCTGAATTATATCTTCTTATTTCTTTTTCGACTTTCTCTTCCTGGGGTTTTTGTTGCAATATTTCAGTTAGAATGTATCTTTTAGCAGTCTTGTTGAGATTTTGCTGTAAGTTCTTTTTTAATTCCAGGCAGTTTCCTCCCTTCCAGATCCTGCCCTTTTATTCTTTTTCTCTCCTTTCCTGTTTTCAAAAGCTTTTAATTACTTTTTAATCAAGAAGTAACCATCATTTTTAATGCTGAATATTTCTACTTTTTTTAAGATAAAGTTTTAATTTTATTTAACTGCTGCGAGATTGATTGATTCCTGCATGTGGGAGAGAAGGATTGAAAACTTTAGCCATGCAACTACATACTACATGGTCAAAAGTTTATACTATGAACATTATTTACCTTTTTTTTTTCACATGAAAGACTTAACAGGTTGTGAGAATCCTCTTTCTCTTTAAAAAAAAACAAAACAGGGTTAGAGGTAGTATGTTAGGTGAGTTGCCAGAAGACAGCTAATGGCAGCAGAAAATATCAAGCTAGTACTCCAAAGTAGGATATGATACAAAGACACCATGCGTTTCTGGGAAAGGAGCTTTGAGATCTTCAGTTTTCAACTGGGGATGTGTGTCAATTCATTCTGCTACACTTTAATCAAATTCAGGGTTTGTGATTTGATGTGAGCCTGATTTGACTGGAGTTTGCAATTTGAGATTCAAAAGTAAACTGATTTAATTCCAGCCACTTAGAGACTTGATTTTAAAAAATAAAGGTATGTCCAGAGGCTACAATGAGGGAGCATCAAAATGTCAGCAACTGTTTGAGAAGGCAGAGCTTCGTTTCGGCAATACAGCTGCGATCTCGGGGCTCTGAGATCGCAGCCGATATTTTCGCCCCTGGTCGGTCCCAACGGACCTAAACCATCCCGTAGAGATGGGGATTGGGAAGGACACTGTCCCAGGATCCCAGAGATATCGCAAAATCTCTGGTTTGATCCGGGAGAAGCCCTTTTGCTGGCGGCGGAGAGGTAGCCCCTATAGCTGCTGAAGTCGGGACAGCTCTGGAAAGAAAGTGGCTGGAAAGAAAGTGTGTCGGCTGGGTGAGAAACCTATTTTGTGTTGTAAATTCACTGAGGTTTGAAAGGGCATCCTGAACAAAGAAGAAATCTGTGAGATTTTTTTTTGACCAAAACTGGTTGAGCGGCATTTTTTAAAGTGATGTCAAATTGAGGCTTGGATTATTATTATTTTTTTCTTACTTTTTTTCTGAGGACTTTAGTGTGATTTTATAGGGAACCGGATTGAATTTTCTCCTACATATATTCTTATGCTCCTTTTGATTTTTAAATTTTCTTTAAGATAAAGGCTCCCTTTGGCTATTTTTTTTTCTTTTTATGTATTACTCCTTTTTTCTGGCTGGGGGGGGAAGAGCATTAAGAAACTTTGCAACACTGCCAACTAGAGGCTTGAAAATACTTTATTTGAATGGGAGAGAACTGTAAAAAGACTCCTTCTCAAGGACATTTCAACGTGATAAGATAGAGGGAGAGCACAGCAAAATATTATTACAGGTGTTTTCCTGGACTCTTATCAATATTTCAACACTTGAGGTTTGGCTTTGAAGCTGCTGGAGAAGAGAGTCATAATAAGAGCCTTGGATAAATGAATAAAGTGCAGTGTGCTCATATATATATATGTTTTCACCACTATTATGACGTGGGAAAATACCCGAACAAAGCTGAATGCCAGACATTTTTTTCCCATCTGTGATATCCCTACTCACCAGCCTTTTTGTAAATTTCAATTCTAGTAATATTCTTATTTTTGCTTTTTATTTTAAAGGGAAAGCCTCAGAGTTTTTTCTTTGTTTTTCTTTTTTTCTCCTTATTTTTATTGGGACTTCTTTGCTCTTCCTATCCACATTTTTGGACCACTTTGTTTTTCTTTTTTGATTATTGAGACTTTTCAACTGGATTAAGGTGTGAAGAACCTGAAGGAATTTCTTCTTTTCTTTTTGCTTTTTTTTTTTGCTCTTAATCAATATTATTATTTTTGGGTTTGTTTGTTTTTTCTTTCTATTTTTCCTTTTTTATGGTGGACTACTTCCTAATTGGATTAAGGTCTAGAAGAACCTGAAGATCTTTCTTCTTCCTTTTTTCCTTTTTCTTCTTTGATTTTGGGCCTTTTACTATTGGATTTTTCCATTTTGGATTATAATTGGCTACTCTACCAGTTGGATTAAAAGTTAAAAAGAATTTGAAGCTTTGGAAGCATTAAAATGAGCAGGAAACCTATACCATCTGGCATTTCTACTTCTACCTCTGCTTCCCCACCAGCTGGAGGACAACGTTTAATTCAGACAATGTTAAAGCAAGATAAAGAACAAGAAAAAGTAACTTTACAGATGATTATGCAAGGAATCCAAGATCTTAAGACAAAATCGGACAGCACTGAACAAAGAATAGAGAACATTGAACAAAGAAAAGAGAAGACTGATGAAAAAGTGGAAAATATTAAACAAATGATGGGGAAGTATGAGGAGAGATTCCAAAAAATTGAGGAAGAAGGAAAACAAAGAGAGGAGAAGATTGGAAATATTGACAGTAGACTAACAGTGGTTAACAAGAAAAAAGTGGGATGTTGAAGTGGGAGATGGAAAGGTCAGAATTTTATCTCAGATTTCAAAATACAGAAGAGGAAAAAGGAGAAAATTTGGCTGTGATAATGATAGAAATTTTGGCAGATGAAAAAAAATTGATTACAATGAATATAAATGGACTCAACTCAGCTGTTAAAAGAAGGAAAACTTTTCATAAATTAGAGAAATTAAAATTTGATATAATTTGTTTACAAGAAGTTCACATTAAAAAACAACATGAACAATTGTTATTGCAGCCAAAATTGGGGAAAATATTTACTTCTTTGACTCAATGTAAGAAAAGAGGAGTGGTTTTATACATCAAAGAGGCTATCCCGGCAAAATTGATTTACACAGATGAAGATGGAAGAGTATTAATGGTAGAAATAATGGACAATAATATAAAAATACTCTTGATTGCAATTTATGCTCCGAACGATAAACAAGAAGAGTTTTATAAAAAGTTACACATGAAAATAATTGGATTGGACTATGTTAATATAATTATGATGGGAGATTTTAATGGAATTGTGGATAATAAATTGGACTATATAGCAACAACAACAAAACAAAATAGAAAGGCTCTCCCAAGGTCTTTTTTTAAAATGACAGATGAATTAACTTTAAAAGATATTTGGAGAGAAAGAAATGTTAAAACTAAACAATATACTTTTTATTCAAATAGACATTTATCATGGTCCAGATTAGATATGGTCTGGATCTCAACAGAATTAATATCTAATATTAAAGAAACAAGTATTGAAACAAGTACTTGGGCAGATCATAGCCCAATGACAATTAAATGGAAAGGACAAAAAAGAAGATCGAGATGGACATTAAATAATACTATTTTAAAGGAGAAAGATTTTATACAATGGATGGAGAAGGAATTGGCTTTTTTTTTTAGAGAAAATAAAAAAGAAGATACTTCAACGCAGAATGTGTGGGATACAATGAAGGCATACGCTAGAGGTTTGATAATAGATTACACAAGGAAAAAGAATATTAGGAAAAGGCAAGCTTCCAAGGCCTTGGAAGATGAGTATAAAACTCTTGAAAAAGAATTACAGAAAATGCCACAGAAAAAGGATATTAAATTGAAGTTGGATGTAATCAAACATAAAATGAAATTAATCGAGAAAGAAGAACTGGCACAGAAAATTAGAAACTCTAAACAGAATTATTTTGAAGATGCAAATAAACCAGGTAGATGGCTAGCATATAAATTGAGAAAAGAGAAGGAATCAAGAAAAATATTGAAGTTAATAGACGAACAAGGCCAAGTTTGTTATGGGAATAAGGAGAAAAAAGAAATTATTCGAGATTTTTATGGACAACTATATAAACAAGAGAATATTGATGAAGAAAAAGTCAAACAGTATTTACAGGAAGCTAATTTACCAAAGGTACCTAAAGAGATTGAAGAAATGCTAGAAAGCAATATAACAATGATGGAACTAAATGAAGCATTTAAGAGACAAAATAATGGGAAAGCACCGGGTCCAGATGGGCTTCCAGCAGAATTCTATAAAACATTTCAAGAATCATTGAGCATTCCATTGTTAGAAGTTATGAATGAAGTTATGTTAAAAAAGATAATACCTAAAACATGGTCAGAGGCTTATATTACACTTATACCGAAGGAAGAGACTGACCCATTGCAAATTAAGAATTACAGACCTATTTCCTTATTGAATGCAGACTATAAAATTTTTGCTTCAATCTTAGCAGAAAGACTTAAAAAATATTTAAATAATTTTATTCACCCAGATCAAAATGGATTTCTGCCAAAGAGACAAATTAGAGACAATATGAGAGTAATCTTGGACACTTTGGAATACTATGAGGCTCATCCTGAAAAACAAATGGCTTTGATATTCCTAGATGCTCAAAAAGCATTTGACAACGTGAACTGGAGATTCATGTTATTATTATTGGAGCAGATGGGTTTTGCTAAAAAATTTATTCAAGCAATAGAAGCCATATATAATAAACAGACAGCAAGGGTAATGATGGAGGGGGAACTTACAGATTTTATTAATATAAGGAAAGGCACAAGACAAGGATGCCCCCTATCTCCTTTGTTATTTGTGTTGACCTTGGAAGTGTTGAATAGAAATATTAGGGATGATAAAAACATAAAAGGAATGAAAATTAAGAAGGAAGAATTTAAGCTACAAGCTTTTGCTGATGATTTAGCTTTTATTTTGGAAGATCCGCTAGAAACAGCTCCAAAGTTATTGGAAAGGATAGAGGCATATGGAGAGGTGGCTGGTTTGAAAATAAATAAAGACAAAACAAAGATCTTGACAAAGAATATGCTATCGAGACAGAGAGAAGAACTGGCAGACCTTTTGAAAATTCAAGTTACAAATAAGGTTAAGTATCTGGGGATATATTTGACAACAAGATGTAGCACATTAAAGGAGAATAATTATATTAAACTTAAACAACAGATAACTACAGATTTGAAGAAGTGGGAAAACTTGCAATTGTCATTAATAGGGAGAATTTCAACAATTAAGATGAATATCCTACCTAGAATTTTATTTTTGTTTCAAACAATACCAATTAGGCTTGGAAAAGACTTTTTTGAAGATTTAAATAAAATTATGTTGAAGTTTATATGGCAAGGTAAAAAAGCGAGAATAAAGCTAAAGCTTCTGCAAGATGCTAGAATTAGAGGAGGTTTTGGCCTGCCTAATTGGGAATTGTATTATCAAGCTGCAAGTTTGATGTGGGTGAAAGAATGGATAACATTAAGGAAACATAGGTTGTTGACATTAGAAGGGCATGACTTGCTGCTGGGCTGGCATGCTTTTTTATGGTATAAGGGAACTAAAACACAGGGTTATTTTAGAAGACATTATGTACGGGAGTCTTTGTGGTTGAATTGGGAGAAGATAAAAAGACAATGTTATTTGAAAATTCCAGTTTGGTTATCAACCATTGAAGCATTTTCCTATCCTATAATTTATAAGAAGGAACAAACAGTTAGATATGGGGAACTTTTAGATGAAAAGGGTGAACTTAAATCGATCCAAAACTTAGAGGAATAAGGTATAAAGATGAATTGGTTTTCATATGCACAAATACATTCAAGGTATGATGAAGATTCCAAAAAGGAGGGATTTTATGATAAACAGACTGATTTAGATAAGATTTTGATGGGTACTGATGAGAAGGTGATTAAAAAACTATATGGTTATTTACTGGGAATTAAATTAGAGGAAGAACAAGTTAAAGAAACTATGATTGTTTGGGGGAAGAACTTTGGATATGGGATTGATTTAGAGAAATGGCAGAAATTGTGGTCTCAAAATTATAAAATGACAATGTCAACAGCATATAAAGAAAACTTGCATAAGATGTTTTACAGGTGGCACTTTCCTCCGACAAGAATAGCAAGAATGTTCAAGAACAAATCTGAAAAATGTTGGAAATGTCATCAGATACCCGGCTCGTATTACCATATGTGGTGGACTTGTGAGGATGCTAGAAAATATTGGACTATAATTCACATGTGGTTGGAAAAATGACAAAGAAACATATAGACTTGAAACCGGAGATCTTCTTATTGGGAATTTTACCTGATATATATAGTAAAGATTTGAAATACCTGATTGTAAATGTATTAACAGCGGCTAGGATTGTATTTGCTAAAAATTGGAAAAATGAGAAAATACCATTACAGGAAGAAATTATTAAGAAAATATTGGAATGTGCTGAGATGAGCAGATTGACATTCGAAATTAGAGAGCAAGAGGATAAACAATTTTATGAAATTTGGGATCTTTTTTATAAATGGTTAGATGATAAAATACGATAATAGAATATTTAGAATGTTAGAATGTTTTGTTATTATTTTGTTATTTGACATTATATTTATGAAAGGTTTTTTAATGATATGATATGATATGATGATAGGATTTGTTATAGAGTAAATTGGTTTAAGGTATTGTTAGCTCATAAAGCATGAATGATTAAAAATATAGTCAAAAATAATTTTTTTTTTGGTGATATTAGGATACATAAGTTTGGATTGATGATATGAGTTGTTATGTAACATAATTGTAATTGAGACTACAGAATGAATGCACAAAAATGATGAACCAACTGACACACTTGATGTACATATGAGAGTTGATGTTTTTATGTTTTGTTTGTTTTGTTTGTCTGTAGAAAATTAATAAAATCTTTTTCAAAAAAAAAAAAGAAATTTTGGCAGATGCTTTGGAAATTACAGAGGAAAAGATGATAGATGGAGTAGATAAGGTATATCGAGTTTATACAAGATATGCAATGAGAAATAAATTACCAAAGGAAGTGCATATTAGATTTACCAAAAAAATCCATTAAAGCACAAATATTACAAGCTGTAAGAGAGAAAACATTGAAATACAAAGGCAAAGAGATTGTGGTTTTAAAACGAATACCCAGAAGAGTGAGAGAGATGAGAAGAGAATATCGATTTCTGACCAAAATGCTATTGAAAAAGGAAGTGAATTATAGATGGCTGATTCCAGAAGGATTAATGTTTACGTGGCAAGAGCAGAAACATAGAATTGATTCAATTGAGAAAGCAGAACTTTTCCATGCAGAATTTTTTGGAAGAAGAAGAGAGGAGGCAGAGAAAGAGGTCTCATTAATTGAGTTTCAAGAGGAACAACTGGAGACTGAAAAAGAGAAAGGAAGTGTAGGTGGACAGGTGGATAGTAAAGAACAACGTGAAGTGAGATCCACGAGAGCTGTTAGACCAAAATATAAAGCATAATCATGGAAGAAAAAAAACTGATTACAATGAATATAAATGGACTTAATTCAGCTGTTAAAAGAAGGAAAATTTTTCATAAATTGGAGAAATTAAAATTTGATATAATTTGTCTACAAGAAGTTCATATTAAAAAACATGAACAATTGTTAATACAGCCAAAATTGGGGAAAATATTTTCTTCTTTGACTCAGTGTAAGAAAAGAGGAGTGGTTCTATACATTAAAGAGGCTATCCCAGCAAAACTGATCTACACGGATAAAGATGGAAGAGTATTAATGGTGGAAATAATGGACAATAATATAAAAATACTCTTTTTTTTTTTTGAAACAAATTTTTATTAATTTTAAAGATAAAACAACACATCATTAACCATTAAATACATAAACACATAAAACCTCTTAACATTGGAAATCCTTACAAGTCAAACAAAACATTATTTTTATACAGCATAATTCCAATTTATCCCATCTCCATATGGACACACAAATATCTTTCAGCAAATTTCTCATTATTTCTCTTTACTCCTATTCAATTTCATTTCTCTTCCATATTTATCCATTTTATAGTCATCATATTCTTTTCTTTCTGGCTTGTTTAAATTATTCTCATTTAACATTCCTCCAAGGTTTTATTGATTCTTTTTTCCTTTTTTTTATAAAAAACAAATTTTGTTAGTTTTACCATAAACACAATACACAAACATACAAACACAAAACATAAACAAAACTAAAAGATCTTTTCTGAAGGTTGTCTGTTCCCAGGTTAAAACTCTTCACACAGACACAAATTCAAACATCATATTCAACCCATATCTCCTTCCATATCTTATTATCATTTTCTTTTTTATATATATATATATATTTATCAGTTTTATAAAAACAATGCACAAAGAATCAAGGCATAGCAGCTTATAAATTCTTTTCTAAGAAAAAATAATAATAAAAGACCAATAAGGCATAACATTTCCAGATTATAATATCAATATTTCATATAATATTAACTTCATATCTTGTCCCTACTTCTCCTTTCCATCCAAATTATTTATTAATTAAAATTTTATTGCCTTTTATCAATATACAAAATCCAAAAAAAAAAAGCATATATATCCTTCCATATCTTATTACCATTTTCAACAACATTCTTTGTCTGTTCTATTTCCAATTATCCATTCATCTTTTTTTTCTTTTACTATACTTCTCCTGTACACCAATTGGAGTAACATCTATAACTCATTACCCTAACTTAGAAATACTACATATAGCAATCTTTCTTGGGATTCTGTTTAAAAGATTCTAAAATTACATAATAAATTTTATATTCTAAATATACATATAAAAACACACTCTTATATACCCTCCAGAATCCCTCTTTTAATCTAAATTAAATTCACCCATTGTCTCTAAATAAACTTTTTTTCTTTAGGTCTTGCTTCCCCCCATTAAGGCTTTTCCTCCCCCCCTTTCTCTCTTGCTTATTCTTCTCCTTGCCCTTTTTACCCCTTTGCTTTTTCCCTTCGCTTTTCTTACTCCTTTTCCTTTGCTTTCTAACCTTGCCTCCATCTTTTCGCTCATTTTTCTCTCTTTTGGTTGTTTTTATAATTCTTAAAATCCCCTTTTTCTTATCCTTTTTCTCCTCCTCTCCGGAAGGGACCCATTGTTCATCAAAGATGGCTTCTTCTTCCTCTTCTTCCTTGTCCCAGTCCTTCTGCTGCGTAATCAACTTTTCAACAGAACCTAATGCCATTTCTAAGAATTGAAACAAAGTGCCCGGTTTCGCGTGGCTTCAGGGCAGCAGGAATTCACGACAGCTCGCGATTCCTGCTGTGCTAGCCGTCGAGGTACCCCCGATCCAGATGGGTCAGGAGGATATGGCTGCCCTGTAGGGACAGCTGAAGAGAGAGGGGAGTCGGATAGGGAGGTGGGGGTGTCGCAGACCCCCCCCCTTCTCCGGGAAAACCCCTTTTTCCCAAGGCGGTGGAGCGGCGGTCAGTAATGGCCGCCACGAAGAAGCCAGCAACCGGGTAAGAACTGTGCTGGAGGAAGTGTGAAGAATGAAAGTTCTGTCTGAGCCGGGTCAAGTAACACCTTTTAAATTGCCTGGAATTGAGCTGCTTGAATTGCTGGAGGATACATTGTATCCCTAAGAAGAGCGAAAAGCGGCGGAGAAGCTGTTAAAGGGAACTTTTTTTTTTTACTCTCCCACCCCACGGAAATAGCAGAAATATTTGGATATATTAGACATTGAAAGTGGATTGCTTTGAAAGTTGAAGCTAAGAAACAAAGGGATTTTTGGACATTGAAAAATTTAAGAAATTGGAAAATCTTTGCTGGAGGTATGGATTTCTGATTATTTAAAATTGTCATTGCAAGTGGGAAGGGAGAAAAAAAATTGGAGCAGAAGCTGAAAAAGGAGGAGATTGTCTAGAACGTCTTTGTGGATCCCAAAGGAAGATGTATGGTAATTGGACCTCTTTGATTAAAAATTAATCCAGAAAGAGAAAGAGAAGAAGGAAGAAAAGTATTAACTTTTGGAACTTTTTTTTTTTAATTGCTTTTGATTGTCTTTGATTAAAAATACTTGTGGTTGTTTTGGAAAAAGTTTCCCTTTTTATAATGGCATCGTTTGTGGATGAACTAGAGATTGAATATCAAAAATATAAAAAAAAAATAATAATATAAAAATACTCTTGATTGCAATTTATGCTCCGAATGATAAACAAGAAGAGTTTTATAAAAAACTACACATGAAAATAATTGGACTGGACTATGTTAATATAATTATGATGGAAGACTTTAATAGAATTGTGGACAATAAACTGGACTATATAGCAACAACAACAAAGCAAAATAGAAAGACTCTCCCTAAATCTTTTTTTAAAATGACAGACGAATTAACTTTAAAAGATATTTGGAGAGAAAGAAATGTTAAAACTAAACAATATACTTTTTATTCAAATAGACATTTATCATGGTCCAGATTAGATATGATTTGGATCTCAACAGAATTAATATCCAATATTCAAGAAACAAATATTGAAACAAGTATTTGGGCAGATCATAGCCCAATGATAATTAAATGGAAGGGACAAAAAAAAAAACCGATCAAGATGGACATTAAATAATACTATTTTAAAGGAGAAAGATTTTATACAATGGATGGAGAAGGAATTGGCTTTTTTCTTCAGAGAAAATAAAAAAGAAGATACTTCAATGCAGAATGTTTGGGATACAATGAAGGCATATGCTAGAGGTCTGATAATAGATTATACAAGAAAAAAGAATATTAGGAAAAGGCAAGCTTCTAAGGCCTTGGAAGACGAGTATAAAAGACTTGAAAAAGAATTACAGAAAATGCCACAGATAAAAGATATTAAATTGAAGCTGGATGTAATTAAACATAAAATGGAATTAATAGAGAAAGAAGAATTGGCACAGAAAATCAGAAATTCTAAACAGAATTACTTTGAAGATGCAAATAAACCAGGTAGATGGCTAGCATATAAATTGAGAAAGGAGAAGGAATCAAGAAAAATATTGAAGCTAACAGATGATCAAGGCCAAGTTTGTAATGGTAATAAGGAGAAAAAGGAAATTTTTCAAGGTTTTTTGGGCAACTATATAAACAAGAGAATATTGATGAGGAAAAAGTCAAACAGTACTTACAGAATGCTAATTTACCGAAGATACCTAAAGAGACTGAAGAAATGCTAGAAAGCAATATAACGATGATGGAATTAAATGAAGCATTTAAGAGACAAAACAATGGGAAAGCACCGGGTCCAGATGGGCTTCTGACAGAATTCTATAAAACATTTCAAGAATCATTGAGCATCCCATTGTTAGAAGTCATGAATGAAGTTATGTTAAAGAAGATGATACCCAAAACATGGTCAGAGGCTTATGTCACACTTATTCCAAAAGAAGAGGCTGACCCACTGCAAATTAAGAACTATAGACCTATTTCCTTATTGAATGCAGACTATAAAATCTTTGCTTCAATTTTAGCAGAAAGACTTAAAAAATATTTGAATAATTTTATTCACCCATATCAAAATGGATTTCTGCCAAAGAGACAAATTAGAGACAATATGAGAGTAATTTTAGATACTTTTGGAATATTTGGAATACTATGAGGCTCATCCTGAAAAGCAAATGGCTTTGATATTTCTAGATGCTCAAAAGGCATTTGACAATGTGAACTGGAGATTTATGTTATTATTATTGGAACAGATGGGTTTTGCTAAAAAATTTACTCAAGCAATAGAAGCCATATATAATAAACAGACAGCAAAAGTAATGATGGAGGGGCAACTTATAGATCTTATTAATATAAGAAAAGGCACAAGACAAGGGTGTCCCCTATCTCCTTTGCTATTTGTGTTGACCTTGGAAGTGTTGAATAGAAATATTAGGGATGATAAAAGCATAAAAGGAATGAAAATTAAGAAGGAAGAATTTAAACTACAAGCTTTTGCTGATGATTTAGCTTTTATTCTGGAAGACCGGTTAGAAACAGCTCCAAGGTTACTGGAAAAGATAGAGACATATGGTGAGATGGCTGGTTTGAAAATAAATAAAGATAAAACAAAGATTTTGACAAAGAACATGCTATTGAGACAGAAAGAAGAACTGGTAGATCTTTCGAAAATCCAAGTTACAAATAAGGTTAAGTATCTGGGGATATATTTGACAGCAAGATGTAGCACATTAAAAGAGAATAATTATATTAAACTTAAACAACAGATAACTACAGATTTGAAGAAGTGGGAAAACTTGCAATTGTCATTAATAGGGAGAATTTTAACAATCAAGATGAATATTTTACCCAGAATTTTATTTTTGTTCCAAACAATACCAATTAGGCTTGAAAAAGACTATTTTGAAGATTTAAATAAAATCATGCTGAAGTTTATATGGCAAGGTAAAAAAGCGAGAATAGAGCTAAAGCTTTTGCAAGATGCTAGAATTAGAGGAGGTTTTGGCCTACCTAATTGGGAATTGTATTATCAAGCTGCAAGTTTGATGTGGGTCAAAGAATGGATAACATTAAGAAAGCATAGATTGTTGACATTAGAAGGGCATGATCTGCTGTTGGGCTGGCATGCTTTTTTATGGTATAAGGGAACTAAAACACAGGGTTATTTTAGAAGACATTATATATGGGAGTCTTTGTGGTTAAACTGGGAGAAGATAAAAAGACAATGTTATTTGAAAATTCCAATTTGGTTATCGACTATTGAAGCATTTTCCTATCCTATAATTTATAAGAAGGAACAAACAGTTAGATATGGGGAACTATTGGATGAAAAGGGTGAACTTAAATCGATCCAAAACTTAGAGGAACAAGGTATAAAGATGAATTGGTTTTCATATGCACAAATACATTCAAGGTATGATGAAGATTCTAAAACGGAGGGATTCTATGATAAGCTGACTGATTTAGATAAGATCTTGATGGGTACTGATGAGAAGGTGATTAAAAAATTATATGGTTATTTACTGGGAATTAAATTAGAGGAAGAACAAGTCAAAGAAACTATGATTGTTTGGGGGAAGAATTTTGGATATGGGATTGATCTAGAGAAATGGCAAAAATTGTGGTCTCAAAATTATAAAATGACAATGTCAACAGCATATAAAGAAAATTTGTATAAGATGTTTTACAGGTGGCACTTTCCCCCGACAAGAATAGCAAGAATGTTTAAGAACAAATCTGAAAAATGCTGGAAATGTCATCAGATACCTGGCTCGTATTACCATATGTGGTGGACTTGTGAGGACGCTAGAAAATATTGGACTAAAATTCGCATGTGGTTGGAAAAAATGACAAAGAAACACATAGACTTGAAATCAATGATCTTCTTATTGGGAATTTTACCTGATATATATAGTAAAGATTTGAAATACCTGATTGTAAGTGTATTAACAGTGGCTAGGATTGTATTTGCTAAAAATTGGAAGAATGAGAAAATACTATTACAGGAGGAAATTATTAAGAAAATATTGGAATATGCTGAGATGAGTAGATTGACATTTGAAATTAGAGAGCAAGAGGAGAAACAATTTTATGAAATTTGGGATCTTTTTTATCAATGGCTAGATAATAGAATATTTAGAATGCTAGACAGTAAGGAATATCTTTATTTTGCTATTTTGTTATTACTTTGTTATTTGACATTATATTTTTAAAGGGTTTTTTAGGATTGATTTGGTATGATTATATGATTTGTTACAGAATAAACTGGTTAAAATATTGTCATCTCACATGGCATGAATGATTAAAAGTATAGTCAAAAATTTCTTTTTTCTTAGTGATATTAGGATATATAAGTTTGGATTGACAATATGAGTTGTTATGTAACATAATTGTAATTGAGACTACAAAAGGAATGCACAAAACTGATGAACCAACTGACACACTGGATGTACATATGAGAATTGATGTTTTAATGTTTTGTTTGTCTTGTTTGTTTGTAGAAAATTAATAAAATCTCTTTCAAAAAAAAATGTCAGCAACTGTTTAATTCTTAATGCAATGAAAATAGAAAATGGTAAAATCTTAAGAGGATATTAATTCTGCAAGTTTCAACTGGTTACAATCAAGGTTTCACCTCTATAAATTTTTGAAATGTTCCCCTGCATTTCTTTAAGGCAGCGATAGCGGTGCAGGAATAGAGCCATACTAGTTTATAGGCATATAACAATATCTTTTCTGACTAATGCATTTTCTTAAAAAATATACTCTCCCCTCAGAAATGTCTTTTAATAATTTTGTTAGGTGGAAAACTGACTTCTTCAGATTCAGTGGGAAAACAAGACAGCCAAAATAAAAGATACACTGGACTGATGCAGAAAGCATTTGCTTTTTCTCCGATGATAGGCATCACATAACCTTGAATCATGTTTGTTATCCTGTCCTTCTGAAGCTCTGGAACTTAACTGGGTCTGCTTATAGGATTTGGGAACAACTAGCATAACTAGGTGACAAACTAGATATTTCTTGGGCACCTGACTAGCTTCAATGGAATACCAGACTGGGCAGGACACCTGGTCAAACTTGGCTTCTTGTTAATACAGCCCCAAACAATCAATACTTTAGCCTAATGGCAATGTTCTTTGCTAGTTAATTAGGAAATCTAGCAGAATGATTTGGAAGGATACAGAGGTTAGATAGGCTCAGTTGGCTGGTTGGCAACTGGCATTTTTTTTTACAATGGTTGCAGCATCCTAAGGTCATGTAACTGCTATTTATGTCCTTCCTATCCAGCTTCAAACAGGCAAAGTCAACGCAGGGAGCCAGATTTGCTCAACAACCACATGATTCATTTAAGAACTGTAGTCATTCTCTGAGCAACCATGGTTTTAAAAAAATAGTAAAATTGGGGGGTTTCCGGTTTCGTGTGGCTTCGGGGCAGCAGGAATTCGCGACAGCTCGCGATTCCTGCTGTGCTAGCCGCCGAGGTACCCCCGATCCAGATGGGTCAGGGGGATATGGCTGCCCTGTAGGGACAGCTGAAGAGAGAGGGGAGTCGGACAGGGGGTTGGGGGTGTCGCAGACCCCCTCCCCCTCCGGAAAAACCCCTTTTTCCCAAGGCGGTGGAGCGGCGGTCAGCAATGGCCGCCACGAAGAAGCCAGCAACCGGGTAAGATTGCGCTGGAGGAAGTAAGGAGTGAAAGTGCTATCTGAGCCGGGTCAAGTAACATCTTGCAAATTGGCTGGAACTGAGCTGTCTGAATTGCTGGAGGATACATTGTATCCCTAAGAAGATCGAAAGCGGCGGAGAAGCTGTTAAAGGGAACTTTTTTTTTTTTTCTTCACTCTCCCACCCCATGGAAACAGCAGATATGTTTGGATATACTGGACATTGAAAGTGAATTGTTTTGAGAGTTGAAGCTAAGAGACAAAAGGGTTTTTGGACATTGAAAAACTTAAGAAATTGGAAAACCCTTGTTGGAGGTATGGATTTCTGATTATTTAAAATTGATATTGCAAGTGGGAAGGGAGAGGAAAAAAAAATTGGAGCAGAAGCTGAAAAAGGAGGAGATTGCCTAGAATCCCAAAGAAAGGTATATGGTAATTGGACCTCTTTGATTAAACATTAACCCCAGAAAGAGAAAGAGAAGAAGGAAGAAAAGTATTAATTTTTGGAATTTTTTTTTTTTGAATTATTCTTGATTAAAAATATTTGTGGTTGTTTTGGGAAAAGTTTCTTTTTTCATGATGTCATCGCTTGTGGATGAACTAAATATTGAATATCAAAAATATAAAAAAGAAGATACTTTGGGCAGTTTGTTTCAATTCTTAGAAATGGCGTTATGTACTTATGAAAAGTTGACTACGCAGCAGAAGGACTGGGACAAAGAAGAAGAGGAAGAAGAAGCCATCTTTGATGAACAATGGGTTCTTTCCGGGGAGGAGGAGAAAAAGGATAAGAAAAAGGGGATTTTAAGAATTATAAAAACAACCAAAGAAGAGAAAAATGAGCGGAAAGGTGGAGGCAAGGTTAGGAAGCAAAGGAAAGGGAGTAAGAAAAGGGAGGAGGAAAGACAAAGGGGTAAAAAGGGCAAGGAGAAGAATAAGCAAGAGAGAAGGGGGGGAGGAGAAGCCTCAATGAGGGGAAGCAAGATCTAAAGAAAAAAAGTTTATTCAGAGACAATGGGTGAATTTAATTTAGGATAAAAGAGGGATTCTGGAGGGTACATAAGATTGTGTTTTTTATATGTGTATTTAGAGTATAAAATTTATTGTGTAATTTTAGAATCTTTTAAACAGAACCCCAAGAAAAATTGTTATATGAAGTACTTTTAAGTTAGGGTAATGAGTTAAAGGTGTCACTCCAGTTAGTGTATAGGAGAAGTATAGTAAAAGAAAAAAGATGAATGGATTGTTGGAAATAGAACAGACAAAGAATGTTATTGAAAATGGAAATAAGATTTGGAAGGATATATAAAGGTTTGTTTGTTTTTTTTGGTATATTGATAAAAGGCAATAACATTTTAATCAATAAGAAATAATTTGGATGAAAAGGAGAAGCTGGAATAAGATATGAAGTTAAATAGATAAAGTATTGGTTTGTTCTTTAAATATTATTATTTTTTTAGGAAAGAATTTATAAGCTGTTATGCCTTGATTATTTATGCACTGTTTTTGTAAAACTGATAAAATTGGTTTATATATATAAAAAAGAAAATGATAATAAGATATGGAAGGATATATAAAGTGAATATGATGTTTGAATTTGTGTCTGTGTGAAGAGTTTCAACCCGGGATCAGGCAGCCTTCAGAAAAGATGTTTTAGTTTTGTTTATGTTTTGTGTTTTGTATGTTTATGAAAGGCAATAAAATTTTAATAAGCAAGAAATATAATTTGGATAAAAGGAGAAGTTTGGATAAGATATGAAGTTAAATAGATAATGTAAATATTGATATTACAGTTTGGAGTTATGTTCTATTGGCTTTCTTCTTTTATTATTATTTTTTTTTTTTTTAGAAAAGATTCTTCAAGTTGTTATGCCTGGATTGTGTATTGTTTTTTTTTTTTTGTAAAATTAATAAAATTTGTTTTTTTAAAAAAAAATGGTAAAATTGGGTGTGACTCACTTAAGAACCATCTTGCTGAGCAATGAAAAATCCCAACCCCAATTATAGTTGTAAGTCAAGAACTACTTGTGAGAAGCTCTTCTTTACTTGAAAATTCACACAAATATGATAGATTTCAGCTTTCAACTGAAAGTTGGACCATAAGGAAGGCTGAGCATCAAGGAATTGAAGCCTTTGAACTATGGTGCTGGAGAAGACTCCTGCGAGTTGCTTGGACTGCAAGGTAATCACCAAGCAAGTCCTAGAGGAAATCAACTCTGGCTGCTCTTTAGAAGGCTAAACTCAAATACTTTGGCCACCTAATGAAAAGGAAGGACTCACTGGAGAAGAGCCTAATTCTGGGAACATTTGAGGACAAAAGAAGAATAGGACAGCAGAGAATGAGGTAGCTGGATAGTGTCACTGAATCAGTTCTGGTGAGCTTAAATGGACTCTGGGGGATGATAGAAGACAGGAAGGCCTAGAGGAACATTGTCCATGGGGTAACAATGGGTTGGGCATGACTTTGCAACTAACAACAACAACAACAGCAGCAGCAGCAGCAGCAGCAGCAGCAGCAGCAGCAGCATGATAGATTTGCAGGCAAGGTATATCCAGAGGCAGAAAGATATTTATGAAAGTTGGGAACATACAAAGTTTAGCAGTATCATTTTTTAAAAAATAAGATCCCAGTGGTGGGATTCAATTTTTTTTACTACCGGTTCTGTGAGCATGGCTTGGTGGGCATTGCAGGGGCAGGATACTGTAAAATCTCCAGTTAGAGGTGGTATTTGGCGGGTCTCTGAACTACTTAAAATTTCTTTCTCCAGAACTGGTCAGAACCTGCTCAATGCCACCTCTGATATAGCTGCATCTTAAACAGAGAAAGAAGAAATCTATTAGGAACATTTGTTTATAAAATTAACATACTAATGAAAATAGGCAAAAGATACATCAAACAATTCTATAAAATTGTCAGAATCTTTGAAAACACATAACAATAACATGCACTGGCAACAATAATCCATGCAAACCTAGGAGCAATCAAAGAACGAGGCTATCCAAACCTGATTTTCAGCAGATTCTTTACAGGTATGCTTATAAAAGAAAGAGAAAGAAGAAGCAGACTTCTGGACAGGTTTCAGGTGGCTGCCTTTGAGTTGAAATGATTGATCTCAATAACATTTTTTTAAAGTTCTAAATAGAAAAATTTACTGGCAGGTCAATGTAACAACATCGGAATTCCAGTATTTTAAAATGAGAACATCTACATACAGTAAAGGCAGATCAAAATAGAAAGTTTTGCTTCTTCTTCTTCCATCCTTTCTATGTAAAGAACAGGAGGCTTTTTTCACTGATAAATGAAAGTCACACAACACCTTATGACTGTTTTGGAAATGCCTCTTTGAGTTGCTAACTCACTTCCATGATTTACTGTAGATATCCTTCCATGCAGAGGTGAAGATTCAAAGATTCATATTGCCAACATGTTACTGAGCAAATAGTCAGCACACTGGCCCTATCAAAATATTTCTTTTACAATATGGAAGATCTTCTGATTTTCTATTTCCAACACATTGATGTGGGACATGCAGATCAGAAAAATTGTATCTTAACTGGCTGCCACCGATTCGTCTAGTCTTTGTGAGACAATATTAAACGAGACAGGCAAAGAGAAAAAAGCAGTAACATGTTTTAAGAATATAAAAAGATAGGACAGAAAATTTTATATGCTACAGAGGAAAGATTAGTGGAAATTTTAAAATAAGAGACTGCTGCACATTGATCTCAAATGGTTCCCTTCCCATCATTTAGGAGATTTCAATCAAGTAAGTTTAAGGAAAGAGCTCCCAAAATATTTCCAGTATGTAAATTGTCCCACCAGAGGCAAAAATACTTTAGTCCACTGCTACACAACAGTAAAAGATACTTATAGGTCTTTTCCCTGTGGGAAACTCTGACCACCGCATGATTCACCTTATACCTGCCTACAGACAAAGACTTAAAACCATTAAAGCAACAATTAAATCAGTGAAGACTTGGTCAGATGAGGCAAAGTTGAAACTCCAGGCCTGCCTTGATTGCACTGATTGGAATGTTTTTGAAGATGCCTCCGCAGACTTAGATGAGCTCACAGATACTGTAACATCATATGTTAGATTCTGCAAAGACTGATGTGTACCAACAAGGAACTTGCAAATATATAGTAACAATAAACCTTGGTTCACAGCTAAACTTAAGCAGCTATGTTGTTCCAAAGAGGAAGTCTACAGAAAAGGTGACAGAATGCTATACAACCAGGCCAGAAACATATTAACAAGAGAGATCAGAGCAGCAAAAAGAAGCTACTCTGAAAAGTTAAAGAATCAACAAAAGAACCAGCAAACATGTGGAAAACTCTTAAAAACATCACTGGCTTCAGCAAACCTCCTTCCCAGGCAGAAGGAAATCAACTGCGGTATCTGCCATCCCGCATCTGATGGGCGGCTCATGATAGGGAGCGAAGGGAAGAGAAATGACAGGAAGCAAGGTTTCCTCTTGATGAGCGCGCCCCGAATGTCTTGGCACACGCTCTTTTATTGTGCTTTTTTACAAGAAAATGATTTAATCAAAGCTCAAGTCAAACATGGTAATCTCATCAGGATGTGCATGTTTACAAAGCTGCATACCGGACAGATTATTTACAATGTGGATAAGCTTATTAACAAACGTCTAGCTCCTTGTCTCTTGTACGTGCCTTGCAAAGGTCACTGAAGAGACAGAAGTTAATGATTACACGTGAATGATACAATGTTGCAAACACATGAATGATACATAGTTGCAATGATACATAGTTGCAATGATACATAGTTACAACATCTCCTCTGTTTTTATTATTTATGACGAGTCTTCTTCCTTGTCCGAGAAGACAGGAACCATTTTTCTGAAATGTTCGCCGTCCCCGTCATCTAGGCAAGAGTGCGACCCGTCAGCGTCAGGGTTGTCCAAGGAGCGGTAACTCAGCAATGACATTTTTTCGTCTGGTGTTGAGGATATAACATGAGCTTGCAATAGCACATTAACATCAGCAGTTATGGAGGATAATTAATTTTTCAAAATTTGCAATATTCTACAAAAACAACAAGGTCCTATAATACATATCAATATAATGATTATAAATGATCCTGCCAATGCAGTTAAAAAGGTTGTAAACCATGGCGAAATAGAAAACAAGCCCCCCCACCCTGCTATCATCATAAAGACAACATTCTTCTTTAAGCGCAGCACACAATCCCCCTTGTTTTAAAAAATAACAGATCTAAATCTTTACGATTTTGCAAGAGGGGGTGTTCCATGGGTTCCTGTAGGGATATAAAATCATCAGAGTTATACACACAAGCCATACTTGAATGCAAAATGATTTGGATTTAACAATTTCATCCCCGTGGACACATGCCATGAGACCGGTGGAACAAGTCCAAACAAAATTATTGCCAGGGATAAAATACATTCCTTTCAGGCGTGATGTTAAAGTTCCTCCTGAAGTGGTGTGGATTGCAGAATATCCCCTGGTTGTGTGGGTGCGTCTGCCAAATCGAATTGAAGTGGTGGGTAGAAGTCTTCTATGCAAGAAAAATTGGTTGTAGAACTTAAACGAACTCCTTGAAAGTCAGTTATAGTCCAAGTAATATTGTATCTTCTATGAAGATCGTCATGGACAGTTCTTTTGAAGCGTCGTTTGTTGACAGGATCAGAGTTCGGATATATAAAAACATCACAAGCAGGAGAGAGGGCTATGGACAAGTTAATTGTAGAACATTTGCAAAATGAGGAGGGAATGCAATTAGTAGAAAAAGGATAATAATTGCAATAATGACAATAAAGATTAATTTGGTAATTCATCAAGGATGTTAGTTGGGGTGGGGAAACCCATGATACAATATAAGGACATTTAGGTCTCCCTATGTTTTAGATTGAATAGAGGAAAAGATTTTAAGGTTCCTTTCCATAGGAAGAGTAAAGAAGGAACAAAAGAGCGAGTGGTAGAGTGTTCTTTAAATAAAACAGAAGTGACAGAGTGAAAACTATGGGTAGCATTTTCATGACATACCCACATGGAGCAAGTATAATAGCCTTCTGTTAATGAAATGGTTTTAACACGAATAGTCTTTTGACAGGAAGCATAGGTTTTGTTGAAGTAAGGTAGAAATTGCAAAGAAGATATAGGCAAGAATATCAGGAAGAGTTTTAAGATACAGATGTAGCGGAGGAATTCCCATGATAGGGTCTAACCGCCCTACCAGGGATCCAGCAAGTGGTTTTGTCTGGTAGTAAAATCGCAGCGTAGCCTCGTCCCCAAGTGAGAAGCTCAGCGGAACCCTGCCAGGCGGGATCTGGCAATCTACGATAATATACCAGAGGTCTGTTAGGCGGGGGGGAGGGGGAGGAAAAATGACACCAAGCAGCAGAAGTGGGAGGAATGCCAGTCAGATTGAGAAAGTTTAAAGTGTAAAGACAAATGTTAAGAGAATTTTGCAATGCTGGGAGGTTCGGGGGTTTTTCCCGCAACGAATATCGATCAAGAGCACGTTTCAGAGATAAGTTCGCTCGTTCCACAATAGCCTGCCCCTGGCTGTTGTAGGGAATCCCAAACTTGTGGGTTACATCCCATCTGTTACAGAAGTCCTGGAAAGCAGAACTTGTATAGGCAGGTCCATTGTCAGTTTTGATTTCTTTTGGACGTCCCAGCGAGGCAAAGGTACGAATTGAATGATTGATGACATGTTTTACAGTTTCTCCCCTTTGAGGAGTAGCCAGAATAAACCCTGAATATGTATCGATGGAAACGTGCAAATATTTCCAAGGGGCAAAAGGTGGATACTGAGTTACATCCATTTGCCAAATTTCACAAGCTTTTAATCCTCTAGGATTTACTCCTATGGGAATGGAATGTCCTTGCTTACTACATGTGGGGCATTGTTGAATAATGGCAGCAGCTTCTGCCTGAGTTAGAGCAAATTGAAAAGTTATCATAACTTGGCAGGGGAGATTCAAACACACTCCCCGCTTCTATTTTATAATGGACTCTTGAAGCCTCCATAATTTTCCTCCAAGTGACCAAAATGCCAATAGGTGCACGAGGAGGACTATGGAGATGTTCACCAATTTTTTGCCAAGTGGAAATTTTTAAGGACCCTTCCTCTGAATAATTAGGACAATGTTGCCACACATAAGCCAATAATGTAGCAATAGGTTTCCTTTTTACAGGCGAGCCCTTTAAATTAGCAGAATATTTAGAAGAAGAAGCGACTAACTCCCTCAATTCCTTCAGATGCTGCATCTGTTGTTGAGAAAAGTTTCCACCCATACTTACGAAAGTCGAGACCGTGTTTCAGATCCGATGATGTGCAATTCGCTTCAGGCCTGGCGATGCACAGCTCCCATCGAGCTGATAAGATATGGGCGCGTCGCTACGTATCCCCCTTAGGGAATCACGTCAGGGTCACCAGAATGCGGTATCTGCCATCCCGCATCTGATGGGCGGCTCATGATAGGGAGCGAAGGGAAGAGAAATGACAGGAAGCGAGGTTTCCTCTTGATGAGCGCGCCCCGAATGTCTTGGCACACGCTCTTTTATTGTGCTTTTTTACAAGAAAATGATTTAATCAAAGCTCAAGTCAAACATGGTAATCTCATCAGGATGTGCATGTTTACAAAGCTGCATACCGGACAGATTATTTACAATGTGGATAAACTTATTAACAAACGTCTAGCTCCTTGTCTCTTGTACGTGCCTTGCAAAGGTCACTGAAGAGACAGAAGTTAATGATTACACGTGAATGATACAATGTTGCAAACACATGAATGATACATAGTTGCAATGATACATAGTTGCAATGATACATAGTTACAACAATCAACAACTAGCAGATGACCTGAATGTGTTTTACTACAGGTTTGAAAAGAAACTACAGTCACCTATCTCCACATCTCAAACACACCAATAACAGCCAAGCCTCCTACAACTGGCCCCAATCCATTGGGCTCACAACCTCTGGTGATCAGAGAAAAAGAAGCGCAAAATCTATTGCACAGACAGAAAGCCAGGAAAAGCACCAAGGCCAGACAAGATGACTCCTTCTTGCTTAAAAGTCTGTGCTGATCAATTGGCCCCCATCTTCACCCAAATCTTCAAAAGATCCCTAGAGATGTGCTGTGTTCCTTCCTGCTTCAAACGTTCTACCATCATCCCAGTGCCAAAGAAGCCTTCCATCAAGGAACTGAATGACTACAGACCAGTTGTTCTAACATCTGTAGTTATGAAAATCTTTGAAAGGCTTGTGCTGTCCCACCTGAAAACCACCATGGATCTGCTGTTAGATCCCATGCAGTTTGCATATCGAGAAAATAGATCGACAGATGATGCTGCTAACATGACTCTGCATTACATCCTACAACACCTTGAATCTCCAAATACCTACACAAGGATCCTCTTTGTAGACTTCAGTTCAGCATTCAATACCATCATTCCAGACACTCTTCTAAGTAAATTAAACCAACTAGCGATACCTGAACACACTTGTAAGTGGATCATAAGCTTCCTAACAGACAGGAAGCAGCAGGTGAAGCTGGGAGGAATCACATCCGATACCTGTACAATCAGCACAGGAGACCCCCAAGGCTGTGTGCTGTCTCCACTTCTCTTCTCCCTATATACCAATGACTGCATCTCAAATCATCCATCTGTTAAAATACTGAAGTTTGCTGATGACACAACAGTTATTGGTCTCATTTGAGATAATGATGAATCTGCATACAGACAGGTTATACAACTTGCCTTGTGGTGTAACCAGAACAATCTAGAACTGAACACACTCAAAACCATAGAAATGGTGGTAGACTTAAGAAGAAACCCTCCTATACTACCATTTCTTACAATACTAGACAACACAGTATCAACAGTAGAGACCTTCAAATTTCTAGGTTATCACATGACCTAAAATGGACTCCTAACATCAAAAACATTATCAAAAAAGCACAACAAAGAATGTTCTTTCTGCGCCAACTCAGAAAGCTCAAACTGCCCAAGGAGCTGCTGATACAGTTCTACAGAGGAATTGTTGAGTCTATCATCTGCACCTCTATAACTGTCTGGTTTGGTTCTGCAACCCAACAGGACAGACACAGACTTCAGAAGATAATAAGGACTGCAGAAAAAACAATTACTACCCACCTGCCTTCAATTGAAGACTTGTATACTGCACGAGTCAAAAAGAGGACTGGGGAAATATTTACAGACCCCTCACATCCTGGACATAAACTGTTTCAACTCTTTCCCTCAAAACGACGCTATAGAGCACTGCACACCAGAACAACTAGACACAAGAACAGTTTTCTTCTGAAAGCCATCACTCTGCTAAACAAATAATTCCCTCAACACTGTTCAACTATTTACAAAGTGTACACTACTGTTACTGTTAATCTTCCCACCACTCCTTATCACCCATCCCCTCTCACTTGACTGTTTCCTAGTATGATTTGATTGTTGATTGTACCCTATGACTATCATTAGGTGTTATACATTGTGATTCTTGATTCTTAATGATTGTACCTTTTCTTTATGTATACTGAGAGTATTTACACCAAGACAAATTCCTTGTGTGTACAATCACACTTGCCCAATAAAGTATTCTATTCTATTCTATTCTATTCTATTCTATTCTATTCTATTCTATTCTATTCTATTCTATTTTATTGAATAGTTACATTTGTGTTAGCTCCAATTTAAAGTTGTATTAATTAGAACTGCAAAGAATAATAAATGGTTCAGATTTGAATGGAAGTAAGAAATGGAAGTAAGTATCACTGAATTTGGTAAGATTCACTTTGAAGTAAACATTTTCTGCATTCATAAGATGTGCTTCTAAAGAGTATATGGGGAGGGAGTTGATCCCTGATTCTTTTGGTCATCATTTAACTTCATTTACTTTTCAGGAGTTTGCCAATCTCAGTTGCCTATCTTGTTTTCTCCACTAATCATGAGGAAGGCTGACCACCTGAGGGAATAAAACTTGGCATGAAAACCATATCAATTTAAAGTCTTGTCTTGTTACATTTATTTCTTAGAGGAGAAATGCATTTTGAAAGAGCTGGAAAACTACTCCAGGGCTTCAGTAAAGATATTGGATAAATTTGTTTAGTCTGCATATTGAAGCAAACCAACCTAATTTACACTTCCAGCATAAAGACACAGATGGAGTACATATTATTCTCATCCCAAAATTTTGCAATATAATGTTTTCAACTAAAAAAAACAGTGGATATAATGAAAATTTGTGTTAGGGATACACACCCTAGCAGAACATGCAATGGCAGTCTAGCAGACAGGCAAATGATGTGAGATAAACGTTGTTGTAGTTTACACTGTGCCAGTTAAATAGTTTTTTATTCCAGTAAGAGTTATAGCATAGTCAAAACAGTCCAAATGTCATACACTAGTTCAGTCCATCCGGGGATTAATCAGTTGCAAAGTCCAGTGTCGAAAATAGAGGTCAGTAAACTTACAAATAATCAGTCCAGCAATATATCTCTTTTGCAGTCAGAGATATGAAGAAAATCAAACCCGTTTTCTTCGTTTCAGCAACAGCAGGGAAAACACGCAGTTATCACCATCAATCCAACATTGTCAGCTACTACAGTAAAAGCCAGCTAACAGTGAGCTCTCTTGCCCCCTCTTATGGTGATTTTACAACCGCACCCAAAATATATGTTTTGCAGTTAAAGTGATATACACACTTATACTCACTAACATAGTTTATATATTATTTTTACCCAAACTAAGTGAGGTAACCAATGTTATCCCTAACATTCTCCCATTTTGGGTAATATAATAATATAAATATATATATATATATATATATATATATATATATATATATATATATATATATATATATATATATATATATATATATATATATGTCTGGCATTCAGCTTTGTTCGGGTATTTTAAAGTTGTAGCAACGTTTCAGCAGAATCTCATCTGCCATCATCAGGCTTCTGTATGGTGTTTGTGAGTCAGACTTTTACAGTGGTTTCAGATTTAAATTTGGGGCAGCCTATTGCTGTGTCAGAATGGTTTTTTCTTCCTCCTGATTGGTTGAGAGTCTTGGTCTGTGTTTATTGGTCTTGGAGTTTGCTGTGTTCTGCTACTAGTATCTTCTGTCTGTTTTTTTTTGGGGGGGGCTCTTTTTATATCTTGATTGGCTGGCAACATTGTGTTACTTTATTGGAGGCCTTTAGTGCAGCTTGGCTTCAGGTAAATGGATGGCTATCATTCGTTAGGAAGCTGGGTTTCATCTGGGTGCCTGGTTGGGGTGTGTTTGAGCTGGAGGTATCAGGGGGGATCTGTTTGTGCCCAGGTGTTTGCCTGGCTTGTGGTGTGGAGATTTTTTTGTTTGTGAGTGCAGGCTTCCAAATGATTGACAGCCTGGTGGAATCATCTCTTCTGTTCATGCTTTCTGGTCTGGCTGTCAATCATTTGGAAGCCTGCACTCACAAACAAAAAAATCTCCACACCACAAGCCAGGCAAACACCTGGGCACAAACAGATCCCCCCTGATACCTCCAGCTCAAACACACCCCAACCAGGCACCCAGATGAAACCCAGCTTCCTAACGAATGATAGCCGTCCATTTTCCCGAAGCCAAGCTGCACTAAAGGCCTCCAATAAAGTAACACAATGTTGCCAGCCAATCAAGACACAAAAAGAGCCCCCCCCCAAAAAAAAACAGACAGAAGATACTGGTAGCAGAACACAGCAAACTCCAAGACCAATAAACACAGACCAAGACTCTCAACCAATCAGGAGGAAGAAAAAGCCATTCTGACACAGCAATAGGCTGCCCCAAATTTAAATCTGAAACCACTGTAAAAGTCTGACTCACAGACAAACAGCATACAGAAGCCTGATGGTGGCAGATGAGATTCTGCTGAAAGGTTGCTACAACTTTAAAAGCACCACGTGGGAAAATACCCGAACAAAGCTGAATGCCAGACGTGTAAGTACCCGCGAAAACTTAAGAAAACATATATTTGTAGCAATATTTGTAGCCAACCGTATGGCTGCTTGATTGTCCTCATAAACTACAATGGCATCTTTAACAGTTGCTCCCATATCTAACAATAACTGTTTATACAGAATTAAATCAGTACATAATAAAGATAAACATGAAAATTCTGCTTCCATTGTGGACATACTTATGTGTTGCTGTCTAATTGACCTCTAACCAATCAGTGTTTTACCTAATAGTATAGCCATGCCTGAAGTCGATTTTCCAGTTTCTAGTTTTTATATCTGTTGCAAAACTTGCATCAGCATATGCACTTAAAATCAAATCATCTTTTGGCTCCAAATACAATGCATAGTGCATTGTCTTTTTAAGATACCTTCGATGGATCGAAACCATCCTCTGCTACCATACGCTTTAGCGCTTGCCAGTGTCTTTCATTGGGTTCAACATTGAATCTTGCCAATTGATTAATGCTATAGGCAATGTCTGGCCTTGACCAATTACTTATATATGTTAAACTACCTATTAATGATTGATAAATAGTCTTATCAAATTTTGAACTTTGAGCATCAGTATAACAAAATTCCTGACTCATTGGAGTTTTTGCCGACTTACAAAGTTCCATTTTATACATTTTTAGCAATTGGTATATTTTATCTTCTTGTGATATCTTATAGCCATTATTGGTTTTGTTTATTGTCAATCCTAGATATTGTCTTATTTCTCCTAATTGCTTTAATTTTATCCTCTTACTTAATAATGATATTATCTCAGTAGCTTCATTATTTGTCTTAGTGATTAAAGCAATATCATCTGTAAACAACAATAATAATGACACCATTCCATTTGTCTCTCTTTGAAATAAACATGGATCAGCTAAACTAGCTTTAAACCCTATATTGTTTAACTCTTTCACAATATATTGGTTCCATTCATAACCAGATTGTTTTAATCCATAGAGACTTTTATTCAGTTTCCAACAGTCATTATTATTTTTATCAACCCTTATACCTACTGGTTTTCTTAAATATATAGTGTGCTGCAATGGTGCATGCAGATAGGCAGTTTCTACATCTAAATGATTTATGATAGAGTTCTTCTTAGCTGCCCACACTAAATCTGCTCTCAAGGTTGTTGCCTTTAAATTTGGTACAAATACTCCATCATAATCACATGCAGTTTGATTAAATCCTTGAGCTACCAACCTAGCCTTATGGGTAACAGTCCCATTTTTACCAGTTTTTAACTTAAATATCCATTTGCAGCCAATGGACTTTTCACCTGGAGGTAATTTGGCATTTTCATAAACTTTCATTTCTTTTAATGAATTTAATTCTTTCTCCATTGCTCTATGCCAATTTTCCTGTTCCTTTGCACGATACATCTTAAGTTCTTCAACAGTAGTTAGAACTTTACTAACTTGGCAAACTATACTTGCTTGATACCTGTCAGGTGGTCTGGTTACACGTTTAGAACATCTAGGTATTACAGGGCTTACAGGTAGACTTTCATGTTCTACCTGTTCCTGATTATCTATTTCTTCCTGTTCTGGTATTTCTTCCTGTTCTGGTCCTATATGCTCTTCCTGTACTTCCTCTTTAATTGTACTCTTCTTATTACTGATTTTTTCTTTTGGTCTTTTGTAGGTTTCTATAATTACTTCTTTACTTGAATCTTGTTCCAGTTTTTCCCATCCTACATGTTCTAGGAATTTGGCACTAGCACTACAGTAAACTCTGGATGTACCTTTTTCCCAGAATCTGTATGATTTGTGATTAGATTCATAACCTACAAAGAATAACTTTTTAGCCCTATGTTGCCTCTTATTTCTCAGTTGTGTAGGTATATGCACCCATGCTGGTGCTCCAAATGTGTGCATGTAGCTTAGGTCAGGTTTTCTGCTATGCCACCGTGTGAATGGTAATTCACCTGTTGTTGAGTTAACAACTTTATATGATTACCACACATTATTGCTTCTCCCACAAATTTTCAGGTAATCCTGAATCTGACAGCATAGTACAAGCCATTGCTTGAATTGTTTGGCCTCGTCTTTCTATAAAGGCATTATGTTGTGGTCTATATGGTGCAGACTTTTTATGTTCAACACCTGCCATCTTCAGTTTATTTTGGAATTTATGGTTTATAAATTCCGTACCATTATCAGTGATAAGAGTTATTAACTTCCTTTTAGTTTTTCTTTCTGTGAATTTAAGCCAATAAAAGAAATTTTGATATGTTTCCGTTTTGCTCTTCATTAGATAACAGAAGCCATATCTGGAATAATGGTCCATTATACTTAGTATATAACGAGCACTTCCCACACTTGGTTTTTTAGGACCTATAATATCAGCAAATACAACCTCTAGAGGCTCTTTGTTTTAAATCCATTAACTCTATTTGCTGGCATTTGCTTGCTTTTTTCTTGACTACAAGTATTGCAGTGCAAATACTTACTGCAAGGCTTCAGTTTTATACCCTTAGATAGTTCTACCATTTGTTTAAGCATTTTAAAATTTATATGCCCCAAATGTCTGTGTAACAAATGTATACATTCATCATGAGGTTTAACATTATTATAAACTGTGTTAGCCACCTCTGAATTATCATTTAACACATACAATTCACCTTTTAAAGTTGCAGTCACTTTTTTACCTTCTTTTTCAATTATGCAATTGTCTCCCCTAAAGGTAATTACATAACCTAGTTTAACCAAAACTCTAACCGAAAGCAAATTAAACTTAAGTTGTGGTACATATAACATGTTTACATTTTCTCTTATGCAAGAACAATATGATATACTTTCACCTTTAGCTTTCAGTTTCCATCCATTAGCTAACGATATCTGCTGTGAATTCTTTTCTTATCTTTCTTTATGCAGTGCAATGCTCCACTATCTATAACCCATAAATTACTATTCACGGTTTCGTTGCTATACATGGCTAACTCTAAGCATTTTTTATCCTTTTGATGCCTTTTATCTTTCAGGCTGGCATTTTGGCTTTTTGCTTTCTTGCAGAATCTAGCCAAATGTCCTATTCCTCCACAATTAAAACATTTTCTAATTGTATAGGCTGACGAAGATATTTTATCTTCTTCACATTGTGGTTGTTCCCCTCTGAGTTGATCCCTTTCAAGCCTTTTCTTGGCTTCTTCAATTAATCTGCCAGTAATGTCAGTTAATGTGAAGTTATCTTTTGGCAGAACCTTAAGTGAAGTTATGTAGTCACGGTAGCTATTATCTAAAGAAAATAAAATTATATAAACTTGGTGTAGTTCAGTGAAGATAAGTTCTTTTTCATGCAGTTCCTGAAAAATTCTCTTCATTATATTTATATGACTCAGCATATCTCCATTCTTTTGAAGATGTGTTCTGAACAGTTTCCGTGTAAGATTTATATGTGCTCCTACACTGTCTCGAATATAAATCTTCTTTAAATTCTCCCAACATTTGGCAACTGTTTCTTCTTCTCGTATATGTACAAGCTGCTCATCACAGAGTGTCAGTCCTATTATACAGAGAGCTTGCTCATTCTTCAGTTGATATTCTTGTATTTTCTGGGCATCATCTTCATCCTCCGGATCCCATGCATCTACTTCTGGTGGGTTTTGAATTATACTCCACAAACCTTCTCTGCATAGAAGTAGGCTACATTTCATAGACCATGAAACATAGTTTGTTCCATACAATTTGGATATTAGTGACAAACTTTGTAAATTGACTTGTGCCATCTTTATCTGGATATAAAAATATAATTAATAAAACACAGCTGTCTGTTTATAGTATTGTGTAACTACACAAACTCTCACTTTAATCTAAGCCTGTTATATCCTGGTTAGTCTGACTGTGCACCTGGGCACATAACCAGTGTTAGGGATGCACACCCTAGCAGAACGTGCAATGGCAGTCTAGCAGGCAGGCAAATGATGTGAGATAAACGTTGTTGTAGTTTACACTCAGTAAGACAGATACACTGTGCCAGTTAAATAGTTTTTTATTCCAGCAAGAGTTATAGCATAGTCAAAACATTCCAAATGTTATACACTAGTTCAGTCCATCCAGGGATTAATCAGTTGCAAAATCCAGTGTCGAAAATAGAGGTCAGTAAACTTACAAATATATCTATATATCCAGCAATATATCTCTTTTGCAGTCAGAGATATGAAGAAAATCAAACCCCTTTTCTTCGTTTCAGCAACAGCAGGGAAAACACACAGTTATCACCATCAATCCAACATTGTCAGCTACTACAGTAAAAGCCAGTTAACAGTGAACTCTCTTGCCCCCTCTTATGGTGATTTTACAACCGCACCCAAAATACATGTTTTGCAGTTAAAGTGATACACACACTTATACTCACTAACATAGTTTATATATTATTTTTACCCAAACTAAGTTAGGTAACCAATGTTATCCCTAACATTTTGGTATGAAAATGTCTTGTTTTCTTGAAATGTAACTGTTTGTGCATTTTTGTGCTGCACATTGCTATAAAAATACTGTCATCTAATTAGTGTCTATGGAGATTCTCCGTCATTCAGGTCATAGTTATCCCAAAGGTGCTTTTTCAAGAAGCAACTGGACTTTCTTTGCTTTTCCTTGAAGACATTTTGCTTCTCATCCAAGAAGCTTCTTCAACTTCTTCAGAAATGAAATGTCTTCCAGGAAAAATAAAGTCCAGTTGCTTCATGAAAAAACAACTTTGGGACTATCATCTTATTACGTTGGCAAGAGCTTGCACATGGTTGGAGAAGACTTGAAAGTTGTTTTTTTTTAAAAATCTACTAGGATTTTTTTTTTTTTGAAAAGAATTTTTATTAATTTTCTACAAACAAACAAGACAAACAAAACATTAAAACATCAACTCTCATATGTACATCCAGTGTGTCGGTTGGTTCATCAGTTTTGTGCATTCATTTTGTAGTCTCAATTACAATTATATTACATAACAACTCATATTGTTAATCCAAACTTATATATCCTAATATCACTAGAAAAAAGAAATTTTTGACTATACTTTTAATCATTCATGCTTTATGAGATAACAATACTTTAACCAGTTTATTCTGTAACAAATCATATAATCATACCAAATCAATCCTAAAAAACCCTTTATAAATATAATGTCAAATAACAAAGGCAAGTAAAACAAAATAAAGATATTCCTTACTATCTAGCATTCTAAATATTTTATTATCGTATTTTATCATCTAGCCATTGATAAAAAAGATCCCAAATTTCATAAAATTGTTTCTCCTCTTGCTCTCTAATTTCAAATGTCAATCCACTCATCTCAGCATATTCCAATATTTTCTTAATAATTTCTTCCTGTAATAGTATTTTCTCATTCTTCCAATTTTTAGCAAATACAATCCTAGCCGCTGTTAATACATTTACAATCAGGTATTTCAAATCTTTATAATATATATCAGGTAAAATTCCCAATAAGAAGATCATTGATTTCAAGTCTATGTGTTTCTTTGTCCTTTTTTCCAACCACATGCGAATTTTAGTCCAATATTTTCTAGCGTCCTCACAAGTCCACCACATATGGTAATACGAGCCGGGTATCTGATGACATTTCCAGCATTTTTCAGATTTGTTCTTAAACATTCTTGTCGGGGGAAAGTGCCACCTGTAAAACTTCTTATACAAGTTTTCTTTATATGCTGTTGACATTGTCATTTTATAATTTTGAGACCACAATTTTTGCCATTTCTTTAGATCAATCCCATATCCAAAATTCTTCCCCCAAACAATCATAGTTTCTTTAACTTGTTCTTCCTCTAATTTAATTCCCAGAAAATAACCATATAATTTTTTAATCACCTTCTCATCAGTACCCATCAAGATCTTATCAAAATCAGTCTGTTTATCATAGAATCCCTCCGTTTTAGAATCTTCATCATACCTTGAATGTATTTGCGTATATGAAAACCAATTCATCCTTATACCTTGTTCCTCTAAGTTTTGGATCGATTTAAGTTCACCCTTTTTATCCAATAGTTCCCCATATCTAACTGTTTTTTCCTTCTTATAAATTATAGGATAGGAAAATGCTTCAATAGTCAATAACCAAACTGGAATTTTCAAATAACATTGTCTTTTTATCTTCTCCCGGTTTAACCACAAAGACTCCTGTATATAATGTCTTCTAAAATAACCCCGTGTTTTAGTTCCCTTATACCATAAAAAAGCATGCCAGCCCAACAGCAAATTATGCCCTTCTAATGTCAACAATCTATGCTTTCTTAATGTTATCCATTCTTTGACCCACATCAAACTTGCAGCTTGATAATACAATTCCATATTAGGCAGGCCAAAACCTCCTCTAATTCTTGCATCTTGCAAAAGCTTTATCTTTATTCTCACTTTTTTACCTTGCTGTATAAACTTCAGCATGATTTTATTTAAATCTTCAAAATAGTCTTTTCCAAGCCTGATTAGTATTGTTTGGAACAGAAATAGAATTCTGGGTAAAATATTCATCTTGATTGTTGAAATTCTCCCTATTAATGACAATTGCAAGTTTTCCCACTTCTTCAAATCTGTACCTATCTGTTGTTTGAGTTTAATATAATTATTCTCTTTTAATGTGCTACATCTTGCTGTCAAATATATCCCCAGATACTTAACCTTATTTGTAACTTGGATTTTCAAAAGATCTGCCAGTTCTTCTCTCTGTCTCAATTGCATGTTCTTTGTCAAAATCTTTATTTTATCTTTATTTATTTTCAAACCAGCCATCTCACCATATGTCTCTATCTTTTCCAATAACCTTGGAGCTGTTTCTAACGGGTCTTCCAGAATAAAAGCTAAATCATCAGCAAAAGCTTGTAGTTTAAATTCTTCCTTCTTAATTTTCAGTTGTTTTTTTAAAAAAATCTGCTAGGATTTTTTTTTTTTTCATCCATCCATATGGCTAGATATATTTTTTGTCTTGTCAGTGCACATCTTTCAACTTAATGCTCTGACTTCTTGTTTTGTTCCCATCCAATATTTGGAGTGTGGTACCAAGCTACAGCTTAGGGTACCCACCCACCCTCTGTAATATTAGATTAACACTCAGTTATTGCTAGGCCCAGCTGCTTACTATAATGTGTCCTGAATGACACCACATAACATGGACCCCTCTGCTGGGAAGGTCAAAAAAGTTGAGATGGTATCCTCATTCATCCCTTGCAATTGAAGTTTTGATATAAGCCATCCAATTTCATGGAAGTCATAAACAGACTTTCTCTTTACCCGGAGGCTAATAAAATAGAGAACCCAGAACAGAATAATTATTTTGATAGTTGCTGGGTATAAATCACCTTGCCCATTTTCATACTATACCAAACATCTTGTTGAATTCTGACAGTTTGGAAACCTTCTAAAGGCCTGCTTTGCTATCATTTTAGATATGGAATTAAAGATGAAGAGACCAATGCTACCTCTGTGCTAAATCACAGCATAGGAAAAGCAACGAAAAGCCAACCACAAAATTAAAAGCACTTTATTCTGGAACTTTTTGCAATGTTCTTGAGCTTTAGGATTCACAGAAATCAGAGTATCTTCAGTTGGTTCAGTTGGAAATTGTTCCATTCCAATGTCACAGAAGAGATGGGCATGTTAAAGCTGTTGGGGTAGGGGCTTGATTCAGGAACATGAAGTGTTCTTCTTTCCAGAAGAAAGCATAACGCACTCAGAAAGTCTGCATGTTTAAGACTAATGGCAGATTTTCAATACAGGCTTCCATGTTAGATAAGGCAGATCCATCTGCTGGGCAGAAGTACCCAATTTGTATTTAGTTAAAAATATGAGGACCTCATAAGGTTCAGAGTCAGAGTTGTTGGCATTTGTGAGTATAATGGAGTTTGGCTGAAGTTCTGGTATATCTCCCATTGATCAAAAAAACCATCTTCCTATTTATTCTCCCTCTATCCACTATCTAAGTTAGGAAAGACATCTGTCAACTTCATGATTACAATAAACATATTGTTGTACTTAGTGGAAGGTTCCCAATAAATGTGAACTTTGCTCAATTTGACAGAATCTATCTTTCCTTATAACCAAGGGAACAAACCCATTTATTCCCTGAGGTTTTTGTGATTCTTTCATTGTAAACCAAGAAGGATCACAAAAGCCTTCTGGAAACTAATGGGTTTTCACCTTTGGAAATCCTGTAGAGTATTCAAAGGCATAAAATTTGGATAGATTTATTTCTGAATTCCCACAAATTTTCAAGGAAGAGTTGAAGGAATATGAGGGAATGAAAATTGGGACAACTCTTTGCACAAAGTGTTTTCAAACCAGTTATAGTCTCTAGCTGAGGTTCACTCTAGGCAAGAGTCCTGACACAATATCTTATTTGTGGGAACTGCAGGGTGATGCAAATTAGGCACAGAAGTGAGATCCACATCCATAAGCAGTTTCTTCTATAAATCAACTATTTGGAGTACTAGATAAGGGAATAGACTTATAGTTAGTGGTTATAGATATTATGGACTATATGACAGAAAGAACTGTATGTACAAGATCTATCAATCAACTTATTACAACCTGGCCAAGAAACTGAGTTACTAAGAAGCCCAGCTCCACAATGCTCTTGACCAGGTGAATTGTTTCCTGATTATCTTCATGGGCCAAGCTGCGAGAAACATTTCAGTAATCCAACCATCACTGCCATCAGCTCTTTCTCCTTCAAGAATGGACATATCTGGCTTATCATGAACTTGATTCTTAAGACAAATTAGAATTAGAATTAGAATTAGAATTAGAATTAGAATTAGAATTCTTTATTGGCCAAGTGTGATTGGACACACAAGGAATTTGTCTTGGTGCAAATGCTCTCTGTATACATAAAAGAAAAGATATATTCATCAAGAGTCAAGAATCATAAGGTACAACACTTAATAATAAATTGTGACCCAATCAGGCATATCTGTCAAATTCTGAAGCCAATCTCCAGAACCAGTAACTATTCCATCTTGTTCAGGTTCGGATTGTATAATGGTATATAGGAAAGACCTTGGGAGGCCGGGCCAAAAGACGTTGCCTAGGGAATGGTCAAATAAGAGACAGGAGGACCTTCAGCTGGATAATGGACAGGGCAAAAAGCTCAGATTTGATCCTTCCTAGTTTCTTAGGCTGTAAAGAAGACAGGAGGAGAATTGAACTTTATAACTTACAATATCGATGGTAACCTTACTAGGTAGGCCAGTCAGGAAACATGACCTAATTTTACTCTATTATAAAACTACATGAACAGAATGTTGCAAGTTTGAAAGTGTATTTCTGCCCACATCTCCTTTACAGCCTTAGAAACTAGGGAGGATTCTTTCTGAACCTCTGGCCCCACCAGCTGCAGGCTATGCTGTCTCTTAGCTGACTGTTCCTGGGCAGGTCTCTCATTGTTCAGATTTTTTGATGCTTTGTCCACAATGCAAGCTTTTAGATGCCTCTTTTATATACCCCCTCCCCCAACCATTTTCTTCTTTTAAAGTTAAAAAGAAACTTGCCTATTAGAACCATTTTGTTTGGGGCATAGTTCCAACTCCTTGATTATCTTTGTTGCTCTTTTCAATCTTTTCTAAATCAGGTTTTTGTTTTATCTTAATGAGGAGCCAACAGAAGTTTACAGTTATTTCAAGAATGGTTGCTAAGTAGATTTGTATGTAGGCATTACAATGTTGGCAGCTTTATTTTCAGTTCCTTTCTTAATGATCCGATAAATACAATTTGTCTTTCTCATTGCACCTCATACTGGGTTGATTTTTTTCCACTGAATTATCCACTATAATTTGAAGATCACAGCCAGTTCAGAACCCATCAGGTGAAGCAGGTTTTCTAAATGTGATTGTATAAGTACTTTATGCTGCCATAAAGGGCAATGCAAAAGCCTTTGAACGGGTGTTTCAATATATCAACACTTTGTGTTCAAGCAGATTTGCGAATCCGCTTAGTAACTGACTTTGAAATAGCAAATAAAATCAGGTGAACATGTATAAAACTCCCAACTAATTCACCCAATACTGATCCTACAGGGAGCTTAATCAATGAATAGATTAACAAAAACCAAAGCAAACATGTTTAGGGGAACATGTTCTTTCTCGCAGCTGAATTCATGCTTGCTGTGATCATTTTGAAGTCTCCAGCTTCCTATATCTTGTTTTACTTTTTCTACTAGGAGATTAGAGTTCACTTTGCCCTGATACTAATTTCCAGAATAAATTGTCTCCCAAGATATTTTACTGAATATTTGCATGCCTGAAGTATTGTGTTAAACTTGAAGATTAAGATTTCTGCTGTCATCCAATACAGTAATGGATTCATACAAGACAGTGAATGGAAGACCACTTTTAATAAAATGCACCTGCTTTAAAAATATAATTTGGATAATAGCTTTAAAAACTCAATTCAGATTCCATCCTATGTAAGGTCAGATAAAGAATAGAGTATATCTTTTGCCCATTTTCAGTATTATATAAATCTCAAGTTTACTCCGTATAATTAAAAAAATACTCCAACCGGACTTCTGGTTTGCCAGGCTTCGGCGGCGGCAGGGATTTGCGATCTTGCGCAATCCCTGCTGCGCTAGCCGTCTTGGTGCCTCCGATCCCGATGGGTCTGGAGGCTAAGGCTGCCCCGTAGAGGCAGCCGAAGATAGGGGGGATCCGGAGATCCCCAGCCAGCGAAACCCCCTTCTCTCAAGGCGGTGGAGTGGCGGTCTGTAATGGCCGCCACAAAGAAGCTGGCAACTGGGTAAGATTGCGCAGGAGGAAGAGGGAGAAAGTTTTGAAGAGAAAGGTTTTGTTTGCTGACCCAGGACTTTAAGATACACCTAACATCCTGAAAACCATGACTTTTTGAACGATACTTTGTTTCCAGAGGAGATTTTCTAGCGGCGAATTTGAGATGCTAAAAGGGAAAGTTTATTCTCCTTCCCTACAGAATCAACAAATGGACTTTGAGAAACCTGTCTTTTTATAGAAGGTAAAAATTTGGCTTCTTGTTATAAGTGGGAAGGGAGAGGACAAAGAAAAAAAATATTAAGATCTTGTTGGAGGAGGTGCCTTGAAGATTTTGAGACTAGAAATTAATTGCAACAAGACTTTAAAATACAGATTGGGCTTTTTTTTTCTTTTTATTGATATTACCCCAGGAAGAGAAAGTGAGAACTTTGTGCTCTGTTTGGACTGATTGATGACTCTGGGACTTTGGGGAACTGTTTTAACTTTTGAAACATCTTGGTTGTTTTAAAAAGAAGAAGAAGAGGGGGGGAAAAAAGAAAAGGTTTAAATGGCTTTACCTGTTGATGAACTTAGAAAGGAATATGGAAAAATAAAGAAAGAAGGCAAGGACGCTGTGAAAGAAGCCTTTCCTTTTTTAGAAATGGTGCTTGCTATTTGTCAGCAAACACAACAACAGATGGAGGAAGCAGAAGAAGAAAAAGAAGAAGAAGATGCCATCTTTAATGAATCTAAAAGTTTAATTAAGAAAGAAAGGAGAAAGAGAGGAAGGAAAATGAAGGACTTAAGACCTAAAAAAAACACCCAAGAAAGAGAAAAATAAGATGCAAAATCAACACAATGTTAGAAAGCAAAAGAAAAAAGGAATACAACAGAGAGGGGAAGCTAAAAAGGTGGAGGTTAGGAAGGGGAGGGGGTAAAAAGGCCAGGTGGAATAAGAAAGGAAGGGAAAAGGGGGAAAAAAGCCACAAAGGTATGAAACAAGATGGGGAAAAAGGAATTTTTTTTAGGGATAAAGGGAAATGTATAATTTTTTTAAAAGAAGATTCTGCAAGGTACATAAGATGGTATTGTAGTATTTGTATTAGAAATAGAATGTTATAAGAATTAATAAAAGATTAAAATATTGAAATGTTTAGTAATGATAGACTTTAAAATTTAACAAAATATTAAAGGGAATGTCTAAAATATTGAGTTTAATTAAAGAGTTTAATTGACTATTGTACTGATGTTATAATAAACTTAATATTGTTGCATTTGTTTTTGAAATAGATAATTGGAATGTTACAAGATTTAACATTTAGATTTATTATGTATTTAATCATTTTGGATTTATTATTTTTTTTCTTTTTAAAAGTTAGTAGGTAGAATGTACTAAGCAGAATCAGATTGGGTACTAGGCGTTATTTTAAATGTTAATTTAGGGGGACGATAGAAAGGCATCATACTTTGATTAGTAATTCCAGGAGAAATCCTTTTTTTACTATAGGGAATGAGATAAATGGATAATTTGGAAAGAATGGACAAACGATACAAGTATAATGATTAAATTAAAATGAAATAAATAAAATAGAATTAAGAAGAGTGAAAAGCGGGGAGAAGCTATATAGAAGATATAGAATGGTAAATAAGATAGGTAATGGTATATAAGATGAGCATGAATTTAATTGAAGTCCATATAAAGAGAGGTAATCTGGGGCCAAGCTACTTTCTAAAAAGAAATTTTATGTTTTTGTGTTTTGTGTGTTTATGTTTGTTTGAGAATTAATAAAACCTTGGAGGAATGTTGGATGAGAATAACGGTAAACAAGTCAGAGAGAAATCAAGATGATGACTATAAAATGGATAAATATAGGAAAAAATAATAATAATAATGAAATTGAATAAGAGTAAATAAGAGAAATAATGAGAAATTTGCTAAGAGATATTTATATGTCTATATGGAAATGGGGTAAAATAGAATTATGTTGTATAAAATAATGTTTTATTCGACTTGTAAAAATTTATAATGTAAAGAGGTTTTATGTACTCAATGGTTAATTATGGTTTGTTTGTCTTTAAAATTAATAAAATTTGATTCAAAAAAAATACTCCAACCATTGCACTAGTTGTGTGCCTTTCTAAAAAAAAACCCATTGGCCCACCGTAATCCATATTTAATCCCTTAGACACTCTGGATGGATCTGTTCTTTAAGAATATTTGGAAAAATGCAATTGGTGCAAATAAATAGCTAGATTTCTTTCTGACATCCTGTGAATGAGAGGTGGTATTCAGCAGGTTCTGACCAGTTCTGGAGAACCAGCAGTGCAAATTTTGAATAGTTTGGAGAACCAGCAAATGCCACCTCTGACTGGCCCCGCCCGCATCTATTCTCTGCCTCCTAAGTCCCAGTTGATCTTCTTTTGTTGCCCTGCACAGGAGAACAGAACTGGAAAGCAGGTTAGTGGGGTGGGGTGGAAATGGAGATTTTACACTATCCTTCCCCTCGCATGCCCACCAAGCCATGCCCAGAGAATCGGTAGTAAAAAAATTTGAATCCCACCCCTGCTGTGAACTGAATACAGAATATTGCTCTGATACTGAGTGCGCTTTTGCCAAGGAATTTTAGGTTAGTGGGAAAGTAGAGTGGAGTCTACTGCCTTCAGGAGGCTAACTGGAATTGTCTGAATTAAATGAATCCCTTTTTGATCTGAGTTATATTGCTCAAATATTTTCCTCTTCTTGAGTGCCACACAGTTTCAAATATATAACTTCCCTCTCAATTTTTTCACTTTAAATTTTGCTGACTATGATGTTTTAAGGTTTAGAAATTATATTCAAATCCAAAACAGTGCATCATATTGTGTGTGCTTTGTTTCAGGTTGAAAGACATGTAAAAGTAATGTCATAAATAAGACTTAAAACTGTTCACTAAGGAGGAATGGTTAGTAAAGCTGACATGTTTTGCTGAAATAAATAAACTTACTTATTTAGAGAACAGACATTATCTATATTTATTGATGACTGAAAGCCTCTTATGGAGGTTTTGCATAAAAACGAAAACAATGAACTTTGATGGTTAGATAGAACAGATAATATAAAGAATAATTATCTATAACTTTAGAGGGAGAGCCTAAAATATATTTATACTTATAATTGCTGTGAAGAATATTGGAAACCACTTAATTTTTTTCTGTCTTATTTTTCTTGAGCTTTTTTCTTCTTTTCTTGCACTTTTTATTTTTTCTTTCATTTTTTCTCTTTTTTCTTCCTTTCTATTAGTTTCTATTGGTTTTTATCTTCTTTTTAAACAGAAAGTTTTAATAAAATTATACATACCCAAAATTTAATTGTATAAATACATAATAAGCTCCAAGAATTATCGCTGCCAAAATGGTGCTTGGTTACATTTACAAACAACCAAAATTTCAGCCAAAGAGAAGATTTTAACTTGAAAAAAATGTCTAAAAATGCACATTTGCATAGCAATCACAACCATGAACAAGCTATGAAGTATTTGTATTTATGTCTTTCAAATCAGAGTTTATATGCAGGGATGGGATTCAAATTTTTAACAAACGGTTCTGTGGCCATGGCTTAGATGGTGGCCATGGCTTGGTGGTCATGTGACTGGGTGGCCATGGCTTGGTGGTCATGTTATTGTCTGGGTGTAGCCAACTCAATATCACTCACATCGAGGCATGCATCTCCTTATCTGGCCTCTCGTGACTGTGACGATGCTGCAATAGTCATACCTGAGAAAAATGGTTATAAGCCACTTTTTTTCAGTGCCATTGTAACTTTGGATGGTCACTCCACACAAGCAAAGTACCAGCAAAGGAGGGGAAAAAATACTCCAGAGAAGTTCCTGAGACAGGAAGTCTAGTCCTGCCAAGAATGTAATAAGGATTAACTGAGAGGCAGTTTCTTTAAGCAACACCAGAATGTTTCCTTCCTGCCTTCCTTACAGGATTAGGCCAGTAATTGATTCTAACAATCAGTTCTCTGAGCTGCTTAGAATGTTAACAACCGGTTCTAGCGAATAGGTGCGAACTGGTAGAATCCCACCCCTATTTATATGAGTTTTAAGGAAAATGCCAGCCAATTCTTAGTATAACAAAATCTGTACACTGAGCCAATTCATATGTAAATTAATCTTGGCAGAGCTCAAAATTCATTGTCTAAAGAATATCTTAAAGTAACTATTACAAGGGCATGTCAAATATCTTTTAACCCTTCAATAAGTAATCATGGGACTAAATTCATGCATTGTGCAATATGGAAGAACGATGTCCATTCCCTGTGAATGAATTCCATCTAACCCAATTTATTTCTGTTGTGTATGTACCATAGTTAATAAAGTATGAGCTTGAGGTAAAGTGCAGGGTTCTGGCCCTGCACTTCTAATTGGCTGTTAGGCGGCCAGATCGGATTGGTTAGTTCTGAGGAATCCGATTGGCCCTTAACAGAGGATTATTATTGGTTTAAAGAGCTAGCGTTCATAGCTCGCTATTGGACAATTCTCACAAGGGTTGCCTATAAAAGGCAGAGTTCACTGTTATTGTTTTGAGAAGTCACTATGCAATAAAGAGCTGAAAGTTCACATTCAGAGGCTGTCTCCATTTACTCCGACCCATGTCCAAGTACTTAATACTGGCGACGAGGATGGGATGTGGAGACGTCTGAAACTAAGAAGCTAGGAAGCAATACCGAGCACGTGATAAGACGACTCCAACAACGGAACCATGTCCGGCGGCATCGTACCACCCGCTCCGTTCGATCCGAACCAAGAGGATTGGGAATCCCACGTGGATCGCTTCCAAATGTTTCTCGAGACAAATAATTTGAAGGACGCCACACCAGCAAAGAAGCGGGCACTGTTCCTGATGCACTGCGGCCCAGCTGTATTTAAAATGGCTAAAGCACTTGCCAAACCTCAAGAAGTGAAAGCCATGAGCTGGGATGACCTCGAACCCATCCTGAGAGACCATTACGCGCCAACCGTGCCTACACTCGTGAGACGCCACGAGTTTTATCAGAGAAACCAGCGAAAAGGAGAGAGTGTGGCCGATTTTGTGGTGGACCTCTGGAATTTAGGGGGCCTCTGCGGGTTCGCCGATTTAGAAGAAGCACTAAGAGATCGAGTAATTCTGGGATTACATGCACTAGGCGTGCAAAGCAAGCTGATGGTAAAAGGCGACATCAGCCTTGCTGACGCCATTGCCGAAGCCACGGCTGCGGAAGTGACCAAAAAGTCGGCCGCACAATTACGGTGAAGCCACACTCCGGCAACACAACCGACCGGCGAAATCTTACCCAACTCAGAAGGGCAGCTACTAACGACGTACCACGAGGACCTCTCTTCGTCGTCAGACAGCGACGAAGAAGGGGTCCATCGACTGCGGTCCGACCAGGACCCTCGCCCTAAGCCCTTACACCCTTGCACTGGCTGTGGAGCAAACCATGCCAGGGCCGAATGCAAATTTCGCGACGCACTCTGCCATGAGTGCGGGAAACGAGGCCACATCAGCCGGGTCTGCCGCAGCTTACCAGGATCCAGCCAGGCCTCAAAAGGGGCCAACTATCGCCAATCGACAGGAAACCATCCTGTAAGGCGAGAGCCAGTAAACCACTCCTACAGAAATCGAGCTTTGCAAAAAGAAGAGGCTCACCATACTATCACTATAGGTCACGCCTCAGTTTTGGACACTAAGAAAATCCGAGTCACGGTAGCCATCGAGAACCAGCCTTGCCACATGGAGGTCGACTCGGGATCGTCCCTCTCGATGGTGTCTTGGAAGACACTCAAGCAACTTATCCCCACAATCCAATGCCAAGACTTCCAATTTCAACGCCTCATCCTCAAGGACTACCAAGGAAATTGAATCCCCGTGGTCGGGTCCTGCCGAGTCCGAGTCTCCTTCAAAAAGCATACGGCGTACTTACCTCTAACGATCATCAATAGAGATAGGCCTAGTCTATTAGGCCTCCAATGGTTCGTGCCACTCGGCATCGAAGTGGCCAGCGTGAATCAAGTCGGTGGTTGTGAGTGGGAGGAAGACCTTATTTCTGAGTTCAGCGACATCTTCGCAGACCGTTTAGGCGAGTATAAAGGGACCCCAATCTCATTTAGTCGAGATCCAAAAGTAGCCCCTATTCGCTTGAAGCCCCGTCGAGTTCCATTTGCTCTTAAAGCTAAGATCGACGAACAACTCGACAAGCTAATTGCTCAAGGGGTGTTGAAGCTCATCGATCACTCTCCATGGGAAACCCCTATTGTAACACCCATTAAACCAGATGGGTCAATCCGAATTTGTGGGGACTACCGGGCCACTTTAAACCACGCCCTACAGCAGAATGCGTATCCAGTTCCAGTGGTGCAGCACCTCCTCCATTCCTTGGGGGGCGGAAAGGTTTTCGCTAAATTAGATTTAGCTCAAGCTTATCAAATCAATTAACTACCAGTGGATGAAAAGACGGCCCAAGCCCAAACAATTGTAACGCACAGAGGTGCTTTTAAATGTACTCGATTGCAATTTGGGGTTAGTGTAGCCCCGGGGATATTCCAAAGCCTCATGGAAAGGTTGTTACAGGGAATCAAGGGCATGGTTCTGTATTTTGATGACGTATTAATTGCAACCCCTACCAAAAAAATCTTGCAGGATCGTTTGAAATGTGTTCTTAAAAAATTCCAAGAGGCAGGACTTAAGGTGAAAAAAAATAAATGTCACTTATATACTGACAGTGTTGAGTTTCTAGGGTATCGGATTGATAGCCAGGGCATTCACCCTACCGAAAGTAAATTAAAGGTGATAAAAAATGCTCCCAGGCCACGTAACCAGGCCGATCTCCAGGCATCCTTAGGCCTCATTAATTTCTATAATGTATTTTTACCACACAAGGCGACTGTTGCTGAACCGTTACACTGGTTATTAGATAAAAAGCATTGTGGGTATGGGGTTACCGGGAAGAACAAGCATTCCGGAATGTTAAAAAATTGCTCACATCTGACTCTGTACTTATGAAGTATAACGAGACTTTACCATTAGTTATAACCTGCGATGCCTCGCCCTTCGGGGTGGGTGCCATTTTAAGTCATGTACTGCCTAATGGGAACGAAGCCCCTGTTGCATACTTTTCGAAGACTCTTTCACAAGCAGAGCGGAACTATGGACAAATTGATAAAGAAGCTCTCGCAATCGTTTCAGCTGTAAAGAAATTTCATAAATATGTGTATGGAAGGACATTTACCATTATAACTGACCACAAACCGTTGCGAGGGATAATCGCTGGGGACAAGCCAACCCCCTACATATTATCCCCTAGGATGACCCGATGGTCAGAATTTCTAGCTGCTTATAATTATCGGCTGCAATATCGCCCGGGGAAAGCCATTCCCCACGCCGACGCATTAAGCCGAGCACCACTTCCAGAGACTCTCGACGATCCGGCACCAACGGCAACCACGTTGCAGATCGAAACACTCAACTCACCTATGACCTCCCGAGACATCGCGAGAGAAACCAAATAAGACCACACCCTAGCTCGAGTCCTAGGCTGGGTAGAACGCGGATGGCCATTGGACCAAGTCCCAGATGACTTCGCGCCGTTTAAAGCAAGATAGACTGAACTTTTTTCCCAAAAAGGCTGTGTCATCTGGGGCGATAGAGTCGTTGTCCCAGAACGACTCCGGAAGACGCTGCTACAAATTCTGCACGACGGCCACCCCGGCATCCTGCGGATGAAAGCGCTTGCACGAAGCTCCACATGGTGGCCGGGCATGGACCGGCAAATCGAGCAGTGGGTCAAAGTGTGTGCCAAATGCCAACAAGCCAGCAACGCCCCATCAAAAGCCATGCCTTCTGAATGGGAGACGCCACGTGGATCCTGGTCCAGAATCCACCTGGATTTTGTGGGGCCGACCAAAGGATATACCTTCCTGCTGACAGTCGACGCATACTCCAATTGGTTAGAAATTCATCGTATGACGGCCACAACTTCCGAGGCAGTGATTAAAATCCTAAATAGACTCTTTGCAACCCATGGATTGCCTGATGTCCTGGTGTCCGATAACGGGCCACAGTTTACGGCACTAATGTTCGAGCAGTACCTCGCTGACCGCGGCATCCGCTATGCGCTCACCTCACCTGCGCACCCTGCAACCAATGGCTGAGCGGAATGCATGGTCCAATTTGTTAAAAAGACTTCACAAAAAATGGACTATGACAATATCGATGACAAAGTCAACCAAATTCTCTTTTTGCAACACATAACTCCACATAGCGTCACTGGCAGAACTCCCGCGGAACTACTGATGGGACGAAGACTCCATTCCCACCTCGACCGGTTGCACCCTGCTTACGAACCGAAAAAGCCAATAGGATCCAGTGGCCGCAATCGCACTTTCCAGGTAGGAGACCGCGTTTACGCACGAAACTTATCAGGCGATCCGTTATGGATAGAGGCAACGGTAGTGCGAGTGACCGGCCCCAAATCCTATGTAGTGAAATGCTGTAACAATAGACTGTGGAAATGGCATATCGACCAATTACGGTCACGACTCACAATGGCCAGTCAACAACTCCCCCATGACCAAACCGAGGGGGGGGGAGGTACAGAAGAAGATGACGTTCCAGGGAACCTGCTCAAAGGGAGCGACGAATCAAGTGAGACTCAGGAAATGGAGCAGGAAGGAGAATTGTTTGCACCGCAAGAAATTGCACCTGAGCAAGAAGCAGAACCACTGCCAAACAACAATCTACCTCAACAGGATTGCAATCAACCAGTCCAACGAAAATCCGAAAGACTCAAAAGACAACCGTCCTATTTAAAGGACTATATAACTACACCGTAATTTAAGAAGGCAGGGGGAAGGGGTGTTGTGTATGTACCATAGTTAATAAAGTATGAGCTTGAGGTAAAGTGCAGGGTTCTGGCCCTGCACTTCTGATTGGCTGTTAGGCGGCCAGGTGGGATTGGTTAGTTCTGAGGAATCCGATTGGCCCTTAACAGAGGATTATTACTGGTTTAAAGAGCTAGCGTTCATAGCTCGCTATTGGACAATTCTCACAAGGGTTGCCTATATAAGGCAGAGTTCACTGTTATTGTTTTGAGAAGTCACTATGCAATAAAGAGCTGAAAGTTCACATTCAGAGGCTGTCTCCATTTACTCCCACCCATGTCCAAGTACTTAATAATTTCTTCAGTGCATTTTTTGTGGATTTATATACCATCCTTTTACTTTAAAAAAGTACAGGTAGTCCTTGTGTTATGATCACAATTGAGTCCAAAATTTATGTTGTTAAATAAAACATTTATTAAAGAAATTTGCCCCATTTTATGACTTTTCTTGACATGGCTATTAAGTGAATCACTGCATTTGTTAAGTTAGTAACATGGTTGTTAGATGAATTTAATTTCCTCATTGACCTTCCTTGTCAAAAGATCACATGACTTCAGGACACTGCAACTATCATAAATATGCACCACTTACTTTTGATCACATAACCATGGGAATTTTGATCACATGTCCATGGGATGCTGCAATGGTTGTAAGTATGAAAAATGGTCATGTCATTTTTTTCAGTGCCGTTGTAACTTTGAACAGTCACTAAATGGACTGTTGTAATTCAAGGACTACCTGTACTATAAGGTAGAAAACTAAAATTCCCACAATAATTAATTTTGGTTCCCCCCCCCCATATTAGTTTTTTGAGTTTTTAGTGAAGAAACCCATTTTTACATTACTTGCTAAACAAAAATGTCCATGTATTCTTTTTTCAGATATTAGAAACATGACATCAGTTAAGGCATTAAATATGTCCAATAGTTTTAATAATATGACTCTCAAATTATGAATCTGTTCTTTCAGTGGTACTACACTTTACTGCAGTTTAATTCTCATTTTTGGGCATTAGCAATTTTTACTGGATTGAGTGTAACTTCACAGCAATACTGTACAATCCCATGTGGCTTTAAAGAGATAGAAAAATCAAATTATGTATCATCTACATATTGATAACAATATTCTAACATCAGTACATTTCCCAGGATCTATTACCAACTTTTGCAGGGTGTAATTTCACAGTTCTCTATTTTACTGGGAAAAAGTTGGATATGATAGCGCAAAAATGACAACCATTGTTCAAGATTTACATGCAACAGGTAACTTTGTTGTTCAAGTACTTCAGTGTTTCCTCAAGGATATATATAATTATCCTGACTACTATTTATAATACAATACAAAGATATGAAATATTAATTTTAATATAATATAATGTATATTTTAAGCCAACATAATAGAAGGGATTCTTTTTTCTAGTTGTGTTTTGCTTGTCTTTTTTTTTTCAGGTAACTACTATTTCTTTCAATACTGAAATATGTAAATATACCAAAATCAAGATTTGAAATTGTATTTATTAATTCATCAGAATTATTCACTGACCACCCTACTAAGTAACTCTAAGCATCTTACAGTTTAGAATGATTAATTAGGAAAATCCAGAATAATTCTGCAGTGAGTCCTGAACATTCTGTTTTTCAGTTATATAAGAGGAAAGCACAGCTTTGGAAATTAACTTGAGTCTTTCTCAGTATATCAGGTAGAGGCAACCTATGGGTTAAAAAATGGAAAGTGTCAAAATTCTCTGAAAAGCTAGGATGAAGGATTAATGGTCCTGAACAATACCTGTCCACAGTTAATCTGAAGATCTGTATTAGGTGATGTTTGTAGGCTTCATGTAGAATGCTGGAAAACACAGATGATAGCAATCAACATTGCCCAACAATGAAGTCTGATGTTTTGTTTCCACTTTTCAATAGCTTCTTCTTCTTTTTTAATTTGATAAGGTCCGGGAAATTGTTAGCAACATTCTGGTGGGAACCAGTGGGAAAGAATGCAGACTCTATCAATGGTGCAGTTCTTATCCCCCAAACGTTGTGTTTGGTGGGTGTGGGAATAGCATGTTTTCAATGTCTGCTGCTGCGGTGAGATAGCATTGAGAAACAAGGCCAAAGAACAGCACAAACTCAGTCGAGGGAACAAAGCGCTTTATCCAGCTGTAAAGTGTACCCAGACAATGAAGCACTAGATTCAGTCAAACAACAACAACAAAAAGTATGAAAGGGCTTGAAAGAAAAGGACTGGCAGAGAGGCTGAATCAGTTTGCAATATAATAAGGACCTTTTAAAAAAGCATTTCAGTAAAATATTTATGACCCAAGAACAGAACATTTGAAACTATTTGTTATCTTTAATAGTATTATTTTTCACTCTGCCCATTTGATACGTGATGAACAGTATTTAATGAAGGTTTTCACAGGGTTTGGTTACTTACGTTAGAGCAACAGAAGTAGGAATCTATGTGATAGCCGGAGTGGGAAAAATAAGCTTACAGTAATGATCAATTTTTATAGACATGAATTCAGTGTAAACAGTTAGAAAGTCAAAAATGATTGCACAATTTTTATGGCACATAATGTATTGGATTAGTTGCCCTGGTAAAGGCAGAACATGAAAGCATCTTTTTGGAAGCTCAGATGAATCAGGGGGAAATTAGTATTATAGTTACTTTAATATCCTCTCCTTTTTTGACATTTTCTTTTTCCACAAAGAGGATTATTGGCTCAGAAATAAATGGAACAATGGAATCCAGGGTGCATTTTCTCCATGAAATATTAAACAGAATGAAATATCTGATCCTTTTTGCATGAAGACAATTGGGCAAGCATTTATTTATGGTAATGAATACAAGCATTTCATCGAAAATCTGATTGATTGTTTATTGGTTGATTGATTGATGGATCTGGCTGTCTACTTGCCAAGTATTTCTGGGCAATTAATTTAGGTAAAAACAACAGGTACAAAGAAAAATGATAGAGAGAAAAACAAAGTGTAATAAACTAAAACATACCACTCCAGGAACCAAGCATGCAACTCATCATTCCTGCATTCTCTGATAGCAGAAGCTTTAGAAGAACCAGATCTAAAAGACTGGCAGATTTGGGGCCACTCAAATTTCAAGGGAAGAGAGAGGCTTTTCCATAGGGGCAGGTGTTGGCCACAGAAATTGCAATTATGCAACTGATCCAGAGCACTTAGCTATGTTAAGTACAGCTATGTTTTTACCTCTTAATTCAGTTACATATTAATGCTTTTAACTCTTTCCTGCCCCTCTCCCATGCTCCAATAAAAAAGGCCACTTCAATTTGCAACTATGCTATTGGATTAAAGTCATGTGATATGTAAATTCATACCATTTTTTTAAAAAAGCCATATTTGTACTGCAAGTCGAACATCAAGTGGAAAAACAAATATTCATGAGGTTAACCCATGGGTATTTTATGGTAGCTATGCAACTCTACAAAAATAAATATTAATGAGGACAATCATAAAATAACTAAGTTGTCATTCAATTTCTCCATGAGAGAAGAAGCATTCAGCTATGACTATTTCCTTTCTCATTGATTTCACTGCTTGAAAATGGCCTCAGTGAAGAAAAGTTAGTGAGCTTCAGCAAATCTTTGTTTCATGGCTAACAAGGAGAAAGCAATAAAATAAAATAAAATAGTGATAAATAAAAGGGCTTTCCAAACTATAGGTGCTCGTTTGCAGTCTTCTTCTTTGCTGTTTTTAGTTGGGGTATTTAAGATTAGAATTCTTGAATTGCCTTGTGATATCAACACATATAAACATTCAAGAATCCCCATTTTTCAGAAATGTTTAATGTGCTTTGCAACTCAAGAAAATGCACACGAACACTGAACATTTTAAAAACAATAAATAATTAAATACTTGTTAAAAATTGAAATTTTCATCCAGTGGCTATAAGAGAACAACATGGAATCATAATAAGCAGTGAATTAACCAAGCAAAAAAGTTGACTTACTTGCAATTACACCATGAAACAAAATCATAGGAATGTTGACTTATCACAATCTGTGCCATGTTTGCTTTTAAAATATCGTATTAAGATTTTTGCTTCAACAAGTCAAGGGGCTTGAGAACCCAATTCTTAAAAATACTGTTCACTGTGCTGTGTATCTTCTGACACTGGAGAGTTAAATAAAAAGTATTATAATTGCATTGAAGAAGGAGGGCAAGAGAAAAGAACATTCTATTTTCTGTAACATATTTTCATTTATTTCAGTGTGTAATTTTTTAAAGTGAATTCACTTCAAAGATAATGCGCAGTTGGAATTATGAATATCTCTGCTTTGTAGTAAATGCACTGCAAGGTTCTTAAATAATTAAATTATGTGAGTTCTGAAAATGGACTGTAATTAGTCATTAAGGAGCAAATTCTATTGCTGTGCAGAGCTGGTATGCGCTGCACAGAATATATTCGGAGTCTGAGATTATTAATATAGGATAGCTTCAGAGATCAGTGGAGCAAAATCAACTATTTTCTCCCCTGGAATATAAAAGCAAAGCCATGTTTTAACCCATATTTATTAAGTTGTGATGATTGTACATTACAACCTTTGATATTCTTATTTGTCTCACAAATCTGAAATAAGCCCTGAGCTATCCTGTCACATGCTATTTCTAGATTTGTAAGACGCAACGGCCATAGGGAAAGCTAATCATAAGGAGCGGGATAACACATCTTAGAAAAACACAAACCAACTTTAGACACAATTATCACTGGGGTGAAACATCAATGCATGTTAAAGACTATGCATCATCAAAACTCTCATTAAAATTTAAGAAACTATTATAAACATCAAAACAATGGTTGCCAATTTGGCTTGGCTAAAATGTCACAAATGATAAGTTGCTTGCCTAAGAAATTGAGCTAAAGGGCAGACATTTGCTCTGGAACTAAATGCCAAAAATCTATTTGCCCTTACAGCAAAACAACATATTAATCTCCTATGAAAAGAAAGTAATGAGACATAAACAATCACAACCATAACAAAAAATCACCATACTGGCTTGCAAAAGATATTCCTCACTATGTATAAACATCTCCCTCTCCCACTCCCTCCCTCCCTCTCTCTCTCTCTCTCTCTCTCTCTCTCACACACACACACACACACACACACACACGAAAAAAGTATATGCCCATGCACACAAAACCTTGGGCACAATCACCTGGGATAAAAAGAGAAATGCCGACCAAAACACACAGAATCATAGTTGACTCCAAACAAAACTCTAAGCATTCCCTCAGACCAAAGAGAAGCATAAAACATCTACGTGAGAAGCATCAAAAGGATACATACAGGTCTTCTGTACAATCACAATCACAAACAACCTTTTTTCCCCGGAAAGACAAAATGAAGTACAAGTAGTACAAGTAGTCCTCTTCCTACGTCCACAATTTACCTCAAAATTTCTGTTGCTAAGTGAGGCATTTGTTAAGTGAGCTTTTCCCTTCCTTGCCATAATTGTTAAGTGGATGGTTGGTGTTGTTAAATTAGTAACATGGTTGTGAAGTGAATCTGGCTTCCCCATTTACTTTGCTTGTCGCAAAAGGGAATGATGTCACCCTGGGACACTGCAACGGTCATAAATATGAGTCAGTTATCAAGCGTCTGATTTTGGGTCACTTGACCACGAAGATGCTGCAATGGTCATTAAGTGTGAAGTCACAAGTCAATGTCCTTGTAACTTTGAATAGTCACTAAAATAAGTCAAGGTCTACCTGTTCAGGAGTTCCTTTAGTGACTGTTCAAAGTGACAATGGCCCTGAAAGTGACTTATGACTGGTTTTTGCACATAAAACCATGCAATCACAGATCAAAATTCAGATGCTTGGCAATTGACTCATATTTATGACAGTTGCAGTGTCCCTGGGTCATGTGATTGCCTTTTGTGACCTTCTGACAAGCAAAGTCAATGGGGAAGCCAGATTTACTTAACAACCATATTACTAATTTAACAACTGCAGCGTTTCACTTAACAACTGTGGCAAGAAAGATTGTAAAATTGGGCAAACACATTTAAGTACTATGTTGCTTGGCAGCAGAAATTTCATAAGTCAAGGACTACCTGTAATGCACCAAATAATTCTCAACAAATACTGAAGCCACTAAGAGGCCACATTCTCTCATTTATTCCTGACCATCCACAAACTATACCACGTCATCCTAAGGCTGGGGTGTCAAACTCAATCCCATTGCAGGCCGCGTTGGGATTTTGTTTGCCCTTGGAGGTTTGGGGTGGGTGTGACCTGTTCATCGCGGACAACTGAGTGGGCGTGACTAAGACCAGGGCAGCTGGGGCCGATCTCTCACTGTCTCCAGGATGGCTTGCGAGCCTATCACTGGCTGGATCCACCCCGCGGGCCGTGTGTTTGACATCCCTGCCCTAAGGGAAGCAAAACACTCCCCTCTTGCCCATTCTACCCCCCAAAAGGGCAAAACCCAAGGACACTTCACACATTAAGCTGGGCAATTATGCAATAAAAGGGAGGTAGCATCTTAATTTTATCCACACTTAGAATTTCCCACCTGCCATCCACTCAAATAAACATGTGGCACAAATAAGGGTTCCACTAAATGAGGAAATTGGGTCACTGCAGGGGAAAAGCAATACAAAAAAGGATCTAGAGAGAAGAGGTATAGATTTCAGAAATGAAGAGCACAAGAAAGCAACAGGCATAATTTAGACAGCAGCTGTCAAGCTGTTGAATTTGGACATTCACTCAGGCATTTTAAATATCTTTACCAATGGCTATTAATAGACTGGGAATGCCAGTTATGTAATCCAGGATTTAAAATACCTTTCCAGATAAGGGATCAAGAAATTACATCTCAGGTTTCTATAGATTAATTAAAGAATTGTTTTCTTCCATAAAATGAGAGTACAATTTTAATTGAATGAAATGATTTCTAGTTATTTTATGGAATGATTAAAGAGTTAAAAGAAAAAAGAAAAGAAAACTAGGCTCAAAAGCTTACTTTGCAGTAACTGCAAAACTAAGCATGTATCAGACTCTTTTCTTCCTGAAAAGTCAGATTGCAGTGGGTCTCACTTCTCGATAAACAGGTACAGAATTGTAGCCCTAGATGCAAGAGCACCCTTGAATAGATTGTTGTCAAAAGCAACAAAATATGTATGTTCAATCTTGATCAACTTTCATGCTGAGAATCCAGGCTCAAGCTTCCTGTAATGCACAGAGCTTGTACAGACAAAGACAAGATTTATAGGCAGTGACATGAGGCTATAAAATGGGATATTAAATAATGAAAGGCGTAGAGAATGTCAGTCTAATGTTCTTTATTCCCCTTTGTTTAACAGCTCAAGTTGACCAATGGAACAACCCAGTAACAAATAAAACATAATGGGAAAAGTAATTTTACACAGTGCATAATTATCAATTTGGAATCCTGGATGAGGAGGGATCATGATGGGTGGATAATCTGCCTCTGTGGAACTTTATACGGACTTATCATTGAAACAATATCTGCAGCTACATAAATAATACAAGCATGTGCCACATGCTAAAGGGAATGTGGTCTAATGTTAAAACGCTGCCTTGCAAATCAGCTGCTAAAATCTTTAATCCATAATGGGGCTTCTATTTCCTCTATATCTCAGCTTTGAACTGTACCAGATGTGGGTGGGAAGAGAAAGGCTTGTTTTATAACAGTTTAGTTATAGCAATAGATGGAATGTTGGCTATAAGGGCTTGCCACCCAAAAAGGCTTACAGTGAAATCAGTCTGGACTTTTATGCAGAATCTGGTATGAAGAAGTGTAGTGTATTTTGACATTTAGATGATCTAGAACCAGTTTGGTCTAGTGGTTAACGTACTAGGCTAGAAAGTGGGAGATCATGGGTTCAAGTACCATCTCAGCCATGAAAGCCAACTTTGGGTCTCTCTCTCTCTCCCTCTCCCTCTCCTTCATTCCCTCCCTCCCTCCCTCCTCCCTCCCTCTCAGCCAATCCACCTCACAGAATTGCGGTTGTGGGGAAAATAGGAGGAGGAAGGTATGTAAAAGTAATAAAGGTAGGATACAAATAAATACATCTTGCTAAACTGGTTTTCATTCTGATCAAACATAGTTAGAGGAGCAGTGAGTCTGACAGAGAGGGACGGGGCAATCTATTTTCCAAAGCATCTGCAGGCCCAACAAGGAATCATGGATGGAAACTGACCAAGGAGAGATTCAACCTGGAAATAAGGAGAATTTTTTTGGCAGTGAGAACAATCAACCAATGGAACAGCTTGCCCTCAGAAGCTGTAGGAGCTTCATCATTGGAAGCTTTCAAGAAGAGACAGAACCGCCATCTGTCAGTAATGATGTAGGATCTCCTGCTTGGGCAAGGGGTTGGACTAGATGACCTATAAGATCCCTTCCAACTCTGTTATTCTGTTCTGTTCTGTTCTAATTCCACTTTTTTTGCTACTGCTGTGACATTGTATAACTAGTGCTTAATGTCTTGATCTTGTAGCTTTGCCATCTAGGAAAGGGTAGGACTGTAAAAGTTTGAAAAAACAGTCATCAATTTCCCCAAGAGCCATTTTTAATATATTTGTTTTGTTCCCATAGATTATATTTATATGAAAGCTAATGGTTAACCAAGAGACTGATTTCTAGCCCCCACCTTATGCATGAAAAGGACTGACTTTGGGTCAATCTCCCTCATTCTCAGCCCAACTTGCCTCACAGGGTTGTTATTTTTGTTATGGAAAAAATAGTAGGAGGAAGTAGTATTAGATATGTTTTCCACCTTGAATAAAGTTCACCATTTGCATAAGTTGAGCTACATGTGCATGGCCCACTATTTGCATAATCCAATTCCTATCAGCTGAGTGACCAAGCTGCAAAAGTTGGGAGCTACTCTTCTAGATGCACGTAATTTTGTTCTATTTTCTTAAATTTTGTAAAATGCCCCAAGTCATTGGGAGTTGGGAATTGTTTACATCCCCACTGAGTTTTCACTGAAGGGGAAAAAAAATCCACTGCTCCAGGAAAACTTGGTGCAATAGTGTTAAAATATTATAGTGCCTTAATTTCTATTTAAGCAGTTTAAATAAAGCCTGTTGAAATGGCACCATGACTTCAGCAGGGATGGAGAAATCCAAGAAGCGGAGAGGTACCAAGAAGAAATTGCCTGCTCTACTGTTTATAATACAGTTTCCTAACCTTGGAAACTTTAAGAAATATAGACTTCAATTCTCAGAATTCCCCAGGCAGCCCTTCCCCTGTGGCTGGGGAATTCTGGGAGTTGAAGTCCACACGTCTTAAAGTTACTAAGATTGGGAAACCCTGGCTTGGGAGCCAACATGGAATAATCATTCTTGCAACATTTCTTCTAGCATTGCAAGAGACCAGAAGTTAATGGTTCAGTTACAAAAGGCCTCTTGATACCATGTGAACATACGGCCAAACACAGACCAGAATAAATATCACCTGTGGACTACCCTGAGGCTTCCTTCTATAGAAATCTCTATACAGTTGGGTTAAGGGGCAGTAGTCTATCCTAGCATAATATTAAAATTATTTTTAGAGTCTTTCAATGTTCCTGTTACCTGAGATAAGCCAAATGGAAGTCAAGTATAAAGATTTCTTTATTGCAATTCTCCATTTCTGGAATTTTGTATCCAAAGGAACTAATCTTACAGTAATATTGCAATCCTTAAGACATCAAAGACTTTCTTTTGATTTTCCCTAACAATGAACATCATACTATCTGATGTACTGTTGCTTCATCACTGTTACATCTTTAGATTTCTACTGAAAATTACTCTGGATTTTTTGTATTGATAATTGACATGAACTCCTAAATAACTGGTCCAGTTAACCTTTAGTATGTCATTAAATGTGCACAAAAACTGAAACACTGATATCTAACAAAAATATGTATATTTGCAAAATGTACATGTCAAGCTTTGCACACCACACTAAGTCATCAACCACAGTTTATCAATTCTAATAACCAACTCCTTAACTAACTCCTGCCTGATTGGCTAAGATACCATGGAATGGGATAACTCACCACAGCCAACTTGCCATCATCATCTCACCACGGACAACTCACTACGGCCAAATTGCCACAGGACAACTCACTATGGGAAAATTCAACAATTCAAATTAATTATTTCAACTAATTTAAAAAATATTTTAATTTTTGTCATTCACATTTTATTTTGTCCCTTCTTTTGCATCCTTTCTTTAATGATGCTATTCCACTATTTCTTCAATATTAGTGAAACTATTGTCCTGTGGTGAATTGGCCATGGTGAGTTGACTGCAGCAAGTGGGCCATGGCGAGCAATCAGGCCCATTAGGCCTAACACAGTGAGCACGCCCAACCATTGTGTGATGAAAATCACTTGATCAGCATAGGCAATAAGAAATTACACAGAGAAGAGGCAATTTAGCCCAGAATTACTATCTATCCATTTTGCTGATTTCTCAGCATTACTATAAATGGCCTCTACTTTTGATCAGAGACTACAATCTCTTTCAACATTATGCTAACTAGCTATAATACAGCCCATAATAAAATGCAGCCAGATATTCATATGATGTAAAGCTTGTCTTTATTTATATATTTGTTTATTTTATTCAATTTGAATGCTGCCTGACTTGAACAAACTCTTGAAAGGAAGTGTTTTGTAATATTTGCAAATAATTTTTTTTTCCTGAAGATTTGCAAATTGACTGAAGGGAAAATTTGCTTTCTTTTTGTTACATACTTTGTGGAATGCAAAAATAATTTGTATTGATAACAAGTTGTCCAAAATACATAAACATGTTTAATTCATTAGTACTTGCCAGGATTTTCCACTGCTTTGAACACAGAAACTATAGCAATACAAAATCACAATTATTAAGTATTTATTATTGACTGGGAATAAATGGGATGCGTGCTTGTCCATCTAGATGTGGAGAAATGTGTTGGTCTTGATATTCGTAAATGATATAAATTGTAATAAGACTTTTTTAAAATTATATTAAGCCAGAATCAAAAACACATATGGTTATTGCTACTGTTGACAAGATGCTCTTTGTTGATCATCCTTTAGTGCATTTTGAATGATAGTTGGTCTATTGGGACCAGTGAAGGCCTCCAATTAATTATTACTGGAGAACATGAAAACATAAACAAAGTTCCTTGTAATAAATTTTTAAAATGAGATTGCATGTTTTATTTACAGTGCTGGTCCATTTTGGGCTTTAAATCTATGAACAAAAACAAACATACTTCTTCTTATCAAGCTGAAATAAAAATATCAATAGTATTTCTTTTCTATCAAAACAGGACACAAAATATCTGAAATAGAATTCTGGTAAAACGATTGAAGGAGGGAGCAAGGATATTGAACAGGAAGAATAGATTTAACTCTTTTCAATTTATTTTTTTTAAAAGATTGATATAAAAACAGGGCAAAATCTAAAGTACTGTGTTTATATTTCATATCATGTGATATATACATATGCATTTGTTTTAGATGGTTCTTTGTTGAAATGAAATCTACTATCAAATGAAACAATACTGGAGACTTCCAGCAAAAAAAAAAAAGTTTGGTTATAAATGAATTTGCATTTTATAAGCCTCGGGGGCGGGGTGCTTTCATTCATCTCCCACTTACCATATTTCATAGTCTTCCACAAACTTGGGTGGGTGGAGTATTTTTCCCCCCCTGAAAAGTAAAAGACAGAACGTTTTTACTCTAATTTTTATCCTGATCTTCTTTAGATGAATCAGAAGACTGTCATGAGTCTAAATAAATCCTCCGGGGAAAATTAAAACGTCCACTGAGATACCTCCTTCAAACAGACCTCAGAATCTATTTAAGATCCTGATAACTCTCAAACTTTATATCACTCCCACCAGGGGTGGGATTCTACCAGCACCTATATGCTAGAATTGCTCATTAACATTCTAAGCAGTTCAAAGAACTGGTTGTTAGAAGAAATTACTGGCCTAATCCTGTAAGGAAGGCAGGAAGGAAACATTCTGGTGTTGCTTACAGAAACTGCCTCTCCATTAACCCTTATTATGTTCTTGGCAGGACTAGACTTCTTGTCTCAGGAACGACTCTGGGGGTTTTTTTCTCTCCTTTGCTGGTACTTTGCTTGTGTGGAGTGACCATTCAAAGTTACAATGGCACTGAAAAAAGTGACTTATGACCATTTTTCACACTTACGACTGTTGCAGCATCCCCACAGTTATGAGAGGCCAGGCGAGGATGTGAATGATATTGAGTTGGCCACACCCAGCCAATAACATGACCACCAAGCCATGTCCACCCAGTCACATGACCACCAAGCCACACCCACCACCTAAGCCATGCCCACAGAACCGGTTGTTAAAAATTGAATCCCACCCCTGAGTTCCACCAAGATCACCTCCGACACATCAAGAATGATGGACAGCCAAGTACCTTAGCTATAGAGCAGGGGTCTCCAACCTTGGCTCCTGGAAGCCTGGCGGACTTCAACTCCCAGAATTCCACAGCCAGCTTTGCTGGCTGTGGAACTCTGGGAGTTGAAGTCCGCCAGGCTTCCAGGAGCCAAGGTTGGAGACCCCTGCTATAGAGCCAGGCAGATGTTCAATCCCATCTCCTAGCAAATTCAATATTCTTTTCTTTAGGAGGAACCATGCTCTGAACTACATTCAGATATAAAGCTAAAAGCAGTTGGACTTAGACTTATATACCACTTCATAATGATTTACAGCCCCCTCTAAGCAGTTTACAGAGACAGCAAATTCCCCCCAACATTCTGACCTCTCATTTTACCAACACTGGAAGGATGGAAGGCTGAGTCAACCTTGAGCCAGTGAGGATTGAACTCCTGGCTGATGGCAGAGTTAGCCTACAATGCTACATTCTAACCACTGCACCACCAAAAGGTAACAAAATCCTTGCTTATAAAGCAGATCCACTGAAATCATGATATTTGAAAACAACATTTTTCTTTTCTTGTTTTGAAGAGTGCTATTCTTGATACCATAAATTACTTAGAGAAAACATAGTTTTGCTTTGGAGAGCAAGGTTAGTAGGAATCTGACATGGATGCAATCATCTCCTTTCTTCCCACAAAGGTTTTGTGAAGTCATTTAACTGAGAAAAAGTGATTAAAAAAAAAAGACTGGACTAGCACATTATTAAATTATGAGCCTGCATAGAGATATGAATGTCACTAGAGGTCTGATAAGAGATAAATCAAGTTGGGATGGATCAATTGTCACAGTAGATATCAGCATTGACATAGAAGCTGCCCTGTTGACCAGCAGTTAAATAGGGAAGACCATTTTATTCAAAAGTCTCCTAGGGTTATGAGGATTTTTCCATTTTTTAATTGATGACAGGGCTTAGCTTATTTAATTTTCCTTGTGGTACAAGCTCTTGCCAACTTGGTGACAGCCATTTGGCATCTTCTACAGTGTCCCTAATCTAGTGTCCTTTTAGATCAAATGCTATGCAGTGAAAGGTCCACAAGTGTGTTGCATCAGTGAGCAATGATTGGAAGTGCTGTGCAGTTGTGCAGATGGATCAATGCCTTCACAACATCATTAAGGACAGACTAGACTGCCATTTCTCCACCCAAATCTAAGCAATCTGTGACACTATGGGACAGATTGTTTTGTAACCTAAAAACCCCACCAAAGTTTGGTTGTCTGTAACCAAACAAGACAGACACAGATTTCAATGCATACTTAGAACTGCAGAAAGAAACAATTGCTACCAACCTGCCTTCCATTGGGGACCTGTATACTGCACAAGTAAAAAAAGAGGGCTGTGAAAATATCTACAGACCCCTCACATCCTGGACATAAATTGTTTCAAATTCTATGCTCAAAATGGCACTAAGGGCACTGTACACCAGAAAAACTAGACACAAGGACATTTTCCCCCAAATGCCGTCACTCTGCTAAACAACTAATTTCCACTGTCAAGCTTAAGACTTTATTATATTAAGATTTATTATTTATTATTTTAAGAATTTATTATGTTAAGACTGTATTACTATTATTCTTCTCATCCTTCCTATTACATATCTCCTCCTACTTATGGCTATAACCTTGTTGCTTGTATCTTTTCAATTTATATTGTTTTATTTGTTTCCTAGTATGATTTTATGCTTATTAGTAACCTATGACTATCATTGTTGTAACTTATGATTCATGATGTATGTATTTTTTACATACACTGGGAGCATGGTCACCAAAGACAAATTGCTTGTGTGTCCAATCACACTTGGCCAATAAAGAATTTTATTCTATTCTATTCAAATAGATGTGCAACCGCTCAAATTAATCCCTTGTCAATATGCAGTGTGATGACAAAAGCTGAAAAATACTGTGCTAGGGTATCATGGAGATGAAGGAACAGCTGCCAACCTAATCAAAATTGCATTTGGGGGGAAAACCTGAACAAAAAGTATTCCTGCAAAATCTCAAAACTTTTCTCACAAAAGAAGTCAGAGATTCCAGCCTAGCTTTGTTTCTCAATCTCACATCTGTGCAGCTCTGATCCCAGACTTCACCCCTGTATGTTGATTGCCCATTTAGAAAATCATCTAGCAGCATTTAGAAGTATTAACATTCCTTTGTCTTTCCCTAATCACTCTTCCACGTGATCAAGCCAATGAAATTCATAAATGTTTTCTTCCTAGTGTGCCATTAGAGACCTCTGTAGAGCAGTGTAAATATTTTTTTTAAATAACTTCACCCACAGTGTCTTCACTGCATAGAAATGATCTTCACTCAGAAAAAGAAAATGTAAGCTATTTTCATGTGAATTTCAGCACAAAGGTTTACTTTATTGTGAAGAGCTCTATGGATTGGGAAATATGTTCACGATCCTTTATCTCTCTTTCATATTTGTTACGAGGAGAAAATGTGTGATTTGGAAAATCATGTGACTGTCAATTGTGATGTGCCCCTTGCTGCCTATGAGGAATAGAAACCTTTTTTCCTTATCTTCTTAATCCTCAGAGTTGGCAACTCAACAAAATAATGCCTTGTTACAAAGGTGCATGGCACACTGACAGTGCATCAAAGCTACTTGAGTATAAGTCAAACCAGAGGTGAGAAGCCTGTGATTGGTTGGTCCCTTTATCAAAGGCATCCATCAATACCTTTGGGTATGTCTCAGGATCAAAGGGTCTTGGGTTCATAAATTTAGTTTACTGGCAGTTCTTCTGTTCAGATTATGGACTGTCACTCTTGCAGCTACTGCTTCAGGTCAAAAGTGACACAGAATCAGAAGTCAGAAGTTTCTTTGGTTGTAACATCAGAAAGATATTCCTGAAGTTTCAAACAATGTCCCTCAAATCCCCTAGAGCAAAACATGAAAATGTGAATTAGGAATACCCCAGGCAAAAGAAAGAGGTAAGGGAAAGCAACTTTTGCTTCTGAATCGCAAGTAATGTGGGGTTTTTTTCTAAAAATAAAATAAAATAAAATCACTACTTCTTCTGACAGAATTATTCACCTTATTGCAGTTTCTTTATTCCATTTGTAATACCTTCTGATAACTGTGAAAAAGAGAAAGTTAGGAACTTCTCATACTCTGCTTTAGATTCATCATTAGTTTCCTTTCTGTATCATCTTCGGCATCTAATTAAAAATGAAGTAGTTTTTTTTTAATGAAGTCTTTTTTAAGTAAAAAATTATTTTGGGTGGCCTTACAGACATTTTGGTATATTTTTCTTGGCATCAATATGTAGTCAGTTTTGCTATTGCTTTCTTCCTAATTTGGCATCTAGCCCTTGGATTTCTCACTTCCCAGTTCTGATATCCATGATTAGTTAGGTCCAACTATCTATCGGGGGCATTAGTAGAGATGCCCTTGACTTGATCTCTGTTACCAGTGATGTAGGAATTACAAACTAGAGCAGAACAAGATGACCCCAGAGCACAAATGCTAGTAATGATGGACTGAAGCAGTGGTGGGATTCGAATTATTTTACTACCGGTTCTGTGGGCGTGGCTTGGTGGGTGTGGCAGGAGAAGGATACTGTAAAATCTCCAGTCAGAGGTGGTATTTGCTGGTTCTCTGAACTACTCAAAATTTCCACTACTGGTTCTCCAGAACTAGTCAGAACCTGCTGAATATCACCTCTGGACTGAAGTATCATAAATCAAGAAATAAACTACCAAGGACCACTGCAGAGCACCTGAGAAATGTGTTCAATAAGTCTTGGGACAGGCAGGAAAAAGAAGTTCCAATTTAAATTAACAGGGATTTAATTATATGACCCATACATAGAAACAAGGCATACTTCTTACTACTGGAAGTAGTGAAAGGATGTATGATCACATGGGGTCAAAATATTGGTCATAACATAAAGTTATCAGACTGGGAGAGTGTATGGAATAGAAATCACAAATTAACATCAGCAGCAAACAAAGAAAATGCAAATAAAATATTCTATAGGTGGCTAACCCCCTTCGAGATTAGCGAAAATGTATCCTAAAATGAGTCCTATATGTTGGAAATGTAAAAAAAAAAAAAAGAGGGAACATATTATCATATGTGGTGGTCTTGCCCAAAGGCTTGAAAATATTGGCTCAAAATCAGAAATTGGCTGCAGGAAATCACCAGTGAACAATTAGACCTAGAACCAGAACTCTTCCTATTGGGGATCTTCCCAAAAAATATGTAAAGAGTACAAAATACTTATTATTACACATATTGATTGCTACAGGGTCACCTTTGCCCAATGCTGGAAACAGCCATATACACCCGTAGAGGAACTGGTTATACAAAAAGTTATGAATTGTGCTGAAATGCATAAATTAACACTGAGTTTAAAAGATAAGGAAGCTTCAATATTTTATAAGGTATGGGAACAATGGTATAGCTGGATAGATCAGAGACAGATTAAGGATAGGTAATTATTAAGTATAGAATATAGATAGAATAAGAATAGAATTATGCACAAATTAATACCTGTAAATATTGCACAAATGATTGTTATATGATAAGCTCCACAAATAGTTGTTATTGAGTGATATATTTTTTATGTTTTTAATGTAATAAAAATTCAATAAAGTTATTAAAAAAAAGAAAGAAACATGGCATAATGTAACATCTTTATCTCCAGCTCTGATAACTTAAGAAAAATAGTATACATCATTCTGATAGATTCTATATGTTCCTTATTCAAACTCCTGAGCTTGGATAGCTTGCAAAGCTAATGCATTGTATATAGTACAATTGTTTGTGAGTTCAATTCCTGGTAGAGGGTTTAACCTCACAGAATAAGATTTATCTACTTATGTCTGACAATTACTGACAAAGATGATACTGGTCGTGGAATGGCTTTGTGGTCTATATAAATAGCTGTAAGAAAGAACTCCACTCTCATAGTGGAGAATAATCAACTGCTTCATCTCAGTTTGCAATGAAGATTCTTACTTACTGTTCCAAATGTCTGGAGTAACTTCTGCCAAGTTTGAACCAGGGAGCCTGACATGTCATTGCAGTTTTCCTGGTGGCAAAATGGAAGTGTTCTCATGTTTAGTCTACAGTTCTGAAATCCTTGATGATCTCCAAGCCAAGTGCAAACCAGATCTATGCTTATTGGAAATGCAGATGTTTTTACCTGCTTAGGTTTGAATTACAAATCCTGAATTGAACATTGGAAATCTTATGAAGGTTCTTTATTTTATTTTATTTTATTTTATTTTATTTTATTTTATTTTATTTTATTTTATTTTATTTTATTTTATTTTATTTTATTTTATTTTATTTTATTTTATTTTATTTATTTTATTTTATTTTATTTTATTTTATTTTATTTTATTTTATTTTATTTTATTTTATTTTATTTTATTTTATTTTATTTTATTTTATTTTATTTTATTTTATTTTATTTTATTTTATTTTATTTTATTTTATTTTATTTTATTTTATTTTATTTTATTTTATTTTATTTTATTTTATTTTATTTTATTTTATTTTATTTTATTTTATTTTATTTTATTTTATTTTATTTTATTTTATTTTATTTTATTTTATTTTATTTTATTTTATTTTATTTTATTTTATTTTATTTTATTTTATTTTATTTTATTTTATTTTATTTTATTTTATTTTATTTTATTTTATTTTATTTTATTTTATTTTATTTTATTTTATTTTATTTTATTTTATTTTATTTTATTCCTTATGGAATTGACTATAACTCCAAAGAGGTTTTTTGACTAGACCTTGCAGTAATTGTGGGTTGAAATGGAGGCAAAATGGATGAGAATAAAAGAAAAATAAATAAATTCTGAAAGTGGTATAAGGAACAAAAAATACAAACCACTTGAAAATATTGGGATTGTTGGAAATACTGTCCATGCAGTGATTCTGTGTCCCCTTTTCATATTCCAGAACTTGCCCTTTGCCTAAAATAAAATAAAACAAAACAAAACAAAACAAAACAAAACAAAACAAAACAAAACAAAACAAAACAAAACAAAACAAAACAAAACAAAACAAAACAAAACAAAACAAAACAAAACAAAACAAAACAAAACAAAACAAAACAAAACAAAACAAAACAAAACAAAATAAAATAAAATAAAATAAAATAAAATAGAAATGGAGTAGAGAAATATGAAGTGGTGGACAGTACGCTATATAATACCATTTACATGTTATGTTGCTTGACATTTTATGCTGCAAGAGAGTTATCCATCTTGTAAGGAGGAGTCAGTTGAACTTTAAAAATTTTCCCTCATTCCCATTGGCCTCCTTACAGGAAATGTGTATTGCAGGAATCAGTTAAGACTATCCAAGTGAGATTTTCTTTCATCTGAAGAGACGGAGTAAAATGTCCATGGAAAACAAAAACATACTGTTCAAATAGCTGTTTTAACAGTTGAAGTTTGCTTGATGTTTAATTCTAAATAATCAGTTATTCTGTTTTTTTAAACACACCACTGTACTAATTTGTCAAAATTATGTGCTTCTCAGTAAAGCAGACAAAATGGTTTCCCCAATGCAGCTTGCAATAGCACAGTCAGTTCCAAGATTTCAGGATTCAGCTCTCTCCTTCCATATTATGTATTTGTTTATCAAAGTTTGAAACTATTCATCTTCCTCACCTAACTAAATAGTGTAAGAAGTAGAGCAATATGAATCCATTTTGTACACATGTGTGTTTCAAAAAGCAGCATCAGTACTTTTCCAGAGAAAATAGCCAAACCATCAACTGTCAGTTAGTAGCCTGGAAAGTACTGATAAGCAATGGGTGTTCCCATAAGGATGAAGTCTGATAACATTTTGTAAGCCAAGCCCTTGTATAGTGGGGCGGGAAATGGGGTATAAGTATGTTGAATAAACTATGCTCAAGGTTCCATCCTGCTGCCTTGGATGCGAACCCGCTTCTGCAGAATCAAATAAAGCACCTCGTGTTTGAAGATCCGTGTCATGTCATGCGTTTCCTGTGAATCAGAATCTCACAATTGGCGAGCCAGCCAGGAGCCTTCACGGCAACCCTCGGGGTCTCAGGGACTGGTGAATAGTGGCCAATCTATCTCCTTTTGTGAGATAAACCCTCCCCGATTCTCGAGAGGTTCCAGAGGGCTCCTCGAACCAGAAAACCCAGAGAGACACACGAACGGACTTCATCGGGTGCGAAAGAAAGAACTGGTACCGGGAACAGCTAGAGTGGTCTGGGATCACAGAGAAACCTGAGTTGGGGACGCCCACACATCCGCAAACCTGAGAGAGGTCCCGGAGTGATCAGGTAATATTGTTCCTCTTTAAAAATCTTTCGATAAGAACGAGAGTGAGGGATCCTTAAATTCTCAATGAAACTGAGAGTCCAGCGCTTGCTGGAAGATAGGTCAGGGAAGACAAAAATGGGGAAAGGGCAAAGTAAGAAGTTGAGGGAAGATTTAGAGGTTGACATAGAAAAGACAGATAAAGAAGGCAGAAAACCTATTCCGGTGGATTCGCCATTGGGACAACTGTTACAACAATGGTTCTCCCCGAATCTAAAACATTATACCCGGAATCTTGAAAAAAAGCACATGATTTATTTGTGCAAATATAGGTGGCCAAAATATTCCCTAATTGACCCTAAATTTCCCTACCATTGGTCTCCAGAGGGAGAGACCAGTACATATTGGATGAATCAATTGAAAGATTACATATTGGCACATAAACAGAATACTGAAATCCCATATATTGAGGTGTGGTACCATGTAAATTTTGAAGGACCCAGCCCGCCACCGGCTGATCAATTTGTGTCCAAAACCAAAGACCCAGAGTCAGACGATGAATTCTATCGTCCACCACGTCGGTATGATCCCCAGCAGGCAATTGCTGCTATAGCAAACATCCCAATTCCTCCCTCCCCTCCACCTGTGCCTTTGCAGAGAGAATTGAGGGATTTGGCAAGGAACGTGCAAAATCTCCCTTTTCCACCGGCACAGCCGGTACAGGCTTACCCTTTGCAAGAAGGACCAAATGGTCTAAATGCTTTGGGTCAACCTGTGGCTATGGATGCTATTCAGCCCATGAGGCCAGGGGAACTGAGAGAACTTAAACAGTCACTTCCCCAACTTCATGAGGATCCACAGAAAGTGTCAAAAGAATTGGATTGTTCTTGGGGCTGAATGATTATACTTATGAAGAAATGATGTACATACTTGGTCATTTATTTAGTAGAGAAGAAAGAGATTTGATCAGACAGGGAGCAATAGAATATTGGCGAGTATTGCAATTGGGAAATGCACAAGCAGTTGCTGGAGATGTCAAGTTTCCCTTGTCACCTCCCAATTGGAATATCCAACATGCAAATCATAGACAGGATATGAAAGATTTGAAAACCATGATAATTGAGGGAATCAAAATTGCTGTCCCACAAGGACGCAATTTGACAAGAACTTTTGAAATTTCACAAGGGAAAGATGAATTTCCTGGGGACTATTGTGCCCGGTTGAGACAAAGTTTGGAGAAATATTCAGGCATTAACCCAAACTCACCTGCATTTGAATCTATGCTGAAAATGCAGTTTGTGGCTGGGGCTTGGCCGGATATTCAGAAGAAAATTCAGAAAATAGAAAATTGGGGAGGACAAGGAATTACAGCTTTAATTAGGAATGCCCAACAGACATTCGTGAATAGAGAAGTGGTAAAGACAAAACAGAAGTCCCAAATGATGTTAGCAGCAGTACAAACAGCAGCTAAAAATGAAGTGAAGAAATCTCTGGGAGAAGGTTTTAGAGGAAGGGGCAGAGGATTTGTGCCCAGAGGAAGACCTTTCAGGGGTAGAGGAATTGGTCTAGGTAGAGGAGGTGTGGATCGTATTTGTTTCAAGTGTGGCAAGGAAGGACACTTTGCACGCGAATGTCAGAATAGCCACCCTGAAAGAAGTTACGCTCTATGCAAAGACTAGGGAGGTTCCGGCTCCTTTAAGGAGACCTGCGGGGAGCCATTGGTAAATATAAAAGTGGATCCAGACCGTCAGGAAATGACTTTCCTGATAGATACAGGGGCTAGTCGTACATCTGTATGCGAGCCTGTAAGCAAGAGAATGGAAGGAAAAGAAACTATTTTAGTCACTGGAGTGAGTGGAAGGCAGAATAGAGTGAGAGTTCTGGAAGAAGTGGAAATGAGTATGGATGAGATAGAGGTTTGTAGTAAGGTATTGTATATCCCAGATTCAGGGGTGAATCTGTTGGGAACAGACTTGATGCCAGTGTTTGGATTTCAGTTATGTAATATAGAAGGAGTGAGAATGTGTGTACTGACAGCTGAAGATGAGGAAAAGATAGAAGATGAAGTTTGGGCTGAAGGAGGTAAAATAGGAAGAATGAAGATTCAACCCATTAAGATACAAGTGCAGCCTGGAATTGTGAAGAGTTGGACTCCACAATATTCCATGAGTCAGAGAGGGAGAAAGGGATTGAAACCGGTAATAGATCAATTACTGGAGCAAGGTCTCCTGGAACCAACTATGTCTCCTTTTAATTCCCCAATATTGGCTGTTTTAAAGAAAGATGGGAAATTTAGAATGGTGATGAATCTGAGAATTATTAATAGCATAGTTGTGCCACGTTTCCCTGTGGTTCCTGATCCATACACTATCTTGGGGCGTATTCCTCCCAAAGATAAATGGTTTACAGTGATAGATCTAAAGGACGCCTTTTGGGCATGTCCGTTAGAAGAAGGAAGTAGAGACTTGTTTGCCTTTGAATGGGATGATCCAGAGACAGGAAGAAAGCAACAGCTGAGATGGACTGTGCTACCTCAAGGCTACACAGAAAGTCCCCTGTTGTTTGGACAAGCTCTGGAAGAAAAGTTACAGACATTTTCAAAAGAACCAGGGGTGAGTTTGATTCAGTATGTGGATGATTTGTTACTATCAGGAGAGAAGGAAGTAAAGGTTAGAGAAAGTTCAGTGGCTTTGCTGAATTGGTTGAAGGAACAAGGATTGACGGTGTCAAGAGAAAAGATTCAGTTTGTAGAGAAGAAAGTAAAATATTTAGGGCGCAAGAAGTGGAGATGAATCGATGAACAGTGAACTTCAACTCTTTATTTAACATGGTGCAACAGCTCTGCTAACAGCCAGAACAGCCCCCTTTATAAAGGCAAGCTCTTGGGTATTTAGCCAATGAAAACACAGGAACGTTAGCTCTTTTAACCAATGAGAAGGGCTCGTTAATAGCCAATCAGATTCTCCTGAACGGACCAATCCGAAATCGCTATTATCGGCCAATCAGAAGTGCAGAGCCAGAACCCTGCACTTTACTTTAAGGTTTCAACAATCTTTATTCAAGCACTTTTATTAATTCACAACAGTTGGGACCGTCTAATTCTCTGAGGAGATGATATTCTAAAAGACAGCCACAGTCACAGAGAAGGCTGAAATCTGGATCCCAACAAAATGGCATTGCTTGAAGGAACAATGAAGGAACCCAGAGCATTCCTTCTTTGCTAGACATGGTAGGACAGGAATAAACAATGGGGGCATGTGGTCCCACAAATAGCCTGGTCCTATGCCATGTAAGGCATTATATAGGTGGTAACCAGCATCATACATTGGATTTGGAAGCCTAATGTGAGCCAATGTAGCTTGTGGGAACTAGTGTTATTTGAGTGTATCAAAAAATGCCAAAACTGCATTGGGAACTGCAGCTTTTGAATAATCTTCAAGAGCAGCCCCAAGTAGAGCACAATACAAGAATTCAAGGAATTCAAGGAAGTGACTAAGGCATCTATCAACATGGAGTAGGTCTCCTGATCCACAAATTGGTGCAACTGGTGCTTAAGATGAACCTGCGCAAAAGCATCCCTAGCCATGGATGAATTCAAGAAGGACCCCCAAATTGTTCACTTTCTCTTACTGGAAAAGTGCATCACCAGGCAGAGTCAAAAATAGTAATCTCTAGAACCAGAGGGTCTTAAAATCCACAGCCAGCTTTGATCCAAAACCTGTTCTCCACTATCCAGACTCTCTTAGCCTCCAATTACAAGGAAGGGACCATACCAACATTGCTTGACTAGCTCAGAACAGAAATATACATCTGAGTATCATCACCATACTAATGATACTACACTTTATGCTGAAGGAAGACATCCCCCAGTGCCTTCATGTAGGTGTTAAATAAAAGAGCAGAGGCCTAAGGTTTGATCTCTTAACACACACACATCCAACTTTGACTGAAACTGGACATGGAGAGAAAGAAGAACCACCTTCTATTTCTAATCCCCTGGGGCTCAGCATGATTGATATTTAAGGTCACTGAGATATTAAAGAACTGGAGCTATAATCCAATTACCTTCTCAAAAGGAAAAGATTGGAGACCGGACAAAAATCATCCAGATCTATTGAGTCCAATTCAATTCACACACTGTACAACTTTTCAACCTCTTTATGATTGCGAAGTCACAAGGGATAATTTCAGAAGTTCCTATGTTAGCTAGCAAACCCTGGAAAATGAGATTTGACATGGAAAGTTGCTTTGTGGTCAATATTACATTTAGAGGGGTGCAAAATCTTTTATACAGTCATTTAAGTATTTGAATTCAAATTTGTTCATGATTGTTTCATGTAGTGTTGTTTTGTGTGCACCGAAAGTTTCAAACACTAGAGCTGAGATATTGATATCTGGATTGAAGTTTGTTAAGTACTGAGCGTGGGCGCGAAGAATGGAGACGAGCTGGTGAAACAGTGAACTTCAAAACTCTTTATTAACATGGTGTGACAGCTCAGCTCAATGGCTGCAATGGCCCTCCTTATATAGGCAACTTATTAAATATTCAACCAATGAAAACCTGGGAGCGCTAGCTCCGTTAACCAATGGGAGAGGCTTGTTAATGGCCAATCAGATTCACCTGAATGGACCAATCTGATGTCGCCATTAACGGCCAATCAGAAGTGCAGGGCCAGAACCCTGCACTTGACTTCAAGCTCTTGATAACTTTATTAACACATTTATTCATTCACAACACCTCTTCCCCCTGGGTTCCATTTATGGGGTGCGGTTACGTAGTCCTTGAGGTAGGCCGGTTGTTTTTTTAGTCTATTTGATTTTCGTATTGCACCCGGTATTTGGCTGCAATCTTGTTGAGGTAGGACGTTATCTGGCGAAAGGGGTGTCTCTAACTCTGAGTTCGAATTCTCGTTGTCACCAACATCTTTGGTATCACCATGAGGCGAGCTCACTCCCATCCCCGATTCTTCTTCACGTGTTTCCGTTTCGCCATCGTTTCTATCATTAACACTTTCTGCTATTCCAAGTTCATCTTCCTCCGTATCTCCTCCCCCCTCAGTTTGGATATCAGGGGACTTGGAGATTTCTGACTGTAGCCTTGATCGTAGCTGATCAATGTGGCGCTTCCATAGTCTATTATCGCGACACTCCACAAGGTACAATCTGGGGCCAGTTACTCGGACCACAGTCGCCTCGACCCACAACGGATTGCCCAACAAATTCTTAGCCAATATTAAGTTGCCTACCTGGAAGGTACAGTATCGCCCGCTGGATCTGTGTGGTTTCTCAGGTTCGTACGATGGGTGTAGTCGGTCGAGGTGGGAACGGAGCTTCTGCCCCATTAGCAATTCGGCAGGAGTTTTGTTGGTGACGCTGTGTGGAGTGATATGCTGCAAAAGGAGTATCCAGTTTATTTTTTCTTTGATATTGTCATAGTCCATTTTGTGTAGTGTTTTCTTGACGAATTGAACCATGCGCTCGGCCCTTCCATTGGCCGCAGGATGCACTGGTGAAGTCAGCGCATGGCGAATACTGCGGTCCGCCAGGTACTGCTCAAAGGACAACGTGGTAAATTGGGGTCCGTTATCGGATACCAGAACGTCTGGTAATCCATGTGTTGTAAATAGTCGGTCTAGTTTCTTGATGACCACTTCGGTTGTTGTATTCCTCATTTCATAGATTTCGAGCCAGTTCGAGTAGGCATCTACTATTAACAAGAATGTGTGGCCTTTGGTAGGTCCCACAAAGTCCAGATGAATACGGGACCAGGGTCCCCGCGGTGTTTCCCATTTGGTTGGGGTAGCTTTCAGTGGGGCGTTGCTTACTTCCTGGCATTTGTGACAAGCTTTGACCCACATCTCGATTTGCTTGTCGATGCCCAGCCACCATGCGTAGCTACATGCGAGAGCTTTCATGCACACGATGCCGGGGTAGCCATCATGCAAGGTTCTTAGTACTGCTCGTTGTAGCCGCTCTGGGACAACGACTCTATCTCCCCAGATAATGCAGCCCTTCTGTGAAAACAATTCCGTTTGTCAACTCTTGAATGGGGCGTAGTCATCAAGTATCTGGTCCAATGGCCATCCGCACTTGACCCAACTGAGAACTTGTGCTAAGGTGGGGTCGCATTTCATTTCCATCGCGATATCTTGGGCTGTTAATGGCAGTGTTCAAAGTGTCTCGATCTGCAACGTTGTCACTGTAGGCGCGGGGTCATCAATGGTCTCTGGAAGCGGTGCTCGGCTCAATGCGTCAGCCTGGGGAATGGCCTTCCCTGGGCGGTGTTGCAGCTGATAATTATAGGCAGCCAAGAATTCTGACCAGCGAGTCATTCTGGGAGATAATATATAGGGGATTGGCTTATCTCCCGCTATTATTCCCAGAAAAGGTTTGTGGCCAGTCACTAGAGTAAAGGTTCGGCCGTACACATACTCATGAAATCTCTTGATAGCAGACACAATGGCAAGGGCTTCTTTATCAATCTGACTGTAATTGCGTTCTGCTTTAGAAAGCGTCTTCGAAAAATAGGCAACAGGGGCTTCGCTACCGTTTGGCAAAACGTGGCTCAAAATGGCGCCTACTCCGAAAGGCGATGCATCACACATGATCGTTAACGGCAAAGTCTCATTGTACTGCATTAGTACAGCGTCAGAAGTCAATAATTTTTTTACATTTCAAAACGCCTGCTCTTCTCTATGTCCCCATACCCAGATTGCTTTCTTGTCCAATAAACAATGTAGGGGTTCGGCTACGGTTGCTTTGTGTGGCAAGAAAACGTTATAAAAATTGATAAGGCCTAGAAACGCCTGGAGGTCACCTTTATTTCGGGGTTTTGTGGCGTTCTTGATTGCCCTCAATTTGCTATCGGTAGGGTGAATGCCATTACTGTCAATCAAATATCCTAAAAATTCAACACGATCAGTGCATAGTTTACATTTGTTTTTCTTAACCTTAAGCCCTGCGTCTTTGAATCTCTGGAGAACCAACCTCAGGCGTTCTCATAAAATTTTCAGGGTAGGTGCACCGATTAACACATCATCAAAGTATGGAACAATGCCTTTTATTCCTTATAATAGTCTTTCCATCAAACTTTGAAAGATTCCCAGAGCTACGCTCACTCCGAATTGGAGTCGGGTACATTTAAAGGCACCTCGGTGTGTAACGATTGTCTGTGCCTCTGCCGTTTTTTTGTCTATCGGCAGTTGTTGGTATGCCTGGGCTAAGTCTAGTTTAGCGAAGACTTTTCCGCCCCCCCAGGGAATGGAGGAGGTGCTGCACCACCCATACTGGATATGCGTTTTGTTGAAGGGTGTGGTTCAGGGTGGCTCAGTAGTCCCCACAAATTCTTATCGACCCATCAGGCTTAATGGATGTAAGGATTGGGGTCTCCCAGGGAGAGTGATCGGTTGGTTCTAACACACCCTGGGCTATCAATTTATCAAGCTGCTCATCTATCTTCGGTTTAAGGGCAAATGGCACTCGACGAGGCTTAAGGCGGATGGGAGCTATTTTGGGATCGAGGTTAAATGATATCGGGGTCCCCTTGTACTCGCCTGGTTTTTCTGCAAAGACGTCCTTGAATTCTTGGACGAGTTCCTCTTCCCAGTTACTGCTACCAATTCGGTGAATGCCTGCCACCTCAATTCCGAGTGGAGCGGACCATTGGAGGCCCAGCAGACTAGGCCGGTCCTTGTCGATCACAGTCAGGGGTAGGAATGCTGTACGGTTCTTGAACGATACCCGAACTCGACTGGATCCTACGACTGGAATCCGATTCCCTTGATAGTCTTTGAGTATGAGTCTTTGGAATCGGAGATCTTGTCGCCGGACAGTGGGGATGAGTTGCTTGAGGGTCTTCCATGAAACCATAGAGAGAGATGATCCTGAGTCGACTTCCATCAGGCAGGGCTGGTTTTCGATAGCCACTTTCACTCGGATCTTCTTGGCATCCAAAGAGGAGGTGTGACCGATCGTTATAGTTTGGTGAGCCTCTTCTCGCTTCGTGGGGAGGTTTATGGTTTTGTTTCTGTAGGAGTGGTTGTTCCATTGGTGGTTCACTGGTTCTCATCTTACAGGACAGCTTCCTGTCGGTTGGCGATAGTTAGCCCCCCTTGATGACTGGCTGGGTCCTATTTGGCTTCTACAGACCCGTCCGATATGGCCTCGTTTCCCGCACACATGGCAGAGCACGTCGAGGAATTTGCATTCTGATCAGGGGTGGCTTGCCCCACAACCAGTGCATTGACATTGAGATTTCTGGCGTTGGTCCCGTTCGGACCTCATTCGATGGACCTCTTCTTCGTTGCTGTCTGACGACAAAGAGAGGTCCTCGTGGTGGGCTGTTATAAGCTGCCCTTCTGACTTAGGTGAAATTTCGCAAGTCGGTTGGTGAACCGGGGCGCGGTTGCGGTACATTCGGGCAGCCGACTTCCTGGTTGCTTCTGCTGCAGTAGCCTCAGCGATAGCATCGGCAAGGCTGATGTCGCCTTTTGCCATCAACTTGCTTTGGATGTGTGGTGCATCCAATCCCAGAACTATTCTGTCTCTTAAGGCTTCTTCAAGATCGGCAAACCCACATAGGCCTCCCAGATTCCGGACATCCGCTATGAAATCTGCAACACTTTCACCCTTCTGTTGACTTCTTTGATAAAATTCATGCCTTCTGATGAGCGTTGGAACGATTGGTGCGTAGTGGGCTCTCAGTAGAGGTTCCAGGACATCCCAGTCCATAGACTTCACTTCTGCCAGTTTCGCTAGTGCCTTGGCCATCTTGAATACGGTCAGCCCGCAATGCGTTAGGAATACCGCCCGTTTCTTTCCAATTGTGGCATCCTTCAAATTGTTGGTTTCTAAGAACATTTGGAAACGATCCATATAAGAGTCCCAGTCTTCTTGCGCTGGGTCGAATGGAGCGGGTGGTATGACGCTGCCGGACATGGTTCTGCCGTTGTGTGTTCAGCCACGTGCTCTGTTATCGTTCTTCTTGTTCAGTCAGCTCCGATGTCTCCACATCCCACCTTTGTCGCCAGTGTTAAGTACTGAGCATAGGCGCGAAGAATGGAGACGAGCCGGTGAAACAGTGAACTTCAAAACTCTTTATTAACATGGTGTGACAGCTCAGCTCAATGGCTGCAACGGCCCTCCTTATATAGGCAACTTATTAAATATTCAACCAATGAAAACCTGGGAGCGCTAGCTCCGTTAACCAATGGGAGGGGCTCGTTAATGGCCAATCAGATTCACCTGAACGGACCAATCTGATGTCGCCATTAACGGCCAATCAGAAATGCAGGGCCAGAACCCTGCACTTGACTTCAAGCTCTTGATAACTTTATTAACACATTTATTCATTCACAACAAAGTTGATTGCTTTCGTTCCAAAATTCTTCCAGTCTGGTCAGTACACAAGCAAAAATCACTATTATTGCCTGGAGACTTGGTGAGGGCATGATGCATTGAGAGAAAAACAGCCCTTAAGCAAGATGGCTGGACTAAAAATGTTCACAAATGCAAGAATCCCAACCAGCTTGATACATTATTTCAGGTTTTAGAAAATACTTTATGTGGGGAAAATGAGAATTCCCATAGATAAGTAAGAAGGGTACATCCACATTTTATTGTCTGGATTTCAGCCTCTCCTAAAAAAGAAAGCAAATGAACACATGTAAAAACAGACAAGCAAATGCAAATGGTGTGTGTATGCATGTGCATTGCTCCACATCACTACAGAGCCTGTGGTTTTGATTTGGTTTAATAAGATGTTTCACACTGAGAAAGCAACACGAAGCATTTTGTCCAAGTAAAGAGGCCACACAATTTGCCTGAACAAGCTGCTTCACATCAGCTTGTGGCCTCTTCAGCATCTCCTCCAGAACTGTTGAAGTGCTGAAGAATGCAAGCAAGGCTTCATTTTGCTTTGAGAGGTAAGGGGCTGCAATGGCACACACACAGAGGGATCTAGTAGGGGTTCCTGTTGCTCCCTCTCACAAGTCATGGGAGGGTCTGGTCTGTTCAGTCACTATCATCATCCAGAAGAAATTCTCTGCACCTGATTTGAGAGGAAAGGAATGGAAAATCTTCCCCAGGTCTTGGCTGTCTTGTGTTTCTCTCAGTAGCAGAGCAGTGGGGGGATGCATGACAGTATAAATTCCCTGTCAGGAGGAGATTGATATGGCTTAAAAAGATTCAAGTTGTTTATTGTGTAGGTAAAGGTTAAGGAGAAAACAGAGGAAGATGATGGGAAGAAAGAAAAAATGCTGTGAATCCTTCAGGATTTTACTTGCAGCTAATTGTCCAGGATACATAGAGAGGGGGGGTGTAGACAGAGAGAGGGGGAGAGAGAGAGAGAGAGAGAGAGAGAGAGAGAGAGATTATAGGTAGAATAAAATAAGACTAAATACAATACAAAATACAAGCAGCAGTTTAGATTAAATCAAAATGTATATCTTATAGGAGGTACAAATGTACATATTTAGATGATCCACATTATTCTAAGTGGCTTATCTCCTTCTAATTATCCAACTTTCCTCTGAGATGAGGTGCTGTTCTTAATCATCAGGAGCCAGGCTGAAAAGAAGTGTCTCTCCTTTGAGGAAGAAGGCAGGCAGGTGCGCAAAACCACAAGGCAAGATGGAGCTGGCTCATTTTCAAAGCTCATCTTGTAGTTTCCTGAGCTTGGTGACCTTGGTCCCTTATGTAAAGCAGAATTTCTCAACCTGCTTTAGCAACTTGAAGAGGTGGACTTCAACTCCCAGAATTCCCCAGAAAACATGGAGAAATCTGGGAGTTCAAGTCCACAAATTGTCAAGTTGCCAAGGTGGGAAAATATTGATTAGAGTGACATGCTATGCTTTGGTTGATTAATTATTTCTACTGCTTAGTGGCAGGATGCAACATTGTTCCATGAAACCACTTTGAGAAGTATTTTGTTCAAGCTGTCAATAAAACAAAGCTAACTTTGAAGCTCTTCAAGTATTGCTAGTGTTCTTGCTTTGGTCCACTACCACAGAAAGCATTTCAAACAATAAAGTTCTTTGTTGGTTTGGTCCGATTCCAAGTTGGTGTTGGAGGAGCTCACGTTCATGTTCATATAAGCTTTTAGTTTGTTTAAAATGCAAAGTTATTTTTTGTTACTTTGAAATGATTTGACAGAAGGAGGCAATTTCTGTTGATCAGAGAATCATACCAGCGCTCCAAAATTAAATGGAATCAGGATCGATTTGGAGATGAGGTTCCAGGGAGTTTAAATGAGTCAAATGAATGTTTTAAGCATCTGCAAGACTAAAGGCATCAATCTGACCTCTTCAAATTCATCACTCAAATCACAACAAATACTAAAAAAAAAGGAACTCAAAATTTGCTCATTTCCACTCTGAAGAATTCATGGAATAGGTCAACTTGCACAAGGCCTTCCAGCCACATATTTCACAGTGCTAAACTTCAGGATATATGCACTCTGTGCATGCTTTTTGTTTGCCTTATGGATATTGTCTTGTAGACACTGAATTTCCAGATGCATTTAAAACTGCTGCATGGATTTGCCTAATTTGCTGAATAATTGGTGTGTCTGTATGATTGTTCCTTTGACTGTTGATGAGCTTTCAAAATGGTTTTGCTTGCTAATAGGAGAGTCTGGAGCAGTAACTATCTGTATAGTGCTTCTCTGTTCATGCTATCTTATTTAGCAAGAACTAAGCTGAGCAGAATACTTTAAATACAATAAAAACCACAACAAATGTCTTGCTTGATATTCCTTAAGAGGTAATAGGCTAGCCTGTGCTGTCAAACAAAAAAAATTATTTGAAAGAGATTACTTTTAAAATGGAAACGTTTTTTAAAAATCCCATGGGAAGGGAATTTTAGGAGGAAAGCTGTCTTAATATATGGCAAGAAAAAAATCAGAATCTGGTAAAATCTTTCCTGATAAATAAATTTTATTAGGAGGCATAAGCTTTCATGAGCTGCATCAGATACAAAGAGAAGATGGGGAAAGACACAACTCAGGACAATTTGTACTCACTTACTTGCCTTGTTTATTCCCAGGCAGGGATGAAATAATTAAAGATAATATTGATAACAATAGCTCTAATGTCCTGTTAATGTGTTGCCTAAATAACTCAAGGTTTATTTTGAAAACAAAAACAAAAAAACAACTTTACTCCCCTGATAACCAGTGTGGGGATTAGAAAAGGTAGTGATAATAGACTTGGATTAATGGGTTTTTTCCATCACAAATTAAATTGTTTTGTGCTTTAAAAGTGTTTAAAGATATGTGAAAGTTAAGATAGGTCAGGTGGCAACTGGTTCCCAACCCAGAGATAGCATACAACTGCTCATTTTCAAGTTCAACAAGTCCGAAGCCAAGAATCTATTAATTCAGTAAATGAGGAAAAAGCAGGCTTAAGTTTAAATTCCATGGCTGTGAATCTTTTGCCAAGTCAAGTCAAAAAGTCAAATTAAGCAATGAAATATTAGATATGCCAAGCTCAGGTTGTAAATCATGACAACCATGTCTTTGGTTCATTTTACTACTCTTGTGTATATGGACTACCACTTACATGATATTTTATGGCTAAATAGGAGAAATAAAGCTAAATAGCTAAATAGCTTTATATCACCCAATTTAAAACATTTAAACTGTGTTTGAGTTTGTCCTACTGGAATGCAGCTAGTATTCTGAGGATTATTTCAAAGGGACATATTGTATCCTAAGTTTGAAACCCCTCTTTTTGTTGTGCACAATGGGATGGATGGAGGAAAAACCATACAGAGTGCAGTCATACCATTTGGAATAAGTATAAGGGTTGAATGAAAAATAATGCCTCCAATGTTATAAGTCACCAACATACTATTTGTATATTTCAGTTGGCAGAATGTTGCTATGAGGAAAGGTTAGTCAGGTAGACTTACCACCACAACTGAGCCCAAAATTTCTTTGCTAAGTGAGACATTTCTTAAGTGAGTTTTGCCCCACTTTTCAACCTTTCTTGTCACAGTTGTTTAGCAAATCACTCCAATTGATAAGTTAGTTACCTGGATGTTAAGTGAATCTGGCTTCCCCATTGACTTTTCTTGTCAGAAAGTGGCAAAAGGGTATTCAGAGGTTGTATTCAGCAGGCTCTGACCAGTTCTGGAGAACTGGTAGTGGAAATTTTGAGGAGTTCGGAGAACCAGTGGTAACCTTTCCCCTGGAGTGGGTAGGAAATGGAGATTTTACTACTGTATCCTTTCCCTGCCATGCCCACCAAGCCAAACCCACCAAGCCATGCCCACAGAACTAGTAGTCAAAACTGTTGAATCCCACCACTGGTATACGTGACCCTGGAATGCTACAATGGTCATAAGCAGGGGTGGGATTCAAATTTTTAACAACCAGTTCTGTGGGCATGGCTTAGGTGGTGGGCATGGCTTGGTGGTCATGTTATTGGCTGGGTGTAGCCAACTCAATATCACTCACATCCTTGCCTGACCTCTCGTGTCTGTATGAAAAATGGTCATAAGTCACTTTTTTCAGTGCCATTGTAACTTTGAATAGTCACTGCACACAAGCAAAGTACCAGCAAAGGAGGGGAAAAAAACTCCAGAGCTGTTCCTGAGACAGGAAGTCTAGTCCTGTCAAGAATGTAATAAGGGTTAACAGAGAGGCAGTTTCTGTAAGCAACACCAGAATGTTTCCTTCCTGCCTTCCTTACAGGATTAGAGTAATTTCTTCTAACAAGCGGTTCTCTGAACAGCTTATAATGTTAACAACCGGTTTAGCAAATAGGTGTGAACTGGTAGAATCCCACCCCTGGTCATAAGTATGAACCAGTTGCCAAGCCTCTGAATTTTAATCACATGATCATAGGGATGCTGCAAAGGTCATAACTGTGAAAAACGGTCATAAGTCACATTTTTCAGTGAACTGTTGTTAATCGAGGACTACCTGTATTGCTAATGTTCATGAGTACTACAGTAGATACTCATCAGCATGCTTTAAGCAACATGCCACATTTGAATTTTGATCACTGAAAGAATCCCTCTAAGCAAAATTGAGCATCAAATGAAAGTTGGCTTTGATAATGACTATGTTGATATGAACACTGTGAATTGTTGGACCAGACATATAAAGATGGTGAATCATCTTTGTGCAATCGAGAATGAAATGGACAATCTTATGACAGCAACTGATATGGTTTGCAAGAAAAAAGGGTTTGTTTTTGAAACTTCTGTCGGTGAATATTTAATCAGTAATTAATCTTTTGTTCTTGGCAGCCTTTTGCAACCTTGAAAGGCCTTGCTTTCAATATCAGACAATTAAATGTCTCTTGGCTGGGAATGCACTGAATTCCCAGCACTGCATTAAAAAAAAGGTTTGCTTTTATACACAGTTTTTGTTTGTTTAATTTGAACAAGGCTTGGGTCAGAACAGTTTAGGACATTGTGAGTTATCTTATGACTAATGGAGAAAGGCAAGAAAATTGAAATGAAAAGAATCCTGGCAGGATATTTCTGGGTAAATGTTCTTTAAAAGCGCAGAAGACTCCTGTTATTATTTATCAAAATAACATCATACGTTGCTCTAGATTTTCTTTCAGTGTTGCATTTAAAAGAATCAAAATATTTTCTTCAACTGGGTAGCCAGTAATAAGCTGCACCACAGAAATATTGAAAGCTTGTCTTTGCAAAGTCATATTCTGAAGAATAGACATTCTTCAAAAATGGAATTCAAAACACTTATTTGTAGTGTGTAGTTGTTGTAAGAAAAGAAAACAAATAAAGAATTCTTGGAGCAATCTGCTATTTGTGTTTGAAGGTCTGTGGCAGAATGTGAAAAACAAAAAGGGAAATAATTGATTAGTGAGGTCTTTGATCTGTTCAGGGATCAAAGGGACAAATACTGTCTCCTAGGATGAAAGAAAGGGAAATGCTCCCTGTGCTGATACAGTTATCTGCTTAATCATCCACTGCCATAGCCGAACCTCTAAGCATAATCTTTGAAAAATCTTTCAGGACCAGCTCCTTGCCTAACCCATGGTCACAAGCCATGGTCATCCCCATCTTCAAAAAGGGAGAACCCAGCCTAGTTGAAAATTACAGACCAATCTCCTTATGCTGCATCACCTGTAAAGTCATGGAATCAATTATTAATCAATCCATTATCCTCCACTTAGAGACAAACAACCTACTCTCCAATAAACAATTTGGTTTCAGGAAAAAACTATCCTATAATCTGCAACTCTTACACTGCAAAAACATATGGACTACACAACTCTACCAGATGCAATCTACATAGACTTCTGTAAAGCCTTTGATTCAATGGTACATGACAAACTACTCCTAAAACTAAAATCTTATGGTATCTCTGGATAACTGCATAACTGGATAGAAGCATTCCTGTCAAACAGACAACAAATAGTCAAAATTGGGAGTGTCCTATCAAATTCTGTACCTGTCAATAGTGATGTCCCCCAAGGCAGTGTTCTAGGACCAACTCTCTTCATGCTCTACATAAATGACCTCTGTGATCATATTAAGAGCAACTGCGTTCTTTTCGCTGAAGATGTAAAGCTGTTCAATACCACAGACAATACTGCTACCCTTCAAAAAGATCTTGACTATGTATCAGAATGGTCAAACAAATGGCAACTTCAAATCAACAAATAAATGCTCTGTCTTACATATTGGCAAAAAAAAATATCAGAAAATAAAATACAGGCTGAATAGTCAAGATCTTGTTGATGATCCAAGCTCTGTAAAGGACCTTGGAATACTCATCTCTAATGACCTAAGTGCTAGAGCCCACTGTAACTACATAGCCAAAAAGGCATTAAGAGTTATTAACCTAATCTTACGTAGCTTTTTCTCTGGTAATATCACACTACTAACTAGAGCATACACAATATTTGCTACACCAATACTTGAATACAGCTCATCGGTCTGGAACCCACATTACGTATCTGATATTAGCACAGTTGAGAAAGTCCAGAAATATTTCAGAAGAAGAATTCTCCACTCCTCCACTTGTTGTAGAATACCTTATGCTACCAAACTTGAAATACTAGACCTAGAAAACCTTGAATTACACGGTCTTCGGTCTGATCTAAGTATGAAATCATACATTGCAATGTCCTACCTGTCAATGAATACTTCAGCTTCAACCATAACAACACAAGAGCACACAATAGATAAAAACTCAAGGTTAACTGCACCAAACTTGATTGCAGGAAATACAACTTCAGCAACAGAGTGGTCAATATCTGGAATACTCTCCCTGACTTTGTGATTTCCTCCCCAAACTCCAAAAACTTTAACCTTAGACTGTCTACTATTTACGTCACCCCTTTTCTAAGAGGTCTGTAGGGGGCGTGCATAAGCACACCAACGTGCCTACCATCCCTGTCCTATTGTTTCTTTCTTTCTTTTATTGTGCATTGCAGAGTTGTTGCTATCTGATCCTCTGCCAAACCCGTTTCAAATATAGTATCTAAATAAATTTTGCTGTAGTTCTACAATCATTTGTAAATTGGTGGCTCAAGCATATTGATGGGAAGTAGTAAGAACATCAGTTGCTTATTTTTCAAAATACAGAACAGCTGTGCCTGGCATTAACAGGTTTTTGTTTGAATATGAACTTCAATCTGAAAAAGAAGGGTTTACATCCCAGTTAAAAAATGACATATGCATTCCAGAACCTGGGGTATTTTCCTAAGAAGCAGAAAGCCGTATGGTAAGCAGTGCTTGGGGTATTTACCATATCAGAAACATTTGCATAGTTTCAAAAGTGTGCACATAATTTAAAATTTCTTTCAATCTGTTCAATTTTGACTCTATTCAATTTGATCTAAATAATATTTGTTTCCATGAGTGTACTGGAACACAGGTGCATAAAAACATTGAAGGTCTCAAACCTCCTCTGCCCAAAAACCTCCTGCTTAAAAATAGGGACTTGGAAGATTTTTGTGTCCTGCAGTATCTTCCACCGGACTTCTTCTTCCTAACCCCAGTGTGTGAGAGAGTTAAGGCTCTCACAATCTCTGTACCTTTCTGATGACAAAAAGATTGAAATGATATCCTCTGCAATAGAATACCTTATGCTACCAGGCTTGAAATTTTGGATCTGGACAACCTAGAACTACACTGACTACAGTCTGATCTAAGCTTAGTACACAAAATTGTCTGCTACAATGTTCTACAATGTCCTACCTGTCAATGACTACTTCAGCTTCAACCTCAATAATACATAGGCAAACAATAGATACAAATTCATTTATTTTCTCAGACATGCTTGACAAACAAAATAAAAAAATAAAATAAATAAAAAAATAAATATCGATTCCTAGCTATATGACATACAGACCTTTATGGGAAGACTTAGCCACTCTGTATCTCGCAAGACATAAACAAAAGCAATGTTTTTTTGAAAGGAAGAAAACATAGAATCTGTTTTAACTTTAAATATTAAATGCAAACATTTAAAGCTCAAGATATATATGGTTAGGAACTGTTAACAGCTGTTTTCAAATGATTTTTTTTTTTTAAAGAAAAGTTTCAAAGGAAGGTACAATGTTCCAGGCACAACCCAAGATGGTACTAGTCTGCAACAATGAACATTGTCTACAGCTTTGGAAGAGATGCCTGTGTTCAACAGATTTCAAGAGTTCCAAATGAGCAATAGACATACCTTCTCTTCATATTTGTGCTCTCAGGTGCACTTTCTAGAGAAAAGTACTTTTTCTGAGCAAGTCCCGAGTTAGCACCTTGATGTCCAACTTGATTTCAGTTGGAGTTCTCAGGCAATTCCCTCTCTTTGGAGCTGTGGCTTGGAATGCAGTAAACCAGTGATTGTAGAATTCAGGCCCTTCTCAGACTGCCCTCTTGCATCAGAACAGGAAGAAGATAATAAATCTGCACATTTGTAAGACTGTATGGGCCTCATCATCTGAGCATAGAACAAGTTAATTTGAGGGATAGACTCTCTTTTTATTCAATTTTTTCCACCAACCCCATCAGATCTGGAAGGAGACACAGGCTACAGGTCTCCTCAATCTTGCAGACTCAGAAAGTGGGCCCTTTTTTGTCTTAGTGCCTGCCCTTTGGAATGATACACTCCATAAGGTTAGGTTGGCCCCAAATCTGCTGGCGTCTCATCAAGCTAAAGACTTTGGATAAGCTCCTGAGCAAGGGGTTGTGTTTAGGTGGAGACCATAGGGCATCTCCAAGTTATTAGGCCTGCTTTATCTGTTGCTACCTGCTTAGAGTTTCTGTGGTAAGATGGTCAACCATGAAAATATAAATAAATAAATACTATATATAAGAATGGGCACTCCGTCACTGGGGGTTTTTAAGAAAAGATTGGACAGCTATTTGTCAGGGACAATCTCAGGATTCCTGCTCTAGGCAGGACATAGGATTAGAAGACTATGACTCTATGATTCTCAGTGTTTCTAGTAATAGAGCCTCACTTTTAACTTATTTCTAATCTGATCTTCTGAAAGATTTTATCGAACAAATGATTCATTGCCACAAAAATTCACTGCAAATCTATAACAGTACATTGTAAATGCTATATTTTAGCCAGTAGAGTCATTCATTGGAATTAATTGCTTTAAGCCATTTGTTTCATCATTAGGATTATGCTGTTTAAAGCAGTTATTTCTCCTTATTTAAATTCAAATGTATACTATATCTACATAACCTATTTGACCAACCCCAGCTGCCAAAAATGCAAAGAGAGATGTGTTGTATTAGTAGTATCAGAGGGAGCAGTAATATTATTTCAGCCCTATTTTAGAACTCTGTGTATTTGCCATTCCATCAATGAAATCTTTGTGTCACATTCTTTGCTTGTTTCCCAGAATCTGGATAGTTTCATTTTTTGGACATAGTGAAAGGGTAAGCATTGTTTGGAATTAAGTTGGCCAGACTCATAACAAAGCATCCAATAGTTTCCTCTTTTTGTCTGTTTATAATCCAACATCAGCCCTATCATATGCATTTACAAAATGAAGGGTTATGAGATTTATATTTATATTGACTTTAAAAAAATGGGACTATTGGCTGGTGATAACCAGGTTATTCTAGACTCTGAGAGACTGTTCTTACTTATTTTCACAGCCTTCCTAGAGTGCAAGGAGTACAATTTCATTTTGGCTGGCTGAGGATCCTCTACCTTTCCAACTTGTAAGGGGATGAGGCCCTCACAGTCTTTACCTTTTTCAGACAGAAGTATGTCAGAAGTGGAATGGACTGCTAAGGTCCATAGTTCAAAGATCAGAGCAGCATCTTTTCTTGTTTGCAGGGCCCTTATTTTCAGAGAATGTCTAGACTCATCACATAGCTATAGAAATGGCATGTAGTACTGCTTCTAGTACTTTACAGTCCTAAGTGGTTTACAGAGTCAACATATTGTCCCCAACAATCTGGATCCTAATTTTACTGACCTTGGAAGTTTGGAAGGCTGAGTCAACCTCGAGCCCCATCAGGATTGAACTCCAGGCTAAGGGCACAGTTTGTGCCTTCAATACTGCATTCTAATCACTACACCACCAGGGCTCCTTGTCTCATAGAAGTATTTGCCCATAATGTTTTGAATCTGCTAAAGTGGATAAACTTTAGAAAAGCTGAGAGGATATTTGATAGAAATTGTATCAACCGCAAATTTCCATTTCACAAATTTGTAATGAGACTATAGTTTCCATTAGAGCACTATCATGACAACACTTTACAAGTATTTGGGATTCCTGTTGATTTCAGAAATCTTCAGCGATGGACCAGCTTAATTAGTCTGTTAGCTCCAAAGTCCATCAGTTTCAGCTTCAGCATCAAATGTGCTAACAATGGCAAAGGAGAGTTCAAACCTCTATCACTAATTCCACATCTTATATTTCTCTCACCTTATTTACCTAATTTGCAGGTGCATGCACAGGAACACAAAGACTGGTTCGCTCTTTCATGCACAATTAAACTATAGGAAAAAGAGATCTTATTTAGTATTTTAGTATTTATTTGATTTGTCAATCGCTTACAAGATACAGGTATAAGAATAAATATAGTTTTGAATACATGAGATAGATAGTTACAAGAAAAATAAAAAACAATAGGACAGGGACGGTAGGCACGATTGGTGTGTTTATGCACGCCTAACACAAATAAGTAACACCTGATATCAAAGATCAGAAGAAATTGCCCTTAACTAAAATGAAAAAAAAAATCAGTATCATCAGCATATTGATGATCCAGCACTTCAAAACATTAGACAACCTTCCCTCCAAGAGAAGACAGATTATATATTGATGCATAAACTCATTCCCTTGGGATACAACATTCCAATTGTAACAACTGGCACAAAGCCATGGTGTACTTTTGCACATTGTATGTATTTATGTAATATATTAGAGATACTGTAGAATACTATAATCCACATTTCCGTCTGGAATTCTGAGGTTCAACATAACTTATTTGTTTTTTTAAATGAAAAATGGCTTAATTTTTATTTCTAAATATTTTAAAACAAATTCGCTGAGTAAAGTTCATTGAAGTTTACACTATTTCAGTTAATATGTATGGTTTTTCCCCTGCAGGCATATCTTAGTAAATGTTAACAAAAAAGCAATCTTGATGTCTTTGTAGATACAATTTCATTACTATTCTTTTTTGTATTGCTTCATCAGCATCTATCTATCTATCTATCTATCTATCTATCTATCTATCTATCTATCTATCTATCTATCTATCTATCCATCCATCCATCCATCCATCCATCCATCCATCCATCCATCCATCCATCTATCTATCTATCTATCTATCTATCTATCTATCTATCTATCTATCTATCTTTCTATCATCTATTTATTTAAAACATTAAAGCATTTATATAGCCACCCTCTTCTAACCAACTCTGGCTGCCTCCCAACAAATTTGTACTTTAGTAAAATAATACAGAAATAAGAATGTTGATGCAATGCCTAAAGTCCAAAGTTGGAACAGAATACCAAGAACTTCTCATTTTTATTGAAGAGGCCGTTTTGAGGGCTGATTGTGACAAAGATCCTTGTGAAAGGTGAAATAAAAGAGTGCAAAGCTGATGCTCACTATCACAACAAACCCTCCAAGATAACCTTAATATCAACAGGCTATGTTAATGCAATGCAAACTTAATGATAAACTTCATTTTTCAAGATTCAAAAATTGACACAGAACATACATTTTTAAAGTTTCAGGATCACACCAAGCTCTATTCCATAGCATGACATATGGCCTTGAAATATTCATATTAAATATTTTCCTTATATACAATTACCATGAAGGGAGTGACCTGCAAGGTAAGCATTCCTTTACTTTCCATATGTTTTATCTTCTTTCATTTTTGGCAACCAGTTTCCCCTATTTCTATCCTTGTCTCACTGGAAAGGGGATCAAAATTCATAAAAATTAGATTAATGGATGAATATAGGCCGTTCAATCTTAGGCTAATTCTTTTGTCACTCACAGTTGGCTGACTCAGCTGGAAATCTGGTACCCAAGCCAGAATTCAAAGCATCTAAAGCACCTAGACCCCAGCAATTAGACCTAGTGTCAGGATTCCAGTGATTGCCCTAATTCTCGAGCCAAACTTCAAAAAACTTTAAAGGATTTATTGGAGGAGACATACTGTCATTACCTGTATGAAGCCAGCACCCATAATTTGCACCCCCTCCCCCTGGGTGTCTCATAAATCAGATTCTCCAATTAAGCACATTCACAGGCTGGGTGTTATCAATCATGTTCTCCAATTAAAAATATTCATGGGCAAAAGCTTGTAGCTTAGTTACATTCTTTTTAAAGATGTGTTGGAATATACTTTTGATTTCAAACTGCTGCACTGCTCTTCCAGATTTCCTTCCTTCCCCCCCATCCCCCAGTAACCGTTTATGGCAACTCTAAAACAGGCATAGGAATGCTTTATGAGTTGACACCCTTCCTTCTCTCAAAGGAAGTAGGAAATATCTCAGGTTTCAGGAGAAACTTGCCATTCTAACTGAATCTCCCATCTTTTTCCAAAGATGAATCCTCTGGAGATGTTCTTATTCCTGGATATGTTCTTATTTCTACTTGTGCATAAAACAAAGGGCAGCTCATCCATTTGCCAAGCATGCTGTACTACTTTAAGAAGTTTGTGATTTCTGTAAGTCCTTCTAAATGAATTTACCCTTCCTTGACATTTGACTTTGTTGGTTCAGGATTAATCTCCACAGTAACAGGGAACACACTTGCTCTTCTCTATGACAATCTTCAAATATTTTAAGCAAGCTATCATGTTCTCTCTTTATTATATATTTTCTAGGAAAAACACACTAGTCCTTTAAATAGTATTTCAATAATATCTGCAATGTGAATGAACTGACTAATGGTCTTGACTAGAGGACAGCAGAGCCAGTCACAGTTTGATTATTAGTATATTTTGCAAGTCAACAGTAGGAACATTCTTTACCAGGAAAATCCAGCTCTACTATGTGAAAAACCATCAACTAGGTTATATTTACCTTAATTTGTTGTGCCTCCTGCAGAAAGGAAGAAAGCTCTGTTCTGCTCTGCAAGAGTATGGCTGAATACCATCAAGCCACTTACAAAATAGGAAATCAGAGATTCTCAGATACTATGGTGTGGTGATGTGGTTAATGTGTTGGATGGCATTTAGGACTCAACCCTTTTTTTCTCCTGCTTGAAACAGAAGCTATCTCTGAAAAATTCTCCATTTACCATATTTCTTTGGACTATCAAGGAATTTTCTATCTTTGGCACTATGCAAGATGCAACAAGATGAATCTACTACTCAGATTTGCTGCCATTCCTACTAGTAGTAGATAGAAAAAATGGAGGGAACAATCTCATAAGAAAAGAAATTGAGCCCACAAAACTGTTAAAAGAGAACTCTTGCAATCCCCAATGTGTCTGACCCAAAATATATAGATAATTTTGAAGGCTATTTTTTCAAATGTTTATCTATTTACAGGTATCAGTGTTCATATTCAGATACATTACTTTTGGGGATTCTTTGATCCTCTCTTATCCATATGTAAAAATCTAAGTAAACAGCAATTATTTTAAAACCTTTCTGTTCACTGTCAACATCATCAACAAGAACAGAAATTCCATTCCTGATATTTATTCTTTGTAAGAGCTACTTGAACAGCTGTTAGATGCTGAATGCCAGATTCCCATGTAAAACTTCATGGTAGCAGGAAGCTGGAAGAATTTTGAAATTTATTCTTCAGAAGAGATAAACCTCAGCTTATCCTCTCTCTCTATTCAAAACAACTGACAGAGCCAAAAGATTTTCACAAAGTCATAAATGAACAAATAACTTAGGTTTTTTGTAGCAGTCCATTTCCTGCCTTGTGAGTTTTGGATAAGTCTTATTCATTCCGTGGTCATTCAATGGTTATGTTGTCTGGACTGATTATGACTTGGCTGGTTTATCTTAATATATGTCATTTGTGAAACTAGTAACAAATTGGTTTCATAATGAAGTTTGTTGTTGTTGATGATGATGGTGTCCATTTAATTTCTTCTTCTGATTTCCATTTTGTTCAATAGTCAATCAGTAACCCAAGGATGTTCAAACATCACATGTTTCTTTTAATATTCCTTAACTTATCACTTCTTTTCAGTTTGACAACTCCCGAGGATTCTCCCAAATCTTCTAATCTTTTGCATGTGGATGCTGCCATTTCACCTACCTAGTAGGCACCCTGTGAAAATTACACACAACATTAGTTTATGTGCTTTAATATACCATTTTGCTATGACAAAAAGGCAGGAAATAAGAGCAACCATGCCTTATTAAATATGAATATGCCACAATAGTCTATTGTTTCATTATCCTGTCATAGATATATCTTAGAATCAGTATGCCATCCTTCTCCAACTTGCTATATTTACATTTATATCCCAAGAAAGAAATCCCCAGAAAAACCCACAATTTTGCACTTTTTCCAATTACTACAGTAAGCCAGAAAATGCCTACTGCTTTCCCAAAGCTGCTGTTCCAAAAGACAATTGGACTTTCTTGTTTTTTTCCTTGAAAGAGTTTCACTTCTCATCCAAGAAACTTCTTCAGTTCACTTCTTAGATAAGAAGTGAAATGTTTTCAAGGAAAAAAATTAAAAGCTGAGGAAGTCTAGCTTCCTTTTGGAAAAGCACCTTTGGGACAACTATCACTCGGATGATTAATAATCTCCATAGGCACCTACTTTTTTTCCAGTGAAGTTAGAATAGAAAAAAGTATTGGTTATACTTTTTTAATAGAAGTTGTGTTGAAATACTTTGTTACCTGAAGATTAAATAATCCATGACAGGTGTCAAAATCAATAAGATGGTGGGTATTATTATTAAAATCTTACCTTTTTTATGGGCAATGCACACATATGACAAAAAGGCTAGGGCTTGATTTGTGATGCTCCATCTACCAACCTGGGGGAGACATGATAGCAGTGTTCCAATATCTCAGGTGCTGCCACAAAGAAGCAAGAATCAAGTTATTCTCCAAAGCACCTTAGGGCAGGACAAAAAGCAATGGATAGAAACTAATCAAGGAGAGAAGCAACTTAGAACTAAGGAGAAATTTCTTGATAGTTAGAACAATTAATCAATGGAACAACTTGCCTCCAGAAGTTGTGAATGCTCCAACACTGGAAGTTTTTAAAAAGATGTTGGATAACCATTTGTCTGAATAGTGTAAGGTTTCCTGCCTGCGCAGGGGGTTGGACTAGAAGACCTCCAAGGTCCTTTCCAACTCTGTTATTATATTCTATTCTAACCTGAAGATTTTGACATCCTTGGCATCACTGGATACCGTTGTACTCCTAAAGAATTTAATACGGTTTTATTTTAGAAAGTGTCCTTAGTTTTATTCTGTTTTGCCTTCTGTTTAATGTTGAGGATGTTCAGGATGAATATTTCTGGTTGTGTATAATGGATTACAGTGTTTTGTCCATGTATGTTTGGATTTATTTTGCTAACTTCAGTTAGTAACCTTTAAAAAAAACTTTCAAACAAACTAGCTGTTTCAAGCATTAAAATTATTATTTCCCTTATTTCTCAGCATTTCCATTAGGACAGTGGTCCCCAACCTTTCCACCTTGGTGGTCCAGCCCAGCACAGGTGAGGGGTGCATGTGAATGACAGGTACATGCATGTGTACACCTCACACAAATGGAGCTTTGTGTGTGAGAAGCTCCACTTGTGTGAGTAGAGAGCACTTGTGCTTATGCACAAATCTCTATTTGCGTAAGCAGAGGGTGCTCGCACACGGAGCTCCATTGATGTGAATGGAGCTTCAGGCGCAAGCACCCTCCACTTATGTGAGTGAAGGTTTACTCATGCATGCTTACCCATTTCTCCCACATCCCAGTTTTAAAACAGGCTACAACCTGGTAGTGGGCCACAATCTGGGGGTTGTGGGTCGCTGTATTAGGATATGCAGAAACCTTTTGGGATTTCTGATAGAAATGGTAAAAGAAAGAAAGGTCTGCTAATCTTATGCATAACATAAAATTAGCAATATGTTTAATTATGCCTTTCTGTTCCTAAAACTATGTCCTTTTTTATTTTGGAATCCAGATAAAATAATTCTTTATTAAAAGAATTATACAATCAAACCTGAAACAAATTTGTTCTTATGCAAACACTAATTTTTATAATACTTGAAATTATTTTCTTTATCTAGTCAGTTGCTAGATTATAAAAAAGTAGTAATTATATTCATTTTTTTCTGTTTTCCCTCCTTTTTTGTAAAATATGAAAAGGACTTCAAGTGATACCCATATAATTTGTTCAATGCATGATATTAATAGAGAGGAATATTGAAAAATACAAATCTCTGCTGTTTCTGTGTTCCTTTATTCATTTCTAATTTGGAACTAGCTCCAGGATTTGTGTGGAGCTAATCACAGAGAAGATTAGCAGGATGGGATGTTTGTATTATCCATATTTATGTCTACTGTGGATGTTTTATGTCTTTTTTTATTAATCTGTTGTACATCACTGAGGGACAACTGGATTGCAGCAGTTTAGAAATTAGTTAAATAAATATAAATTTTATTTCTATCCTATTTTTTGCATCTACCAGTAGTAAATAGATGGTGTGATCCCAGGGAGCATTTTGACAGGATCCCTTATTACCAATCCCTTTTCATCTGTCAGATCTTCCGTTCATATGGGTGAGGGATGGAGGGGACACGCTTAATAGGGAATCTACTCCATTGAAATGAATGGGAGAAATTTAATAGTGAATCTCTGCAGATGGAAGGCTTCCCTCAGTAAAGGAAATGATCATACCATGTCTTATTCAGCCTCCTTGTATTTGTTGAGATAGCTTTACAAGGTTTCAGGTCAGATTTTGATGACATACAATGGAAGGTATGAAGGAACAAATATTGTCATTGCAAATGCAAGTATAGGTGGTCCTCAATTGAGGACCTCAAATGAGTCCAAAATTTATGTTGTCAAGTGAAAATGTTGTTAAGTGCATCAGTGCAGTTGTTAAATTTGTAACATGGTCATTAAGTGAATCTGGATCCTCCATTGCTTGTCAGAAGGTCACAAAATGACTCCTGAACACTACAACCGCCATAAATATGAGTCCATTGTCAAGTATCTAAATGCAAATCACATGACCATTGGGATGCTGGAATCATCATAAGTGTGAAAAATGGTCATACGTCACTATTTTCAGTGACGTTGAACAGTCATTAAGTGAACTGTTGTAAGTCTAGGATGATTAGTACTATTATGCAGCACGGAATGTCATTCAATAGAAAAGAAAACTTTTTTTGGCCTGATTATACGTAAATCTTCACTTCCCATCTTTTCTGTTGAAGTGTGAGAAGGAGAGTCTTACGTAAACCATTTTTGCAGGGTTATACTCCAAAAATTGCAGATCATAGACTATGATGTGCTTTGTGTTTGAGGAGGAGGAAAAAAAAGGCAAAAGGCAGATGCATAAACTTATCCTGCGATCATTACAAGATGTTGATCATTATTAAAAAGTATTTATTTTGCAGATCATTTTGTTTTTTACCCTGTTGATTAAATTGCTTGGAAAAACATTGTGTTTCCTACACAACTGTATAGTAACAGAAATATGTTGCCTACAATTTGCCAGTTGTCTCCTGACAAAGACAAAAAGTAAGCTGGTTGGTACTCGTTGTATAAAATGAATCTATATTTTTTTCCTCATTGGAAAAAAGGAAGCCATCTAATGAACATTCAAATTTTTTGCTCTTCTGTATACAAGCATAAGTTTAGGCACTTCACATACTCTGCAAATAAGCCTCATTTACTGCTGTGCAGCAGAGAACAAATGATTTTAGCTTGACATGCAAATTTTAAGGGGAAAATATTTCAAATAGAAACAGGTAGTTTCATTTCACATCCATAAACAAACTTTTTCCAAATATTTAGACATCTGTATATAATAGGCTTTGTAAATTGTTTGTTCTGAGCCATAAATAGATCTCTCTGTGTTTGAGTTACTACCTATGTTTCTCATTTTAAAAAGCACAGTAAAACAAAAACAAAATCAGTGAATAGTAGGAACTCACATGTTGTGTCGTTTTGTCTTTGCATTACATGTATTCAGACTCTTGTCACAGTGGATATTTATTAGTCAAGTAATCTACTTGTGCATAAGGCTTAATAAACAGATGTGGTGTGTATGTAATGGACTGCATATAGAAAGGCCACATGGATCTGGAATATGCAAAGTAGCCCCTTCCAGAAAAGCAATTAAAAGTACTGATAAATCTGGCTTCTCATTGTTTAGTGACCATTTCACTTAGCGACTGTTTGCAGGTACAACAACAATGAAGAAGCAACTTTGTGATCAATCTTTACATTTATGATCTTTGCAAGTCTGTCAAGCAAAAGAAAGCTGAAATAAAATCATAGAGCAATGACAGTTTAACTTAGAAATTGCTTTGCTTAATGACCGATTATGGTAATTTAAAGAGGACTCTCTGTGTCATTTTATAAGGCTGCAGCCCACTTGTTCTCCTTACAGCATACAAAAAATGGAAGGGTCTTTACCTCAGCGTTCTTTACAAAGAACACATGAGAAAACACTATATTCCAGGCTGTTACATGCTCTATTGCTTCCCCCTAGAAAGGCAGATAGGATAAACTTAAAAAATGCAAGTAATCCTCAAGTGACAAGATCAGTCCTCCCACTTACGACCATTACAATTTTCCCACAGTCACATGATCAATGTTCAGGTGTTTGGCAACCGATATGTATTTACAATGGTGGCAGCATGCTGGGGTCATATGCTAGCCATTTACAACCTTCCTAGCTGGCTTCTGTCAAGCAAAGGGAAGAACAACCATGGTTTAAAAAAAGGTTCATGAGATCAGATATGACTCACTGAATCACCACCTTGTTAGCAATAGACATTCTGGTTCTGAATATTTCCATAAGTTGAGGGCTACCTATATTTTTACTTAACACTGTTGTGCATATAGTCCAAAGTCCTTCAGTTTTTAAGCAATTCTTCCCCAAACCCCAAAAACTTTAACCTTAGACTGTCTACTATTGACCTCGCCCCTTTCCTAAGAGGTCTGTATAAGCGCACCAATGTGCCTACTGTCCCTGTCCTATTGTTTCTTTTTTTTCTAATTCGTATCCTCTAATTCGTATCCATTTCATATATTCATAACTATGCTTATACTTATACCTATGATCTTTTAAGCAATTGACAAATCAAATAAATAATAAATAAATAAACAATTGCATCCAATAACAGGCTTGCAAACTCTAGGAAAGAGGATAAACAAATCTGAGCTCCTGTTGAAGGTTGTTTTTCAACACCTGTCCTTCTAATGGCAACATTGGGTTTTCTTGTCGGGTTGCCATAACTCACAGAATCTCAGCCACCACCCTGTTTTTTGTATTGGTGAGTTTTTTATTTTTATTTTTGTAATCTGATAAGGAAAATTAGAGGTTTATCTGCATACCACAGCACAACAACCTTTCTCTTTTTAGAGAAGCCTAAAAGTAATTCCCATGTACTTTAGGACAGATTCAGTTTCAAATTTATTTCCATAACTGCAAGCAAGTGGCAGAAAGCATCCTTAGGTTACTTGTGGCATGGACTTTTTGGAATTTAAGAATTATAAAAAGAAATCAGAACAAATACGTCTCAACCGCGCCGAATGCACTTCTTCAGGTTTTACTAAAAGACTGGAATTAGGACTCTTAATAAGTTCTAAGACTTTTTCTTCCCTGCTTAATTTTACTGCTCTTAAAAGAAATATATTTTATTCATTGGCATATTGCTGGGATATCAGGCTTTATCCTTTGTGAATCATTAAGATTAAGCCTTTTGTGAAATAATGTAAGATCAACCCTGAGAGAAAAGGACATTAACCGCTTGTGCTTTTGAGCCAAAACTTATCTAAAGAGTCGTTCTGTCAATCTAACTCCCCCCACCCACTTCTTCTGCTTTGAATTGGAGGGTGCAAGCATTCCATCTGCAGCCTACAGAAGAAGAGAGGGAGGGGGGAGTCATTTTATTAGCTGCCTGAGAATTAGTTACTTTTTAACAAAGTTCACTACTTAAAGACTTCACATGATGCAATCTTGCTGGGAGCAGGAACCTGACACCCCCTTCCCCTCCCTTGCCTTTTCTTTCTTCACATATTTGCTTTTATCATGTCAGTTTTACTGAAGTGACACTGACATATGGAGATTTTTCTGATTCTTTCTTTTTTCTAGAAGGAGCTTATCAATTGTAAAGCCTACATTTTTGAATGTGGCTTTGATGTAAATGGCATCGGTGCTTTTCTTTCTTATTTGGCACATTAAGTTTAATTACATATTCCAACTATCTTTCAGCACTTTTCCTAGATTTTTCAATAATTAAAATGGCTAAGATTCTTTTTTTTAATTATTATTGGTAATTCATATATTTCACAGATCTCAGGTCCAGTCCATTCTTTTATATTAGTTTCTCCAGTTTAGCATATTTTCCCGTCCAATTTTATTTTATTTATTTTTGTTTATTTATTAAATTTATACACCACCCATCTGACCTAAGTGACTCTTGGGCAATTTACAATATCATAATAAAGCCATATCAACCCCATGAATAAACTCATAGATTAGAAACAGAATTAAGAACAAGTTAAAGGAAGTTTTAACTTGTTCTTAATTCTGTTTCTAATCTATCTATTTTTCTAATTTATTTTAAGTAAAAATAAACATCAAAGTTAAACATTCCAAAACCTGAAAGATTAACAAGGCAGTGGAGAATTCTCAAGTCACCAGTCATTCCCCAGGGCTGCATAATACCCCCATGCTAATTGGCAAGGCCGTATCTTAACACTTTCTGGAAAACCAGAGAGTGTGAGCTCATTTCACCATTGGGGTTAAGATATTCCAAAGAAAGGGGGCATCAGCTGAGAATGCCTTCCTCCTAAATCTCACCAATCACAATTCCTTGACTGACAGAATACACAGCATGTCCTCCCTGCTTGACTGAGAGGGAACAGATGAGATGGTTCTTAGGTATCCTGGCCTATAGCTTAAAAGAATACCTTTAGTGCATGCAGATTACAAAACAAAACAAAACTCTGGGAAGAAAATGTAAGTGCCTTTCTTCTCAAAATAATAGAATCTGAACATTGGATACACTGTTAATAAAGTTCAAAAACTTTCACAGCAATCCTAAGGAAGCCTACCTCTTTATAGTCAGATGCAGATTAAGAGCTCTGCATTTTGAAACAAGAAGTTATTTAACATTTCTCAAAAAACATTGGTCCCAGTGATTTGGGCTTTCTTCAGATTCCTAGGTGCACTAGAGGCATGGTGGCTCAGTGGCTTAAGAGATAGTCTCAGCTCTGGGTGTTCGAGTCCAAGCATTGCATGGCAGGGTGACCTCCTGTCACTCACCTCAGCTTCTGTCTGCTTAACCATTCAAAATATCTTCTATACAAGTAGATGGGTAGGTACCACTTTCAGTGGGAAGATGAAATGGTGCTCCATATAGGCTCTGAATCTTTCCATTTGTGGGAGCTGTTTGCCAGGCATCTCCAGGAAAGGAATGATGCTGCAGGAAAAGCCACTCATCTTTCTCTCTGGTGCACTAATTTGCTTAAGTAAGAATGAATTGGTAGGATCTATATAACATATTCAATTGTGTTACATATAAGGTTTCAGAAGTCCCTACACTGACTGGCGATTTTTCTTCTTCCCATCCTTTTGGTGTGTGAAATGGGAATTTTCAATGTATTTTAAGTGTGCCTCAGTTTGCGTGTATTGTTTTTGCATTGAATGAGCTGCATAAGGAGTTTCTGGAAAGATACGTAAAATATTTAAAATTTAAAGCATATGAACAATTCATACGTTTGATATTACAGCAATACAACCGTATGCATTTTTGGGTGTACTAGGGAAAGAGGTCTAACTTCCATTTCCTTTCTGAAAATGAAAACCACACAAGATGTTTCTTTCTTGATGATTTCTTTAATCAAGATACATTTTTACCGGGAAGGAAATTTTTCCTTATACTATAGTTGGGGTTGTGACTGCCAACTCAATGCCTTTTACAAAAGTCTTATCCCAGAACAGCGTAAAATAGAAGACAACTAATACAAGAATCTAATTTCCCAGTTGCAGATTTACTTCTAACAAACATGCTATCATGATACCATTTATTCAGTGGAATGGAGAAAAAGGGCTATAAAACTGACTGTGCTTTAATATGAAATATTGCATCCTGAAAACTCTCTAAAATTGTAAGTTGCTTTCACATTCCCAATGCCATGTTGCTTATTTGTTCTCTCGTACTATTGGGGACTCTTCTCTGGTTTGATTAAAAATGCACATCCATAATAAAAAGGAAGTGGGATTGGTTTGGACAGTGTAATGAAAACTGGCCAAAGTTGTTTTCCATAAATATATGTTCTTGGCAGTTCTAGCTTCCATCTGTTCATATGTTTTTCAAACTGTCAGGTCTAACCTACTGCTTATTTTTATTTATTTATTTATTTTTGTCAATTGCTTATAAGATAATAGGTATAAGTAAAAACATAGTTATGAATACAGGGATACATATAAGAAAAATAAAAAAGAAAAGAAAAGAAATAATAGGACAGGGATGGTAGGCACGTTGGTGCGCTTATGCACGCCCCCTACAGATCTCCAAGGAAAGGGGTGAGGTCAATAGTAGACAGTCTAAAGTTAAAGTTTTTGGGGTTTGGGGAAGAAACCACAGTCAGGTAGATTATTCCAGACATTGACCACTCTGTTGCTGAAGTCGTATTTCCTGCAATCAAGCTTGGTGCGATTAACCTTGAGTTTTTATCTATTGTGTGCTCTTGTGTTGTTATGGTTGAAGCTGAAGTATTCATTGACAGGTAGGACATTGCAATGTATGATTTTATATACTATACTTAGATCGGACCGAAGGCAGCATAGTTTTAGGTTTTCTAGGTCTAGAATTTCAAGTCTGGTGGCATAAAATATTCTGCAATGAGTAGAGGAGTGGAGAACTCTTCTTCTGAAATATTTCTGGACTTTCTCAACTATGTTAATATCAGATACGTAATGTGGGTTCCAGACTGATGAGCTATATTCAAGTATTGGTCTAGCAAATATTTTGTATGCACTAGTTATTAAAGTAATATTACCAGAGAAAAAGCTATGTAAGATTAGGTTAAAAACTCTTAACACCTTTTTGGCTATGTAGTTACAGTGGGCTCTAGCTCTTAGATAATTAGAGATGAGTATTCCAAGATCCTTGACAGAGCTTGGATCATCAACAAGGTCTTGACTATTCAGCCTGTATTTTATTTTCTGATATATTTTTTTTGCCAATATGTAAGACAGAGCATTTATTTGTTGAGATTTGAAGTTGCCATTTGTTTGACCATTCTGATACATAGTCAAGATCTTTTTGAAGGGTAGCAGTATTGTCTGTGGTATTGAACAGCTTTACATCATCAGCGAAAAGGACGCAGTTGCTCTTAATATGATCACAGAGGTCATTTATGTAGAGCATGAAGAGAGTTGGTCCTAGAACACTGCCTTGGGGGACACCACTATTGACAGGTACAGAATTTGATAGGATACTCCCAATTTTGACTATTTGTTGTCTGTTTGACAGGAATGCTTCTATCCAGTTATGCAGTTATCCAGAGATACCATAAGATTTTAGTTTTAGGAGTAGTTTGTCATGTACCACTGAATCAGAGGTCTATGTAGATTGCATCTATTGCTTTGCCCTGATCGAGTTGTGTAGTCCATATGTTTTTGCAATGGAAGAGTTGCAGATTACACGTTAGTTTTTCCTGAAACCAAATTAAACAATTAGAAAGTAGGTTGTTTGTTTCTAAGTGGAGGATGATGGATTGGTTAATAATTGATTCCATGACTTTACAGGTGACACAGCATAGAGATTGGTCTGTAATTTTCAACTAGGCTGGGTTCTCCCTTTTTGAAGATGGGGATGACCATGGTTTGTGACCATAGTTTTGGCAAGGAGCTGGTCCTGAAAGATTTTTCAGATTATGCTTAGAGGTTCAGCTATGGCAGTGGATAGCTTTTAAAGAAGTAGGCACATATTCCATGCGGCCCAATAGATATAGATGGTTTTAGATTGCGTAGTGCTTTTCAACATTGTCTTCTGTAAAATCGATATGAATTAGATCATTGTAGTTGTCTGTGGTTCAACTAGGAAACACTGGGCATGATCCATTGCTGTTTACAAATACTGAGCCAAAGAATGTGTTAAAGAGGTTAGCTTTAATAGTGTTGTCATTGCAGTCTTTACCATTAGGTCCTTTCAGGGGTGGGATGGACCTTGAGTCTTTTACAAAATTGTAGAAAGGACGGGTGAAATTGGTGCATAGAAGGTTTTCTTCTTGTTTAATGTGGTAATTGGTGCATTCAGTTTTTATCTGGTGGCATAAATTTTTGTATTGCCTTTTGAAGTTGGCAACGTGACCAGATTTGTTTTTCCATCAGAGTGATCTCTTTTTGGATTGAAGCTTCCTTACTGTTATGGGTAATTTGCTTTTTCTGGTTTGGGGAGTTTTTAATGGTACATATAGTTTGATGACTCTTTTGACTTCAAGTAAAAATATGTTGTAATGGTCTTCTACATTATTGCATCTAGTGAATAGAAATTGCCAATCAAGGGATGAGAGATTGTTGTTTATAAGATCATAGTTGCCTTTTTTGAAGTTATAATTGGGGATTCCGTCATTGTGATGATTTTTGTGTGGGCGTATGTTGAGACAAAAGTCTATCATGTTGTGGTCACTATTGGAAAAGGGTTCTTTAATTTGTATTCCGTAAATTGAATTCAAACTATTTCAGAAGATGAGATCGAGGCAGTTGTTAAGTCTAGTGTTGTTGGTTACTAGTTGTTCTAGTCCCAGATTTGTTACTGCATTGTAGAAGATTGCATGTGTGGGTTCAGTTGTACATTCGTTAAGGTTCCAGTAAATATGAGGTAAATTGAAGTCACCAAGAAAGATAAAAGTGTGTGGGTAGGATTCTGCCCATTTTAGCAGTGTATTTAGCTTGTTTGCATGTTTGATGTCATAATCAGGGGTTCTGTAACATAGTAAGAACTGAAATGTGATATTTAAGGACAGTTCACAGATGATGGTCTCAGGAATAGCAAGCTCCCAGGTAACTTGGATGTTTTTTAGATGTGGGGACTTTTTATAGAAGATAGCAATACCACCTCCTCTAAGGATTTCACAATCTGAAACATGATAGTCTATTACTGTGTGCAGCCTCCTTACTTTGGTTGAAAGAGTGGGTCAATTTTGCCTTTGGGGTTTCTGAGGATGGCTGCTATTTTTCTGTCTGTTTTGAAGGCAGTCTTGATGTGGTGTCTGTATAGTATCTTACTAATTTTGTCTGGAGTGCCTCTTATGTAGTTCAGGATAGCTGTTCCATGGGTCTGTTCATCTTCTGGGTCTCTATTATGTCTCAGTGTGTTTTTGTGGATCAAGTTGGTGATTTTGCTTTTGTGGAAGCCGTTGGCTGTCAATATTTTAGTCAGGGTGCATAGTTCAGTCTTAATGTGTGTCTTGTCTGCCAGGTGTTTGGTTCTAGTAATTAGTGTTTTAGCCACGGAGTTTATCTGTGCTGGGTGGTGGTGGGACTGGGCGTTGAGGTAGCGGTTGGTGTTTTTTTTTTTCTGGTATATGGTGTGTCCTAGTGTGCCATCTGTTTTTTTGTAGATTAGTACATCTAGGAATGGTAGTTGTTTGTTTGTTTCTGTTTCCATGGTGAACTTGATTTTGGGGTGTGCGCTGTTTAGATGTGTTAGGAAATTGTTTAGGTTTTCTTGTCCATGGGGCCAAATCACGAATGTGTCATCGATATATCTTAACCATAGTTTGGGTTTGAGTATGGCATTGGCCAGGGCTCTGGATTCGAATTCTTCCATGAACAGGTTTGCAATGACAGGTAACAGTGGTGATCCCATGGGGGCTCATGTATATACACATATATATATAAAACTATTTGTTTTCTTAAGTTTTTGCAGGTACTTATATGTATGGTATTCAGCTTTGTTCGGATATTTTCCCACGTCATTATAGTTGTGCTTTTAAAGTTGCTACGAAATGTTGCTACAACTTTAGAAGCACAATTGGGAAAATACCCGAACAAAGCTGAATACCATACATTTAAAATTATATATATATAATTATATATTTATTGTATATATTTCTCATAAATGCACTTTGAGTTTTCTTTCTAAAATCCATAAAATCTCATTCAAGCGGTTTACGTATAGTGATTTGATTGAAAAATGGATTCTTTTCAACAGTAGCCTTTAGAAGCTAAAAAAAGAAAAAAAGCACCACCCTAAAAGAAGGGCAGGATTGTTGTATGGCATTCCATCTGAATACTGGTCTGGTTTAAGTCCAGAAGTACCAAAAGTTCCTTTGCTCACATGAATATTCCTTTCACAGTTTGTTTGAAAAGTGTACAAGGGAGATGGGAAATTAACAGAGAACAACATTGGTGTTAATGATATAAGGAAACTATTCATAAAGTACCTGAATGTGGTTCATAATTGAAGTTAGAACATAGCAGAGACCAACAGACCAAGTCATTCCCAAAAGTCAATTTTTGGCTCAAATGAAAGATTTGTTGAGTGTAGGGATTGACATCTCCCTCTCTTTAGTCTGCTGTAAAATTGTTTTCACATGTAATATAATTCCATAAATATTGCTTCAGATGCGTAAATACTTTTCCATTAAAAGTAGGGAATACAGGTTGACTTTTGCATTATCTGATTAAAAGAGAAAGAATGTGATCTAGATTTTACACATAGACTGATCATATCAATTTATAAAGGTGAAGGCAGCTTTTTTAACTATGCATTTTGGAGACATTGCTTTGGCAATAGTATATATTTTTATCCTCATTATATTTCCTATTATGGAAAACTAATAAATAGAACAAATATTAAGGAATAATATTTTGTGGGAAGGAAGGAAGGAAGGAAGGAAGGAAGGAAGGAAGGAAGGAAGGAAGGAAGGAAGGAAGGAAGGAAGGAAGGAAGGAAAAAACATGACAAAGGCTGGAACAGAAAAAATGAAATTACTAGTTAGTGGCAAAAAAATAAAAGAATTATAGATTGAAATACTTTGGCTGTGTTTGGCTGCTAGTCATAATAAATGTTTTCTCCAATATAAAAGTCAGTACATTTCTAATCACTAAGAACAGAAACCACAATGAGACAATGACAAGGGCTGTTGTCTCATTGTGATCTCATTCCCTATCCAGAGATAGCTAGTCACTATGGGAAACAAAATGATGGATCAAACATTTCTTTGATCTGGTCCGGCAGATGTTTTGTCCCTATGGACCAAATAGTAGCATCCCCAGGGCTGAATTTACCATACATCTTTCACCTGAGTTTGTAGTACTTCTAATATATCAAATGCCTAAAAATCTCCCCCTCACAGACAAACACTTACACACACACACACTTATACAAGTAATTATTGAGTTACAAAAATGCAATGAGCCTGCCAACTGCATTCATAATTTGAGGGTTCATAGAAGTGAATCACATAAGTTGAACATGATTACTCCCTGCTTTCATCCATGCATTCGCTAATTGAATGTAACTTCTTTTTTTTAAAACAAACTTTATTGATTATAAAACTAAAATATCAAACAAACACATACACAACACACAGAAGAAGAAGAAAAGAAATAGGAAAAAAGAAAATGATTAAAAACTAACAATTCTACTATCGACAGTCTATGGTTCCTTGTTTGTTATCAATATTGGTGATATATTTACAAATACATCTTATTGCGAATATATAATTACTACCTCTTTTACATTTTACGTTGTTTACAAATATATTTTCTATTTTTGTTCTATCCAGTCATACCAGCATTCCCAGCTTCTATAATATTTTGGTGTTTCTTTTTCCTTAAGTGCTAAGATTAACTTGTCCATCTCTGCACAGACTATTATCTTCTGAATAACCATTTCCTCTGTTGGAATATCTGCTTGTTTTCAACACTGTGCAAAGGTTATTCTGGGTGAAGTAAGAATATGCAGTATTATATATTTGACATTTTTAGAAATTTGTCTATTAAATATCCCCAATAGGAAGAATTCTGGTTTCAATTCAATTTGCTCCACCGTTATTTCCTCTAACCATTTTTTAATTCTACGCCAGTATTTTGGGCTTCAGTGCAGGACCACCATATGAAAGAATGTTCCCTGTTTCTTTTTACATTTCCAGCAATTCGGATTCATGTTAGGAGACATTTTTGCTATTCTCGAGGGTGAGAGATGCCATCTATAAAACATTTTATAGACATTTTCTTTATATGCTGCTCATTTTGTAATTTCATTATTCCTTGTCCAAACCTTTTCCCATTCTAATAATGTAATGCTACATCCTATGTTTCTGCTCCAAGCTATCATGTTGCCTTTGACTATTTCCTCTTCTAATTCCATCTCTAATAAATAATGATAAAATTTAGTTATATCTTTTTTTATCTGGACCTAATAGAATTTTATCTAATTGTTGTGCCTGAGTATAAATTCCAAAAATTTTCTTGTCCTGGCTATATCTATTTTAAATTTGCAAATAAGCCCACCAGTCTACTTGTAGCCCTTGTTCTTGGAGATTTTGCCATGATTTTAAAGTTCCTTGCGCATCAAGAAGGTCTTTGTATTTTATCATTTTATTAAAATCTAGGTTATTTGGATGTATCATCGTCTCCATCATTGAGATCCAGATTGGGATTTTTAAATAATGTTTTTATTTTGTTCCAATTAGCCAATAAGGAATCTCTAATTATATGTCTGTGGAAATACTTCTGCTTAATTTTTCCAGTGTCCCTTAAAAATGCATGCCATCCCCTCTGTAAATCAAGGCCTTATAAAAATAAGATCGTTTTATTCGACAGATTTACCCACTCTTTCAACCAAAGTAAGGAGGCTGCACTACGTAGTATAATTCCCAATTTGGGAATGCCATACCTCCCCTGCTCTTCATATCTTGCATTGCCTTTAGGTTTATCCTCGGTTTTTTCCCTTGCCAAATAAATTTGGTAATTATCTTGTTCAGTTCCATGAAGTAATTTTTATGTATTGTGTATTGTTTGGAATAAGTAAATAAATTTGGGCAGAATATTCATTTTTATAGTGGCAATCCTCCCTAATAAGGAGATTTGCAATTTAACCCATATCTCTAAATCTTTTTTGACTTGCTGTAATAATTTATTATAATTATTTTCCATTAGAGTTTTGCATTGAACCATCAACCAAATTCCTAAGTATTTAACTTTTTTTACTATTTGTAATCCCATTATCCTTTCCAATTTTAGTTTTTGTTTTTCTGTTAAATTTTTAATTATTAATTTCATTTTCTCCCTATTAATTTTAAGTCCTGCAACTTCCCCAAATTGATCTAACTTTCAATAATTCTTGACCTGTTTCAATTGGTTCCTCTATGAAAAATACCATATCATCCACAAATGACTGGAGTTTATATTCTTCTTTTTTAATTTTTAGTCCTTTTATTCCTGGGTTCTGTCTAATTCGTATAAGCAATGTTTCCAAAGATAATATGAAGAGCAGGGGGGATAATGGACATCCCTGCCTGACTCCTTTCTCTATTTTTACTGAGCGCATGTACTCTCCATTAATTATAATATTCACCTTTTGTGAATCATAAATTGTAGTCCTAATGTTTTCAAATTTAGTGCCTAAATTCATATTGTAAATTTGTTGAATTAGGAATTGTCAATTTAGATTGTCAAAGGCCTTCTGTGCATCCAAGAATACAAGGGCTATTTGTTTTTCTGGATGAGCTTCGTAATATTTCAAAACATTTAATACTATTCTTAAATTGTTCCTAATTTATCTATTAGGAAGAAATCCGTTTTGATCTTTATGTATATATTCGTTCAATATTTTTTTCAATCTATTTGCTATAATTGTAGTAAATATTTTATAATCAGTATTTAATAGGAAAATTGGTCTATAATTTTGTATAAGTCGTAAATCTGAATCTTCTCTAGGAATCAACAATATCAGTGTCTCCTTCCATGAATCTGGCATTCTTGCTGCTAGTAGGACCTCATTATATACTTCTACCATGAGAGGTTCTATTTGTTCTCCTATTTTCTTATAAAGTTCCCCTGGTATCCCATCGGGTCCTGGGGTTTTATTGTTCTTTTGGTTTTCTATTGCTGCTTTTAACTCGGGCCACGTAATATCTCTAATTAACATTTCCTTCATCTCCTCCTTGATTATTTTATCTTTAGTACTACCCAAATAGTTTCTTATCATATCCTCATTTACCTCCTTCTTTTTATAAAGATCTTCAAAAAAATTACATGCAATTTCTTTTTTCTGTTCTATCCCTTGTTGGGCATTCCCATTCTCATCTATTAATTGGTAGATCGATCTTTTTTGTTTTTCTTTTTTAAGTTTATAGGCCAACCACCTTCCTGGTTTGTTGGCCTGTTCAAAAAATATCTGTCTGACTGTATTTAACTTTGAAACCATTCCTTCTTGTTCGATTAAATTTAATTTATGTTTAGTTATTATCATCTGTTTTTTTTCAATTTACAATCTTTTGGGGTGTTTTGCAGCTGAATTTGTAATTCTTTGATTCTTTGTTCTAATTTATTTTGTTGGGCATATTTTTCTTTATTTCTTTTAGCAGTGTATGATATCATTGTGCCTCTTATTATTGCCTTCATTGTATCCCAAATATTCTGTTTTGTAGTTGCCTCATTATTATTTTCTTTTAAAAAATAGTCTAATTCCTCATCAAGTTTATTCATAAATCCTTTCTCTTTAATTAGCTGTGTATTTAAGGTCCACCTTTTCCTCGGTTTCTTCCTGCCTTTCCATACTATCTGAATCGGGTTGTGATCTGCCCATTTGTTTGGTAAAATTTCAATCTCTTTTAATTCAGTTACTAACACACCATATCGATTCGCGTCCATGATTGGTGAGGGTTGGAGTAAAATGTAAATTGCTTTTTCTCGAGGTTTAATTTCCTCCACATGTCTATCAAATTTAGTTCAATCATCATTTCTTCACATGTTTTTGGTAGTTCTTTTTTTATCTCCCCCCCCCCACTACTATGATCTTTCTGGTGGTCCACAATAGCATTGAAATACCCCAAGATGCAAATATTCCTTTTATCTAATTCCACTAATTTCCCATGTAATTGTTTTAAAAATTCCCTTTGGTTATCGTTAGGGTCATAGATTACCACTAGTAGAATTGGAATTGGTTTAATCCAAATTTGTAACAACAGAATTCTTCCATTGGGGTCTATCCAAATTGGCTCTGCTTTCATATCATCTTTCACATATACTGCTATCCCTTTCTTTTTCCTAAAATCTGCTGGTGATGTATACAAATTCCCTAGCTTGGGGCATTCTAGACTTTTTTCTTCTTCCTTCCTTATATGAGTTTCCTGTAAACATATTATATCTGCATTTTGTTTAATTAATTTGGTTAATATTCTTTTCCTTTTTATCCTAGAGTTTAGGCCATTTATGTTAATTGATAATATTTTCTTTTCTTCATCCATCACCTAATTGACTCTTGCTCTTTGTCTTGTAGTTACTCCTGTCTCTCTTTGTGGCTGATTGTGCGTCTTCGGTTCTTCTCTCTCTTGATGTTGTTTATTTTTTGAATTTCTACAATTCCCATCTCTATTTTTTTGGTAGTCTTGGTCGTCTTGTGAATTCATTTCTAACTCATCTCTACTACTCAATTCTTCATGGCCTATCAATCATTCGTAGAATTCTTGGGCTTTTTCCATGCAGTCTACTTTAATTTTTCTTTCTTCCCAAGTGATTAGCATTCCCTCTGGGATTAGCCATCTAAATATGATATCTTTTTGGTTTAATTGGTTTGTCAAGAATTTATAATCTCACCTCTGCTCCCTCACTCTTCTTGGGATTTGTTTAAGCACCAAGATTTCTTTTCCTTTGTATGTAATTGTTTCTTCTCTAGAAATTTTGTATATAATATCTAGATGTGTGTGTGTGTTATAACCAAATATAAACTACAATATTTACTAATGTATCAATTAAATATATATAAATTACATTTACCACATTCAAAAATCAGTTAAGTTGATATCAAGAAATAATTGTTGCAATCCGCAAATTTAAAGGCTTAAAGTGTCTTAATATAATTGTTCAGTTCTTCAAGATTCCTTCACCGAACCCACTGGAAGCACAGAGTTGCTGAGTAATGTCTCTGATTTCATTATCTCACCACACTTTCCACTGTAGTGTTTCTCCTTTCTTTTAAAAGTTTTACAAGTCAATTTTTAGATTCAAATAGTCTCTTTCTTTAATAAATCTTCTCTACTAACTACAGCTCCAGTTCAGTAATCCAAAAGGAGACCAATACATTATTCAGTTTCATTCGTGGAATATTTAAAGTTGTAATTTAATTCCTTACTTCAAGTCTCCCCACATCTCAAGTTTGTCCTTCCAATTTCCCCCAAAGTCCACAATTCAAATCCTTCAAAGTTCCCTTAAATTAAATTGTTATTCTTTCTTCTTCTTTCTTTTTCTCTCCCCCAATTATTATCAGTCTCTCAGATCCCTCCGATTCTCTTATTTTCTCTGTCCGATCACTTGCATCCTTATCCTCTTCCATCTCACGAGCCCTTTCGCTTTCACCTCCACTCGTATCTGCTTTGGCCGCTGTTTTCGGGCTTCGCTCCAACTAAGATACTCCAATATTCAACGCTCAATCAGGTTTGCAAATTCTTTCACTTGCACTGTTCGTTCACCACAGTCTGTCACTCACTTGCTTCCTCTTGTATGCAATGATCAAGGCTTTAGGACCGCCATTGCTGACAGTCTCTTGTTGTCGGTCTCCAGAGGGTTTCTCTATGTCGTGATGAGAATCGCCTTTTCCACACTGCGACTTGAGTCTCCCCACACGGGCACACTTCTCTACAAGGCTTCTCTACAAGGGTCCCCTAAGGGTCACTCCAACAGCAAGAGGAGATAGTGTGAAACCCAGGATGAGCTTCAGCACCTCCATTCGCCCATATCTCATCACCGGAAGTCCCAAATGTAACTTCTTAAATACCCTTTCCCATTGCATTCAATTTATTTAATGTTTCTTCTAATGTATCTCACTTTTAGCTCATTATAACAAAACAAGATCATTTAAACTAATTTTGACAACCATTCATTGCTCACAACAGACTACAAAGTACCAACCATTCATTACTCACAACAGACTACATAGTACCAACTACTTTTCTAGTAGCATTTGCATATCTTAAAGTTTCCCCATCATTTTTCACATCTTTAACTGCCAAAATACACACACAAATTCATCCACTTGCTCTAGCTTTTCATCGTTTATATAAAACTTGCAATCATTTACTCATTTACCCTGCCAAACACAATTACTTTGATCTTTGATATATTAATATATAAATCCATGCTTCTTATGACCTATGAATCTATCATTCATTGCAAAACATTTGGATCTTAGCCAAAAACAATAATCTGCATATAGAAGCACATGTATATTCATGTCACCAACAAATACACCTCCAACTTGACCACAAATATTCCATCAATATATTAAACAATATATTAAACAACAAATGACACATCCTTGACTTTGTTCCCGCTTAGTGCTAAAACCAGTGGTATTAACCAGTTTATTTATTGTCACTTAGGCTTTATTTCTATGTACTGGTCTTATCTCATTCAATAACCAATACTGTATTCCAACCCTTTATTTGTGCAAAATATTCTATAATTCAAGACCTATACTTCAGTGTATTATGTTTTTTTATAAATTTATTTAGTTATACATGTTTTATATACTACTTAAAAATACAACAGCTAAGCTGCCTTTATTGTCAGCCCTCAAGCATTGTGTAGAAGAACTGATCTTCAATGCCTATTTAGAAGCTAAGTGGTTGGAATCAGTCTGTGACTCAGATAGGGTGCTCCAAAGACTGGGGTCAGCCATTAAGGCCGATTGGTCTTGTTTCAGATCATGTTGCCCACTCATCATGCTCCATACTGCTTATTTTGACTGTTCTATCTCTCCTGTTGTAGCCCCACCAATGGCCAGAAGAGCTGGTAGCAGATTCAGACAGTGAGAAGGTTGGGGAGGAACATGGCCCAGTCCTGGAATCTAGGGAATTTTCTGATGAGTGCTCTGCATCAGAAGCAGAGATGGGGCCAGGGCCATCTAACAGTTATCAGCTGTCTTCAGAGTCAGAGATCAGTGGGGCAGAAGAACAGCTGGAGCCTGTTCCCAATGTGTACATGTGCAGAGCTGCCAGGAGAAGGGAACAGTTAAGGAACAAGGGTCGACTTGACAATAAAGGCACAGGTGGACAGTGAATGGCCCCTCCCATAGGGAATAAAAAGGAGCGAAAGGGTAGTAGTGTTTGCAGGTGACAATTAGCTCATTTAATGAGGGTGAAGATTTGTTTCTGACTCCTTGCCAAGTATTTTCTGCTACAGTGTAGTGTTTGGAAGCTATTGGCCTGGCAATTCTCCAAGCCAGATAAAGGTCTGTTGTTGTAAAATCTCTTGAAAGACTTTGCTGGGACGTTGCTGGATATGAATGAGGGGAATTCACATTAGCCTAAATAAAAGGGGTTTTGTCAGCATGAGGAGTCTGCTTCGTGATTTTGGAAGCCTAGGTCAGAACATCTCCAAGGTTGAAGCTGATCTCTTAATAACTCAGGTATCTGCAGTCCCAATAATGTCATTCATCCTCTGTGCAGGTTATATGTAGGTTCCTCATTTCTGCTCCATCTGGAGGAAGCACAGGCTAAGTTTGGTACTCAACTATACACAAAACATGCATTAAATTAATAAGCTATAGTTCATCTGCCAGAGTAACAGTTACGTTATCAGCTAATTTCTATTTCCACTTGACACTTACTATGTCAGCCTTGAAAACTCTTTGTTGAGGATTTGATTACCTCTTAGGGAGCACATTCCTCCATAGAAACCTATAATTAAGGAACTACTCCCTGTGCAACGTATTTGTTGATCAGAGACTGGTTTCTGTGAAAATCAGGGCTTTTTCTTTCATGACTTCAAAATGTATGGAAAAGTTTTTTTGCTTCGTCTTCTGTGGAAGTTCTTAGTAACTCTTTTGTAGTATTGGAGAAACAAACAGCTTTAACCCTGCATTTGAGAATCAAGATACTTATAATGTGTGGATAAACATTTTTGCAAAAAGTCACTTCTTGGTGCTTGAAAAATATTTCTGGAAATATTTATTAATGCAAAAAAGTGGTTACACCGCCCTAATTTATACAGAGGTTAATTCTAAACTGAAAATAATTACATAATGACATATTGTCACTAATTTAAAAAAAAAAAAATACACGACAAAGGCTTTATTAAGTGTCAGAAACTATTTATTTATTTTCCATCATTTATTCCATAATAAAAAAATGCACGCAATTACAGAAAGACCAATTTTAGTCCATATGGTATTTTGCACCTTTCCCCAGTCATTCTTAGGAAAGATTCAGTGACCCACAAACCTGTTGTGTTCAAATTCTCTTCTGCCTCCCCACTTGACATCAACAAAAATTACTGTATTTTTCATTGCTCTGGCACCTTTCTAATTAGAAAAATAGAAATCTAATGTGATTTCTTTATTGGCCCATAAATGCCACCAAAATGATTATACATGAGACCTCTCATTTCACACATTAACCCTAATCACATTATTATATTTTAGTAATTATCATGGGTCAGCAAGAATTGATCAGAGATTGTGGTTTTCTATTGTGATGCCTGTTTCTTTTATGACAGACAAAAACATCAGAATGTTTTGATTTGATCAGCCACTATTATAAACAAATCAACTATTGATATTCTATAACTGTATTTTATTCTCCTGCAAAGGAAATAAGACTAGAGTTGCAATTTTTGGCCCTCATCAGGGCAAAAAATTCTATGAGCCTTTCTGCTAAGCTTTCCCAAGCTCTATTGTTCACCTGTTTGCAGCTTTTTCTATCCCTCAGCTGCAATTTTGCTACCATTAAAAAATATAAACAAAACTCCAGCCTTCATCCTAAGGTTATTTCAGCCAAGTGGACAGAACACAAGCAGCCAGTCCTATGAATAATTATATTGACAAGATGAGTGATGGGCAAGCTGCACCCGGGAAGTTTTTCCACAGATCACGGCCTTCATTTTAGCTGAAGCCTGTTTGATGTTCATATTTAGTCAGGCTGAGGGTAAAACCTTAAATTTGTTTTGATTAATGAGGGAGCATACCTCGATCAGATGTATGAATTCCCTGTCTTCCAAAAGGGACAGTCAATAACATGCCACAAAAAAGGTTAAATTATAGATTTTGTGAAATGACATTTTATGCAAATGATGAACAAACAGTGTCTGAACATAAAAGCAGAGTGCAATATAACCTTGTAGATAAAGATACCATTTATGTCCTTCTCTTTCTTCTCCCTCCCCTCACAGCTCTGTGCCTTTTCATTCCGCCCGCCCAATAAATGAGGGTGCTGCAAGTGAAAGGGAAAAAAGTAAATAAAAATATAACTTTTGAAGATCATGTGAAATAATACCACTGCCAGTCCTTCACAAGCCTTAGCCGTTGCTTAGAAATCATTATAGATTTTCCCTCTGAAACAAACGAGCATTGCAGCAAGTTTAATGTGATGATTGATTGGCCATGGTGAGGAATTCATGGATCCTCCACTGCTTCCTGTAAGTGTTGCCAGGAAGCTAGTAAATATGTCATGTGACCTGGCTCGTGTTTGTTGTTTGCAAATGCCTGTGAATATACATGAAATATACTTGCTTCCTATTGACCATTTGGAATTGTTATGACTGTTTTTAGAATACCGTGCTAAGGGACACAAAATGAAATCTGGAAAGCAAACTCTATTAGAAAGTCATCTGGACAACAGCTAGAAGAGAAAAGTGGGTAATAGTGGGTAGCTTCAGCTGTATTCATATTAAGTAGGTAGTACAACAATCTGATAATAAATTCTCTTAGGACAGTTTTGTTATAATACAGTGTCATGAGTCAAGACCTGAAGAAGTTGGTTAAGTCATTTTTTTTTCCATTCCAAGGCTAGGCAGAAAGAACTTCCAGTTCACAGGGAGAGATCAGACCTTGAATTACACATACCTGATTCAAAATAAATTTTAACAAAGTCAAACATTATTATCTTATCAATGTTGATATAATATCAAACTACTCCTTTTAAAATAATTTTAATAATTATTATTTATTTTCTGTTGTTTTCTTTATTTCACCATACTATCCTTCCATACATTTTTTCCAACCCAGAAACAGCTGTTTATGTGTGTGTAGGCATGTATTTGTATGTGTGTGTGTGTATGTGTATATATACACAAAATCATATAAACTGTTCTGTGTGTCTATAGGCATAGAGGAGATCAACCCTGGCTGCTCTTTAGAAGGCCAGATCCTGAAGTTGAAACTCAAATACTTTGGCCACCTAATGAGAAGGAAGGACTCACTGGAGAACAGCCTAATGCTGGGAATGATTGAGGACAAAAGAAGAAGGGGACAACAGAGAATGAGATGGCTGGATGGAGTCACTGAAGCAATAGGCGTGAGCTTAAATGGACTCCAGAAGATGGTAGAGGACATGAAGGCCTGGAGGAATACTGTCCACGGGTCACAATGGGTCGGACACAACTTTGCAACTAACAACAACAACAATATGTATATCTATGTCTGTGTTTGTATGTGTATGTGTGTCTGTATTACTTCTTTCCTAGCAACATATTCCATGCATCTAATGAACTGGATTGTGATCCATGAAAGCTAATGTAATAGATTAATGTAAGGTACTAAAATATTTTTGTACTTAAAAAATAAACCAGTAAAGAATATAGCATAACAAGCATCACCTTTTCCCATTGTCCACTTTGCTGCTCTGTTATGAAAGTTTCCCTGTGAATGTGAGGTTCTGATGTTAAAAAATTTCTACTGCCGAACATGAAGCCAACAATAGAAAAAGGGGACAAGATCTGATTCAATATGCAATACCTCCTAAGACCCAACTGAGAACCAGTTTGATGTAGTAGTTAAGGCATCAATTAAAAATCAGGGGACTGTGAGTTCTAATCCCATGAATTTAGGTATAAAGCCAACTAAGTGACTTTGGACTGCTCACTCTCAGTCCTAGGAAGGAGGCATGTGTTGTCAATGAATAAATGTGTTAATAAAGTTATTGAGATCTTGAGGTCAAGTGCAGGGATCTGGCCCTGCACTTCTGATTGGCCGTTAATGGCGATATCAGATTGGTCCATTCAGGTGAATCTGATTGGCCATTAACGAGCCTCTCTCATTGGTTAACGGAGCTAGCGCTCCCTGGTTTTCATTGGTTGAATATCTAATAAGTTGCCTATATAAGGAAGGCTGTAGCAGCCATTGAGTTCGAGCTGTCACACCATGTAAATAAAGAGTTTGAAGTTCACCGTTTCACCGGCTCGTCTCCATTCTTCGCGCCCATGCTCCAAACATAACACTGGTGACGAGGGTGGGATGTGGAGACATCGGAGCTGACTGAACTACGAAGATCGATTACCGAGCACGTGGCTGAATGCACAATGGCAGAACCATGTCCGGCGGCGTCATACCACCCGCTCCATTCGACCCAGCGCAAGAAGAGTGGGACTCCTATATGGATCGTTTCCAAATGTTCTTTGAAACCAATAATTTGAAGGATGCCACAACCAGGAAGAAACGGGCGGTATTCCTAATGCATTGTGGGCTGACCGTATTCAAAATGGCCAAGGCACTAGCGAAACCGGCAGAAGTAAAGTCTATGGACTGGGACATCCTTGAACCCCTACTGAGAGCTCACTATGCACCGACCGTGCCAACACTCGTTAGACGGCATGAATTTTACCAGAGAGACCAGCGGAAAGGAGAGAGCGTTGCAGATTTCATCGCGGATCTCCGAAACCTGGGAGGCCTCTGCGGGTTCGCCAACCTGGAAGAAGCCCTGAGAGACCAAATAATTCTGGGATTAGATGCACCGCACGTGCAGAGTAAGCTGATGGTGAAAGGTGACATCAGCCTTGCAGATGCCATCGCTGACGCTACTGCAGCAGAAGCAACCAGGAAGTCGGCTGCCCGAATGTGCCGCAACTGCGCTCCGGTTCACCAACTGACCAGTGACATTTCACCCAAGTCAGAAGGACAGCTTTTGATGGCCCACCACGAGGACCTCTCTTCGTCGTCAGACAGCTACGAAGAAGAGGTCCATCGACTGCGGTCCGAACGGGACCATTACCAGAAGTCCCAACACCCATGCGCTGGATGTGGGGCAAGCCACCCCCGGTCCGAATGCAAATTTCTCGATGGGCTCTGCCATGAGTGCGGGAAACGAGGCCATATCGGACGGGTCTGCAGAAGTCTCATAGGACCCAGCCAGCCCTCGAAAGGGGCTAACTATCGCCAACCAACAGGAAACCGTCCTGTAAGGCGAGAACCAGTGAACCACCAATGGAACAACCACTCCTACAGAAACAAAACCCTAAACCGCCCCACTAAGCGAGAAGAGGCTCACCAAACTATCACTAGGTCACGCCTCCTCTTTGGATGCCAAGAAAATCCGAGTTAAAGTGGCCATCGAAAACCAGCCCTGCCTAATGGAAATCGACTCAGGATCGTCCCTCTTGATGGTTTCCTGGAAGACCCTCAAGCAACTTATCCCTTTGGTCTGAAGACAAGACCTCTGTTTCAAAGACGAGTATTTAAAGACTATCAGGGGAATCGGATTCCAGTCATAGGATCCAGTCGAGTTCGGGTCTCGTTCAAAAACCGTACAGCATACCTACCCCTGACTGTGATCGACAAGGACCGATCTATCTGTTAGGACTCCAATGGTTCGCTCCACTTGGCATTGAAGTGACAGGCATTAACCGAATTGGCAGCAGCGACTGGGAGGAGGACCTCGTCCGCGAATTCAAGGACGTCTTCGCAGAAAAACTAGGCGAGTACAAGGGGACCCCAATATCATTTAACCATAATCCAAAAGTAGCTCCCATCCGCCTTATGCCTCATCGGGTTCCATTTGCCCTTAAACCAAAGATTGATGAGCAGCTTGATAAATTAATAGCCCAGGGTGTGTTAGAGCCAACCGATCACTCTCCCTGGGAAACCCCAATCGTGACACCCATTAAGCCAGATGGATCAATAAGAATTTGTGGGGACTACCGTGCCACCCTGAACCACTCCCTGCAGCAAAATGCATATCCGGTACTGGTGGTGCAGCACCTCCTCCATTCCCTGGGGAGCGGAAAAGTCTTCGCTAAACTAGACTTAGCTCAGGCATATCAACAACTGCCGGTAGACGAAAAAACGGCACAGGCACAGACGATCATGACGCACCGAGGTGCCTTTAAATGTACCCAACTCCAATTTGGAGTAAGCGTAGCCCCGGGGATCTTTCAGAGCTTGATGGAAAGACTGTTACAAGGAATAAAAGCTGTTGTCCCATACTTTGATGATGTGTTAATCGCTGCCCCTACCTCAAAAATTTTACGGGATCACCTAAGGATGGTCCTCCAGAAATTCAAAGACGCAGGTCTTAAAGTGAAAAAAAATAAGTGTAAACTGTGTACAGACCGTGTTGAATTTTTAGAGTATTTAATAGATAATCAGGGCATTCACCCTACCGATAGCAAATTGAGGGCAATCAGAAGTGCTCCCAAACCCCGGAATAAGGCCGACCTCCAGGTGTTTCTAGGCCTTATCAATTTTTATAATGTATTCCTACCGCATAAAGCAACCGTAGCTGAACCCCTACATCGTTTATTGGACAAAAAAGCAATTTGGGTATGGGGACATAGAGAAGAGCAGGTGTTTCGAAATGTAAAAAAATTATTGACTTCTGACGCTGTACTAATGCAGTACAATGAGACTTTGCCGTTAACGATCACGTGCGATGCATTGCCTTTCGGAGTAGGCGCCATTTTGAGCCACGTTTTACCAAACGGTAGCGAAGCCCCTGTTGCCTATTTCTCCAAGACGCTTTCTAAAGCAGAACACAATTATAGTCAGATTGATAAAGAAGCCCTTGCTATTGTATCTGCTGTCAAGAGATTTCATGAGTACGTGTACGGCCGAGCCTTTACTATAGTGACTGACCACAAACCTTTTCTGGGAAAAATAGCGGGAGATAAGCCAACCCCCTATATTTTATCTCCCAAAATGACTCGCTGGTCAGAATTCTTGGCTGCCTACAATTATCGGCTGCAACACCACCCGGAGAAAGCCATTCCCCACACCGATGCATTGAGCCGAGCACCACTTCCAGAAACCATTCATGACCCCGCGCCTACAGTGACAACGTTGCAGATCGAGACACTTCGCACACCGCCATTAACAGCCTGAGATATGGCGATGGAAACAAAACGCGACCCGGCCTTAGCACAAGTCCTCAGTTGGGTGGAACGCAGATGGCCATTGGACCAAGTACCTGATGACTTCGCCCCATTCAAAAGTCGACAAACCGAATTGTTTTTTCAGAAGGGCTGCATTATCTGGGGCGATAGAGTCGTTGTCCCAGAGCGACTACAACAAGCAGTACTCAGAACCTTGCATGATGGCCACCCTGGCATCGTGCGCATGAAGGCCCTCACATGAAGCTACATGTGGTGGCCAGGCATCGACAAGCAAATCGAGACTTGGGTCAAAGCTTGTCACAAATGCCAGGAAGTAAGCAACGCCCCACCGAAAGCAACCCCAACCGAATGGGAAATACCGCGGGAACCCTGGTCCCCTATCCATCTGGACTTTGCAGGGCCTACCAAAGGCTGCACATTTTTGTTGACTGTGGATGCCTACTCAAACTGGCTCAAAATCCACCAAATGAAGAACACAACAACCGAAGCGGTCATTAAGAAACTGGACAGACTGTTTGCAACACATGGATTATCAGACGTTCTGGTATCCGACAATGGGCCCCAATTTACCGTGCTATCTTTTGAACAGTACCTGGTGGACCGCAGTATTCGCCATGCGCTGATTTCGCCTGTGCATCCTGCGACCAACGGAAGGGCCGAGCGCATGGTACAATTTGTAAAGAAAACAATTTGTAAAGAAAACGCTACAAAAAATTGACTATGACAATATCGAAGAAAAAATAAACCGGATCCTCTTTTTGCAGCATATCACTCTGCACAGCGTCACCAAAACTCCTGCCGAATTGCTAATGGGGCGGAAGCTCTGCTCCCACCTCGACTGACTACACCCATTGTACGAACCTGAGAAACCACACGGATCCAGTGGGCGATGCTGTGCCTTCCAGGTAGGCGACTTGGTATTCGCTAAAAACTTGTCGGGCAATCTGTTGTGGGTCGAAGCGACCGTAGTCCGAGTAACCGGCCCTAGATCATACCTCGTGCAATGCCACGATGATAGACTGTGGAAGCGCCATATTGATCAACTGCGATCAAGGTTGCAGTCAGGAATCTCCGAGTCCCCTGATGCCCAAACTGAGGGGGGGGGAGATACGGAGGAGGATGAACTGGAATTAGCAGAAAACCCTTATCAAAGGAATGATAGCGGATCGGAAACATGTGAAGAAGAAGCAGGGATGGGAGTGAGCTCGCCTCAGGATGATACCGAAGATATTGGTGACAACGAAAATTCCAACTCAGAGTCAGAGGCACCCCTTTCACCAAACAACACCCTACCTCAACAAGAGTGCAGCCAAATACTGGGTGCACAATGAAAATCAGATAGACTAACAAGACAACCTCAAGAACTACATAACTGCACCCCGTAAATGGAAACCCGGGGGAATGGGGTGTTGTGAATGAATAAATGTGTTAATAAAGTTATCAAGAGCTTGAGGTCAAGTGCAGGGTTCTGGCCCTGCACTTCTGATTGGCTGTTAATGGCGATATCAGATTGGTCCGTTCAGGTGAATCTGATTGGCCATTAACGAGCCTCTCTCATTGGTTAATGGAGCTAGCGCTCCCTGGTTTTCATTGGTTGAATATCTAATAAGTTGCCTATATAAGGAAGGCTGTAGCAGCCATTGAGTTCGAGCTGTCACACCATGTAAATAAAGAGTTTGAAGTTCACCGTTTCACTGGCTCATCTCCATTCTTCGCGCCCATGCTCCAAACATAACAGCATGGGCAAACCACTTCTGAAAAAGCTTGCCAAGAAAACTGCAGTGACTTCTCTATGCAGTTGCCAAGAGTCGATACTGATTCAAAGGTGCAAAACAAAAACAAAACAAATGAAGGCCAAATTAGAGATATTATTGTATCAAACCATTTGGCACATAACTTGCAATTTTATTGGCTTTCATAGTTAAAACATTCATTTTCAAGAGCTTCTAAGTCAAGATTGTGGTGGACATGAGCCATCTTATCTTTGCATGCTAGAATACAAAAGGAATGGCATATCTTCAGTATGAAAATGCAGTGTAAACTGTAAATTTCCTCAAGCAGCTTTAATACTATAATGGGATTCTCTGAATCCAACTATAAAGAAGGAGGGGAAGAATTATGAAGTTATAGATGAGACAGAAATAGGAAATGGTAAATGAAGATTCTAAAACTTCTAGAACGTTCTGAGTAGATTCACTGTGTCCACTGTATCAATGCTTCCTGTATTACAGTGAAAACATACATCTGGTTGCCTGCAGAATGAGGTAATCATATAGAACAGTTGTAGTGGATGAGTCCAAGAGCAACAGGTTGTGCATGTGTGACCGAGAATATTTATTTTAAAAACCTTTTCTACTTAAAAAGTTTTTATAAATTGGTGAAGGATTAAAGAGCAGCACCTTTCGAAGAATTTCCCCATTAACCTTGGTGAGATCCATTTGTACTAGTATAGCTCAGGGAATTAAAACTGACAAGAAGCAACCACTTTTTTTTTTTTTTTGCAAGGGCACAAATGAATCCATGATGCTTCTTCTAAGTGAAAACATATTCTACAGTTTCACTCCTGTCAAGAATCTCTAAAACCATGCTCATTTTTCCTTATTTTACTTCAAAGAGCAAACAATTGCATGTGGGTGTACACTCAGGTCTTAATTACATATGGGAAGATGGAAGTAGAACTCCTGTCATCTGATAGAAAGTGCCAAAGGTTTGTGAGGTTTTTTTGGTACATAAATAGAATGCATTGTCAAGTAACGAAATAAAAATATAATATATGAATGAAGTCAGACTTAATCTGTCAAACTTGCCTACAAAAACTTAATGCATATCAAGACTGAGGGTATAATACTGAGGTGGTTTTTAAACTGTGTTCTATTAACTAACAGCTTTTAGCTGTTGAAGGATTGCCTGTTGCTATAGGTCTTCTCAAATGAGAAATAGAAGAGAGGGCTTCTTTGAGTCATGTTTGTTTTGTTCCACTTTGTTCCAAACTTCCATCTTGATCACCCCTTTCTCTTCATAGCAACTGAAAAACAGCATTTGAAACTTTTTCCCTGTTAGGAACAATCACATCCTGGGTTCCATCTGGAAGAAGTCAACTCCAATCTAGAAGAAGTCAATTTTGGTTGGGGTCCAACCAAAACCAGCCATCAAGAATGTTTTGTCCTGTTCCGAAACCATCCTAATCTGGTTGTGCCATCAGTGGAGTGATTCATACACCAAATGTTTGGTATATCCCTTTTTCAGAAAGACTAAAAAGAAGGGAAATATACTTCCTCATTCCATTGATGTGGGTATGTGTTTGGGTGTGCATTATTATGTACATACTCATAATATATGAAGAAACATAGGTTAACTGAAAGAACTGAAAACTAGCATACTGCCTATCTAATTTCATAATTTATTGAAGGATTTCTTCTAATTAAACCAGAGGTGGAATGAACCCTAGTAAAAAGGAATGCATGGCTTGCATCCCTACAAAAATAGTAGGGAAACAAGTAACAGTGGCATAAATTTTACAATTTCTCCCCACTCAATCTAGGGTCACAAATATTTTCTGAGAAAATTAAGTGTATGATTTCAGGACTAATCATTTATCTTTCTTCTCTATCTTAGTATAGACATATACATAACAAATCTTTTGAGAAAGCTCACAGCATAATGAGAAAATTCTGGAAATAATTAAGTGAAGGGTAGTATCTATTCTCCAGCAAATGAAATACATCTTTTTATTTCATGCAATGTTTTTTACCACCAACTTGCTGCAATTAGGAGGTTGTTGGAAAGATATCAGTTGAGATTTGAAGCCTTATTTCCAAAGATGTTTTGAATTAACAACTAATTGGTAGCTTTCTTTGATAACTATTTTATTGCAGGGTGCAGCTAAGATGAAAATCAACCACAAAGGGAACTCAGTTTTGTTTGTCATTAATTTAAACAGATGATTTACATAGGCCCATTTCCCCACCCCCATTTTTGTGTGCTTTACAATTCCTCACTGCTAACTAGCAGCAGTTGGATTTGATGTTGTGTCATTTCCTATTTATTTATGTTACAGAAAATATCCTGTCACAGATTAGCAGCGGGGCATGCAGGGGAAAAAAATGAAAAGCAGGAAAAGGATCAAAATGGGAGCTCTTGCATTTTTAAGAGTATTAAACAATGGGCCCTGAAGAAGAGTGCATATGTAATTTCACTTCCTTCTTAGATATCCACAAGTACTGAAATCAAAGGTAAGTCAGAAAATATTAAAGGGACACAGCTGTAATTTTAGTTAATGAAGTCTTCCAGCAGTCCAGCAAGAGAATTCTCTCTCCAGGAATGTATGCTCAGCATTCTGCAGGGGGCTTCTCATCTAAAGAAATCCAATATAAAGTATACTCTAAAACTTTGCATTGTATTTATTTCCTTTTCATTGACAAAACTCTCCCCCCAAACAATTAAAAAGGGCAGTTAAGTCTTGCCAAATGGACAATGAAGTCTTCCTATTAAAAAATAACCTCCCAAAAGCTCACATTTTTTAAAATCCACAAAACGGGAAGGTATAACTAAGGAGTCTATATAGGAATGGAAGGAATACAAATGAATCAAAAGGATACTTTTCAGTTTTTGTCAAAGAGCTACAAAGCTCAGCCTGTATAGACACTCTGAGCTTTAGATAATATCACTTTTTTATTATAGTAATGAATAAATGTAATACATGTGTGATATAGATTAATATATAGTTTTCTATTTATGATGTAATTATCATTAACTTCAATTCATTATCAAAAGAGTGCAAAAGGAAAATGCTAGGAACAGAAATATATGACATAGCATCTATGAGCACTGTTCACAGTGGCTAAAATTAAACATGGAGATGATCAACCATTACAGCACTGTATCTCACCTTTGAAAGAGATTTATAACTGGTTAGCAAAGCTCTGTTCTTTGGATTGTTAAAGCAACTGTGTCATTCACAGTTGGTTAACAAAGCTCTGCCCTTTGGGTTGTTAGAGCAACTATGTCATTCACAGCTTCTTCAAAAGAACTCCAGTTGTCTGTTGGCAGTCCCAGCAGAAGGGTTCTGTCTGCATCCATGAGGATCATAGAAGGCAGCTGATCTAATGAGCTAGAGAGGCTACAATAATTGTATAAAGCATTCAAAAAAGTATTGTAGCAAACTATTCCCTATCTTGAGCACATTACATCAAGATGTTTGATGAACAATATTTGCACTACAAATGGGACATTTTAGATCAGTCCCCATTAGCCCAAGCCACCATGCCCAGTGACAAAGAATTGTTGGAGTTGTAGACTAAAAAAGGAATAAACTAGCTTGCAAATCCCTAACTGAAACAGCCAAGTTGAAGGTCTCTTTTTTTTGCTTTTCTATAAACAAACATACTAGATCTGTCTAACAGGTCTAGTTTTTGTTGCAATGGTAAGACATAAGAGATTTGTATTTTGGGGGAGTGACTCCTAAATAGGCTTGTAAAGGAATAGATTTTCAAGTCTTTGACATATTTTCCAAGTTATTTTTCAAGGTTTGGGAAAACAATTTTGTCTGTTGAGCTCAGGAACAAATTGAGCTATAAAGTTTGCCCATTACCATCTGTGTGATGTAGATGTGCCACGGACAATTGAAGTAAAAACACTTATGGCAAATTGGGTTGCTGAAAGTTATTTATCTAATGATTTCCTCCATTTTTTTTTTTTTTTTGCTGAAACCTTAAGTTAAAGGAAAAAGAAGTAAGTAGAGTTGCAGACATTCAGGTGATTTTGGGGGGGGAGGGGGTGGAATTTTTGATTTTGTCTTTATTCGCTGACTACAGGCCTAACCATAATAAATAACTGTAAATAAGTGAAACATTTGGAGCCAACTCTTGTCTTTAGACAGGCACTTGGTCAGATTCATATTGGTAAATTGAAGGGGTATGATAATTATTTTCTTTAGGCATGTTTGAAAAACTGTTATAAATATTCTCTATTTCCATTCATAGCTTCATATGAAAGAAACAGTGTTCAGAACTTTAATGTATTATGAGTGACGGAAATGTACACTGTAGTAGTTGAGATTCACAGATAATGTTTTGGGATTTGCCAATTCTATTAGATTGCTGAATTGAACTTTTACACAAGAAAAACAAGTTCTTCCATATTCCGCCATCATTCAGAACTAAAGAAGCTTCTTGGATGAGAAATGGGTCAATTGGCAAAAGAAAGCTCAGAACCATATAGGTTGGAAACATACGGAAGAGGCCTTCATCCTGCAGTGGATAAAATGATGATGATGATGATCTATGCAGTTAGTGATTCTACTCAGGAGACAACTAAGCTTTTGATTGTTTTTTTTTTTAATGATGAGCTCTGGAACAGCTCAGTATTAGGACAGAGCATTGTTTAAGATTTTATTATAAAAATGTGGTTCAGAATATGTGGTGCCATGAGAGCCTTTGTCTGAAGCATCCTTTTGGACTTTTGTGGCTGTGCTCAGGTTCTGGAGTTGCTGCCTGAAGCTGTTTCATTGAACAATTTTTCAGAAAATGAGAAAGATCTTTTTTATGAAAGGTATCAACACACCATTCCCTTTTGTTTTTATCAACATTTTAAATAGCTTCAGTATGTTTTTGCATGTGTTTTATACTAATTTTGACCTATCTAAATCAGAATATAAAGCTTTTAAGTTTAAGATGTAGATGTATAATAGGGAACAAGAAAATGTTAAGGAGTGGAAATTTCTGAGCAACTGTTTTATATGGAAAATTTTAATTGCTACTTTTCTCCGTCTATTGTATTTACCAGAATGACCTCCTAATTGAATCTTCTTGTAAATATTCTACTCCTGCTGAGGATAGTTTCTTCTAATTATATTAATTACAAATTCACCATGTGCTTAGTGTAACACACCCTTGTTCAGCTTCAGACACTAGGAAAGGATATAAAATTATCATATTTACAGAGAATGTTAGTCAGTATCTTGATAGCACTGAACAGAGGATGTTTTCCTGGTAGGTTGTTTCTAAATAATATGGAAAAAAGACAAAAAATAATATAGCTGCTCTGTCTTTTCATTTTAATGGATGACCTCTGTAGGATAGTGGGATCCACTTGGTCTTGGGTAGCTCTTTCCAGATGCCCAGTCCAGTTGATTTCCAAAGGGTACTCAGAGAGTTTTCCGGCTGCCTGGAAGGTAGCCAAATGCTCATCTTCTCACATCTTCATGAAAAAATATGAAACCACTCATGTTAAGGGTGTTTTTGTTGTCTTTTATTAGGTCAAACATGCTACCTGAAATTTTCATCTGTTAGTTTTAATCTTGCTCTCTGACATGAGACAATATGATCCTATACTCTGCATTATCCCTTTTTGACACCACAAAATAATATCCCAGCTTTCTCAATTATTCTTCAAATAATTTGGGTTTCTGTACAACTTGTCTTCCTAGTTTTCTTTCTCTGAGCGTATTAAAGTTTGTTTTTAAAAATGTGGTATGATAATTCTACAGTACCAATGTTAAAATGGACAAATGAAATATTATTGTTACTACAGTATTCATGTTATTGTGATGTATGTTATTGTAAACACCTTGATTATGATTGCCTAAAAATAATTGTGCCCAGAAAACATACTGTTTGACTGAAATGGAACTTTTATATATTATATTAATAAAACAAATAAAACTTTTTAAAAATCTACAATACCAATGGGGTGTAAGAAGGCAAATTAAAGGGAAATATTATTGGACACTGTGCTATTGTTTGTGCAGCACAATGCTATGCTTGTAGAGATCATTTGTTCATTTTCAGTATCACCCATTATCTATATAAGCAGGGAAGCACACGTGATCAAAAAGATAAAATAAGCCAGCTCAGCTTTTGTTCAGTTCATATATTTTAAGTGTGGTGCATATAAAAACAAACAGATAGAAGTTCAATTTCACCTTGACTTTTTTACCACACTCTGTGCACACACTAGCCTCAAATTCAATTAATGTCCAATTTAGGTAAACATTATGAATCAGTAATGCTCAGAAGTTTGGTCTTGCTTATCTTATAATTGTGACTATGAAATTTTGTTACTTAAATATCAGCATAGGATTCCCCCCCTTTTTGATGTTTAATTGTCATTATTCTATATTTTTAAATTTTAACTCTAATTTTTATTTTTAATTATAATTTTATATGTTTTAGTTTATTGGTTATATTTTATTGCATTCCACCCAGAGCCCCTCTTTTGAGCGAGATGGGCAGTTTAGAAATACAAAATATGAGACCGATGATGGATAGATAGATAGATTTGTGTTGTGTGTATTTGTTGGGGGTGTGTGGGGGCGGTGGAGAGAGAGACTATATTTCAGTTTTCATTCTATCCTGTGTATTAGGCTTCTCCCTGGCTTGTCTTAGAACCAAAAACATTCTGGGCAGGAATCCAAGGATATGGCTTTTGATAAACTAAGCTTACTGCAGGTGCTAGAATAGTATTAATGAAAAAAATCCAGCAATAGAGTACAACAGCAGTCCCCATCCCTTCTGGCTCTGCCGACCAAAAGCAGCAGCAGCGGGGGGGATTTTCTGTGCATGCCTGTCACTTACACAAATGGAGCTCCCCCACTGCTTGTGCAGACTGGTTCCCAATGGGCCACGGGCTGATACCAGTTTGCGGACCAGGGATTGGGAACTCCTGACCCACAAGATGTAAATCAGATGTGGGATAAAGTTGCAGTTATCTGTCTCTTACTACTGCAGCATTGCTGGCTAAAAACTTTTCACCTCTGGGTGGGAGAAAAGTTTGACACCTGTGCAATTGATGTTGTGACAGATAAATTCCACTCTCAAGTTCTTTGCTCTGACTCTGTGTGACTGAAATATTGTGCTATATATGCTTGCACAAAGACTCACAATATCCTCATCCTCTTATGACCTGCCATGTGGCTGCCCTCAAATCTTCTTGCAAAAAACCCATCAGTTTTTCAGAATAGATTTGAGCACTTTGGGAAAAAGGAAAGGAAATGTGGAAGCCCTTGGCAAGATGTATTTTATTGAGAAGTTGTTGTTGTTGTTGTTATTGTCATTTTAATGACCTCTTATTCCTCAGTAAACTCTTTTTCAAGTGAAGATCAACTTCTGGAGATATGTTTATTTATTTTTCTTAGTGATATCCTAAAAGGATAATTTTGTAAAAAAACTGAATGCCCTAGTTTAATTTACAGTTCATGTATTTCCTGGAGTGTCTTTCCAATACTCACCTAATCTGGTAGTAGTCCTATATGGTATAGACAGACAGATACAGATAATCAGAGTTGGAAGGGACCTTGTAGGTCATCTAGTTCAAACCCCCTCCCAAGCAGGAGACCCCACACCATTTCTGACAAATGGCAGTCCAATCTCTTCTTGAAAGTCTCAAGTGATGGCGCTCCCACACCTTCTGAGGGCAAGGTGTTCCATTGGTTGATTGTTCTCACTGTCAGAAAGTTTCTCCTTATTTCCAGGTTAAATCTCTCATTGTTCAGTTTCCATCCATTATTCCTTACATATATTTTAAACATAACATAACACAAATGTATTTTAAACATTATTTCATATAGTATGAAATATTAACCAAGGGAGGTGGAGAAGATAACTTGCCCCTGGGAAATCCTCTTTTTGAGGCCAAAAAGCATGTAGACAAGATATGTATTTTCTGCCTTATTCTTCCTTCTTTTCAGGACCCACCTATTTTCAGCAACAATCACAATTGTGGTTCAGCAAACAGAAAGTGTATGGGTTCGCCCATTTCTCTTGTGATTGCAAAATCTCAGTTAACATAAAAATTTGTCCAATTCAAAAGTTTTTTTTCTTCTAAAAATAATCTAAAAAAGAAAAAAGAAGTACATTTATTTTCAGATTTATTTCAGCTTTAGGTGTTAGCATTTATGAATGCCACTATCGAACTCCTATTTAGCAGCAGAACATTAAACATAAAAAGATCACTAAGAAGATGGTTTTTCCCTCATATTAAACATATTTTTAACATGCTGTGCGGTATCTGCCATCCTGCATCTGATGGGCGGCTCATGAAAGGGAGCGAAGGGAAGAGAAACGACAGGAAGCGAGGTTTCCTCTTGATGAGCGCGCCCCGAATGTCTTGGCACACGCTCTTTTATTGTGCTTTTTTACAAGAAAATGATTTAATCAAAGCTCAAGTCAAACATGGTAATCTCATCAGGATGTGCATGTTTACAAAGCTGCATACCAGACAGATTATTTACAATGTGGATAAGCTTATTAACAACCGTCTAGCTCCTTGTCCCTTGTACGTGCCTTGCAAAGGTCACTGAAGAGACAGAAGTTAATGATTACACGTGAATGATACAATGTTGCAAACACATGAATGATACATAGTTGCAATGATACATAGTTGCAAACACATGAATGATACATAGTTACAACATCTCCTCTGTTTTTATTATTTATGACGAGTCTTCTTCCTCGTCCGAGAAGACAGGAACCATTTTTCTGAAATATTCGCCATCCCCGTCATCTAGGCAAGAGTGCGACCCGTCAGCGTCAGGGTTGTCCAAGGAGCGGCAACTCAGCAATGACATTTTTTCATCCAGTGTTGAGGATATAACATGAGCTTGCAATAGCACATTAACATCAGCAGAGGATAATTGATTTTTAAAAAATTGCAATATTCTATTAAAACAACAAGATCCTATAATACATATCAATATAATGATTATTAATGATCCTGCCAATGCAGTTAAAAAGGTTGTAAGCCATGGCGAATTAGAAAACAACCCCCCCCCCACCTGCTATCAGCATAAAGACAACATTCTTCTTTAAGCGCAGCACACAATCCCCCTTGTTTTATAAAAAATAACAGATCTAAATCTTTACGATTTTGCAAGAGGGGGTGTTCCATGGGTACCTGTAGGGATATAAAATCATCAGAGTTATACACACAAGCCATACTTGAATGCAAAATGATTTAGATTTAACAATTTCATCCCCGTGGAAACATGCCATGAAACCGGTGTAACAAGTCCAAACAAAATTATTGCCAGGGATAAAATACATTGTTTTCAGGCGTGATGCTAAAGTTCCTCCTGAAGTGGTGTAGATTGCAGGATATCCCCTGGTTGTGTGGGTGCGTCTGCCAAATTGAATTGAAGTGGTGGGTTGAAGTCTTCTATGCAAGAAAAATTGGTTGTAGAACTTAAACGAATGCCTTGAAAGTCAGTTATAGTCCAAGCAATATTATATCTTCTATGAGGCTTCTGCGGATCGTCATGGATAGTTCTTTTGAAGCGTCGTTTGTTGACAGGATCAGAGTTCGGGTATATAAAAACATCACAAGCAGGAGAGAGGGCTATGGACAAGTTAGTTGTAGAACATTTACGAGATGAGGAGGGAATTCAATTAGTAGAAAAAGGATAATAATTACAATAATGACAATAAAGATTAATTTGGTAATTCATCAAGGATGTTAGTTGGGGTGGGGAAACCCATAATATAATATAAGGACATTTAGGTCCCCCTATGTTTTAGATTGAATAGAGGAAAAGATTTTAAGGTTCCTTTCCATAGGAAGACTAAAGAAGGAACAAAAGAGCGAGTGGTAGAGTTTTCTTTAAATAAAACAGAAGTGACAGAGTGAAAACTACGGGTAGCATTTTCATGACGTACCCACATGGAACAAGTATAATAGCCTTCTGTTAATGAAATGGTTTTAACACGAATAGTCTTTTGACAGGAAGCATAGGTTTTGTTGAAGTAAGGTAGAAATTGCAAAGAAGATATAGGCAAGAATATCAGGAAGAGTTTTAAGATACAGATGTAGCGGAGGAATTCCCATGATAGGGTCTAACCGCCCTACCAGGGATCCAGCAAGTGGTTTTGTCTGGTAGTAAAATTGCAGCGTAGCCTCGTCCCCAAGTAAGAAGCTCAGCGGGACCCTGCCAGGCGGGATCTGGCAATCTGCGATAATATACCAGAGGTCTGTTAGGCGGGGGTGAGGGGGAGGAAAAATGACGCGAAGCAGCAGAAATGGGAGGAATGCCAGTCAGATTAAGAAAGTTTAAAGTGTAAAGACAAATATTAAGAGAATTTTGCAATGCTGGGAGGTTCGGGGGGTTTTCCCGCAACAAATATCGATCAAGAGCACGTTTCAGAGATAAGTTCGCTCATTCCACAAAAGCCTGCCCCTGGCTGTTGTAGGGAATCCCAAACTTGTGGGTTACATCCCATCTGTTACAGAAGTCCTGGAAAGCAGAACTTGTATAGGCAGGTCCATTGTCAGTTTTGATTTCTTTTGGACATCCCAGCGAGGCAAAGGTACGAATTGAATGATTGATGACATGTTTTACAGTTTCTCCCCTTTGAGGAGTAGCCAGAATAAACCCTGAATATGTATCGATGGAAACGTGCAAATATTTCCAAGGGGCAAAAGGTGGATACTGAGTTACATCCATTTGCCAAATTTCACAAGCTTTTAATCCTCTAAGATTTACTCCTATGGGAATGGAATGTCTTTGCTTACTACATGTGGGGCATTGTTGAATAATGGCAGCAGCTTCTGCCTGAGTTAGGGCAAATTGAAAAGTTATCATAACTTGGCGGGGGAGATTCAAACATACTCCCTGCTTCTATTTTATAATGGACTTTTAAAGCCTCCATAATTTTCCTCCAAGTGACCAAAATGCCAATAGGTGCACGAGGAGGACTATGGAGATGTTCACCAATTTTTTGCCAAGTGGAAATTTTTAAGGACCCTTCCTCTGAATAATTAGGACAATGTTGCCACACATAAGCCAATAATGTAGCAATAGGTTTCTTTTTTACAGGAGAGCCCTTTAAATTAGCAGAATATTTAGGAGAAGCGACTAACTCCCTCAATTCCTTCAGATGCTGCGTCTGTTGTTGAGAAAAGTTTCCACCCATACTTACGAAAGTCGAGACAGTGTTTCAGATCCGATGACGTGCAATTCGCTTCAGGCCTGGCGATGCACAGCTCCCATCGAGCTGATAAGATATGGGCGTGTCGCAACGTATCCCCCTTAGGGAATCACGTCGGGGTCACCAGAATGCGGTATCTGCCATCCCGCATCTGATGGGCGACTCATGATAGGGAGCGAAGGGAAGAAAAACGACAGGAAGCGAGGTTTCCTCTTGATGAGCGCGCCCCGAATGTCTTGGCACATGCTCTTTTATTGTGCTTTTTTACAAGAAAATGATTTAATCAAAGCTCAAGTCAAACATGGTAATCTCATCAGGATGTGCATGTTTACAAAGCTGCATACCGGACAGATTATTTACAATGTGGATAAGCTTATTAACAACCGTCTCGCTCCTTGTCCCTTGTATGGGCCTTGCAAAGGTCACTGAAGAGACAGAAGTTAATGATTACACGTGAATGATGCAATGTTGCAAACACATGAATGATACATAGTTGCAATGATACCTAGTTGCAAACACATGAATGATACATAGTTACAACAATGCTGTCTTGAGAAAATTTGAGTCCTACATTCTTTTAATATCATATTTACAAAAATGTCCAGATGTTTTCTTAAACATTTTAAACTTTACTTGAAAAACATTTTTCTTTTCAAATGAGGATATATGCAATATGCAATTAAGTATGTTTTTATAACTAAGCATACCAGTTTATATCTTGTGGAAAAAGATAAAATAAATAAGTAGAAATAAAAAGTGATCATAATGTAACATCTTCTGGTTCACATCAGTTCTTTAATCCATTTCTGGGAGCTATAACAGCAAAAAGCAATTTCTGTGAATGTTAGTGATGTGTATTTTTGCTTCATAAAAAGGTATTTAATTGTCAGAAATTATTTATTTACTTATTCTTTGTTTAGTCAAAACATGTTTTATTTTCAAAATGTTACTGTACTGTTGTGTTAAAATAGAAGTCCAAGCAAAATATTGTGAACTTGTGTTCAGTTCTTCATGTTCTGCAAAGAGCAGGGGATTTATAAAGCCATCTGGACAAAGAGAATTAGGTTTTGGTGGAACTTTCATACATCATGATCAGATTCATAATGAAAAAATATAACATTAAATACCATAAAGTATAGGACAAATGTGGAAAGTCACACATGATAAACTCTTGATCCAATCCACACAATACACTAATGGATATAGTAGTGAGCATGGGAATGTTTTTTAATGTATATCTGTTCTTTATTGCAGCACAAATTGTAGTTATTATTTTTTTTAAAAAAAGAACATAGCTACTATCGAAAAGCAGTAATCATAAAGGTCTGTTGATTAAAAAGGACAACAGTTTTCATTGAGTACAGATGAGAAGCCAGGCAAGAATGGCTAGTTCCTCCCAGAATATACTGTCAAGATTATGTTAGGACTTATATTTGGGCAGGAAACTGAAAATCTTACAAAAGTCACTGAAAAATATCTGATTCAGTGGTGGGATTCAACTTTTTTTTATCACCTGTTTGATGGGCTTGGCTTGGTAGGCGCGCTTTGCATGCGCATATGCACTTTGTGTGCGCACAGAGGGTTTCCTGCTCACATTCTCCTGCAATCCTGCACTCTCCCTGTGTGTTCAACAGCTGACGAGTGGCAATCGGCTGTGCCACGCGAAGCAGCTGAGCTTCAAAACCAGGAAATAAAGGTCAGTATATAGCCAGGGCAGGCAGGTGGGCCCAGCAGTTGATCATTGGAGAGAACCAATTCTCTCACAGATTATCCTTGGAGTTACTGGTTCAGTTGAAACAGGCTGAACCAGTAGAATACTACCCCTAATCTGATTCCCGATCTAGTCAAGAACAGGAATGAACAAGTCAAATCTCTTTCTTGTTCTTTGAAAAAACCATGCTCAGTGGCTCTTTATTCTCTATATCTAACCTCTCTTTTTAATCTAATAGATAATTCTTCTCTCATTTTTTCCTCCCTCTGCATTCTAATGGCTTTCTCAGTGCTGACTGATATGCAAATGAAACAGAATTTCCTCAAATTTTGAACGCCCAAATCCCAATGCCTTACATCAAACTTGGTCCTTTTGATCTTGAGGGCAACATTCAAAACTCTTAACTATTGGTTATACAATTCCTGAACATTATTGATTGTTGCTCAAACCTGCTTGTTTGAAATGTTTTTTCCTTCTCATTCTTTTGCAGTATTACATGGCAAATTACTTTCTCCTATATTGCAATGAGCATTCAGGAGGGCTTAAGCTTTGGTGTTATTTTGTTTGTTCTTTATACTTTTACCTTTACCCAAACTCAAACATACGAGTTGAAAGGATAATAGTGGATAGGTTCAGACTATATATCCAGCTGCTTTATTTGTGTATATCTGTTTTTGACTTCTTGAATATTAACAATACAAAATAGCAATAGCACTTATACTTATATACACCCCATAGAATTTTACAGAACTTTCTGAGTGGTTTACAAATGTCAGCATATTTCCCCCAACAATCTGGGTCCTAATTTTACTGATCTCAGGATAGAAGGCTGAGTCAATCTTGAGCTGGCCAGGATCCTAGCAGTGGGCAGAGTAAGAATAGGAATACAGTAATTACTAAATTTCATCTTGATTAATTTGTTACAAAGAAAAGCTCTGTATATGCCTCCTGTGAAGAATACAAAGCAATAAACAGATATGTAACTTTACTATTGTCAAGACGACATCTTTATCTTACTTTGCCTTACATTGTTTTTCTTTCCTGACCAGCATTCTTAATAGAATGCTAACATCTTCTTTTATTATATTTGACTGTGCTGTCAGTTCTAGCTTGTTATAGTCCAATCATAATGTTACAATTGTATATGGCGTGTAAGAGTTCAGAAGTGCCTTAAACATGGGCAGATACCAAGTTAGCTACTTATCTCAGGAATCTGCATTTGGAGTAAATATTCTTATTTTAGGAAAGAGAAAGATGCTTTACAATCAGGAGTTGATATGGAAGCACTATGTCATGTTAATGAAGCTCTGTGTCCCTTTTACAGCATGATATGTCATGATAAGTTATCCAAAGTGCCTGTCAGCTTTGCTCACAAGATAAGCTTTCATTTTAAGACAAGACTAAGAAAACATTTTTTATTCATTCAGAAAACATTTGAAACTTAAAAGAAAAAGACCTCTTTTTATATATATAGTAGAGTTCTAATTAGGGATATGTTTTAAATATCAAAATGTTTTGTAGTGTAAGGTTGTTGTTAAGTCACGGGAATGAGACTCAGGACACCAGCATGATCGTCAATTGTTTTTACTTCCTCCTAGGACTGAGCGCTGAAGAAACTGCGGCAGCCCTTTTATATTCAGGCTAGCTGTGGCTGAGGCCAGTGACGGCTCTTCAAATTTCCTGCCACCTTGGACCAACCAATCATAAGTAAGTATGCTAATACATAACACCCCTCCCCACCTAGTCCGGTCCAACCAATCTGAGCCTCGCCTACCATACATAATCACGTAGGTAGGCAGGGCTTTTATGGGTTCTACTGGACCTGCACAACTCAGTCGCAGGTTGGCCTCTGGACTGTTTGGATGGATCTGTTGTTCCTCCCGTCCATCTTCTTGGAACTTACTGGAAGGTTGAGTCAGCCATGCCGCTCCCGCCAGGAATTTCCTGACTGGTTGAGTTGGCTCGGCCACTCCTGCCAAGGACTGCTTTCCCGCTATCTTTCTGGACCTGTTCCTGTCTCCCCGACCTGCCTTCTTCCCTGGTTTCTGGGATGTGTTTGCGTTTCCTGACCGGGGCTAGTGTTCGTAGTGGTTGTTGTGTTGTTGTCAGGTTTTGTTCTGTTATTTCTCTTGTTCATGGACGGTATCCCCCTCCCTTTTTTGTCTGTTTGAGGGGTCTCCCCCCTCTTTTCTGTTTGTGTTTTGTTTGTGTTATGAACTAATAAAACACTCAAATAAAGTTTATCAAAAGCTTTAGAAAATAGCAGGGTTCTAGCCCTGCACTTCTGATTGGCCGATAATAGCGATATCGGATTGGTCCATTCAGGAGAATCTGATTGGCTGTTAACGAGCCACTCTCATTGGTTAAGGGGGTTAGCACTCCACGTTTCCTATTGGTTACTAGAGCAGCAGCTTGCCTATAAAAGGGCTGCTGTTGCCGTAGGGTTTTGCTCTGTTCAAAATGCTTAATAAAGAGTTTGAAGTTCACTTTTCACCATCTTGTCTCCGTTCCTTGTGCCCATGCACAGAACTTAACACTGGCGATGAGGATGGGATATGGAGACGTCAGAGCTGATTGAACACTACAGAGCACTAAACAGAGCACGTGGCTGAAGGCACATCAATGGCGGAAACCATGACCGGCGGCACCATACCACCCGCTCCATTTGACCCAGCACAAGAAGACTGGGACTCAAACATGGACTGGTTCCAGATGTTTCTGGAGACCAACAACTTGAAAGATGCCACTACTGGGAAAAAGAGAGTGGTATTCCTGACTCACTGCGGACCTGCCATTTTTAAGATGGCTAAGGCACTGGCGAAACTGGCTGAGGTGAAATCCATGGACTGGGACGTCCTCGAGCCCTTCCTACGGGCCCACTATTCACCTACCGTACCAATGCTTGTCCGAAGACATGAATTTTACCAGAGAGACCAGCGGAAAGGAGAAAGCATTGCAGATTTCATTGCAGATCTCCAGAACCTGGGAGGCCTCTGTGGGTTTGCCAATCTTGAAGAAGCTCTAAGAGACCGAATAGTTCTGGGTTTAGATGCACCGCACATGCAAACTAAGCTGATGGTGAAAGGCGACATCAGCCTTATAGATACCATCGCTGATGCTACTGCAGCAGAAGCAACCAGGAAGTTGGCTGCCCAAATGCGCTGCACCAACGCCCCGCTCCGCCAACTTGCCAGCGAAACCTCACCTCACCTTGAGGGACATGCAACCCACCACGAGGACCTTGAATCGTCATCAGAAAGTGATGAGGAAGAAGTCAACTGGCTCCAATCTGAACGAGACCAATGCCACCAGCGTAACCAGAGACTGCAGTACCAATGCGCAGGTTGTGGGGCAAAACATCCACGATCAGACAGCAAATTCCTCGACGCGCTCTGCCATATTTGTGGGAAGAGAGGCCACATCGGAAAAGTCTGTCAAAGCAAGCAAGGATCCAGCCCACTTCAGAGGGGGACCAACTACCACCAACCCACAGGAAGTCGTCCTGTCAATCGGGAACATTTGAACCACCAATGGAACAACCACTCCTACAGAAATAAACCACTAGCCCATTCAATGAAACGAGAAGAGGCACACCAAATCATCACGATTGGTCACGCCTCATCATTAGATACAAAGAAAATCCGAGTGAAGGTCGCCATCGAAAACCAGCCCTGCGTGATGGAAGTCGATTCAGGATCATCCCTCTCAATGGTTTCCTGGAAGACCCTTAAATAATTGATCCCTGCAGTCCAGCGGCAAGACCTCAGAACCCAAAGAATCATACTCAAGGACTATCAAGGAAACCGAATTCCGGTCGTTGGATCCAGCCTAGTCCAGGTCTCATTCAAAAATCGTACTGCATCTTTACCATTGACTATCGTCGACCGTGATTGGCCTAGCTTGTTAGGCCTTCAATGGTTCGCTCCACTTGGGATTGAGGTAGCCGGCATTTACCAAACCAGCAGCGACAACTGGGAGGAGGCCCTCGTCCAGGAATTCCAGGACGTCTTTGCAGATAAACTAGGCAAGTATAAGGGGACCCCGATATCATTTAACCTTAACCCTGAAGTAGCCCCCATCCGCCTTAAGCCTCATCGAGTCCCTTTTGCCCTTAAACCAAAGATTGATGAGCAGCTTGATAAATTAATAGCCCAGGGTGTTTTAGAACCAACCGACCATGCTCCTTGGGAAACCCCAATCGTAACACCCATCAAACCGGATGGATCGTTAAGGATTTGTGGAGACTACCGTGCCACCCTGAATCATGCCCTTCAACAGAATGCTTACTCGGTGCTGGTGTTACAACACCTCCTCCATTCCCTGGGGGGTGGAAAAGTCTTTGCTAAATTGGATTTAGCACAGGCGTACCAACAACTGCCTATAGATAAAAAAAACAGCAGAGGCGCAAACAATTGTTATGCACCGAGGCGCCTTTATAAGTGCAACTGACTCCAATTCGGAGTTAGTGTGGCGCCAGGGATCTTTCAGAGCTTGATGGAGAAACTATTACAGGGTATAAAAGGGGTGTACCATATTTTGATGACGTTTTAATTGTTGCCCTGAATAGAGAAATACTAAAGGAGCGTCTTAGACTGGTTCTCCATAAATTTAAAGACTCTGGCCTTAAAATTAAAAAAAATAAATGTCAAATGTGTACAGATAAAGTAGAGTTCCTTGGGTACCTAATTGATAAACAAGGCATTCACCCCACCAGTAGCAAGTTAAGAGCAATCAAGAATGCCCCAAGACCCAGAAACAAGACTGATCTCCAAGCTTTCCTGGGGCTTATTAATTTTTACAAGTTCCTGCCCCACAAAGCGACCGTAGACAAGCCCCTACATCGGCTTCTTGACAAAAAAGCAACCTGGGTTTGGGGGCACCGAGAGGAGCACGCGTTCCGACAAGTGAAAAACCTATTAACTTCAGATGCTGTTTTAATGCAGTATAATGAGACTTTGCCCTTAACAATCACATATAATGTGTCACCATTTGGAGTAGGAGCCATTTTGAGCCATGTGTTACCAAACGGTAGTGAAGCCCCTATTGCCTATTTTTCAAGAACTTTATCAAGGGCTGAACATAACTATACTCAAATCGATAAAGAGGCTCTTGCTGTTGTATCTGCTGTTAAACGGTTTTGTGAATATGTTTATGGACGAGTTTTTACTATTGTTACCGACCACAAACCGTTGCTGGGGATTATAGTGGGAGACAAGCCAACCCCCTACATATTATCACCTAGAATGACTCGCTGGTCAGAGTTTTTGGCTGCATACAATTATAAGCTGCAGCACCGCCCGGGGAAAGCCATTCCCCAGGCTGACGCATTGAGCCACGCACTACTTCTGGAAACCGTTGATGACCCAGCTCCAACCCTTACAATGCTCCAGATTGAAACACTACATTCACCGCCGTTAACAGATAGAGATATCGCGATCGAAACAAAACGCGATCCTATCTTAAAGTGGGTTCTTAGCTGGGTCAAATGGGGATGACCAGTAGATCAAACCCCTGACGACTTCATTCCCTTCAACAATCGGCAAACGGAACTTTTTTCGCAAAAGGGCTGCATCCTGTGGGGGGAAAGAGTCATTGTCCCAGAGCGGTTACAATGAGCAGTATTAAAGACACTGCATGAGGGCCACCCCGGGATCGTGCGTATGAAAGCGCTCGCACGAAGCTTCGTGTGGTGGCCGGGCATCGACAAACAAATCGAAGCCTGGGTAAAGACTTGTTATAAGTGCCAGGAGGTTAGCAATGCCCCACCAAAAGCAACTCCGACAGAATGGGAAACACCTCGGGGACTGTGGTCCCACATTCATATTGACTTTACAGGACCTACTAAGGGACATACGTTCCTATTAACAGTGGATGCCTACTCAAACTGGCTCGAGATCCACGAAATGAAAAGTACCACAACCGAGTCCATCATCCGGAAGTTGAACAGATTATTCGCGATGCATGGACTGCCAGACGTTCTGGTATCCGACAACAGACCCCAGTTTACCGTGCTTCCTTTTGAACAATACTTAGCAGACCGCGGTATTTGCCATGTACTAACTTCGCCAGCACACCCTGTGGCTAACAGAAGAGCCGAGCGCATGGTACAGTTTGTTAAAAAACCCTCTACAAAATGGACTATGGGGACATTGAAGAAAAGATAAATAGAATACACCTTCTCCAACACATCACTCCACACAGCGTCACCAACAAGACTCCAGCAGAACTATTGATGGGACGCAAACTCCGCTCCCACCTCGACCGGCTTCACCCGTCTTACGAGCCAGAGAAACCCTGTGGATCTAGCGGAAAATGCCACAAGTTCAAGATAGGCGACTTAGTTTTCGCCAGAAACCTTTCTGGTGAACCGTTGTGGATCGAGGCTACTGTTATTCAAGCCATTGGACCCAGGTCGTACCGGGTGAAAACCTGCGATGGAAAAATATGGAAATGCCATATAGATCAGCTTCGCTCGAGGCTACAACCTAGTTTCCGTGACTCCGGTAACTCCCAAACTGAGGGGGGAGGGGATGTCGAAGAAACTGAATTCGAGATGGCAGAAAGCAGGAACAAAAGAAGTCAGCCATTGGGTGTAACAAGTGAAGAAGGATCAGGGATGAGTATGGCCTCGCCACAGAGGAACAACCCAAGAGAGGCAAGGGCCAGAGGACAATGACGAGAACATTAGCGGCACCGAATCTTCCAACGAGGAACCACCGGCACCCGACTTGCCCAAAAATGCCCCGCCAAAACAAGCTTATGGACAAGAACCTGTGGGACAGCGTAAATCCAATAGACAGTCAAAGCAACCTTCCTACCTCAGAGATTACATCACTGCACCCCCCAAACCCGGGGGGAAGGTGTGTTATGAACTAATAAAACACTCAAATAAATTAATCAAAAGCTTTAGAAAATAGCAGGGTTCTAGCCCTGCACTTCTGATTGGCCGATAATAGCGATATCGGATTGGTCCATTCAGGAGAATCTGATTGGCTGTTAATGAGCCACTCTCATTGGTTAAGGGGGTTAACACTCCACATTTCCTATTGGTTACTAGAGCAGCAGCTTGCCTATAAAAGGGCTGCTGTTGCCCTAGGGTTTTGCTCTGTTCAGAATGCTTTAAAAAGAGTTTGAAGTTCACTTTTCACCATCTCGTCTCTGTTCCTTGCACCCATGCACAGAACTTAACAGTTTGCTTGAGGGGTCTCCCCCCTTCCTTATGGTCATTTTTGAGGGATCTCCCCCTTCTTCCCTGGGTTTGTTTTGTTTGTTTGAGGGATCTCCCTCCTCTTCTATGGGTCTGTTTGGGTCTCTCTTCATGACTGTAGACGGCTGGTCTATGTGCCTCCTCCAGCTGCTCCCATCCTTGGGGTCCACCCTGTTTAAATGGGGTCTGGTTATCTGGATCACTTTTGCTGGTATCCACAATGGTTCCCCCGTGAGATTGTTTGCATATACTGGGTCCCCTGTTTGAAATGTGTGGCAATTACTGGACGAGTCTTCTGGCTTTTCTGGGCTATGTGGGATGTAGTCTGTCTAGGTGTGATCTTAGTTTCCTCCCCATTAGTAATTCTGCTGGACTTTTATTTGTTGTGGCACTGGGTGTCATGTGCAGAATGCTTAGTAGCTTATCTATCTTTTCTTGTGTCCCCCCAGGCCCAGCTTTTGTAATGTTTCCTTTGTGTAATATACCATGCATTCTTCCTGTCTGTTCATGGCTGGGTGTCCCAGCACTGTCAGTTCATGCCTTATCCCATGTTGTACTAGAAACCCCTCGAATGTTGCTGCTGTGAAATGTGGCCCATTGTTGGATACAATTAAATCCGGCAATCCATGTGTTGCAAAAACTTTCCTGAGCTGTCTAATGATGGCTTCTGTTGTGGTGGAGTACATGATGGTTACCTGTAGCCATTGGGAGTAAGCATCTACGACTATTAAAAATGTGTGTCCTTTGGTTGGGCCTTCAAAATCAATGTGTAGTCTTGACCATGGTCCCCTTGGTGTTTCCCATTCGTGTTTTGGTGCTGTGGGGAGTGTTGGCTAGATTCCTGGTAGTGTTTATACATTTCCACCCAGTCCCCTATTTCCTTATCCATCCCTGGCCACCATACATAATTCCTTGCCAGGGATTTCATTTTTACAGTATCCGGGTGTCCCTCATGGGGGACCAGGACATCCTCAAAGTATGGTACCATTCCTTTTATCCCTTGCAATAGGTATTCCATTAAGTTCTGGAACACCCCTGGGGCAACACTGACACCAAATTGTAGTCTGTTGCATTTGAATGCCCCCTTGTGCATCACAATTGTTTGGGCTTCCGCTGTTTCGGGGTCAATGGGCAACTGTTGGTACGCCTCTGCGAAGTCTAGTTTCGTGAAGATTCCCCCCCAAGGGAATGTAATAGATGCTGTACCACTGGAACCAGGTATGCGCTCTGTTGGAGCGGGTGTTTAAGGGTTGCTTTGTAGTCCCTGCAGATGTTCACTGACCCATCAGGTTTAATTGGTGTAACAATTGGGGTTTCCCACTTTGCGTGGTCAATTGGTTCTAAAACCCCTTGTGCGATGAGCTTATCCAATTGCTCATCGACTTTTTGGTTTTAGTGCGAAAGGAACCTGCCTCTGCTTTAATCTTATAGGGGCTATGTTTGGGTTTAGACTAAAAGAAATTGGGAACCCCGGTACTTGCTCAGTTCTCCATTGAACACATCCAGGAATTCTTCCATCAGGTCCTCTTCCCATTCTGTTTTGGTGATGTTGTTTATCCCTGTGACTTTGATTCCTAATGGTGCAAACCATTTGAGTCCCAATAGGCTGGGTTGATTTCAGTCGACTATGGTTCGTGGAAGAATTCTGGTGTATTTTTTTTAATTTTACTTTGAATTGTCCAGTACCTACTATGGGAATTTTGTTCACCTGGTAGTCTTTCAGTGCTAGTGTTTGTCTTTCGAGTCCTTCCCGGCTTATGTCTGGTATCAGTCTTTTTACGGTGTCCCACGATACCATTGATAAGTATGAGCCTGAGTCCACTTCCATCCAGCAGGGCTGGCCTTCTATGGTGACCTGGACATATATATTCCTGGCATTTGTTGTGTTGGAGTGTCCAATGGTCACCATTTGATGTGTTTCATCTCTTCCGTTGCTTGTTTCTTTCCCTTGCCTATTTCTGTTGTTTTGATTCCAGTGGCTCCCTGTTTGTTTCTCCCTCTCTCGGGGGTGGGGATTGTTCCATCTTTGTATAGGGCCGTAGTTCTTTCTTGCTCGGCATGCCCTAGCAATATGTCCCCACCATTCACAATGTTTGCAGATTGCATCTAGGAAACGGCTCTCAGAACGTGGATGGTTCCCCTTGCAGCTAGCACAATGAAATTCCTTCCTTTTTCCATTCCGGTCTCTTCTGCAATGTTCCAAACAGAGTTGATTTACCCCTTCTTCTTCCTCATCATCTTCTGATGGGGACTCAATGTCCTCATGGTGGGTTCCAGTGGTATTTTTTGGGGTTTCCGGTGGCGCTTTGTTCATTTTCAGCATGGCCGCCGCCAATTTCTGCATTGCTTCTGCTGTGGTAGCTTCTTCTATTGCTTCTTGGAGTGCTATTTTGGGTTTTGTTAATAATCAACCCTGTAGTGTAAGATCCCTCAGCCCCAGGACCACTCGGTCTCTCATGGCTTCATCCATATTTAGGAATGCGCATGCCCTAACGATGTCTCTCAAAGTTGCAATAAAATTGCTAATACTTTTACCTTCTTTTTGATTGCACTGATAAAATTCATGTCTTTTGATGAGGCTGGAGGCGGTCAGTGGGTAGTGAGCTCTCAGTATTCTTTCCAGGTCCTGCCAAGCCATTGTTTTCACATCGCTGAGTGTTGCTAATGCTTTGGCCATCTTGAATACCATGCACCTGCAATGTGTGAGGAAGACGGCTCTCTTCCTGTGTTCAGATATATTATGGAGGTCACTCCCTTCGAGGAACATGAGGAATCAGTCAATGTATGATTCCCAGTCTTCAGCTGCTGGATTGAACAGTGCAGGTGGCATGTTGTTCCCGGCCATTTCATCTCGATGCGTTGCCGGTGTTCGTTGGTTGCCATGTGCTTGCTGGTTCCTTTTGTCTCAGTATCCCACCTTTGTCGCCAGTGTTAAGTCATGGGAATGAGACTCAGGACACCAGCAGGATGGTCAATTGTTTTTACTCCCTCCTAGGACTGAGCGCCGAAGAAACCACAGCAGCCCTTTTATATTCGGGCTGTTTGCAGCTGTGGCCAGTGACAGCTCTTCAAATTTCCCACCACCACAGATAGACCAATTGTAGGTAAGTATGCTAATACATAATAGTTGTAATCATGCCTTTCTTTCAAACTATTTAGACCTCTATGCTTGCATATGGAGTCAGATTTTAATGTACAAGTTGCCTTACTGACTATATTATCTCAGTCAAGTGTAGACAGCATTTTGACCTCATTGGTTTGAATAGACTTCAACCATTTGGAAATGGGATTGCTGAATTTAGAAGTTGGAATTGCTCTAGGACATTCTATTTTTACTTGCCCAACGATGATTGTTGTTGTGCCTCATTACTGGTGCTTTGCTGAAAACTAATCAAGGAGACAATCAACCTAGAACTAAGGAGAAATTACCTGACACTTACAACAATCAGTGGAATGACTGGTCTCCTGAAATTGTGGGTGCTCCAATATTAGAAGTATTTAAGAAGAGATTGGGCAACCATTTGTCTGAAATGGTATACATTTCCTACTTGAGCAGGGGTTGGACTAGAAGACCTCCAAGGTCCCTTCCAACTCTGTTATTCTGTTATTATTTTACCATTGCTTCAAACTAAAAAGCAAAATCTCACAAAATCTTTATTAACAAGGAATCAGGTTCAGCAAATGAATTATTATTCATACAAATCTAATTTATCCTTCTGAAATGTTTTAAGGTAGAGCCTGATTCTGTTTCCTCTTAATGATGTTCCCATGAAATAGCAAGTAGGTCGATCTCTTCAGACAAAGGAAAACCTTGCATCTGTTCATCAAAGTCATCTTTTGCATCTGTTCCTTAGACAGTAAATTTAGTGTTACTCAGGCCCAGGTCCTTTTCACACAAGTGGAGAATGTTCATGCCAATGATTGGCTTAGTTCAATGCTATTGGTATTGTCCAGATTTACAGAGTCCAAATTGTTTGGATTTTTAGCAACCATGGCCATTGCTGGAAGTTGAACTCCATACATTTAGAAGACGGCATGGATGGAAGATGCTGTAGCTCTGAGAGTGGAAGTGTATTCGAGTTGAATGGATTAAATAGAACTCAGGGGGCTTTGCATCCTTGATGGATAATGCAATTTAGAAATGTCCTGAAATACCTTTGGAAAAGAATGTTGCAAGGACAATTAATTTAAAATTGTTTTCCAATTCATTTTCTGAGGAACAAATATCACCAGGCAAATAGAGCATGACTGAATAATTATTTATACTGTGCTTCTAGGTTCAGAGGAACCCATTACTACCCTCAGTGTTCCTTATTTACATGCACCTGTCGCACTATTAACACCTCATTAAGGTACACACCTGCTGTGTTTCATATTTAAGTCCACTGTACCACAACCATTAACCTGCTGTATTTCATTTGGAGGTACTCAGCACAATGGTGGCACTGAGCACAGCTCATTAATGGGTCACATTGCCCCTGAAAATTGGTTTTCTGTAGGAATCTCCTTTGGGTTCAGATTTCCTTTTATTAGCCATTGATTTTGTATTAAATATTTTCCCAGAAAAAAAAAAAGAATATACTGTATAACTGGAACATGAATAACTTTAAATTCAGCTGAAACAGCATAATTTTAAGCACTGCAGATTAATAATAGGGAAAATGTAATGCCTTAAAAGCAACTAGTAAAGTCAGCTTAAAATGCCACAGCTAAAGGTTCTGAATTTGCTAAGAGTCTTTGCCTAAATAGCAGATGTCCTTTGGGTCTCCATGTACTGTAGGAAAAAATCAAGGACATTGCAGAAAAAAATTAAAGCAGACAACTCTGTATACTTTGAGCACCAATGAGATACTTCTTGTAAGTGCAAAGACTGCAGAAAGACAGGTTCAAGTGTCCCAGGCCCCAAGCTTCTTGGGTGACCGTGGATCAGTCACACAAACACAATGTTGTATGCCACAGTATTGCTATGAGAATGCAGAATGGCAAAGAACACTGTATGCTAGCCTAACACTTTTGGAGAATAAGTATTTAGGTCGTCAGCGTCTTATAATCATTTGTTTAGTTCAAAGTTGAAAAACATGGCTTATGACTATTTTTCACACTTATGACTGTTGCAGCATCTCCAGAGTCATGTGATCAAAATTCAGGTGCTTGACAACTGGCATGTATTTATGACAGTTGCATTATCCTGGGCTCACGTGATCAGCATTGTAATCTTCCCAGCCAGCTTCCAACGAGCAAAGTTAAATGGCGGAAGTTAAATTTATGTAACGATGGCCTGTCTGCAGTGCAGCGATTCGCTTAACAACTGGGGCTGAAAAAAGGTTGCAAAATGGGGCAAAATTCACTTACCAGCTGAAATATTGGATTCAATTATGATCGTAGGTCAAAAACTACCTGTAATGCATAGTTTAGTTCTGGGGGCCAAGTTTAATACTTTTTTGGCACAAAAATTGAGAGCAATATCTTCAGGTGGTATTCTTTATCCAGGAATGGGCCTCAAAATTTTTATCAAGGGGTTCTCTGCTGGTTGCTGGGTGGGCTTGGCCATGGTGGGTGTGGCCTAGTTGGCCTCCTGCACTACAGAGGGGGGACATTTTTGCCCTCCCCAGACTCTGAAGGCTTTCCTCAAGCCTCTGGGAGGGTGAAAATGGCTTCCCCAGGCTCCGGAGGCTCTCTGGAAGCCAGAAACGTGCCTGTTTCCAACCTTCCCGAATTTCCAGAAGGGCCATTTTTCACCCTCCCTGAGCCTCCATGCAGGCCCTGTACTTACCTGGCATCCAAAACGGGCTGTGTGGGGACTCTTGGGAGGGGTGGACAGAGTGCGTGGGGCCAGCCAGGAGTGGGATTTGGGGGTTCTCCAAACTGCACAGAATCTTAGCTAGGGGCTCTCCCAAACCCCTGAAAACCCCCAGCAGCCCACCCCTGTCTTTATCCAGGAAGTCAGACATTAGAGACTATAAAACTTCCCAATACATTCCTGGATGTATAATGAAAATATGGATTAAATATAAGGAGAAGGAAAAAATGATGACCTTTGTAATTAGATTTTGATCATTTTCTATATGGAGCACTTGAAAAGCTCCATGTGGTTTGAATGATAAGTGAGCATATTTAGAAACTCTCAGGTTGTGAAAGCTGCTACACAGTAAACATCAAAGCTTCATGGCAAGTACAGCCAGGGGTGAGATTCTACCAGTTTGCACCTATTTACTAGAACCGGTTGTTAACATTCTAAGCTGTTCGGAGAACCCATTGTTAGAAGAAATTACTGGCCTAATCCTATAAGGAAGATAGGAAGGAGACATTCTGGTGTTGCTTAGAGAAACTGCCTCTCCATTAACCCTTATTACATTCTTGGCAGGACTGGACTTCTTGTCTTAGGAACTTCTCTGGAGTTTTTTCCCCCCTCCTTTGCTGGTACTTTGCTTGTGTGGAGTGACCATTCAAAATTACAATGGCACTGAAAAAAGTGATTTATGACCATTTTTCACACTTACGACTGTTGCATCATCCCCACAGTCATGAGAGGCCAGACGATGCATGCCTTGATGTGAGTGATATTGAGTTGGCCACACCCAGCCAATAACATGACCACCAAGCCATGCCCACCACCTAAACCACACCCACAGAACCGCTTGTTAAAAATTTGAATCTCACCCCTGAGTACAGCAATTTAATTCCATCCCCATTCTGCATTCCCCAATAAAAACAAGAAAGTTAGATAGCTAAGAAGCTATGGGTATGAGGTTCTTTCTAACTGTATCTAGAGTCCTGTCATTTATACATTTTAGTCTTCAGGTTTAAATACTGGGACTCTTTCTTGCATTTTCACATCAGTGACCATGTAGTTTCTTATTTCCCAGCCTTGAAGGATCTGAAAATGGTCCTATGTTAATAAAATGGGCTTTTCTGCTGCGAGAATCAGAGATTTCTACCTCATCAGAAAAAACAATTACTGCCAACCTGCCTTCAATCGAGAACCTGTATACCGCATGAGTCAAAAAGAGAGCTGTGAAAATATTTACAGACCCTTCACATCCCGGACATAAACTGTTTCAACTCCTTCCCTCAAAACGACGCTATAGAGCACTGCACACCAGAACAACTAGACAAAAGAACAGGTTTTTTCCCAAAAGCCATCACTCTGCTAAACAAATAATTCCCTCAACACTATTCAACTATTATAAAGCTTGCACTGTTATTACTGTTAATCTTCTCATCACTCCTTATCACCCAACCCCTCCTACTTGTGATTGTATGACTGTAACTTTGTCGCTTGTATCCTTACAATTTATATTGACTGTTTCCTAGTGTGATTTGATTGCTTATTGTACCCTATGACTATCATTAAGTGTTGTACCTTATGATTCTTGACAAATTTATCTTTTCTTTTATGTATACTGAGAGTATTTGCGCCAAGACAAATTCCTTGTGTGTCCAACCACACTTGGCCAATAAATAATTCTATTCTATTCTATTCTATTCTATTCTATTCTATTCTATTCTATTCTATTCTATTCTATCAGCTTCAGTCCACACAGTCAAGTTTTTGGCTATGCTGCAATTGAAGAATAAGTCTTTATTTTTGTTAAAGATCAGCACATCATAAAATGCAATAATATAAAAGTGATTTCATATAAAGAGAACACATTCTAAAACTATCTGCACATATAATCAATCGGCTGCATATTTGCATATTTTATTTATTTATTGATCAAATGTACATAGCCATCCATCTCACCAAAATCTACTCGGGGGTGGGGGGGCAGAACAGCAACCCATATAAAAACAACAGATAAATCCATGTTAAAAATAAATATTGTAAAAAATAACATGATGTGACAGAATTTAGTACGCTTTGCATTACAAGGTCATTAATGTCTGAAAGTTAAAAAAATGAAAGTAAAATTGATCAGAATATCTTGAAAAATTGCTTAGATGTGGTGTTATTAACTCTACTAGACAATATAAAACTATACCTTGTCATCTCTAGGAAAATAGTTTAGCTTTTCTTTAATATGAACAGCTGATCGCATTCACTTCTCGCTGGAAGTTTTTAAGATGAGATTGGATAATCATTCAAGACATAGTTTAAAAAAAACACCTTTGGGACAGATTGGACAATCATTTCTCTGAAATAGTATAGGGTTTCCTACTTGAGCAAGTGGTTGGACTAGAAGACCTCCAAGGTACCTTCCAACTCTGCTATACTATTATTCATATTGTATTAGCCAAGTGAACGCTTTTAGCCAGTCCAAAGTGCAATTGGACTTCATAATATTTGGATGACAGATCAACATACAATTCCAGAATTATGGCTCAATTGACAATTGTCCCAGGCAATGACATGCGACTTCCATATTGTGCCAAGAAAACCACATATTTGTGACCATGTAGTTATCAGGAGTTTTGTTTCAGTTGAGAGGGATCCTTTTGCATAAATATGTGGTTATAATTCTACAAGCACAGTGAAGTATCTAATGAACATCTTATTTTTAAAACTGAGTTTTAGTCTGGCATCATCCATATTTCAAACACATTCTTAATCTTTCAGGCACTATACTGGGCTCAGTGAATATTTTAATGAAATGGAAATCATATTACAATGCATAGAAAGAGTTAACGTTATACAAATAATTACCTTTTAGTAGAGTTTCAAATGAAAAGGCTAATAAACCAATGGCAAAGAGGACACTTAACATATGCAAATGTGTTCCAGTGAAAGAGTTAAAGTGCTTTATAATATAATTTTGCTCTCAGTGCCAATATAATTAGATTGTAACAAGCAAATCCCTGCAACTAACAAAGTGAAAATTTGAAAATTTGATTCTGCCTGGCAAACAACCAAGTCCCTGTGTGTACGCAAACCCGACATTAATAAGCTACAAGAGATTACATGATTTAGAAAAGAAGCACTTGGTGTTACAAAATCAAATAATAGATCTCTAGGCTATAATTAGGAGAATTGGGATTCAACAATAAAGTCATAATAATGTAATTTAGCTGTAAGTAACAGAGCCATGGAGTCACATTAGGAGGTGTGATCACATCTTTCTGTGAAGCTCTCCTATGTAGATTCATTGCTGTTCTAGTTAGTCAGGTCCCAGCAACCTGTTGGTCCAATTCATGAACACTTCCCCTGATTTTCTCAAGGGACAATGTGGAAAAGCATCAACCATACATTTGTACCATGGCCCCATGACATTTAAATGAAGACAATAAATTGCCCCTAGTGAATGCAATTAAGCCAATAAGCATTTGTATGGAATGAATGTGCAAATGAAGAAGACAGATAAGACCACACATTAGAAATCTTCTTGCCTTGTGGATACGCAAAATCTAGCTATTCTTTAGCCCTCTATATCCTCAGTCTTTTATGACTGAGTTTGGTGGACTAATTCCATGAAATAATAATCTGGCTGTATTATCTTTTCTCTGCTATGCTATATGTAATCACAAGAACAAGGAATCTCTATGGAGATTCTCAATCATCCAGGTCATAACTGGTCCAAAGGTGCTTTTCCCAAAAGGCAACTGAACTGAAGAAGCTTCTTGGATGAGAAGTGGAATGTTTTCAAAGAAAGAAAGAAAAAAGCAAGAAAGTTCAATTGCCTTTTGGAAAAAGCATCTTTTCAAGAACAAGGAATCTATTCAACACTTAGCCTAATTGTCCTATGTTGACTGTTTCTAACCCCCAAACTTTTCCTAATAACTTCTTTCAACCTTTATCACATACGGAGGGTGAAATCCGTGTTACCAATGCACAATGCCAATATTTCACCAGTCTGCCATAGTTAAAGACATTTTGTCTTCCATACTTGCGCTCCTTTGTTACCCTGAAAGGCTTGTGGTTTTTCTATCACTTTCATGTGTTGAGGTTTCAGAAGGGAGAAAATGCTGTTAAACTTTAGACGCATGTTTCTAATTTGCATTTATTTGGTATGTGTTAGCCAGGATTCTCTTGTTGGCTCAGATCATCTACCCATCGTAGCTTAATAAAATAAATAAGCTGGTTCAGTTTTATGAGTTGTGATTTATGCAGCAACTGGCACCTTATTGTAACAAAATAGAAGCGAAGACCTGCAGCAGTGGAAAATTTGGGTATATATACCATTTTCATTATGGCTGGTAACTTGAGCCACTTAGTGTCTCTCCCCCAAATAGTTTGGTCATTACCCTTGCTGTCTTGAGAAGATGAGAGGCTTAATCCAATACATCTGGAAGGTGCCGAGTTGCAACACATCAGTTTCTCTGAATCAGAGGGAACATCTCCAGGGAATTGTGCTTTGACTCAGATTGTAAGGCCATACTATCCTGCTACATCTATGTAATTGTAAACAACATTGGGATTTAGTTCTAGTTAACCTGAGAACTGTGTGCAATAATTTGATCTTTTTTCTTTCAATTGCCAAAGTTATGGCAGCACATTTCTTAGCTTAACTATGAACTACTTTTTATCTTTCTTCCCTGCTTCACAATAAATACAAGTGGGTCAGGAGATCCTTTGGTAATTCAGGTCAGATATCATAAATATATTGTAAAATTCACCCATTTATGTTCTGAATTAAATTACAATGAGCTGTAGTTCATAATGGGTACTTTCTCACTTTTTACTGTCCCAAGTCTCTAATGGTAATCATTTAAAATGTGAGAGAACAAAACTTCTGTGAAATTGGATGAAACAGATCTAATTGGAGGAGGTAAATGAAAAGTCATAAAATTAGACTTTGTTTATCTTTATTGGACACCACGCTGAGACCTTCCAAGTCACAAATGGCAGATAGCTGCTGATCTTCCTTTGAATGTGAATGGTTGCAGGCACCCTAGCAGTAATTTGTGCCTTGACTAATTGTTTCCCCTGGTCCCTACATGATCCTAAACATTTATATCCAGGATATCAAGTGGGAGTTAAAACAATTCAGAAGTGCTAATGAAGCATCACTTGCCAGGAATACACAGTGATTTGCTGGACATTCTCCCACTTCGGCTTCATAATGTCGAAAAATGATTGTCTGCAAGTTTTTTTTTCTGCTTAGAATGTTGTACCTTTCTATTCTGCTCATTAGAAAATGGGGATGGCTCATGGCTGGGACTTACTGTTACTGAGTAGCTCATTTGCCTTTTGTTGTTTTGCACCTTTGTTTATAAAACGTGGTTTTGTAATTCAGATTTTCAGAATCAGAACTTCAGTTCTGATCTGGAAAAGACAATCTAACTAGTAGATGATGGAGACATTGTCTGACACAAAAGAACTAGCTGTTTGGATCATCACTTATACTGCTGAGTGGGTTTAGAAGGAGGACACATATTCTTTTCTGAATGAATTTGCAAAGTTTCTGAGAAAGAAAGCAGAAGTTTATATGACTTTCTCTAATTATGAGGTCACATCCTGATAATAAACATACAGGATAAATGTTTTTATCAAATATTTTTATCAGAGTTCTGGCCAGAGAAATAACATAAGTATTATCACCCTCCTAGAAATTAAATAGCTTCATTGAATCAGAAAGATAAATCTACTGCACCAGAATAACAGAGTTGGAAGGGAGAAAACTGATGGAGTGGGGAAGTGACTCCAGCTCAAAGTCAAAAAGCTGGGAATGGAATGCAATGCCTGCCCAACCAGTCTGCCATTGAAGAGACAATTCCCAAAACAATTTATAAAAATGCAATTGTATAATAATGGACCAGCAAGTAGGAGAGAAAGAAAGGAGGAACTGGATAAGGAAAGTTAACCAGGAAAGTTTGATGTATGAACTTTGATTCTGGCTTTGCTACACTGTAATCCACTTGGCCTTTAATAAAAAAAAACCTTTCACATCAAATGAGGGTCATTCTTGCTAAAGTTGGGGCAGGACTGACATCTTATACCATTTGAGACAGATTGCCATCCAATCTCTTCTTTAAAACCTCCAGTGATAGAACCCCCATCAAAGGGAAGGAGGAAGAGTAGACAATAGTCTAGTCTTCTGGAAGCAATTGAGTGCCAGAAGTGGTAGGAGAGTAATAATGGAAAGGTATAAACTCACCCGTCGACTAGTCATAGCAAAAAAAAAAAAAAAAAAACTCCACAAGGGCCAGTCACTGACAGATGTCTCACGTGAACAGCATTCTTTTTGGCAAGCAAGAAGCACAAGGAAGTTATTGGTTCAACCTTGCACTCTTGATCCTTTCCTGACAATTTAAAGGAGCTCATCTTAAAAGAGTTTTATGGGAGGTCTAGTTCCACCAACTCTTGCAGTACCTCCAGAAGAGCTGTGATACCCACTGCACTCCAGGCTGTTACACCCAAAATATTACACTTTATTACTGCAAGCCATGAATGTGAAAAATAAGGGAACCTCACTCATTGTGTTGGATTATAAAATAACCGACAGCCAATAATTCTTATTTCTAGTATTCTGCCTTTATCAAAGCATTATTGCCATTGTCCTGGTTTTGGGAATTGATTTCTAAATAAAACATGCATGCACATAGAACCAGTTTAAAGGGGCATGCATTTCTATATCATATTAATGTGTATCTCATTTTGCAAGATGTCTCCTTGCAGTCCCTAATAGCCTTGTAGCTGTTCCATATACCTGTGTAATTTATTTTAGTTGCATTTTATTGTGTTACATTTTAAAAACAATTTGGATATTTCTGTAATAAACCATTCAGATAAAGTTTTAAGTAAATAGTGTAAGACTTTATTTTTAAAAAAATCTTGTTTGTTTAACTTTCACAAACTCTGATCAGCTAAATTAAAAAAAAACTAAAATGTTAGAGCTGGTGATGAATTTTTGGAGAAATATTAACTATTTTATCTTCCATTTTATTTCCGACACAACTGTAACATTTCAGACACCATGACTTCTAAATAATGAAACTGACATGAGTATGTGTGTGTGTGTGTCTCTCTCTCATTAAAGAATAATCAATTATAAATTATTTAGAGCAAGAAATTGGAAAGGATTCTATGAATGGATTCTTACTGTCTAAGGGACTTGTTTTACTCTCCCTAGGAGTCTTTTGGGTTGATAAGCAAGGGGGGAAAAGCTAGCTTTCAAAAATAGGGACAACAGCAGCTAGAAAAACAACACTGACATTTAGGACTTCCGGTTTGAGCTTCTTCGGCAACAGACTGAAACCGCGACTTTGCGTGGTTTTGATCTGTGCTCGCCTCTGGAGCGCTCCGAGCCAGCTGGTTTGGGGGCTAAACCACCCTGTAGAGGTGGTGAAGAAGGGCGAGACTGCCTGCAGGGTTGAGGAGAGCTGCATCTCTCCTCCTCAGTTGGCCACTACTCCTTTTCCCGAAGGCGGTTGCAGAGGTGGTCAGAAATGGCCACCACAAAGAAGAACTCAACCGGAAAAGAATGTGCAGGAGGAAGATAAGAAGAGAAAGTTTTGGTTGACCAGGTCAAACAGTAAAACCAACAAATAAGGTACCCTGGAATTTAAAATATTTAAAAAAAATAACACTATTCCCAAAGAAGATTTCTAAACAGTGAAGGAGACAGAAAAGGGAAAGGATTTGGGTTTTTTTTTTCTCCTCTTCCTATACTGACAGCAAAGAGATTTAGGCAAGGAATTGGGAAAAAAAATCCACTTTGGCATTAATAGGCATTTAATGCTGAAAATAAAAAGTCAAAGAGATAATAAAGATTTTTGGATAATTAAAAGCTTTTGAAAACAGGAAAGGAGAGAAAAAGAATAAAAGGGCAGGATCTGGAAGGGAGGAGACTGCCTGGAATTAAAAAGAGCTTACAGTAAAATCTCAACAAAACTTTCAAAAGATACATCTTAACTGAAACATCTCAACAAAATAGTAAAACCCTAGGAAGAGAAAGTGAAAAAAGAAATAAGAAGAAACAGCTTGGGACTATTTGGATTATTTGGCGATCTCTGGATTCTTGGTTACTGCATTTGAATGACTAAAATCAATCGGGTGGTTGTTTAAAATTGTTTAAAATGGCTCCACTTTTAGAAGAACTGAAAATGGAACTTAAAAAGTACAAAGAAGATGCAGAAGAAGGGAGAGGTTCTTTTGGCTTCATATTTCAGTTCTTGGAAATGGAGATATGGAATTATGAGAAACAACAAGAAATGCCTGCAGAACAAGAAGACTGTGACAAAGAAGAATTCATCTTTAATGAACAAGTAATCTTAGGTGGGGGAAAAAAAGGAAAGGGGGGAAAGAGAATGGAAAATTTAAGATTGGGGAAAACAACCTAAAAAAAGAATAGAGTGAAAAATAAGTATAAAATCAGAAAGCAACAGAAGAGGGAAATGTAGAAGAGAGAATTAGAAGTAGAGAGACAAGGGGGTAAAAAAGGGAGGGAGAAGAAGAGAGGGAAGAAAGAAAGGAAAAGTAGTTATAAAGGACAGAAACAAAATATAGAGAAACAGGGCCTATTTAGAGATAATGGGTGGAAATCTAATTGAAAAAGGGATTCTGCAAAGGTATATAACACAGTATTGTTATATTAGAAATAGAAATAATTTCAGAAAATATGAAACAATGTATGATTAAAATGTTTGATAAAATAGTTATTGTAACTTAGTTGAATGCTTGTCAACAAATAAATGTAACAAAATGAATATAAATCATATGTGAAGAGAAATAAGGGAAAAATTAAGTATGGAGATTATACATGTCTTCAAGGAAGTATGATATTTAATTGAAAAGAAATGTTAAAGATGTTAAGACTTTAATGAATATTAATGATAGAATGAATTGGAATGGAATGAGGGTTTTAATAACATATATTTTTAATCCTTTTTTTAAGAGTATAGTGTGTATTATAAGAATGTACCAAGCAGAATTCAATTGGAAGTTATGTATCATGTATTATATTGAAGGTCATAACCTTAAGGTATATATCAAAGTTTAAATAAGAGTTGAATGGATATAATTAAAAGATCTAAAGGTGTCATACTCCAATTAGTAACTACAGGAGAACATTTGTTTCATGAGAAAAGATAATATGAAATTGAAACAGAACAAACAAAAGTATAAATATAATGATTTGAATTGAGATGAAATAATCAAAATAAAATTGAGAAAATTAAAAGGGGGAAAAACTATATAGAAAATGCAGAATAGTAATAAGATATGGAATAGAACACAAATATGAGCATGAAATTGAATTTGTATCTGTATAAAGAAGTGTAACCCGGGACCATGCTATTTTCAAAAAAGATGTTTTACTTGTATTTTGTGTGTGAGAAAACCCAAATAAAACTTTATAAAAATAAAAAAAAAACCACTGACATTTAAAGTCAGTGCGAGAGAACGCCAAATATAAAAATGCAATAATTGGAACACAGAAAGAGGAATAGGTTGTATGTACACGTTCTTGAACAATAATTATAAAAAATGAAAACTCTGAAAAATATTTTAAGAGCTACTAAAAGTATTCAGTGGCTAGAAGAAAATACATATGAAGCTTGACAGGAAAAGGCGAACAAGGGAAAATTGCCTTTATTTTGCAAACAGTGAAAATGTTAAAATCCATGAAGTGAATTTTGCATTAAAATTACATAGAAAAATTAAGTAGCCAAGAATCTCCCTATACAAGGCATATCCAACCTTGGCAACTTTAAGACTTGTGCACTTCAACTCTCAACATTTTCCAGCTAGCATGGCTAACTGGGAAATTCTGGAAGTTTAATTCCAAGGTCTTAAAGTTGCCAAGGTTGAACATCCCTGCCTTATGCTGTTGTTTCTGTTGAAGAGAGCATCTCCACCCATCAGATACTTTCCTTAAGAATGCAGAAAAGGAGAGGGCCACTTGCTATTCTACATTCCATATCTATTTTGCTAACAGTATATACATAAAGGGTTAAACCTAAAAAAAAGTCTCGTCCTTTTGAAACAGCCCATGCTACTAACCCACAGTATTGTTTCCAATGGCTCTGGAAAGCTTGAGAAAGTGAATTCTTGCCTGTTATTCGTGTTTTTCTTTTCCCCCCTGTTTCTTCTCACCCTTTGTCTCAATTTTGCCAGTTAACTGTTTTGTTTTTTTTTAATGTTTGCTAATATTTAATAAATGAACATCAGGTTATATTTTTGCTAACTAAACTGTCTGCTTGCTCTGATCTGGATATTGTAGTTGTTGCCTGGGTGAGTACAGGGTGCAAATTCTGCTGGAAAATCCCCACAATAATTTGTCAATACAAGGGTTATGGGCTCAGCCCAGAATTAAACCCTGAGACCCAGAACACCCCAATTCACTCTAGTGAATTCAGTTCAATTCAAATCTATTTCCAGACCCTTGGTCATGCATACAGCATCATGTTTCTTGAAAAGTCCATCAGAAATAGAAAAGTCTCACATATGAAAATAGTAAACAATGCAACATCTAAAATAGGAATGGGCAATTAGTTTACCCAAGAAGCCACATGAGTAACTGGGATTGTTGAGCAGGACCAAACCAATAGGTTGAACTTAATTATGCTAAATATTAATTTTAGTCACTTTAAAAAAGCAGTTAATCATATAGTTTTGTTTATGGTGAAATTATCAAAGCACATATGCATGTACATACATAAACTGGAAAAAAAATCAGTTGCCTTCAAAATAAAAGCAATGCAGTCCTACTGTATGCCAGTTGGCTTGGGGCTCCAATGGAAGGGCTTCACATTGGGATGGTTGATAGATTAACCACAGATCCCAACCCACTTCCCTTTTCATCATACACCCTCCACATTTTTTCAGGTAGGTTGATTTTTTATAGTATTGCATTCATATCATTAGGCTTTATAGTTTTATCTTTAATATTGTAAGCCCCACCCAGAGTTATATGTGGTAAGATGAACGGCTAGTAAATTTTACAAATATATAAATCAATGTGTGGTGTATACTTATTTACATTTGATTGCTAATTCTCAATCTCATGTGGTCTGGATACAGCCAAAGGGCCAGATATGGCCTGTGTGCCATAAAATACCCAGCTCTGATCAAGAACATAAAGGTAGAGATATTGATTGAAAAACTGGACTTCTCCAAAATTTGGCAACATCATGCCCTGAAGAAGCTCAAGCCAGGATAACTTGCATGAAAAAGATAAGTTGCTTAGAACTGAAATAATATGAGGCTGGCTCAAAATTGAAAAGAGATCAGGCAGATAGTTGCATGCTCAGGAATGAAGAACAATGCTTCAATGCTCAGGAAACTAGTAAATTGAAATTACCAGAGAAGGGAAAGTGTATTGGAATATGTGTCAAAGTATCTCTCTATTCAGAGCACATTAAAGCAGAATGATGTGAACCTTTCTGATAATTTAATCCGGGAATTGTGATTAAGTTTGTTACCAGAAAACTATAAATACATAATTCAATAAATCAAACTTAATGATGAAATGTGCTTTGAGAATGCAATTACTAACTCAGAAGCTTACCAGCATTATTTGAATGATGCAATGGAAGGGAATTCCCTAAACAAGAAAAAGGGGAGATATGTGATCTGCAACAGAAATGAACATATTAAGAGAGAATGTAAATGTTACAGAGCTAAAATCCATACAACAGAGAGAGATAATGGAATCAAATGTCCTAAAGGTAAAGTCAAGAATATAAAATGCTTTTAAAAACAACCCTAAGATTATAGATAGAGGAACATTATTTATGTTGGCATATAAATGTTTACTAGAAATTGGACATGATTCTGAATTTGAAAAGAAAAATTTTTTTTTTGCTAGGTAACAGTGCAACAAGTCGATATATTTGCAACAAAGATGTCACTATAAGCTTTGGTGTATCTTATAAAAAGTTAATTTTGCAAATGGAATGTTGATAGATGTACTTGGAAATAGCAGTATTAGACTGCAATGTTGATGAATCATAATGAAAACAGGAATGTTTCAACAACCATATTATGTACCTGAACTGGATGCAAATTACATAAGTCTGTATTACCTTGTGGTTTTAAAAGTGTGCTTAATAATGGTTGTTTGCTGCTAAAAAGAACAATGATGTAATGTTAATGGAAACATATGGCATCTACGGTAAATTGCTGGAACTTATGCAATAAAATACAAGATGCATTACAATAATGGCATAAAAGTTTTGGTTAGAGAGATGAGTCTACCATTAAGAAAATAAAGAATAACAACTTAACCATTGGACTGAAAGTTTGTCCTTCAAGAAGCAAAGGCACCCAAACTATAATCTAAAGGAAAAAAGAAGAAAGTCTTTTTCTTGGCTTAAATTCAAACAAGTCAGCCAGTCATTATTTTTTTCAAACATTTGTATTCCTGTGCTAACCAAAATGATGCATCAGGGGGAAAAGGCTTTATTGCATTCATAGGCTGTCTAATTCGGAACCAATAAGAATGGAGTATTTAAGAAATTTGAATTGATAGATTCTAGCACCTGGAGTATATTATCATTTTGTCCTTTGAGAATCATTAAGTCTCACTTAAGACCACATATTTCTCTGAGGATATCTTTATTTGAGGTTTTTAATTCTCTTTCTGCTTTCTCTTTCTTCCTGCCTCCTATAGGCTTATGGAAAGAACAATTTTGTACCAGTTAATGCTGGGTTATGACAGAGGTGGTGTTCAGCAGGCTCTGTCCAGTTTTGGAGAACTAGTAGCAGAAATTTTGAGCAGTTTGAGGAACCGGCAAATATCACCTCTGACTGGAGATTTTACAGCAGCGGTTGCTAACCGGTGGTCGCTAACTCAATCTGACTGACGGCTTTGCCTGATTTTGGGTAAAAGTTGCTCTTTTTTTATTTAAAAAAATCAATATTTATATAAATATTTATAATATTTACATACAAGCCATGCCCAGCCAATCACATGATCACCAAGCCACACCCACAAATTAGGCCATGCCCACAGAACCAGTTAGTAAAAAATTTTAATCCCACCACTGGATTATGATCAACTTTCCGAACAGTATATGATGACACAATGCATAAAGGAAATCTGCTTGATCTTTTAAAAATCCCTGGGAATCTCATTGTTTGCATTACACCAGCAATAACAATAACATTTAGACTTATATACCACTTCCTAGTGCTTTACAGAGTCAGCATATTGCTCCCACCAATCTGGCTTTTTATTTTATTGACCTCAGAAGGATAAAAGGCTGAATCAACCTTGAGCTGGCCAGGATCAAATCCTGGCAGTGAACAGTGAGTTAGCTTGCAATACTGCATTTAACCACCAGGGTTCTTTCCTTGTTTCAATTTTAGCATTGTATGATGTGTAAGCTTATACATTGTGATTTATAAACCATGTTTGAAGCTTAATGTCCTGCTTTCTGTCTTGTAAGTACAGTAAATAAGACCTGTTGAATTTTATGGGTTCACAAAGCCTTACAGTATTTTGGTAGTAGGGCAACTTCAAAACGTTGTCTTCAGAAAATAATCCCAACATTTCTGGATTTTTAAAATTCTGATTAAAAAAAAATATTTTACTGTATTTATCATTAGCCATTGACTTTGGTCATTTTATAAATTTCTATGAGTAATTTTTTTTGTTAGAAAAAAATCATAAATAATGACAGATGAATGCAAATTTCTATAAGTTGCTACACCTTTATATATGTTCTGTCTTTTAAATTTAGTCAGTTAACAAGTGTGTGCTTATATGTTTGTATGCAGGGATATAAATCTATACATATGCATTTCTGCAAATATAGTGATTATTCAAATAACTAAACACTTGAAGGCGCACAGAACACTGTTACCTTCCTGCCAAAGTGGTTCTTATTTTTCTACTTGCTTTTGAGCTGCTAAGTTGGCAGAAGCTGGGACAAGTAACGGGAGCTCACTCCATCATGCAGTGCTAGGGATTCGAACCACAAACTTGCTGGCCTTTCCAATCGACAAGCTCAGCATCTATATTATTATTCAGCATCATATATTATTCAAATAAAGTACTATAAATGAACTTTAAAACACTTGTCAGTGAATAACTTGACTGTCTTGTAAGATCCTAGGTCCTATGTTGGAAAAACTTTCAAAGAGCAGGTTGTGCCAATAGGTGAATGCTTGATTTTAATGTACATTGAAACATATATTTAGACAAGTGCCTGCGAAATGGAGTTTGACAAATAAGTCCTTTTTGTAGTTACTTCTGTAATTCAATACCACTAAACATATGCTTGTATGAACAAACTCTTCTCTCTCCCAACAAATTCAGTTGCTTGCCTTCCAAAAGCAAAATTGTGTGCATTTGCCACTACAGAAGAAAACTGCACAATCAGCCAAACATGTCACACTTTCCATTAGATCGTGTTTGCAAAATATGCATATCCTGCAGAACAAAACTTGAATGTTGTAGAAAAAGTTAGGTGCTGAAAAGAGCTTGAGGGCAAGTGTAATTTGCACGCCAGAAAGTTACATAGTATTACATAACTCTCTTTTGCTAGGCCAAAAAGAAGGCCATGATGCATGATCAAACTACTGTTGTGACCCTGGGAAATACTCATTCCCTTGTACTTCCTCTTGTTACAGTACCTGAATATTTTAGCAGGGGTTTAATAGTGAAAGGAAAGTAAATGGACTAATTTGAAAAATGAACTGTGAAAGGGCACAAGATTGCCTGGGGGCTATGAGCATCGATCTAAAGCATCAAAGATGCATACAGGAAACCTTTTGCAACTTTTGAACAAGTATTTGCTAGTTTTTCTTTCTTGGCTCTGATGTTAATACAACCCATGAAAGTTTGATTTTAAAAATCCATTATGACAATAAAAAAGAGAACAATTAGGAAGTTCTTTAAAAATAAGTCATTAAGACAAAAAGCTGAGACAATCTACTATACATAGAGGGAAACAAAATTATGATGCTGTCAACATCCAGCTTGAGTATCCAAATAAAAATCCAGGATCATTTCAATTCTGAAATGCTTACTGTTTATTAAATACATAGTGTGGTAATGGTGAGGAAAAACTAACTCTGAATTTCTAAGGCACTAGTTCACAATATTAAACAATGAATTTCTCAGCCCAATCCCCAGGTTTCCATATAAACTGTGTAAACAAGTTATCTTTGTGATGGGAACCATCTGTCTTCTTTTCACACCTGTTGATACGATCTTGAAAAGTGTCCAGACTCTGTGGAACTGCAGTTCAATTTCTTCAAGCTAACCCATTTGTAGTCAACATCTCCCCCCTTACTCTAATGACAAGTTGAAATGAAGAGGCATGTAGCTGCCAAAGTTTCACTCTTGACAGATGCTTTCTTGCTGAACTTAGTCAGGGCTGAGTTTGGTGAATCTTTGAAGGGGACACCACTGTGGGTTCCATATGTGAAACCTTGAGTTCCAAGAAAGACAATTACAGCTATTAAATAATAACCAAATAATAAAGAGAGTAGGCTGACTCTGGAATAGTTATATTACATTTTCATCATTTATCTCGAGTGATTTCTGGGCATTCAGCATCAAGCTTTCTTAGACAAAGTAGTAAAGTCAGTAGTATTTGACCCTTATTCAGATTTCCGGTGGTTTCTGTGTGAGGATCCATGAATGTCCTGGGTCATCTCAAGGCCATTCTATAAACATAATATGCTGTCTTCAGAGTTCCTCGGTCAACAAGTTAGGATGCTTGCACCCCAAGCCTGCAAGATGTGGTCTTCTTTCTAAATATATAAATAAAATAAATATAAATAAAAAAGCCAATACAATCCTAAAGGGATATAATCGAGATGAAGTGAGGTACTAATACCATTCTATAAAGCCTTAGTAAAACCATACCTAGAGTACTGCATCCAGTTTGGGTCATCACACTATAAGAAAGATGTTGAGACCAGGGGTGGGATTCAAATTTTTAACAACCGGTGGTGTGGGCGTGGCTTAGGTGATGGGTGTGGCTTAGTGGTCATGTTATTGGCTGGGCATGGCCAACTCAATATCACTCACATAGAGGCAAGCATCTCCTCACCTGGCCTCTCGTGACTGTGGGGATGCTACAATAGTTGTAAGTGTGAAAAATGGTCATAAGTCACTTTTTTAAGTGCTATTGTAACTTTGAATGGTCACTCCACACAAGCAAAGTACCAGCAAAGGAGGGGAAAAAAAACTCCAGAGAAGTTCCTGAGACAGGAAGTTTAGTCCTGCCAAGAATGTAATAAGGGTTAATGAAGAGGCAGTTTCTGTAGGCAACACCAGAATGTCTCCTTCCTGTCTTCCTTACAGGTTTAGGCCAGTAATTTCTTCTAACAACGGGTTCTCTGAACTGCTTAGACTATTAACAACCAGTTCTAGTGAATAGATGCAAACTGGTAGAATCCATCCCTGGTTGAGACTCTAGAAAAAGTGCAGAGAAGAGCAACCAGGATGATTAGGGGACTGGAGACTGTTATGAACTAATAAAAGGCTTAAATAAAGTTTTATCAAACCTTTAGAATAAGCAGGGTTCTAATCCTGCACTTCTGATTGGCCGATAATAGCGATATCGGATTGGTCCGTTCAGGAGAATCTGATTGGCTGTTAATGAGCCACTTTCATTGGTTAAAGGGGTTAACATTCCACATTTCTCATTGGTTACTAGATCAGCAGCCTGCCCTATAAAAGGGCTGCTGCTGCCCTAGGTTTTTGCTCTGTTCAGAATGATTAATAAAGAGTTGAAGTTCACTGTTCACTGTCTCGTCTCCGTTCCTTGCGCCCATGCGCAGAACTTAACCCTGGCGATGAGGGTGGGATGCGGAGACGTCAGAGCTGAGTGAACACTACAGAGCACCAAACAGAGCATGTGGCTGAAGACACATCGACAGCGGAAACCATGTCCGACGGCGCCATACCACCCGCTCCATTTGACCTGGCACAAGAAGACTGGGACTCGTACATGGACCAGTTCCAGATGTTTCTGGAGACCAACAACTTGAAGGATGCCACTACGGGAAAAAAGCGAGCGGTATTCCTGACCCACTGCGATTTTTAAGATGGCTAAGGCACTGGCGAAACCAGCTGAGGTGAAATCCATGGACTGGGATGTCCTCGAGCCCCTCCTGTGGGCCCACTATGCACCTACCATACCAACGCTTGTCCGAAGACATTAATTTTACCAGAGAGACCAGCGGAAAGGAGAGAGCATTGCAGATTTCATCGTGGATCTCCGGAACCTGGGAGGCCTCTGTGGGTTCGCCGACCTCAAAGAAGCCCTGAAAGACCGAATAGTTCTGGGATTAGATGCACCGCACGTGCAAAGTATGGTCCCTTCAAACTCTGATTTTCTGTTATCTGTTATGTTTATGAGGTTTTGTTTCACCAGACTAGCTTTTAAGAGGCATAAAAATTACTGCCTGGTATTTTGTGGGGAAAGGATTATGATAGCTCAAAAGATCATCTCCTTTTAAAGTGGAGTTAGACTATTGTCATTCAAATAGTATTTTCAGAATAATGCAGCAAAATGCAGAGAGCCGGGAATTCTGTAGTTTCAGATATAAACATGGAATATTTAGGCATGAAAACCACTTAAGATTCTTCCAGGACTACTCAGGAGTTACTTTCAGAAATATTGCAACTTAATTATGTACATAAATGGAGAAGGATGAATTATAAGTTTCTATGTGACAGAAGCTATCAAGCTATTCTCCGAGAAAAGGAAGAAACCTGCTATATGAAGTTTGCAGGTAAATTAAGGGAATCTCATAATCCCTGGATTAGAATGAATGTTCCAGTTGGTAGCTGCAGTGAGTTTTAGTCACTCTGAGATGTTAGTTCTTAGTGTTTATTAATATTATGTAACACCATACAAAATTTCTATATTGGCTATTTTCCAAATAAAATCTGTTAAGTCTGGAGCACGGGTGCGAATGATGGAGACGAGCCGGTAGAAACAGTGAACGTCAAACTCTTTATTTACATATTGTGATAGCTCAAACTGGAGGGCTGCTATAGCCTTCCTTATATAGGCAACTTATTAACTATTCAACCAATAGCAAACCTGGAGCGCTAGCTCCATTAACCAATGGGAATGGCCTGTTAATGTCCAATCAGATGCTCCTGAATGGACCAATCCAATCCTCCCATTAATAGCCAATCAGAAGTGCAGGGCCAGAACCCTGCACTTGACTTCAAGCTCAAGATAACTTTATTGGTATTATTCATTCACAACACCCCTTTCCCCCGGCTTCTGTCCACAGGGTGCGGTTACATAGTCCTTAAGGTAGGACAGCTGCTTTGTTAGTCTTTTTGATTTTCGCAAAGTGCCTGGCGGTTGGCTGCACTTCTGCTGAGATAGATCGTTGTTTATAGGTAGGGGTGCCTCTGGTTCCGAGTTCGCGTTCCCGTCGTCACCAATATCACTGGCCACTACCTGAGGTGAACTCACTCCGGTCCCTGGTTCCTGTTCCTGCGTTTCAGTCCCATTATCGGTTTCTTCAAAAAGGTTTTCCTCTAATTGCAATTTGGTTTCCTCTGTATCTCCCCCCCCCCTCAGTTTGGTCATAAGGGAGTTCGGAAGTGCACAACGGTAGCCGCGATTGTAGTTGATCTATGTGGTGCTTCCAAAGTCTGTCGTCAGGGTACTGAACGAGGTATGATCTTGGGCCGGTTACGTGGATTACGGTCACTTCTACCCACAGTGGATCGCCCGATAAGTTTTTAGCAAATACTAAATCGCTTACCTGAAAGGTACGGCAGTCTTAAACGCTCCCGTAAGATTTTTGGAGTGGGGGAGGCAATGAGCACATCGTCAAAATAGGGGACAACGCCCTTGATCCCCTGCAATAGTCTCTCCATTAGGCTCTGAAAGATCCCCGGGGCCATACTTACTCCGAATTGAAGCCGCGTACACTTAAAGGCACCTCGGTGTGTTATGATAGTCTGTGCCTGTGCTGTTTTTTCGTCAACTGGCAGTTGCTGATAAGCCTGAGCTAAGTCTAGTTTAGCGAAGACTTTTCCACCCATGGAATGGAATGGAGCAGGTGTTGTACCACCGGCACCATATATGGGTTCTGTTGCAGGGCATGGTTTAGGGTGGCTCGGTAGTCCCCACAAATTCTAATGGAGCCGTCCAGCTTAATTGGTGTCACAATTGGCGTTTCCCATGGGGAGTGGTCAGTTGGCTTTAAGACTCCCTGGGCAATCAACTTATCAAGCTGCTCGTCGATTTTTGGCTTTAGAGCAAACGGAACTCGACGAGGCTTAAGGCGGATGGGAGCTATCTTTGGATAAAGGATAAAGGATATCGGGGTCCCCTTGTACTCGCCTAGCTTTTCCTCGAAGACGTCCCTGAATTCATGGGCGAGGTCTTCCTCCCAGTCATTGGTTAATGCCAGCCACTTCAATGCCGAGTGGTGCGAACCATTGCAGGCCTAAAAGACTAGGCCGGTCCTTATTGATCACCGTCAGGGGTAAGTACGCCGTGCGGTTCTTGAATGCAACCCGGACTCGATTGGATCCTGTGACTGGAATTTGGTTCCCCTGGTAGTCCTTTAACACGAGCCGTTGGAATTGAAGGTCTTGGTGCTGGATAGTGGGGATGAGTTGCTTGAGGGTCTTCCATGAGACCATTGAAAGAGACGATCCCGAGTCAACTTCCATTTGGCAGGGTCAATTTTCAATGTTCACATTGACCCGAATTTTCTTAGCGTCTAGTGAAGAGGCATGGCCAATAGTGAGTGTTTGGTGGGCCTCTTCCCGTCTCGCAAGACGATTCACGGGTCGGTTTCTGTAGGAGTGGTTTACTGGTTCTCGCCTTACAGGGCGATTCCCTGTCGATTGGCGTAGGTTGGTTCCTTTCAAGGTCTGGCTGGGTCCGAGGAGGCTTCTGCAGACCCGTCCGATGTGGCCTCGTTTTCCGCACTCGTGGCAGAGCGCGTCGTGGAATTTGCAGTCGAAGCGGTAATGGTTGGCCCCGCAGCCAGCGCACGGTTGTTGGGACTTCGGGTAACGGTCCCGATCGGACCGCAGGCGATGGACCTCTTCTTTGTTGCTGTCTGACGATGAAGAGAGGTCCTCATGGTGGGCTGTCTGCAGCTGCCTTTCTGCGTTAGGTGAAACTTCGCCAGCCAGTGGGTGTGCTGGAGCGCGATTTCGGCATAGTTGGGCAGCTGACTTCTTGGTCGCCTCCGCTGCTGTACCTTCAGCTATGGCGTCTTTAAGGGTGATGTCGTCCTTTGCCATTATTTTGCTCTGTACGTTTAGAGCGTCTAGCCCGAGGACTACTTGGTCTCTCAAGGCCTCTTCTAGGTCGGTGAAATTGCAAAGGCATCCCAAGTTCCATAGGTCTGCAATGAGATCGGCGACGCTTTCTCCTTTCCGCTGGTTTCTTTGATAGAACTCGTGTCGTCTTACGAGCGTTGGAACAGTTGGTGCATAGTGGGCCCTTAGTAGCGGTTCGAGGACGTCCCAGTCCATGGCCTTCGCTTCCGCCGGTTTCGCTAATGCCTTAGCCATTTTGAATACCATCGGGCCGCAGTGCGTTAGAAATACCGCCCGTTTCTTCCCGGGTGTGGAATCCTTCAGATTATTCATTTCCAAAAACATTTGAAAACGATCCATGTAGGACTCCCAGTCCTCTTGAGCTGGATCGAATGGAGCGGGTGGTACTACGCCACCGGACATGGTTCCGCCGTTGTGCGCTTCAGCCACGTGCTTAGTTGTCTTAGTTGGCTCTGATGTCATCCAATCCCATCCTCGTCACCAGTGTTAAGTCTGGAGCATGGGTGCGAATGATGGAGACGAGCCGGTAGAAACAGTGAACTTCAAACTCTTTATTTACATATTGTGACAGCTCAAACTGGAGGGCTGGTATAGCCTTCCTTATATGGGCAACTTATTAACTATTCAACCAATAGCAAACCTGGAGCGCTAGCTCTGTTAACCAATGGGAATGGCCTGTTAATGGCCAATCAGATGCTCCTGAACGGACCAATCCGATCCTGCCATTAACAGCCAATCAGAAGTGCAGGGCCAGAACCCTGCATTTGACTTCAAGCTCAAGATAACTTTATTGGTATTATTCATTCACAACAAAATCTGTGATAGAAAACCTTTTTACCTCCATCCTTTAGTAAAAATGGAAATTTGTGAGTGCCATGGAGGCACTGTGCTACTGAATATAATTGCCTGCATGTCTAAGGAAGCCTTGCATAGGGGCATCCACAAGCTTTTTTGGTGGATTATTATTTTATTCTTTGCAAATTATATCCATTAGATTTCATTTCACATGCAATTGTATAAGGAAGATCTTAATAGCATTATCCAGAAATCTCACAGGTACTGCTTTTGTCAAATGTCCAAAATATTTTTTTTCAATTGATTTTTTGGTTTCTGTGGCTCTTTGAAATGTAAAAAGGGGAAATAATGCATTTACATGCAAAATTTCATCTGTCAAACAGAAGAGCTTTGAAAAATTAGCTGCTGCCAATAGTTTCCTCCATTGAATAGAAACAGTAGTGTTTAAGACATATCTTGTCACATGACTGAGCAATCTAGACAGCAAAAGCAATTTTATGTATTAAATATTTAAATGGAATTTGTGATTATCATTGGAACAGTGTTTTTGCATAGAATAAGTCTTTTCTTGTTAGGGAATTCAGTGTGATAAATAAATGAATAAAGGCTGGAAGTTTTGGATATTGCTCCTTCGAAAGCACTTCTGTTCTGAAAGCATAATACAAAAATTAGAAATCACAATATTCTCTATTGGCCCAAAGTTTTGGATTTTAAAACAAAAATAAGCAAAGACTCCAGAGGATGTTTCCCCCCAAAAAATACAATTTATTTTATACAATAAAGTTTGAGGCAACAAATCCATTTGGTAAAAATTACTATTATTTCTTTTCATGGGATGTCTACTGTAGCAGCTGACTTTTAAAGCAATGGTTGGCATTCAAGTAGCTTATCTGGATTAAATTCATGTCAATTGTTGTTTCTGTAAAGAAATCAAAGAGTAACATCTTGTTGATTGAACAAAGAATAAATCAAAATAATATTTATGCACCTTCACATTGCAACTGAGATTGTATAAAAATGTGACATTGCAAAAGTGCAAATTTCCTTCATTTTTAATATGTTACCCATATATGTCTATTAATTTATAGCCTCTTGATGAATATATATGTACCCTTATGTTCAGTATCTCCCAGAGAATCAGATAAAAGACAAAGATGGCTCTTGGAGGCAGCATCTGGAATCGTCCACAGTTAATTCTAGCACTGAATTCCAACCAACATTTGTGCATTTATCCGTGCTTAGCGTTCAAATACAGCTATGGTATGTACAACAAAAATACAAACATTGTTCATTACTCCATTTTTGGATGAAAATCAACTTTCTTGCTTCGCTGAAAGTTAATAAATACCTGGCCCATGTTGAAGAATGTAAACACAAACCACAAGCTTCTGTTTATTACTTCCTCTTTGACAGCACAGATGCAGGACTATAAACATAGAAAGTCTGCAATAGTTACACACTCTATCTTTCAAGCATACAGCATAGTGTGGAAACCTGTCTCTTCCAGGCAAGACAAACAGGAGAAAAACAGATTTATGCAGATAGAAAAGTCTCATTTTTCTTCCTGAAAAGAGTAGCAGCTGCCCTTTTTCCTTCTTCCCGATGTGATCTTTGGACAGTCTTTACTTCCCAACCGAATATTTTTCTGAGATTTTGTGACCAAAAACAAAAACAAAAAAACCATGTGATTTACAAGCATGGGTTTTTTTCATGTGATAATTATTTCCAATACTAAATAAAGCTACAATTTTTACAGTTATCCACAGACACCTTACAGCCTTACAAAAAGTATGAGTTTACTCCAACAAATATTTTGGATAGTAAATAAATAAATAAAAAACAAAGGAATGTAGATGCTATTTATGATGATGTAATAAAATATAATATATCATTAGTATCTAATAGCAGGTTGGATTCATTTTATGCCCAGAATAGGTGTTGATTGCTTGATTTTTTTAAAAAGGCAACAATTCAAATTTATATTAAATAAAACATAACAAAAAGGACTGCCTTGAATTCTACACTCAAATATTCTTTATCTTAATTTTACACATTGCCTTGTACAGATATTGGACTTTTTTTCTATGAAACACAAGCAATAATACTACCCCAAATGCATTCCATAATATCATCTCTCAACTATTATTTTTACACATGTCTTTATTAAAAAGTATTTTTTTAAAAATCTTCAAAGTTTACTTCCCTTGTTTTACAAAATGTAACCTTTTCAGTAACTATAATGTGGCTTTAAGTAGAACTTCAAGATATTAAGGTTAAGATATTAAGAAATAACCAATATAAATACAAATCTCACTGATTAAGTGTAGCTCAAGATAGCAAGAAGTAATCAGTCTGATGTAGAATTGGGGAAAAATAGTATATTCTTGCCTTGAATGATTGAAGAGTCACCATATATGTATTAAATTATGATCATGTAGCATTTTTTACAGGCAGGTCAACCTAGCCAGAAAAATCAACAAAGATTCTAAAACTTGATTAAAATATCCAGCAATAAGTATATACTTTACAGATAAATTAAAATATATTCAACATATTTACTGAAATGGATGGTCATTAATAGGGCCATAGTAATGAATAAATTTAACATAATTATTAATTAATTCATTTTTAAAAAAGTTCTTCTTGTTCACCAATTTATTGTTCCACAACAAATTTCAACATTTATTAATCAAAGTCATTTCCACCCCTAAAGATTTTTAATTCTTATTAATATATACATTTACCAGTTATCTCCAAATAAAAGATTTTGAATTGTTATATGAGCAATTATCTTTTTTGTAGATCTATAGTTGCACTGAATTTGTCTCTATCACTAGCATTACTCCAAAATATTAATTGTTAGTTCACTATTTCATTAGTTCATTAAATAAATAAATTTATTTTACATAGAACAAAGTAGAACCTAAATTATTTAGTTTTGTATCTTAGGTGCATAGAATCATCACTCTTTCCCCTGACTCATAAAAGAACAGTTTCAAAAATCTTATCAGCTTGTCAATATACAATCCATTTTTTCCTCTAAGACTCTTGACACTACTAAAAATGGTCTACCCTACATTCATAGTTTCATTTTATCTTTCATTAATTCATCACCAATTATTTATGTTAAAGGAAAACATTTGTTAAGTGAGTTTGCTGCATTTTACGACTTTTCTTGCCACAGTTGTTAAGTGAACTTGTTAAGTTAGTAACATGGTTGTTAAGTGAATCTGTCTTCCCCACTGACTTTGATTGGTAGAAGTTGAAAAAAGCTGATCACTTGACCCCGGGATACTGCAAGCGTCATAAATATGATCCATTTGCCAAGCATCTACATTTTGATCATGTGACCATAGGGATGCTGCAATGATTGTAAGTGTGAAAAATGGTCATAAGTCACTTTTTCTAGTGCTGTTGTAACTTTGAATGGTCACTAAATGAACTATTGTAAGTTGAGGACTACATGTACTCTGGATTGCCAAAACATTGCAATCCTCATACTGTACCACAAAAAACTTCGCTCAAGACCAGATGTCAGCTGTTGTCCGAGATTGAGGGGGTGAACAATAAGATATCAACTCACTCCTGAGTGAAGTTTTTTATTCGTCTTCCACACCACAACAACAGGTAACAGCAATCAAATTATGTTTAAAGTCAGCTCTGGATTTCTGTTAGGAATATAACTCACCTAACAGGTATTTGGGTTAAAAATATATAAACCAGGATAAACATTTTAGTACTATATCTTTAAGAGATTGCAAAAACTGCAATTGGGTGTGATTTTTCAAACGGCCATAAGATGGAGCCAGAAACCTGGATTGTTTTACTCTTAGTCTCAGAAGAGAGTGTGTCTGAGTGAGTATCTCTGTTTCCTTCTGTTGGAAAGTATTGCCGTTTCTCCATTTCTTCTAATTGACTGATATTACTGGATTTAATGTAAGTCTGCTACTAAACTGTTTTTTGACACTGGACTTTGATATTTGGATTATTTACATGACTTTGGACTGCTTATTTTAGACTTTGCTTAAACCTTTCTTGAAGTAAAAACCTACATTTACTGTACAGTGTATCTGTGTACTGTGTGTATTATTCAAACACTTCTCTCAAATACGTCTCCCTGTATGTGCTCATTCTCCTAATGGTAAATTACCTCAACAGTTTCATTGCAACCCAGAGCTGTATTTATACATGTTATACTTTGGATAACAACATAATTACTTTAACCACCTTCAGTCTGGCTTCACTGCCTAATATCCAGCATCCTTAAATTAGAGAAACATGGTAACTGCACCTTTCCCCTGCTCGATGAGTCCATGTACCCTCATTTATTTCTTATCATTATTACAACATCACCCCTTTGACATCTAGCCATGAATCATTATTATTACACCACTCCTTGTCAGGAAGCCAATGTTAGTTATTTGATGAATATTCATTATAGTGTCCATGTGGTAACACTAGGCAAGTGAAAGAATATGGTCGTATCTCATCCTGGCTGTCTTGGCTCCAGTCCATTCTTTATTGGAGTTGTGACACCAGACTTATCCATACTGCATCCGCTCCTGTGAATTCCGCAATGAACTCAAAAGATGTCTTGACAATGGAGAGAAAGATCTCCACGTTGACTACTGCACAGATTGTATCAAAAGTAAGTCACACAACCCAAAACTCCACATCCAACCCTACTTCATCCAACCCACCATCACTCAAAACTAGGCACACATGCTTCTAACTACCTCAATTCCAACTACAGCTGGCCTCCATCATCCTTCACTTAGAAACAAACAACCTACTCTCTAATAAACAATTTGGTTTCAGGAAAAAACTATCATGTAATCTGCAACTCTTACACTGCAAAAACATATGGACTATACAACTCGATCAGGGCAAAGCAATAGACGCAATCTACATAGACCTCTGTAAAGCCTTTGATTCAGTGGTACATGACAAACTACTCCTAAAACTATAATCTTATGGTATCTCTGGATACCTCTGGATAACTGGATAGAAGCATTCCTGTCAAACAGACAACAAATGGTCAAAATTGGGAATGTCCTATCAAATTCTGTACCTGTCAACAGTGGTGTCCCCAAAGACAGTGTTCTAGGACCAACTCTCTTCATATTCTACATAAATGACCTCTGTGATCAGATTAAGAGCAACTGCGTCCTCTTCGCTGTGCCCTGCATCCTCTTCGCTGACGATGTATTCAACACCACAGACAATACTACTACCCTTCAAAAAGACCTCAACTATGTATCAGAATGGTCAAACAAATGTAACTTCAAATCTCAACAAACAAATGCTCTGTCTTACATATTGGCAAAAAAAATCAGAAAATAAAATACAGGCTGAATAGTCAAAACCTTGTTGATGTTCCAAACTCTGTCAAGGACCTTGGAGTACTCATCTCTAACTCATCAGTCTGGAACCCACATTATGTATCTGATATTAACACACTTGAGAAAGTCCAGAAATATTTCACAAGAAGAATTCTCCACTCCTCTACTCGTTGCAGAATACCTTATGCCACCAGACTTGAAATTCTAGACCTAGAAAAACTAGAACTACACTGCCTTCGGTTCAATCTAAGTATCATATATAAAATCTTACATTGCAATATCCACCTGTCAATGAATACTTCAGCTTCAACCATAACAATACAAGAGCAAACAATAGATACAAACTCAAGGTTAATAGCACCAAACTTGATTGCAGGAAATACAACTTCAGCAACAGAGTGGTCAATGTCTGGAATACTCTACCTGACTCTGTGGTTTCTTCCCCAAACCCCAAAAACTTTAACCTTAGACTTTCTACTATTGACCTCACCCCTTTCCTAAGAGGTTTATAGGGGGCGTGCATAAGCTCACCAATATGCCTACTGTCCCTGTCCTATTGTTTCTTTTATTTTTCTTATATGTATCCATGTATTCATAACTATGTTTTTACTGATATCTATTACCTTGTAAGCAATTGACAAACCAAATAAAACAAAAGATAAATAAAAGTAAGAAGACATATTTCTCATGTACAATTAGAGGCGTTTCTTAATCTTTTCCCCAAATAGTATTTTATAGGAGCTATGGAAGTACAGTGTGCCTTTGAGTAAACCTTTTAACTTCTCTGAACACATCATCAAAAAGCTGAAGGTAAAATACCAAGAGGAAGATCAAATTTGCTGGACATATGGAGCAGGAGGGGATTGAACAGAATTTAAAAATTGACAGTCAGTCATTGGCTAACGAAGGAGAATTTTCTTTTGCATTGTTAATGTTGTGTATGCATAAAGATTAATAAAGTGTGAGCTTGGAGTAAGTGCAGGGTTCTGGCCCTTCACTTCTGATTGACTGTTAAGCGGCCGGACCGGATTGGCCCGTTCCGGGGAATCTGATTGGCCCTTAACAGAGAGTTCCTATTGGTTCTAAGAGCTAGCGTTCCTAGCTCGTTATTGGTTAAAAGTTACAGGGTTTGCCTATATAAGGCGGGTTTAACTGCTGTTAAGATGGAGAAGTCACAATGTAAATAAAGAGCTGAAGTTTACCGTTCAGAGGCTTGTCTCTATTCTTTCTTGCCCATGCTCAAAACATAACACTGGCGACGAAGGTGGGATTTGGAGAAATCTGAACCAACGAAACTTTGAAGAACACCGAGCACGTGATAGACGACACCAACAACGGAACCATGTCCGGTGGCATCATACCACCCGCTCTGTTCGATCCAGCACTGGGAGTCCTACATGGATCGCTTCCAAATGTTCTTAGAAACCAACAACTTAAAGGACGCCACACCAGGAAAGAAACGGGTGGTGTTCCTAACGCATTGCAGTCCTACCGTATTTAAGATGGCTAAAGCACTAGCCAAACCTCGAGAAGTGAAAGACATGGATTGGGACGACCTCGAACCTCTCCTACAAGATCACTACGCCCCAACCGTGCCTACGCTCGTGAGACGCTACGAGTTTTACCAAAGGAGCCAGAGGAAGGGAGATAGCGTGGCTGACTTCATAGCAGACCTCCGAAACCTGGGAGGCCTCTGCGGATTTGCCGATTTGGAAGAAGCACTAAGAGATCGCATAGTTCTGGGACTAGATGCACCAGGCATCCAAAGCAAGCTGATGGCGAAAGGCGACATCAGCCTTGCCGACGCCATCGCCAATGCTACTGCGGCAGAAGCAACCAGGAAGTCGGCTGCACAACTACGCCGAAACCACGCTCCAGTACCTACACCGACAAGCGACATTTTATCCAAGTCGGAAGGACAGTTCATAACGACACACCACGAGGACCTCTCTTCGTCGTCAGACAGCGACGAAGAAGGGGTCCATCGATTGCGGTCCAACCGGGACCATCACCCGAAGCCCTTACGCTCTTGCGCTGGCTGTGGAGCCAACCATGCCAGGTCCGAATGCAAATTCCATGACGTACTCTGCCATGAGTGCGGGAAACGAGGCCACATAGGATGGGTCTGCCACAGCTTGCCAGGATCCAGCCAGGCCTCAAAAGGGGCTAACTATCGCCAATCGACAGGAAACCATACTGTATGGCGAGAGCCAGTAAACCACTCCTACAGAAATCGAGTTTTGCAGAAAGAAGAGGCTCACCATACCATCACTATTGGTCACGCCTCAGCCTTGGACACTAAGAAAATCCAAGTTACGGTAGCCATCGAGAACCAGCCTTGCCACATGGAGGTCGACTCGGGATCGTCCCTCTCGATGAGTGAAGACACTCAAGCAACTCATCCCCACAATTCAACGCCAAGATCTCCATTTTCAATGCCTCATCCTCAAGGACTACCAAGGGAATTGAATCCCCGTCGTCGGGTCCTGCCAAGTCTGAGTCTCCTTCAAGAAGCACACAGCGTACTTACCTTTAACGGTCATCGATAGAGATAGGCCTAGCCTACTAGGCCTCCAATGGTTCGCGCCATTCAGCATTGAAGTGGCTGGCATAAACTGAGTCAGAGGCTGTGACTGGGAGGAAGACCTTGTCTATGAGTTCAGGGATGTCTTCGCGGACAGCTTAGGCGAGTACAATGGGACCCCGATTTCATTCAGCTTAGATCCAAAAATAGCTCCCATTCGCCTAAAGCCCCGTTGAGTTCCGTTTGCCTTAAAACTGAAAATCGACGAACAAATCAACAAACTGATAGCTCAGGGGGTGTTAGAGCCCATCGATCACTCCCCTTGGGAAACCCCTATTGTAACACCCATCAAGCCAGACGGGTCAATTCGAATTTGTGGGGACTACCGGGCCACTTTGAACCACGCCCTACAGCAGAACGCGGATCCAGTTCCGGTGGTGCAGCATCTCCTCCATTCCCTGGGGGGCGGAAAAGTTTTCGCTAAATTAGATTTAGCTCAGGCATATCAGCAATTACCAGTAAATGAAAAAACGGCACAGGCCCGAACTATTGTGACGCACCGAGGTGCCTTTAAATGTACCTGGCTGCAATTCGGAGTTAGTGTAGCCCCAGGGATTTTTCAGAGCCTTATGGAAAGGTTATTGCAAGGAATTAAGGGCATGGTCCCCTATTTTGACGATGTATTAATTGCAGCCCCTACAAAAAAAATCTTACAGGACCAGTTAAAATTAGTCTTAAAAAAATTCCAAGAGGCCAGTCTTAAGGTCAAAAAAAACAAATGTAAATTATGTACTGAGAGTGTTGAGTTTTTAGGGTACCTGATTGATAGCCAGGGCATTCACCCAACCGAAAGTAAATTAAAAGTGATTAAAAATGCTCCCGGGCCACGAAACAAGGCCGGTCTCCAGGCGTTCCTAGGCCTTATCAATTTTTATAATGTATTTTTGCCGCACAAAGCAACTGTCGCTGAACCGTTACACCGGTTGTTAGATAAAAAAGCAAATTGGCTATGGGGTTACCATGAAGAACAGGCGTTCTGTAACGTTAAAAAATTGCTCACTTCTGACTCTGTACTCATGCAGTATAACGAGACTTTGCCATTAGTTATAACCTGTGATGCATCGCCTTTTGGGGTGGGCGCCATTTTGAGCCACGTACTGCCTAATGGGAACGAAGCCCCTGTTGCATATTTTTCAAAGACTCTTTCAAAGACTGAGCAAAATTATGGACAAATTGATAAAGAAGCCCTTGCAATTGTCTCAGCTGTGAAAAGATTCCACGAATACGTGTATGGCCGGGTTTTTACTATTGTGACTGACCACAAACCTTTATTGGGGATAATAACCGGAGATAAGCCGACTCCCTACATATTATCCCCTAGGATGATCCGATGGTCAGAATTCTTAGCTGCTTATAACTATTGGCTGCAATACCGCCCGGGGAAAGCCATTCCCCACGCTGACGCATTGAGCCGAGCACCGCTTGCAGAGACTCTCGACGATCCTGCACCAACGGTAACCACGTTGCAAATTGAGGCACTCAACTCGCTGCCACTAACCGCCCGAGATATCGCGAGAGAAACCAAACGCAACCACACCCTAGCACGAGTCCTAGGCTGGGTAGAACGCGGATGGCCATTGGACCAGCTATCAGATGACTTCACACCATTCAAGACTTGACAAACCGAGCTCTTCTCCCAGAAGAGTTGTGTCATCTGGGGCAATAGAGTCGTTATCCCAGAATGACTCCAGAAAGCGCTGCTGAGAACCTTGCACAATGGCCACCCCGGCATCGTGCGAATGAAAGCCCTCGCGCGCAGCTACGCATGGTGGCCAGGCATTGACAAGCAAATCGAACAGTGGGTTAAAGCTTGTCCCAAATGTCAAGAAGTCAGCAACGCCCCACCAAAAGCCATGCCTACTGAATGGGAGACACCACGTGGACCCTGGTCCCGAATTCACCTGGATTTCGCGGGGCCAACCAAAGGCCACACCTTCCTGCTTACCGTCGACGCCTACTCGAATTGGCTCGAAATCCATCGCATGACGACTACGACCTCCGAGGCGGTTATCAAAATCTTAAACAGACTCTTTGCAACCCACGGATTACCAGACGTTCTGGTATCCGATAACAGCCCTCAATTTACCACACTAGAGTTCAAGCAATACCTCGCTGACCGCGGCATCCGCCATGCGCTTACCTCGCCTGTGCACCCCGCGACCAATGGCAAAGCAGAACGCATGGTCCAATTTGTAAAGAAAACCTTGCAAAAGGTAGACTACGACAACATTGATGACAAGGTCAATCAAATCCTCTTCTTGCAACACATCACCCCACATAACGTCACCAACAAAACTCCCGCCGAACTGCTAATGGGATGAAAGCTCCGCTCCCACCTCGACCGGTTGCACCCAGCTTACGAACCAGAGAAACCACTAGGATCCAGCGGCCGTTGTCGTACCTTCCAGGTAGGAGACCTGGTTTATGCAAAAAACCTATTGGGCGACCCGTTGTGGGTAGAAGCGACAGTAGTATGTGTAACCGGCCCCGGATCCTACCTTGTACAATGCCTTGACGATAAACTTTGGAAACGGCATGTCGATCAATTATGATCGCAGCTTCCAGCGGCCAGTCCGCAACTTCCCTACGACCAAACTGAGGGGGGGAAGGTACGGAAGAAGATGAATTCCTAGGAAACCCGTTCGAAGGAAACGACGGTTTAATAGAAACTCAGGAAGCGGAGCCGGAGGGAGAAATGGTTGCACCTCAGGGAATTGCAGGGAATGTGGGCAACGACGTAGAAGTGAACTCTGAACCAGAAACAGCCCCACTGCCAAACAATGATCTACCTCAGCGTGATTGCAGCCAGCCGATACAACGGAAATCAAAGAGACTAATAAGACAACCGTCCTACCTAAAGGACTATGTAACTGCGCCTTGCAAATAAGAAGCCAGGGGGAAGGGGTGTTGTGTATGCATAAAGATTAATAAAGTGTGAGCTTGGAGTAAGTGCAGGGTTCTGGCCCTGCACTTCTGATTGGCTGTTGAGCGGCCGGACCGGATTGGCCTGTTCCGGGGAATCTGATTGGCCCTTAACAGAGAGTTCCTATTGGTTCTAAGAGCTAGCGTTCCTAGCTCGTTATTGGTTAAAAATTACAGGGTTTGCCTATATAAGGCGGGTTTAACTGCTGTTAAGATGGGAAAGTCACAATGTAAATAAAGAGCTGAAGTTCACCTTGTCTCCATTCTTTCTCGCCCATGCTCAAAACATAACAGTTAATATCTAAAATATGCTTCAGTATCACAAAATATACCCCATAGATTAATTAAATGTCTTTTCAAAGCATGAGGAAGCCAGTTCAAAACTTAAATTTTTAAAGCTGTAACCTCAGCTTTTATTTTGCGATCTAATGAAATCTATAAAAGTCTACTTTCTTACAACAATATTTGCTAGTTTTAAAGATGTGAGTTGCGTGGATACATGAGAAATTTGACACATCAGAGTTTTCCAATTACCATGCCTATAATATATTAGTGTAATGCACATTTATGCTGAAATCTTCACTTTTCTGTATATTGTGTTATGGTAGATGACTCAAGCTGCACAGAAATGTATACACAGAGAAAATATACCTCCAAAGATCTATATTAAGAAGCATACAAAAATGTATTTTTCTATGGAAATCTATTTGCAGAAGGTGCACATGTAAGGCATAATATATATAAAAATGTATATATAGGCAAAAATGCATAAAGATTCATATGAATACTTGTATGAATAATGCCAACTTCGTAAGTCCAGGCTACACTGAACTTGTAATGGAGACATTCACTATTCAGCAAAATTTAGTCTAAGAGAAGTATCTTTTATTCTCTTTTTTCCCCTGACCTTACCCTTTTTTTTTGTTTCCTGAACTCTTTTTAAAATCAATCATTTTATATTTCAGGTTGCTAAATTCCTATGAAGAAAAAAAAAATTGTGTGGGTATATAAGCACAATAATATGACTATATAAGCACAATAGAGCTGTGGTGGTGCAATGGTTAGAATTCAGTATTGCAGGCTAACTCACTGTTCAATCCTAACTGGTTCAAGATGGACTCAGCCTTCTATTTTTCTATGCTGACTCTGTAAACCGATTAGAGAGGGCTGTCAAGCACTGTGAATCGGTACATAAGCCTAAGTGCTATTGTTATGTATTTGTAATCAAAATTGCCACTACTGTAGTAGGTTGCAGCTAACATGGACACACACACAATAGACCAATAGTTTGCAGTAACTATAATTGGTGGTTTGGAATCTACTTAATGATATGCAACATAAGAAAAGATTTTCTGACATCCAACTGTTAGTTACAATAATGAAAACAATTCTGTTCCCTCATTTTATTAGAAATTGGATCTAGGCAAATTTGGTAAAGATATAGAAATCCAATTCAAAGGTTGGATGTCTGCTTATTGATTGATTGCTAAGGTTTCTTTCCTGTATTACCTATAGGAGCTTAAAGCACAAAATAATTATTTTTCTGATTTTCACATCCTTAGCAATTTTTGCTGTAAAACAGTCAGGCTGAGAAGGAGTGATGGGTTCAAAGTAGCCCAGAATATAACTGATTTCTCCCAAGCCAGCTATCTTGTATCTAGTTCTAAACAGTGAACTTTGAGTCTAACAATAAGTGAAATAGGTCCATTTATACCGCAATCAATTCTGTTTATGATACAGAGCTAGATCACTAGAACTCGAACTAGAGATGAGAGAACTAGAGGTGTATAAACATAGAGACAGAAACAGAAAAGAAAAGCACTTGCCTGATACTAAGGAATACTATTTCCATCAGCACTGATTCTTTGAAATGTTATATACCATCAAGAATATACTGTATAAAGCAATAAGTAGTAGAGATGTGCATGTTGGGAACAACAGTGCTGCATTTTTAGTTTCCTTTACTTCAATTGATTATTTTGAGTGCATTAGTGTATTTTTTTTCCCTGTTTCCATGCTATGTTGGTTAGGTAAAGTGCTCTGGCTCAATTTCATTGAAAATAATGGTGCACAATTATCCAGAATTATTTCTGAGTTTGTGCATTCCTTTTCTTAGGATAGTAGAAGCAAACAGTGAAACACTGCCACTGAAATCCAATACATTTTATGTAACTTACAACTTCATAAGGTAACATTTTATTTCCACCCATGCCCAATTAACATATTCAAAAATGATCCAGTCAGAAAACAAGTCACTTAAGTGAATTAAGCTGGACATGGAGATGGAATGAGCCTTGATCACTCAAATCATTTTTTTTCAGTGAAGAAAATGAAATATTTTTTTTCCCTGACTTTTAAAGCATATCAGAATTAAATGACATGTTGGTGCTTTTTTTTTCTAAAGATGCTTGGAATAATTAACTAACGTAAACTACAAAACTGCCAGGACTTGGAATTTTGATATGTTTGTCCTTGAACTGCATACTAGGTTCCAATCCTGTACTCTCTTTTTGGAAGCTTTGAGCTCTATGGGTCTTACTTTTGAGTAGAGATTATACAATTGCTCTTTTATATTGCATCCCTGCAGCTGCTATATTACATTATAGCAAGAATTCCCAACCCTGGGCCACAGCCCACTTCTAAGCCTTGAAACCAGGGCATGGAATTGGCAAGTGTGCATGTACACAGGTGTGCCTGCGCTCCATTTATGAGGTGCAGTGGATCTGTGTGCCTGCTGCTTGCACAAATGGAACTGCATGTGCATTTGCCTGCTGCTCGTATGGAACCATCCCCTCTTACCCCTCACAACCTGCCAGTCCACAAAGCCGAACAGGTTGGAGAATTCTGCATTATAGAACCCTGGTTCAAAATTTACTGCATGGTTCTCTGAGTTAGGGATGTGATGTGTTCTGGTATAAAATGATAATGGTAATCATCCAATTCCATATTAAAACTATCTTATAGCAACTGTTTATTGATGGTGGCTATCTAACTCTTCCCCAAATCATGTTTGAGGTGTCTCTAAAGAGTTAATTCCCATACGTACTTGCAAATGCTTCTTGAATGGATCTCCAATATTGAAAGGTTAAAGTGGTAAACTGTATTCCTGAATACTCCTGGGAAGTTACAGTAGGTAATACCTAACTTGAAATTGTTGTTGTTGTTGTTGTTGTTGTTGTTGTTGTTGTTGTTGTTGTTGTTCTTCTTCTTCTTCTTCTTCTTCTTCTTCTTCTTCTTCTTCTTCTTCTTCTTCTTCTTCTTCTTCTTCTTCTTCTTCTTCTTCTTCTTCTTCTTCTCTGCCTCCGCCTCCACCTCCATCTCTTCCTTCTCCTTCCTTCTGCCTTCTTCTTCTTCACAAAGTTAAGAGCCATGAATTTGAGATGGACAGTCATATAAATTGATAAATAAATAAATAAATAATATTAATGACTCTCTTTTCGAACAAACTTATAATGTCACTTCTTCTCTCCTATACTAGCCTTTGACCCATAGACTATAAAGTATTGATTCAGATCCCAAGCCAACCATTGGCTCAAAGATATATTTTTATGTGTGTGTATATATGTACATGCACATATACATGTATAGCAAAAATATAACTGTTGTTATAATTCCTCTAAGCCAAGCATTATTTGTAAGTCAGGTTTTGGCAGAATTTCTCTGTCTTAGACTTACATAAGATATGAATAACCAACATTGATCTTCTGGATAAGGAGATAATAAAACACTGTATTTAAACCCTTGACATGTTCCCTTAAAAAATATGATGGAGAAGTTTCAGCTTTAGGCCTTTGAAGAGTCATTGCTAATTATAGCAGATTGTATTGGGGCAGATGGACCAAAAATAAAGTTTATCTATACAACAATTACAATGTTTTGATCCCTTAGGGAATGATAGGTATAATTGAGCGAAGAAAAATGTAAACATTAAAACTATCAAAATTATCATTCAGCTAAAACCCTGAAAGAGCTGACAAAAGGCAGTATTGACTGCCTAAAAATCATACAAAAAGGCAAGTTCCTGTATAATAATAATCTGTGATAAAAATTGAAACAATTCCTGTTAAGCTCAGCTATGTACAGACTTCAGTTAGAAGCTGTACAAAGCCTGGGAGCTTTTAAAGTATTTCCAGATCCAGAGAATTTCAGTGTAGGACATTAAGGCAAATATAGGCAGAGGAAAGGAAGCAAAAGAATCTAGTGGAAAAGTAGGCATGCAATAAGTTTTCAAATGTCACGATGAAATCCAGATTCTGAAATGCAGAAGGAAGGGGGGGAAATACCCAGCCAGGATTTGATAATAGGCTTACATTAAACCAAATAAAATCATTTTGAAATAACTGAAGAGTCATAGTGAACATTGAAAAAAAATGCCCCTGGGTTTGCCGTCTGTTTATGCACTGCGTATTATACCTTTTCATCACAATTACCTAAAGTGGTACATTTGTATTTCTGTAATGTATGGAATTCATTACATAGTTTTGCAATGAAATTATCACACTGTGGCTGGGACATCTGCACCCTGTCATGTATCATTCTATTCATTTCTAGTTAATTTAATCCTAATATCTGCCTACATGACAAGACAGATGTTCAGCTTCTATAGTTTCTGCCTGGAAGAAACTTTCAGACATTGTAAGAAATGACATACTGTATTTCAGGGAAACATCTTATGGACTTCAAAATATGTTTTTTGTTCAGCATTTTCTGTTCAATTAACAGCCTTAGTCAGAAAAATCAGCACATACCAATGAACTTTAAATAATGTTGACCTGAATGTCCTTTTCTCTCATTTATATTAAATTGCTTTTAGTAAAAAATAAACTTTTAATAACATGCTGCATGTGGGAAAATATCAAGTATTGTAACTCAGAGAAATTAACCTAGAGCTTTCTTATGCTGTCATTAATTTTGATCTCTTCTTTTATATCAGATCATTAGCAGATAAAATGACTGGCAGTTGACTATAATGATGTATATTATCAAGGAGATAAACTGACAAAGTGCTAAATGCATGATTTTGACCTACTGAAGATATTAAATATATGTGCTTAGCATTAGCAGAAGAGTAATTCATTTTTATGTATATGAAAAAAGGCAGGAGCCTGGGTGCATTATTTCATCAAGCTGGCTACTAGTTAATAAAATAATATATGTCAGTGGGTTAGTAATAAAACAGAGTGAATAAAACAAAAGTGTTTTCAAGATAAATCAAAGCATTTCAGATTTTTTTCATCAAATATCTTATACAAATATCTACATTCTAGAAAATGTAAAAAAAAATAGCACAAAATTGACTTGCAGGTAACAACTGGATGAGAGAGAGAAAGCGGTCTCCTGCTACCTATTTTGATATATTTGGGTTGGCCTTCAGCATCCATATCACAAATGGGATGATTCCCAGTATACCTCCTTCTATTTATCACGTTCCCTCCAGTAGTGGTATTTCACCAGTTCAGCCCAGTTCGGCTGAACCAGTAGCTCTAAGGATCATCTATGAGCAAATCAGTTTGCTCCGACAATCAGCTGCTGGGCCCTACCACCCACCCAGGCTCTATACTGACCTTTATTTCCTGCTTTTCAATCTCAGCTTCTTTGCACGGCACAGCCGATTGCTGAACGTTAGCTGTTTTACACACAGGGCTTGCAGTAGAAGGTGAGTTGCAAATGCTGTGTGCATGCAAAGCACATGTTTGGTGTGCATTCACATCAAACTGGTAAGAAATTTTTTTGAAACCCACCACTGGGAAAATGATTAGGGTTACGTACCATCAGGAGTTGGAGACAAATTCAAAAAGTGTGCACACTCCATTGTTTCTCACTTTTTACTGCTCATTTTCCCTGGCCCTTTTTATGCTCTTCAAAGAACATCATTTCCAAAACTACAAGACCAGGGAGCTTATAGTGGACTATAGAATGAACAGATCAGACATCCAGCCCTTGCTTATCAATGGAGACTGAATGGAGCAAATAAATGGCCAGTTTTAAATTTCTAAAAGAGGATCTGACCTGGGGTGCCCACATTGCAGCCCTGGTCAAAAGGACCCAGCAGAGATTATACTACCTGAGATTTCTCAGAAAACAACAACTGAATGAAAAACTGCTGGTGACCTTCTACCGCTGCACCATAGAGAGCATTTTAACATACTGCACCTCTGTATGGTTTGCCAATTGCACAGTGGCAGATCGGAAAGCACTCCAGAGGGTTAATGTCATTGCCCAGAAGATCACTGGTTATCCTCTCCCCTCTTTGGAAGAGCTTTATAGCTCCCGCTGTCTTAAGAAAGTTCTAAACACTCTCAAAGATCCATCTCATCCTGGGAACCCTTTTTTAAACTATTACCATCTGGCAGATGGTACAGAATAATAAAAACAGCTTCTGTCCCAGGGCAGTCACTCTTTTGAATTCTGCTGTATAGTGCAGTGTTGGTGTGGTATCGGGGTTTCCAGTTCAATGTGTGAAGGGGGAAGGATGTGTGTTTGTGTTTATTTTCATGGTCATGGTCATGATGTGCACTGAAGATGGTGTTTGATTTCATTGTACAAGGTGCAATGACAATAAACTAAACTAAACTAAACTAAATACAAGGGATCCATCTTGTATATTCTTCTCTTGCTTCTCTACGAGCAACAAGGAAAATAGGTGTTTAGGTGTCAAGCTCCTTCCTCTCTACTAGCTATTTCCCATCCATCAGCTGAAGATGAGGCTGTTCTAGAGATTCCAAGCTCCCTGCAAGAAGAACTAACTGAAAACAGGTAACTTCTTCAGGCTCCAAACCTCCACAAAATATGCAATTAGATATGCAGTCATAACATCAGCCTTAGGCATTGAAGAACTGTTATGACGGTTATTGTGCAAGATTATGAAAAAGCTGGAGGTGAGTTGATTAAATGTTTCTCTCAGAAAAGACAATTCATTCCAGGTGCTAAGAGAGGTGGGGGAAAGTCACTTCAAAGTTACTTACAACTGAAGCTTTTCAAGAACCTGTATTTATCTCATTAAATAGTCCAATGGAAATCCAAATTGTTTTTGCTTCCTTGGTCTTGCCTGCTATGCAGGCCTTGGTAATGATATATTTGGGGTGTTTGAAGTTTTCCTCTAGTCCATATTTCATAGTCAGCCAAAGCTCAGATATTCTTAAGAGTTTGTCATAATCTGTGCTTTTGTATCACAAACTACAATGTTTTTTTGTTTGGTGTTAGGAGATGGGAAAAGATGAGACTTCAGCCCCTCACCTCTTTTGAAGATGAAACCTCAGTTGCTGCTTGGCATGTACTCTTTAGTCCTGTCTTGCATTACCATCCCTTTCTTTCATAGTGAGCCATGAGCTACGTCTCCCATTCTACCACTTCTATCTGCAGCTGCAATAAAAGCCTTGTGAGGCTCTGGACTGCCATTCTGTCAACCCTAATTAAGACAGATATTGTAAGCAGGCAACCTCTCTCTCTTTTTTTTGGGGGGGGGGCAGGAGAAAGTCTCTGATTTTTATTTTGATGTCCCACTGGAAAAGCGTATGAAGATGAGTATAGCGTGATTAAGACATTTCAGAACCAAATGGCTGACATTGGTATTATGCTTAAAACAATTGGTAGTAGGCTGAATATGGAATAGATTTACTGTATGCTGGTAACATGCCTAACTCTCTTGAGAGACATAAAACAGCCTAGGCACTGGGACCTTTTGTGGGCTCTGTAGGATTACTTAAGGATTGTGGGCTCTGTAGGATTACTTGTTTACTTAAATCTGTTTGCCTTGACTGTTCTTTAAAACAAAACAAAAAGTGTCAAAGAAAGAGAGGACTCCTGTCTATAGTTGCTGCTTAGATTTCCAGAAAACAGCCAGGAGAGGGAGACTGGGTTGTTTCTTGACAATATATAACAAAATGAATTAGAAACATGTGTTGAAGGAAAAGTGAGATATATATGGATGATCAAGATTTTGTTAAACTGAGACCCTGAAGGGGAAGTTTAATACCGCAAAGAGACAAATTCAAAAGAGAAAGGCTGTTGGAATGGAAATAAAGGAATTTCTTCCACTGAATGATCCAGAGGAGTGCTTCTCAATTTTGGCAACTTTAAGATGTATGGGCTTCAAGTCAGCCAGCATGCTGGGTGGGGAATTCTGGGAGTTGAAGTCCAGGCATCTTAAAGTTGCCAAAATTGAGAAGCACTGGTCCAGAGAATGTCAGGGTATTCCCTCATCTCTGTATTCCGGGTTTAATTTAAAAAAAAAAAAAAAAAGAATCCAGTGATGTTCACTCACAGAATGATCTCTGCAACTGAATTGGGTTCTCTGTTCTGCTGGAGACTCTCCAGAGCATATTATATAAGCCTTGTAAGAAACCAAGCTAAAGAAAGGATGTTGCATGTGTGACATTGAAAGCACCCCAAATAATAGATCTGGTAAAATGGCTTGTCCCAGTGTGTTTTTGCACTGTATGAACAGACAGCTACAGTCCATTCTTATTTTCTCTTTGGGAAAAACAATGGATTGTATTACTTCATATGTAACATAGTGATCTATTTCGGTAGCTAAGAAAAAAAAAGGAATAGACAGTCTGGAAGCTCTTAATGCTTCTGCAGTGCAATTTGCAAAGATTTGCTAGATGAATAAGTAGCTAATTAGCAATGTCAGTGATTGAACTTTGTGCATTTGTCACATTGCAGCAGTTGGATCCTTATCAATGGACCTTCAGACAGACTCTTCATATATTGTGCTTTCATCAGATCATTTGTTTCTTCTCTTCTTCAGGACTTGGTAACAGGCGATAATTATGATTAGTGGTAGCATCTCTTATTTGTGTCCTCTTTCTTTCTCATAGAACCAGAAGTGCAGTGATTAAGACAGAGGTCAAGATTCAGGTTTTCTCTTAGCCTGTGGCTTGGGCCAGTTAGTAGTAAGGATGCTATGTGTCCTATTTCAAGCTCCACAAACAAAGGTGGTGTCAGTGCTGAAGCTGGCCTGACTGAGGCCATCTTTGAGGCTTCAGTATTGCCACAATGATGCTGAGGGATGGGGGGCGGGAATAGAGATAGCTGGGGTTTTGTAGCCAAAACAAAATAGTTTCCCTTGAGAAACACAGGTGGCTGAAAAGTAAAGTTTCCAAGCAACCAGGCAGCACTTTCATTGGACCATGTGACTGATTGTTTGGGAAAAGTGGGGGGACTTTACTTTTAATTAGGTGAAAACTGTAGGAATTTTTAGAGTTGGGTTTCACCAGTCTGTGCCAATATGATATGTCTAATAAACTTGTTCTTTGAAGAATCTGCTGCTTTGCGCTGCAGGAGAACATGATTTTGCATGGCAGGAGAAGATGAGAGGCTTGCAGGAAAATATTATTTTCAAATGCTGTGCTCACGCATCTGGCGTGCACTCACCAAACCGGTTATTACACCGGTTGAATCCCACCCCTGGGGACAGAGGTGGGATTCAATTTTTTTTTCTACCGGTTCTGTGGACATGGCTTGGTGGGCATGGCAGGGGAAGGATACTGTAAAATCTCCAGTCAGAGGTGGTATTTTCTGGTTCACCAAACTACTCAAAATTTCTGCTACCGGATATCCAGAACTGGTCAGAATCTGCTGAATATCACCTCTGCCTGGGGACCACCACCCTGTGGTGACATGAAAGAAATTGACAAGGGCTCTTCTGGCAGTAATACCCCACTAAGAATGTCTTGTCCAGCTAACTTTTCTCAGACACACACACACACACACATATGTTCTTGGTGAAGCCATTAAATGTTTAAGGAAAAGGTTAATGCTTATGGTTTCATTTCTATAAATTTCATGTAATGTTGGAATCAAGGACTGCAGCTACATATTACAGATGGGCTTTCCCATATAAATAGGATCTTAGCAGCTATTGCTTTAAGTAGGACCCACAGGCCTTTGTGAGGTGTGCTGTAAAAGTTCTGCCTTCATTAGAGACATCGATTTTCTCTGCTTGAGTTATTCCTTGTAGACAATGCAGTGTTTTGTCTTCAGCAAAGTCTAGGAGGAAAACATTTCATAGACATTCAAACTTGGCCATGCTGCCCGGGTTACCCTTCCCCCTCCTGATTTAAACTCAGGTTGTATTATTTTCACAGATGCAACAAGTAAAAGTGAAGCAGCATGCTTAATTTCCATTGAAATCAATAGGAACTCATCACAGAGTAATTTCAGATCATCAGAGTTCAGGGGAATTTGAACTTTCTCTGGTTCATATGTTTAAAGGGCTTTTCTAGAATTCATGAGTTCCAACCCATCTACAGTTTAAGGAAAAGAGATTAATATAAGGAATACATTTTTGAAGCTCGGGAGAAATTCAGTTACATCTTTGTATCAGAGGGCACAATTGCAAATTTTGAATTTGCACCTAATGCAAAGGTATCCATTCCAGACACTGATCTAGGAAATAAAATATAACAAGCTTAGGACTGCAGTTAACAATTCTAAATGATTTAATTGACAGTTTGAGCATATTTAACTATTTACAGCCTTAGAGATATGAAGTGAAACTGAACTAAAATGATTTAGAAATGTAAGCATATGGTTGCATTGAGAATCCCTGATGTCTGTAGAATTGTTCAAATGTTTCATAGCTGGAAAGAAGGCTCAGATTCATAATCCTTTTTAGAAGAATTTGACCTTCAGACAATGGCTTATACACCTCTATAAAACCATATCGATAGGACTCTAGGAGCAAAAGACTGTCTGCCCAGTTATATTTCAAAATTCCTACATCCTTCACTTCATCATTTGCTCAGTGCTCCTATAATGTCTTCTCTTTTTTCTCATATCAACAATCTTATGATGTATCTCCCTCAAAAACTTTAAATCCTGACTTCCGGTTTGAGTTTCTTCGGCGACAGACCAAAACCTCATTTCTGCAAGGCTTCAATCCATGCTCGCCGCTGGAGCTCCCTGAGCCGGCTGGTTTCGGGGCTAAGCCACCTCGTACAGGTGGTAAAGAAGGGGGAGACTGTCTGCAGGGTTTGAGAAGTGCCGCATCTAGCCTCCCCAGCTGGCCATTACTCCCTTTCCCGAAGGTGGTTGTAGTGGTGGTCAGAAATGGCCACCACAAAGAAGAACTCGATCAGAAAAGATTGTGCAGGAGGAAGATAAGAAGAAAAAGTTTTGGTTGACTGGGTCAAACAGCAAAAGTAACAAATAAGGTACCCTGGAATTGAAACTATTTAAAAAACCATAACATTGTTCCCTAAGAAGTTTAAGCTGCGAAGGAGAGAGAAAAGGGAAAAGATTTGGGGTTTTTTCTCCTTTTCCTATACTGACAGCTATCAAAAGCTTTTGAAAACAGGAAAGGAGAGAAAAAGAATAAAAGGGCAGGATCTGGAAGGGAGGAGACTGCCTGGAATTAAAAAGAACTTACAGCAAAATCTCAACAAGACTTCCAAAAGATACATTTAAACTGAAATATCGCAACAAAAACCACAGGAAGAGAAAGTGGAAAAAGAAATAAGAAGAAATAACTCGGGACTATTTAGATTACTTGATGATTTCTGGATTTTTGGTTATTGTATTTGAATGACTAAAATCAATTGGGTGATTGTTTAAAACTGTTTAAAATGGCTCCACTTTTAGAAGAACTGAAAATGGAACTTAAAAAGTACAAAGAAGATGCACAAGAAGGAAGAGGCTCTTTTGGCTTCGTATTTCAGTTTTTAGAAATGGAGATTTGGAATTATGAGAAACAAGAAGAAATGTCTGCAGAACAAGAAGATTGCAACAAAGAAGAAGCCATCTTTAATGAACAAGTAATCTTAGGTGGGGGGGAGGAAAGGGGGGAAAGAGAATGGAAAGTTTAAGATGGGGAAAAATAACTCCAAAAAAAATAGAGTGAAAAATCAGTATAAATTCAGAAAGCAACAGAAGAGGGAAATGCAGAAGAGAGAATTAGAAGTAGAGAGACAAAGGGGGTAGAAAGGGGAGGGAGAAGATGAGAGGGAAGAAAGAAAGGAAAAGAAGTTATAAAGGACAAAAACAAAATATAGAGAAACAGGGCCTATTTAGAGATAATGGGTGGAAATTTAATGGAAAAGGGGATTCTGCAAAGGTACATAAGATAGTATTGTTATATTAGAAACAGAAATAATTTTAGAAAATATGAAACAATGTATGATTAAAATGTTTGATAAAATAGCTATCTTAATTCAGTGGAATGCTTGTCAATAAATAAATGTAACAAAATAAATATTTAATGATTTACAAAACATATGTGAAGAGAAATAAGGGAAAAATTAATTATGGAGATTATATGTGTCTTTAAGGAAGTATGATATTTAATTGAAAAAAAGTGTCAAAGATGTTAAGATTTTAATGATTATTAATGATAGAACTGAATTGGAATGGAATGAGAGTTTATAATTACATATATTTACAATCTTTTTTAAAAAAAGAATATAGTGTGTATTATAAGAATGTACCAAGCAGAATTCGCTTGGAAGTTATGTATTATGTATTATATTGAAGGTCATAACCTTAAGGTATATATTGAAGTTTAAATAAGAGGTTAATGGATGTAATTAAAAGATATAAAGGTGTCATACTCCAATTAGTCACTACAGGAGAAAATTTGTTAAATGAGAAAAGATAATATGAAATTGAAACAGAACAGACAAAAGTATAAATATAATGATTTGAATTGAGATGAGATAATCAAAATAAAATTGAGAAAATTAAAAGAGGAGAAAAACTATACAGAAAATGTAGAATAGTATAAGATATGGAATAGAACAGAAAAAGGAGCATGAAATTGAGTTTTGTGTCTGTATAAAGAAGTTCAACCCAGGACCATGTTATTTTCAAAAAAGATGTTTTACTTGTATTTTGTATGTGTGAAAACCCAAATAAAACTTTATTTAAAAAAAATAAAACTTTAAATCCAATTCTTGGAGGAGCAACTTTAAAATGTATACCAAATTGTGAATCTAAATAAAATTCTAAATATTTAGAATTTAATTTTTTGAATTTAATTTTATTTAAGTCAGATTTAGGTTTTCTTCTAGCCTTATCGTTGTTTTGAAATATCACTCAAACACTCAACATATATATTTGTTATGAACAAATTATGACACTTGCTTTAAAGTTATGCCTATTGCATTATCCTAAGGAAAATTTCTACATTTGCAACAAGTATTAAACTCAAGAAGGTTCTGAAAAGCTGAAAGAACTAAAGGAAATTAGACAATCAAATATTAAGAAAGATGTATAATGAAGTCTCTATGTAAGATGTATTCAACTCCCAGAGAAAAGAGAAGCTATAAAATTAACAAAATATGAATAAGACTGATGTTAACAGATCAATGCAAAAACTTCATTTTCCCATTGAATCAAAAGAACTTTGTAAATTTGAGATTCAGTAGTTTATACTAATACCTAAGCTCTTCTAAACTTTCAAATGCTAAATGTAAACAATTAAATCAAGATATGAACTGTTGTGCAGCTTCTTTCAATTTCATTGTTGCATCCTTGAATAATTAGCATCCTGTTTGGTGCAACAGTTAACCATCAGTTCCAATCCAACTTAAAAATGAAATACAAGCAGAAGGACCATTTAAAGCCCTTAAGGTGAAACAGAAGCAATCTTGTGGATTTAAATATGGAATTGCAAAATCTGCACAGAGAAGAATGTGCTGTGAGTTCAATATTAACACAAAAGCTGCTTGGCAAAAGAGAAAAACTGGAAGCAGAACATTTAATCAGATTTACTTTCCCCTCTCTTTTATATAGATATTTAAACAACATTCTGAAAGGAAAAAGTAGCTGGGAGGAGGAGGAGGAGGAGGAGGAATAATCAGCAAAATTCAAGAGATTGTGGATTTCAAGTGATCATGGCTTAGATTGTCAGCAAAAACTAAATAAAGATTGATGTTCTCCCATTCATTCTTTTAAATTCCTAAAAAGCTAATCTGGAAGGCCAGTGCCTACAATGAAAGATAAACTATAAAAAAAAACTACTAAAGTTCATACATTGCTGCTTGAACTTTGTACTTTGATTTGGCCCAAGCGCTAATCAATAAAGTCTTATTATTACTAAAGTTCATTTTCCATAAAGATGATTGTTAGAAGCTATATTAAAATCTACCATATTGTGGTCAGCCACAGCTCACCCAAAACAGCCAAATTACTTTGTTATATAGAGGAGTTTACCAATAGAAAATCCAAACAGGAAGATCACAGTCCTGGTTTCTCATGTATCTACTTTAAGGATGCCTTATAACTATTAATATTGGAGAACTGCTCTAACAAAAGACAGCAAGAGGGGTAATGAGGGCAAAGCAGATAGTCTCCACTAGGAGGTGATGATCTCACACATGATAAGATGTGTGATATTTTTTAATTTCATAATCTATTTATAAGCATAAATTAAACCGCGTACACTTTTGTTATGGGAAGTAGAAACGAATGTAAGATTAAGACATTTTAATTGGGAAAAAGTAAGGAAATACAAAAGTTAAACAATGTCCTCTTTCAGCGATCTTAAAGGGTAATCATGATAAGGGGTAGACACCACAATAAACCATCAAATGGCCACATCTGTTCATGACTGCAAAAATATTCAACATAATCAGATATGATAAGCAGAATAAAAAGAGTTCCTGGATAGGCCAAAACAGAACATCAAAGAGGAGAAACAGAAACAAAGATACAGTCCTTTCGGCAATGAAGGTCAGAGCATATATTGGAGTTGTCACACTGAATTTCCTCTGGGAGATACATTTGACACACTATGTTTTGGAAGTATTAGTTGTGATAGATTGCTGAAAACCTAATCCGCAACTAGTGTTTGGAGTCTTCCACAGTAACAATAAATGTTTTTGTGTCTTCATTTCTGATCACGTTTCTACAATATATACCCAACAGAAAATGGTCCTTCTAATCCATATTTTACACAACGCACCCACCATTTATTTATTTGTTTGCTTCATATTACAATGGTTTCATCCTGGACCTCAAACTAGTATATATAGCAATTCCGCTTCCTGTATTTCTCCTCAACCACCATCCTGCGAGGTAAGTTGGATGATAATAAAAGATGGGGTTTTTTTTGTAACTATAGGTTACAATATTAGTGTAGCTCAGGAGAAGGGGCACTGCGATGTTTACATCCCCTGCAGCCTTTTGGTGAAAGGTGAGATATACCCATGTATACAAACTCCATAAACAAACTTTATATGAATTAATTTTCTCCCAACTGAGACTTAAGGCTGCTAACTCTGTATGAATTTAAACAGTTTTCTTGTCATTCAGATGCAATGGGAAGGAAAGGACTTTTCATGTCTATCATATAACAATCTGCAGATGGTAAGCTTTAAAAAAGCCAACTTGAAGATAATTTCTCTGTAGGTCTTTTCAAGCTACATTCAATCTTGATCTAAAAATAAATAACACTCATATATTTAGGTTAACAAGCTAGGTTTAGAGACTTAAATTGCTCGCCCAACCCAATAAAAAAGTGAAACGTGAAATGGGATGTTCAGTCAGTTTCTAAATTTTGAGAGAAATGTACTTAGTTGTTTTCTTATTATAATACTGCTGCTTTTGTTCATTACTTCATGTTTTTCTTGGAATGCAGCAAAGTGGAATGTTTTAAATTATGGGGTTTTACTTTAGGCTGTCCAATAACTACTGAATGTCCATCATCTCATTCTGAAGTAGGAAACTAGCAAACATACTTTAGTAGCCAACAAAGCACACATTTTCATTTCAGAGGAGTTCCCTTCTGTTCTGAATTTACTGCAAAATGTTCCAGAGACATGGGGGGGGGGGGGGAATCTTCACGAAACCTGGGTTAATGCTTCCTGATATGAGTGTTTTCAAACAGTTGGATTTTGCCTAGTATAAACTATAGGAAGTTTTCTTCTCTGATAATACAAAGTAGCAGTTGCAAACCTTTGGCTAATCTTAGACCATATTTTTTTTATTTAATATTAGTCAAAATGAAACTGTGGAACAAATGGAAGCATAAGATACTATGGTGAATATAAATCAGAGTCACATTGTGGATTCTAATTATGAACAGATTTGAAAATGTGAAGCAAAAATTAGATTAAAGGGGTATAGATATCATTCTTACCACTGGAATTTGCTATATTATTCCCTCTTCTTTTTCCCCAGCCACAACTATCACTATTGTGAGTTTACACATGCAGGCTATATTGTATAGAAAGAACATGCACAGAGAAATAATATAATGATGCAAGAATCTCATTATTAATCTAATGAACACCTTCCTGTTGGAATAATTCTAATTTGAGACTTACTTGAACCTCCGGAAGCCCTCCCACATAATTTCTGTATTAAATGATTGAGCCAGTCTTGTAAATCAAGGTATGGAGTGAGAATTTTAAGAAAAACCAGTCTGGGAGCCTCATCATTATGAACCCAGAGAAGGCAAATAATCCTTCAGATTTGGTTTCTGTACATAGAATGTCTAGATTTCAAGCGAAATCATTTTATGATTTTCCATAGAAATATTTTTTAGTCTTTTGGAAGCAAGCAAAGTAAGCTCTGGCTGTGCAGTGCCCAGCAGAGTGCCTTTTTCAGAAATCCAGGTGAGGAAGTCAATACATAGAACAAATATAACAACTGAAGTTACCCTTCAGTAAATCAGTTTCTTCTTTCTAATCTATAATGTGTGTAGGCAAATCATGGATGTGCAACAAAATTAAGGCAAGAGAAAAAACAGAGCCCTGCCACCAACATATTTTTATGTTATGTTTTTATTCAGAGATGCAAAATCCAAGATCTTTCATATTCAGAACAAATTGCCATGTGGGTGGGAATATTAAAGAAAATAATAAGACAGTGATTAATACAACTCAACCATACCAAGCAACATGTCTTATAGACTCAGCCTCCACACCTCCCTGTGCAAGGTGTTATATCCTTCAAGGAAAAATAGGTGATGAGTTGGCTGTGTCTCAGTGGATCCAGCTTAGTTTAAGAAATAGCTCTGAAAATAATACATCTACCAGACCATGAATCCATCATATGTCACTCCTCTTATATCTAGCATAAAAACAAGTCCAGCACAGGTGTGCTTATATAGGGTGAAAAGGCTAAAACCAATCCAACTATTAATGTTTTCACAATGTCAAGCTGCCTAACCATGCTACAAGGGTAAAACTCATAAGAAAAGAGTTTTGCCAGAAGTATGGAATAAAGATTGTCTAGACGGTTGTCTTGATGGAAATAGCTATACGTACCTGCAATTGGAATGAAGTGACAGAAGCTTGTTAATTGGGAGATATTTGGAAGAAATATATTTTCAGATAAAGACTGCAATTATAAATGCTTATTTAGAAAGAGCATATTGTGAGTGAAGGAGCATAACAAGATGCCTGCAGGAGGGATTTTGCACATAGGAAAGGAGAACAGCTGAAACAGTCCTGAGTGGCACCACAGCAAAATTGAAAATGATCGTCCCACCTACTCAGACCACCAATCAAAACTGCAATATTTTTAGAAAGGGAGACAAAGTGAAAAGGATAGGGGGGAATTTTGAAAGTGTCTTTCAAAACTAATGTCTCCCCCTCCCCAATCATGCAGCATCCATTTAAGTAAAGTAATTATATAGTACAGCATCGCCATTGTGGTGTCTGGAAGTTAAAAAGATACCTGTAAAGGCAGATTTTAAGTATTCTTAGTTAAGAATGGACTTTTTCATTTAAAACTGTATTCCTGTGATGGCAATGGAAATATAACTCTGTAAAAATACCAGGAAGCTAGAAGAACTCCAAGTATCCTTCAGGCTTGTAATTTAGTTTGACATAACTCTGAAGAAAGAAGCAGAAAAAGATAACGAAGTGCAAAAACATCTGGTAGTATAAAAGAAGTCTTTTTTAGAATACATATAAAAGAGAAGGAAAGTAGTGCCACCTTTAGTTTGGGGTGAGTACTGTTGAGTTAGGGGCTTTTCCTACCAATTATGGAATAGAATAAAATAGAATAGAGTAAAATAAAGTAGAGTAGAGTAGAGTAGAGTAGAGTAGAGTAGAGTAGAGTAGAGTAGAGTAGAGTAGAGTAGAGTAGAGTAGAATAGAATTGTGTCTCTTTTCCTCTATAATCCTTTGCAAATCTGTATATAGAAATTTTGATCTGATTGTCTTAGAGCTCAATGGTATCTGTGTTAGGTTTCATCCATGAAGAAGTGTTACCTGGTATCTACATGGCTTTGGTTCATATAATATTGGATCATTTTTTCCATAATACTTCTTTCTGAATGACAAGACTGTCAACTCTGAGGTACACCTGGCCGATGTGATGGCGACTAGGAATGACACCTTGCACATCAGCAGACACATCACGCAAGGGTTTAAATGGAGAAGAGGTCAGAGCCTGCAGGACCTTTGGCAAATCCCAGGTGGGGTAATGGTGGACCACCGGTGGCTTCAAATTCATAGCTCCCTGAAGGAAGGCTCTCACCCTGGGGTGTTGGCCAAGAGTGGTTGAATCCTTGAATAAAACACCGAGCCCAAAGTGGCCACCTGTCTCTTTAAGGTATTGGTGGAGAGACCTCTGTCCAAACCATCCTGCAGGAAGTCTAACACATTAGTGACAGATACAGTAGTGGGGTCCAATTGGTGGCTGCCACACTAACCACAGAAAATCTTCCACGTGGCATCATATATCCTGGTCGTGGATGATCTTCTGGCTGCCTGGATTGTCTGGATGACCTTTCTGGAAAGTTTCTCCCATTTTAGGAACTCCTGTACAAGCGCCAGATGGTCAACCAGAACCATGCCGGCTCTGGATGCTCGATTGGACCCTGGCTGAGGGAGACCCTATGCGGGGGAATTCTCCAAGGTCTGGTGACTGACAGGCCTATCAGGTTGATGAACTAAGGTTGTCTGGGCCAGTAAGGGGCTACCAACAAAACCTCCGCCCTTTTTATCAGTACTTTTCTGATTGTTCCTGGAATCAGGGGAAGGATATAATAGTCCCTGCACTGGAGAGCATTGACCCCTTCCACCCCCAGTGCTGGAAACCATGCAAAGAACCTTGGGAGTTGTGAGTTCTCTGGAGTTGCAAGTTCTCTGGATTTTTTATTTCCTTGAAAATAAGCCTAGTCGATCATAACCTGAAGTTAGCCACTCTTCTATCTGTGAACAAAGAGCTCAATTGAACCTGTTGGAGTAGCTATAATATAATCTCTCTCTTTAAGCAGTTTTGCTTACCAAGATCAAAAGCATTCTGTTCTTGCCCATTGCAACAAAATGGTTTGTTGCAGGCGGCACATAAACAAGCCACGATGGAACTCTTAAAAAAAAGGAAACTTTAAATTACAAATACCAAACTTGCCAAATGAAATGAAAACAGCACTTCTATCATACAATGCTGAATTATGTAATGCCAGATAATTCAAACCTCTGCATCCATGCATACAATAGGAAGAAGATTATTTTGTGATTGAGTTTTGCTTTATGCTTGAAGCATATACCAGATTGTCTGGAAATGGAACTAAACCTATTTTTTGTCTTAGAGATCTTCTTTTAAAAAGTTAATTTACTGACTTGTTAGTTACCATACAAAATATTCAATTCAAGGAAATACTTACAATTTCAGATGCTTTTTAAAAGGATCAGGTACCTTATTGAAATTGCATATTCAGAAGTTCTAGAAGGGTTATCTTATCTCAAAAGATAGATCAATATTTTGTGTAAGAATTATATGAAATATTGAATCCAGTCCTCCAAAACTTCCACCTGTTAAATTTACTGAGAGATTCCACAGTGCAGAAGCCACTGGAGACTTAATTCCAGAAATCAAAAGCAAATGTTTTCTATCCAAAAATTGTCTTTTGTGGCATACACTGTGTGGGACTTGTTAAGTTCTGCGCATGGGTGCAAGGAGCGGAGACGAGGCAGTGAACAGTGAACTTCAAATCTTTTTTAAGCATTCTGAACAGAGCAATCACCTAGGGCAGCAGCAGCCCTTTTATAGGGTTGGCTGCTGTCCTATTAGCCAATGAAAAACATGGAAGTGTTAAACCCTTGAACCAATGAGAGTTGGCCCATTAATAGCCAATCAGATTTCCCAGAAAGGACCAATCCGATGTCGCTATTATTGGCCAATCAGAAGTGCAGGATTAGAACCCTGCTTTTCACTTAAGGTTGTTAAAACTTTATTAAACGCCTTTATTAGTGCATAACACCCCTTCCCCCTAGGTTCCGTTTGAGGAGTGCGGTGACGTAATCCCGTAGATATGCAGGTTATTTCAACTGTCTATTAGATTTGCGCTGTCCTACTGGTTCCTGTCTGTACTCCGGTTTCGGTGGAACGTTTTTTGATTTATCTGGTACAGGCGGTTCCGCATCCTCACAGGATGACTCGGCGCAGCTGATTCTGTCATTGTTGTCCTCCGGTCTCTGCGGGCTCACCTCCGTTGAGGTATTTCTCTGTGGTGAGGCAACCCCCATTCCTGATTCTTCTTCAGGTGACGCGCCGGGCTGCTGACTTCCTTCGATTTTGTCATCCAGCATCTCGAATTCAGTTCCCTCGACATCCCCTCCCCCCTCAGTTTGAGGGTCACAGGAGTCGTGGGAACTGAGTTGCAACCTAGAGCGAAGCTGATCTATATGGCATTTCCATATTTTCCCATCCCTTGTTTGTACGCAGTACGATCTGGGCCCGGTGGCTTGGGTTACGGTTGCTTTGACCCACAACGGTTTGACGGAAACATTTTTAGCGAAGACTAAGTCACCTTCCTTGAATTCGCGGCACTTTCCACTAGATCCACAGGGTTTCTCTGGCGCATAGGCCGGGTGGAGACAGTCGAGGTGGGAGCTAAGCCTGCATCCCATCAATAGTTCAACTGGCGTTTTGTTGGTTACGCTGTGCGGGGTGATGTGTTGGAGTAGGAGTATTCTGTTCAGTTTGTCGTCAATGTCCCCATGGTCCATCTTGTGGAGAGTTTTTTTAAGAAATTGGACCATGCGCTCAGCCCTTCCATTGGCCACAGGGTGCGCCGGCGAGTTTAGCGCATGGTGGATGCTCTGGTCTGCAAAGTATTGTTCGAACGCCAGGGCCTTGAACTGGGGTCCGTTATCGGAGACTAAAACGTCTGGCAGTCCATGTGTTGTGAATGGTTTATTTAATTTGTGGATGACTGAATCGGTTGTAGTCTTCATCTTGTGGATTTCGAGCCAGTCGGAATAGGCATCCACTGTTAGGAGGAATGTATGTCCCTTAGTAGGTCCCGCAAAGTCAATGTGGATGCGGGACCATGGCCCCCAGGGGGTTTCCCACTCTGTTGGAGTTGCTCTAGGTGGGGCGCTGCTGACTTCTTGGCACTTTAGACAAGTCTTCACCCAGGCTTCGATCTGCTTATCGATGCCTGGCCACCACGCGTAGCTTCGTGTGAGCGCTTTCATATGCATGATGCCGGGGTGACCGTCATGCAATGCTTTCAAAACTGTTCGTTGTAACCGCTCTGGGACGACAACTCTGTCTCCCCATAGGATGCAGCCTTTCTGCGAGAAAAGTTCTGTTTGCTGGTTTTTGAAAGGGGTGAAGTCGTCAGGGGTTTGTTCTACTGGCCATCCTCATTCGACCCAGCTGAGAACTCGCGCCAGGATAGGATCTCATTTTGTTTTGATAGCGATGTCTCTGGCTGTTAGCGGTGGTGAATGTAGGGTTTCAATCTGGAGTGTCGTGAGGGTTGGAGCTGGGTTGTCGATGGTTTCCGGAAGTGGGGCACAGCTCAATGCATCAGCGTGGGGAATGGCTTTCCCCGGGCGGTGTTGCAATTTATAATTGTACGCAGCTAAGAACTCTGACCAACGAGTCATTCTAGGTGACAATATATAGGGGGTTGGCTTGTCTCCCGTTATAATCCCTAGCAAAGGCTTCTGATCGGTAATAATAGTAAAAGCTCGTCCATACACATATTCATGAAACCGTTTCACAGCAGATACAACAGCAAGAGCCTCTTTGTCAATTTGGCTATAGTTGCATTCAGCTCTCGATAAGGTCCTTGAAAAATAGGCAATAGGGGCCTCTCTACCATTTGGTAACACATGATTTAAAATACTCCAAACGGTGACGCATCCCACGTAATGGTTAAAGGCAAAGTCTCATTACACTGCATTAAAACTGCATTGGAGATTAGTAAGTTTTTCACTTGTCGGAATGTGTGCTCCTCTCGGTGTCCCCAGACCCAGGTGGCTTTTTTGTCGAGAAGTCTATGTAGGGGCTCAGCTATGGTCGCCTTCTGGGGCAAGATGTTGTAAAAGTTAATGAGCCCCAGGAAAGCTTGGAGGTCTGTCCTATTCTTGGGTCTTGGGGCATTTTTGATCGCTCTTAGTTTGCTATTAGTGGGGTCCCTTGCTTATCGATTAGGTACCCCAGGAACTCTACTTTCTCTGTACACAGTTGACATTTATTTTTTTTAACCTTTAGGCCGGAGTCTTTAAATTTCTGGAGAACCATTCTAAGATGCCTCTCTAGTACTTTTCTATTTGGGGCCACAATTAAAACATCATCAAAACATGGCACGACCCACTTGATCCCTTGTAAAAGTCTCTCCATCAGACTTTGAAAAATCCCTGGGGCCACACTCACTCCGAATTGGAGTCGGTTGCATTTAAAAGCGCCTCGGTGTGTAACAATCGTCTGTGCTTCCGTGGTTTTTTTATCTAAAGGCAGTTGTTGGTACGCCTGCGCTAAATCCAATTTAGCGAAGACTTTTCCGCCCCCCAGGGAATGGAGAAGGTGTTGAACCACCGGCACCGGGTAAGCGTTCTGTTGCAGGGCGTGATTGAGGGTGGCGCAGTAGTCCCCACAAATCCTTTACGATCCATCCAGTTTGATGGGTGTTACGATTGGGGTTTCCCAATGGGCATGGTCAGTTGGTTCTAAAACACCCTGGGCTATTAATTTATCGAGCTGCTTGTCGATCTTTGGTTTTAGGGCAAAAGGTACCCAGCGAGGCTTAAGGCGGATGGGGGCTACTTCAGGGTTAAGGTTAAATGATATCGGGGTCCCCTTGTACTCACCTAGTTTGTCTGCAAAGATGTCCTGGAATTCCTGGACGAGGACATCCTCCCAGTTGTTGCTTTGGGTTTGGTGAATGCCGGCTATCTCGATCCCGAGAGGGGCGAACCATTGAAGGCCGAACAAACTAGGCCGGTCGCGATCGACGACGCAGTACGATTTTTGAATGATACTTGGACTTGGCTGGAGCCGACGACCGGAATTCAGTTCCCCTGGTAATCTTTGAGTATAATTCTTTGGGCTCTGAGGTCTTGACGCTGGACGGCAGGGATTAACTGTTTAAGGGTCTTCCAGGAAACCATCGAGAAGGATGACCCTGAGTCGACTTCCATCACACAAGGTTGGTTCTCGATGGCGACCCTCACTCGGATCTTCTTTGCATCTAACGATGAAGCGTGACCGATGGTAATGGTTTGGTGTGCCTCTTCCCGTCTCGTTGAAGTGGCAAGTGTTTTATTTCTGTAGGAGTGGTTGTTCCATTGGTGGTTCAAGTGTTCCTGACTCGTCAGGACAATTCCCTGTGGTCTGACGGTAGTTGTTTTCTCTTCGAATTTGGCTGGATCCTCGCTTGCTTCTACAGATCTTCCCGATGTGGCCTCTTTTCCCACAGGAATGGCAGGGCGCGTTGAGGAATTTGCAATCTGATCGCGGGTGGTTTGCCTCACAACCCGCGCATTGGTGCGGTAGTCTTCGATTCCACGGGTTGCGTTGGTTGCGTTCGGACTGGAGCCAGTTGACCTCCTCCTCATCACTTTCTGATGGAGATTCGAGGTCCTCGTGGTGGGCTGCTGTTGTGTGCCTCTCTCAGTGAGGTGAGGTATTGTTGGCGAGTTGATAGAGCGGTGCATTGGTGCGGTGCATTCGGGCGGCCAACTTCCTGGTTGCTTCTGCCGCAGTAGCGTCTTTGATGACATTGGCAAGATTAATGTCCCCTTTGGCCATGATCTTGCTCTGCGCTGTTTGGTCATGTAATCCCAGAACTATTCGGTCTCTCAGAGCTTCTTGGAGGTCTGCAAACCCACAGAGGCCTCCCAGGTTCCGGTGGTCCACGATGAAATCTGTGATGCTCTCTCCTTTCTGTTGGTCCCTCTGATAAAACTCATGTCTTCGGACAAGCATTGGTATGGCAGGTGCATAGTGGGCCTGTAGAAGGGGTGCAAGGGTGTCCCAGTCCATGGATTTCACCTCAGCCGGTTTCGCTAGTGCCTTGGCCATCTTAAAGACGGCAGGCCCGCAATGGGTCAGGAACACTGCTCGCTTTTTCCCCGTAGTTGCGTCTTTCAAGTTGTTGGTCTCCAGAAACATCTGGAACCGGTCCATGTACGAGTCCCAGTCTTCTTGTGCCGGGTCAAATGGAGCGGGTGGTATGGTGCCGTCAGACATGTTTTCCGTTGTCGATGTGCCTTCAGCCACATGCTCTGTTTGGTGCTCTGTGAGTGTTCAATCAGCTCAGATGTCTCCGCATTCCATCCTTGTCTCCAGTGTTAAGTTCTGCGCATGGGTGCAAGAAGCGGAGATGAGGCAGTGAACAGTGAACTTCAAATCTTTTTTAAGCATTCTGAACAGAGCAATCACCTAGGGCAGCAGCAGCCCTTTTATAGGGTTGGCTGCTGTCCTATTAGCCAATGAAAAACATGGAAGTGTTAAACCCTTGAACCAATGAGAGTTGGCCCATTAATAGCCAATCAGATTTCCCAGAAAGGACCAATCCGATGTCGCTATTATCGGCCAATCGGAAGTGCAGGATTAGAACCCTGCTTTTTACTTAAGGTTATTCAAACTTTATTAAACGCCTTTATTAGTTCATAACAGGACTCATAAGAAACATTGCCAGTCCATTAAGCTTATTTGTGAGAGAATTCAAGAGTGTGCTTATCTCCTTCTGGTTTCCTTGACTTTATCTCTTATTAATTTGCCTCCACTTCTATCTGCTAGTAGTTGGTCTGACATTACAACACAACCATACAGGCCCTAATTTTCATAAGCTTTCTTTTAGTAGCATTTTGTTACAAGGAAGTAATCAAGAATGGGAAGAAATATTTTTGAACTAAATCTAGAGACTGAATGAATATTTTCCATCAGAGAATAACGCATGGAGTTGCATATATGGTTTGCACTAATTTTAAAAATATTAGTATCTTATATTTATTTCCCGTTTGGATCTCACTTTTCATCTGGAGGTGTCAAGTCACCACTAAAACTCATATTTTTACTTTTGATACCTGACACAAAAGAAAGGTTTCAGCAGTTTTTCTCCTTAACCTATTATTACCTAGCTTTTAATTATTGAAGAGTTCTCTGTTTGTTTTTAACCCAAGTCATTTAAAATCTGCTAAACTGATTTTTGAAAATGCTCATAATTATTTCTTAAGGACTTCAGGGAATAGTCTTGTAGTTTTTCTCCCAAACCACTGAATTATTGCTACAATATAATTTTTAATATATGTATTAATAACAACATAAGCTTTAAATTGGTGGCATTCAAATTTCAACACCTTCACTTAAAATTTGAGGTGTATGAATCCTTTTCAGTTATTTTGTATTCATTTTCAATTACATATTCTATTCCATTATTCTTCTTAGGAAGAATGTAAATTATACCCTGTTTAATTTTTTTTTAAATAAACTAAATCAAACCAAATTCAATAGATGTAGTTCAATAGTTCAATAATTTCAACTATTTGCTGGCATAGAGATAAATATAGTATCTCTCTTATTGTTAAAAAGAGTTTTAGCTCTCTGCATAGGTAGAGCCAAATCTCGTGGAATACATTGATGAAACAATATAGTAAGGGAGAAAATATAACATATAAATATGTCTCTATATATAAACAGGGGTGGGATTCAATTTTTTTAACAACCGGTTCTATGGGTGTGGCTTAGTTGGGGGGTGTGGCATGGTGGTAATGTGACTGTCTGGGCATGGCCAAATCAACATCACTCACATCGAGGCATGCATCTCCTCGCCTGGCCTCTCGTGACTGTGGGGATGCTGCAATAGTCATAAGTGTGAAAAATGGTCATACATCACTTTTTTCAGTGCCATTGTAACTTTGACTGGTCACTCCACACAAGCAAAGGATCAGCAAAGGAGGGGAAAAACTCCAGAGAAGTTCCAGGGACAGGATGTCTAGTCCTGCCAAGAATGTAATAAGGGTTAATGGAGAGGCAGTTTCTGTAAGCAACACCAGAATGTTTCCTTCCTGCCTTCCTTACAGGATTAGACCAGTAATTTCTTCTAATAACCGGTTCTCCGAACTGCTTAGAATGTTAACAACCGGTTCTAGCGAATAGGTGCAAACCTGTAGAATCCCACCCCTGTATATAAACCCAATACACCATTGGGTCACCATTTTAGAAATATTTCCTTATTTAAAGAAGGAAACAGACCAATTAAGGTAGGCCAAAAAAAGCAGTGGTTGTAAGTGCAACTTCCAACTTCCTGACAGCTTCCCATTTGAGGTTTTTGTGTGTGTGGAAATTTGGTAGGACCATCAGAAAACTTCCTTCCTTCTTTCCTTCTCCCTACCCTTCCTTTCCCTTCCCTTCCTTCTCTCTCCATCAGGCAGGTAAGTGGCAGCTGCTGGATGAGAGAGGAACTGAGGGATTGCAAGATTGGCTGGGAAACTGTCACAGAACATTGATAAAGAAAGACCATGTGGTCCAGCAGTACAGCCAGTAGCAGCAAAGTACCTTAATTTCCCAAAATTTCATTCTCTCAGGAGTCATGAGTCTTGGATTTTGCATTCTGTAAATTGGCCAATTTGTGGTGCCTTGGTTTAAAAAATTGTTGTCATATGATGTGTCATTTCTCTAAATTAAAGGTCATGACAATTAGAGTTTTAATTTGTGTACTTGAAAAATGCTGCCCAGAGTCACCTTGTAGGAGAGACAAGCACTATAAAAATTTAATAAATATATAATAAATTAATTAAAAGATGGCATTTATTTCTAACAGTATAAGGCAAACATTTAAGTTTTGTCACTGATTAACTAAGCTGTAAGGTTTATTATGGAAAACAAGAAGCCTGGAGTGATGGTATTAGGGCTTCACAGCCTTCCCAAAAAGTGGATCCCATGAAGAACTATTATACAAATAAAAAGTTATTATCTCTAACTTCAAATGTTTTGATTGAAATGTGCATTTTTCCCCAGGAAGTATTCAGTTTTAATGAGTTACTATTTATCTAATAAGTAATAAAGCTTTTATTTTAAAAACCATATAAAATAAGCGGTTTTGCTAAATTTGGAATGACCCCCTTCCCCCATTTCTCTTTTCCTTCTTTGAACATTCACAGTTTATTTAAATACTACATCTTATGTTGAGCGCAATGGCCTAGACTGAAATAAGCAAGCAATGTATAGATAGAGAACACTAATAGGTAAAATGTGTGAGGTATGGGACTGTTTAAAAAAACAGTGGCCAACTTTTTTTATTCAAAATTACCTAGAATTAAACATTGCAACTTAAATGAAAATTGCAAAATACTTCCTTGTTCATTAATTAGCTAGTTTCTATAGTTTGTGTTATGGTGTAGCAAAGTTTTTGAATTTATGTGATCCATCTTTTTTTTAAAAAAAACAACAACTTCTTTTCAATGATGTACAGAAAAAAATGTTCATATCAGTGCCCCCCCCCAAAAGGAGAAAATGTTTACATAGTGAATAAATAAAATCTAACTATATTACATACTAGCTCAATACCCATTCTTCACTACAAAACTATATGGTGGTTTTGGGGAGGAAAATAAGGGGGGGAAAATTCTGCCTCTGCCTACCAGCATCCATCGGTATTCATCTGGCTAGCATCCTGTCAGTATGTGAGAGAGTTGAGAGTTGGAAACCAAAACAGTATTTGCTGCATGAGCAAGAAGGAGACAGCAAGGAGCCTGGGTGTGGCTTAACTCAACTGTTCTGTACGAAGGTTGCTTCTATGAAACTAGAACTGAAACTGAAACTCCTCTCCTCTACTTGTGTTTTGCATTTGGAACAGATATCTTTTCAGGTGGGGAGGGGTAGTAGAACTCTTTAGCATCAGAGCATGTTAATAATAATATATGAAGTACTAATACTCTAATGGCCGAAAAATCCTTTCTTAGTGAGCACCTAGAAGCCAAGAGGAAAATATGTGCCAAATTTCAAGTTTGTAGGCTTTACGGTTCTGGAGGTTTTGTGATGACGTGTAACTGGTATTTTGCTTTTATATATATGGGGTCAATATAGGTTTAGGGTCAATATAGATTTAAGGTGAATGTAGGGTAGATGGTACTTAGCATGCTTTTCAATTTGCTTTAATTGTAGATGTCAGCAGCTCTACCTTGATTTCTTTGAAGATCACTAGCAACTGTCATAACCAGGGGGAGGGGGCATCAGGGAGATAAAGTGTGCTGGAGGTGTGAAAGAATGGAGAATTGGGGAATATGGACATTAACAGGAATCAGAGATGCCAAACTGAGCCATCTGCCAAGCTTCAAGGATGCTAATCCTGAGAAAGGAATTTACCCCAGCAGCTGAGCCACTGAATTCCCAAAACATGAATCAGAATAAAACCTGATTGGACTGCTCTCCCGGGGGGGGGGGGAGTTTTAAACATTGGGGATTGCTTTCAATATATGATTTTCACATGGTTTTCCCTCAGAGCTTGCCTCATCCATGCTACACTCATCATCTCTAGTAAAAGTACCTTTTCTCTAAAATCTATGGAGTCAAGGATCATTCTTTCCTAGGGAGTAACTGGGGCCAGTGTGACAGAAATAGACTTTGGAACATTTAAAATGGCTTGGGTATAGCTTGTTTTAATTGGAAATACTCAGTGGAAATACTCAATTTTTTTTACTTCCTGTTCTGTGGATGTGGCTTGGTGGGCATGGCAGGGGAAGGATACTGTAAAATCCCCATTCCCTCCCCACCTTACTAACCTGCTTTCCAGTTCCATTCTTCTGTGCAGGGAAACAAAAGAAGACTCAGCCGATCAGCTGGGACTCCGATCAGCTGGAACTCGGGAGGCAACAAATAGATGAGGGCGAAGCCAACCAGAGATGGTATTTACTAGTTCTCCGAACTACTCAAAATTTCTTCTACCAGTTCTCCAGAATACCACCTCTGGAAAAACTGTTACTCAGCACATTTGGATAAATGATCCCTACTTGCTATTTCTCAAATAGCAAACTTTCATTATTGGTCCTATTAACTGATCTGAAGTATATATCTCATATTTCACCTTTGTTCTCTATAGATCAAATAGGACTTGAACATGGTATTTCATTGTAATCTAATGTATTGCAAGCAGGTTGAAGTCCATATTTTTGAAAATATTTGAAGTCTCTTGAATTTATAAGAGGTGTGAGACATGCTGATTTTAAAGTAATTCATTAAGTTCCCATTACAAAAGTTTACCATTTAAGGAGCAAAATATTCATTTTAAAAGAATTCATTTGAATCCAAATACTTCCGTTTCAGTGCAGCCCATACATCTCTTGCTCTTTCTGGTAGTGGTATATTCAAATGACTGTTTGAGCTATATTCTAAATATTTTCAATCCAAGACAAGTGATGACCTCCAAACACTATAAAAACTGTTCAAAAATAGTTTTTGTTCATCTTAATGTTTTCCAAGGACTTTATTGCAGATTTAGACTCATTAATATTATATCCAGGAAGGACTCCAAAGCCTTCACTTAATTTTATTGTTTTGATATAGAAGACTCCTAAGTTTATCCATTCATGCCAATTGATAGCCTGTGAACAAGGCTACTTGGTGTTTCATGGCAACATGTTTCAAACTATGGATCTTAGCACTTTGTCTAATTACACATTAGAAGCACAAATCAACCAATAAAAGAGAAAATTTTGATGAATTTCAGAGGGCAGTTGTCCACAGCAAATAAAGGTATATAAATGGCTGCAGCAAGATATTAAGGTTGGTTTTCCTTTCTTTTACATTGATAAATGATTTAGATTTTTTTGTAACTCTGTCATCTTATAAAAAAATGAGGTACTAGTTTTTAGGAGGAGGCCACCCATGCTGAAGGGCAAATAGATGGTATTTAATGGACAATCCTTATTTAACAAGTGAAGTGCCAGAGAGGCACTTTATTATAAAAACATCATTACAATAAAAAAGAGTCAGTTTGGTGTAGTGGTTAAGACATGAGGTTAGAAACTAGGAAACCATGACTTCTACTCCTGTCTCAGGCATGAAGCCAGCTGAGTGACCTTGGACCAGTCACTCAATGTAACCCCTATGAAAAAGATGCAATGGTAAATTGCTTCTGGAATTTTGCCAAGAAAACTGCAGGGACTTGTATATAGAATCTCCAGGAGTCAACATTGACTTGAAGACACACCCGCACAAAATAGGAGAAGTCATCACAGCCTTTATTTTATTAATATGAAGGAGGTCATATTTTACTATCAGAATTTAAATGTCCTGATCAAATGGCTGCAGCAAGATATTAAGGCTCTGATTTAGTCAGAGTGTTTCAAGGGGGACTAAATTTAATCTGAACTAAATTTTGACATTCTAAACCAGGCTGGATGCATCACATTGTGGCCACACCCACATCCGGTTATGCAAAGGGGGAAAAAGTTGTGATATGTCACATGATGCTGCGATGATGATGCGAGTTTGACACCCCTGTTCTAAACCATGTTTGTGTTCAGATTATCCCACACTAATCCCAACTGAATTCTTCAGGAGTTCCACAAATTTATTGTAAGTGGGATTACTACATAAACCACTCATGTACACATATGAAATAAATTCTCATTCATTTTTCTTGCCCATCCACTAGATATTGAAATGTGCTTTCATCCTCTTTGGGTTATAAAGAAAAGCATTTCTCAGAAATGGTTGCTTGGTTGCTGAGTAAATAGATAAACAGACAGGTAGACAGACAGATGGACTTACATGAATCTGAATGCATCCTAGAATTAAGTCACTTAAGGTACTGGATTGTACTTAGAAGAAAGTAAGAATTAATGCAATTGATACAATGAGCTTATGCACAAATATTCACAAATATTATATATTCTAGATAAACTGTTTTAGAGGCCCTTTAAAATGTTACTGTTAAGTTCGGACGGTGGGTCCCATGAATAGAAGTGGCTTGAGTAGTGAACAACAGCTCTTTATTTAAAAAATAGATTCTGAGACAAAACCCTAGCACGCGGCAGCTCCTATTATAGAGCTGGCCGTGGCTAGGCAGCCAATGACAACTCTTTGAGTTTGCCGCACTTGGTTTCAGCCAATTGCAGCAAACCCTGTATGAGCCTATCAGGAACGTTCAAGCCATCCAATTACAATCCATCTTGTCTGGACCAATAGGATTGCAGGGTTTCGAGCCTGCTAATATGAAACACCCCTCCCCTCTTGGTTCCATCCAAGGGGCGAAGTAATGTAGTCACGTAAGTAGGTGGGTCTTCAGACCTGCCTACTTGACTTGCGTGGTTCATAATGTCTCTAGTCGTCGTCAGGTTCGGACGGGCTCCGGGTCGCTCTCAAGTTTCTTGATAGAACCGCCTGGAAAGGTGAGCCGTGCCTATAGCTGCGACTCCCGCCTGGTGTGTCTGGGTTGGTCGAGTCATTCGCTCTGTCGCTCCTGCCTGGATTCTCTGGGCTGGTTGAGCTTGTCTGGCTGCTACTTCCAGTTGAAGCACCCATCTGTCTCGGTTCCCTGTTTGTAGGTAAGTATTGCTGGTTTAATGTTTGATTTTTATTTAATGTGTGTGCTTGCGCAGATACCGGTTCTTTTTCTAAGTTTGAGGTCCCCCCCCCCCCAGATTTCTTGGTTAGAGTCTGTGAGGGGAAAAGTGGCCAGTCTAGATTGTAGCTGGTCAATGTGCCATTTCCAGCTCCTCCCGTTGGTGGTCTGGAGTAGGTAGGAGCGGGGGCCGGTGACTTAGGTGATCTTTGTAGGCAGCCATAGTGGGTCCCCAGTAAAGTTTTTAGCGAAAACAGTGTCTCCCACATTGAAGGCTTGGTGTCGGTTAGTAGATCCAGGGAGTTTCTCTGGAGTGTAAGTAGGGTGCAAACAGTCTAGAGGTGACTGGAGCCTTCTGCCTATGAGTAGTTCCACTGGGCATTTGTTCATGGTGGTGTTGGGTGTGATATGTTGTATTAGGAGCATTTTGTTGATTTTTTCATGGATGTTGCCATGTTCAATCTTTTGGATGGTTGTTTTTGTGAACTGAACCATGCGTTCAGCTCGCCCGTTCGCTGCTGGGTGAGCGGGTGATGTTAATGCGTGTCAGATGCCATGGTCTGCCAAGTATTGTTCAAATGCCAATGCAGTAAATTGAGATCCATTGTCAGATACTATCACATCTGGCAGACCATGTGTGGCAAAAAGTTTATTTAATTTTTTGATAACGGCTTCTGTGGTGGTGGTTGTCTTCATTTTGCTTATTTTGAGCCAATTTGAGTAGGCATCAACAGTGATTAAAAAGGTATGTCCTTTGGTTGGCCCCACGAAGTCAATATGGATTCACGACCAGGGGCTTCTGGGGGTTTCCCATTCTAGCGGTGGAGCTGCAGGGGGAGCCGAGCGGGTTTCTTGGCATCTGCTGCAACTGGTGACCCAAGTCTCTATTTGTTTGTCCATGCCTGACCACCATGCATAGCTTCTGGCCAGGGCTTTCATTCATACAATGCCCGGGTGCCCATCATGCAGCATGTCTAGAACATTTTTTTGTAATGTTTCTGGTATGACCACCCGGTCTCTCCAAGAATGCACCCCCTTTGTGAGAAAAGTTCAGTTTGCCGGTTTTTAAATGGTTTAAATAGTTCATTTTTTTTCGCTTTCTGGCCAACCCCTCTCCACCCAGCTGAGGACTCTTGCCAAGCGTTTGTCCCTTCTTGTTTCGCGGGCAATGTCTAGTGTGGTCAGTGGTGGCATGGTTATTGTTTCTATTTCTAAAATAGATAATGTGGGTGCTGGGTCGTCTTGCACATCTGGTAGGGGGGATCGGCTTAACGCATCAGTGTGCGAGATGGTCTTGCCGGGTCAGTGTGCTAAATGGTAATTATAAGCGGCAAGAAATTCAGACCATCTCGTCATCCTAGGTGACAGGATGATTGGAGTGGGTTTGTTCCTGGCCAAAATGCCTAGTAGGGGTAGTAGGCAGCCAATGACAATTCTCCCCCTAGTAGGGGTAGTAGGCAGCCAATGACAATTCTTTGAGTTTGCCACGCTTGGTTTCAGCCAATCGTGGCAAATCCTGTATGAGCCAATCAGGAACATTCAAGCCAGCCAATTACAATCTGGCTTGTCTGGACCAATAGGATCGCAGGGTTTCAAGCCTGCTAATATGGAACAGTAACTACATGTAAGCATGTGGCAGTAATTTAATCTTACTTTAAACAGCTCACTTTTATGAAGGGAAGTTCAACATTTGGAATACAAGGACTTGTCCACAGAAAATGAAGTTCAAAGTGCTAAATAGCTGTTCTGAATATGTAAACTACCAGCATGTGGGCAAAAAGTAGCTTTGAAAAAAACAATGAAGAAGCAAGAATTCCCTAATATTAAAATAAAATAATCAGTGGAAGACAGAAAGTTAAAATCTATTTCAAAAAAATTGGCTACTAACTGTTTTAACTTTCTTTTCTTTCTTCTCTATTCTTATCGGATAACATGATGTTATGTCCTGAATTTGAATACTCGAAATCCCCGCGCCTTGATTGGCTAAGGCGCGGGGATTTCTGATTGGCCAGGCGAGCCGCGCTGATTGGCCCGATTGAAGTCTCCCACGATTGGTTCAAACCAAGAGCGGGAGACTTGAATCGCTGCCATTGGCCGCGGCCGCCGCAGTGAAAGGTATAAAAGCCGCGGGCTTTTTGCCTTTCGCCGGTTCGGTTCTCCCATTGTAAATAAAGAGCTTTGAATGAAAGTCACCGACTCTGAGCATCTTTTGCGGACACGACACTGGCGACGAGGGTGGGATCTCGCCCCTGAACCGAACCCTGTGTCCACCCAAGAACCAGCGCCAGCGCAGAGATGGCGAAAATAGCACCGCCCGCCCCCTTCAACCCCGCCGCCGAGGACTGGGAATCGTACTCGGATCGGTTCCGTATGTACCTAGAATGCGCCGGAATGAAGGATGCCCCGGGCCCGCTAAAACGCGCCGTCTTCCTTACTCACTGCGGACCAGAGGTCTTCCAGATGGCCAAGGCATTGGTCAAGCCGACAGACGCAACCGCCATGGACTGGGACGTCTCGAACCTATACTGCGGCGCCATTATGCCCCCGAAGTCCCCATCCTGTTACGGCGCAACGAGTTCTACCGCTGAAACCAGAAACCAGACGAAAAATTGAGCGACTTCGTCGCAGAGCTACGGCACCTAGGAGGACTCTGCGAGTTTGAAGGTCTGAACAGTCTCATAAGAGACCGTTTCGTACTCGGCTTATGGGATCCTACACTCCAGAGTCGACTTATGGCCAAGGGCGACATCAGCCTAGCCGATGCCCTTACCGCAGCCGCAGCCGCAGAAGCAACCCGCACGTCAGCGGACAGCATGCGAAGATCTGACGCGAAGGGCGGAAACAACAACCCGGCGAGGTCGGCCGACACAAGAAACGAGGCAACCGCGCACTACGGTGATTACCAGTCAACCTCCAGCACGTCGAAAGACGAGGAGGACATACATCGCGTGCAGACGGGACGCGGCGACCAACGAAGTCGAAAAGGTCGTAGGTCGAGGACCAACTGCGCTGGGTGCGGCGGCGACCACCCCAGGTCAGAATGCCGATTCCTTGACTCGATCTGTAGGCATTGCGACCGACGGGGCCACATCGCTAGAGTTTGCCGCCAAAAGAAGACCCGCAGCCCGCCCAAATGGGAACAGCACGACAGAAGAAGAGAAAGCTCCCCGCCCAGAGCCAGAGAGCGCCAGCCAGACGGTCAATGGGACCGTACTCAACGTTCTCAAAGAAGCGGCGACGGTCGGCGAAAAGAAGAGACCCACCAGACGGTGACCATCGGCCACGCCATCTCCGACGGCGCCAGAAAGGTACACGTAGAAGTCCATATAGAAGGCCAGCCATGCAAAATGGAAGTGGACTCCGGGTCCTACCTTTCCATGATTGCATGGCGTGAAATCAAAAGACTAGTGCCTACACTACAAAAAAGAAACGTGCATGCCCAAAAGATCATCATAAAAGACTACCAAGGGAATCGCGTCCCGGTAGTGGGCACCAAGAACTTTAATATAACTTACAAAGGCCAGACCGAACAACTACCACTCACGATCGTCGATCGCGACCGCCCAAGCCTACTGGGCTTACAATGGTTCGCCCCGCTTAACATCGCGCTGACAGGTGTCAACCACGTCTCCATTGAAGCTTGGGAACAGAAGCTAGCCCAGGAGTTCCAGGAGGTCTTCGATGGAGGATTGGGCAAGTACCAGGGGCCCCTTATCTCGTTCGATCTAGACCCAAGGGTTCCCCCTAAGCGGCTTAAACCTAGAAGGGTACCATTCGCCTTAAAGCCAAAAATTGACGAGCAGATCGACAAGCTCGTCAAACAAGGGGTATTACAACCGATAGACCATACCAGATGGGAGACCCCTATAGTGACCCCAGTAAAGCCAGACGGGTCCGTGAGAATCTGTGGGGACTATAAGGCCACCCTAAATGGCGCGTTGCAACAAAGCGCCTACCCAGTCCCAATAGTGCAACATTTGCTGCACTCACTGGGAGGGGGCAAAGTCTTTGCCAAGCTCGACCTCGCCCAGGCATATCAGCAGCTACCTGTAGACGAGAAAACAGCGGAAGCCCAAACAATCGTGACCCATCGGGGGGCTTTCAAGTGTAACCGACTCCAATTTGGAGTCAGCGTGGCACCAGGCATCTTTCAGAGCCTGATGGAACGGTTGCTACAGGGCATCAAGGGGGTGGTGCCCTATTTCGATGACGTATTAGTGGCGGCGCCAAACGAAGCCGAATTAGAAAACCGACTCAGACAAGTCTTAACAAAATTTAAAGAAACAGGACTTAAAGTCAAACGAGAAAAATGCCAACTATGTACAAAGCAAGTAGAGTTTTTGGGCTATCTCCTAGACCGGCATGGCATTCACCCTATGACTAAAAAAGTAAAAGCCATCAAGGAAGCCCCCACCCCAAAGTCCAAAACGGAACTACAAGCGTTCCTAGGCTTACTAAATTTTTATAATGTTTTCCTACCTCAAAAGGCAACGGCGGCGGAACCTTTACATAGACTCCTAGACAAGAAGGCAGCCTGGACTTGGGGGAAACGAGAGCAAGCCGCCTTTCAAAAAACCAAAGACCTTCTCATCTCCGACGCCGTCCTGATGCAATTCAGCGAAACCTTGCCCTTAGCTGTCACTTGCGACGCATCACCTTTCGGCGTTGGCGCTGTCCTCAGCCACACCCTCCCAGACCAGAGAGAAGCACCCATCGCTTTTTTCTCCAGGACTCTGACTAAACCGGAACGGAACTATAGCCAGCTGGACAAAGAAGCTTTTGCTATAGTTGCCGCCGTTAAGCGTTTCCACGAATACCTGTACGGCCGCCCGTTCACAATCGTGACGGATCATAAGCCATTGCTGGGCATCCTCGCTGGAAACCGAGCCACGCCGAACATCTTGTCACCCCGGATGACAAGATGGTCCGAATTCCTGGCAGCCTACAGTTACGAACTGCTACACAAGCCAGGTAAGAAAATCTCGCACGCGGACGCTTTAAGCCGCTCGCCTTTACCTGTCTCTGAACCTGACCCAGCACCAACAACAAACACCCTAAGTATCGAGAGTTTACCTATTACCGCATCTGACATTGCCAGAGAAACCGTTAAGGACAGGCGTCTGGCACGAATCTTACACTGGTTAGAAAAGGGCTGGCTGGAGAAAGACAATGACGAGACTTTTAAAACATTCTGCCAGCGCCAGACTGAACTTTCACTACTGAGAGGCTGTATTCTGTGGGGTGACCGGGTGGTAATTCCGGACAGATTACAAGAAAGGGTCTTAGAGATGCTACATGAGGGTCATCCTGGCATCGTCAGGACTAAAGCCCTGGCCAGGAGTTACGCTTGGTGGCCAGGGATGGACAAGCAAATTGAAGCATGGGTCGCCAAATGCCACCGGTGCCAGGAGACCAGATCCAGCCCACCCGCAGCACCTATCCGGGACTGGGAAACACCACGGGGGCCCTGGTCCAGAATCCATCTTGACTTTGCTGGCCCCACAAATGGGCACACTTTTCTAATCACAGTTGACTCATACTCCAATTGGTTGGAGGTATGCGACATGAAATCCACTACCACAGAGGCCGTCGTTAAAGAACTGTGTAAACTGTTTTCCACACACGGCCTCCCAGACGTCGTCGTCTCAGACAACGGGCCCCAATTCACTTCCATCGATTTCGAACGGTTCCTGGCGGAGAGGGGTATCCGCCACGCATTAACAGCACCGGCGCATCCGGCGGCGAACGGTAGGGCGGAACGGATGGTCCAGTTTACGACAAAGACCCTCCGGAAAATGGACCACGGGGAGATCAACGACAAAATCAACAAACTGCTGTTCATACAGCACATCACTCCCAATACCACAACTAACAAGAGCCCTGCAGAACTTCTAATGGGCAGAAAGCTGAGGTCCCCACTCGACCGATTGCACCCGACCTATAACCCTGAGCGGCCCCCAGACTCCAGCTCCAGGTACCGGACATTTGACCCAGGTGACTTAGTCTACGCTAAGAACATGACGGGGGACCCCCTATGGATCCCAGCCGTCATAACTCAAGTCACTGGTCCACGGTCGTACCGGCTTTAAACCATCGATGGGCGACCCTGGAAGCGACATATCGACCAGCTCAGGTCACGAACAGCGACTGACCTCAACCCCCAAGACACAAACCAAGGGGGGAGGGAATACCCGGAAAGACAATCGCAGGAAAAAATAAAACAGAAATACTCACCGGAACACAGCCATCGCGAGTCCCCTCCGGAGAAGAACCGTCTGGCCAGCTCTACCGACTCGGAGAAGCCAAGCGGGAGCGGCAAAATCCATGACTCAACCGACCCGGTAGGCCCAGGCGGGAGCCACGGCGAAAGAACCGGCCCGATCATCCAGCCGGTTCGCGCAGAGGCAGGAGCAGCCAAAAAGATGACCGCTCCGGCCGAGTTACAGCATGCAAGTGAGTTGCGCAGGTCAACTAGGACTCGACGGAGCCCCGCCTACCTGCGTGACTACACCACGTGATGGACCATACCAAGAGGGGAGGGGTGTTATGTCCTGAATTTGAATACTCGAAATCCCCGCGCCTTGATTGGCTAAGGCGCGGGGATTTCTGATTGGCCAGGCGAGCCGCGCTGATTGGCCCGATTGAAGTCTCCCGCGATTGGTTCAAACCAAGAGCAGGAGACTTGAATCGCTGCCATTGGCCGCGGCCGCCGCAGCGAAAGGTATAAAAGCCGCGGGCTTTTTGCCTTTCGCCGGTTCGGTTCTCCCATTGTAAATAAAGAGCTTTGAATGAAAGTCACCGACTCTGAGCATCTTTTGCGGACACAACACATGATAATTTTTGGAAGCATGTCAGAATCTTTACAATTTTATTTTGAGAGAAATAGAATTGCCTGGCTAAAAGATTTGAGACTAAACTCTTCTGCAGTTTATGAATTCAAATTTATGCTTAATGGATTCTAAACAAAATGAGTGATAGTGCCAGAATACCTAGTTCCGTAAAGTCTTAATATTCTGCTTTGTGGAATGTCTGACTTTTCCAATACTAACAACTTTGTGCTTTTTTTTTTCATCCTTACAACATATTATTGAAAACCTTGGCCATTTCTCCAGTGAAGGAAAGATTTTTTGAAATGGAATCTTTGAGTGAATGTACTGTGGTGTTCATGGGCAATAACTTTTATAAGTTTAAAACACAGGTATTTCTTTCAGCAACTGTACTTTTCCAAAGTTCATCAGCTTGGCTTTGCATGAATGTAATTTACCTCTTTAAGTACCAAAGGCCCACAGTACAGGGTTTGTATTTAAACAAAATGGGTACTGTAAGAGTGCTCACCTTATGATCTTAAGGGAGGAAAAATTAAATGTATTCCAACAGTTTCTGCGCAGTTAATTGAGATGCAAACATAGTTTTAAAAAACAGTAAGACTTCTGTTGTGTTAAGCTAGAAAACCTTTTGGGATGGGGAAAGCAAGAGAGAGGTCAGGAAACTTATTATTTTTAAATAAAGATTAAAATCTCACTTTTAAGAAGCAACAGAACCCAATTTCCAAAACTGATGGCAGGGGCATTTTCTCTCCCTAAAGTGTATAAGTCCTGCTTCTCAATATCACTGTTTAAGGTCCTAGGAATGTTATTGGAATTCTTTTAGGAGAAGGGGTTTCCTGTCCCTTCTTCCTCTGACGGTATCTCCTGTGCTTTCCTGAGGATCAGGGGGAGGAATTCCTGAATAAAGATCGGGGGAAAATAAGGTGATAAGGAGTGGACCTATTCTAAAATTTGGCACAGGCACCTTCTTGAATGAAAAATTTAAATCTTTGAAACATAGGAGGCTGTTACAGTTGTCTATGTTAATAAAGCTATCACATTTTACTTACTGAGATTTTAAGAAATGCTGAGAACTTATTAAAGTTAATATTGAACTGGAATGTCTTCCAGGACCAGTATGGTTAATACAGAATGAACCTCAATAATAGAGTCTCCCATTCCTATGTGGACAAAGCAATCTCATATCATTTCTGCAGAACTAAAAGAAACAAAAAGGTGAACCAACACGACAAATGAAAATGCAATGATTTTCAATCACTGCCAACATAAATTCCATCTAAGAATGTCTTTAAAAACTATATTTTTCAAAAGGCCTCTTTCAGGGAAGCCACGGTATATTTGTTATGTGTCCAGTTTTTCGTTAACCACACATTTTCCCAGGACAACTGAGTTTGAAAAACAGGAGTGGAACTATGCTTGGTTTCATACCAGGCACATCCTGACAGTCCCAATTTAACCTTAAATCATTACAGTTTAGATGTTCAGGCTTTTAACAAACATCACCAACCTTTATTCTCCAATTTGATGACTGGATCAGTGCAGGCTATGTGGATTGTGTGGCTGGCTTCCAACAGAGAACACAAGGGGGTCTATTATGAATGGTGTTTTTTAAGAAGCATCCTGTATATCTACTTGTGAATCACATCTTTGAAGGAAGCGGATGGAAAGTTTCCATCAGTATGCACCACAGTGGACTCTATGTGGCATTGTTCTTTGCTGTAAATAACCAAATCTAGATGAAATAATTATTCTATGTTGATATTAGCAATTATGAGTATTGCTTCACTGTCTAGTAACTTTATGGTGTGAGTTCATATCAAAATATCTGAGGAATATGCTATTTTTGAAAAGTATGTATACATACTATATTTAATTATTATTTGTAATATTCAATTTTCCAAAAACTTTGCTTAAACTCATCCTAGATGCCATGCAGAATTATCTGAGTAATTTGTTTTGTTTTGTTTTGTTTTGGTGGTTTGGTTTGGTTCTGATAGGGAGCCCATCATAAGTGGTCTTATGGTAGTATGAGGTACATGATTCTAAAGACACAATGTGAGTTAAAAATTGTGCAGAAATTATAAAATGAATGGAAGAGAAAGGACAAAAAAGAGAAATAATTAATGTTAGGGTCTCTAATATAGTGTGTATATTTGTGTATGGAAAGAGAGAGATTAGAGGAAGCACATTTAACCATAAAGTGTCTAAAAATAGAAACTCTTTCTTTTTTCATTCTTATTGACTGAAATAATACTAGTACTACCTTCAGACATGCATAATATCAAGACCTAATTTTTTTTAAGAGAAGAAGATACTTTACTATTGCATTACATTTTTCTATGGAGGGAGAAGTCTAATCCTAGCCCTATTTACAACAGAATGATATTTTCCTTTTCACTGTAAGCTGCTAAACAATATCTGAAGTTCTCAGTGTTGTACAAGCCTTGGGTGAATAATTTTATCTGGACAAAGATAGAGAGCTACTTAAAGAACAATATCCTGTTTCCATTGTTCTATATCTAACACGATGATTCTCTGAACCAAGACTGTAATATGTGAAAAAGATATTAAAGCAAAACATGATACTTCAGCCTGTAAAACCAATGTGGTACGGACTAATATTTTTCAAAATGGAGTAGTTTTGTGGCTGTGGATGCTTGGAAGAAAGACCACACTAGCTCATAACGTGCACCTGCCTTTGATGAAGTGTTAATAAGAATTGTATGAGTAGCATCGTAGACATCAGAATCCATCAGGCCATGAAGCAGATGAAAATTATGAGCCCAGTATTATTTGCTGCCTGTGGAGGACAATATAGGAATCTCCCCCTCTTCTTTTACACCAGCTGTTTCAACTGGCAATTCAGTTGTAATTTCTTAGCCAAAAAGTGTATCCTAAGTGTAGCATGATGGCTGAGGAGACATAGGATAAGCTATAAGAATCACTCTTTTTTTTGGGAGAAGGCAGAGCTTTGTTTCGGCGATGCAGCTGCGATCTCGGGGCTCTGAGATCGCAGCCGATATTTTTGCCCCTGGTCGGTCCCAATGGACCTAAACCGTCCTGTAGAGATGGTGATCGTGAAGGGCATAGTCCCAGGATCCCAGAGATATCGCAAAACCCCTGGTTTGATTCGGGAGAAGCCGTTTTGCTGGCGGCGGAGAGGCAGCCTCCATAGCTGCTGAAATTGAGACAGCTCCAGAAAGGAAGTGGCTGGAAGTGAAAGTGTGTCGGCTGGGTGAGAAACTTCTTTTTTGTTGTAAATTTGCTGAGATTTGAAAGGGCACCCTGAATAGAGAAGAAACCTGTGAGATTTTTTTTTTGACAAAAACTGTATGAGCGGCGTTTTTTAAAGTGATGTCAAATTGAGGCTTGGATTTTTTTTTCTTTTTCTTACTTTTTTCTCTTGGGACTTTAGCGTGACTTTGTAGGTAACCGGACAGAATTTTCTCTTACATATATTTTTATGCTCCTTTTGATTTTTTAATTTTCTTTTAGGATAGAGGCTTCCTTTGGCTATATTTTCTTTTTATAAATTTTTTTTTTCTGGCTGGGGGGGAGAAGAGTATTAAGAAACTTTGTAACACTGCCAACTAGAGGCTTGAAAATATTTTATTTGAATTGGAGAGAATTGTAAGAAAACTCCTTCTCAAGGACATTTCAATGGGATAAGATAGAGGGAGAGCACAGAAAAATATTATTACAGGTGTTCTCCTGGACTCTTATCAATATTTTAACACTTGAGGCTTGGCTTTGAAGCTAGTAGAGAAGAGAGTCATAATAAGAGCCTTGGACAACTAAATAAAGTGCAGTGTGCTTTCTTATTTTTTTTTTTTTACTTGTGATGCTCCTACTCACCAGCCTCTTTGTAAATTTTAATTCTAGTGATATTCTTCTTTTTGCTTTTTATTTCAAAGGGAAAGCCTCAGAGCCTTTTCTTTATTTTTCTTTTTTTTCTCCTTATCTTTACTGGGATCCTTTTGCTTTTTCTATTCATGTTTTTGGACCACTCTGTTTTTTCTTTTTGATTATTGAGACTTCCCAATTGGATTAAGGTGTGAAAAACCTGAAGGAATTTCTTCTTCTTTTCTTTATTTTTGTTCTTTTTCTTCTTAATCAATTTTATTATTTTGGGGGTTTTTTTTCTTTCTATTTTTCATTTTTTATGGTGGACTACTTCGTAACTGGATTAGGGTCTAGAAGAACCTGAAGATTTTTCTTCTTTTTCTTCTTCTTTTCTCCTTTTTCTTCTTTGGTTTTGGGCTTTTTATTATTGGATTTTTCCATTTTGGATTATAATTGGCTATTCTACCAGTTGGATTAAAAGCTAAAAAGAATTTGAAGCTTTTGAAGCATTAAAATGAGCAGGAAACTAATATCATCTGGCGTTTCTACTTCTACTACTGCCTTCCCACCAGCTGGAGGACAACGTTTAATTCAGACAATGTTGAAGCAAGATAAAGAACAAGAAAAATAACTTTACAGATGATTATGCAAGGAATCCAAGATCTCAAGACAAAATCAGACACCATTGAACAAATAATAGAAAAGACTGATGAAAAAGTGGAAAATATTAAACAAATGATGGGGAAGTATGATGAGAGATTCCAAAAAATTGAGGAAGAAAGTAAACAAAGAGAGAAGATTGGAAATATTGACAATAGATTAATAGAGGTTGAACAAGATAAAAGTGGGATGTTGAGGTGGGAGATGGAAAGGTCAGAATTTTATCTTAGATTTCAATATATAGAAGAAGAAAAAGGACAAAATTTGGCTGCGATAATGATAGAAATTTTGGTGGATGCTTTGGAAATTACAGAGGAAAAGATGATGGATGGAGTAGATGAGGTATATCAAGTTTATACAAGATATGCGATGAGAAATAAATTACCAAAGGAAGTCCATATTAGATTTACCAAAAAATCCATTAAAACACAAATACTACAAGTGGTAAGAGAGAAGTCATTGAAATACAAAAGCAAAGAGATTGTGGTTTTAAAACAAATACCCAGAAGAGTGAGAGAGATGAAAAGAGAATATCGATTTCTGACCAAAACGCTATTGGAAAATGAAGTGAATTATAGATGGCTGATTCCAGAAGGATTAATGTTTACATGGCAAGAGCAGAGACATAGAATTGATTCAATTGAGAAAGCAGAACTTTTCCATGCAGAATTTTTTGGAAGGAGAGAAGAGGAGGCAGAGAAAGAGGTCTCATTAATTGAGTTTCAAGAGGAACAATTGGAGACTGAAAAAGAGGAAGGTGCAGTAGGTGGACAGCGTGAAGTGAGATCCATGTGAGCCATTAGACCTAAATATAAAGCATAATCATGGAAGAGAAAAAATTGATTACAATGAATATAAATGGACTCAATTCAGCTGTTAAAAGAAGAAAAACCTTTCATAAATTAGAGAAATTAAAATTTGATATAATTTGTCTACAAGAAGTTTATATTAAAAAACAACATGAACAATTGTAAATACAGCCAAAATTAGGGAAAATATGTACTTCTTTGACTCAATGTAAGAAAAGAGGAGTGGTTCTATACATTAAAGAGGCTATCCCAGCAACATTGATCTACATGGATGAAGACGGAAGAGTATTAATAGTGGAAATAATGGACAATAATATAAAAATACTCTTGATTGCAATTTATGCTCCGAATGATAAACAAGAAGAGTTTTATAGAAAACTACACATGAAAATAATTGGACTGGACTATGTTAATATAATTATGATGGGAGACTTTAATGGAATTGTGGACAATAAATTGGACTATATAGCAACAACAACAAAGCAAAATAGAAAGACTCTTCCTAAATCTTTTTTTAAAATGACAGACCAATTAACTTTAAAAGATACTTGGAGAGAAAGAAATGTTAAAGCTAAACAATATACTTTTTATTCAAATAGACATTTATCATGGTCCAGATTAGATATGATTTGGATCTCAACAGAATTAATGTCTAATATTCAAGAAACAAATATTGAAACAAGTACTTGGGCAGATCATAGCCTAATGACAATTAAATGGAAGGGACAAAAAAAAAAGATCGAGATGGACATTAAACAATACTATTTTAAAGGAAAAAGATTTTATACAATGGATGGAGAAGGAACTCACTTTTTTCTTTAGAGAAAATAAAAAAGAAGATAATTCAACGCAGAATGTTTGGGATACAATGAAGGCATATGCTAGAGGTTTGATAACAGATTATACAAGAAAAAAGAATATTAGGAAAAGGCAAGCTTCCAAGGCCTTGGAAGATGAGTATAAAAGACTTGAAAAAGAATTACAGAATATGACACAGAAAAAAGATATTAAATTGAAGCTGGATGTAATTAAACATAAAATGGAATTAATAGAGAAAGAAGAATTGGCACAGAAAATTAGCAATTCTAAACAGAATTACTTTGAAGATGCAAATAAACCAGGCTAGCATATAAATTGAGAAAGGAGAAGGAATCAAGAAAAATATTGAAGCTAATAGATGATCAAGGCCAAGTTTGTTATGGCAATAAGGAAAAAAAGGAAATTATTCAAGATTTCTATGGACAATTATATAAACAAGAGAATATTGATGAGGAAAAAGTCAAACATCATGCTTACTTACCGAAGATACCAAAAGAGACTGAAGAAATGCTAGAAAGCAATATAACAATGATGGAATTAAATGAAGCACTTAAGAAACAAAATAATGGGAAAACACCAGGTCCAGATGGGCTCCCAGCAGAATTCTATAAAACATTTCAAGAATCATTTAGCATCCCATTGTTAGAAGTTATGAATGAAGTTATGTCAAAGAAGATGATACCCAAAACATGGTCAGAGGCTTATATTACACTTATTCCAAAAGAAGAGGCTGACCCACTGCAAATTAAGAAATATAGAGCTATTTCTTTATTGAATGCAGACTATAAAATTTTTGCTTCAATTTTAGCAGAAAGACTTAAAAAATATTTAAATAATTTTATCCACCCAGATCTCTTCTGCCAAAAAGACAAATCAGAGACAACATGAGAGTAATCTTGGATACTTTGGAATACTATGAGGCTCATCCTGAAAAGCAAATGGCTTTGATATTCCTAGATCCTCAAAAGGCATTTGACAACGTGAACTGGAGATTTATGTTAGTACTATTGGAACAGATGGGTTTTGCCAGAAAATTTATTCAAGCAATAGAAGCCATATACAATAAATAGCAAAGGTAATGATGGAGGGAGAACTTACAGACTTTATTAATATAAGAAAAGGCACAAAACAAGGATGTCCCCTATCTCCTTTGCTATTTGTGTTGACTTTGGAAGTGTTGAATAGAAATATTAGGAATGATAAAAGCATAAAAGGAATGAAAATTAAAAAGGAAGAATTCAAACTACAAGCTTTTGCTGATGACTTAGCTTTTATTCTGGAAGATCCGCTAGAAACAGCTCCAAAGTTATTGGAAAAAATAGAGACATATGATGAGGTGCCTGGTTTGAAAATAAATAAAGATAAAACAAAGATTTTGACAAAGAACATGCTACTGAGACAAAGAGAAAGAACTGGGTGACCTGTTGAAAATCCAAGTTACGAATAAGGTTAAGTATCTGGGGATATATTTGACAGCAAGATGTAGCACATTAAAAGAGAATAATTATATTAAACTTAAACAACAGATAGCTACAGACTTGAAATAATGGGAAAACTTGCAATTGTCATTGATAGGGAGAATTTCAACAATTAAGATGAATATTTTACCCAGAATTCTTTCTGTTTCAAACAATACCAATTAGGCTTGGAAAAGACTATTTTGAAGATTTAAATAAAATTGTGTTGAAGTTTATATGGCAAGGTAAGAAAGCGAGAATAAAGCTAAAGCTTTTGCAAGATGCTAGAATTAGAGGAGGTTTTGGCTTGCCTAATTGGGAATTGTGCTTTCAAGCTGCAAGTCTGATGTGGGTCAAGGAATGGATAACATTAAGAAAGACTAGATTGTTGACACTAGAAGGTCATGATTTGCTGTTGGTGTTGAGTCCGCGAAATGATGCCAGGAGTCGGTGACTTAGTGCAAAAGCTCTTTATTGGCAAGTTGGAACCAAACTGGCGAAAGGAAAAAAGCCCACGGCTTTTATTCCTTTCGCCGCAGCAGCCGCGGCCAATGGCACTGCTTTGAATCTCCCACGGTCTGAATGGACCAATCGCGGGAGATTCTTAGTGAGCCAATCGGCGCGGCTCGCCTGACCAATCGGAGAGCCCCGCGCTTTGGCCAATCAAAGCGCGGGGATCTCGAGTATGTTAATGAAGGACAGAACACCCCTCCTCTCTTGGTTCAGTCCTTACGTTGCGTAGTCACGTAGGTAGGCGGGGCTCCGTCTGGTCCTACTTGACCTGCGCAACTCAGTCGTAGGCTGGATCCCGGCCAGTTCGGTCGGGATCTCCGCTGCTCCTGCTGCCGTTGTGGGAATCGGCTGGTCGATCGGGCCAGTCCTTTCTCCGTAGTTCCCTCCTGGGCCTTCCGGGTTGGTTGAGCTACGGGTTTCGCAGCTCCCGCTCGGTCTTTCCGGGTCGGTCGAGCTGGCTTGGCTGTTCCTTCCTGGCGAGGGGTCGTGATGGCTGCTTTCCGGTGAGTACTGCTGGTTTATTTTTCTTTGGATTCGGTCCCCTGGGTATTCCCTCCCCCCTTGGCTTGCGTTGTGGGGGTTGGTTTCGCTTGTATGTGCGTCGGCGGTTTGTTGGTTTGTAGTTCTCGACCTAAGTTGGTCGATGTGGTGTTTCCACGCTCGTCCGTCTGCTGTTTGTAGCCGGTACGAGTGTGGGCCTGTTGCTTGTGTGATGATGGCTGGGATCCATAGAGGGTCTCCCGTCAGGTTCTTTGTGTATACGGGGTTCCCGGGTGCGAAGGTTCGGTGTTTGGTGCTTGAGTCTGGGGGCCTCTCCGGGTTATACGTGGGGTGTAACCTGTCGAGTGGGGACCTTAGTTTTCTGCCCATTAGTAGTTCGGCTGGGCTTTTATTGGTTGTGGTATTTGGGGTTATGTGTTGGGTGAAGAGTAGTTTGTTGATTTTCTCTTGGATCTCCCCGTGGTCTATTTTCCGGATGGTCTTTTTAGTGAATTGGACCATCCGTTCCACCCTACCGTTCGCCGCCGGGTGCGCCGGTGCTGTCAGCGCGTGGCGGATGCCCCTTTCCGCTAGGAATTTTTCGAATTCCAGCGAGGTGAACTGGGGCCCGTTGTCGGAGACGATGACGTCTGCGAGGCCGTGTGTTGCAAGGAGTTTGCAGAGTTCCTTGATCACGGCCTCCGTGGTTGTCGTCTTCATGTTGCTTACCTCCAGCCAGTTGGAGTAAGCATCAACTGTTATGAGGAAGGTGTGTCCTTTTGTGGGCCCGGCGAAGTCTATATGGATCCTAGACCAAGGTCCCCTTGGGGTTTCCCACTCTAGGACGGGTGCTGTGGGTGGGCTTGGCCTAGTTTCCTGGCATCGTTGGCACCTAGCTACCCAGGCCTCTATTTGTTTGTCCATCCCTGGCCACCAAGCGTAACTTCTGGCCAGGGCTTTAGTCCTCACAATGCCAGGGTGCCCCTCGTGTAGCAATTCCAAAACTTTCCCCTGTACTTTTTCCAGAATGACCACCCTGTCCCCCCATAGTATGCACCCTTTTAACAACCGAGAGTTCCGTTTGGCGGTTTCGGAACGTTTTGACGGACTCGTCGTTGTCCCTTTCCGGCCACCCTTTCTCCACCCAATGCAACACCCGCGCCAGACGTTTGTCTTTATTAGTCTCTCGGGCAATGTCTGACGCGGTTATGGGCAGGTTGGGTAGAGTCTCTATGCTGAGGGTGGTCGTCGTGGGTGCTGGGTCGGTGCCGGGTTCCGGTAGCAGCGAGCGGCTTAAGGCGTCTGCATGGGAGATCGTCTTACCCGGTCTGTGTATGAGTTCATAGTTGTAGGCTGCCAGGAACTCGGACCACCTTGTCATTCGGGGAGACAGAATGTTCGGGGTGGCCCGGTTTCCTGCAAGGATTCCCAGCAGCGGCTTGTGGTCCGTTATGATGGTAAAAGTCCGGCCGTAGAGGTATTCGTGGAATCGTTTTACGGCGGCAACTATAGCCAGAGCCTCTTTGTTCAGTTGGCTATAGTTCCGCTCCGGTTTGGTGAGGGTCCTTGAAAAGAACGCGATGGGCGCTTCTTTTCTGTCGGGAAGGGTATGGCTGAGGACAGCGCCGACGCCGAAGGGTGATGCGTCGCATGTGACGGCCAGAGGTAGGGTCTCGTTGAATTGTATGAGGACGGCGTCGGAGGTGAGGAGGTCCTTCGTTCTTTGGAAGGCGGCTTGCTCCCGTTTCCCCCAAGCCCAGGTCGCCGCCTTGTCCAGGAGCCTATGCAAGGGCTCCGCCGCCGTCGCTTTTTTGGGGTAGGAAAACATTGTAAAAGTTCAGTAACCCCAAGAACGCCTGTAGCTCAGTCTTTGACTTGGGGGTGGGGGCTTCTTTGATGGCCTTGATTTTTTTGCTTGTGGGATGAATGCCGTGCCGGTCTAGGAGGTAGCCCAGGAATTCTACTTGTTCCGTGCATAGCTGGCATTTTTCCCTCTTTACTTTTAGTCCCATCTCTTTAAATTTAGTTAGGACTTCCCTTAGTCGACCTTCTAGTTCAGCTTGGTTGGCTGCCGACACTAGGACGTCATCGAAATAAGGTACCACCCCCTTGATACCTTGCAATAGTCTCTCCATTAGGCTTTGGAATATGCCTGGTGCCACGCTGACTCCGAATTGGAGTCGGTTGCATTTGAATGCTCCCCGGTGGGTGACAATGGTCTGTGCTTCTGCCGTTTGCTCGTCGACCGGCAACTGTTGGTATGCCTGGGCGAGGTCGAGCTTGGCGAAAACCTTGCCCCCTCTCAGTGAGTGCAGTAGGTGTTGTACTACTGGGACGGGGTAGGCGCTTTGTTGCAGCGCGCCATTTAGGGTGGCCTTATAGTCCCCACAGATCCTCACCAACCCATCGGGCTTGATCGGGGTGACTATGGGGGTCTCCCACCGGGCGTGGTCTATGGGCTGCAGGACCCCTTGTTTGACGAGCTTGTCAATTTGCTCGTCTATCTTGGGTTTCAGTGTGAATGGCACCCGCCTTGGTTTTAGGCATTTTGGGGGGACGTTAGGGTCTAGGTCGAAAGATATAAGGGGCCCTCGGTACTTGCCTAGGTTTCCGTCGAAGACCTCTTGGAACTCCCGGGCTAGTTGCTGCTCCCAGCTGTCGTCGGTGACGTGGTCGACTCCCGTGAGGGCGATGTCGAGCGGGGTGAACCATTGCAGTCCCAGTAGGCTTGGGCGGTCGCGGTCGACGATCGTTAGGGGGAGTCATTCGGTGCGCCCCTTATAAGTGATGTTAAAGCTTTTGGTGCCGACTACCGGGATGCGGTTTCCCTGGTAGTCCTTTACAATGTGTCTCTGGCTGTCTACGTTCCTCCTTTGGAGGGTAGGCACCAACCACTTTATCTCATGCCATGCAATCATGGAGAGGTAGGACCCGGAGTCCACCTCCATTTTGCATGGCTGGCCCTCGATGCATACCTCGATGTGGACCTTCCGGGCGTCGTTGGTGATGGCATGGCCGGTGGTGACCGTCTGGTGGGTCTCCTCTCTCCGCCGGTTTTCGCCGCCTCGCAAGGATCGCCCGTTCCGGTCCCATAGGCTGTCCGAGGGGCGATCTCTGGTCCGGGGTGGTGTGCTTTCTCTCCTCCGGTCGCTCTGGTCCCATCGTGCCGGGCTGCGATTTTTCTTCAGGCGGCAGACACGGGCGATGTGTCCCTTCTTGTCGCAATGCCAGCAGATCGATTCGAAGAACCGGCATTCCGACCTTGGGTGGTTGCCGCCACAGCCAGCACAGTTGGTCCTCGACTTACAACCTCGCCGGTTCCGTGGGTCGCGCCCTGCCTGTAGTCGATGGATATCCTCCTTGTCATCGGAAGTGACCGATGCCGAGTGGAAATCGCCCTGGTGAGTGGTCGTCTCGGGTTTGGGCTCGGTTGACCTCACCGGGTTGTTGTTTCCGCTGCGGTCCCCAGCGTTCGGTCTGCGCATGCGGTCGGCGGAAGTTCGGGTTGCTTCGGCGGCTGCGGCTGCGGTGAGGGTGTCTGCTAGACTGATGTTGCCCTTGGCCATCAGCCGGCTCTGGAGGACGGGGTCCCACAAACCGAGCACAATTCGGTCTCGCAGGGCGTTGTTTAGGTTATCGAATTCGCAGAGCCCCCCTAAATGCCGCAGCTCGGCGACGAAGTCGCTGAAGCTCTCACCCGACCTCTGGTCCCGCCGGTAAAACTCGTTGCGCCGGATCAGGATGGGTTCCTCTGGAGCGTAGTGCCGCCGCAGTATGGGTTCGAGGACGTCCCAGTCCATCGCGGTGGCATCGGCGGGTTTGGCCAGCGCTTTGGCCATCTGGAAGACCTTGGTCCTGCAGTGGGTCAAGAAAACGGCGTGTTTCATTGGGCCGGAGACGTCCTTCAGGCCGGTGCACTTGAGGTACATGCGGAATCGGTCGGCGAACGATTCCCAGTCCTCGGTGGTGGGATTGAAGGGTGCGGTTGGTGCGATCTTCGCCATCTCGATGGTTCGTCTGGCTTCCGTCGGACATGTGGTTCAGTTCAGGGTCTGGATCCCACCTTCGTCGCCAGTGTTGAGTCCACGAAATGATGCCAGGAGTCGGTGACTTAGTGCAAAAGCTCTTTATTGGCAAGTTGGAACCGAACTGGCGAAAGGAAAAATGCCCGCGGCTTTTATTCCTTTCGCCGCAGCGGCCGCGGCCAATGGCACTGCTTTGAATCTCCCACGGTCTGAATGGACCAATCGTGGGAGATTCTTAGCGAGCCAATCGGCGCGGCTCGCCTGACCAATCGGAGAGCCCCGCGCTTTGGCCAATCAAAGCGCGGGGATCTCGAGTATGTTAATGAAGGACAGAACAGTTGGGTTGGCATGCTTTTTGGTGGTATAAGGGAAATAAAACACAGGGTTACTTTAGAAGACATTATATACGGGAGTCTTTGTGGTTAAACTGGGAGAAGATAAAAAGACAATGTTATTTGAAAATTCCAGTTTGGTTATCGACTATTGAAGCATTTTCCTATCCTATAATTTATAAGAAGGAGCAAACAGTTAGATATGGGGAACTATTGGATGAAAAGGGTGAACTTAAATCGATTCAAAATTTAGAGGAACAAGGTATAAAGATAAATTGGTTTTCATATGCGCAAATACATTCAAGGTATGATGAAGATTCTAAAACAGAGGGATTCTATGATAAACAGACTGATCTAGATAAGATCTTGATGGGTACTGATGAGAAGGTGATTAAAAATTATATGGTTATTTACTGGGAATTAAATTAGAGGAAGAACAAGTTAAAGAAACTATGATTGTTTGGGGGAAGAATTTTGGATATGGGATTGATTTAGAGAAATGGCAAAAATTGTGGTCTCAAAATTATAAAATGACAATGTCAACAGCATATAAAGAAAACTTGTATAAGATGTTTTACAGGTGGCACTTTCCCCCGACAAGAATAGCAAGAATGTTTAAGAACAAATCTGAAAAATGCTGGAAATGTCATCAGATACCTGGCTCATATACCATATGTGGTGGACCTGCGAGGATGCTAAAAAATATTGGACTAAAATTCACATGTGGTTGGAAAAAATGACAAAGAAACGTATAGATTTGAAACCGGAGTTCTTTTTATTGGGAATCTTACCAGATACATACAGTAAAGATTTGAAATATCTGATTGTAAATGTATTAACAGCGGCCAGGATTGTATTTGCTAAAAATTGGAAGAATGAGAAAATACCATCAGAGGAAGAAATTATTAAGAAAATATTGGAATGTGCTGAGATGAGTAGATTGACATTTGAAATTAGAGAGCAAGAGGATAAACAATTTTATGAAATTTGGGGTCTTTTTTTATCAATGGCTCGATGACAAAATACGATAATAGAATATTTAGAATGTTAGACAGCAAGGAATATCTTTATTTTTTCTTTTGCCTTTGTTTTTTGACATTATATTTATAAAGTGTTTTTAGGATAGATTTGGTATGATTATATGATTTGTTATAGAATAAACTATTTAAAGTATTGTTATCTCAAAAAGCATGAATGATTAAAAGTATAGTCAAATAATTTTTTAATAGCGATATTAGGATATATAAGTTTGGATTGACAATATGAGTTGTTATGTAACATAACTGTAATTGAGACTACAAAATGAATGCACAATATGACAATATGAGTTGTTATGTAACATAACTGTAATTGAGACTACAAAATGAATGCACAAAACTGATGAACCAACTGACACACTGTATGTACATAAGAGAGTTGATGTTTTAATGTTTTGTTTGTCTTGTTTGTTTGAAGAAAATCAATAAAATTCTTTTCAAGAAAAAAAAGAATCACTCTTTTCTTCACAACTTCAGCCATTATTACCAGCATCTGTTTCCTGAGGTAACTTCTTCACAACTTCAGCCATTATTACCAGCATCTGCTTCTTAAGGTAACTTCTTCATTCTGCCCAATAATAGAACTGGCTTTGTGCTCCTGCAAAGCTCTGCAGATAAATGATGGCAAAATTGTTTTGTAAAGATAACCCTAACAAGAGAAATGAACCCTATTGTAGCTTCTCTTTAGCCATCATAAATCTGGAATTAGCATTGGGGCTCTCTGTCTGATAAAAACAAATATATATATATCACCCAACCCTCTCAACCATTCAAGAAGTGCAGCACTAACATGTTATCATATTGTCAATATGTGAATATTGTAAAAGCAACTGGCACCTCTGTTTGAAAACGGAGGTATTATAACTGATTCAGTAATGATTTGATTGATATAATCTATTAATCAGTGCATATTTTGCAAGTCTCTAAGACATTTAATGCATTACTAAATGTAAGAAAAATGAAGCAAAATTGCAATTTAAATATGTTGACAAAATATAATGAATAATTAAATAATGATTGACAGTTACCACAGATGAAAAAAAGTTGTTAATTTACAGATTGAGAAAAGGTATCCTGTTTCATTTTTTCCCTGCCAATAAAATAAGAAATTTGCTTCACAAAAATCTATTCCTACTAAGATGAATTAAACATCCTGTGGTATGCAAGGGTGGTTCTTAAATTCATTTTTGCAATAGTTCAAGAGTCCCCCACAAATTATGCCACAGAATTTCAACCCATCAAAAAATGAAAGCACAATTTCTCATAAATGTTGACTATTTCTACAAAAGAAAATGGGTATGTAAGCTTTCATTTACTTTTAACCTATCTTAAAGAACGGACATCTTTAAAAACCCACTTCACTCACTTTGTTGTAGGTGATAACAAAGTTATCTTTCTTCTCTTTTCTCTTATCTTACTCCAGAAACTAAGGATCAAGATGGGGAGCTTCAGCCTCTAATCTCAGAATATAGGCACTAGGGTTGGTCTACTCCACAGCTGAATACTGCACCCCTATTTGGCTTAATAGCTGCCACAGTAGCAAGATTGATGCTAGACTAAATAAATGATAAAATGAGGATCATAACCGGCTGCATGAAATCTACTGCTACTTTAGACTTTAGGAGAAACCCTCCGATACTACCACCTCTTACAACACTAGACATCATAGTATCAACAGTAGAGACCTTCAAATTTCTAGGTTCTATCATATCACAAGACCTAAAATGGACACCTAACATCAAAAACATCATCAAAAAAGTACAACAAAGAATGTTCTTTCTGCACCAACTCAGAAAGCTCAAACTGCCCAAAGAGCTGATGATACAGTTCTACAGAGGAATTATTGAATCTGTCATCTGCATCTTTATAACTGTCTGGTTTGCTTCTGCAACCCAACAAGACAGACACAGACTTCAGACAGTAATTAGGACTGCAGAAAAAACAATTACTACCAACCTGCCTGTTGCACTGCTTCATAGTTCTTATTGTCAGAAAATTCTTCATTATTTCCAGATTGGATCTCCCTCTGACAAGCTTCCACCCATTGCTTCTTGTCCTATCTTCAGTGCTATGAAGAATGAAATAACACTCTTCCTCGGGGCAGCCCTTCAATATTGGAAGCCTGCTATCATGTTTCTCCTCTGTCTTTTCTGAATCTTTTCCATTAAATTAACCTGCCAAGTTCCTTTAGTTATTATTCATAGGATCTAATTTCTAGACCTCCTATCATCTTTGCTGTTCTTCTCTACACTCTTTCTAGAGCCTCAGTTCTTTTTTATATTGTGGTGACCAGAACTGGATGCAGTATTCCAAATATGGCTTCACCAGTGCAGTGTAGAACAGTACTATCATTTCCCTTGATCTTGAGTTTCCTGTGTTCCTATATGTTGAGGACAGTTATTGTAATGGTTGTTTTTTCACCAGGACAAAAGAATGTTCTCTGTTTTCCTTGGTTCATCTTTGAAAGCTGATTTACACTTCAAAAGCTAGCTGTATGTAGAAAACAATTATACTTTGGAATTGAAATTTCTTTAGCTTCTGCAGTGTTCAGTTCTATATATAATTTTTTCCCCAGTACAACTCTATAGGGGTAGCATGGCAACTATACCAGGCCTTCCTCCTTGTTCCCAATTACTTGGCCTAGAGCAGGAATATTATTAAGGGATGGAAAATAATTTCAGGACTCCTGTTCTGTGTGCTTTCCACACCTTGTTTTTAGTTATTGATCATTAACATATATCCTTATGGATAAAATAGTCAGGCTATATAGCAGCTGACCCTAAAACAAGCAGGGGATGGCTCAACAGTCTTACCAGTTGCCTGAACTATTTATTCTCTTACAGAAGGATATTTAAGTTATTCCTGTCACTATAGGCAGCCTTTTCAATTTGGTTTCTAACAAATTATAAAAGACTAGCAAGGACATTTATGGTTTTTGATAAATTTCACAGCAGTAACTTATGTTGTCTTCACCACACAGTTGGACGATTATTATGTGCTCTTGTGGAACCATCTCTGAAGATCACCCAAAAGTTCCAATTGGTACAAAATGCAATGACTACTCTAATGGCAGTTATTAACTTTCTGGAGCACATCACATCTGTCCTTAAAGCCCCGCAATGTTTACAAGTAGGCTTCCTAGCACTTGGACCTACAAAGCCGTTATTGGCTTGGTGCCAAGCAACCTATGAGAGCACCTTTTCCAACTAGAATGGATTTGTCTGATATACTTGTGGGAGGAACCCTTGGGTATTCCACTTTTTCATGAGATCAGAGGGTGAAGCCAAAAAAAGATGTCTTCCTGTAACGGCGCTAAGATTATGAAGCAGCCTTCCTTTGAATGCCAGTCTTGCCCCTATTTCTGAAAAATATTAAAAATTGAATTATTTGGGAGGATCTTTGGTGGTTGATGTCTTCCTGGTGTTGCTGATTTTTAATTGTGCTCTTTTCTTTTATGCTATTGTGTGTGATGAGTGAGAAGCTATTAATTACAAATTAATTTGTTTTCATTTTACGAGTTTGGTGTTATTTGTCTTACTGTGGATATTTTCATGTTGTGGTGTTAATGTTGCTTTAAACCCATTGTGCCTGTTTTATTATTTATATATTTTTTATTTTATAATCAGTATTTAATTCTGCTGTCAGCCACCATGAGTCTGTAAAAAGTTGGTGGCATAAAATTCAATGAATGAAGGAATGTGTTAAGTTTTGAGCATGGGCGAGAAAGAATGGAGACAAGCCTCTGAACAGTGAACTTCAGCTCTTTATTTACATCATGACTTCTCACTTTAACAGCAGTTGAACCCACCTTATATAGGCAAACCCTGTAACTTTTAACCAATAACAAGCTAGGAACGCTAGCTCTTAGAACCAATAGGAACTCTCTGTTAAGGGCCAATCGAATTCCCCGGAACGGGCCAATCAGGTCCGGCCGCTTAACAGCCAATCAGATGTGCAGGGCCAGAACCCTGCACTTACTCCAAGCTCACACTTTATTAATCTTATATGCATACACAACAGAATGAGTTTAGTCATTACTTTTGATCTTTCTATGAGAAAATAAGTCATTGTTGAAACTCAATTGTGTTAGCCATATTCTTGAGGAAGGGTCACAATTCCCTTTCTGTTGCAAAGGTCCTTGAAGATACAAAATGGTGCCCTCTGTTCTAAAAAGCCTTTTGAAACCAGCCTGGAATGAAAGGTCCCTGTGTTGGGTGGGGGCTGTCACACTTTGTTTGTTTTTAGTCCAAGCTCTCTTGTTTTGTTTTGTCTACATTTTAATTGTTTTAAGGTAGTAATCCTCAATATTTTGTAGGCCACCCGGAGTCTGGGCAGCTATAATACATTTAATGAAATAAATAAACAGTGGCAGACAAATTGATGTAGAACTTTGGGCATAAGAACTGTACTTTTGCAGATGTGATATTCTCCCAAATTGTTAAAGGCTGAGATAGCTAAATCAGCTTGATGTTTAGAACAGCACTGCTAGATAAAAGAGAGATAAGAGCATATGCATCATACAGAATATGTGTTTACTAATCATAGTTTGTATGCTACAAATTTCAAAACTTCCTTGAGCCCTAGACGCATGTGTGTGCGTGCATAATGCAGTTACTAATATATGACTCAGATAGCCTGCCAGAAATCTGTTTACCATGTGATGAAGAAAGCGGTTGTCATATATAATGGGAAACGATTTAGATTTTTTCTTCTTCTTCTTCTTCCTTCCACTAGTTCATTTCTTGGATTCTATTTAGGTTTCACACTTCTTCTGGAGTCTCCAGGCTTCTGTCCAGGCCAAGATACACCAAAATTGACTTGGATTTTTAGAGGTGAATAATCTGTTACATTAGGCAGTGGCTGGGGCAAAGACAGAGCACCAAGTAGCCTAGCTTTGAGTTCTGCCAACCTGACATTATACACACTAATGGAATGTGAAGGAGCACCTCTAAATAGCCTGTCAAAAAATTTTTTGATATTAGGGAGCCCACACATGGAATTCATTTCCACACTGTTCAAAAAATGTAAATGAGAAAGAATATTAAAGAGCATTAAACTACTTGATGACATTTTGGTCACATTAATTAAAAGTGGCATTTATATGTTATATAAGAAATCATAAAGAGAAGTATGAGTATGTGGCAATGTGTACTGATATATATGTGGGAGACAGATAGATCTAGAATGCAGATTGTTGTTGTTTTTTAAAGCAACTTGAATTGCCCTGCAATAGTGTCATAATGTTTAATCTGCATACTTTGAGGATTGCAGACTCAAATAGGGGTGGGATTAGATAAACCTGTTCAAGTCTGAAAGCAATGAAATTAGGAAAGAGATGTTAGGGCACTGCATATACTTTGCATTCAGGAGTTTCAAAATCTTAAATGTCCAATCAAACTAACAAAGGAGGTCAACCAATATTCAGCCAATATAAGGTATAAACCATACAGGTATTGTATATCCTGAAGTGCTGTATATCCTGTGTGCACACACATACACACAAACTATACTGTGCTATACTATATACTGTATATATAGTAAATTTTACTGTATTTAAAAGGATGCTACAAATATTTAGATCATCATTACAGAGTCAGAACTTGCTTACAGTTCCACAATTTTGATGTGGAACACCACAATTCAAGACTAGGTAATAATGACATGATCACATATCATGTACTTTCTAAAATGGATTCATGAACAGTTCGTCCAAAATCAACTTTTTAAGCGTATTTACTTGAAACAAAGACACAGTGCATTCTATGGGTTTTAATTCTGATTAGACAAATGCTGGAGTGTATTGTGGATTTCTGATTTCACCCGAATCTAAGCACATATAATAAAGCATCTATGGGAGAACCTTTAATCTTAGAGTGTTACTCTCAAATTCCTTTTTCATGTTTTATCACATACATTTATTTTCCGATGATACATCAGCTACTGAAAACATGCCATTTTTATCCTCCTTCTATGGTTTTGAAATTTAGTATTGATATCTGTTAAGTACTTGGACATGGGTTGGAGTAAATGGAGACAGTCTTTGAATGTGAACTTTCAGCTCTTTATTAGCATAGTGACTTCTCAAAACAACAACAGTGAACCCTGCCTTATATAGGCAACCTTTGTGAGAATTGTCCAATAGCGAGCTATGAACGCAAGTACTTTAAACCAATAATAATCCTCTGTTAAGGGCCAATCGGATTCCTAAGAACTAGCCAATCCGATCTGGCCACCTAACAGCCAATCAGAAGTGCAGGGCCAGAACCCTGCACTTAACCTCAAGCTCATACTTTATTAACTATGGTACATACATAACAATATCCAGAAGCATCCAGGCATATACAACCTGCCACCACACTTTTAGAGTGACTAGTAACCAGATTTGAATGCTGCCTCCTCTATTTTTCAATAAGCTATTTAGGCAAGTGCTTGTTTAAAGGCTTATATAATTTCAGGAGAACATCCATATTTGATTGCCTCTTCCATATATTTACATATCAAACTGCTTAATAAAACTCTCTGCCATTAAAAAAAAGTTTGCCATTAGGACATGTCCCATTGAGTATGTAATATTATTATCACATTTTTGGGGATTGTGATCCATAAGAACTAGAAAGTTAGATCAAGTACTTGGGGATATATTTGACAGCAAGATGTAGTACACTAAAAGAGAATAATTATATCAAACTTAAACAGCAGATAGCGCTAGATCTAGCGAAATGGGAAAATTTACAATTGTCACTAGTAGGGAGAATTTCAATAATCAAGATGAATATATTACCCAGAATTTTATATTTGTTTCAAACAATTCTAATTAGGCTTGGAAAAGGTTACTTTGAAGATTTAAATAAAATTGTGTTGAAATATATATGGCAAGGTAAGAAAGCGAGAATAAAGTTAAAATTTTTGCAAGATGCTAGAATTAGAGGAGGATTTGGTTTGGCTAATTGGGAGTTGTATTATCAAGCTACAAATCTGATGTGGGTTAAGGAATGGATAACACCAAGAAATACTAGATTGTTGACATTAGAAGGACATGATTTGTCGTTGGGGTGGCATGCTTTTTTTTTTTGGTATAAAGGAACTAAAACACAAGGGTATTTTAGAAGACATTATATACGGGAGTCTCTGTAGTTAAACTGGGAGAAGATTAAAAGACAATGTTATTTGAAAATTCCAGTCTGGCTATCGACTACTGAAGCATTTTCTTATCCTATAATATACAAACAGGAACAAATAGTTAGATATGGTAAAATATTGAATGAAAAGGGTGAACTCAAATCTATACAAAAACTAGAGGAACAAGGTATAAAAATGAATTGGTTTTCATATGCGCAAATACATTCAAGGTATGATAAAGATTCTAAAACGGAAGGTTTCTATGATAAATTGACTGATTTAGATAAGATATTGACAGGTACTGATGAAAAGGTGATAAAAAATTGTATGGATATTTATTAGAAATTAAATTAGAAGAAGAATAAGTTAAAGAAACTATGATTGCTTGGGAGAAGAATTTTGGATATGGGATTGATTTAGAGAAATGGCAAAAATTGCGGTCTCAAAATTATAAAATGACAATGTCAACAGCATATAAAGAAAATTTGGATAAGATGTTTTACAGGTGGCATTTTCCCCCGACAAGAAGCAAGAATGTTAAAGAATAAATCCAAAAAATGTTGGAAATGTCATCAGACACCTGGCTCATATTACCATATGTGGTGAACTTGTGCGGATGCTAAAATATACTGGACTAAAATCCAAATGTGGTTGGAAAAAATGACAAAAAAACATATAGACTTGAAACCAGAGATATTTTTATTGGGAATTTTACCTGAAATATATAGTAAAGACTTGAAATATTTGATTGTAAATGTATTAACAGCGGCTAGAATTGTATTTGCCAAAAACTGGAAAAATGAGAAACATTATCACAAGAGGAAATCATTACGAAAATATTGGAATGTGCTGAAATGAGTAGATTGACATTTGAAATTAGAGAACAAGAGGATGAACAATTTTATAAAACTTGGGATCTATTCTATCAATTGTTAGACAATAAAATACAGTAATGAAATATGTAGACTTCGAAATTAATAGAAAATAATAAATATATAAAGATGTACTTCTTTCTTATTATATCTACAAAATGATTTTAGGATAGATTTGGGATGATAATATGAACTGTTATAAAACAAACTAAGTAAATTATGATTATCTTGTAAAACATGAATGAATAAAAGAATGGTCAAATGATTGATTAATAATGATTCTAAGTGTTATGAATTAATAAAGGCGTTTAATAAAGTTTTAACAACCTTAAGTAAAAAGCAGAGTTCTAATCCTGCACTTCTGATTGGCCGATAATAGCAACATCGGATTGGCCCTTTCTGGAAAATCTGATTGGCTGTTAACAGGCCAACTCTCATTGGTTCAAGGGTTTAACACTTCCATGTTTTCATTGGCTAACAGGACAGCAGCCAACCCTATAAAAGGGCTGCTGCTGCCCTAGGTTATTGCTCTGTTCAGTATGCTTAATAAAGAGTTGAAGTTCACTGTTCACTGCCTCGTCTCCGTTCCTTGCACCCATGTGCAGAACTTAACACTGGCGACAAGGGTGGGATTCGGAGACATCTGAGCTGATTGAACACTCACAGAGCACTAAACAGAGCACGTGGCTGAAGGCACATCGACAACGGAAAACATGTCCGGCGGCACCATACCACCCGCTCCATTTGACCCAGCACAAGAAGACTGGGACTAGTACATGGACCGGTTCCAGATGTTTCTGGAGACCAACAACTTGAAAGACGCAACTACAGGGAAAAAGCGAGCAGTGTTCCTGACCCATTGCGGGCCTGCCGTCTTTAAGATGGCCAAGGCACTAGCGAAACCGGCTGAGGTGAAATCCATGGACTGGGACGTCCTTGCACCCCTTCCACAGGCCCACAATGCACCCGCCGTACGAACATTTGTCCGAAGACATGAGTTTTATCAGAGCGACCAACGGAAAGGAGAGAGCGTTGCAGATTTCATCGCGGACCTCCGGAACCTGGGAGGCCTCTGTGGGTTTGCAGACCTCCAAGAAGCTCTGAGAGATTGAATAGTTCTGGGATTAGATGACCAAACGGCGCAGAGCAAGATCATGGCCAAAGGGGACATCGATCTTGCCGATGTCATCAAAGATGCTACTGCAGCAGAAGCAACCAGGAAGTCGGCCGCCCAAATGCACCGCACCAACGCACCGTGCTGTCAACTCATCAACGACACCTCACTTCGCCGAGAGAGGCACACAACAGCAGCCCACCACGAGGACATCGAATCTCCATCAGAAAGTGAGGAGGAGGAGGCCAACCGGCTCCAGTCCGAACATGACCAATGCAACCCGTGGAATCGAAGACTACCACACCAATGCGCAGGTTGTGGGGCAAACCACCCGCATTCAGATTGCAAATTCCTCGATGTGCTCTGCCATTCCTGTAGGAAAAGAGGCCACATCGGGAAGGTCTGTAGAAGCAAGCGAGGATCCAGCCCAATTCGGAGAGAAAACAACTATCGCCAGACCACAGGGAATCGTCCTGCGAGTCAGGAACACTTGAACCACCAATGGAACAACCACTCCTACAGAAATAAAACACTTGCCACTTCAACAAGATGGGAAGAGGCACACCAAACAATTACCATCAGTCATGCTTCATCGTTAGATGCAAAGAAGATCCGAGTGAGGGTCGCCATCGAGAACCAACCTTGCGTGATGCAAGTCGACTCAGGGTCGTCCCTCTCGATGGTTTCCTGGAAGATCCTTAAACAGTTAATCCCTGCCGTCCGGCGTCAAGTCCTCAGAGCCCAAAGAATTATACTCAAAGATTACCAGGGGAACCGAATTCCAGTCGTTGGCTCCAGCTAAGTCCAAGTATCATTCAAAAATCATACTGCGTCGTTACCGCTGACCGTCATCGATCGCGACTGGCCTAGTTTGTTAGGCCTTCAATGGTTCGCCCCACTCGGGATCGAGGTAGCCGACATTCACCAAACCCGAAGCAACGACTGGGAGGAGGCCCTCGTGCAGGAATTCCAGGACATCTTTGCAGACAAACTAGGTGAGTACAAGGGGACCCCGATATCATTTAACCTTAACCCTGAAGTAGCCCCCATCCGCCTTAAGCCTCATCGGGTACCTTTTGCCCTAAAACCAAAGACTGATGAGCAGTTCAATAAATTAATAGCCCAGGGTGTTTTAGAACCAACTGACCACACCCATTGGGAAACCCCAATCAAAGCACCCATCAAACCGGATGGATCGTTAAGGATTTGTGGGGACTACCGAGCCACCCTCAATCATGCTCTTCAACAGAACGCTTACCCAATGCCGGTGGTTCAACACTTTCTCCATTCCCTGGGGGGTGGAAAAGTCTTCGCTAAATGGGATTTAGCACAGGCGTAACAACAACTGCCTATAGATAAAAAAAACCGCGGAAGCACAGATGATCGTTACGCACCGAGGCGCTTTTAAATGCAACCGACTCCAATTCAGAGTGAGTGTGGCCCCAGGGATTTTTCAAAGTCTGATGGAGAGACTTTTACAAGGGATCAAAGGGGTCATGCCATATTTTGACGATGTTTTAATTGCGGCCCCGAATAGAGAAGTACTAGAGGGGCGTCTTAGATTGGTTCTCCAGAAATTTAAAGACTCCAGCCTAAAGGTTAAAAATAAATAAATGTCAACTGTGTACAGAGAAAGTAGAGTTCCTGGGGTACCTAATCGACAAGCAAGGCATTCACCCCATTAATAGCAAACTAAGAGCGATCAAAAATGCCCCAAGACTCAAGAATAGGACAGAACTCCAAGCTTTCCTAGGGCTCATTAACTTTTACAACATCTTCTTGCCCCAGAAGGCGACTGTAGCTGAGCCCCTACATAGACTTCTCAACAAAAAAGCCACCTGGGTCTGGGGACACCGAGAGGAGCACGCATTCCGACAAGTGAAAAACTTACTAACCTCCGATGCTGTTTTAATGCAGTATAACGAGACTTTGCCTTTAACCATTACGTGTGAGGCATCACCGTTTGGAGTAGGAGCCATTTTAAGTCATGTGTTACCAAATGGTAGAGAGGCCCCTATTGCCTATTTTTCAAGGACCTTATCGAGAGCTGAATGCAACTATAGCCAAATTGACAAAGAGGCTCTTGCTGTTGTATCTGCTGTAAAACGATTTCATGAATATGTGTATGGACGAGCTTTTACTATTATTACTGATCACAAGCCTTTGCTGGGGATTATAGCGGGAGACAAGACATATATTGTCACCTAGAATGATTCGTTGGTCGGAGTTTTGGGTTGCGTAGAATTATACATTGGAACACCACCCGGGGAAAGCCATTCCCCATGCTGATGCATTGAGCCGTGCCCCACTTCCGGAAACCGTCGACAACCCAGCTCCAATCCTCACGACACTCCAGATTGAAACCCTACATTCACCACCGCTAACAGCCAGAGACATCGCTATCGAAACAAACTGAGTTCCTGTCCTGGCACGAGTTCTCAGCTGGGTCGAACGAGGATGTCCAGTAGAACAAACCCCTGACGACTTCACCCCTTTCAGAAACCGGCAAACAGAACTTTTCTCGCAGAAAAGCTGCATCCTATGGGGAGACAGAGTTGTCATCCCAGAGCGGTTACAATGAACAGTTTTGAAAGCATTGCATGACGGTCACCCCGGCATCGTGCGTATGAAAGCGCTCACACGAAGCTACGCGTGGTGGCCAGGCATCGATAAGCAGATTGAAGCCTGGGTGAAGACTTGTCTAAAGTGCCAAGAAGTCAGCAGTGCCCCACCTAGAGCAACTCCAATGGATTGGGAAACCCCCTGGGGCCATGGTCCCGCATCCACATTGACTTTGCGGGACCTACTAAGGGACATACGTTCCTCCTAACAGTGGATGCCTATTCCAACTGGCTCGAAATCCACAAGATGAAGACTACAACAACCGATTCAGTCATCCACAAATTAAATAAACTATTCACAACACATGGACTGCCAGATGTTTTAGTCTCCGATAACGGACCCTAGTTCACGGCCCTGGCGTTCGAACAATACTTAGCAGACCAGGGCATCCGCCATGCGCTAACCTCGCTGGCGCACCCTGCGGCCAATGGAAGATCCGAGCGCATGGTCCAATTCCTTAAAAAAACTCTCCACAAGATGGACCATGGGGACAATGACGACAAACTGAACAGAATACTCCTACTCCAACACATCACCCCGCACAGTTTAACCAACAAAACGCCAGCTTAACTGTTGATGGGACGCAGGCTTAGCTCCCACCTCGACCGTCTCCACCTGGCCTACGCACCAGAGAAACCTTCTGGATCTAATGGAAAGTGCTGCAAATTCAAGGAAGGCGACTTAGTTTTTGCTAAAAATTTTCCGGCGAACCGTTGTGGGTCGAAACAACCGTAACCCAAACCACTGGCCCCAGATCGTACCGCGTACAAACAAGGGACGGGAAAATATGGAAACGCCATATAGATCAGCTTCGCTCTAGGTTGCAATCCAGTTCCCACGACTCCTGTGACCCTCAAACTGAGGGGGGAGGGGATGTCGAGGGAACCGAATTCGAGATGCTGGATGACGAAATCGAAGGAAGTCAGCAGCCGGGCGTGTCACCTGAAGAAATATCAGGAATGGGGGTTGCCTCGCCACAGAGAAATACCTCAACGGAGGCGAGCCCGCAGAAACCGGATGACAACAACCACAGAATCAGCGGCGCTGAATCATCCTGTGAGGATGCGGAACCGCCTGTACCAGATAAATCAAAAAGCTTTCCTCCGAAACTGGACTACAGACAGGAACCGGTGGGACAGCGCAAATCTAATAGACAGTTGAAACAACCTGCATATCTACGGGATTATATCACCGCACCCCTCAAACGGAACCTAGGGGAAAGGGGTGTTATGAACTAATAAAGGTGTTTAATAAAGTTTTAACAACCTTAAGTAAAAAGCAGGGTTCTAATCCTGCACTTCTGATTGGCCGATAATAGCAACATCGGATTGGCCCTTTCTGGGAAATCTGATTGGCTGTTAATGGGCCAACTCTCATTGGTTCAAGGGTTTAACACTTCCATGTTTTCATTGGCTAATAGGACAGCAGCCAACCCTATAAAAGGGCTGCTGCTGCCCTAGGTGATTGCTCTGTTCAGTATGCTCAATAAAGAGTTGAAGTTCACTGTTCACTGCCTCGTCTCCGTTCCTTGCACCCATGTGAAGAACTTAACACTAAGCTATTTAATTTTTTATTGAAAATACGAGATTATATGCAATGTAATTGTAATTGAAGACTATGAAATGGAAGTACAAAACAATTTGTAAACCAACCAGCACAGTGTATATATACATACATAGGGAAGATGGCTTGATGTTTTTATGTTTTGTTTGTTTGTGTTTGTTTTTAAAAACCAATAAAAACTTTAAAAAAAAAAGAACTAGAAAGTTATACTTTGTGATTTATGAAAAGAGAGAACAAAAGAGGCTTTGAAAGTTTGCAAACTTACAGCCAAATGTAGAAAAATCAGTAGTTTCTGGAAGACTTGTAATTTGCAAGGGCCATGGAAATGTTATTGCCTGAGCCCTTATGAGCTCAGAAAGATAGGGGACTAAGAGCTCCAGTTGTATTGCTCCTATTCATAGAAGACAAGTATTTTTCCAGCTTTCATGGTTACATTAATTGTTAATGACAAAGGCAACCTTCACTCTGTGTGGTTTCCTGCCCAGGTTTGGATCCCATACAAGGCTCTTTTCTCTCCCGCCCCACCATCCTCCTTCTCCCTGATAGGAAATGCAATCTGAGATGTGCGAAAAAAACAGTGCACACATTGTCATCTAATTGGCCCTCATTCAGGCGCATCGGGCCTCAGCGGTGTGCTGTAGAGTGTCTGTTCCACAACAGGAAAGAATAAACCCAGGCTCAAATCATAGGAAATTCATCAAATATGCTTCTTAGAGTTCTGTCTTTCAAGGTCTGTTTCCTTGCCATATGATCTCTATAAACCAAATTACTGCTGGCCTGAGTACAAGACTGGAGGCGCCTGGGGCTAGCATATAATGAATGCCAAATGGATGTGACAATAGACTGATCATGGAGAAGAATGGAAATTTTTCAAGTACTTCTTTTATTTCATTTACAGAAAGCAAACTGACTACACTTAATACATTTCCAAAGGAGCCAGTCATTTCCTTGTGGTCCCAAACCTGTGCACCATGTCTTTTCATATCAGACTCATTAAAGCCATAGAATGTAAGATTTCTTGGTAGATGTCTTTAAGTAGGATCAACTAAAAACAACACACTCACACACACACATACACAAATCACCATCATATTAGTCAGATTTTTTTTAATCTTGCACCCATTTTGTGAAAAATATTTATTTGTTGAAATGAAACAACACAGGAACAACAATCAGGGGGTTGTTCTCACTGTCCCATTTATCCAATGCAGCCCAAATTTATCATAGCAAAATTGCTATGAATTAATGGAAGAAAAAAAATCTTTCTTAAAGATTTGGTTGCCTCTTGCAGGCTTGTCTAAAATTTCCTAAGAACCATATTCAAGAAAAGGTATGTGTTAAGTATGTGTGGATGCATGCATCCGCATGCATTTATAGATATAAAATATCATTTACCATATCATATGTAAAAATGAATTAATTATGCTTTTTTTTTCTTTAGAAGATATTGCACTTAAAAACACAAGGCAACAACAGATTGTCTATTACCTATAAATGCTTTCAAATTCACAGACATCAGCACTCTTATATACACTTATACTGCCTGCTCTGAAAAGTAATAATACATATTAATGGATGACTTTTTGTCCTTTGGGGAGTGTATATTTGAAAGGGTCAAGACAGCAGTAATAGCTCCTTTAAGATCTCTAAATGCTTTAATTGTTTTATATAGGTTATAGTGCTAGTATTAATTAATGATGAATGCTTTGTGTAGGTTTGTATTTTATGAATATACCCAGAGGAAACAAAAAATATAGACCTTCTTTTAAGCTGCTCTTTTTTTAACTGTTGAAATGTTTGGAATTGTTTAAATACAAAATGATTTTAACCACATTTCAATTAGAACCATGAAATATAGTCTATGAGGTCATGCAATTCAACAGACTTTTATTCCACACTGAAGCTTAAAGGAACATATGGAAACAGCCCAAATATGATTCCAATTATGCTTTAACATATATCCCTAATCTCTAATTACTATCAGCCTCTTGTCTATCATAACAGCACTAGAAATCTATTATTACTGATGAACCACTGGCAGAATAAGAAAATAATTTCTGTTAAGTTAAAGTTAGCTCTTAAACATTATATGAACACCAACACTGTTTTCTTAGAACAATGTTGAAAAGGTTTGCCTTCTCTTAGAAATATTTTTTTTCCAATTAACCTGATGGTTTCTTGTTCAGACATCAGCCAGGTCCAAACCTACTTAAATAATTCTGTCATTTCAGTGTGCATTAGAATAAATATGCAGCCTCTTCTCCATGCATTGATGAAATCTTGCTTCAACATGCTGTATGGAAAGGATGACCAGAAGGAAAAGCTCCTAACTCAATATTTCTGGGGCAAATTTTATTTCCATGTTTCTATAACCACATGAAAAATCACCACACTACAATGATGTCAGCTAATGTGCTACATAAAGAAGGATTGTGATATATCCCATGACATGATATGCAGGAAATGTTGACTAGAAAATGTTGAGAGGAAAAAATTACCATAAAGTAGTAAAATAGTATTCCTATCTTGCAAATAATGGATAAACCATGTAGTATTCAGATCAGTGCAGAATATGCTTTCTGGATACATGATATTTATGTGAGATGGAGGGTAAATAGCACTTTTCTAATCTGCTATTTGTTTAGATTTTTTTGCCAATAATTATGAGAACTGTATATTGATTTTATCATGGGATACCCAGAAGAACAACACAACTATTCCAGTATGGTCTCTGCTTTGATAAAGATTAAATGGGATGGAAGAAACCCAATGTTGTGAATAAAATAAATGATGGAACATCATAAGTAGCATTTTATATGTGATTTCATTGAACATGATAACATCAACAATAATCTTTGAATAACAGTAATTGTCTTGATGTAATTTCAGCTCAGAATAATTGCTCTAGGAATTGAGTAGGTTGCCTTTATCTAAAGTTTAGAAAAAAACCTTAAAATATATTTATTTACCCAGGTAATATCTATATGTTATGCAATTAATGTTTTTACAAATGTTTTATTGTAAACTACATAGAGCTGCATAGACATTTTTTTATTAATGAAATGGCCCAAATAATTTCTGAATAGGCACTCCTGTATAGCTATTGGCCTAAAGTTGATGGAATTAACTAGAATATGCAAAAAAAAAAAAAAAAAACCCCACCTTTTTTCATCTCTCTCTTCAAAAATAAATATTTCCCTTAATAAATATTTCCCTTTCCAAATAAAATAGGATGTATTTGATCTTCAACACATTTCGTCTAAAGAAGTCAAAGATACATAAGATTTTCCTAGCATAGTTTCCTGGAGGTGTGCTACCCTGCAACCTCCGTTGTGCTTAGTTAGCATGATTAGTGACACTCCTGTTGGGAATGTTGGAAGTTGCAGCTCTTACACACCCAGAAAGCAGCAGGGTGAAAGCAGATATTTTAATTATACATAGCACAAAGTAAAGTGCACACATAAAAACTGTGATGGGTATGCCATGTTTAGATCAAAGCAAATAAGTGCCAATTTATTTCAAATTAACTAAAATATGATGTCTGTAATTCAGCAATGTCTTCAGTTGGGGAAACACTCAGCAGGAAATACATCAATATTCATGTTGTTAAAAGTTTAGTTTTAGAATTAGTTCTTTTTCTCTTTGAAGGGATACAGTAGTGCCCAAATATGCTTTTAAGCAGAGGGCGAAAATAGTCAATTTACTTAGCTTTTCTTTTTCCTTCACATACATCTGATAGCTTGCCCTCAAGAAATTACATACATACAATACATATGTGTAAAACAGACATCTGGTGAGGATGCAAAATTTCTTAATGTCATAACTAACCATACTTTGTGATACTCAGTTTCTGTACCCATTCTTATAGTTGTACAACCTAATGCTTTTTCCTTCAGAAGTTTCTGAAATGTATATTAGTGTTGATGGTTATAGCTTCTTGAATCTTTGCTGTCTCCTGAAGCTTTCGGCCAGGTGTTCATCATTCACTGCATGAAGGCATTTCTTTTAAGTTCTTTTTGATGGCTGACAATTACTATACATCCTGAAGCAAATGTTCTCCTTTTGAATGGAGTTACAAAGTGTGATATGGATGCACATATGTGCACAGCAAACTGCCTTATACCAAATCAGGCTGTTACCTAATCCATCTAGCTCTGTACTGTATTGTCTATGGTTGCAGTCCAGAGTTTGGGACAAGATTTTTCCCTCCAGCTATTCCTACCAATGCCATGCAATGCAATGCAACCTAAAACTCTTGAAAATAAAATATATGCTCCACGACATATGAACTGCTCATATTCAAGTTGCTTTTGATATGGTTCACTTTAACTTTTATGTGTTTTCATACTAGAGAATGCCAGGTTAACTTTAAAAAAAAACCCTTCTTCTCTTTTTAATATATGTAATTATGTATTATTTATACAGCACTTCAAAGCAACAACTACTGCAAGCAAAAAAAAACAAAACAACCCTAAGCCCTTCAATGCAGATAAAAATAAGAGGCAAGGCTGCATGCCTCAATCCCGTCACTTTAGGCAATGCATGGAAAGTGGGGGTTTGTAAGTATTTAAAACCAGGGGTTTAAAACGCTGCAGTCCAGTGTTAGATAGCATCAGATCAAATTCTTCATTGGGAGTTTTCCTGGCCCCATTGCTTGTCTAGACCAGCCCAGAACATTATATACTCTGAGCCCGTCAGCAATCTGGAGTTGAAATGTATATGCTTTGAATTTAATAAGGAAAATGTTTGGCCTTGCTCATGCAATACCTAGCATTGCAGCTTATCTGATAACAAGGAAGCAGCCAATACTCTTGAATATTAGTTGTAATAATTGATAGGATAAAGTGGGATTACCAGAAAAGCATATTGGGGTCCTGTCTTGTATTTCCCTTAAAAGATTGATTTATAATTGGGGATACTTCTTGATCCAGTGTCATAGATAGGTATTTAGTACTACCATTCTCATAACATTTTATCACTGGCCATGCAATCAGGGACTTGTAGGGATTATAATCTAGAGCATGTGAAGATACAGATTCCCATCACCCAGTATAATGTGCCAACTATGACAATTCTGAGGTTGATACAATGATTTGGCACTAAGCATCTACAGCATGATTTCTTCATGATTAGATTATTACAGCTGTTGCAAATGCAGCAATTGAGCTGCTAACTAATACATAACATTACGTGTCATAGATTCAGGCATGGATAGAATGAATGGAGACAGTCTTAGTTGGTGAACTTTCAACTCTTTATTGCATAGTGACTTCTAACTTGTATAACAACAACTCTGCTTTATATAGGCAATGCTAATGTGAAATAACCAATAGGAGCTGTGAAACGCTAGCTCCAGTACCAATAAGAGTCCTTCGTTAAGGGCCAATCAGATTCTCAGAACCCGACCAATCCGATCTAGCCGCTTAACTCCCAATCAGAAGTGCAGGGCCTGAACCCTGCACTTTACCCCAAGCTTGCCTTTATTCAACTATTTACATACATAACATTAAGATTGCATTATTTATAACTGAAAGGACTACCTGCTAATCCATTTTACAGGTAAAGCCCTTTTCATTTTGAACATGTCCAGTTTTTATAAAGTATAAGCTGGATTCTTTTCAGGACATTGCTCTCACTGAGGCTTATTTGTTGGGTCTCTGTGAAAGAATTTTCTCCACATCACTCTAAAGTGCAAAATATATTTATTTTGGGTTTGCTATCTTTTTTTATAGGAAACATTCAGGCATATTTTTATAATTCTTAATGCTTTATTGATTTAAAACAATATTTCATGTTTCATTGTTGGCTTTCTTGATTTTGCTGCTTTATTTTTTTTATTTGTTGTTAAATGCCTAGGTTGGCTTTGTAACAGAAATGTCATATAAAAACAATGTTAAACAGATCACCCTGGAATTCATGCAAACACAAATTAATGTAAGAATAGAATTTACCTAGATTTATTCTTCCTGAAAATAATAGAACCCACACGATAAAATTATAGAGGTGTAGGAGACTTCCAGTATCAGTACAAAATAAGGCTTTCATAAAGAGTTATAGATTTTGCGATTAAATAAATCAGGGATCCCAATTGGTACCTGTCGGCGGCATGCCAGGAATCGGGCAGTGCAAACAAGCAAAGCCTCATCCATGGGACAGCACACAAAAGCACCCCTCTCCTCCTGTCCACAGAAAAACTTCTCTCCATGGAACCAGTCCCTGGTGTCCAAAAGGTTGGGGGCTGCTGAACTAAATAATGGATATAATAGATACAAGTCTATTTACTCAAACTGCAGCTGCTAGAGCCCCCATTTAAATGGATATTTGGGATGGGAAGCTTGCGTATATTTTTCTTTTTTAAATTTTAAAAATAAACTTTATTAGACATTAAAAAATATATACATAATACAAAACAATTCATAAAATACAAAACCAAGAAGTTATACATCACCAATAAACGTAAAAAAATAAAGATTTCTAATTGGTTAGACGGTGTGTTTATATCTAACAGTATTCCAATACTTAGTTCCTATATCTGGGATATACTCTTATCATGACCTCTTCATTTTTTCTCTTGCCTATCTGTTTACTTATAGGTTTCTATCCTTTATCCAATTATACCAGTTTTCCCAAACTGTAAAATATTTTGAGTCTTCTTTATCTTTTATTTTTTGGGTGAGTTTATCCATTTCCTTGCAGTTGTAGATCTTCTGGATTATCAAATTATCTGTTGGCATCAGATCTCCCTTCCAACATTGAGCTAGTGCTATCATTGCTGTGGTTATTATATGTAAAATTAAGTATGTGATTTCTTTTGCGAACCTTTTATTATTTCCCCCCCCCCCCCAAATCAGCTTTAGGTTCTAATTGAATGTTTGTGATTTTTCTTATCCATATTCATATTTTTTCCCCAATACTTTTTGCTCTTTGGGCAAAGCCATATTTTTTCCCCAATACTTTTTGCTCTTTGGGCAAAGCGTGGAAGAAGGTACCCCTTGTTTGCTTACATTTCCAACAGAGTGGGTTTAAATTTGCATACATATTGGCCAATCTTGAAGGTGCCAGATACCACCTTGTATATATTTTTCATAAAGCCATCTATACATGGACAGGGGAAATTGTAGTATTTAGGGAGATGCAATTGTCAGAGAATTGCTCAGCCAATGTCCAAATGGAGTCAGAGATGACACAAACTTGTAGTTTTATATCAATAAGTATATTTCGCACCTATATTTTAACAGTGGATAAGATAATCAGGCACATCACTATACCATGAGGTAAATATGAGGTAAATCACAGAACAGCATATAGAGCATGCAGAAGAAAATGGTGGGGAAAAAGGAAACTCCCCATTTGTACCCAGAAACCAATCATAACGTAGATTGATTCATGCAGGAGCCCGCCACTCTCCCATCAATCAACTACAAGTATGTGTTCTGGCCCATCATATATTTTATTGTTCCAACTATTAAATTAAATATCTTAACAGTACTTTATTAAAAGTAATGTTTCTGTAACCACCGAAACAACAACAAAAAGACAACGCTGAAAGATGGAACAAAGTTTAGTCCTTATATTTCTGTAGTATAGGAATTGTAAGAAGGGAAAGGGTTATTATAGAGAGAGTGAACAAGAGCAAAAAAAAAGAGCCAAGGAACATACAGCAGCTGAACATGTGCACTTCTTGTTTATACAAGTTGCTTTGGAGGGAGAACTTCCCCCACTTGAAACATCTAAATACAATTAGGAAGGCTCGAACACTTCATTTCTCGGTAAATGTCTTGGTTGCGCTCTGATCAGGAATTTAGGCTGCTACTGGAGAATCAGGCAGGGAGGCTTCTCTCCTCTCCTGAGGCAAATTAGATTTCATTCTCTTAGTAGGGCTGACAATTTCATTTTTAGCCAGCTTTCCCTTTTCAGCCAATGTACACTTGAGGCCATGTGTAAACTGCTGTGTTTTTTTGCTGGCACGCTGAGTTCATTCTCTCCCCACTCTCATGTTGCTAGTGGCAGCACAATTTAAAAAGAGGGGGGGAAATGTGTGAGATGAGTGTTGCTATATTCTCATGAGATCCAGGGCAGGCAAATGGCAAGCTTGTGGTTAGCCAAGGTAAAACAATGCAGCTGATTGAAAAAGCTGGCTCCAAGCAGCATGGATGCTAATAGCTATAAGAAGCCAGTAGGACTGATTTAGGATCATTTCCTTTTGGCTGGGGCTCTTAACACAGTCAGTAGAAGTACAGTGAAAATGCAACACTTTTTCCCTGGATGGATCCAGGAATCTCAGTGGAACCATTCTATGGAATGCAGGACTCTGCCAGGGATATGAACAATCAATATCCTGTCCTTGTATCTCAAACAGGGTTGTTAGCAGACTGCCTAAATAAACAGACTGAATCCCATGAACTTAGAACTTAACAAACTTGGTTTAATCGATTCAAAGCAGTAGGAAACTAATTAAGAATAAGCATCTGTCTTGTCTGTCTCTTTCTCCCCCCCACCCCATCTATTCCTTCATTAAAATTTGTTACAGTTGTCCAGTTCCAATGGATTCTGATACAGAAGAAGGGATAAGGGGGAAAGCACTATTTATTAAATACACCATACAGAATTAATTAAAACATGACAGCTTTTGTCAATATCAAAGTGGTGAGTACCTTACATTTGCATCTTGAATGATCTCTGCTAATATATTTACAAGGTATTCTGTGCCTGTGCAGAAATTGTAGTGCCCTACTCTCATTATTCTCAGTGGTGGGGGCACTGCTATACAAACTCATAGCAGCCGGTGGATGCTCAATTATAGAGCAGCAGCCCATCTCCTTCAAAGATAATACTGGGTCTTACCCCACTCTCTGCCAATCTGCTGCTTACCCACTAGGTTTCTTAGCAAGCGATGCTTAACATTAATGTAGCTGCTACAAGGCATTCAACACATCATTCAATTCCCTCTTCTCTGTGACAACCCCTCAAGTACTGGGAAACAGTATAGTATGTCCCACCCCAATCCTACTTTTTGATAGAGGGCAGAGAGGGAAGGATGTAATGCTGGATGAGGCCACTCACAAAGGTCACTGTGGTGTTTTGGTTGCTATGTTGGAAGCAGAAATAAAATAAAAGTCAGCTTCTTTTATTACTGCCAATCCATCCAGATGATTTCAATTTGTTAGGACTGACTGTAGTAGTGTCTAATTGTCTAACCAATTGTGCCAGCAGGCAATGGTTGGCTTTCTTCTGCAGCAGACTTCATTTGGGAATAGGCTGAACCCCCTATTGAGTAATTCGTTACCAACCTGACTAGACTCTTTAACCAGCTGCCAATGCAGTAACCACCCATGCAAGGGGTTATTTTGTGGCTCCATAGCTAGTTCCTTTTCTGGGACCCTTTTTAATAGAAAAAGAAGGCTTTTGGACAGTAGCCTAGCTTCAAGGGCCTGTTATGGAGTCCCTTTTGAAACACAAGCATGGTTGCCACAGAATTTAGCAATGTGATATTTTTAAGTTAGTCCAGTTCTTTCATTATTGGTCTAGTCAGAAAAGACCCAAAGAACAGACTTTATGTGCGTTTTCTGAGGCACTTAGAATTGTTGCTGATGGATAGTATTACCAGGAGGCCTATTTTTAACCAACATTGGCATTTTGGTTTCCAAGTCTGAAAAGTTCTTGTGTGAAGGCTATATGGATACCAAACATGTCAAGCCTTTTTGGAGGTGCTCCATGAAAAAGGAAAAAAAAGAAGATGCTGTTTTATTATGCAGTAAAATAAATGAAATAGTCTCGGCATGTAAACGTGGTGGGGGTTCAGTGATTTAACTATCAGTGTGAGCCCAACCTCATGTTGGCAAGAATTGAAATGTTCTCAGAATTTCTATATATTTGTTACCATTTTATAAGGAGAAAAGGGTAGAGGGAATGAGTGGGTTCTCTTTCTAGACGTTCAGACTGTTGTACGATTGTTAATCATCAAAGGAATTCAATGTTTCTTTTCTTTTCCTTTTCCCCTCAGAACCCTCAGATTACAGAATAAAGTTTAGATGAGACATTTCACTGTTAAGTACTATATATATTTGGAAAAGCAAACATCATCACTCAGGCTGATCATTAACTCGCTATGAGAAACACAATTTTTCCCCCCTCGCAGATACTTGTAAGTGTTTTAGAGAGGACCTAGGGACACTGCTGAAAAATGAAATGAATGTCAACTAACATAAAGAGCATTTTTTTGCGAGAGATTTGGAGCAAATTCATGGAGATGGGGGGACTGTGCAGAACTTTCAAAAGAGGCACTTCATAATGTTCAGGGACACATATGAAGAATCTCTTTATGATAGGTTAAAGAAGTTGCATTGTTGCAAGGCATTCTCAGCATGGTTTCTTTAATGATTTGACAAATGGTGCTTTAGATGTGCTCCATCATTTATTATTTATTTAATTAAATTTCAAGGCTGCCCAAATCCTTGATGACTCTATGAAGCTTCTAAATAAAAGCACTGTATCTATCATCTGTCTGTCTGTCTGTCTGTCTATTTAAAATCCACAAGTAGCTGGAAGAATAGAACATCAAACTGTAAGCAACCCACAACAGAAAGGACTCCACCATTTTTAAGGCTGAGAGAACAGACAGTTCTTCAACATTTCATAATGGAATATTTGTAGCTCAGGATTGAACTGTGAGGTCCTTGCTGTTTTCTGAACTTGTTTGGTTTTGTTTGTTTGTTTGCAGGCATTTCATTACCAAAATAGGCAGGTAATATCATCATTGCTTTCATTTTATATACTAATAGCTTGTTCTGTCAATGTTAATGGGGGTGGTCTTGGTGGTTCCTTGATTGGGCTGTTGTCTACTATTGGCTTATTTGTCTGGGTTGGTAGTTCCTTGATTTGGATATTATTTGCTTCCTGATTGTTGGTCTAATGTTAATCATGGTGTTCATCTCTGCTTGTTGATGGTTTCATGTGTGTTCTCTAGCTGGTCTTTTTATTCTTATTTTGACAACAATTATTTAAGCAATGTAAGAGTGGAAGGCACAAGAATCTCTGAGGGGCATCATTCCAGTGGGCAAGTATAAAACAGAGCAGACTTCTTGGCTCCAACAAGATAATCTTGCTTCATTGACAGGACACAGAGTTTAGGGATGCGGATACAACTTCAGATGTTCAGTTCTTCAGCCAGCCACATCCTAAGCCATGCATATTGGAGAGCACATTTTTTTTCAAACTCTTTGAGCAGCCCTAAAAACTTGCCTTTCTTTTTCTGACTCTGAAAACAGAATGCCTGTAAGAACAGAACAAATATTGAGGACTCCACTCATAGGCCATCTTGTCAGTGGTTCAGGGGCTGAAACATGCTCCAAGAATGCTGCTTTTAAGCCTACTTTTGTGCTTACAGTGCCCTAGAAATGGACATGGAACCAATGGACTGCCAGAAAAGCCTGACCTAAGAACACTTCCAGGATATGGGTAGGGCTTTTAGATAATGGATCAGTCCATCATTCCTCATAATTAGCTATATAGCTGGGGAATGCTAAATATATAATATTCAAGTAGTCCAAAAGTTCCATATGCTAATCCTAAGGACACTTTACATGGCTTTCATTGTTAAAAATACATAATGATGCAGCTAGCAGTACTAATCTTCATGTTCGGAGCAAGCATGCTCCTGAGCTGTTTCTCATAGCAGTGTCTGCATATATTTAAAAACCATTATTTACCTTCCAGAGATTAATGTGATATCTAGTTTTCATTCCTCTGTCTGAGATACAGAAAGGACAGATTCAGTGTCTCACCTACTCAGGTGAGGTTAGGACTTTACCAAATCAAGGCCTAAGTCATTGCCTAATTTACCTTCTTTTCACAAAGGGCTATCCATTCAGGCTGCAGAAAGAATAGGCTGAAGCTCTGTGTATCTGTTCTCTCATCAAATATTAAAAACTAGAGGTTTTTAAGAAGAGACTGAGCAGCCACTTGTCTCAAATTGTATAGGGTTTCCTGCTTGAGCAGGGGCCTGGACTAGAAGACCTCCAAGGTCCCTTCCACCTCTACTCTGATTGGACAACTGAATGTATGAGGTAGAGTACAACTGGGCATATGTAGATGAAGGGGAAAAGACTGGGTGCAATTGTCATGGGAGCATGCAAGGCATGTGCATAGAAATGAGTAAAGTGATGCCAGTCCAAGCTGTGTCCAACGTCATCCAAATCCAACCCACTGTGTCTGGCTCTAATCATCTCCACCACCAAATTTCTTCCAAACTTCTTCTTCCTTCTGTAGCTCTGGAGAGACCAGAGTTTGCCTATACTTACTTTTGTTTTGAATGGTGGATTGAATTGGTTTCCCATTTTCATATTCATTACTAAGCTGGCTTTTCTCTCTTCTATTCCTGTTCATATTTGAAATAAATGAAACATTGTAAATTCAGGTTCAACTCCAGTTTACTCATAAGGTCCCTAGACCCACCCTCCCCTTCTGCCCTGAACTGGTATTTTGAGCTCAGATTAAAGTTTGATTCATTTCCCTGATTATAATTGTGCCCCCTCTACTAATGGTCTTTAAAAAGCTTATTAAATTAGGAAAACTTCATGCAAACAGGAAAAAGGGGATAGGGGCTTTGGGGTTTTTATGGAGAAGGATGCCTGCAGATGTTATTGTGCTTTATTGCATCATGTCAATAAAAATGAAGCTGTAATTCTGAACTCTGCTTATTATGATAGCTATTAGACAGGATGGAGAATATATATTTCTCTCTCCCTGAAATATCTGTTTTGATCTGCCCAGACAGGCAACACAAGTCCAGCTTTGGAATTGTTTATAAAGTAATCAGCATGAATTTGTTCTGTTCAGATTTAAATTATATACCTTGGGTCTCCATGATAGGATGCGACCCTAGCAATTGCTGTCAAATACAAATTAATTTTCTGGGATGGGGGTGGGGGGATCAGTGGGAGGTGACCATCAATTTCATAAATAATTCATAGGTTGTCTTTGCATGTAACCAGCACTCAACAGTTTCTCCTATATTTAAAAGAGGTGAGAGATCTGACAACATAAGCTACGCAAGGAAGCTGAGGCCTCATTGCATTGATTTGGTCTGAGGAGTTCAGGAAAGATTGGATAATCCCTAAGCAGCTTTCCTCTGTAAAGCCCATGGAAAATATTTCATGGCAAATAATGTACATGTCAAGTTGTTACCAATAATATCTGAAATCCCATCCAAAGCGGCTTTCTATATTTTTTTTTCACACTGTTTTGGTCCCAGCCCCTTCCTTTTCAATAGCCGTAACTACTACATGAACAGAAAGAGGCTAGACTGGGGCATTTATTTCTAAATGCAGAACTGATGGCTCGATTTACATTTGTTCTTGCAAAGAATCAGCTTGGCAAACAAGCATTAGATTTCAGACATAATTCTGTTATTCAAATGGGAGAAGAGTTTGATAGCTATGCTAATCACTTTTATCTGAGAAAACATAACTAATAGCTTGGTTTACATTTGCCTACATTTATAGGCATAATTTTAGCACATAATTTTATTGCATCATAAAACATAATACTGCATTAGCCCGCTCTTTAAAAAAAAAGAAGAAAAAAGAAATGTACCTTCAAGTGATTTGCACTGAAATTTACACATGGCATTTAAATGACAGAATTATTTTAAAAAGCTGACCTGTTTGAATTAATATAGAGTTCTCTTGTAACCATTAACTAGTTAAGGCCAAGTCACAAGCACTTTATATTTAGCAAGAATGTTTAAAACCTTTTCATGCTGTTGATTGAACAGAAGGAGTTTTAGTCTGCTATTCTTTAGCCCTATCATACTGAGGCATATCCCCTTCCCCCATTTTCATATCAGATAAAGCTTTTTGAAGCTTTATTACTATACCCTAAAGCTAAAACTTGAAAAGAAGACTAATCTGTATACAATATTTTAATGTGTATACAGGAGTGGGATGCTACCGGTTCTACCCAGTTCTAAAGAACCGGTAGCTTTGAAGAGCAGCAGACACCGAAATGGTTCAGTGTTTGCTGCTGTTTGGCCCACCTGCCTGCCCGGCCTCCTACCTAGCCTTTATTTCCTGCTTTTTTCAACCTCAGCGGCACAACTGAGATTGAAAAAGCAGGAAAAAGGAGGCTTTTCAAATGCTGTACAACTGCACGCAGCGCTTTTCAGCTGTCCGGGCAGCACAGCTTAAGGTTTTTTTACACGCGTGCGCAGTGCACATCAGGCACACGTGTGCACAAAACATGCATGCACACACACACATAACATAATCACTGAACTGGTAGTAACACCAGTTGAATCTCACCCCTGTACGTGTGCCAGATATGCACTGTCCAAATATGTATTCATGACTTAAGTCCTGAAAATCTGATCAAATAATTCTAGGATGCAAGGGCATCAGACATTGATACTGAACATTCTTCTCTGCGAATATAAAGTAAATGTTCTAATAAAATGAATCTATAATGTACATTTGCTCTAGGGGAACGTCAAATAGTAAATATGTTATTAGGAATAGTTTTCATTGCAGGAGACAAATTGTATAGGAAACACCTTTCATCACATTCTGTGTATGCCATTAGTATTGCTCTGTTTTTGGTTGCCTAAAAAAGATTTTGACATATAAATGAATGGAGCCAATCATGTTTGATGACATTGAAAATATATGTCACCAAACATGATTGGCTCCATCCATTTGACCATCCAAAATCATGGAAAAGATGGAGACATTGTGCCTATTTGTAATGAGCTCAGGAAGTATCACACATGAAACCAAACCATAGGTGGGAAAATGTATAAAATATACATGTATGTGTATTTAATTTCTGAAGCTTTAATTATACGGAAGCAAAATGCTTGATCCATTCCAAATTCCTCTCCTGGTCACATAACCCAAATTGGAATACAGGCAGCCTGCAATGTGTGTCTACCATTGGTAACGCTGTCGGGGAAACTATATTCTGTATTATTTCCCTACTTCATTCTTTATTTTCATATGCTTCATATCATTTTGGAAATTGGATAAATTCTGTAACTTGTAAGTAATGGAGTAGGAAATTGGAGAGACTTAAGCTAAATAAATAGAGAGCACATGTATCAAGAGATTTTTTTCACTAGGATAGGAAAACAAGAGATTCCATTGTGGTCAGATCATAACAGAAGTCATCTTCAATCTTTAACAGTGCATATAACACTGACATGGGGAGAGGAAAACCGTGAGCACATTAGTTTTGCCTCTCTGTCCATCATTCTTAAACCTTTCATATATAAAAGGCCTACAGTGAAAGGTTTTCAAACAAATTATAATGCTGATGCCATGAAGAAAATGTATAGAGGCTACTCATGTTGTAAACATTTGTTATGGGTCATAGAAAAAAGACCCCAAAGACTTAGCACTCAACAGGACTTCTACCTGGATAAGATTATATCAGTTTATTAAAGGTTTTCAGTCAGTTACAGTTTTCCTACTACTGTTTTGCTACTTTCTGAAATATGTATATATTCAACAAATCTGGGCTATATATTGAATCTAATTAATGTGTCCAAAGTTAATTCTTTAAATCTGAGCAGATTACACTGAATTCACCTAAAATAATGAAGGCAATGGATGTGGTATCTTTGAGTTTAGTGGCATTTGATTTCACGGCCTCTTGATTTTAGTTGTGCTCCTAATGTAGGATATTGCATTAATTACAGTCCTAATAAGGCTTAATTGTATAGTTATTATTCCATTACACTTGCAGCCTCTAGCAGTCTAGGGATTTGAGAAACATGCATGCCAAGGTCACTACTTAATTAGTGCTTCTTGCAATTAAGAATGAGTAAATAAAAAACCCAAACCTTAAAATAAAAATAGTTCATGTTTTACTGTATAAAACTGAATATTGTGACTCCTTTCCAAATCCAGAAGTAAGCATGAAATTTCCCTTTACAGGTCAATAAAAATGAACCTATCGATGCGATTTATTTTTCACAAGGAAACCGACTTTTTAATTCTTGTACGAGGCCTTTCAGACATGTGGACTTCAGTTCCCAGAATTCTCTGGAATATTGACTTCAAGTCCCAGCAATGTTGACTGAGGAATCCTGTGAGCTGAATGAAGTACACACATCTGGAGGGTGCACAAACTGGAAAAGGCTGTTCTAGTTTAAACACATAGATGCACACATTCTAAATTAATATACTTTATCTGTTTCCCTGTATATCCTGTAGATCAGCAAGCAATCAGTTGCTATACATCATATGTAAACCTTGGTCTAATTTCAGTAAGAATTATGTATAATTTTAAAATAAATTTATTTGACTCTGATGAACACAGCTCAGTTCTTGTATGTAATGTGAGAGACAAAGAGGAGAGGAACCAATGAGAAAAATAACAAAGACCCAACGATTTTAGCTTGGTCCAGTTTGGCCCACCTTCCTCCCTTCTCCCAAGCTTGAGGTAGAATTGCCTCTGATCTGCCTCAGATAGCATATGTTAAGGTCTATGGTGCTGAGGAATGCTGCGACTTAAGTCCATAAGTCTTAAAGTTGCCAAGTTTGGGGACCCCTGTCTATTGACTGCTGGAAGCAGATGCAGTTCTATAGCTCAGGTTACTCCCTTGATATAGAAGGTAGTACATTGGGAGTAATTGGGAATCTCTAACCTGGGGGTGGGTGTGAAGAAGGAAGAATGTGAGGGCATGCAAGAACATTAATTTGGTGCCAGGTGGAGGAAGATATAATTAGAAATAGGAGATGGGCTGCATTTGGGGAACTGATATTGCTGTGTGGTGGCAATGCCATGTTCTAGCTGCCTGTGCTCTATCTTAATCCTTGTCACTGAATCTTCAGAGTCCAAGGTTTTCTATTATTGAATGACAGGTCTGCAGGTAATCCATCATCCATACTTTGATTCCTGATGACAGATCAGACATGGGTATATTACCAAGACTTGATGGATGCTGAGGGAGGGGTCACCCATTCAGAAATTTTCCTACCTGATTTGGAATGAAGCATCAGCAGAAGCCCCAGAGCACAGGTAATAGAGTGGGTCTCATTATCCAGGATTCTGTGGTTGCCTTTAGAAGTGCTGTCCCACAGTTGACTAGATGTGAAATTCAAGTTTGTTAAGTTGGGCTCTAAGGATCGGTGAGATTGTTGCTTTTGTATCAGCCACCTTGCTGAACGGCAGCATCCCTGCCTGACCTCCTGGATTCTACAGCCAGCTTGGCAGTGGAGTTTATGGTGTTGGCGAAATTCAATCTGTCTTCAGGAGCTGTTCAGGAGTTCATTAACATGGCTGCCATGAACCTGACCCAAGTAACTGAGAGCCCAATTCATACTGGTGGTCTCATGTTGAGTATAGTCTTCCTGTTAGGGCAGTAGCAACATAATTTGTAATTCGGTGAGATTCCCATCACTCCCTTGTCATAGTCAGATCACTTTCTGATTGCCCTAGAGTGTTTTGGGGCTGCTTCCTGCTATAGAAAGTGGGGTATATTCGATTGGTTTATCCCAAATATCTGATCCTCTTGAATGGGTTCCAGAGAGAACTTAAGGTTATTCCTGAAGGCATGGCCAAAAATTTAATTGCTACTTGGTATGAGAGAGTAGCCTGAGCTTTGGATTAAATCATGCCTATGTGGTCTCTTCCTCTCCAATGGACCTTAGGTTTCTCCTTGTTACATGGACAAGGCTAGTGAAACGAAGCAAAGTAAGAGACACCTAGTATGCTGCTAGAGGGATACTATAAAGCAAATTTGATGAAACATAATCTAGAGCCACTATTGAGACCTACTTTGTGGTGATGAAAAGTATTGTTACTTTTCTGCCTTTATTGCATCTGCAGATGATCATGCAATAGTTATGTTTTAGGTGACTTGATTTCTTCTGGGGAAGTCCAAGGTAAAGATCCACTTAAAGGGCGTGGGAGGAATATGCTATACATCTTGCAAATAAATTTGCTCAGATTTGTTCCAGGTTGGTCTTTGCCCTTGGTGTAAATGCAATGAATTTGATTGAAGCACTTCCTGATGAAGTATTATAGGTTGAGGTTAACCATCTTAGTCTCAAGGGAGTGGAGAAGGTTCTATATCTATATAGACAGTTTTAATGAACAATACATTCAGTTCTTGTTCTATAAACCTCTGGGAGAATAGAATATTTCTTTTTTAAAAAAAAAACAAATTTTATTGTTTTAAAGACAAACAAACCATCATTAACCATTAAATACATAAAACCTCTTTCCATTATTAATTTTACAAGTCAAATAAAATATTATTTTATGCAACATAATTCTGTTTTACACCATTTCAATATAAACATATAGATATCTCTTAACAAATTTCTCATTATTTCTCTTTTTGTATTCAATTTCATTGTTATTATTATTATTTTCTATATTTATCCAGTTTATAATCATCATCTTCATTCCTCTCTGACTTGATTACCATTATTCTCATTCAACATTCCTCCAAGATTTTATTAATTCTCAAACAAAACATAGACACACAAAACACAAAAATATAAAACTTCTTTTAAGAAAGTAGTTTGGCCCCAGATTACCTCTCTTTGTATGGACTTCAATTAAATTCATGCTCATCTTGTATACCATTACCTATCTTATTTACCTCTGTATAACTTCTCCCTGCTTTTCATTCTTCTTATTTCTATTTTATTTAATTCATTTTAATTTAAATCATTATATTTGTATTTTTTGTCCATTCTTTCCAGATTATCCATTTATCTCATTCCCTATAGTAAAAAAAAAAAAAGAATTTCTCCTGAAATCACTGATCAGAGTATGATGCCTTTCTATCCTCCCCCTAAATTAATATTTAAAATAACACCTGATACCCAATCTGATTCTGCTTAGTACATTCTACCTACTAACCTTTAAAGAGAAAAAATAATAAGTTCATAATAATTAATATAATTAGAAAATAAATCTAAATATTAAATCTTATAACATCCCGATTGTCTATTTCAAAAAACGAGTGCTACAATTTTATTAAATTTTAAAATCTATCATTACTAAACATTTCAATATTTTAATCTTTTATTAATTCTTATAATATTCTAGTTTTCTATTTCTAATACATAATACCATCTTATATACCTTGCAGAATCTTCTTTTTTAAAGAAATCATACCTTACCCTTTATCCCTAAAAAAAAATCTTTTTTTCCCATTTTGTTTCATACCTTTGTGGCTTTTCCCTCCCTTTTCCCTTCCTTTCTTATCCCCCCTGGCCTTTTTACCCCCCCCCCCCCTCTACTAACCTCCGCCTTTTTAGCTTTCCCTCTCTGTTGTAACCCTTTCTCCTTTTGCTCAGTAACATTGAGTTGGTTTTGCATCTTATTTTTTCCTTTCTTAAGTGTTTTTTTAAGTGTTAAGTCCTTCATTTTCCTTCCTTTCTTTCTCCTTTCTCTCTTAGTTAATTTTTTAGATTCACTGAAGATGGCGTCTTCTTCTTTTTCTTCTTCTCCTTCTATTTCCTCCATCTGTTGTTGTGTTTGCTGATAAATAGCAAGCGCCATTTCTAAAGAAAGGAAAACTTCTTTCACAGCGTCCTTACTTTCTTGATATTCCTTTCTAAGTTCATCATCAGATAAAGCCATTGTTTGTTCTTCTTAGAGCAATAAAACAATTCCTCAAAATCCCAGAAACATCAATCAGTCCAAACAACGCACAAAGTTCTCACTTTCTCTTCCTGGGGTGGTATCAGTAAAAGGGAAAAGAAAAAAAGCCCAATCTGTATTTTACAGCCTTGTTGCAATCAATTTCTAGTCTCAAGATCTTCAAGGCATCTCCTCCAGCAAAATCTTAATGTATTTTTTTTTGTCCTCTCCCTTCCCACTTATAACAAGAAGCCAAGTTTTTACCTTTTATAAAGAATAACAGGTTTCTCAATGGCCATTTGTTGATTCCATAGGGAAGGAGGGTAAACTTTCCTTTCAGCACCTCAATTTGGCCACTTGAAATCCTCCTCTGGAAACCAAGTATTTTTCAAAAAGTCATAGTTCTCAGGAATAAATGCCTCTTAAAGTCCTGGATCAGCCAAAAAACTTTCTCTTGAAAACTTTCTCCCCTCTTCCTCCTGCTAAATCTTACCCAGCTGCCAGCTTCTTTGTGGCAACCATTACAGACCACCGCTTGACCACCTTGAGAAAAGGGGTTTTTGCTGGCTGGGGAGGGGGTCTGCAGCACCCCCAAACCCCTCACCAGCTCCCCCTATCTTCGGCTGCCTCTGTGGGGCAGCCTTAGCCTCCAAACCCGTCCAGATCGGAGGCACCAAAACGGCTAGCGCGGCAGGGATCGCGCAGGATCGCAGAACCCTGTCGCTGGCGAAGCCGACAAACTGGAAGTTCCGAGAATAGAATATTTCTGATAGAAATATTATTTGTAGCTTATCCCAGAAATTATCTCAGAACATTAGCAAGGACTTTTTACCTGTTAGGAGTGCAGCAGTTTTAAAAAGAAGGTTCCTCAACTCAACATATGGGAATTGGTTTCATTTTGCCATAGATGCCCTCCCAAGTACTTTTTTGGAATGCCATGTAATTTCAGGAAAAGGTGCAGCTGCTTTAAAAAGTTGGAGTCAGGGCTGCTCTCTGAAATGTGCTTTTGAAACATTGCATAGCCACCAAAGCAGCTTGTGATCACAATTATTTAGATTCATGTCCTAGGCTCCATCAAAGCCTCACATAAGCTGCAGCCAATAAAGCTGTGAAAAGTGTCTTCCCCATTCTCTGAACAAACCATGAAATGTTTTGTTTGCCTCTCCTTTGCTGTTTTCTTATCTGCTGCATTTAACAATGTTGAACAAAACAGAATTCCCTTGCTTTGTTCATTCATGCAACTCCATTATATCTGTAGGAGACATAGTTGCCCATACTTACTATAATGATTTCCTGTACATCTTTCAAAGTATCTAACTCTTTTATTATCTTTGGATTTAACTTCTTGATATTTAGTGAATCCAAATTTTAACAGAGGAGAGTGTGCTGGCACATAGGAACAATTTATAGGGGAAGTAATGAAGTTTTAATAAAAGAATGTTAGCATGGAATGAAAGGGGGCATATATATATATATATATATATATATATATATATATATATATATATATATATATATATATATATTCTTAAGTTTTCGCGGTACTTACATGTCTGGCATTCAGCTTTGTTCGGGTATTTTCCCACGTCATAATAGTTGTGCTTTTAAAGTTGTAGCAATGTTTCAGCAGAATCTCATCTGCCATCATCAGGCTGCTGTATGGTGTTTGTCTGTGAGTTAGACTTTTACAGTGGTTTCAGATTTAAATTTGGGGCAGCCTATTGCTGTGTCAGAATGGTTTTTTCTTCCTCCTGATTGGTTAAGAGTCTTGGTCTGTGTTTATTGGTCTTGGAGTTTGCTGTGTTCTGCTTCTAATATCTTCCGTCTGGTTTTTTTTTTTTTTTGGCTCTTTTTGTATCTTGATTGGCTGGCAACATTGTGTTACTTTATTGGAGGCCTTTAGTGCAGCTTGGCTTCGGGTAAATGGACGGCTATCATTAGTTAGGAAACTGGGTTTCATCTGGGTGCCTGGTTGGGGTGTGTTTGAGCTGCAGGTATCAGGGGGGATCTGTTTATGCCCAGGTGTTTGCCTGGCTTGTGGTGTGGAGATTTTTTTGTTTGTGAGTGCAGGCTTCCAAATGATTGACAGCCTGGTGGAAACATCTCTTCTGTTCATGCTTTCTGGTCTTTTTTCAATCTCTATGGCTTCTCTGATGATTCTGTGGCTGGGATTTTCTATGGTGGCTAGGGTTTTGGTGACATTGAAGTTGATGTTATGACCTGTGGCTTCCATGTGTTGGACAAGTGAGGAAGTGTGTTCCAGCTTTTTGACTGCATTTTTGTGTTCATCCAGGCGGGTGCTTATTCTTCTATTGGTCTGTCCAATGTATGTGGCCGGGCATGATGCACAGGGGACTTCATATATGCCTTGGTTTTCCAGGTCAATTTTGTCTTTGGGGTTCCTGAGGATGGCTGCTATTTTTCTGTCTGTTTTGAAGGCAGTCTTGATGTGGTGTCTGTATAGAATCTTACTAATTTTGTCTGTAGTGCCTCTTATGTAGGGCAGGACAGCTGTTCCATAGGTCTGTTCATCTTCTGGGTCTCTATTATGTCTCAGTGTGTTTTTGTGGATCAAGTTGGTGATTTTGCTTTTGTGGAAGCCGTTGGCTGTCAATATTTTAGTCAGGGTGCATAGTTCAGTCTTAATGTGTGTCTTGTCTGCCAGGCGTTTGGTTCTAGTAATTAGTGTTTTAGCCACGGAGTTTATCTGTGCTGGGTGGTGGTGGGATTGGGCGTTGAGGTAGCGGTTGGTGTGTGTTTTCTTCTGGTATATGGTGTGTCCTAGTGTGCCATCTGTTTTCTTGTAGATTAGTACATCTAGGAATGGTAGTTGTTTGTTTGTTTCTGTTTCCATGGTGAACTTGATTTTGGGGTGTGCGCTGTTTAGGTGTGTTAGGAAGTTGTTTAGGTTTTCTTGTCCATGGGGCCAAATCACGAATGTGTCATCGATATATCTTAACCATAGTTTGGGTTTGAGTATGGCATTAGCCAGGGCTCTGGATTCGAATTCTTCCATGAACAGGTTTGCAATGACAGGTGACAGTGGTGATCCCATGGGGGCTCCTTCAATTTGTTTGTATCTTTGTCCTTTGTATATGAAATATGTTTTGGTTAAGCAGTGTTCTGTTAGTTCCATGAGGTGTTTAGCTGGTTGGTATTTATACTGTAGTAATGGACAGAAAAGTCTATGAAACTAAATTGACAGACCTACTCCAAGACTCCACATACAAACCCATAAACACAGACCCAACCACATATCTGGAAAAATTAACCAAGAAGAAAATTATAACCAGCCACATAAGCAAAGAGATCCAACACACGATCATACCCAGAGAGAAATCTTCCAGATGCCCCAAACTATACGGCCTCCCAAAAATACACAAAGAAGGCATACCTCTCAGACCCATAGTCAGCTCCAGAGGAGCACCACTACAAAACCTGGCTAAACACCTAGCAAAAGAGCTACAGCCCCATGCTGAAACAGCAGCTTCTCATGTACAAAACTCATACCACTTCTTGGAAATGATCAAAGATCTACACGTGGAGCAAGAAGATCTGCTTGTAAGTTTTGACGTGGTTTCACTATTCACTCAAGTCCCGATAAAAGAGACCCTCGAAATCATCAAAAATAAATACCAACCAGCTAAACACCTCATGGAACAAACAGAACACTGCTTAACCAACACATATTTCATATACAAAGGACAAAGATACAAACAAATTGAAGGAGCCCCCATGGGATCACCACTGTCACCTGTCATTGCAAACCTGTTCATGGAAGAATTCGAATCCAGAGCCCTGGCTAATGCCATACTCAAACCCAAACTATGGTTAAGATATATTGATGACACATTCGTGATTTGGCCCCATGGACAAGAAAACCTAAACAACTTCCTAACACACCTAAACAGCGCACACCCCAAAATCAAGTTCACCATGGAAACAGAAACAAACAAACAACTACCATTCCTAGATGTACTAATCTACAAGAAAACAGATGGCACACTAGGACACACCATATACCAGAAGAAAACACACACCAACCGCTACCTCAACGCCCAATCCCACCACCACCCAGCACAGATAAACTCCATGGCTAAAACACTAATTACTAGAACCAAAAGCCTGGCAGACAAGACACACATTAAGACTGAACTATGCACCCTGACTAAAATATTGACAGCCAACGGCTTCCACAAAAGCAAAATCACCAACTTGATCCACAAAAACACACTGAGACATAATAGAGACCCAGAAGATGAACAGACCTATGGAACAGCTGTCCTGTGCCTACATAAGAGGCACTACAGACAAAATTAGTAAGATTCTATACAGACACCACATCAAGACTGCCTTCAAAACAGACAGAAAAATAGCAGCCATCCTCAGGAACCCCAAAGACAAAATTGACCTGGAAAACCAAGGCATATATGAAGTCCCCTGTGCATCATGCCCGGCCACATACATTGGACAGACCAATAGAAGAATAAGCACCCGCCTGGATGAACACAAAAATGCAGTCAAAAAGCTGGAACACACTTCCTCACTCGTCCAACACATGGAAGCCACAGGTCATAACATCAACTTCAATGGCACCAAAACCCTAGCCACTATAGAAAATCCCAGCCACAGAATCATCAGAGAAGCCATAGAGATTGAAAAAAGACCAGAAAGCATGAACAGAAGAGATGATTCCACCAGGCTGTCAATCATTTGGAAGCCTGCACTCACAAACAAAAAAATCTCCACACCACAAGCCAGGCAAACACCTGGGCACAAACAGATCCCCCCTGATACCTCCAGCTCAAACACACCCCAACCAGGCACCCAGATGAAACCCAGCTTCCTAACTAATGATAGCCGTCCATTTACCCGAAGCCAAGCTGCACTAAAGGCCTCCAATAAAGTAACACAATGTTGCCAGCCAATCAAGATACAAAAAGAGCCCCCCCCCAAAAAAAAAAACCAGACAGAAGATACTAGTAGCAGAACACAGCAAACTCCAAGACCAAGAAACACAGACCAAGACTCTCAACCAATCAGGAGGAAGAAAAAACCATTCTGACACAGCAATAGGATGCCCCAAATTTAAATCTGAAACCACTGTAAAAGTCTGACTCACAAACACCATACAGAAGCCTGATGATGGCAGATGAGATTCTGCTGAAACGTTGCTACAACTTTAAAAGCACCACGTGGGAAAATACCCGAACAAAGCTGAATGCCAGATATATATATATATATATATATATGCATTAGTGCAGGATGTTTTTTTTTTTTTTTTGCCAAAACGACCTTTAAAAGTATGTAATACATTTTATGAACAGCCCTGAGGCTTCTGCTAATTTGTAGCCTAGGAAACCAAATCCAGTAGAAATGAAATCCTAAAATTTAAAACAAGTTATCAATAGGACTATTTTGGCTTAAAGCCAGGTACTTCAATTTCATTGTGATATGCATCATGTTGAAAGTTTTAGTTTGTATGCAGCAATCAAAAGTTAGTGGAAATAATCATTGTTTTCATTACATAAATTTACAGCAACAACTTTTCCAGACTTGTGTGAAACTTTGAATGACAATAACACGTGCCTATACACCAAGTAATGATTGCTGAAATGGCTTTCTTCTTCTTCTTCTTCTTCTTCTTCTTCTTCTTCTTCTTCTTCTTCTTCTTCTTCTTCTTCTTCTTCTTCTTCTTCTTCTTCTTCTTCTTCTTCTTCTTCTTCTTCCTCCTCCTCCTCCTCCTCCTCCTCCTCTTCTTCTTCCTCCTCCTCTTCCTTCTCCTCTCCTTATAATTTTGCTTACAATCATAAGCCATGATTGTAACAATCATAAGTTTTCCCTATTACTTAATTAACATTACTATTTACTTTTTCAAGGTGCTAATCCTGAAACAGGTGACTTCCCAGCCAATTCAAATCAATGATAAAAGAAAAAGACATGAAAATGTCTCCAATAAACAAAGATGCAAAAAAGATTGTTGCTAAGAAGCTTAGTCTGCATTTTATGTTCACAGTATGGATTAAGTTTTTCCATTTTGGCTTTGCCAAATAAGAAGAGAAAAATTTATCCAGCAAATCCAATTTTTTATATGCTAACATCCTGTAATTATCTCATTTGCTCCAGGAGTAGAAACACAGATTTCAAAATCTGTGAGAAATTTAGAGAAAAAAAAGAATCCATATTCCCCAACTCCAAAATTGTTTGGCAGAGAATTAGGAAGTTACACACTTATTTTGCCTTTTGAAATGAGTAGCAAATACATGTGTAAAACCTTTGGTCCTGATACTGTTCCTCCTTCATCGTTGATGCTATGAAATAAAACAAAAGACAAAGCTTCTGTGTGCCAGCAATGAGAAACATGAAGGCCAATGTGACTTGGTATAAATTACAGTACAAGCAGCAGACATTCCACCTAACATAGTCAAGCCTATTAGTTAGGGGGGAAAACCCCAAGTGGGTGGTAGACTGCCTGTGAGTTCACATCCTCTTTGAGATCGGTTGATTAAAACAGTGCCAACTGAGATTAACACACCACTGGGAATATCCTTATTTACTCCCAGTAAGAAATGAAAGTGATCAGAGGGGATTTATTGCCAGCATTCTCATTAAAAAATAAAGGATAGAGACTGAGATATCAACCAATAGCAATCCCATGTAGGAAAAAAGAGAATATCTGATGGTGGTGGATAATGAAAGTGGCAAATCAAAATACAATGTGCATATGCCAACTATTGCTCCAACTGACTTAAGTCTGGAAAGAGAAATTGAATGAAAATGGGGCTGCTACTGATCTAGCCATGAAACAATACTCTACTTAAAGTCAGTAACTGTTCATAATATCAGGAGACAGAAGAGTAAATTTTCCAATGGTAGAAAAAGTTGAAGCAGGAAGTATTTGTGTCAGTGTCAGCCTAGAAAAGCTGTTCTGTAATATTTCCAGGAAAGTAACTGAATAGATTAAATATATATATTTTAAAAACATGGAAATAATTTAGGAACTCTTTAAATGTTTTAACAGTGGACTTGGCCATGGCTTGTTTCAGGAAGCAGTATTTTACCTGAAGCAATCGACTTCTCTGCTTTATTTTTAACTGCTTGGTTTAAATAGTGTGAGAAACATGCTGTTGTGTCCGCGAAATGATGCCAGGAGTCGGTGACTTCAAATCCTGCTCTTTTATTAAGGTAGGAACCGAACTGGCTCTTCGCAAAAGGTTCGTGGCTTTTATTCTTTCAGCCACGGCAGCCGCGGCCAATGGCACCACTTTGAATCTCCCGCGATTCGATTGGACCAATCGCGGGAGATTCTTAGCGAGCCAATCGGCGCGGCTCGCCTGACCAATCAGAGTACCCCGCGCTTTGGCCAATCAAAGCGCGGGGATCTCAAGAATGCTAATTAGGGACAGAACATATGCACTGGAGTCTGCCGCAGGTTTATTCAGAAGTAAATCCTATCCATTTTAGTGAGGCTTGCTCCTGTATAAGACCCCTTGTATTATGATATCATATGGAATCTTATCTTGTTTGCAGAGCATTGCATTTTGATTTGCAGCCTTCGAGGCAATGAGGTCCCTATGCAAATTCTGACAGTATTCTGACCAGTTTCTTGACTTAATAGAATTGTAACATAGTTGCGGCAACTATGCATTTACACTATTTTTAATTGACAATCTACCAGGGCAGATAACATTTTCTGCAATTCATAAAGTTTTGCTTGTTCTGAAGGATACAAGACTGATTTGAAGGGAATGGGGTTTTTTTCTGTTTATGGGGGTGGGGAATTAGATCAGTTCTAAATATGCATAACATTAATAAAGTTAGTATATGAAAATAGTTGATCAGGCTAAGTAGCTTACTGGACTTGGTCCTGATATTGTAATTGAAAATTTGTATAGCTGACACTTTTTTCAGCTAATTGCAGCAGCAATTTATTGAAACATTTACTCAGAAAAATTAAGTATTGAACATAAAAATCATAAAAATGTATAATGAAATAATGAAGGTCTATTGAATAACAAAATGTTCTTGCCCTTCTTCGACCTGTACTAAACTATTTAAGCAAATTGGTCACATATAAATCTTCACAAAAGAAGAAAAATAGAGATGTCTTGGTTTCTAATATATTTTCCATATGTTCTCGAAAGTAAGATCTAGACTTTGTGAATGGCTTATGAGATAAACCATTAAATAGAGTTTGCTTCTGAACAAGAAAGAAATTTCTGGGGTACTTAATCATAGCTTTTAAAATTTACAGATGTGTTTTATTTCCTTTTGTCTTTGAATTCAGAAAGCATTGGGCACAATTGATTTGAAAGCAAATATGAAGTTGAATAAAAGGTTTTAATTCATTATGGTTGATATTGATCTATATCTGTTTGAGCATGGGCGAGAAAGAATGGAGACAAGCCTCTGAACGGTGAACTTTAGCTCTTTATTTACATTGTGACTTCTCTCTCAATAGCAGTTAAACCCGCCTAATATAGCCAAACCCTGTAACTTTTAACCAATAACGAGCTAGGAGCGCTAGCTCTTATAACCAATAGGAACTCTCTGTTAAGGGCCAATCGGATTCCCCGGGACGGGCCAATCCGGTCCGGCCGCTTAACAGCCAATCAGAAATGCAGGGCCAGAACCCTGCACTTAACTCCAAGCTCACACTTTATTAAATCTTTATGCATACACAACACCCCTTCCCCCGGCTTCTTATTTGCAGGGCGCAGTTACATAGTCCCTTAGGTAGGACGGTTGTCTTATTAGTCTCTTTGATTTCCGTTGTATCAGCTGGCTGCAATCACACTGAGGTAGATCGTTGTTTGGCAGTGCGGCTGTTTCTGGTTCAGAGTTCACTTCTACGTCGTTGCCCACATTCTCTGCAATTCCTTGAGGTGCAACCGTTTCTCCCTCCGGCTCCACTTCCTGAGTCTCTATCAAGCCGTCGTTTCCTTCAAACGGGTTCTCTAGGAATTCATCTTCTTCTGTACCTCCCCCCACCTCAGTTTGGTCATAGGGGAGTTGTGGACTGGCCGCTGGAAGCCGCGATCGTAATTGATCGATATGACATTTCCAAAGTTTATCATCAAGGCATTGTACAAGGTAGGATCTGGAGCCGGTTACACGTACTACTGTCGCTTCCACCCACAACGGATCGCCCGATAGGATTTTAGCATATACCAAGTCTCCTACCTGGAAGGTACGACAGCGGCCGCTGGATCCTAGTGGTTTCTCCGGTTCGTAAACTGGGTGTAACCGGTCGAGGTGGGAGCAGAGCTTTCGTCCCATTAGCAGTTCGGCGGGAGTTTTGTTGGTGATGCTATGTGGGGTGATGTGTTGCAAGAAAAGGATTCGATTGACCTTGTCGTCAATGTTGTCGTAGTCTACCTTCTGTAAGGTTTTCTTCACAAATTGGACCATGTGTTCTGCTTTGCCATTCGTCGCAGGGTGCGTAGGCAAGATGAGCGCATGGCAGATGCCGCGGTCAGTGAGGTACTGCTTGAATGCTAGTGCGGTAAATAGAGGGCCGTTATCGGATACCAGGACATCTGGTAATCCGTGGGTTGCAAAGAGTCTGTCTAAGGTTTTGATAACCACCTCGGAGGTCGTAGTCATCATGCGATGGATCTCGAGCCAATTCGAGTAGTCGTTGACGGTAAGCAGGAAGGTGTGACCTTTGGTTGGCCCCGTGAAGTCCAAGTGAATTCGGGACCAGAGTCCACGTGGTATCTCCCATTCAGTAGGCATGGCTTTTGATGAGGCGTTGCTGACTTCTTGGCATTTGGGACAAGCTTTAACCCACTGTTCGATTTGCTTGTCAATGCCTGGCCACCATGCGTAGCTTCGCGCAAGGGCTTTCATTCGCACGATGTCGGGGTGGCCATTGTGAAAGGTTCTCAGCAGCGCTTTCTGGAGTCGTTCTGGGATAACGACTCTATCGCCCCAGATGACACAGCCTTTCTGGGAGAAGAGCTCGGTTTGTCGAGTCTTGAATGGTGTGAAGTCATCTGATAACTGGTCCAATGGACATCCGCGTTCTACCCAGCTTAGGACTCGTGCTAGGGTGTGGTCGCATTTGGTTTCTCTTGGGATATCTTGGGTGGTTAGTGGTGGTGAGTTGAGTGCCTCGATTTGCAACATGGTTACCGTTGGTGCAGGATCGTCGAGAGTCTCTGGAAGCGGTGCTAGGCTCAATGCGTCGGCATGGGGAATGGCCTTCCCCGGGTGGTATTGCAGCCGATAATTATAAGCAGCTAAGAATTCTGACCATCGAGTCATCCTAGGGGATAATATGTAGGGAGTCAGCTTATCTCCGGCTATTATCCCCAATAAAGGTTTGTGGTCAGTCACAATAGTAAAAGCCTGGCCATACATGTATTCGTGGAATCTTTTCACAGCTGAAACAATTGCGAGGGCTTCTTTATCGATTTGTCCATAGTTTCGCTCAGTTTTTGAAAGAGTCTTTGAAAAATATGCAACAGGGGCTTCGTTCCCATTAGGCATTACATGGCTCAAAATAGCGCCTTCCCTGAAAGGCGATGCATCACATGTTATAACTAACGGCAAAGTCTCGTTATACTGCATGAGTACAGAGTCAGAAGTGAGCAGTTTTTTAACATTTCGGAATACCTGTTCTTCACAGTAACCCCACAGCCAATTTGCTTTTTTATCTAACAACCGGTGTAACGGTTCAGCGACAGTTGCTTTGTGCGACAAAAATACATTATAAAAATTGATGAGGCCTAGGAACGCCTGGAGATCGGCCTTGTTTCGTGGCCTGGGACTGTTTTTGATCGCCTTTAGTTTACTTTCGGTAGGGTGAATGCCCTGGCTATCAATCAGGTACCCTAAAAATTCAACACTGTCAGTACAATTTACATTTGTTTGTTTTTTTAACCTTAAGACCGACCTCTTGGAATTTTTTTAGGACTAATTTTACCCGGTCCTGTAAGATTTTTTTTGTAGGGGCTGCAATTAATACATCGTCAAAATAGGAGACCACGCCCTTAATTCCTTGCAATAACCTTTCCATAAGGCTCTGAAAAATCCCCGGGGCTGCACTCACTCCGAATTGCAGCCGGGTACATTTAAAGGCACCTCGGTGCGTCACAATAGTTTGGGCCTGTGCCGTTTTTTCATCTACTGGTAATTGCTGATATGCCTGAGCTAAATCTAATTTAGCAAAGACTTTCCCGCCCCCCAGGGAATGGAGGAGATGCTGCACCACCGGCACTGGATACACGTTCTGCTGCAGGGCGTGGTTCAAAGTGGCCCGGTAGTCCCCACAAATTCGGATTGACCCGTCTGGCTTAATGGGTATTACAATTGGGGTTTCCCAAGGGGAGTGATCGATGGGCTTTAACACCCCCTGAGCTATCAGTTTGTCAAGTTGTTCGTCGATTTTCGATTTTAAGGCAAACGGAACTCGATGGGGCTTTAGACGGATGGGAGCTATTTTTGGATCTAGACTGAATGAAATCGGGGTCCCCTTGTACTCGCTTAAGCTGTCCGCAAAGACGTCCCTGAACTCATAGATAAGGTCTTCCTCCCAGTCACCGTCGCTGACTCGGTTTATGTCGGCCACTTCAATGCCAAGTGGCGCGAACCATTTGAGGCCCAGTAGGCTAGGCCTATCTCTATCGATGACTGTTAAAGGTAAGTATGCTGTGTGCTTCTTGAAGGAGACTTGGACTCGGCAGGAACCGATGACGGGGATTCGATTCCCTTGGTAGTCCTTGAGGATGAGGCGTTGGGAGCGGAGATCTTGGCATTGAATTGTGGGGATGAGTTGCTTGAGTGTCTTCTAGGACAACATCGAGAGGGACGATCCCAAGTCGACCTCCATGTGGCAAGGCTGGTTCTCGATGGCTACTGTGACTCGGATTTTCTTAGTGTCCAAGGCTGAGGCGTGACCGATAGTGATAGTATGGTAAGCCTCTTTTCTCTGCAAAGCTCGATTTCTGTAGGAGTGGTTTACTGGCTCTCGCCGTACAGGACGGTTTTCTGTCGATTGGCGATAGTTCGTCCCTTTTGAGGCCTGGCTAGGTCCTGGCAAACTGCGGCAGACCCGTCCGATGTGGCCTCGTTTCCCGCACTCATGGCAGAGTGCATCGCGGAATTTGCATTTGGACCTGGCATGGTTGGCTCTGCAGCCAGCGCAAGGGCGTAAGGGCTTCGGGTGATGATCCTGGTCGGACCCCAGTCAATGGACCCCTTCTTCATTGCTGTCTGACGACAAAGAGAGGTCCTCGTGGTGCGTTGTCGCAAGCTGCCCTTCTGAACTAGGTGAGATGTCGCTGGCTGGTGGTGGTACCGGAGCACGGTTTCGGCGTAGTTGTGCAGCCAACTTCCTGGTTGCTTCTGCTGCAGTAGCATCGGTGATGGCGTCGGCAAGGCTGATGTCACCTTTCGCCATCAGCTTGCTTTGGACACCTGGTGCATCTAGTCCCAGAACTATGCGATCTCTTAGTGCTTCTTCTAAATCGGCGAATCCGCAGAGGCCTCCCAAATTTTGGAGGTCTGCTATGAAGTTGGCCATGCTTTCTCCCTTCCGCTGGCTCCTCTGATAAAACTCGTGGCGTCTCACGAGCGTAGGCATGGTTAGGGCGTAGTGGTCTCGTATGATAGGTTCGAGGTCATCCCAATCCATGGCCTTCACTTCTTGGGGTTTGGCTAGTGCTTTAGCCATCTTAAATATGGTTGGACCGCAATGCGTTAGGAACACCGCCCGTTTCTTCCTGGCTGTGGCGTCCTTTAAGTTGTTCGTCTCTAAGAACATTTGGAAGCGATCCATGTAAGACTCCCAGTCTTCCTGTGCTGGATCGAACGGAGCGGGTGGTACGATGCCGCCGGACATGGTTCCATTGTTGGCATCGTCTGTCATGTGCTTGGTGTTCTTTGAAGTTTCGTTGGTTCAGATATCTCCAAATCTCACCTTCGTCGCCAGTGTTAAGTTTTGAGCATGGGCGAGAAAGAATGGAGACAAGTCTCTGAATGGTGAACTTCAGCTCTTTATTTACATTGTGACTTCTCTCTCAATAGCAGTTAAACCCACCTTATATAGGCAAACCCTGTAACTTTTAACCAATAACGAGCTAGGAGCGCTAGCTCTTATAACCAATAGGAACTCTCTGTTAAGGGCCAATCGGATTCCCCGGGATGGGCCAATCCGGTCCGGCCGCTTAACAGCCAATCAGAAGTGCAGGGCCAGAACCCTGCACTCAACTCCAAGCTCACACTTTATTAAATCTTTATGCATACACAACAATATCCATCATTAAGAAAATAGCCTTCAATGTCCCCTTTGCTCTTTCTACAATCTTGCAGTTTAATTTTAGATCTGGGGAAAAAGGGGTGCTCCTTCTGCTAATGAATCTACATTATTACTTGTGATAATGAATCATATGATGCTCTATAATCATCTGGAAATTTGCAGACTTTGTATTGGATCGAAACTTCTAAAATTTGTAATTTCTTACTCATGAATCATGTGTTCATCAATGCGGAATAGGATTAGCATAGAAATAAAAGTTGCTATTTACTGATAATCTATGAAACCACTTTAAATATAAAGAAGGTGACAATTCAAACAAGTTTTCCTTTCAGTGGTATTCTTTCCTACTTACTTTTCTTAAGGAAGTTTGATAATCTTCAGATCTGAATATAAGAGATGAACAAGCTACAAGGATATCTATGAGTTTCTTTGATTGTCGTGTAAAAATAGAAATCCTTATATAGATTGCAGAATATCTTAGCAAAGCCAAGGACACACTGCCAAAGATAGATTAAGCTTCTTAACAAGGCTTGTAGGGTTTTCTTTATGATGTAGTTGAATGCCAAGATACACAAAATCTATGGTAACTCCAAATAGAACTGTTTTTTCCCTAAATAACAAGGCAAAAGGAAATGTAAATTGGTAATTCAACTGTTTTAGGCACAATATGTGTTCATGAATTGACAGTTACATACGAATAAGAGAATAACAGATTTGGAAGGGATCTGGGAAGTCTACTAGTCCAACCACCTGCTCAAGTCGGAAACCCCAGGGGTGGGATTCTACCAGTTTGCACCTATTCGCTAGAACCAGTTGTTAATATTCTAACCAGTTCAGAGAACCAGTTGTTGGAAGAAATTACTGACCTAATCCTGTAAGGAAGGCAGCAAGGAAACATTCTGGTGTTGTTTACAGAAACTGCCTCTCTGTTAGCCCTTATTACATTCTTGGCTGGATTAGACTTCCTGTCTCCGGAATGTCTCTAGAGGTTTTTTTTTTTCCCTTCCTTTGCTGGTACAATGCATGTGTGGAGTGATCATTCAAAGTTACAATGGCACAGAAAAAAGTGACTTATGGTCATTTTTCACACTTACGACTGTTGCAGCATCTCCACAGTCATGAGAGGCCTGGAGAGGAGATGCGTGCCTCGATGTGAATGATGTTGAGTTGGTCACCCCTAGCCAGTCACATGACCACCAACCCATGACCACCAACTAAGCCACACCCACAGAACCGGTTGTTAAAAAAATTGAATCCCACCTCTGGGAAACCCTATACCATTTCAGATCAATGGTGGTCCAATCTCTTCTTAAAAACTTCCACTGTTGGATCACCTACAATTTCTGGAGGCAGGTTGTTTCACTGATTAATTGTTCATGTATGTTCAGGGCTGGCTAAAGTGTATTGAAAATAAAATTGAATTCCCTTATTGTCTGTCCATAATCTATATCCTGGACATATTCAGGCTATCTGTAAAGAAAGATCCTGGCTCACCTTTGAAGATTTCTACTGCTTTAGACTAACTTCAAGATGGCACATATGCAGTTGTTCATAACCTTGACTTAACCAGCAATTACTTCAGGGCAATCTGAACTCCAGGAGTTCTCAGTATGTGATATGTGATTTCCTCTCATATCTGTTTGGTATTCTGGGAGGTATTATGAGTATTTGTTTCTCATAGATCTTTTGCATGTATGTTGATGGTTTTTGTGAATTTCCTTTGTTTGTTAGTTCTCATTTTTGCTATCTTTCCCTTTGTATAGGACTACAATACTGTTATTATTTTCAGTCTAGGGTAGAAGCATATCTAAAAATTTCATCAATTTATTATTACAGCCACAGGCCAGCATTACAAATAAAAACATTCAAAACAGCAACAATACTAAAAATGAAAAGAGACAAAATAATATATTTCAATTAATAGCGAGTTATCAGTGAGCACTTAGGATCTGCCTAATTTTGCATACAGTATAACAACATTTGGGCACATTCAAAGAAGCTACTTTGTAGTGATCTGATAACAATAATTGTACATAAAAGATCAGTAATAGGCACATCTAAAATAAGTTGCATAGCCATTCAAAGAATAAAACACATTGATTTTTTTTAAAAAAAATTATTTGTTTAATAAACCCAACTTGTATTTGCAGTCTTAATATTTTCCAACATTCTCCCAGCATTTATGACTATCATTTCATCTTTTTTTATTGATTGAAAAAACATTCATTTCAAGTGCAATCTTCATCATGCTACCTTCATTCCCTACAGATCTCAGAAATATTTTTCTAGCTTTCTTAATTTCAATATAATTAATTCTTAACATTTTTAAATCTAACTATGGGGTACTGAATCAAAGTGTTTCTTCAGTATTTAATCCAAGCCATGTAAAGGTTTGTTTTATTTTTTCAGAGATTTTTTTTCAAAGAAATATTGTTTTATCAATCAAAAGTTTTTCTATTTCACAATCAGGATTTTTGAAATTTCCTTTTTATTCTATAGGATGTAATAAATTTGATATTACTGTCAATGATCCTTATTAAGAATTTCTTTTCTTTTTTTTTTTGTAAATTGTATTTGAGTTTTCACAAAAAAATACAAATAAAACATATTTTTTGAAAGTAGCGTAATCCCGGATTACATTTCTTCATACAGACACAAATTCAATTTCATGTTCATTTTTATGTTCTATTCCATATCTTATTACTGTTTTACATTTTCTACATAGCTTCTCCCCTCTTTTAATTTTCTCAATTTTATTTTAATTATCTCGTTTCAATTCAAATCATTATATTTATACTTTTTGTCTGTCCTATTTCAATTTCATATTATCTTTTCTCATTAAACAAAGTTTCTCCTGTAGTTGCTGATTGGAGTATGACACCTTTATATCTTTTAAATTTATCCATTTAACTCTTATTTAGGCTTCAATATATACCTTAAAGTTATAACATTCAATATAATACATAACTTCTATTCAGATTCTGCTTGGTACATTCTTAAAATACACACTATATTCTTTAAAAAAAATGATTATAAATATATGTAATTAAAACAACACATTCCATTCCAATTCAATTCTATCATTAATGTTAATATTCATTAAAATCTTAACTTCTTTAACATTACTTTTCAATTAAATATCATATTTCTATGGGAACAGTTATAAGCTTTCCATAATTAATCCCCCCCTTCACTTATATTTTATAAAACATTAAATATGTTCCCGTCCCTTCCTAATTCAATTTTCTCATTTATTTTATTTCATTTATTTTATTAACAAACATTTCACTAGATTACAGTAACTATTTTATCCCTCATTTTAATCATACATTGTTTCCAATTTTCTAAAATTATTTCTATTACTAATATAACAATACAATCTTATGTACTTTTACAGAATCCCTTTTTCAGTTAAATTTTCACCCATTATCTCTAAATAGTCCCTGTTTCTCTATATCTTGTTTCTGTCCTTTGTAACTTCTTTTTCTTTCCTTCTTCCCTCTCTTCTTCTCTCTTCCCTTTTTACCCCCTTGTCTCTCTACCTCTATTTCTCTTTCTGTATTCCCCTCTTCTGTTGCTTTCCAATATTATACTTATTTTTTGAATTATTTTTCTTTTCTTTGGTTGTTTTTTTCAGTCTTAAATTCTCCATTCTCTTTCCCCCCTTTCCTTTTTCTTCCCCACATAGAATTACTTGTTCATTAAAGATGGCTTCTTCTTTGTCCCAGTCTTCTTGTTTGGCAGAAATTTTTTGTTGTTTCTCATAGTTCCAAATCTCCATTTCTCAGAATTGAAAAACAAAACCAAAAGAACCCCTCCCTTCTTGTGCATCTTCTTTGTACTTTTTAAGTTTCATTTTCAATTCATCCAGAAGTAGTGCCATTATACAAACTTTTAAACAACCACCCAATTAATTTTAGTCATTCAAATGCAATAACCAAGAATCCAAGGATCACCAAGTAATCCAAATACACGCAAGCTGTTTCTTTTTGCTTTTTTTTTTTTCACTTTCTCTTCCTGGGGTTCTACTATTTAGTTGCCAAGTTTCAATTAAAATGTATCTTTTAGAAATCTTCTTGAAGTTTTACTGTAGATTCTTTTTAATTCCAGGCAGCCTCCTCCCTTTTTTCCAGATCCTGCCCTTTTATTCTTTTTCTCTCCTTTCCTGCTTATAAAAAAAATTTAGTGTCCAGAAATCTTTATTATCCCTTTGACATTTTGTTTTATTTTTAGCTTAATTGCCTGTTGATGTCAAAGCGGATTTTTTTTCAATTTCTTATTTAAGTCTCTTAGTTGTCAGTGTAGGGAAAGGGAGAGAAGAAGAAAAAAAACAAACCTTTCCCTTTTCACTTTCCTTTGCTGCTTCAGACTGTTCTTTGGGAACGATGTTATTTTTTTTTACTTTAAATTCCAGAGTACCTTAGTTGTTGCTTTTGCAATTTAACCTGGTCAGCCAAAACTTTCACTTCTTATCTTCCTCCTGCACATTCTTTTCCAGTCAAGTTCTTCTTTGAGGTGGCCATTTCTGACTACCGCTGCAACCGCCTTTGGAAAAGGGAGTAATGTCCAGCTGAGGAAGAGAGATGCAGCTCTCCTGCTGGCAGTCTCCCCCCTCTTTACCACCTCTACAGGGTGGCTTAGTCCCGAAACCAGCCGGCTCGGGGCACTCCAGTGGCGAGCCCAGACCGAAACCGTGCACGATCGTAGATTTCTGTCTGTCGTTGAAGAAGCTCAAACCGGAAGCCAAGAATTTCAATGTTGTAGACAGAGAAGTATTTGGGTTTTGTTTTATTTTTTCCTTCCACCATCAGAAACGTTCAACCTGTGATGAGCCAATCATCTTCTCCTTGCAAGATCATTTGATGAAATGATTTAGAAAACAAGAATGTAAAATGGAAAGATATATGAGCCAAAATCCATTAAGTTCTAGTACAATTTAATATTTAATTTGTCCTTTTACTATTTCTGCTGTTACTGTGGTATATTGTATTAGTTCAGGTTTGACTTTTTATTTCAGGGAATTCAACTGTTTTTGTGTTTTCAGTTAAACTTTGAACTCTGAAATTGCTTCTTTTAATTGCTTGATCCTACTTTCATATTATTCAGGTCGACTCTATTTTTTAATCTTCATTTTCCTGTGTTTTGGCAATAATTTTGTTGTCTAGGTTGTATTTCTTTGTCAAAATTCTTTTCTTATTTTACAGCTTTTGTTGCTTAACATTTTGTAGATTGCTATAATCTTTTCAAAATTGATTTATTTCGTTTTCCAAACAAAATTTCTACTTTGAGAGCAAATCTTTGGCCTGGTAGCTTGCTTTCCATCTGTAACCCAATTTTATTTTATTACATCTGTGAGACTGTACATATGCACTGATTGGTCTCTTTGTCAAAATTGATTGGACAATCATATAAAAATTATCTTGCAAAATTTTATTTAAATATCGCTTTTGAATAGATTTCTAAGGAGGCAATTTCCAATCCTAAAAAAAAATTCTCTAAATTGCTATTAATGATCAGAGAATTGTGGCTGTTTCATTATTTTAATGGCTTTTCCAAATTTTCATTCATTCCATCCCAAAGAGAACATATGTTGATTTGTTCTTCTATTAATTTTGTTTTTCTGTTTCAAATATTTTGTTTTTGATGTTTTTTGTTGTTGTAATTCATTACGTTCACTATAAATATTTTCTCAACAGTTCAACATAGGCTACTTTCAAGGCAGATACCTCTGTGAACATGTCGCTGAAATTTTAAGAACTTTTCAAGTATGTTAGAAGCTCTGCCATGTACTGAGGAATCTGGTAAAGAAATATCTCTGAAAGGGGCTGTCTAGTATACTATACTATGGTAGTATAATAAATATTGCAATTGCAATGAATGATTTTTGATAGCTTGCAACCTTTAATTGAATAAAACACTTCAATTAAGGGCAAAATGATAGGGCAAAACTTTGTCAGCAAAATATCTTAAATAGCCTAAATTGGCCTGCTGCTATTCAGCATTGCAGCTGTACCGTTGCAATCAACCACGGTCATGTGATCCTTTTCAATGTTTCCTCAAAGCTTCCCACAAGTTGTTGTGGAACTCAGAAGAAAATGATATGATTGCCAATTCTCCTACACTCTTTGCCATCTTCCCAGTAGCAAAGTCTTTGGTTGTGGAAAGCCTGCAGGGAGATAGTCAATGGAGAAATGATGCAGTCCTTCTGGGATTGTACTGTTCTGGCCATTTATGCACTCCCTTGCCCATCCTGCAGCAGCCACTTACCTACCTGCTGGGAAGGGAAGGGGAAAGGAGGGGAAGGAGAAGGGGAAAAGAAGGGAAGGTAGAATAGATATGGAGGGAGGTTTCCCACTCACATGTAAGTCTCAGTCTGTTTCCATTTAAAATGATACCAATCCCTAAAACAGCTGTTTTTAGGGACAAAATAACCTATATGCTTCTTGTCCATTGTCAATTTCATATATGTTCACCATTATTCTGTTATGTTCCATTACCACATTCTATAATATGAATTCTTTTTTTATTTTCTGTCTCATTGACAGAAATTCAATAATTGTATGTAATTAACTTTTGTTTGTTTGTTTTTGTTACTTTCAAGCCAAGAACTATATTGGAACATCAGAAAATATTAAAACTGATAGCTTAAACATTAGTTTGAGTGACACAGATCAGAGCAGTTCTGATTGTAAATAACAGATTTGTCCAGTTACCCTCTTTGCAGTAAATTGTACCCAGAGGGGATCAATTTTAAGATGCAAATAGGACAAGAAGGATTAACCATTAGATATCCCAAATTTTGTCCTGATCCAGGTTACTATCACCTCCATATTAATTGCTGCTCATTATAAAAAAGAGAGAAAAATGTCCCAGTCTTTGGATTGAAAGAGATATTTAAAAGCATACCTAGTTTGAAGCTCAGCAGATTCTTTTTAGTATCTACTTTATCTATCAAGAGTCTATAAGCCCCCTCTGCACAATCTTTTTGCTTTGTAACTATGCTGGTCTCTGACTGTAATAAAGATTTGATTTGATTTGATCTAATTTGATTTATAGGGGTCAGGGAACAAGAGGTATTTTACCTAAGAGAGAAACTCATGACAAAATCCAAAAAATCTCTATTAGTGTAGAGAATCCTGATTGTAATATATTAATGAATAGCCATACATTCATGCTGTAATGATGAATCTCAGATTTGTCTTTGATGTCATTGGGCACAAAGCTCTTACAAAATGTTTGAAGTGTCTGGCTCTGTTATAATGATTTATAATTCTCTTGAACCAAAGCAAAAATTGCTTATAGAAATCATTTTTGAAATAAAAAATGAATTGCAACTAGAGGGTCTGGGTTTGTTTCAAAAAGAGATCACCTACAAGGAACAAATTATTTTAAAAGCTGCGGGTTCTAGTGTTTTGAGATAGGCAGCCCACCACTCCGAATTTCAAAGTATTGATAATTAAGATCAGTTTATTGAAATGTCAATCTTATTAACAAAAAAAAAATTCTCCATTGCAATATTAATAGAAAATCCCATTCTGTACAACAAATGTGGCCAACATCATTGCCACATTTCCTCTCATGACTGTTTCTTTTTCTTTTTCCCCATCCCATCTCACCCCCATCATGAGCATTTCCAGACACACTTTGAAGTGGCCCTGGTGGTCATCTTCATTACTATCAGTTTCGGACTACTGAGAACCAGCTGAGAATACACAATGCCAATCTGTGCTGTCGCTGCATTTGAACAATAGCAGTGTGCAAATAATAATAGCAGCACATAAAAAATGGCATTTGTGACATCACATTGTTGCAAATAAATGATAACAACATTTTCTGTCAGTCAATTGTAAAAGGGCACACGGCTTGCATCCACACCTATAGTATACTGATATAATATAAAATCCTAGATTCTTTGGAAGATCTCGAGATGTATTAAGGCCAATGCCAGATAAAGAATGGGTAGCTGTAATTTCACATTTTTGTGTAAATAATAATAATAATAATAATAATAATAATAATAATAATAATAATAATAATATACTTGGTTGATACCTAGGATACTGGCAGCAACCCATATCAACCATCAGAGCCAGTCAATGATATTTGTTATTTTTAAATATTCAGTTAACTGAGTTTCATGTTTAATGAATAAAAGTTTACAATAATAATAATAATTATAATAACAACAACAACATGCCAGACTTAACAATTGTCAGTAAGAAAGACAAAAAAAACTCTTGTGCTGTCCCAGCCAGTCTATGGGAATTAGATAGCTACTTTGGAATTATGAGCTATCCCCTTAAGGGAATGCATCATGGTGAATGTAGTTAAAGGTATCCTGGGAAATGAAGTTCATGTCACGTGGCTGTTAAGCCTGTGTTCCCCAACCAGGGTTAAAGAGACAAGCTAAACAGAATGTGCAGCATTAGTCAGATAGGCACACAGATAAATGAGTGAGATAAGTTTGTATGTTTGTTAACATACAGTAAAAATAACAGATACGCTTGTGCTATCAAAAATATAGTTTATTCCATTTAGAGATTATAGCATAGTCAAAATAACAGTCCATTAGTCATGTATAGTTTTAGTCAGTCCATTCAAGGATATTCAATTAGCAAAGTCCGTGTAGAATATCCAATGTCAGTTCACTTACAATAAATCAGTCCTCTCTCTCTCCCGTTCCAGTAGGAGAAAAATGCAGTCTTGAATCCATCCAGTAATTAGGGATCATTAAGCCAGAAAGAGCAAGCTGCCGTTGTCTTGCTTCTTTTATGGTGCTATTACAACCACTCCCTTAATTACATTCCTACAGTTAAAGTTACAGACACTTTAACTAACAAACCATGATAACATATTTATTATTTTACCTAAACCAGTTAGGGTAAACAATGTTATCCCTAACATTCTCCCCTTTTAGGTAATAATAATAATACTATAACTGTTTACATCTTTAAATCATATTTGTTACAACTCTCTTTAAACTTAATTACACCTTGAGCTTTTGTAAATTGGTCTGCAATGTTTTCTTCTGTCATGCAGTATTCCAATTTAATTAGCCCATTCTTTACAGATTCTCTAACATTTAAGTATCTTAAATCAGTATGCTTTGATCTAGTTTTTACAGCAATACTAGTAGCTAACTTTATGGCTGCCTGGTTGTCCTCGTACACAATAATGGAATCTTTAACAGTTACACCCATGTCTAATAATAACTGTTTGTACAGAATTAAGTCAGTGCATAGTAATGACAGACATAAAAATTCCGCTTCCATCGTGGACAAGCTAATATGCTGTTGTCTGATTGACCTCCACCCTATTAGTGTCTTACCAAATAATATAGCCATCCCAGATGTTGATTTTCTAGTGTTTATGTCAGTTGCAAAACTTGCATCTGCATAGGCACTAAGACTCAAATCACCCTTTGGTTCTATATACAATGCATGGTTCATTGTTCCTTTAAGATATTTTAAAATTGTTTTTAATGATTGCCAATGACATTGATGTAGATCTGAATTAAAACGTGCCAGCTGATTAACACTATAAGCTATATCTGGCCTTGACCAATTGCTTATATATGATAAGCTGCCAATCAAAGATTGATATATGGACTTATCAAATTTGGGACTTTGAGCAACAGTTTGGCAAACTTCCTGACTCATTGGAGTCTTTGCCGGTTTACAAAGTTCCATTTTATACGTTTTAATTAATTGGCAAATTTTATCTTCTTGAGATATCTTAAATCCATTTTTTGTTTTGTTAATTGTCAATCCTAGATACTTTTTAATTTCACCTAAATGTTTTAATTTTATCTTTTTAGTTAATAATGATATAATCTCATTAGCTTCATTATTAGTCTTAGTTATCAAAGCAATATCATCTGTAAATAATAACAATAATGACACCGTTCCATTATTTTCTCTTTGAAACACACATGGATCTGCTAAACCAGATTTAAAACCTATATTATTTAACTCTTTCACAATATATTGGTTCCACTCAAAACCAGATTGTTTCAACCCGTAAAGACTCTTTTTGAGTTTCCAACAATCATTACTATTTACTTTATTGCCTTTTATAATAACTGGCTTTTTCAAATATATAGTGTGCTGCAATGGTATATGCAGATAAGCAGCTTCTACATCTAAATGGTTAATGATATAGTTTTTCTTAGCTGCCCACACTAAAGCTGCTCTCAAAGATGTTGCTTTAAGACTTGGTGCGAAAACTTCATCGTAATCAGATGCAGTTTGATTAAATCCTTGAGCTACCAACCTAGCTTTATGGGTAACAGTCCCATCATTTCTAGTTTTTACTTTAAATATCCATTTGCACCCAATGGATTTTTCTCCTGGAGGTAATTTAGCATCTTCATATACTTTCATTACCTTTAATGAATTTAGTTCTTTTTCCATTGCCTTTTGCCAATTCTCCTGATCCTTAGCAGGATACATCTTAAGTTCATCTACACTAGTTGGAACTTTAGTTACTTGGCAAACTATAATTGCTTGATACCTATCAGGTGGTCTAGTTACATGTGTAGTACGTCTAGGTATTACAGGACTTACAGGTGGACTTTCATTTATTAACTGTTCTTGATTATCTAACTCTTCCTGATCAATTGTTTCCTCTTGTTCTGGTCCTATTTGTTCTTTGTGGACTTCTTCTTTGTTGTAACTATGTATCATTGCAACTATGTATCATTGCAACTATGTATCATTCATGTGTTTGCAACATTGTATCATTCACGTGTAATCATTAACTTCTGTCTCTTCAGTGACCTTGCAAGGCACATACAAGGGACAAGGAGTTAGGCGATTGTTAATAAGCTTATCCACATTGTAAATAATCTGTCCGGTATGCAGCTTTGTAAACATGCACATCCTGATGAGATTACCATGTTTGACTTGAGCTTTGATTAAATCATTTTCTTGTAAAAAAGCACAATAAAAGAGCGTGTGCCAAGACATTCGGAGCGCGCTCATCAAGAGGAAACCTCGCTTCCTGTCGTTTCTCTTCCCTTCGTTCCCTATCATGAGCTGCCCATCAGATGCGGAATGGCAGATACCGCATTCTGGTGACCCCGACGTGATTCCCTAAGGGGGATACGTAGCGACGCGCCCATATCTTATCAGCTCGATGGGAGCTGTGCATCGCCAAGCCTGAAGCGAATTGCACGTCATCGGATCTGAAACACGGTCTCGACTTTCGTAAGTATGGGTGGAAACTTTTCTCAACAACAGATGCAGCATCTGAAGGAATTGAGGGAGTTAGTCGCTTCTTCTAAATATTCTGTAATTTAAAGGGCTCGCCTGTAAAAATGAAGCCTATTGCTACATTATTGGCTTATGTGTGGCAACATTGTCCTAATTATTCAGAGGAAGGGTCCTTAAAAATTTCCACTTGGCAAAAAATTGGTGAACATCTCCATAGTCCTCCTCGTGCACCTATTGGCATTTTGGTTACTTGGAGGAAAATTATGGAGGCTTTAATGGTCCATTATAAAATAGAAGCAGGGAGTGTGTTTGAATCTCCCCCGCCAAGTTATGATAACTTTTCTGTCCTTCAACCCTCTGCTCCCAATGGTCATAAGTCATTACGGGAGCCTCCATTCAATCCACTTCCACAAATGTAGAGCCCCCGTGTCCTCCACCACCCTCCCGAGGTGGGGGGGGGTTGTAAAAGCCATTCAACAAGCCTTTTATGAAGGGGAAATGGATGAGGACACCCTTGCAGCTGCTTCCCTCTATCCGGTCATACAAGCCGGCAATCCCCCAGCTCCTCAGTATACCCCAATGCCATACAAAATAATTAAGGATTTGAAAGCAGCTTGCAAGGAAAATGGTATTCAATCCCGCTATGTACAGGGTCTTTTAGGGTCAATAACCCAACCAGGCGCTGACTTGATAAATGCTGATTGGCATACATTATTTACCATGATCCTCACGCCTTCACAATTTTTGGTCTGGGAGTCAGAATTTCATAAACGTACCACAGCCGCAGCCGCTAGAGGCTTGCCGGCAAATGTCACTTTAGATATGCTTAACGGTACCGGCACCATGCTTACCATTGCCCAGCAGACTGCCACAGACGCAGCTGCTTTCCCTATATTACAGGATTGTGCTTTGGCCGCGGCTCGAAAAATTGATAATGCAGGATGCGTGCCCAAATCTTTCTCTAAGATTATCCAAGGACCTTCTGAGCCTTTTTCCTCCTTTATAAACCATCTCACAGAAGCCTTAGAGAGACAAATTGATAATGAGGAGGCTTGTAATGAATTAAGTTTAAAACTTGCCTATGAAAATGCAAACGCTGATTCTCAGAAAGTTTTGCAACCATTAATGAATAAGAAAAATGTTACCTTGGCAGATTATCTTGCAGCCTGCCAAATCATAGGAACCACATCCCATTCCATGTCTACTCTGGCTACAGCCATTACGGAAGGCATGCAGTAGAACATGGGCTCTCTTCTTCCCATTTCCCAACAAAATACTCGTAAAATAGGTAATTGTTTTAATTGTGGCAAGCCAGGTCACTTTAAGAGCCAATGCAGAGCCCCGGGTGGGGGAGCAAATATGTCAAGAAACCAGGTAGCTCACCCAAAAACGCCATGCCCTCGATGTAAAAGGGGCTATCACTGGGCTAGTCAGTGCAGAGTCCAAAAGAATGAACAGCAGAATAACCCTACAATCATTCAAAAACCTTTTTTGAATCAGGGAAACTAAAAACGGGGCAGGCAGCCAGCCCCACAACAAAGGCTGCTGAAACTTGCAATTTTTCTTCTTTCGCTTACGATCTTGTTGCTAATGAAACTGTTACTTATCTCCCTGGTATCGCTGACTTTCTCTTTGTACACCCTGTTCAGCCTTTTCACATGCCCCCCGATATTCCAGTGCTAGTCTTTCCTGTAAGGGATTTAGCTGAACAAGGTATTCTTGCCTCTCCTTTTCTGCATGACCCCACTGTATTGTCTGATGTCTGCCTATCTGTACTAGCTAATACAGAAGTTACTATAAATGAGGGGGATGTTGTGGCAAAAATAATTGTGCTCTTAGACCAACAACAAGAGCAACTCTATGCAATTGAAAGACCAATTAGTCAACCGAAACCTACGGTAACATTCTTATTGAATGGTCGATCCTTTCTTGGTCTTTTAGATACTGGAGCGGATATTTCTGTCATCCGAACCGCTGAGTGGCCGGACAACTGGCCTGCAGATGTGGCACCAGTGGTGAGAGGAGTGGGGGGACTCCAGGAGACTCGCATTAGCAGAAACTGGGTAAAAGCCCATTCCCCTGAGTCTCAATGTGTTGCTTATATTAAACCAGCTGTAATTCCTCTGTATACTAATTTGTGGGGAAGAGACCTTATGTCACAGTTTAATGCGCAACTTACCCTCCATTAACCATGCTTCGCTTATATTTGACTAACAATAACCCTGTGTGGATTGATCAGTGGCCTCTCCCTTCTATAAAGCTTGAAGCCTTACATTCTCTTGTTCAAGAACAATTAGATAGAGGTCATCTAGAACCCTCACTGAGTCCATATAATACCCCAGTTTTTGTTATCAAAAAGAAAAACGGCGCTTGGCGCCTCCTTCAGGATTTAAGGGCTGTGAATTCGGTCCTCCTTCCAATGGGACCCCTGCAATGTGGTCTTCCAAATCCTAACATAATTCCTCAAGAGTATGACCTTGTCATTATCGATTTAAAAGACTGCTTTTTCTCCATTCCATTACACAAGTCAGATAGAAAATTATTTGCTTTTACAGTACCAACTTTAAATAATCAAAGACCTACCAAACGATATCAATGGAAAGTCTTACCGCAAGGCATGTTAAACAGTCCAACTATGTGTCAATTTTTTGTGGATTTAGCCTTGCAACCATACAGGGACAAATATCCTCATTTTTTAATCTATCATTGCATGGATGATATATTGGTATCTGCACCTGGCCCAAAGGGCACGGTATTAAAAACTCTGCCGTGCCTGACCTCCATTTTAGGTAAAGCAGGGCTCATTATAGCCCCAGAAAAAATACAATCCAAACCTCCCTTTTCCTATTTAGGTCACAAGTTACTTGCTTCAGCTGCTGTTCCTTCCCTTCCCCTCCCAACACTTCCCCCAAAACCAACACTCATGATCTTACAACAGTTCCTGGGAACCTTAAATTGGGCACGTCCTTATTTGGGTTTGACTACAGCTACATTAGCTCCTCTCTTTAATGCTCTCACGCAAGGTAAAGCCCTGTCCGATGTTATCATTCTAAATAAAGAGCAGTTGCAGGCATTAAAAGACATTCCCATTTACTGGCTAGTAGATGGGTGGATCGAGCTATAGAAAATTGTCCTTTATCAATTGCTTTATTAAATACTGTTCAGAGACCCACAGCTGTCATTATGCAATTTCATCAGACACAGGTTTTGATTTTAGAATGGCTGCATTTGTCTCACACCCCATGGACCACAATCACTAGTAAAGCCTCTGCATATTCCCAGTTGATCTTTAAAGGTCGACAAAGATGTAAACAACTCATGGGATGTGAGCCTGTTTTAATATTCACTCCTTGTTCATTGACCACGTGGGAAATGTTATGCTGCGCTTAAAGAAGAATGTTGTCTTTATGCTGATAGCGGGGGGGGGGGGGTTGTTTTCTATTTCGCCATGGTTTACAACCTTTTTAACTGCATTGGCAGGATCATTAATAATCATTATATTGATATGTATTATAGGACCTTGTTGTTTTTATAGAATATTGCAATTTTTGAAAAATCAATTATCCTCCATAACTGCTGATGTTAATGTGCTATTGCAAGCTCATGTTATATCCTCAACACTGGACGAAAAAATGTCATTGCTGAGTTACCGCTCCTTGGACAACCCTGACGCTGACGGGTCGCACTCTTGCCTAGATGACGGGGACGGCGAACATTTCAGAAAAATGGTTCCTGTCTTCTTGGACGAGGAAGAAGACTCGTCATAAATAATAAAAACAGAGGAGATGTTGTAACTATGTATCATTGCAACTATGTATCATTGCAACTATGTATCATTCATGTGTTTGCAACATTGTATCATTCACGTGTAATCATTAACTTCTGTCTCTTCAGTGACCTTTGCAAGGCACGTACAAGGGACAAGGAGCTAGATGATTGTTAATAAGCTTATCCACATTGTAAATAATCTGTCCGGTATGCAGCTTTGTAAACATGCACATCCTGATGAGATTACCATGTTTGACTTGAGCTTTGATTAAATCATTTTCTTGTAAAAAAGCACAATAAAAGAGCGTGTGCCAAGACATTCGGGGCGCGCTCATCAAGAGGAAACCTCGCTTCCTGTCGTTTCTCTTCCCTTCGCTCCCTATCATGAGCCGCCCATCAGATGCGGGATGGCAGATACCGCACTTCTTTTATTGGACTCTTCTTTTAACTAGTCTGATCTTTCTGCCTTTTGTAGGGTTCAATAATTACTTCATTATTTAAATCTTGCTCTAATCTATTCCATCCTACATGTTCTAGGAATTTTGCACTAGCACTGGTGTAAACTCTAGATGTACCTGGTTCCCAGAATCTATAAGATCTATGATTAGATTCATATCCTACAAAAAATAATCTTTTAGCTCTATGCTGTCCTTTGTGTCTAAATTGTGAAGGGATATGCACGCATGCTGGTGCTCCAAATGTGTGCATGTAACTTAAATCAGGTTTTGTATCATGCCATAGTGTGAATGGTAATTCACCTGTTGTTGAATTAACAACATTATTCAATATATGATTACCACACATTATTGCTTCTCCCCAAATTGTCAGGTAATCCTGAATCAGACAACATAGTACGTGCCATTGACTGTAGGCCTCGTCTCTCTATAAACGCATTATGTTGTGGCCTATATGGTGCAGACTTTTTATGTTGAACACCTAACATCCTAAGTCTATTCTGGAATTTATTATTTGTAAATTCCGCACCATTATCTGTTATAAGAGTTAGTAATTTCTTTTTAGTTTTTCTTTCTGCAAATTTTATCCAATTAAAGATATTTAGATACGTTTCAGTTTTGTTCTTCATTAAATAGCAAAACCCATATCTAGAATAGTGATGCATTATACTTAGTATGTATTGAGCTCCTCCTATACTTGGTTTTTTTCGGACCTATTAAATCAGCAAATACTACTTCTAAAGGCTCTTTGGTAGTAAATCCATCAACTCTATTTGCCGGTATGACCCTGCTTTTGCTTTGATTACAAGCAAAACATTGCAAATACTTATTACAAGGTTTCAAACTTATTCCATTAGATAATTGAACACTTCTCTTAAGCATTTTAAAATTTAAATGCCCTAGCCGTTGGTGTAACAAGTGAATACATTCATCATGAGGTTTCTTATTATCATAAACCGTGTTAGCCACCTCTAAACCATTATCATTTAACACATATAATTCACGTCTTAAAGATGCAGTAATTTTCTTATCTTCTATTTCAATTATGCAGTTATCTCCCCTAAAGATAACTACATATCCTAGTTTAACCAAAATTCTAACTGAAATTAAATTAAACTTAAGTTGTGGTACATATAACATTTTTACATTCTCTTTTATGAAAGAACAATATGCTATACCTTGACCTTTAGCTTTCAGTTTCCAGCCATTGGCTAACGATATCTGCTGTGTACTCTTGGACATTTTAATAAAATTTCTGTTATCATTTGTTATACAGTGGGATGCTCCACTGTCAACCACCCATAAATTATTTTTTACAGCTCCGTTAATATACATGGCTAACTCTAAATTTTTATTTATCTTTTGATGAGTTTTAGTATTCTGGCCAGCATTCTGGCTTTTTGCCTTTTTACAAAATCTTGCCAAATGTCCTCTTCCTCCACAATTAAAACACTTTTTAATTGCATATGCAGTAGGAGATTCATTATTTTCTTTTTGAGGTTGCTCCCTCCTTAACTGATCTCTTTCAAGTCTTCTTCTTGCTTCTTCAATCAATCTGCCAGTTATATCAGTTAAAGTTAGACTTTCCTTAGGCAAAATTTCAAGGGAAGTGACGTAGTTATCATAATTTTCGTCTAGTGAAGATAGAATTATGTAGACTTGGTGTAGTTCAGAGAATATAAGCTCTTTCTCGTGCAGTTCTTGAAAAATGCTTTTTATAGAATTCAAATGACTTAGCATATTACCATTCGTCTGGAGATGCATCCTGAAAAGCTTCCATGTTAGATTTATGTGAGCACCAATGTTATCTCGGACATAAATCCTCTTCAGCTTCTGCCAACACCCAACAGCCGTTTGCTCTCCACAGATATGAGCAAGTTGCTGGTCAGACAGTATTAGTCCTATTATGCAAAAAGCTTGTTGATTTTTCAGTTTAAAGTCTTTTATTTTTTGTCTATCTTCCTCTATCTCTGGATCCCATTTCTCTACATTTGGTGGATTTTCAATTATGTTCCACAGACCTTCTCTTCGTAGAAGTAGACTACATTTCATAGACCATGAAACATAGTTTGTTCCATCCAGCTTGGATATAAGGGACAAACTTTGTAGATTGACTTGTGCCATGTTTTCTTATATGGATATAAAACTATAATTAATAAAACATAGCTGTCTGTTTACTGTAACGTTTAACAACACAAACTCTCACTTTTTACATAAATCTGTTTTATCCTAGTTAAACTGACTTTGCAGCCTCTGGGCCCATAACCAGTGTTAAACCTGTGTTCCCCAACCAGGGTTAAAGAGACAAGCTAAACAGAATGTGCAGCGTTAGTCAGATAGGCACACAGATAAATGAGTGAGATAAGTTTGTATGTTTGTTAACATACAGTAAAAATAACAGATACGCTTGTGCTATCAAAAATATAGTTTATTCCATTTAGAGATTATAGCATAGTCAAAATAACAGTCCATTAGTCATGTATCGTTTTAGTCAGTCCATTCAAGGATATTCAATTAGCAAAGTCCGTGTAGAATATCCAATGTCAGTTCACTTACAATAAATCAGTCCTCTCTCTCTCCCATTCCAGTAGGAGAAAAACGCAGTCTTGAATCCATCCAGTAATTAGGGATCATTAAGCCAGAGAGAGCAAGCTGCTGTTGTCTTGCTTCTTTTATGGTGCTATTACAACCGCTCCCTTTATTACATTCCTACAGTTAAAGTTACAGACACTTTAACTAACAAACCATGATAGCATATTTATTATTTTACCTAAACCAGTTAGGGTAAACAATGTTATCCACATCTGTAATCCCGATTGGTCACTAATTTGACCCTTAATGAGTTGGGGGAGTTTTTCTCACTTTTGCCTGAATCCCCTAACTCATGGCAGCTGCTTTCTATCGCTATGAGATGGGTTAGGAGATAACCATCTTTTACCTACAAGGCAGATATACAAAGGATTGGCCATTAAAGAAGAACTTCATCACAAATGTGAGTTATGAGGATACCAGATGAAGTAATAAATGTACTATGTTATGGACGTCTTGTTGAGTTTATCTATCAGCATCTCCACAGTTTACAAATCCACCACTGTGCAGAAGACAGAAAAAGTCTGGATAGACATGTCAAAGACAGCAAATTAGAAGAAAAGAAACTGGAGAAGATAACAGAGACCTGCAAATAGAAATAGAACAAGTGTGCCAAAAGAAAGCAAAGATAGTACCAAACAGTAACAAGTATCTTGGATGCAATCCCAAACAACTGTTGCATTATTGGAACACTATCGGATTTGACAAATTCACCATCAGTCAATTTCAAAAGGCAGCTTTACTCAGATTAGTTTGTGAGGATACAGCTTAACATCATAAAACATCTGCCTTTCCTCTTCCACACTTCTTAGTTTTCTCTGCAGATTGCCAGCATTTATCTGCTGTCTACAATAAATAAATACATAAACAAACAAACAAAAATATTTACGCTGGAATAAAAGGATCTGGCTAGCTACTAAGCCATCATTCCTCCTTTATTATACATTCCACTGAATATTGTGAAAATGGTGTGATACATTTTATCAGTTCTGCAGTGAAGTGGTTTTTCCATTACCTTTTATCAGGTTTTAACCTGCAGTGAGGGCTGAACTGGGAAAGATGAGGCAATAGCCAATACCTTTAGGAATTGGGATATTCTTTGTGAGGATGGGTTGCAGTGCTATCAACTTCCATGCCAAAATAATTAATTTGTTTCTCTCTTTTGCTCCACTTAAAAGGGAAAGAAAAAGAAATTTGGAAACCCAAACAGCCTAGTGCTTTTGTTGCACTCCTATTCTTCCCATACCAAAGAGAAGTGGGAAACAGACTGGATACTTGCCAGTTTTATCCCTCTTCTAAAATAAGCCAGCATTCCCTTAAAAAGAAGTTAGGTGTGCATAGAAGGGAGGGAGTAAGAGTTCCCTCCAGTGGTGAAATGCTCATAACATCTCATAGCTTCACCACTGCAAAATAAAAAAAACATTTTTTAAAGAAATATTTTAGGGCTTTTGTACGCCAAGCTAATCCAGAAACTCAGCCAATGTAATGAGATCATAGAGATCCAGAGCCGTTTTGAAACTGACAAAGAAAGCATCCTCTGTAGAAATGTGCTGGGCTTCTTTGAACCATTTCTAGGTTTCACCTGCCAACTGCAAAGTTAGTAAGTTTTCCATACAATCATTCACAAAGAAAGTTATTACAATATCCTTTGAGGGTGTTTCCAGAGGCTTGCAGAATCTCTGACTTCAGACTAGACAGTGTAGGATCTGGGCAAGGATAGAGGCTTTTTGTTAAAAGGCTTTTGTTATTAATGACACGTACCACTAAAATCCATGTCCCATGTTGTAGAACAGAATGGTCTCCTACTTCCTTTTATGTACATCTCTCCAGTTAATGTCTCTTTGCCAGACAGTGGACTTCGTCAAAATCAAGTGTCTACTAGGTTTCACCACTTCAGCATTTATTTAGTTGCCAAAGTACATTAATATTATTTTAAAGAATGTTCTTTGTATTTTTTTAAAAAAAGAACTTGGCATATTTCTCCTTTCTTTTCCATTTTCTTCTCTCCCCCTGGCTTCAAGAGTTTATTACAAGGAGAAACTCTAAACCTGATTCATGAACTGTCACTGTCCCACACAGAATCACTGAGATTTTCAAAGATAAGATATATTATTCAGGCTCAGCAGTTCATACTGAATGAAGTGTATTTCCTCACACAGGTATACACTCAGAAGCTCACCATGAACTGGAGGCTATCAACTCAAAGATCAGCACTGCCAATTGTTCTCCAAATAGCTCAGGACTTGGAAGCACTTAGTTTCAGATGTGCCAGGGGCTTTACCATATTACTCCTTGAATAGTTGCCCTACTATTCTGAAAGGAAAATAAAGTAGCATTTTAGTCTCCTCAAGTAACTATTAAAAAAAAAAAAATACAAAAATTATCCAAAGTTCTAAAGCAGATAAAATTTTAGAACAGTCCATCCCAATGCAGTCTGTCCCAGACTACAGTTTCCAGAATTCCAAGGAATGATGGTCAATTGATGGCCTCCTGAGGGCATTATATTAAGGAAGACAATATTAGTATGCAGCAGTTCAAAACTACTAGCTTTTTATTATCAGCCTTGCAGTACAACTTACATTTTTCTGAAAAACAAAATTCCTTTGCCTTTGGAATTTTGTTATTAAATTAGGATAATTCAGTTCTGCATTTCTTTTCATATCTTTTTCAGATGTAAAGATAGCTTAGTAACTTTTAAAGCTAAGTGTCACCATTTCAATACCCTATGTCACCAGTCCTTAACATCTGAAGGATACTAAGATGTAATCAGAAACTTTAAAAACAACTACGCACAAACACACACACAGCACAGCCATTTTCTTAATCTTCGTTGCACTCGTGTAAGCATCACAAACAATCCTCTACAGTATGTATCTTCAGAAGTGGGTTCCTATAAATTCCATAAGATTTACTACCAAATAAATATTAAAAATGTTCTTATTAGAATAAATTAAAAATCAGTGTCAAATTTAGAAACAAATTCTCATTTGGGAACAGTGCCTTATTTCATTATAGAATTTGCAAATTACTGAGGCGAAGGGGTGCTGTTCTTTTTTACTAATGATTTTTTTTAGTAAAAAAAGAGTTTGAATCTTTGTATGAGTGTAAGGTTGAAAACATTAAGATGTTACAGCTGACTTCGCTGAACTTCTGAACTCCATGATGCTCTTGGTATGCTCAGCTTGAAATCAAGATAGTTGTCAAGATTTCAATGTTATTTAAAAAAAACAGACTAGAATTACAATTTTTCAATTCTAAACAAGAAAGATGTGTTTTGCAAAGCCAGTGACACACAGGTACAAGTTTCAGCTACAAATCTCAAATCCCAGTAGTGAGAAAACTCTTTGCCCAGTTTTATACCTCAGTTAAATCACCACCATATCATTTTAGGGAGAACAGTTAGAATATTTTCCTCCAAAATCACCCCTACCTAAATGATTAAGTAACAATAATTCTGTCAGATGAATAACTTACACAAACATGCTAAGAAACACAGCTACACATGACAAGTATGATCATCCATGTGACTAGGGAACAGAACAGAGGCCTTTTCTGGGTTCTCAAGAATTAATATAAACTCAGAACTACATATCACTTCAGAGGTTTTTTTCCCATATTTATTAAACAAACAGAAAAGCAGATTGCTTAGTGTTTTATTTGGATTTCCCAAATTTCTGATACTGCAATTAACAATTACGTTCATACTTTGCACTAAGGTGCAATGTGATTTTCATGTTTTTGTCCTGGGCAGGGGCAGGGGGACTGTGAACTGTGTGGTCCTAGCCACAGCAGTTTGTAAACAACACTAAACCATAATTTAACATGTGCAATTTTTGCCAATCACTATTTTATAAAATGTGGCTCTTAATACATGTCCTTACTGCTTGTCCCAATTCCACCAATGTATCTGTGATGAGTTTTTGTCTTTGTTTTTTCTCTGAACAATAGAGATAACACCCCTGTTCATCTTTGCTGGGAAAATCAGGTTTAGCCTTCTTTGTGGATTGCAGGTAGGAAATTTAGCATAAGGGCAGAGTATTGCTACATTATTACCTATTTAGCACCTGATTAAACATTATTTAACCTACTGGCACTGGTCCAATGCATAATTCTTCAGGGATTTTTAAACATTTTTTGCAAATGTACCATTGTTCAGACAAAGCAGGCATCTGTGAGCCGTCAGTATCTTCCACTATCATTAGGGTAAATTGGTTCCCTGGGCAACGTCCCAGGAACACAGGTGTCCTGATTACAGACATCCTGATTATGTGGAACTGACAGTAGTCTTTCACAAGAGGAACGCAAACACATTGTTTAACAGTCACCAATAAGCATGTCATGAAACTATGGCCTTCTTAGTAGGGAGACCATTCAACACCATTACTTTTCTAGCCAGCTAACTAAACTGGCGGGAAATGTATTCATATCACCAGCACTTTCTTCACCAATCTTAATTCTCAATAAAATCTTAGGAAATCATTATTTTGTTCTAAGCAGAGGGAGAACTCATCCAGAAAAAAAATTGGATTACCTGAGTTCCCTAATACCTTTTGTAGAAAAGAGGGATTCTAAATGAATTGCCATTTTATGAATGGGCAGTCGATATACAATTTATTCATTTGCTTATTCTGCCTAAGCCCCATTTATATGGTTTTCCAGCCTTCCTTTTGCAGGAGGCAGATTGTAATCAGGACTTACTTGAATAGGAATTTAATTAAATCTGTTCTGATTAAAATGCATTAAGTGTGTGAGGGATGTGATTGTGTAAGTGTAGATGAATTGATCCCACAAATGAGCCTTCCATAAGCCTATGGCTAAGTAGCATATTCAGCTTACATCACACTATGAATTGTGTATAGTCATTATAATTGAATGTTCATGACTGATTTTATATTTGCTTTATCCATGTGTGTTTCTTACCTAGATGACCCCCACCACCACCATTGCATGAAACATACTGTGCCGAGGAAGCCAAATGAGTCTAAGGTCTGCTCTTGTAATATACTTTATATATTGACCAATAGGCACATAGTTTTTTTTCAGAACTTCTAACATATTTACTTGAAAGAAAAACATAAATGTGAATGATAACTGTGATTAGGAATGATCTGCAATGATTGTACTGGTGCAGTGGTTGGAATGCACTATTGCAGGCTAATTCTGCTGACTGCCAGGGGTTCAATTCTCACCAGCTCAAGATGGACTCATCCTTCCATCCTTCTGAGTTTGGTAACATGAGGACCCAGATTGTTGAGGCAATATGCTGACTCTGTAAATCGCTTAGAGAAGGCTGTATAGCTCTGTGAAGCAGTATATAAGTTTATTGCTATTGTGTGAAATTGGAGAGACCAATGTGGACTATTTTCTATCCTAGAGGTAGAACATTTGCTATCAAGGTTGCAGAATAAAATTGTTAGAAGTGCTGTCCCCTATCTCCAAAGGTGAGTTGGGTAACTTTGATTACAGCTCCTTCTTGGTATCAACATCCTGATTACAGAATTCTGTAATTCTCTTTCCATTGCTGTTTGCTTGGCAGCAAATCCGACTGCATTCCTACATTATCTAAATTCAGTACATCTTTTTTTTGCAATTTCTTTTTTGACTTTTTGATTTTTAAATGAACAGTTTTGTTAAATGTCTAAGGAAATTCTCAGTCATCCAGGTCATGGTTTTTTCCAAAGGTGCTTTTCCAAAAAGCAACTGGACTGTCTTCTTGTTGTTGTTTTTCTTTCAAAATATTTCACTGCTCATTCAAGAAGTTTCTGAATCGAAGCAGCTTCTTGGATAAGAAGTGAAACATATTCAAAACATAAGACAGTCCAGCTTCCTTTTGGAAAAGTACCTTTGGGACAACAGTTTGTTACTTTTAGAAATTAACCTGGGGATGTTATTGTGATAGGGTTTTTTGCATCTATATCTATGATTTGAAAATATTTTTAAACTACATACTCCTTACCTACTTACATAGGTGTTATAATCCCATATTGTAGATTATCTTAGCAATGTCCTACAGACAGAACAGAAAAGCAGAAATGAGGCAAGCTTTGCTAAAGGCAATATGATACGTTAATTAAGCTTGCCTATAAATGGCATTTCATGGGAATGCATATCCTGTATAGATTAGGCTGTTAGCCAATAGCAATAATAATTAAAATCTGCCACGTACATGAAGTTTATTCCCAAGAAGGAATACTTTTACCTATACATCAATGCTCAGAGTACAAGAAATAAATAGTATTCACTTTAAGTCTTAACACAGGAGGCTAATATGATTTAATAGCTATAATGGAAATGGTGGGATGAATCCCATGCTACTGGGAAAGAGCTGAGGATTCTTAGGAGTATGTTGTTTATGACATGGTCAGCTTTAAACCTTCAGGACATCTAACTTATTATGTTGCCTTGCAAAAAAAAAAGTGAAGCTGCAAAGAAACAATTACAGTGGGATATGGAACATGAGAAAGAAACTCAACACAGTGAAAGATACAATGACTGACTACACACTGATATCTTAATTCAATCAGAAAATCATCTGTTTGCTATTCACAAATCACATTCTCAAAAAACAAAGAAAGAGCATTGGCTTCATAGAAAGACTGTAGTACAAGAAAATACTTGGGTAGAACACAGTCAATCAATCAAATATAATTAGATTTCTTGGATAGCCCTTTAATGTGATATTTATCCAAGTTTATCTTCAACCATTGATGTAGAAGAAAAAGAGTTTAAAGAGTTTTATAGTCAGGTTTAAATTGAAATTGGCAGAACAGAAAAGTAATTGTGCCCCAAGTGGTTGGAGATGAGAATCTCAACGTTGGGGATAGGAGGAGGAAAACTAAGTTGGACAATAGCACAGGTGTCAAACTCGCCATGTCACGTTGCCATCATGTGATGTATCACAACATCTTTTCCCTTGCAGCTGGGGTGGGTGTAGCCTGTGCATGACGCATCCAGCTGACGGGCCACCAGTTTGATATCTCCGGACTATAGGATTTAGTAAAACAGAATGAAACAATAAATGATTAATAAATTTCTGCCAACTTAGTGATTGGTTATAGGTTTAGTGGTTTCTGACCAGGTGTCAGAATGTTTTATGAGTTGACACCAGGCTAGAAACAGAAAAATTGGGTTCTAGTCCCACTTTAGGCATGAAAATCTGCTGGCAATTTTGGCCAGTCACGTTAATGTAATGGAATAATACATTGCATTATCAGATTAAAAATTAATAAATTTATTAATTAATAAATTAATGAATCAGAGTATTCCATAGTCCTGAGGAATCTTTATTAATAAAATACATAAAAATATGCAACATATTATAAGACACTTGAATCTGTATATCCAATGTGTTCAATTTATTATTTTTTTCTTGGATAACTTCTGTTTTGATCAGACTCCACCTGATATTACATCCATTCTTTATTTAAGGAAGGTTTAGAGAACTGGTTCAGAGAAAGGCAAGGAGAAATTAAATTACATTTCTCCTGAGAGGAGAAATTGCAGGACTGTGTCATCTATAGCCTTGAAAAGAGGAGACCATATACCCATATGATAGCACTATTCAAATGCCTGAAAGGATGTCACACAGAAGAAAATCAAAATGTATTCTCTATCACTCCAGAATGTAAAGCACAGGACAATGGATCAAAAAAGAAAGTCATTGCTTGAGAGAAGGTTATAGTAGTTCAACAGAGAAACAAATTACTTAAAGGTAATGGGCTCCCATTTTCTAGATGTGTATAAGCAGAGGCTAGACAGCCATTTATCATGGGTGCTTTAATTTGGATCTTACACTATGATTTAGGCTGTGTAATTTAGGCAGCATGCTCAGTCAGTCAAAAGCTTTACTCTCAGTCTGTGCTTGTGGGCGTGTATGTGCATGTGTGCAAATATATCAGTAAATGTATCAAAATATACAAATTAAGTGGGAAGCATGGGGAGGTTCTTCAATAGTGATTTTTTTGGTATTTAATTATAATCTTATCTCTCCTCTCTCCTTGCTATCTTTTGCCAAAACAAAACCAGCCCTGATATAAAATAGGCTACAACATAATCTAATGCAGGAAAATACTTCAACACATTGTAGATGTGTTGTCTGTCTCCTTCCATCTGTACCACCAAATGTTTAACTTCTCAGAAGAAGTGATACTGGTACATAATAATTCACTATTGCTCTCATTAAATAACACAGTTAGTTAAACACAGAGCTACCCTTTCATTACTCTTCGTTCATTTTCTGACAGAATAGTGTAAAAGGTTAACTTTAGTGGGGACAAATAAAAACCTAATAAAGTGCTGGCAGCTATGATTAGATCAAATTATTACATCTGCAGGGAAAGATCACAAACAAAAATGATGATTAAAGTTACTTAGATTGTTAGATTAAGTATATACTCAAGAACATGTCATCAAGATTTGAAGTTATTGAAGGATGGAAGAACTGAATCGTGTAGTGTTTTGGCAGCTTTCATGACAACTCATACCTTGTGTCAAGCAGGGTGTGAGTCAATGGTGGATTGAAGTTGATTGGGTGATTGGATGAGAACTTTGAGGATACTGTAGATAATTTTCCGACTTGAAGGAAAGGGAATGGAGGACTACAGAGTAATTAGGGCAGGCAATAGCATCTGAAGATGACAGAGGGACAAATATAGATGGCAGAGTTGATATTTGATACAGGTTTTACTTTCCAGCTCCTAGTATTCATCCCTGCTGCCAGGTCGCAGAATCTCAATCATCCTGATCTCTGACTGATAATATTGAAAGCCAGGACAGTGAGTAATAAGGCTGCCCAAATCTATGATCACCACCATGACCCCCTAGAATGGGGTAAAGGGTAATTGTTATTCTTAATAGCTTTCAAAGGCTGGATATCTGACTGTGTTTCCCTCTGCCTGGGCTCTAGGAGCAGTTGGGTTTGTTGGGTTTGTTGCTGGTTTACTGGCCACCTGGTTATAGAGTGAGATTCTTTTCTGAGCTGCTTTGTTTTGTTGTTCATTTGACAATTAAGTCCCCAAAATAAATGATTTTGGGAGACTTTAACTTGAGCTCATGCAGCAAAGGAGTATCACTGAGGAGTTAATGGCCACTGTGGCTGCCCAGGACCAAAACTAAGTTACTGAGGGCATGGAGAACATATTTGGAGTCATACACTCAACCTGTGTGGTTTTTTTAAAGAAACTTTATTAATTTTACATTTAAAATAAACAAACAACACATACACAAATGTAGAAAAGAAGAAGCGAAATAGAGTTGAGAAGTAAAAGAGAGAAGAGAGAAAAAGAAAAAAGAAGTAAAAGTAAAAAGAAATCAGAAAGAGATTAAAAACAATTTCATCTTCGACGGTTTGTGGGTCATTGTTTCTATCCTTATTTTATGCCATTAATAAGGATTAAGTAATCCTTAATGCGAATATATAATTATAGCTTATCCTCTTTTACAATGTTATGTGTTTTTTGTTTAAAATCACCATCAGATTGTCACGATCAGATTGCTTTTTATTTGCTTTTTGACTTAATGGGAGGAAAGATATATATGTGTGGTCCATACTACCCCAAGATATGAACCTGGATGAATTTGAGAGTGAGCTTGGTTTTTGTGAATTTGGTAGGTGGTTCTTAGTCTTTGCCTGAAATGGCTATATAATGAAGGTTCTGGGCTGAATCATGCCTATCCAGCCTCTCTATATTCATTAATGCTGATGAGCAACTTGGCTTCAAGGCATTTCAGGAAATGAAACAACAGAAAATATACTGTCAAGTCCATCACAATTGGAAAACTCAGAAAACCAGAACCTTTTGGAGTTCTGGAAAGGTTTTAATTGCTAATAGGATAATAAACCAGAATCTTAAAGGGCTGCCAAAGTAATTTTCAAACTCAACATAATAGCATATTTAAGCTGGAGTTATTCTAAATTTTTTAATGTCCGGTTTGCTGTAGTAGTTATGGTGCTGGGCTAGAAATTGGGAAACGGTGAGTTCTAGTCCTGTCTTAGGCATGAAAAGCAGCTGGGTGACTTTGGGCCAGTCACTCTCCCTCAGCCTATCACAACATAAAGGTTCTTGTTGTGGGAAAAATAGGAGGAAGAATTATTTTGTATATTCACCACCTTGAGTTACTTATAAAGTAATAAAGATGGGATAAAAATCTAAATATATAAATATTTCCCCCTTACATTCCCCCCACCTCCGGGACTTTTTTTTTTGTCAGTAAATACCATTTCCTCTTCTAATAATTGCGCTCCCTCCTACATTTTTCTAAGGTCTGTGCCTTATTTCTTCCTTCAAGTGATCTTTCCCTCTCTGCCCTGGGATGCTCAAAGAGTGTTGACATTAAATAAGAGGCAGTGCATGTTGATTTATAATGTTTACAGAACTTAGAAATCAATAATCATGAACAGTTCCTAAAGAAGACTTCTTTTAAAAATTAGTGGTATATGTTAGGTTTGGAGCATGGGTGCGAATGATGGAGACGAGCCGGTAGAATCAGTGAACTTCAAACTCTTTATTAACATATTGTGACAGCTCAGCTCAATGGCTGCAAAAGCCTTACTTATATAGGCAACTCATTAACTATTTAACCAATAGTAAACCTGGAACACTAGCTCCGTTAACCAATGGGAATGGCCTGTTTATGGCCAATCGGATGCTCCTGAACAGACCAATCCGATCCTGCCATTAACAGCCAATCAGAAGTGCAGGGCCAGAACCCTGCACTTGACTTCAAGCTCAATGATAACTTTATTGGTATTATGCATTCACAACACCCCTTTCCCCTGGTTTCTGCCCACGGGGCACAGTTACATAGTCCTTAAAGTAGGACGGTTGTTTTACTAGTCTTTTCGATTTTCGCAAAGTGCCTGGCAGTTGGCTGCACTCTTGCTGAGGTAGATCATTGTTTAGCCTCTGGTTCCGAGTTCGCGTTCTCGTTGTCATCAATATCACTGGCCATTTCCTGAGGTGCATTCACTCCGGTCCCTGGTTCCTGTTCCTGCATTTCAGTTCCATTATCAGTCTCTTCGAAAGGGTTTCCCTCTAATAGTAATTCGCTTTCCTCTGTATCTCCCCCTCCCCCTCAGTTTGGTCAAAAGGGAGTTCGGAAGTACGAGGTGGCAGCCGCGATCGTAGCTGATCGTGATGCTTCCAAAGTCTATCGTCAGGGCACTGAACGAGGTATGATCTTGGGCCGGTTACGCAGATTACGGTCGCCTCTACCCACAACGGATCGCGCGATAAGTTTTTAGCGAATACTAGATCGCCTACCTGGAAGGTACGGCATCAGCTGCTGGATCCAAGTGGCTTTTCAGGTTCGTAGGCTGGGTGTAACTGATCGAGGTGGGATCGGAGCTTCCGTCCCATTAGCAGTTCGGCAGGAGTTTTGTTGGGGACGCTGTGAGGTGTGATGTGCTGCAGGAAAAGGATCCGGTTGATTTTTTCGTCGATGTTATCGTAGTCAATCTTTTGGAGAGTCTTTTTGACAAATTGAACCATGCGCTCAGCCCTACCGTTGGCAGCAGGGTGCACAGGCGAAGTGAGCGCATGTCGAATACCACGGTCAGCCAAGTACTGCTCAAAATGTAGCGCGGTAAATTGGGGCCCGTTGTCAGATACCAGAACGTCTGGTAATCTGTGGGTTGCAAAAAGTCTTTCCAGCCTTTTGATGACCGCGTCAATGGTCGTGCTGCTCATTTGGTGAATCTCGAGCCAATTCGAGTAGGCGTCGACGGTTAGCAGAAACGTGTGGCCTTTGGTCAGCCCAGCAAAGTCCAGATGGATGCAGGACCAGGATCCTCATGGCGTCTCCCATTCGGTTGGGGTTGCCTTTGGTGGAGCGTTGCTTAGTTCCTGGCATCTCTTGCAAGTTTTAACCCATGATTCGATTTGTCTATCGATGCCTGGCCACCATGCGTAGCTTCGTGCGAGGCCCTTTATGTGCATGATGCCAGGGTGGCCATCGTGCAAGGTTCTTAGCAGTGTCTGTTGGAGTCGTTCTGGGATAACGACTCTATCGCCCCAGATGACACTCTATCGCCCCAGATGACACAGCCCTTCTGCAAGAACAACTCTGTTTGACTTTTGAATGGTGCAAAGTCGTCTGGTACTTGGTCCAATGGCCATCCACTTTCCACCCACGTGAGGACTCGCGCCAAGATGGGGTCGCGTTTTGTTTCTCTCGCGATGTCACGGGCAGTCAATGGCAGCATGTGGAGTGTCTCGATCTGCAATGCTGTCATCGTTGGTGCAGGATCATTGATAGTTTCAGGGAGTGGTGTACGGCTCAGCGTGTCGGTGTGGGGAATGGTTTTATCAGGACGATATTGTAGCCGATAATTGTAGGCAGCCAAGAATTCTGACCAGTGGGTCATTCTGGGGGAAAGTATGTAGGGAGTTGGCTTGTCCCCAGTGATGATCCCCAGCAATGGTTTGTGGTCAGTTATAATGGTGAAAACCCGGCTGTACACGTACTCATGAAATCTTTTAACTGCTGATACAATCGCCAGGGCTTCCTTATCGATTTGGCTGTAATTTCGCTTGGTTTTCGAGAGCATCTTTGAGAAGTAAGCAACAGGGGCTTCGTTACCGTTAGGTAACACCTGGCTCAAAATGGCGCCCACTCCAAAAGGTGATGCATCACAGGTTATGTTTATTGGCAAAGTCTCATTGTACTGCATCAGCACGGCGTCCGAAGTCAGTAGTTTTTTTACATTACAAACTTAGAAGAACAAGGTATAAGGATGAATTGGTTTTCATATGCACAAATACACTCAAGGTATGATGAAGATTCTAAAACGGAGGGATTTTATGATAAACAGACTGATTTAGATAAGATCTTGATGGGTACTGATGAGAAGGTGATTAAAAAATTATATGGTTATTTACTGGGAATGAAATTAGAGGAAGAACAAGTCAAAGAAACTATGATTGTTTGGGGGAAGAATTTTGGATATGGGATTGATTTAGAGAAATGGCAGAAATTGTGGTCTCAAAATTATAAAATGACAATGTCAACAGCATATAAAGAAAACTTGTATAAGATGTTTTACAGGTGGCACTTTCCTCCGACAAGAATAGCAAGAATGTTTAAGAACAAATCTGAAAAATGCTGGAAATGTCATCAGATACCCGGCTCGTATTACCATATGTGGTGGACTTGTGAGGATGCTAGAAAATATTGGACTATAATTCGCATGTGGTTGGAAAAAATGACAAAGAAACATATAGATTTGAAACCAGAGATCTTCTTATTGGGAATTTTACCTGACATATATAGTAAAGATTTGAAATACCTGATTGTAAATGTATTAACAGCGGCCAGGATTGTATTTGCTAAAAATTGGAAGAATGAGAAAATACCATTACAGGAAGAAATTATTAAGAAAATATTGGAATGTGCTGAGATGAGCAGATTGACATTTGAAATTAGAGAGCAAGAGGATAAACAATTTTACGAAATTTGGGATCTTTTTTATAAATGGTTAGATGATAAAACACGATAATAGAATATTCAGAATGCTAGATAGTAAGGAATATCTTTATTTTGCTATTATTTTGCTATTTGATATTATATTTATAAAGGATTTCTTAGGATTGATTTGATATGATCAGATGATTTGTTATAGAGTAAACTGGTTTAAAGTATTGTTAGCTCATTAAGCATGAATGATTAAAAATATAGTCAAAATCTTTTTTTAGTGATATTAGGATATATAAGTTTGGACTGACAATATGAGTTGTTATGTAACATAATTGTAATTGAGACTACAGAATGAATGCACAAAAATGATGAACCAACTGACACACTGGATGTATATATAAGAGTTGATGTTTTTATGTTTTGTCTGTCTTGTTTGTTTGTAGAAAATTAATAAAAACTTTTTTTAAAAAAAAAAAAATGGCGCCCACTCCAAAAGGTGATGCATCACAGGTTATGTTTATTGGCAAAGTCTCATTGTACTGCATCAGCACGGCGTCCGAAGTCAGTAGTTTTTTTACATTACGGAATGCCTGTACTTCTTTGTGACCCCATGCCCAGCTTGCTTTTTTATCTAAAAGTCGATGTAACGGTTCAGCGACAGTCGCCTTGTGCGGCAAGAATACATTATAGAAATTGATGCGGCCTAGGAACGCCTGGAGATTGGTCTTGTTCTGGGGCCTGGGAGCGCTCTTTATTGCTCTTAATTTACTATCAGTAGGGTGAATACCCTGACTGTCAATTAGGTACCCTAAGAATTCTACATGATTGGTACACATTTTGCATTTATTTTTTTTGACTTTCAGGCCTGTTTCCTGAAATTTTCGTAATACCAATCTTAAATGCTCCCGCAAGATTTTTTGAGTGGGGGCAGCAATAAGCACATCCTCAAAATAGGGGACAATGCCCTTGATCCCTTGCAATAGTCTCTCCATTAGGCTCTGAAAGATCCCTGACTCCGAATTGAAGCGGCGTACACTTAAAGGCACCTCGGTGTGTTACGATAGTCTGTGCCTGTGCTGTTTTTTCGTCAACCGGCAATTGCTGATAAGCCTGAGCTAAGTCTAGTTTAGCTAAGGCTTTTCTGCCCCCCAGGGAATGGAGAAGGTGCTGTACCACCGGCACCGGATATGGGTTCTGTTGCAGGGCGTGGTTTAGGGTGGCTCAGTAGTCCCCGCAAATTCTGATGGAGCCATCCGGCTTAATGGGTGTCACAATCAGCGTTTCCCAAGGGGAGTGATCTGTTGGCTTTAAAACTCCCTGGACAATCAACTTATCGAGCTGCTCGTTGATTTTCGGTTTTAGAGCGAACAGAACTCGACGAGGCTTATGGCGGATGGGAGCTATCTTTGGATTAAGGCTAAAGGATATTGGGGTCCGCTTGTACTCGCCTAGCTTTTCCTCAAAGACGTCCTTGAATTCGTGGGCAAGGTCTTCCTCCCAGTTGCTGCCGCCGATTCGATTAATGCCTGCCACTTCGATGCCGAGTGGTGCGAACCACTATAGGCCCAACAGGCTAGGCCAGTCCTTATTGATCACCATCAGGGGTAAGTACGCCGTGAAGTTCTTGAATGTAACCCGGACTCGACTGGATCCTGCAACTGGAATTCGGTTCCCCTGGTAGTCTTTTAGCATGAGCCGTTGGAATTGAAGGTCTTGGCGCCAGATAGTGGGGATGAGCTGCTTGAGGGTCTTCCATGAGACCATCGAAAGAGACGATCCCGAGTCTACTTCCATCTGGCAGGGCCGATTTTCAATGTTCACATTGACCCAAATTTTCTGAGCGTCTAATGAAGAGGCATGGCCAATAGTGAGTGTTTGGTGAGCCTCTTCTCGTCTCGCTAGACGATTCACGGGTCGGTTTCCGTAGGAGTGGTTTACTGGTTCTCGCTTTACAGTGCGATTCCCTGTCGATTTGCGGAGATTGGTTCCTTTCGAGATCTGGCTGTGTCCGAGGAAGCTTCTGCAGACCCGTCCGATGTGGCCTCGTTTCCCGTACTCGTGGCAGAGTGCGTCACGGAATTTGCAATCGGAGCGAAAATGGTTGGCCCTGCAGCCCGCGCACGGTTGCTGGGACTTCAGGTGTCGTTCCCGCTTGGACCGCAGGCGATGGACCTCTTCTTCGTTGCTGTCTGATGACGAAGAGAGGTCCTCATGGTGGGCCGTGGAGAGCTGCCCTTCTGTGTTAGGTGAAATTTCGCTGGCTGGTTGGTGGGTTTGAGTGCAATTTCGGCGTAGTTGGGCAGCCGACTTCTTGGTTGCCTCCGCTGCTGTAGCTTCAGCTATGGCGTCTTTAAGGGTGATGTCGCCCTTTGCCATTATTTTGCTCTGTACATTTAGGGCGTCTAGCCCGACAACTACTCTGTCTCTCAAGGCCTCTTCCAGGTCGGTGAATTCGCAAAGGCCTCCCAAGTTTCAGAGGTCTGCAACGAAATTGGCGACGCTTTCTCCTTTCTGCTGGTTCCGTTGATAGAACTCGTGTTGTCTTATAAGCGTTGGAACGGTGGGTGCATAGTGGGCCCTTAGTAGCAGTTCGAGGACGTCCCAGTCCATGGCCTTCACTTCAGCCGGTTTCGCTAATGCCTTAGCCATCTTGAATACTGTTGGCCCACAGTGCGTCAGGAATACTGCCTGTTTCTTTCCGGCCGTGGCATCCTTTAGATTATTCATTTCCAAAAACATTTGGAAACGATCCATGTAAGACTCCCAGTCCTCTTGAGCTGGATCGAATGGAGTGGGTGGTATTGCGCCGCCGGACATGGTTCTGCCATTGTGCGCTTCAGTCATGTGCTTAGTTGGCTCTGATGTCATCCAATCCCATCCTCATCACCAGTGTTAGGTTTGGAGCATGGGTGCGAATGATGGAGATGAGCCGGTAGAATCAGTGAACTTCAAACTCTTTATTTACATATTGTGACAGCTCAGCTCAATGGCTGCTATAGCCTTACTTATATAGGCAACTCATTAACTATTTAACCAATAGTAAACCTGGAGCGCTAGCTCCGTTAACCAATGGGAATGGCCTGTTAATGGCCAATCGGATGCTCCTGAATGCGCCAATCCGATCGTGCCATTAACAGCCAATCAGAAGTGCAGGGCCAGAACCCTGCACTAGACTTCAAGCTCAATGATAACTTTATTGGTATTGTGCATTCACAACAGTATAGGTACAAGAGATTAAATAAATAAACACTTCAGAAAGGTGCCAGAAACTCCTTTTAAAGCTGCTAACTCTTAAGTTGATAGGCAATATTATTATTTACTTGGGATCTGGGCTCCAGGTTCTTCATTGATTGTTCAGTCACATGCTTAAAGCAGAGACAAGGTTGCAAGTCTCTTTTTATAAAACCTTCTGCAAATCTGCATAATTTCTTCACAAGGAAGCAGGTTCAGACAGTAGTGTGCAACAGAGAGAAGAAGCAGAATCCAATTAACAGTAATTAACATTGCTGAGAGAGAAAAGTGAATATCAGGATTGCATATTTATATCCATGCTATGCGAATACATATGTGCATACAATATCTACATACATATGACAATTGGGATGAGCTAAGAAGCAGTCAAATAATAGTTGCTACAATTATTCTTGGTCATTTATTCACAATTACAGAGGAAGCCTACGTTGCAGGTTGGGACCTGATTTGAGAGGTCTGCAATTGTTCATCTCCATTTGAATAGGCTTTTCCACTTGTCATGTGTGTAAGCCCAAACAGCTGCACAATTAGCAGTCCAAAAGAACTTGGAATTTTTGAGCCCAAGGACACATGAAGACAAAGGTGGATTATAAAATGCAATTGCCTGATATTAGATAATGGGGTTCTTGTCTGAGACTTTATTTTGTTGTTTCTCTGCTTTATGGCCTTGCAACTGAAAGAGAGGGGTGAGCAGTGAACATAGTTGTGAAACATCTTCCTCTGTTATTTCATCTGTGTCTCAGCATTCCCTGCATGCCATCAATCACTGTACACCTACCTTCAAAGTATTTGTTATGTCTTGTATTAATTCCTCTCTCATTTCATAGGGAAAGCCTTCTCCAAACCATATTTGGATAGACAGGTTGCCCTGATAAAAAGCAATATCTCCCCTGGTATAGCCAACAAAGTGAGGAGAGCTCATGGCTTAGAGGTTAATACATCTATCTAATATGTAAAGTAGTATGGATAGCTGATGAGAGCTGAATAGCCTGAAATAGATCAAAACTAGTCTCCCTGTATGTCAGTAAATATAAATTTAACACTTCCCCAAACTGGTTGGTTGAAGTAAAATCATTCCAGTACATGTCCCTGGCATGTAACAGAAGATATGCTCATGTACTTCTTTTCTCAATTTACAAATCTCCTGATTCTTAAAGACAATTTTAAACTTCTACATAAGATCTTGATAGATGTCCAGAATGCCATCATTGTTTTCCATGAATTGAATAGCTTACCTGGTTACTCATTTCAAAAAGCTTAAAACAAATGCCACTTGAGTCCAATCTCTCAGGATTTTTTCTGGCTGGCTGGCTGACTGACCTACCTGCTTGCCATGAACAGTGATAATGAGGGCTAGCATTCATCCTGAGTTTCCCAGGGGAACAGAGTATCGCCAATGGTGGAGCAATCTGTAGGTTCCGTTTAGATGGAATCAAACTCAAATGCTGTGCTATCTGATTTACAGTATTGTGCATCTTGTATCTCCCCACTCTCTGTGTTGTCTTCAGTTTCACTTCTACATGAGCTCACTGGATCAGGTCAGACATCAATATGTTTTCAGGTATCAGGTATTCCTGGTTTCAGCCAAGGGTGGGATTCTACCAGTTCGCACCTATTCACTAGAACTGGTTGCTAACATTCTAAGCAGTTTGGAGAACCGGTTGTTAGAAGAAATTACTGGCCTAATCCTGTAAGGAAGGCAGGAAGGAAACATTCTGGTGTTGCTTGCAGAAACTGCCTTTCTGTTAACCTTTATTACATTCTTGGCAGGACTAGACTTCCTGTCTCAGAAACCTCTCTGGAGTTTTTTCCCCCTCCTTTGCAGGTACTTTGCTTGTGTGGAGTGACCATTCAAAGTTACAATGGCACTGAAAAAAGTGACTTATGACCATTTTTCATACTTACGACTGTTGCAGCATCCCCACAATCATGAGAGGCCAGGCGAGGAGATGCGTGCCTCGATGTGAGTGATGTTTAGTTGGTCATGCCCAGCCAATAACATGACCACTAAGCCATGTCCACCCAGTCACATGACCACCAAGCCATGCCCACTGCCTAAGCCATGCCCACTGAACCAATTGTTAAAAATTTGAATCCCACCCTGGTTTCAGCTCAGTTGCCCTTGAATATCTTTGCATTAAAAAATACACCCTGGTTCTTGGGGAAAAAATATTCTGGCAGATCTGGAACATCTCAGTTTAAGGAACTTTATATGATCGATGTTTTAAAGCTTTTTATAGAAGAATTGGGTTTGGTTAATATATTTTATGTTACTTTTGTTTATAATACTCTTTAACAGCTTCTGTATCATGAGCCATCCAAGATAACGGTACTGAACTATGCCATATTTTCCCTGTCTGAGAGATTATGAGATCAGTTCTGGTGACCAATTCAAGTTTCTAGGACATGTCTCAATTCTTAATATGACTAAACAATCTAAAATACATTGGTACAATGAATTGCAATAATCAAAGAGCTCAATAAATAATAAAATCAACTTCCTTTGCTTTAAAAATATACAGAACATGACGCTTCTGTTCTTTTCTGTCAACTCAATTAAAGAGTAGAAAGAAGCTATCAATGACTTCAAGCAGGAAGACTCCCCAAGAATTATCCCTGTTTGTAGATTCTTTATGGAATTAGGTGACAGCTGGCAAAGTTTGCCGTAGGGTTAAGAGCTCAATATCCATTTTGGTTTCCTCTTTTCATCAACAGGAATCCTACACATAAATCACATAATATAACACATTTGCTTTCTTCTGTTCCATTCTAGGATTTAGATTAGCCACTAGTAATATGAGCTTGACTGTTTAAACAATATAGATGTCATACATTATAATATTAGCTTTACTCATTGTCTCAATGCAAACTTTTAAACAGAACATTTCTGACCTTGAAATTCAACTCACCCCAAAGAGTCCCTTCTCTAATTAAAACTATATGTGACCCACAAGGCATAAAGGCAAGGAGCATCATCAACTTTATTGATGCCATCTTCACCTGCTAATGAAAAACAGAGGCAATTTATAAAAGGAAGGAAGATTAGAATCAGTAGGAAATTTAGACTGGCAGGGAGAAAAAGAGAGAATAAAGATAACTTTGAAAAATTTCAGCTATAGTAACCCAATGAGCAATATAGATTTTTGTTTGGGGGAGAACTGTGGCACAATTGTGAAAGCAAGCAATGGGCTTTCCATTTCTGGGGGAAAAAACAATTAAGCAACATCTTTTCATCGATGTTCAGTCTTACAGAGGTAGCTATTAAAACTAACTGTAGAACTGAATCTGATTCTCCTGGAGAAGTGTGGCTTGGTTTATTTTGAGGCTGAATTTGATTTATTCATTTCTATATCCGAGTACAGAATAGAATGCTATGCCATTGTGATTTAAATCATTCATTTGGTGAGGTTAACAGTTAGTGATGGGTTTTATGATGAGGTGGGTTAAAGTTTCATGATAATTATATCTTTATCACTATCTCTGTACCAATCTCAAATGGACTATGAAAAATCAATATCCTATGTTATTATTTTGGTAGCAAAGGAGATTAAGTGCAAATATTTACCTTGTTAGTTTCTAAAAGTGACTATAGAATGGATATTTTTATTTTTACTTCATACAGACTGATGCAGAACACAAGAGGAATTATTCTTCCTTTTCAACAAAAGTAAAAACCCCATGCTTCATATTTAAGAAAAATAGTTTCAGAAGTCAGTCTCTTATCAGTGAGATTATTATATACTCAAAAGTGGAAAGGGTCTACACTACCATAAAATTAATGGTACTTGCAAAGATTACTTGAAAGGTACTTGCTAAATTAACTTCTTCAATTAGAGAAAAGACAATGCCTACATTTATGGCTGACTGGAAACTCATTATAAAAGCATATAAAAAGCAGTTTTTCAACTTCACACTCTAAATCAGGGTTGTCAAATTGGTGGCCCTCAGGCCGGATGCAGGTCATGCCCACCCCAGCTCCACAAATGGGTAAAACATCATGAAATGTCATGTGATGGCAACATGATGCCATGGGTTTGACACCCGTGTTCTAAGTGATACCCAAGCTCATCTTGTAGTGATGTGTTTAGAATATATCTGCAATGAAACTACAAATTCAAAATAAAAACTGGATATATGGAGGATGCTTAAACTCTGTGATCCATCATTGCTGTTTCTTCTTCTTCTTCTTCCTCCTCCTCCTCATAGTGCAGCTATTCACAGAATGAGAACTGTGGAAAATAAGCAGATTAATAGATCAAGTTTAAACCAGCATTATTTTTTTGTCTTGCACTACTGAACATAAACCAGCCAAAAACATTTAGAAGATTGTTTATGATTTCCAAGTTTTATATCATAGAGAAAACATCAGTACAGCAACAAAAACAAAAGCATACAAAAATAAAAATAATGAAAGAATACTTTAAAGCCAAATCATGGAAAACGTATTGTAAAAAAATTATCCTTAAAAAAGACCTACTGTTTTATAACCTCTTGCCTTGCTTATATTGTGTGGGTAAGCCCAAGACTTGCTTTTACACCCCACTCTTTAGTAACAAGGCATTCATTCAGTTATAGCTCTGACAAGAAAGGAAATAAAACTAGCACCAAAAAAGGGTCACTTGGCAGTCCAGTCGCCATCACTTTCAGTGTTGAAGCCAACATCTTTTGTATTTGTGCTTATCAGCTGGAAATCCTGATGTCTTTGCCAGAGAGACCACTGCTTAGTTTAGGAAGAAGACAGATTACTGTTTCTCCTGTTCCCATAACATCACATTAACTATTCCAAACAGATTCAAATGGTGTTGAAGACTGCCTAACGTGATTAACGCAAGTTCACTACTTCCTTTGTTATTCAGTCACGTGATGGCTTCAATGACTTGACTTTTTTTGCAGCTCATCCGTATCATTCTACAACATCCTGCCTTGTAATATAGCATTTCTTTGCATTAATAATAATAGCAGACTCAATAGCTCAATTTTATTCTGAAGTAAAGAACAAAGAAAAGAGTCAGTGAGAAGATACAAAAGGTAGATCCCTCCATCAAGGAGTTTAAAAATACAGATTTCCCCATAAGGAGGGAAAAATATAGAAATGGGAAGATGGAAAAAGATGGAGTGGAAGATCATAGAGATATTCAGTTTCATATATTTTAATAGTAATTCTCTATTGTTCCATTAATATGGGTTGCGAGAATTGCCCAGCATTCATTATGTGGAAGATAATTGGAGAGCTATTGTTTAAATAAGGTATGGCTCCATTCTAACTTTAGGCCTGCCTAAATTCCTGAATATGTCATTAAGAAGATGAAGGACTCTAACAGAATTAGGGATGCCCACAAAGTGAGACCCTATCCTTCACAGAATCAGAGAGGATTGGTGGTAGCATTTCATCTGGATCTTATTTGTTGTTGATCCAAGGCAAGGCAACATCAGTAAAGTCGGGAGCTATAGGAAATTCAAGGTTCTGTAGGAAAATAAAAACAAATGGTAAATACCAAGAGAATAGAGATTATTGGAGCCCATTTTTTTGGAGGAGCTAAAAAGGGCTCAAAGGACTTTGAGTCAGGTTTGACTCCTGGCAAATTACCAGACTAGTCACTATACTTATCTTGACAAGATTTCAGTCTTGGAAGTGGTTTCCCTTCTTCCTACTGTTAAAAGCTAAATTAAAGTTGCCCTTAGTTGCCATCACCATTGCCTTATACCAGGGGTCTTCAAACTTGATAGCTTTAAGACTTGTGGATTTCAACTCCCAGAATTCCTCCTCCAGTTAACTCAGGAATTCTGGGAACTGAAGTCCACAAGTCTTAAATTTGCCAAACTTTACCTATGTTGGGGAGGGGGGGTTGATGGGTAAGCGGAGGTTGAAGAAAGCTGCAGATGGGCCAAAATGCACACTTCTCAAATACCAACAGTGCATCGTGCAAAGGTGTATGCTCTGCGTGTTGATTGGATATGACTTCCTGCTGGGAAGCAGAGGAAGACAAGGCACATTCAAGAGGAGAATGTTAAAATGCATTGACATACAAAAAGAATGCCTATGCAACTATGCCAGAATGAAAGCTGCATATATTCTGTTCCATTCTTTGCAATGCAATAGAAGTCTACTCCAGCCAAGGTGGGGGGAAGGGGGGGAGAAGAGAGGAGAAGAGAAGAGAAGGAGGGAGGGAGGAAGAGAGAGAGAAAGAGAGAGAGAGAGAGAGAGAGAGAGAGAGAGAGGCCCAGAGCTGGCTTTGTGCCTAAGGCAAAATTAAAACTCATAATCTTTCAGTTTCCAGTTTGATGCCTTAACCAGTACCCCAGACTGGTTCTTGTCCAATGATTTCATGGAGAAAACCCAGGAAACAATTATGTTCTAGATACAGAAGGAGCACAAAATAAAGAAGCTTTTCAGATAATTTAACAGATTAGCTGGTTTTTCCCCCCTAAAAATGGCTTCCTTTCAAAATGGCTGCACCTCCCATGGACTGTTTTTTCTCTGGTGGGACAGGTCCATCAGGGCAACCTGGTCTACCCAGTTATGGGACAGAGCATTCTGCTTCCGTTTTTGCTTTTCAGCCCCAATTCAAGGGATAGGCAGTCATTTTCATGACAATTTTTTTTTGTGTTAAAATATTCTATACTAGTCTCCCTTTATTTCTTTGTTGGTAAAACATAAATGTAACACTCCCCTGGATTACTTTCTTGTTTTTTTTGTACTTTTCTTAAAGGACCTCCAATCGCTACATCCATCCATGACACACCATTTATTTCTTCCAGTTGCGTGCTGGAGTTTTCTGGGCAGCAGAAATCCCGTTAATTGTGAAAGTAAGTGATTAATAATTAATGGAGACCACATGATCTGCATCTGGGGTCAATTAGTGCAGGTCTATTGCCGAGTTGCCGAGCTTCGTATAAGAGAAGCTTTGTGTATCAACTTAAGTGATTACAGACAACTTTATTATTAGTTTTCATGACTAAAATCTCTTGAGGGTGTGTTTACTGTAATCCATTGAAGACTTTGATCATGTTATTTATGTCTTAGTGATTGAAAGCATCTCCAGTCAGACTTTTGGATAGTTGTTTCCTCTTACCTCTAGGTTTGAGGTTGCTTGTTTGCATGGAAAAAGAAAGAAATGCAGACTAATATCTCTTTCATTGTTAGGAATAGACCTCCTTTCTGTTTTATGAACCAAATACTAGTCTTATACTTTGGAATTCTAAATGTCTTGATTTGGGCTACCTGAACGATTGCGTCTTCCTACATATAACATAAGAATAGTTAAGACCATCTGTAGAGGCCCCTTTTCAGGGCTTTGTAACAAATGATAACTAGAGAGAGGATTTTTTTTCACAATTATATAGTGGCTATTGTGTTCTTTCAGAACTTTTAATTATAAAGTTAATCTCAGTGTGTGTATGTATAATGCTTTTAGATCTACTGTATAAATATTTATGCTTCTGCTGGTCTTAATTTGTTGCATTAGTTTTGGTTTATTTCCACAAATTGTACTTATTTTAACTTTCATGTTAGGGAAATTCAATAACAAAATAATGTTGCTCTTTGGGTGGTATAGACAATTAATTGTTTTGTCAGTAAAGTTGGTTACTGTGCAGCTAACTAAGCTAATACCACTAGGTGTCATTGTGACAATGACACCCAGTGATTTAATAAAATATTACAATAGAAATTTAGCTTCAATCCAGAAAGAAAAGGAATGGATAGGTAACAGAAATTTGTTTTTCAATCCAGACCATTGCTTCTTTAAACATGCCTTTATCATAAGGCAGATTCAAATATTGATTTGCAGATTCAAGCAGAACACAGCAAACTCCAAGACCAATAAACACAGACCAAGACTCCCAACCAATCAGGATGAAGAAAAAAACATTCTAACAAAGCATGAGGCTAGCACCAAATTGAAAACAAAAACGGCTGCAAAGCCTAACACACAGACGAACCCAATACACAAGCCTGATGACGGCAGATGAGATTCTGCCAAAACGTTGCTACAATTTTAAAAGCACAACTATAATGACATGGGACGATACCCAAACAAAGCTGAATACCATACATATAAATACCCGTGAAAACTTTAGATAGATAGATAGATAGATAGATAGATAGATAGATAGATAGATAGATAGATAGAAGATAGATAGATAGATAGATAGATAGATAGATAGATAGAGATAGAGATAGAGATAGAGATAGAGATAGAGATAGAGATATAGATAGATAGATAGATAGATAGATAGATAGATAGATAGATAGATATAGATATAGATATAGATATAGATATAGATATAGATATAGATATAGATATAGATATAGATATAGATATAGATATAGATATAGATATAGATAGATAGATATTGATGGTATTCAGCTTTGTTCCGGTATTTTCCCACATCATTACCAAGACTCCCAACCAATCAGGATGAAGAAAAAAACATTCTGGCACAGCAGTAGGCTAGCCCCAAATTTAAAACTGAAACGGCTGTGAAAGTCTGACTCACAGACGAACACAATACAAAAGCCTAATGATGGCAGATGAGATTCTGCCGAAACGTTGCTACAACTTTAAAAGCACAACCACAACGATGTGGGAAAATACCCGAGCAAAGCTGAATACCATACATGTAAGTACCCGCGAAAACTTAAGAAAATAGATATATAGATATGTAGATATTTTAAATGTATTAGAAGTGCTGGTAATGTATGTCATTCTCCCCCTTGACAAAATTGTCTAAAATGTTTTGGATATACCATTGCTTCAGTACTACTTTACAGAATTATGTTACATGCCGTGTGCTCTCTCCACACATCCTATTACACATAAGCTTTTTTGAGTTCCATCAGACTTATTTACGAGGGTTTGCAAATTATTTGTAATTTAAAAAATAAGAGCCACAAATCTTACTTTTTTTAACCAACAACAGAATTATTTGAGCATCAAAACAGAAGGAAATAGTTATTTGAATTTCAGATATCAAGTGTACTCACAAACATCCATATATAGCTATAATGAAAACGTATAGTCCACTACAGTTAGCATGTTACTGTACTGTATCATGGAACATGTTGTGAATGTATAAAGTTTTAATAAAGTGTGAGCTTGGAGTAAAGTGCAGGGTTCTGGCCCTGCACTTCTGATTGGCTGTTAAACGGCTGGATCGGATTGGCCCGCTCCGGGGAATCTGATTGGCCCTTAAACAGAGAGTCCTATTGGTTATGAGAGCTAGCGCTCCTTGTTGGTTATTGGTTAATAGTTACGGGGTTTGCCTATATAAGGTGGGTTAAAACTGTTATAAAAGCCAGAAGTCACTATGTAAATAAAGAGCTGAAGTTCACCGTTCAGAGGCTTGTCTCCATTCTTTCTCGCCCATGCTCCAAATATAACACTGGCGACGAGGATGGGATGTAGAGACATCTGAACCAACGAAACTTCGAAGAACATCGAGCACGTGACAGATAACGCTACACAACGGAACCATGTCCGGCGTCATCGTACCACCCGCTCCGTTCGATCCAGTACAGGAGGACTGGGAGTCCTACATGGATCACAAACCAACAACTTAAAGGACGCCACACCAGGAAAGAAACAGGCGGTGTTCCTAATTCATTGCGGTCCAACCGTATTTAAGATGGCTAAAGCACTAGCAAAACCCCGAGAAGTGAAGGCAATGGATTGGGACGACCTCGAACCTCTCCTACGAGATCACTACGCACCAACCGTGCCTACACTCGTGAGACGGCACGAGTTTTATCAGAGGAGCCAGCGAAAGGGAGAAAGCATGGCCGACTTCATAGCAGACCTCCGAAATTTGGGAGGCCTCTGCGGATTCACCGATTTAGAAGAAGCACTAAGAGATCGCATAGTTCTGGGACTAAATGCACCAGGCGTTCAAAGCAAGCTGATGGCGAAAGGCGATATCAGCCTTGCCGATGCCATCGCTGATGCTACTGCCACAGAAGCAACCAGGAAGTCCGCTGCACAACTACGCCGAACCCGCACTCCGGTACCACCACCGACAAGCGATATTTTATCCAGGTCAGAAGGACAGCTTGCAATGACGCACCACGAGGACCTCTCTTCGTCATCAGACAGCAACGAAGAAGGGGTCCATCGACTGTGGTCCAACTGGGACCACCACCCGAAGCTTTTATGCCCTTGCGTTGGCTGTGGGGCCAACCATGCCAGGTCCAAATACAAATTCCGCGACGCACTCTGCCATGAGTGCGGGAAGCAAGGCCACATCGGACGGGTCTGCCGAAGCTTACCAGGACCCGGCCAGGCCTCAAAAGGGACGAACTATCGCCAATTGACAGGAAACCGTCCTGTACGGCGAGAGCCAGTAAACCACTCCTACAGAAATCGAGTTTTGCAGAGAGAAGAGGCTCACCATACTATCACTATCGGTCATGCCTCAGCTTTAGACATCAAGAAAATACGAATCACAGTAACCATCGAGAACCAGCCTTGCCACATGGAAGTCGACTTGGGATCGTCCCTCTCAATGGTGTCCTGGAAGACCCTGAAACAACTCATCCCCATGATTCAACACCAAGATCTCTGCTTCCAAAGACTTATCCTCAAGGACTACCAAGGAATCGAATCCCCGTTGTTGGTTCCTGCCGAGTCTGAGTCTCCTTCAAGCACACAGCGTACTTACCACTAACTGTCATCGATAGAGACAGGCCTAGCCTACTAGGCCTCCAATGGTTCGCGTCACTCGGCATTGAAGTGGCCGGCATAAACCAAGTCAGCGGAATGACTGGGAGGGAGACCTCATCCATGAGTTCAGGGACGTCTTCGCGGACAGCTTAGGCGAGTACAAGGGGACCCCGATCTCGTTCAGTCGAGACCCAAAGATAGCTCCCATTCAACTTAAGCCCCGTCAAGTTCCGTTTGCCTTAGAGTCGAAAATCGACGAACACCTCGACAAACTGATAGCTCAGGGGGTGTTAGAGCCCATCGATCACTCCCCCTGGGAAACCCCAATCGTAACACCCATTAAGCCAGACGGGTTGATCCGAATTTGTTGGGACTACCGGGCCACTTTGAACCACGCCCTACAGCAGAACGCATATCCAGTGCCGGTGGTGCAGCACCTCCTCCACTCCCTGGGGGGCGGGAAAGTCTTCGCTAAATTAGATTTAGCTCAGGCATATCAGCAACTACCTGTTGATGAAAAGACGGCACTGGCACAAACGATTGTGATGCACCGAGGTGCCTTTAAATGTACCCGGCTTCAATTCAGAGTTAGTGTAGCCCCGGGGATTTTTCAGAGCCTTATGGAGAGATTATTACAAGGGATTAAAGGCGTGGTCCCTTATTTTGACGATGTATTAATTGCGGCCCCTACAAAAAAAATCTTACAGGACCGGTTAAAATTAGTCCTAAAAAAAATTCCAAGAGTAAAGTAAAGAAAAACAAATGTAAATTGTGTACTGACAGTGTTGAGTTTTTAGAGTACCTAATTGATAGCCAGGGTATTCACCCTGTTGAAAGTAAACTAAGGGCGATAAAAAATGCTCCCAGGCCATGAAACAGGGCCGATCTCCAGGCGTTCCTAGGCCTCATCATTTTTTGTAATGTATTTTTACCGCATAAAGCAACGGTCGCTGAACCGTTACACCGGTTGTTAGATAAGAAAGCAAATTGTTTCTGGGATCACCAAGAAGAACAGGCGTTCCGCAACATGAAAAAACTGCTCACTTCTGACTCTAACCGCCCGAGATATTGCGAGAGAAACCAAACGTGACCCCACCTTAGCGCGAGTCCTAAGCTGGGTAGAATGCGGATGGCCATTGGACTAATTATCAGATGACTTCACACCATTCAAGACTCGACAAACCGAGTTGTTCTCCCAAAAAGGCTGTGTCATCTGGGGCGATAGAGTCGTTATCCCAGAACGACTCCAGAAAGCGCTTCTGAGAACCTTGCACTGTGGCCACCCCGGCATCGTGCGAATGAAAGCCCTTGCGCGAAGCTACGCATGGTGGCCGGGCATTGACAAGCAAATCGAACATTGGGTTAAAGCTTGTCCAAAATGCCAGGAAGTGAGCAAGGTCTCACCTAAAGACATTCCTACTGAATGGGAGACACCACGCAGACCCTGGTCCTGAATTCACTTGGACTTTGCGGGGCCGACCAAAGGCCACACCTTTCTACTAACCATCGATGCCTATTCAAATTGGCTCGAGATTCATCGCATGACAACTATAACCTCCGAGGCGCTCATCAAAACCTTGGAAAGACTATTTGCAACCCACGGACTACCAGACATCCTGGTATCCGATAACGGATCCCAATTTACAGCACTGTGGTTCGAGCAGTACCTCGCTGACCGCGGCATTCGACATGCGCTCACCTCGCCTGCGCACCCTGCGACTAATGGCAAAACAGAATGCATGGTACAATTTGTGAAGAAAACCTTACAGAAGGTAGACTACGACAACATTGATGACAAGATCAATCGAATCCTTTTTTTACAACACATCACACCGCATAGCGTCACCAACAAAACTCCCGCTGAAGTGCTAATGGGACGAAAACTCCGCTTCCACCTCGACCAGTTACACCCAGCTTATGAACCGGAAAAACCAATAGGATCCAGCGGCCGCTGTCGTGCCTTCCAGGTAGGAGATTTGGTATATGCTAAAAACCTATCGGGCGACCCATTGTGGGTGGAGGCGACAGTAGTTCGTGTAACCGGCCCAAGATCCTATCTTGTACAATGCCTTGACGATAGACTATGGAAACGCCATATTGATCAATTACGATCGCGGCTTCCGGCGGGCAGTCCTGGACTCCCCTATGACCAGACTGGGGTGGGGGAGGTACAGAAGAAGATGAATTCCAAGGAGAAGAAAACCTGTTCGAAGGGAACGACGGTATAATAGAGACTCAGGAAGTGGAACCAGAGAGAGAAACAGTTGAACCTCAGGGAAGTACAGAGAACATGGGCAACGACGGGGAAATGAACGCTGAACCAGAAACAGCCCCACTGCCAAACAACGATCTATTTCAGCGTGATTGCAGCCAAATGACACAGCAAAAATCAAAGAGACTAATGAAACAACCGTCTTACGAAAAGGATTATGTAAGTGCGCCCTGTAAACAGAAGCCAGGGGGAAGGGGTGTTGTGAATGTATAAAGTTTTAATAAAGCATGAGCTTGGAGTAAAGTGCAGGGTTCTGGCCCTGAACTTCTGATTGGCTGTTAAATGGCCGGATCGGATTGGCCTGCTCTGGGGAATCCGATTGGCCCTTAAACAGAGAGTCCTATTGGTTATGAGAGCTAGCACTCCTCGTTGGTTATTGGTTAATAGTTACGGGGTTTGCCTATATAAGGCGGGTTAAAACTGTTATAGAAGCCAGAAGTCACTATGTAAATAAAGAGCTGAAGTTCACTGTTCAGAGGCTTGTCTCCATTCTTTCTCGCCCATGCTCCAAACATAACAGAACATACTTTAGTACTTGAATTAATACAGCATATACTTTGCTGCTCTATTTGCATAACCCTATTGATCCCAAGGGTTTCCTAACATGTTTCACTTATGGTACTTTTGCATAATTGCCTGATTAACTGACTTATATAACCTATTGACCTTTACATTTAATTAGCAGGCCTCTGAAAAATGTTGAGTAGTAATCAAGTAGAACAAGATTCTGTGTGCAATTTACATCTTGTGAAAATTTTCTTATTCTTAAAAAAAAAAAAAGGAAAACCAATGGAAGTGTCATTAGAATCCAATTTCAAGTCTCCGGGATCCTGATCCTTTTTTTTTAATGTGTATACTTGGTTGGCATCAGATCACAACACAGACAAATTTGAGTCAGCCGTGTTGTTTCTGCAAAGTTGAAACAAATTAAGAGTAATCACACACAGAGGATCAAATCATACTTTCAGTAGAAAAATGTTTAATTTCAGCTCTTAAAGAAAAAATATAGACATGCCAAAGAATAAGGGTTTCTCTATCATATTTAAACTTGAAACTAATTAGTTCAAGCATATAACATTTTAATTACAAGAAAATATGCTACTCCACATTAATAACCTGCACAAAGAAAAGATAAGGTATCATCATTCTGTACAGTTTCTTTTATTCAGCAAGTGCCATTTAATTTTAATTATTTATAGCACCTCATTATGCTTGTAAGAGACAGGCCAGAATCCTGTCTACTGGCAGAAACATCTATTAAACTAGATCTTAACATCACAGTAAAATTCTGAGTTAGGGTCTATATATCCGTCCATCCTATTAAGCATATATAGGGATCTGTGTGCATTTCCCCAAATTACCATGTTTCAAACAAGAAAATCAAACTACTGATGTCCAAAAGGAGTGACTTACATCTTGTTCCCTACAATCTTAGAAAGTTTAGTTCTAATATATTGCAGATAATATAATGTCAGAAGGCTAGTTTGCAGGGTATAATCTCTGTCCTTGCTTCATTATTTATGTTATCTACAAGGGAAGGAATGACTTCATTATTTGATCTCTCTCAATCTCTCTCTCCTATCATCTGTCATCTAAAATTAAATTGTTAGATTGCCTCAGAGAATTACAACCCATCATTTTATTTCTAAAATGGCCCAAACCCCAAGGATTACATTAAGACTATTGATTGCAGTGGCAATGATGTTGAGAGGTTTTTTTGTATTTGTATTATTATTTCTTTGTATATTTGATTGTTGTTGCTGGGAATTGCCCAGAATTTTATACAAAATTTATACGGTATCGAATGTGTGGCCATACATGTCGAATAGATGATAGGTACATGAGAAATAGATAGATGATAGATAGATAGATAGATAGATAGATAGATAGATAGATAGATAGATAGATAGATAGATAGATAGATAGATAAGAGAGAGAGAGAGAGAGAAATAGAAAATATTGCACTTTCTGCATATTGTTTTTGGAGGTTTGTTTTCAAATAATTCATTTATTTCTATTTGCAGTTCTTTTGTAGATTTATACAGCTGCAATAACTCAAACAATGTACTCAGAGTGGAATACACAAGAAAAAAGAATAAAAAAAATATTTATAGTGTTATATCCACAGTCTTTATCACTTTTGTAAACTGTATTGAATTGTGAATGAGATTTTCTTCCACTGTCCCTTTCTTTGATAATGACCCCAAATATTCAATCCATCAAATGAAAAAGGAATTTTGCCTCAAAGTAAGCTACTTTAGGGCCTTATCACTGTCCTTTGTGTAGTGACTTCAATGTATAATTTTATAGTATTCATACTTGAAATTCCATTGCCTGTTCCTAAATCCAAATAGTTTATGCCCCAAATAAAATAGCTCCAGTCCCAAAACAGATCCCTGAAGATATTTTGAGAACTATTTGGTCTGATGGTTAAGACAGCAGGCTAGAATCCAGGAAACTGTAAATTCTAGAGCACTGACAGTGTTATGTACGATCTATAAAATATTTTGTACTCAAAATACAAATTACCTTCAAATTATAGCTTTAATTTTATTAATATTTTATAACTGTCTCCACTGTTCCATTGTAGCTACTTCTTTGAACTTCAGCATCCATTTTATCACACAGTTTTTAATTTGTTAAATTTTAATTTGTACTTGATTCTGTGTAAGTGGCTCAAATTCTCTCTTTTTTTTTCAAGGTACCTCCTTTTTCTTGATATCACTTTTTATACTTTCAATAATGTATAGGTACATTAACCATGATAAATTTGTATCTTTGTTTTAAACAATGCTTGTTGTGTAATGTGTTTTCTGAACTAGATCTATCATATTGGCATATGCGATTATACCTTCCCTGTTGTAATTTCTCCTTTAAATAAAAGTATTTTATGGTGGTAATTTATGATGAAATTACCAGATTTATCCTTTCTCTTGGAAGGTTCCAACTATTTGTCTTGTAATATGTCCCTTTAATGGTTCTTTTTCTATTGTTTATTTATTTCATAAGTACCTATGAAGTTCATTTTTTGAGCCTGCAGGAGTTCAGTTTATGACCATGGGATTCATTTAGCTATCACTGGGGAAAAAAAGTTGAAAAATCAGGTCAGTCATATATGTGGTCTGCCTAACAACCATTACAACTTAGAACCATAATAGGCAGGTTCCACTATGATCATAAATCTATGGATAAATGGTTGCAGAAGTTGATGGAGTTGGCTGAAATGGCAAAATTGATTATTTTGATTAAAGAAAAGAATATAAGTACTTTTGTTTCCATATGGAGACCGCTACTGAACTTTGTGCTTGAAGTGGAAAAGAATGAAACTCTGATTTTGGGTTTTACCGATTAGATTGATAGATCTTTATAGAAATGGCTTGTTTATGTTATTATGAAAAAACAAAAGTTGTGATTTGATGTTAATGCCTTATTTTATAGCAACAGAGAGAGTCGGAAGTCAATGTTTCTTTTTCTTTCTTTCTTTTCTTATTCTTCCTCATTTCTCTTCCCCTTCTTCCTTCCCACTGTTTTCCTATTTATTTTTGTATTTTTGTATTTTGTATCTTATTCTATTTTATAACTCAATAAATTAAAACTACTTGTATGAAGTAGTGGCTTATCATTCTACTTCAAATTTGTATAAAATGTTTTAAAACTTGGAAGTGTAAAGAAATGAAGTTGTGGGATAGAACATATCCAAACTTCTCATTCTATCAGTGTTTATAACTGTGGATTGCACCTGAATTTTTACTATCCATTGATGATCTAAAAGCAACATAAACTATCCTGTTAAATCTTGAAATACCACAGTATATTGTGTATTTCTGCTATTATGATTGGGTCATGTTTTTTCACATCATTATTATAAGTATTATTAATAACAATAATTTATCTTGTGGGTTTTCCGTTACCAAATTTTTGAAATGGAAAGAGAAGAGTGATTAGTGGCTTCTTCTATAAGATTTAGTTTTGCACTAAAATTGGTTTCTCATATATCTTTGGTTTCATTACGACTTCTAGAGCAAATTCATATGTACTGGGTTATATCAGATACATGTGCCACTGTAAAAATAGAGTGCTGTTCCTGGCTCTGATACTGCAATATCTTAAGGAGCTTAGTGTCATGTTGCAGTGATACAGTATTCTACATTTTTCCATCTCTTGTCCCACAAATGCCATGTTTCTCCAACAATATGACCTCCACCAATAGGAAGCCCCACCATGTTTTATTGGCATAAAATCAAATTAAGCCCCTCCCCCCAAATTAAGGCCCATATTAAACATGCGAAATGGGGCAGGGGGGATGGTAGGGGGGCTTGCCATTAGGAAGTATTTTTGTTGCTGCTGCCTGCATTGGTGAGGCACTTCATATCGAGAGACCTTCCGCCACTGTTGCTTTCCCTTTTCCCTTGCTGCCATGGCATTATTTGGTGCAGCCACGTGCAGCCAACCAGGGCTCCTCCCTGCAACTGGAGCTCTGCGGAGACACTTGGCTTCAGGCGTTCCTGTTGCCGCCTTCCCTTTGCCCTCGAAGGTAAAGCAAATTATTTTAAAAATGACAGCTTACTACAACAAAGCCTCCCCTGCCCGAGAGGGCAGCCCAACCCCACATGGGGAGGTGAATCTCCCGGGGCTGCAGCGCAGGATTGGCCCACCTTGGAAGAAGTGCCCAGCTGGCATCCCTGCCTGGCACTGGGCAGAGCACGAAGAGCTTCGCCTGGGGCGCCCAGTGCAGCTGACAGGTGGGCCCTCCTTCCCGGCAGCAGAGCTCTCACCAAGGCAGCGAGCGCCTCCCCCCTGGACCCTCTGCTCATCCCACCAGGGCCACGCCAGAGCCGTGCGGGCTGGGCAGAGCCAGGAAAGCGAGCCGTGGGTCTCTCTTATTACAAACAAGCAGCTTGGTCTTCACCTGCATGGTGAGAATATGCAATGCATGAGGTATAGCAATGCATGCAGTTAAGAAAAAAATGCTGATCAAAATAATAATATCTTGTGCATGTTTACCCAAATGTCATTATTGCAGTAATACTTAAAGTATTCCCTAACACATTAATTCAGGTCAAAATTCTGTGACAATGGTAAAAATAGTGCCAAGGATCATCATTATGAAGAATTATGAATAGCCTTGGTAGCACCACTCCTCAAGCTGAATTGGTTGCTGGTCTGTTTCCAGGTGCAGCTCAAGGTATTAGTGATCACCTTTAAAGCCCTTTCATGGCATGAATGAAGATGATTAATTGAGTAACAACAGATTTCACCTCCATCCAATCTGCCCCCATGTGCCCTTAGGTTTTAATGTTTGATTTTAATTATTTATGTTTTAATGTACACATATATGTGTGTATAGACATATTTTTATGATTGCAAAGCCCCGAAGATGGGAAACAAAAAAACAAACAAACTTGATTAAAACCACACCAATTTGACTATTACTGGAATGCAAAAGAATTAAATGCTATATTGGAGGTTTCCGGTTCCGCGTGGCTTCGGTGGCAGCAGGAATTCGCGACCATCCGCGATTCCTGCTGCGCTTGCCGCCGAGGTGCCCCCAATCCAAATGAATCTGGGGGATATGGCTGCCCCGTAGAGGCAGCCAAAGAGAGAGGGGAGCCAGACAGGGGGTTGGGGGTGTCGCAGACCCCCTCTTCATCTGGAAAAACCCCTTTTTCCTGAGGTGGTGGAGCAGCAGTCAGTAATGGCCGCCACGAAGAAGCCTGCAACCGGGTAAGATTGTGCTGGAGGAAGCAGGAAAAGTGAAAGTGCTGGCTGAGCGGGTCAATCAACATCTCTCAAACTCTCTGGAACTGAATTGTTTGAATTGCTGGAGGATACATTGTATCCCTAGAAGAGCAGAAAGTGGCGGAGAAAGCTGTTAAAGGGATTTTTTTTTCTTCACTCTCCCACCCCATAGAAACAGCAGATGAAGATTTGAAATTTATTTGGGCACTGAAGGTGAATTATTTTGAAAGTTAAAGCCAAGGGACAAAAGATTCTTTGGACATTGGACTTAATAATTTAAGAAATCGGAAAACCCTTATTGGAGGTATGGATTTTTGATCATTTAAAAATTGTTGTTGTAAGTGGGAAGGGAGAGGAAAAAAATTGGAGCAGAAGTTGAAAAAGGAGGAGATTGCCTAGAATTCTAAAGATATATGGTAATTGGACCTCTTTGATTAAACAGTAACCCCAGAAAGAGAAGTAGAAGAAGGAAAAAAAGTATTAACTTTTGGAATCTTTTTTGAATTATTCTTGATTAAAAATACTTGGGTGGTTGTTTTGGGAAAAGTTTCTCTTTTTATGATGGCATCGCTTGTGGATGAATTAAAAACTGAATATTAAAAATATAAAAAGGAAGAACAAGATGGAAAATATACTTTGGGCACTTTATTTCAATTTTTAGAAATGGTGTTATGCACTTATGAAAAGTTGACTACGCAGCAGAACGACTGGGTCAAAGAAGAAGAGGAAGAAGAAGCCATCTTTGATGAACAATGGTTTTTTTCTGGGGAGAAGGAGAAAGAGGATAAGAAAAAGGGGATTTTAAGGTTTGAAAAAACAACCAAAAAAGAGAAAAATGAGATGAAAGGTGGATGCAAGGTTAGAAAACAACGGAAAGGGAGTAAGAAAAGGGAGGAGGAGAGACAAAGGGGTAAAAAGGGCAAGAAGAAGAATAAGCAAGAGAGAAAGGGGGGGAGGAGAAGCCTTAATGGTGGGAAGCAAGATTTAAAGAAAAAAAGCTTATTTAGAGACAATGGCTGAATCTAACTGAAAAAAAAGGGATTCTGGAAGGTACATAAGATTGTGTCTTTATATGTGTATCTAGAGTAAAATGCTTAAGATATAAATGAGTATTAATATATACGATTAGTTTTTTTTTTAATGATATGGATAGTGCTTATATAGGATTTTATTTAGTTATTGCTGGGTTTTTATCTTCTTTATAAAATTTATTGTGTAATTTTAGAATCTACTAAACAGAATCCCAAGATAAATTAAGTGTTATATGAAGTAATTTTAAGTTAGGACAATGAGTTAAAGGCGTCACTCTAATCAGTGTATAGGAGAAATATATTAAAAGAAAAAAGATGAATGGATAGTTGGAAATAGAACAGACAAAGAATGATATTGAAAATGATAATAAGATATGGAAGGATATATAAAGTGAATATGATGTTTGAATTTGTGTTTGTGTGAAGAGTTTCAACCCGGGATCAAGCAGCCTTCAGAAAAGATGTTTTAGGTTTTTGTTTTTTTGTTTTTTCTATGTTCTGTGTTTTGTATGTTTATGAAAGGCAATAAAATTTTAATAAGCAAGAAATATAATTTGGATAACTAGAATGAAAAGGAGAAGTCTGGATAAGATATGAAGTTAAATAGATAACGTAAATATTGATATTACAATTTGGAATTATTCTGTATGTTCTATTGGCTTTCTTCTTTAATTATTTTTTTTTTAGAAAAGATTTTTCAAGTTGTTATGCCTGGATTATTTGTGTATTGTTTTTGTAAAATTAATAAAATTTGTTATAAAAAAAAAAAAGAATTAAATGCTGTATCAGACTTCGGTTTGAAGCCTAAAATTGACCTTTCACTAAAATGGATCACTTTCTCAGCAGTACTTCTAACACATCTGGGATCCTGTGGGTTGCTTATGATCTTCACCCATGTCTGTAAGCTGCAGCTGTGCCAGATTGCCATTTTAGTAGCTCGTTGCTTGATTGCTCCATGAATTGAAGAAGTAATGTTTTTCTTGAGGAGGGAAGCATCACATTATTCATGTAAAGGATATTGTCCAGTTGGCTCGAATGAACTCCTGAGAGACACTGGGGGTAAATGGGGAAAAAAAATCATGTTCACACATTGTTCTCTGGCGTATTTTCACTTATTTGCCAGATAATGGGGAAGTAGTTGTGATACTGGGAAGATAACATCTGTGAGTGGCTGTCTAAAAGTAAATTTTGTCCTTTGTGTAGGGAGAGATAAGGTGTTGTGGTTCACAGACAGCTCAGGTCTTGGAGAGTGATAACTGAGATGAGGGTTCTGCGTGTGATGCAGGGATGAGGCCAGGACCATCAGGGAGTGGCATACTGCCTTCAGAGATTGTGGAGGCTGGCAGCAGTGAAGAAGAGGTTCCCAAGGAGCCTGTGCCCAGTGTGTTTGCATGGAGGGCTGCTTGAAGGAAAGAGCAGCTGCAGCAGCATGGGCAACTGCAAGGTAATGGCCTCTCCCTCAAGAGATAAAAGCCAGCTGAGAAACTGGAGTTCTTTGCAGGAAGCAAAGAAGTTTTTGCACTCAAGTCTTGTGGATGTTCAGAATATCTTGGTTGGTGTTTGGAAACTCTTTGTGTTTGAAATATTTCTTGATAACTTTATCTACTGTTCTTGAGAGCCTTGCACCACCTTGGCAAGGCTCATTCTTATCAGAGATAATTAATTTGAAACAGCCTTTTAACCGTGAAGGAACAAAATTCGTAAAGAATCATTAAAAGGTTTTTCTGTTACCTCTGTTTTGTTTCTGTTTCCTTGGAACAAGGTTTGGGTCAGAACATAAGGGTACCAAATGCAACTAACATTTTACTGCTCATTCATCTGGCCCTCAAAATGCTATCTAACCTTTGTACAATATACTTCCTAGTGCTTGTCATGAGTAGATGGTTATAGAGTACTGATGTATAAGAAATCCATTTTGAATTATATTAAATAATTCTCTATTAAGTATAAATAGAATTGCAGTCCAGGTCAGAAAGAAAGCATTAAGTCACAGAACGTGACTCACTAATGCATTTTGGGGGAGGGGTGGAAAAGCATTCTTTACAATTCTTCTTATTATGGTAGATAAAATATACTCTTCTGCAAGATACTTAACAATACAAATCACTGCCATATAAGACAGTTCCTATCTCTCTCTCTAAAAGCTCTCTATTGTCACTGTAATATTGCCAGAACTCATTGACAAGTGGACTGAACAAAGAACACAGCTCATACTGGGTCACGCAATGAGCACACCTCAATTTCTGGAGTGCTTTTAGAGCTGAATGTTCGATTTAATCTAAACCTTTTTAAAATATATAATACCCTTATGCTACTTCCACCCAATATTCTGTGTATCTCAAAATACTGTGATCATTGGACAGTCAATCAAAGGATCCTATTGTATTCCAAATACTGTAAGGTCTAGGATATCCTTCTCAAAAAAAGCTGCTTCTTTTCCCCAGAAAAACAGATAAATATCTCCAGGAGCTGACACCTTTCCCCACCCGTGTCATACCACCCAACCCCACCCAATCCCGTGGTACATTATATGTTTGGCACTCCAATTCTATTCTGACAAGTAAATGTTCCAGGACCAATAAAATATTGTTGTTCCACCAGGCTCACTTCAGTGTTTAGTTATAAGAGTCATAGAAGAATAACAGAACAGTGGCCTATCTTGACCAAGAGCACATTAGTTACTATCTACAGTGCAAACACCCACCATTTTATACTAACATTTTGGCAGTAAATCTAAACATAGCACTTAAAGCTACATCATCATTTTGAAATCTAACTGAATCCCTTTTCTTCCAGCTGGCATCAGTGAAAAGTGTCTCAGAACAAAAAGAAAGAAAGCAGGAAAGAAAATTGAACTTTAACTGATGACTTTTGCTCCCTCAGTTCTTTAACAGCAAGAATGAAATTTTTGGTAACACACTATGGTTTTTATCGAGTTCTGAGATAAGAAATGACAGAGAATTGACACATTATTATATTTTTATCCTTCTTTTATAAGGCAAACCTATGTAATCCTCCTGCCTTTTATTTTTCCTGCAACAACCATCCTGTGGAGATAGGTTGGGCTGAGAGAGGGAGAGTGATTGGGCCAAAGACACCCAACTGGTTTCCATGCTTAAAGCATGACTAGAGCTCATAGTCTCCTGGTTTCAAGCTCAGCACCTCAATCACTGCACCAAACTGCCTTTCCATGTACATAGGCCTCTTTGACTCCCTGTATTTTCATCTACCATTAGGAGCCATCATGGGATAAATGCTCTGCACCTATCTTTCCCATAACAACTGAGAAAGCCACTTACTATATACTTTTGGAGAACAGGGTGCATCTTCTTTTTTTAAAAAAACCCTACTTTATGTCATTTGACTGCATATCAAACCTGCAAATGGATCTTGTAATATCTTGGAGGATGGACGTAATAACGGAGACGAGACATCGGATAGTAACTTCAACTCTTTATTAGTGACTTCAGAATAGAACAATGAGCCTGGCAACAGCAGCTCCTTTTATAGAGCTGGCTGCTGCCAAAGCATCCAATGACAATGATTCAAGCTTGCTGTGCTTGAAGCGTCCAATTGCGGCAGCCCGTTAACTAGCCAATTGGATCAGTCTGGAGTGACCAATCACGACCCGCTGTTGATGGACCAATCAGGATTGCAGGATTATGAGCCTGCTGTTGTTCGGAACACCCCTCCCCTCTAGGTTCCGTCTCAGGGGTGGAGTGATGTATTCGCGCAGGTAGGCGGGTCTTCGCACCTGTCTACCTGATTTGCGTTGTTCAAAATGTCTTTGCTCGGTTTCTGGTCCTGACGGGCTGCTTACTGGACTTTGTTGTATTGGTGACCTGGCTTCTATGCTGGGTATCCTTGGAGGTGATTCGGGGATACCTGCAACACTTCCTTCATTCCTGTCGTCTGGATTCTCTGGATTCGCTGACCCTGTACGACTGCTGTTACCTGGAGAGATGACCATCTGCCACGGTTCTTCTTCAATTGGTGAATATAGTGGGTTTGCTGTGCTGGTTGTGGGGTTATGTTTTCTGATCCAGATGTTGGTTCAGTTTCAAAACCCTCAGTTTCCCTTCCCCATCTGGCTTCAAGATCGGGGTTTGTGATGGGTGTTGTGGTCAACCTTGAATGCAGCTGGTCAATGTGGCATTTCCACAGTCTCCCATCTGTGGTTTCTAACCGGTAGGAACGGGGGCCCGTAATTTGTGTTATTTTGGCAGGTATCCACAATGGGTCACCTGTAAAGTTCTTTGCAAATACGGGGTCTCCTAACTTGAATGTACGGTGTTTACTGCTGGAACCCAGGGGCTTTTCTGGGGTGTATGCAGGATGTAGTGGTCTAGATGCGATCTGAGTTTCCTGCCCATCAGAAGCTCGGCTGGGCTTTTCGTTTGTGGTGCTGTTTGGTGTAATATGCTGGAGAAGGAGCATCCTGGTGACTTTGTCGTGGATGTTTCCCTGTTCCATTTTTTGTAAAGTTTTTTTGGTGAACTGAACCATTCGTTCAGCCCTGCAATTGGCCGCCGGGTGAGCAGGTGATGTCAAGGCGTGGCATATTCCCTGGTCTGCTAGGTATTGTTCAAATGCCAACGTGGTAAATTGGGGGCCATTGTCGGAAACCAAGACAACTGGTAGCCCATGAGTTGCAAACAGTCTGTTCAATTTTTTGATGACTGCCTCTGTGGTGGTCGTCTTCATCTTGTTAACCTCGAGCCAGTTCGAGTAGGCATCTACTGTTATCAGGAAAGTATGTCCCTTTGTAGGTCCTGCAAAATTGATGTGGATGCGGGACCATGGACCCCTGGGCATTTCCCATTCAGCTGGTGGTGTTTTTGGTGGGGCCAAGCGTGTTTCTTGGCATTTGCTACAGGTGGCAACCCAGGCTTCAATTTGTTTGTCCATACCTGGCCACCAGGCGTAGCTCCTTGCCAGTGCTTTCATTCGTATAATGCCCGGGTGTCCACCATGTAGTAATTTTAGAACTTTCTTCTGTAGTTTCTCTGGAATGACCACTTGGTCTCCCCACAACACACACCCTTTTTGGGAGAAAAATTCTGTTTGTCTGTTCTTGAAAAGTTTAAAGGTGTCGTTGGGTTCGCTCTCTGGCCATCCCCTCTCTACCCAGCTGAGGACCCGTGCCAAACATGAGTCTTTTTTGTTTCTAGTGTGATGCCTTGTGCGGTTAGTGGAGGTGAGGGAAGCGTCTCGATTTGTAGAGTTGATAACATGGGAGCCGGGTCATCTAGGAGCTCAGGTAATGGAGAGCGGCTCAAAGCGTCAGCATGGGGGATGGTTTTCCCTGGTCGGTGTGTTAACTGGTAGTCATAGGCGACTAGGAACTCTGACCATCGTGTCATCCTTGGAGATAGGATGTGGGGAGTTGGTTTGTCCCCTGCCAAGATGCCAAGCAATGGCTTATGATCTGTGATGATAGAAAAGGATCTTATATACACGTATTCGTGGAACCTTTTAATCGCAGATACAATAGCGAGGGCTTCTTTATCTAAGTGACTATAGTTTCTCTCTGTTTTAGACAAAGTTCTTGAAAAGAATGCAAGAGGCGCCTCTGTACCGTTTGGTAGGACGTGGCTCAGGATGGCTCCTACCCCAAAAGGTGAGGTGTCACAAGTCACAGTCAATGGAAGTGTCTCGTTATATTGGATGAGCACTGCATCTGAAGTTAAAAGGTCTTTTATTTGTTGGAAAGCCTGCTCCTCCCGACGTCCCCAAAACCAGGAAGCCTTCTTGTCGAGGAGCCTATGCAGGGGTTCAGCAACAGTTGCCTTCTGGGGTAGGAAGATGTTATAAAAGTTAATGAGCCCCAGGAAGGCTTGGAGGTCTGTTTTGTTCTTTGGTCTTGGGGCATTTTTAATGGCAGCCAATTTCTTTTCAGTAGGGTGAATCTCTTGTTTGTCAAGAAGGTAACCAAGAAATTCAACCCTCTCAGTGCATAACTGGCACTTTTCCTTCTTAACCTTGAGGCCTGCGTCTTTGAACCTTTCTAGGACAGTTCTCAGGCGTTTCTCTAACTGACTTCTTGTAGGGGCGGCTATTAATACGTCATCATCGAACTAGGGCATGAACCCTTTTGTGCCCTATAACAACCTTTCCATCAAACTTTGAAAAATGCCAGGTGCTACGCTTACTCCGAACTGGAGTCTGTTACATTTGAACGCACCCTGTGTGTAACTATGATTTGGGCTTCTGCGGTTGCTGTGTCTACTGGTAGCTGTTGATAAGCTTGGGCTAGGTCAAGCTTTGCGAATACCTTTCCACTCCTGAGTGAGTGAAGGAGATGTTGGACCACGGGTACTGGATAGGCGCTCTGCTGTAACGCGTGGTTTAGGGTAGCCTTGTAATCCCCACAGATTCTCAAAGATCCATCAGGTTTTATGGGAGTTACAATTGGGGTCTCCCATCGGGCGTGGTCGATAGGTTCTAACATGCCTTGTGCAATTAATTTGTCCAATTGCTCATCAATTTTTGGTTTGAGAGCAAAAGGGACTCGGCGTGGCTTTAGACGAATGGGTGCGATATCAGGGCAGAGATTGAATGAGATGGGGGACCCTTTGTACTTGCCTAATTGTTCCGTGAAGACTTCTTGAAAGTCATAGACGAGGGCCGCCTCCCAGTCTTCATCTACAGTCTGGTTTATGCCTGCCATTTCAATTCCTAATGGTGCGAACCACTGCAAACCCAATAAGCTGGGCCGGTCTCTGTCAACAATGATGAGAGGTAGTATTGCAGTGTGGTCCTTAAAAGAGACCTGGACGTGACTGGAACAAGCAACCAGGATTCGATTGCCTTGGTAGTCCTTTAATATAAGTCTCTGAGTGCTGAGATCCTGGCGGCGGATGTCAGGGATCAGCTGTTTGATGGTTTTCCAGGAGACCATAGATAGGGAAGACCTGGAGTCCACTTCCATGATGCATGGCTGATTTTCAATGATGACCTTTATCTGGATTTTTTTCACGTCCAAGGATGAAGAGTGGCCGATGGTGATGGTCTGATGTGCCTCTTCCCGTCTGGTTGCGCCAGTAAACATTCGGTTTCTGTTGTACTGGTTCCACTGGTTGTTTGGGCGGTCCCGGTTTGTTGGTGGGGTGCCTGATGCTTGTTGGAAGTTATTTTCTTTCCTCTTGGGGCTGGATCCTCTTTTGTTCCAGCACACTTTAGCAATGTGGCCCCTTTTATCACAGGAACGACAGATGGCATCTAGGAACCTGCAGTCTGATCGTGCGTGGTTTCCCCCGTTTCCCCATTGGAAATTGGATTTATGACCCTGCTGGTCTCACTGCTCACGCTCTGACCTGAGACTGTTGACTTCTTCTTCCTCACTATCCGAAAAGGACTTGATGTCTTCATGGTGGACGGATGCTGTGTGTCTTTCTGAGGGTATTGCTGTGTCACTGGTGGGTTGGCGGCTGGCCTTATTCATTCGGTGCATTCGGGCTGCTGATTTGCGAGAAACTTCCGCTGCAGTGGCATTTGCTATGGTATCTGTGAGGGTGATGTCTCCCTTTGCCATAATCTTGCTTTGGACAGTGGGGTCTCTTAGGCCGAGGACAATCCGATCTCTCATGGCTTCTTCTAGATTTATGAAGCCACACAGTCCACTCAAATTTCTTAGATCAGCTACAAAATCCCTGATGTTCTCACCTTCGCGTTGGTCCCTCTGGTAAAATTTGTGTCTTCTAATAAGGGTAGGAACTGCTGGAGCGTAATGAGCCCGAAGGATGGGAGCAATGGGACCAGTCCATTGTTTTGACTTCAGCCGGTTTTGCAAGTGCCTTTGCCATTCTGAAAATGGTGGGTCTGCAATGCATTAGGAAAACCGCACGTTTTTTGCTTGATGTGGCATCCTTCAGATTATTTGATTCCAGGAACATTTGAAACCTGTCCATATACGAGTCCCAATCTTCGCATGCTGGATCAAATGGGGCGGGTGGTATAGCACTGCTGGCCATTCTGCTGATATCTGTGCGCGTTCAGCCACGTGCTCTGTCAATTCTGCGAGTGCTCAGTCAGCTCTATCGTCTCTGCATCCCATCTTCATCGCCAGTGTAATATCTTTGAGGATAGGCATAATTACGGAGACGAGACATCGGATAGTAACTTCAACTCTTTATTGGTGACTTCAGAACAGAGCAATGAGCCTGGCAGCAGCAGCTCTTTTTATAGAGCTGGCTGCTGCCAAAGCATCCAATGACAATGATTCAAGCTTGCCGTGCTTGGAGCGACCAATCACGGCAGCCCGTTAACTAGCCAATCGGATCAGTCTGGCGTGACCAATCACGACCCGCTGTTGATGGACCAATCAGGATTGCAGGATTACGAGCCTGCTGTTGTTCGGAACAGATCTCATCTATTAAATTCAGTAGATTTGAAGATTTTTGAAGCAGATTACAAATTACATGGCAAATTACATGGCAAACACCATTTTAGAAAAGTAAGCAAATGTTACCCTTTTCTGAATTTTTGCTGCAAATGGGTACAAATGAACCTTTCTGGCTTTACTGATTAAAAAAGACTGTATATAGGGAGAAGGGAACTAAACTGCACTGTGCAGTTTTGAAGGGGGGAAATTATATGAAGTATGTTTATATTGTAAAGAAGACCAGAAGTCACTTTAAGTATCTTTAGCTCCTTTTTCTTCACTTTCTATTGTTTTTTAAACTTGTTCCTTTACCTTTCTTTTCTTCTACTATCTTGTCTTTATCTTTTAACTTTGTAAAAAAAAAAATTAATAAAAATTATATAAAGAAAAGTAAGAAAACTTTGATCATCTGAAAACCCAAGTAGCAAAATGCATAGTTAAATCAAAAGAACAGACCTGTGTAATACCCACTGTGTTAGAGAGCTGGTGTGTAAGATCTGGACAGAACCATGAGGGGTGGTGATTGCCATACATATATAGAGAAAATGGTGCAATTCTCTGTGAGCTCTGAGGGAGCGATAACTCCCAGAAACCTGCAGAGAGACTTATTGCCTGAGACCTAATTAGAGCTTCATGCCAACATTACAAGAAATCTTAGGAAGATATAAAGTTGAAGAAAGAAACACGAGTTATATCTGCTGCAGATAAATTTTGTAATTAAAAAAGCAAAGGAGTGACTATAAGCAGAAATGTGGAAATTCTTTGTGGAAAGAAAAGAAATGAAATGTATTTTTTTTTTAAATACATAGGTCCATAAATTTATAGTCAAAGGTTACATATACATTCACATTCAAACAATAACTATATGAAGTAATTAGATCATCACGTTTACTAGTGGAAAAAAAGAGAAAGAAAAATTGGTATCCTGAAAAAAAAGCATGAGCTTGTAAAATATATATCTGCTTGTAAAAATGCTTATGGATTACAATTTTAGGAAGAAGGAATGAGATACTGTTGAATTCCTGCTTATTTACATTTATTTATTTTAATGCCCAATTTTCCAGACGCACATTGTGAAACAGTGTGTACATATATTATTAGCTTCTGGAGTATAAAATATAATATAAGGTGCCAATAAATTACAAATTACAACAGCATTACTTTCCTACCCTATTTTCCTAAAAAAAATACTTATATATTTAGTTGCAGTGATAACAATGAAAAATACTGCATTTTTAAATGTGCACATTGTAGACCATTGTTTCGCAAACAACAGCTTATCAGAAAGTCCTTCTTACCCAGTGTAAATAAAACACTTTAAATTGATTTATATGTCCTTGTTGTGATTCAGTAAAGGGTCTGTGTGTCATTATGTAAAGAAAAAAAATCTCTACCCAATTGTGGAGTAATTTACCCAGTTTGGGAAGTGTTGTGAATACATAAGGCTTAATAAAGATATCTTGAGCTTGGGGTAAAGTGCAGGGTTCTGGCCCTGCACTTCTGATTGGCTGTTAACAGCAGGATCGGATTGGCCCGTTCCGGGGAATCCGATTGGTCATTAACGGAGTGTTCTTATTGGTTAAGGGAGCTAGCGCTCCTCAATTGTTATTGGTTAATAGTTATTGGGTTGCCTATATAAGGAGGGTTATAACTGCCATTGAGTTTGAGAAGTCACTATGTAAATAAAGAGCTGAAGTTCACCGTTCCAGAGGCTTGTCTCCATTCTTTCTTGCCCATGCTCCATACATAACACTGGTGACGAGGGTGGGATATGGAGACGTCTGAGCCGACTGAACTAAGAAGAAACACCGAGCACGTGGCTGACAGCACTACACAACAGAACCATGTCCGGCGTCGTCGTACCACCTGCTCTGTTCGATCCAGTGCAGGAAGACTGGGAGTCCTACATGGATCATTTCCAAATGTTTTTAGAAACTAACAATTTAAAGGATGCCACAGCCGGGAAGAAACGGGTGGTATTCCTAACGCATTGTGGTCCAACCGTATTTAAGATGGCTAAAGCACTAGCCAAACCTAGAGAAGTGAAGGCAATGGACTGGGACGACCTCGAACCCCTACGAAGAGATCATTACGCACCGACCGTGCCCACGCTCGTGAGATGGCACGAGTTCTATCAGAGAAGCCAGCGAAAAGGAGAAAGCATTGCCGACTTCACAGCAGACCTCCAAAACCTGGGAGGCCTCTGCGGATTCGCCGATTTGGAAGAGGCATTGAGAGATCGAATAGTTCTGGGATTAGATGCACCAGGCATGCAGAGCAAGCTGATGGCAAAAGGCGACATCAGCCTTGCCAATGCCATCGCCGATGCTACTGCAGCAGAAGCAACCAGGAAGTCGGCTGCACAATTATGCCGCAACCGTGCTCCGGTACACCAACCGACAAGTGACATCTTACCCAGGTCAGAAGGGCAGCTTTCAACGACACACCACGAGGACCTGTCTTTGTCATCAGACAGCGACGAAGAAGAGGTCCATCAACAGTGGTCCGACCGGGACCACCACCCGAAGCCCCTACGCCCTTGCACTGGCTGTGGAGCCAACCATGCCAGGTCCGAATGCAAATTCCGCGACGTGCTCTGCCATGAGTGCGGGAAGAGAGGCCACACTGGACGGGTCTGCCGAAGTTTACAAGGACCTGGCCAGGCTTCAAAAGGGGCTAACTATCGCCAATCGACAGGAAACTGTCCTGTAAGGCGAGAACCAGTAAACCACTCCTATAGAAACCGAGCTTTACAGCAAGAAGAGGCTCACCATACTATCACTATCGGTCACACCTCTGCCTTGGATGCCAAGAAAATCTGAATTACAGTGGCCATCGAGAACCAGCCTTGCCACATGGAAGTCGACTCAGGATCGTCTCTCTCGATGGTGTCCTGGAAGACCCTCAAGCAACTCATCCCCACGATTCAGCACCAAGACCTCCGTTTCCAAAAACTTATTCTTAAGGACTATCAAGGGAATCGAATCCTTGTTGTTGGTTCCTGTTGGGTCCGGGTCTCATTCAAGAAGCACACAGTGTACTTACCGCTAACTGTAATCGACAAAGATCGGCCTAGTCTGCTAGGTCTCCAATGGTTTGCGTCACTTGGCATTGAAGTGGCAAGCATAAACCGAGTCAGTGGAAGTGACTGGGAGGGGGACCTCATCCATGAATTCAAGGACGTCTTCGCAGAAAGTTTAGGCGAGTACAAGGGAACCCCAATATCGTTCAGCCTTAATCCAAAATAGCTCCCATCCGCCTTAAGCCCCATCGAGTTCCGTTTGCCTTAAAGCCGAAAATCGACGAACAACTCGACAAACTAATAGCTCAGGGGGTGTTAGAACCTACCGATCACTCCCCCTGGAAAACCCCAATCATAACACCCATTAAGCCAGATGGTTCAATCCGAATTTGTGGGGACTACCGGGTCACCCTGAACCACGCTCTACAGCAAAATGCATATCCGGTGCCGGTGGTGCAGCATCTCCTCCACTCCCTGGGGGGCGGAAAAGTCTTCGCTAAATTAGACTTAGCTCAGGCATATCAGCAATTACCTGTAAATGAAAAGACGGCACAGGCACAAACGATTGTGATGCACCGAGGTGCCTTTAAATGTACCCGGCTCCAATTCGGAGTCAGTGTAGCCCCGGGGATTTTTCAGAGCCTTATGGAAAGGCTACTACAAGGGATTAAAGGCGTGGTCCCCTACTTTGACGATGTATTAATTGCTGCACCTACAAAAAAAATCTTATGGGATCGTTTAAAGTTGGTCCTACAAAAATTCCAAGACGCCGGTCTTAAGGTGAAAAAAAATAAGTGTAAATTGTGTACAGATAGTGTTGAGTTTTTAGGGTACCTAATTGACAGTCAAGGTATTCACCCTACCGACAGTAAATTAAGAGCAATAAAAAACACTCCCAGGCCTCGGAACAAGGCCAATCTCCAGGCGTTCCTAGGCCTCATCAACTTTTATAATGTATTTCTACCACATAAAGCAACTGTCGCTGAGCCGTTACATCATTTGCTGGACAAGAAAGCAAATTGGTTATGGGGTCATAGAGAAGAACAGGCGTTCCGTAATGTAAAAAACTACTGACTTTTGACTCTGTACTCATGCAGTACAATGAGACTTTGCCGTTAAATATCACATGTGATGCTTCACCTTTCGGAGTCGGCGCCATTCTGAGCCATGTACTGCCTAATGGTAACGAAGCCCCTGTTGCATATTTCTCAAAGACACTTTCAAAAACTGAGCGAAATTATGGCCAAATCGATAAAGAAGCCCTCACAATTGTATCGGCCATTAAAAGATTTCACGAGTACGTGTATGGCCGGGCTTTTACTATCGTGACTGACCATAAACCGTTATTGGGGATAATAGCTGGAGATAAGCCGACTCCCTACATATTATCCCCCAGGATGACTCACTGGTCAGAATTCTTGGCTGCTTATAATTATCGGCTGCAATACCGCCCGGGGAAAGCCATTCCCCACTCTGACGCATTGAGCCGAGCACCGCTTCCAGAGACTCTCGACGATCCTGCACCAATGGTAACCACATTACAAATTGAAACACTCCACTCGCCGCCATTAACTGCCCGAGATATCACGAGAGAAACCAGACGTGACCCCACCTTAGCGCGAGTCCTAGGCTGGGTACTACGTGGATGGCCATTGGACCAATTATTGGATGACTTCACACCAATCAAGACTCGACAAACCGAGTTGTTCTCTCAAAAAGGCTGTGTCATCTGGGGCGATAGAGTCGTTATCCCAGAATGACTCCAAAAAGCTGTGCTGAGAACCTTGCACGATGGCCACCCCGGTATCGTGCGGATGAAAGCTCTTGCATGAAGCATGGTGGCCGGGCATCGACAAGCAAATCAAAAATTGGGTTAAAGCTTGTCATAGATGCCAGAAAGTGAGCAACGCCCCACCAAAAGCCATCCCTACTGAATGGGAGACACCACGGGGACCCTGGTCCTGTATTCACCTGGACTTTGCAGGGCCGACCAAAGGCCACACCTTTCTTCTAACCGTCGACGCCTACTCGAATTGGCTCGAGATTCACCACATGACGAACACAACCACTGAAGCAGTTATCAAAAAATTGGAAAGACTGTTTGCAACCCACAGATTACCAGACGTTCTGGTATCCGACAACGGGCCCCAATTTACCGTGCTATCCTTTGAGCAGTACCTGGCTGACCGTGGCATCCGACATGCACTCACCTCGCCTGTGCACCCTGCGACCAATGGCAAAGCTGAGCGCATGGTCCAATTTGTTAAGAAAACTTTGCAGAAATTAGACTACGATAACATCGACGACAAGATCAACCGAATCCTTTTTCTACAACACATCACACCTCATAGCGTCACCAACAAAACTCCTGCCGAACTGCTAATGGGACGAAAACTCCGCTCCCACCTCAACCGGTTACACCCAGCTTATGAACCGGAAAAACCACTAAACCTATTGGGCGATCCGTTGTGGGTAGAGGCGACAGTAGTTCGTGTAACCAGCCCGAGATCCTACCTTGTACAATGCCTTGACGATAGACTATGGAAACGCCATATCGATCAATTACGATCAATTACAGTCGGGCATTCCTGAACTCCCTTATGACCAGACTGAGGGGGAGGGAGATACAGAAGAAGATGAATTCCAATTAGAAGAAAACCCATTTGAAGGGAATGATGGCGGAATAGAGACACAGGAATTGGAACCAGAGAGGGGAATAGATGCACCTCAGGGAGTTGCCGAAGATATTGGTGACGACGGAAACATGAACTCTGAACCAGAGGCGACCCCGTTGCCAAACAACAATCTAACTCAGTGAGATTGCAGCCAAATGACACAGTGAAAATCAAAAAGACTAATAAAGCAACCGTCCTACCTAAAGGACTATGTAACTGCGCCCTGTATACAGAAGCCAGGGGGAAGGGGTGTTGTGAATGCATAAGGCTTAATAAAGATATCTTGAGCTTGGGGTAAAGTGCAGGGTTCTGGCCCTGCACTTCTGATTGGCTGTTAATGGCAGGATCAGATTGGCCCATTCCGGGGAATCCGATTGGCCATTAACGGAGTGTTCTTATTGGTTAAGGGAGCTAGCGCTCCTCGATTGTTATTGGTTAATAGTTATTGGGTTGCCTATATAAGGAGGGTTATAACTGCCATTGAGTTTGAGAAGTCACTATGTAAATAAAGAGCTGAAGTTCACCGTTCCAGAGGCTCGTCTCCATTCTTTCTCGCCCATGCTCCATACGTAACAGGAAGCACTGATGAAGACCTTAGTGGTGTGATTCACACTCTGATACAGTACTGACTTCAGTAAGTAGGCATTGAACTTTTTCATCTTTGCAAACCCTGCCTATCAGTGTGCCTGTGAAAATGCTTTTGTGTGCTATTCTTCTGTTAGAAATAATTGAGGTGGATTGAATGTGAGAAAGAAAGACTCCATTCTCCTCTCTCTCTCTTTTTTTTTTAAATCTAGTTTGCTCTTGTTTGATCCTCTGGCTTTTCCTGAATCCTGACCCTGTCATCCCTATTTTCTGTATTTAATTTATTTGTCAGACTTTTGTATCGTCCTCGTTAGTCTCTCTGTGTCCAGTCCATTAGCTCATTCATTCCAACTCCTTCCATTTTCCCAACTCTCAGAATAAAACAAAGCAAAGTTCCATTTGTTTCAGCTCTTTGTCTATCTTCTACTAGACAGTCTTCATTGCATGGCTAAAATTGTGATAGTCTAAGCTTACTAGCAAACAAGTCAGCCCATTAAAACAAGTTGGCAATGGCTGGGTTCAGTGTTATAGGGTGATATTGTTGTTTTTAAGTTTCCAAAAGTTTTCATGTTTAATCTACACTGTCCTTTCTGGAAGGCCCTTTTCTGGTTGCTTTATTGTTCTTTCCTCTTCTCTGCAATGCCTGCTTTAAAGAGATGCAGGGAGAATATTTCAGAATATTATGGTGAAATGCTTAAAGCTATCTGTCTGAAACTTGAGACTGTTAACGTTCCTATCACTCCTTCTGTTTTCATCTCATCTGCCAAAAAATGAGGCAGCTGGAGGCATTTTGATGCTTTCCTATTATAGCCTATGATTGGAAAATTTCAAATCAGTTTGAATTGTTGCCTTTCACATTTATATCTTAAATTTGACTTAGCTTCAACTCAGATCTTTGCAAATTTGCATATGTACCACTGTTCTCTATGGGAGAAATCCATTGTGTCCATATCATTTTCCTTCTGTTTGGGGATAATATCTGCTCCAGAGGAATATTTTCCTGGTTACAGAATAACAGAGTTGGAAGGGCCCTTGGAGATCTTCTAGTCCAACTTCCAGCTCAAGCAGGAGCCCCTATACCATTTCAGACAAATGGTTGTGCAGTCTCTTCTTGAAAACCTCCAGTGATGGAGCACTCATGACTTCTGAAGGCAAGTTGTTTTGCTGGTTAATTGTTTCACTGTTAGGAAATTTAGTTCTGGTTGCTTTTCTCCTTGGTTAGTTTCCATCCATTTTTTCTTGCCTTGCCTTCTGGTGCTTTGGAAAATAAGTTGACCCCTTATTTGGGGCAGTTGTGGCAGTTGTATCCTTATGGAAGTTGCATCCCTTCACTGTTACTTCTCATCCCCTACCTCAAAGCCCAGAATTTAATGCATAGAAGTGGAGCAGGGGTGGGATGCTACTGATTCTGCCCAGCTCTATAGAACCGGTAGCTCTGAAGAGCAGCAGACACCGAACTGGTTCTGTGTCTGCTGCTATTTGGCCCACCCGCCCACCTGGGCTCTTACCTGTCCTTTATTTCCTGCTTTTTCAACCTCAGCTGCTTTGCGTGGCACATCTGAGGTTGAAAAAGCAGGGGGAAAAGTAGCTTTTCAAATGCTGTGCACCCACACACAGCGCTTTTCAGCTGTCCAGGCGGTACAGCTTAAGGTATTTTTACACACACGCACAGCGTGCATCAGGCATGCATGCACACCAAGTACGGATGTGCGCACAAAATGTAGTCACCGAACTGGTAGTGATACCGACTGAATCCCACCCCTGAAGTGGAGATTTTTTGGAACCCATTTTTCCCATAAAAATATCATTATAGAAATATCTCTAATATTTATTACACTGATGATGGTAGGAACTGTACAGCAGCCAATATTTATAATGCTAAATATATGAATCTGTTTTACCCTCACCCTAAATTTGCTTTAAACCTATGCATTTTCCTTGGGCTAAAATGGGCTAAAAATCTCACAATAGTTTTAAAATATATTTTATGGTATTATTCTATTTCAAATTTATATAACATTATTAAGATGTTAAAAAAAATCCAAAATGTTGTCTTCCTTTTTTATCCATTTTTTTTTTACTTAGATAAGAATGAAGTACTAATGATTGCACTGGAAATGTATTCATTTATTGTGTTCTAATTAATTTAAGATGTATAGAACTATTTTATGGGTCCCTGGAGGCCTACAATTAGATTTCTTCATTGGAGAAAAGCCATATCAACTGATTCAATTTAAATTGTGTTTAATATAATTTATTTTCTAGTAAATAAGTTTAGAATGGTTGGCTTAATCAAATCAGGAAGGTAAAAACTATTCAGTGAATAGATCTCTTAATGACATAACTCAGAGATAAACAATTCACCACAAATACAGAAGTAAACCTTTGTTTCAAAACCACAGAAGTGGTTCAAACACTGATAGCAGACCATTCATTATGCCTTATATATTAGGAATTAGAACCTCCTCATCATACCCTTTCTTTCAAGGGATACCTTGTAAAATATCAATACAATAAATTGTTGCAAATCAGGCTGAACTTTCTAATGCAACCCATTCTATTGAGCTTTAGAATTATTGGCCATGTCTTCAAATATGACAACTCCTTCCATAGGAAAAATAAAATAAAAATGGAGGTGCTTTAAATCTTCCTGCCCAAGACCAAAAATAAAGAACTCAAAACATTGTGAAATCATAAAATACAAAACCATATTAACTTTAAAGTCTTACAAACAAGGAAGTTTTAAATAGGAAATTCCATTTAAAACCACTGAAGATAAATCATTAGGAGTAAAGAAGGAAACACATAATTTCAGATAAATTCAGTACAGCAATCTTATTATAGTTATTACTTATTACTTCCTCCAGTAAAGGTATTAGGCTAACTGTAGAGAGGTTGGGAGAGATTATTGGGGGTCTCCAGATTGAATGCTTCACAATAGGATCTTCTCAGTATTAGAGGATTTTGGGAATAGGTGAATATTTTTGGGATATTGATTGTGGCTTTGCTTAAGTTTGTACAGTATATCTGTGGTGTACTGGATCTAACTAGCAAATCTGAGAGCTGCTAAACCTATGTATCAAAGTGGCTGTTAATAAAATGCATTTAGTTCCTAGTTGGTGACAAACAGGCAAATACATTAATTTTATTTCAGGTTATCCAAAAAATGATGAAATTGATTGGAGTTATGTTGCTTATGAAAATAAGTATACAAGCATCATATTTAGTAATAACTAAAATAATGGATGTATGGAAACTAGACCTCTCACCTAATTAGAAACCTGAGAAAACCATCACAGAGGCTGGGCAGTAGAAGGAAGCATAAATGGTTTGGGTTCTAATTCTTTAAATATGGTTTGTTCTTGAAATAAAGCTTTCAGTAGTATTCCTTCATTATGACTTCCTTTTCTTCAGTGAAAACAAACTGTTAATCCGAAGTTCTTCAAAAGTTGTCTAGTTTGTTCCAGTCCTACTAGTTGATGCTTATTACTATTAGTGAGGAATATTTGGTGGGTATGACTAAGGCTGACAAGTTAGTTAATTAATTATTTCTCTATCCTACTCAAAAGCAACATATTCTGTGAAAGTTTCAGATGGTTAAATCTGTGATGATTTATAGGCCATATAGTAATAACCTTGCATTAAGGAAGTTAATGAAAAATATACCTAGAATATAAAATGGTAATTGAATTGGCATCCTTTAGTCTCAAGAGACAATGGTGTCATGCTATGAAACCAGTAACTGCCACTTCCCATGTTGTTTCAATGCTGTATGCAAAGCTGGAGTATCCTCTGCAGAGCACGAGGCCTGGGTAATTTAACATGGAGAATAAACTGTTACCCAAGCAGCAGATCCCCCCTCTCCACGTCACTGAAATAGTCTAATGGAACGGCAGAGCCGATATGATTAGTTCCAGCTGCATTGCAGGAGTTACCTGTACATGATTGTACACAGTCATGAACTGCTTCCGGGTCTCTGGCTCTGGATTTTGCGTTGAGGTTGACTCCTGAAGCCTTTTCCAATAATAGATACAGCCACAAGGCAGTGGAGGTTTGAAATGAGAGTTTCCCTTCTTCTAGAAAATGGTTCTACCATTTTATCTGCCATTAGGGCATAAACAGAGGTGGTATTCAGCAGGTTCTGACCACTTCTGGAGAACCGGTAATGGAAATTTTGAGTAGTTCAGAGAATATCACCTCTGACTGGAGATTTTACAGTATCCTTCCCCTGCCACACCCATCAAGCCCACAGAACCGGTAGTAAAAAAATTTGAATCCCACCACAGGGCATAAAGCCCTCTTCTACCTTCAAAACTGTTGACCATCTTCTCCTGTAACCTTGGAAAGGGGCTCTTATGAGGTGCTACCAGCCAAGCCAGCTGGACCAAGGTTTTTTAAGGAAGTATTACTCCTCCGACAATCCTCCTCACTCCAGGATGCCCAGCTCAGCTCCATTTGCAGTGTCCATTACCATTATCACAATGGTAAACAGCATAATTTAACATATAGAATAAATAAAAAAAGAATGAATTGTGAATTTGTGAAACTAAGAAAAAGACAAGAAAAAGATTTGAATGAAAGTTCTGGTGTCTTGTAGTGGAATTGATAAATACATGCAGGAAAGTAACAATGCAGGTTTAATTGCAAATTAAAGGTCTAAAATTTATATCAGAAAAAATAAATCATCTGGCTTGTTGTGGGTACTCATGAAGCAGCATTTTCTAGGTTGGTGATAATTGCATGTTACGTTGCAGTGAATGGTATGCAAGAATAATATATTTTTGTAAAAATATGGAAATATATTTAGTTGGGAAATTTCTACTGGTTTTCTGATTTCTGTGTAGTAGTATTTTGCTTACTGAGTTGAAGTTGGGAAAAAATCAGTGTTTTATATCAGTCTTTAATTATATATTGGGGTATGTAAGAAAATATAAATTCTTTTTGACAATTTCTTTACCATGCCCTGTAATATATATTTTGGAAATCCTCCAGTATCTCTTCTGAAATCACATCATTTGTGGCAGATAAATGGGGATTGCTTGGAGCATTACACACTTTTTTGAATGGAAAGTCCAGAGAGAAACAAGGGAACTTGTAGACCTGTATGAAAAAATTATAAGATAGTCTCACAGAGCCATGAACAGAAAAAGATGAGGAAACTGCTTGGAACAGAGTGCAAAGAATTGAGTTAGAGTGCCACAAAAATGTGTGGAATTATGCTAATGGGAAATATGAAAAAGATGCTTAGTAGAATGATGAGGTAAAAGAACCTGTGGATGAGCAAACATTCATATAAAAGAATGAAAACGTTGCAAAAGGTGAATATGAGAAAATTACATTGCATAATGCATATAGCACAAACCACAAGTGCAAAGAATATAGCCAAAGAGAGCAAAGAATACTTAAGATTAAAAGAGGAAGAAAAAAATTGCAGAACAAATTTAACTCTGTGTGTGTGTGTGTGTGTGTGTGTGTGTGTTTAGAAATCAATGAAGGGAATTAAACAGGGAATGTCCTTAGAGTGTATGAAATTAACTATAAAAGTGACAAAATTATTTGGAATGACATTAAAGTGAAGGAGTATTGGAGGAGTATTTTAGAGACCTGTAAGTGAATGAAAGTAATACGTTGAGGACTGAAATTGAAACAAATGTTATAGATGCTCGAATCCAAGAAAAATGATGAAAAGCAAGTCATAAATATTATGAAAATGTTGAGAAATGGCAAGAGCATATATGTAGCTAGTGTAACTGGAGAAATATTAAAATACGAAGTGGTTTACTTTGGAGTACTTATATAATTAGTGCTTAATATACACATCAATGCCTGATGGCTGAAGGGATACCATTATTTTTCTCCTGTACAAAGGGAAAAGTAGCAAGAATAGGGAGACTGATTTTCTTTAACATATGTGAGAAAGTGGCAAAATTCTAATTGAAATGTTGCAAAGAATAAGAATGAACAAGACTTGAAAAGTAGCATGCAGTACGGCTCTATGTTAGGTATATTTTTGTCTTTGTTTTTCTGTGAGGCCAGTCTATCAGGGCAACCTGGTCTCCCCAGGTATGGGACGGAGCATACTGCTTCCGCTTTCGTCTTTCAGCCCTAATACAGGAGCCTTGCAGGCAGTCGCTTTCGCGACAAACTATTTTTATGTTGAATTTATGTTCACTGACAAAGAAATAAAGGGCAAATAGTATAGATCTATTTCAAGCTATTTAGCTCTCATCAGCTAGCTGGCTGGCTTTATGTTAGAGGTGTGCAGACCAGATTAGAGGACTCTTCTTTACAGGTAGTCCTTGACTTACAACAGTTTCCTTATCATTTCAACGGCACTGAAAAAAATGATTTATGACCATTTTTCACACTTAACAACTGTTGCAGGCTCCCCACGATTAAGTGATTTACATTTAAATGCTTAAATACTGACTCACTTTTCTGAACAGTTGCTTTCTCCCGGGGCTACACAATCCCCTTTTAAGACTTTCTGAAAAGCAAAGTCAACAGGGGTGGGTGGGGAACCAGATTCACTTAACAATGGTGTTCCTGATTAACAACTGCAGTGATTTGCTTTAACACACACAGCAAGGAAAGTAAAGTAAAAGTAAAGTAAAAAGTAAAACGGGGCAAAACCCACTTAGCAAATTTCTCAACTTAGCAATATAAATTTTGAGCTCAGTTGTGATTATAAATGGAGGACTACCTGTATTACTTTCTGGATTTTATACCCCACACCTTATCTCTGTATTTATCAGTCCTTTTTTTTTTTTTTTTTTTTGATAAATTACAAGGTTGCCTTTACCAAATTTAAAGGGTCTCTGAAATGGATAGCCTGAACCTGCAAAGCAGACTTTAATAGTTTACTTAGTGCTGACAACCCTCAACAAAAGCTATATTTGTAATATCAAGTCAGATTTGAACATTCTTGGATGTCTGGGAGAATGGCATAAGACCGCATTCTCATCCTGCCAGGTCTATATGATTAACTCATATAGATATAGATATAGATATAGATATAGATATAGATATAGATATAGATATAGATATAGATATAGATATAGATATAGATAGATAGATAGATAGATAGATAGATAGATAGATAGATAGATAGATAGATGATAGATTTTCATTTGGAATGTTTATATTCTGCTTCTTCACTAGTAAATGCATGATGACAATGAAGTCCTGCATATTATATTTCCACTTTCAGGATAAATGGGTGTTGGGCAAAATATCAAAATAATATAACCATATATTCCAAACTTCTGGAATAAAGTGTTAAATCCCCAGTGATTCAAGAGAAGCAGCAGAGAACCAGTGATATAACTGGCCCTGTGCCTCGAGGTTCTTTCCTTTTCACGCATTATGTAATTATGTCACCCTTTCTATCCACCTGTTTAATCATTACATCATTTTCATAAATTATACCATTCAGGGGATTCTGCCTCCTACCCCAAAGAAGTACATGCTGATTACAACACTTTGATGCATTTCCAAAGATCCATATTTTAGGGGCAAGCAAGCGCAGACCTGTGCGAGCTCCTGGAAGCTTTGCTCGAAGGATGTAAGCATTTTTAAAGTTTCCAGCTCTGAAACATTTGCCGAATATAGCAGCTGTCAGTATTTGGCAGCTTTAAGAAAAGCTTCAGAAAAAATGTTATGTGCCTGAAAAGCTTCCATGTTTTCAGATCCATTAATAACAAACTGCCAAGACTTTAGGGAAAACCTGAGCTTTTCCTAAGGTGGCCCAAACAAAGCAAGCAAGTGAAACATTAAGTTGGTGAACAAGTGTGACAAACTAACAGATTTTGCTAGGTAGGTTCAAGTGAGCTAGCCTGAATCTCATATAAAATACCTAGGTAACATTTTTATTTCAAATACAAAGATGTTGCTGGAGTAGCAGTTGGAAAATATCACAACTACTTCTGTTCTTCAAATAGCTAACACTGACATTATTGTCTATTACCTTAACTCTGTTTCTAGCTATTCTGAATTTAGGCCTGTTCATTTTTCCTATAGGTTGCATTTACAGTAGCTCTTTTCTATGGGATGGCAACTTTTTCATTATTTTCTATGAATTATTCAGACAACACTGCCATTCCATTATATTTTAAAGTTTTTTTTTCCTCATCTATTCTCCCCACCCAGGAAAATGCATGTAAAATTCCACTTAACCTTAAAATCCTTTGGACTTCAGTAGAATGGATTTATTGGTTAACCAATAGACCATTGCTGGAAGTTGAGGTCTCCATATTATCTATACTCTGAAGTAATGAGCTTTCCTAATTGCCTTTAATTATTTTTATGCAGCATTGGTATTTTTTATTGGGAAACACTTGTGATGAAATAGAAATAAATAGTAAATAAGGTGAAAAGCAACTATAGTGCACTAGGATATCTTCCTTTAACTGTGTCTCAGATGATCTTTGCCTGGGTAGAAAAATCATTAGTGTGATGGAATTTAGTAACTGGATTCCCAGGGGGAAAGGGGTGCATTCCAAAGGAATGAGTCCGTTTATTCCAGATATTGTGTGTGAGAGAAGTGAGAGGGTGAAGACTGTCCTTCCCTAAAAGTTCTCAGAGTATATATTAGATACAGATAGTCAAGTACTTTATTTTGGCAAAATTTGGCCTATATATGTATATGGAACAATTAAAAAAAATTCAGTTTTGAAGAATCAAATGTCTTTCTTAGGTTTAGGGCCTGGCAGTTGGAATCCACCTTCCAAATGACCTGTAGTTTCCTATGCTTTCTAGAATTAAAAGAAGTGAAGAGGCACATCTGATTTTATCAGTTATTTAGAAGGGTTGGCTAGTTGCAGACATCAATCAATCAATCAATCAATCAGTATAGAGCTGGAAGGGACCTTCTAATCCAACCCCTTCTCAAGCTCCCTATTTTATACCATTTCACATTATGTGGCTATCCAAGCCTTTTCTTAAAAGCCTCCAGTGATGAAGCACCTACAACTTCTGAAGACAAGCTGTTCCACTGGTTAATTGTCTTCACTGTTAGGAAGTTTTTCAAGTCTAAGTTGCTTTTTTCCTTGATTAGTTTCCATCCATTGTTTTTTGTCTTGCCTTCTGGTCCTTTGGAAAATTAGTTGACCTCCTCTTCTTTGTGGCAGCCCCTCAAATACTGGAATACTGCTGTCATGTAGCCCATAATCCTTTTCTCTTGACTGGCCATACCCAATTCTTGCAACCATTCTTCATTTTTTTTTAATCTACAGGCCCTTAATCATCTTCATTGCTTTCTCTTTGTACTTTTTCCAAAGTCTCATCATTTCTTTTGTAATGTGGTGATCAAAACCGGATGCAGTATTCCAGGTGTGCTCTTACTCAGGCTTTTTAAAATGGTACTAATACTCCACATGATTTTGATTCTATGCCTCTGTTTATACAACCAAGAATTATATTAGCTTTTTTGGCTGCCGCAGCACATTGCTACTGCACATTGTGAAAGTGATAGTCCACTAGGACTCCAAGGTATTGTTTTTGAGCCAGATTTTTCCTAATCTGTACTTGTACCTTTGGTTTTTCCTGCCTAGGTGTAAAACCTTGCTTTTCTCAACATTAAAATTCATGTTGTTTGAAAGGGCCCATTATTCAAGTCTGTTAAATCTTTTTGGATCCTGGGTTTGTCTTTTGTGGTGTTGGCTATTCCTGCCAGCTTGCTGTCATCTGCAAATTTGATGAGTTCCCCTTCTATTCCCTCATCTAAGTCATTTATGAAAACATTGAACAGTACTGGGCCTAAGATAGAACCTTGTGGCACCCCACTGCTTCCTTTCTTCCATGTAGATGTAGTACCATTAGGGACTACTCATTGAGTATGGTTTGTCAGCCAATTACAATCCATCTGATGCTGTCTTTCCCATATTTTTCTAGTTTACCAAGAAGGAGGTTGTGTTCTACTTTGTTGAAGTTTAAATATACTATGTCCACAGCATTTTGCTGATCTACCAATTTAGTCATTCTGTCAAATAATGAAATTGGTTTGGCATGATCTGTTTTTAACAAACCGTGCTGACTTCTAGCTATAACTTATTTGTTTCTAAATGTCATGGATTTGTTTTTTAATTATTTTTTTCCAGTATCTTCCCAGGTATTGATGTTAGACTGATTGGTCTATAGTTTCCTGGGTCTGTTTTTCTTCTTCCTTTTTTGAAGATAGGAACCACACAGCACTTTACCAATTCTCTGGTAGTTCCCTGGTGCTCCAGGATTTTTAAAATACATGATATGATTCTGAGATAACATCTCACAGTCCTTCATATTCTAAGTTATTGCTATTTTACAGAAGTCTCAAATCATTTATAACTGCTGTTAGATGGGTTACTTATCCCCTTGCAATTCTCTGTGTACCTCAAAATGTAATCCATGGAAATAGAAGTAAGAAGACAATGAGCACACCCAGTGTATTAACACAACTAGAGCGTAACCCAGGTTTGATTGCAAAAAAAATTCAACCACACTAGAACCTGTGATGAGATGCATATAAACTATTCAATTTTTTTTGAATAAAACTGAAATGAAAATGAATGTGTTTATACAAATGAGTATTCCACCTACAATGCATTTAACCATAGATAAATATTGAGTTTTCTGACTTATTCAGTTGTCTCGGTGCTTTTTTCCATCCTCCTAAATTTGGCATGCTGTTTAGGAAAGTAGATGAAAGTATTTTTCATCAAAGTTTATAATTGATCATAATTCATTAAAAATATGATACAATGCTGACAAAGCAGATTCCATCTTTTAACCGAAGAGTTGTTTCGGATTTACACATTGTTAACCTCAAACTATTGCCTTTACTTCTCTTATGAAAAATTTGAGAGATCGCTGCCAAATAAGTCACACCCATTTGTTGTGTAACAGCACCTTTAGAGGTTTTGAAAGCCTGTTCTATGTAAATAAATTCAAATGCACCCAGGTAGTTCTTAGTACAACTGCTAGTAATGATTTGTCAAGGGCAATTTTTTTTTATTTTTGCCAGTCATCTAGAGAATTCGAATTACAAGTAAAAGTTCAAAAGAAAGTTGTTATGGATTATCATGACTTCAACCTAGAGTGCTCATAATATTTTTAAGCAATTAAAAGCTAATGAATCTATTCATTTTATAAACATGAAACTTGATAGATCTCAAACATATCCTGTTGGCAGTCATTGTTTTTCCTGACAGATAATACTCAGCTATAGGAGCTAAAACTCCTTAAAGTAAGTCAACCATGAATTTCAAGAGGGAATCCTGCTGGAAATTGTAGCTTTACTTTTTTAATACAAATGTAATTTGGTACATTGCTTTTGACTGTGATAATTATATAAATGGAAATTATTCATAAAAAGCTGCTGTGAATCTTTATACTGGTACAATTATATGGCAAAGAACAGGCACTTTATTAAATGATGGGTCTTGAGGGCTAAGACATGGGTCTCCAAGCTTGTTGACTTTTTCTGAACTTCTTGTTTTATGTGGAGAAGAATGAAACTCTGGCTTCAGGTTTTACCGATTAGACTAATAGATCATTATAGAAATGATTTGTTTATATTATTATAAAAAGCAAAACATTGTGATTTGACATCAATGCCTTATTTTAACAGAGAGAGTAACAGAGAGAGTAACAGAGAGAATTGGAAGTCAATGCTTCTTTTTTTCTTTTTCTTATCTTTCCTCACCTCTTGTTCCCCTTTTGCTCCCCACTCCTTTCTATTTACTTTGTATTTTATATTACTTTATAACTTAATAAAATTGCTAATTGAAAAAACAAACTTGTCAACTTTAAAACTTGTGAACTTCAACTCCCAGAATTCCCCAGCCAGCATAGGTGACTGGGGAATTTGTATTTGTATTTATTTATTTTGTCAATTGCTTACAAGATAATAGGTATAAGTAAAAACATAGTTATGACTACATGGATGCATATAAGAAAAATAAAAAAAATAAAAAAACAATAGGACACGGACGGTAGGCATATTGGTGCGCTTATGTACGCCCCCTACAGACCTCTTAGGAAAGGGGTGAGATCAATAGTAGACAGTCTAAGGTTAAAGTTTTTGGGGTTTGGAGAAGAAACCACAGAGCCAGGTAGAGTATTCCAGACATTGACCACTCTGTTGCTGAAGTTGTATTTCCTGCAATCAAGTTTGGTGCGATTAACCTTGAGTTTGTATCTATTGTTTGCTCTGCTGTTGTTATGGTTGAAGCTGAAGTATTCATTGACAGGTAGGACATTGTAAGGTATGATTTTATAGACTATACTTAGATCAGACTGAAGGGGGCATAGTTCTAGTTTTTCTTGGTCTAGAATTTCGAGTCTGGTGGCATAAGGTATTCTGCAATGAGTAGAGAAGTGAAGAACTCTTCTTGTGAAATATTTCTGGACTTTCTCAACTGTGTTAATATCAGATACGTAATGTGGGTTCCAGACTGATGACCTGTATTCGAGTATTGGTCTAGCAAATGTTTTGTATGCTCTAGTTAGTAGTGTAATATTAGCAGAGAAAAAGCTACATAAGATTAGGTTAACAACTCTTAACGCCTTTTTGACTATGTAGTTACAGTGGGCTCTAGCACTTAGGTCATTAGAGATGAGTACTCTAAGATCCTTGGCAGTGTTTGGATTATCACCAAGGTCTTGACTATTCAGCCTGTATTTTATTTTCTGATTTTTTTTTTTTTGCCAATATGTAGGATAGAGCATTTATTTGTTGAGATTTGAAGTTGCCATTTGTTTGACCATTCTGATACATAGTCAAGGTCTTTTTGAAGGGTAGTAATATTGTCTGTGGTGTTGAATAGCTTTACCTCATCAGCGAAAAGAACACAGTTGCTCTTAATATGATCACGGAGGTCATTTATGTAGAGTATGAAAAGAGTTGGTCCTAGAACACTGCCTTGGGGGACATCACTGTTGACAGGTACAGAATTTGATAGGACGCTCCCAATTTTGACCATTTGTTGTCTGTTTGACAGAAATGCTTCTATCCAGTTATGCAGATGTCCAGAGATACCATAAGATTTTAGTTTTAGGAGTAGTTTGTTGTGTACCACTGAATCAAAGGCGTTACAGAAGTCTATATAGATTGCGTCTATTGCTCTGCCCTGATTGAGTTGTGTAATCCATATGTTTTTGCAGCATAAGAGTTGCAGATTGCAGGATAGTGTTTTTCTGAAACCAAATTGTTTATTAGGGAGTAGGTTGTTTGTCTCTAAGTGGAGGATAATGGATTAGTTAATAATTGATTCCATGACTTTACAGGTGATGCAGCATAAAGAGATTGGTCTGTAATTTTCAACTAGGCTGGGGTCTCCCTTTTTGAAGATGGGGATGACGGTGGCTTGTGACCATAGTTTTGGCAAGGAGCTGGTCCTGAAAGATTTTTCGAAGATTATGCTTAGAGGTTTGGCTATGGCAGTGGATGGCTTTTTAAAGAAGTAGGCACATATTCCATCCGGTCCAATAGATAGAGATGGTTTTAGATTGCATAGTGCTGTTTCAACATTGTCTTCTGTAAAATTGATATGTATTAGATCATTGTAGTTGTCTGTGTTTCGACTAGGAAATACTGGGCATGATCCATTGCTGTTTACAAATACTGAGCCAAAGAATGTGTTAAAGAGGTTGGCTTTAATAATGTCATCATTGCAGTCTTTACCATTAGGTCCTTTCAGGGGTGGGATGGATCTTGAGTCTTTTAGTTTGTTGTTTACAATATTATAGAAAGTGCGGGTGGAATTGGTGCGTAGAAGGTTTTCTTCTTGTTTAATGTGATAATTGGTGCAGTTTATCTGGTGGCATAAATTTTTGTATCGGCTTTTGAAGTTGACAACGTTACCAGATTTGTTTTTTCGCCAAAGTGATTTCTTTTTGGATTGAAGCTTCCTTATTGTTATGGGCAATTTGTTTTTTCTGGTTTTGGGAGTTGTTAATGGTACATATAATTTGATGACTCTTTTGACTTCAAGTAAAAATATGTCGTAAGGGTCTTTTACAGTATTGCATCCAGTGAATAGAAATTGCCAATCAAGGGATGAGAGATTGTTGTTTATAAGATCATAGTTGCCTTTTTTGAAGTTATAATTGGGGATTCCATCATTGTGATGATTTTTTGTGATGATTTTTTTTTTTTGGACGTACGTTGAGACAAAAGTCAATCATGTTGTGGTCACTGTTGGAAAAGGGTTCTTTAATTTGTATTCCGTAAATTGAATTCAAACTATTGCAGAAGATGAGATCAAGGCAGTTGTTAAGTCTAGTGTTGTTGGTTACTAGTTGTTCTAGTCCCAGATTTATTACTGCATTGTAGAAGGTTGCATATTCGTTAAGGGTCCAGTTAATATGAGGTAGATTGAAGTCACTAAGAAAAAGCATGTGGGCAGGATGCTGCCCATGTTAGAAATGTGATATGTGATACTTAAGGACAGTTCACAGACAATGGTCTTAGGAATAGCAAGCTCCTGGGTAACTTGGATGTTTTTTAGATGTAGGGACTTTTTATAGGAGATAGCAACACCACCTCCTCTATGGATTTCACGATCTGATTGGTAAACATGATAGTCTATTACTGTGGTAATGGAGTCAGGGAGAGATGCATTGAGCCATGTTTCACAGACAAATATAATGTCAAATTTAGCCATATATAGTAAGAGGAGAAATTCAGGTATTTTATTTACAAGGCTTCTTGTAATTGCATTTAAGGCCAGCAATAGTTGGTATTGAGGTAGTTAGGGGTGTGCATGCCTAGTTTTGAGTGGTATTGGATTAGATGGGGTGGGATTGGATGTGGAGTTGTGGGTTGTGTGATTTTCTTTTGATGCAATCATCTCAGTAGTCAACGTATAGGTGCTTTTCTCTATTGTCTAGATGGTTTTTGAGTTCTGCACGGAGTTCACGGGAGCAGATTCTTTGCAGTATGGATAAGTCTGGTCTTGAGCAAAGTTTTTTGTGCTTGGGATTGGTTTTTGCAATGGCATTTATTGTATGAATGAATATGCGTTTGCTGGACTCATTTTTGCATACAACTCTACAACATCTTGGGGCCAAGAGCCATCATTGTATTTGCACCCAGGGCCTCCTCTGATTATTTCAATGATATCTTCAGGACAGATGTTTATTGTATTTGAGTTGCTTATGATATCGCGAACTTTGGTGATTCTGGCAGTTGAAGTCCACAAGTCTTAAAAGTTGCCAAGTTTGAGATCCCTGGACTAAGAGATGATATTATGGACTTAAACAAACTAAGGATGATGTGAAAGAGTTGGTATGTGTTCGGCTTGAAGAAATGACAATTTAGAGGCAACATGAGATCAGAGGCAGGTACCTGAAGGTCAACTCAGATGAAGGACGAACGTTATTCTCTATTGGTCCAGAAATTAGAATCCCATCAACCCAAATGTTTCCTATGTTCCAAAACACATATCCATCACATTATTCTCTTCATGGAAACAAAATTATGCAAAACACAAAAAGGGAATAGGAAATCCTAAGAAATTAAATGAATTTGAACCAGCAGCATTCACTATATTTCTCTACATCTTTTTGTTCTTAAAATTGCCCTCTCATCACATCAATGTACAAGTTCATACATAGCCTGTTCAGTAAGAACTATCTGTGGTACAGAATCCACTCATAGCTCTAAAGCTCTTTGTATGGTTGCACTTGAAATAGCTGAATAGGTACATTTCAGCAGAAAAGTGGCCTATCCTTCCATTGCATTCTTTTAGGCTACACTACATCCTGTATAAAGATTTTCAGTGCTTTAGATTTTCTAATTCTGTCTTTTTTTTCCCCTGTTGTTTTGTGTTCTTGCTTTTGGGAATACTTTTTCCTTCTATATTTTACTGTTCAGTCTTGTACATTTATGAGTTGGAACATAGGAATTATTAAATAATGTGTATTGTAAGCTATATCTGATCCATCTTTGAGGGAGAAGAGGAAAATCAAACAGGTGTAGTTTATAAACTACAATGATTAATAATTCGGAAAGGTACTTGTTTGCCTTTCATCTTTTTTTTTTTTTTTTTTGAAGTAGGTGTGTTGCATCAAAAAGGAGTCCCTCCGTTTGATCCTGAACTTCATAAAATAGTTCATACAAATGATCTATTTTTCTAAAACCATAGCTTTATGTTCCCTGGTGAAGGAAGTCAGAACAGCTCTTTCAAAAATTAAACTTTTTTTTTTAAGGGGAGAATAGTCTTTTGACCAAAAGTGATATAGTATTACCTAACTGACAAGCTCTGTTGGATTATCTAATTATTTTAGAACAGAAATTAATATAAAGATGAGTGGTTAAGTGGCCACTTTTATTCTTTTCCATTGGTATTACAGAAAATCTTGCCTTGTAGTAATTCCCTGCTAATACATCACTCCTCTAATAAATAAAGAGGCTTGGGGTTATCAAAGCAAGGAATGCCAACTGACCCCAAACCAAAGCCAGAAAATCCAAGCCACTTATGTGACCGGAAGGCATGCTCAATAAGTGGACAGAAAGAGGAAGAGAGGGACATGAGCCTGAGCAGAAGACATGGGCCAACTGCAGATCTTTCTCCTTGGGATGCCACCTGCCAAAAGGAAAGAATAGGCTACACACAAAAAGCCACACACAGATCATAAAACAAAATTTATCTTTAATCTGTAAGTGTCAACAGCAGTAGAAAATATGGAGTGATGGTGAATAGATTAAGGGCAGAGAGGACAGTCTTGAGGTAAATGAGCATAAATAGGCAGTCGTATAGACACTCCCCTGAGGGTTTAGACCCCCTTATCATGGCGTATATGGCATCACCCAATGATGACATGTTAAATATATCAGGAAAGCACCTTGTGCAAAAAAGGGAATAGAAAGGAGAGGAAGAAGGGGGAAAAGAAGAGCAAGAGCATGAGGAAGAGAACAAAGAGGAAGAAACAAATATCCTTACAAAGATGTAAGTAAGGTGCCAGCATACACCAGAATATATGATATAAAGAAAGCGTCTTTCCATTTTGTCTTTTATATTCATTTCTGAGGCAGAGGAGAGAAAACTTTTTAAAGTACCACTGAAAAATTATTTAATATTTAATTTACCTCACGTCAATACTGCACAACAAAATCCAATATGTCTGTTTATGCTATGAAGCAAAGCTAAGAATGATTTTTCCCTCTTAAATTAAGAGTATAGATATTTTTATTTTTTTAAAAAAATCAAAATCCTTAGCAAGCCTGGTTGTCTTTTCAAACTGCTTCAAGAGGAGAGTGTGTGAGAGATGTGATGGCAACCTTTTCAGTTCATTTAAAAATTTTACACTGGACTGTACAAGATTTTTTTTCCTTTTTTGATAAACTATTTACATTTTCAGACTTTTAAAACATATTCAAAGCAGCAATAGACACTAGGGTTTTTTTTTCCTTTACATGCCCAAATCATTACCAGCCCTGGGCTCAGGTAGGTACCTGCACTTTGTAAAGAATTTGTACAAGAAAATCTACCAGTTTAAAAATGGACTTTCGGGGTGTAAGAAGAGTTTGAAAGAACCACCCCCAAGAGAACCAAAGCATAGTACCTTGATATAGGAAACTTCTGAGGTCCCCCCAACAGCTCTACACAAAACTTTACACTTTGAAACAGCAGCTAGCATTGTCAGTCCAGCATGTCAGTGAATTGTGCTGATTAAATTAACATAGAATACAATTTCACAATATACATCACAATGTCAGGAAAGAAAATGGGTTACAGTAAGTAACAGCTTATAAGCTCATCTTAGGATAATAAAACATTTGTACATGGCAAATACAATAATGGATAGAAATATTTAAACATTCTAACATTTGCTACAGGAGGAGGTGGGGGAGACCTGTGCTTTTGAGAAAGCAAAACACAAATGACAGGAAGACAAACGGAGAATGTGGACTAGCAGTACTGCAATGTGCAGTATACAAACAATTAAATAGTTTGCACATTCCCCAAACTTTTGAGAGCACCAAGGACCTCACTTGGGGTTTCCTAAGAAAGCAGAAGTTATAAAGCAAGCGGATCACTGAACTTCTTTAGAGCTTTCATATTATTATAAACACCAATGGGATAGAGTTTTCTTACAATCATGCTAAAGCCACTCTTCTCTTTACACCAGTGAGCTCCCTCTAAATACTTTTCATCAGCTTCCAAAAATTAATTTGGGATATTATTAAAAAAGGGGGGGTATAAAATCCAATGACAAAGAAATCTAGCTGTTTAAAAAAAAATCTGTATATTTTTTTTCCTTTCTAATATGGGATCACAATACATCAACCATTCACAATATATCAACCTTTCAGAGAACAAAGTAGTAAAAGGTAAGAGCAGAAAACAGAAAAAAGAAAGCAAAGTAAAATGATTTTGAGAAACAAGAGGACGTAAGTGCTTTTATGTTTTTAAAAACATTGATTGAGGTCACATGTTAGTTTTTTTAAAAGATCATGCTTAAGTGCCAACTTCAGTCTTTAAACATGCATGCAATCTCTCAGAAGTTCTGAGAGATTTTTTTTTTTTTTTAAATTGAAAGTATGAAATACTCTAATACATTCTAGCGGCTGTATTTTTTGAACAGTTGTTGGCACTGACAATCCTTTCCAGATATACATACTGTTATATATAAGGTTCTGCTGAAGCTTCAGTTTAAAACATGTTTTGGACTTGAATTGAATGGCTTTGTTGTTTCAATATATATGCTGCTGAAAATTCATACTGCTGATATTTCATCTACCTACTCTAAAATAGGGCTTCGTCTTGAATTTTGTTTTTCTCTACTGGATCATTGTCATTTTTTATCGGGAAAATATTTGTAGCAAAGTAGAAATTAACAGTCAATAAGATGAAAAGCAGCAGAAGCTACAATCAGAGCAGACTTTAACAATGTATCAAGTGATGCTTGCATTTACAAAATCATTTATTTCATTTACACAATTATTCAAACAATCTTTTTTTTCCCAATCTTTTCTTTGCTATCCTTGTAAAACTGGTTTTGTATTTGTTTTAAGTAACAATCACACTCATTCATACAGAGTGAACACCAGAGTATAAGTTTTGTCCCATCATAAATCTCACTCTTCCTTTTTATACTGCCTCTTGATGACTATGGGGATCAGCAAGTGATCCAGGGCTTCCCTCAAAGGATGTATTGGCATACCATCATACATTTATATAACAGAAGAGAGTGGTTGCTACTGAATGGCAAAGCAAATGCACTGCATGTACACTAGCCCTGCCTATGGAGACTTGGAAAATGACTCTGAAAAAGTCCCTGGACTTTGCCAAATACAGCACCTCAGACCTCATTTTTTTTCCAACCTTCCATGTAAGCCTGAAAAAAAAATCCATGGCTGTATGAGTTGCATTAACTTTAATACATGGTCTGTTTAAAGTAGCAGCATCTTTTTTTTTTTTCAGGGTGAAATAGAAGTATTAACAACAACGGAGAGCTGCTTTCATGAACAGAGAAGGCCAGGCTTACAGGAGTGCAAACAATTCCTTAGTGTTAAAGCATGCAGAGCCATAATGTACATGTTTCAACTCCTAAGCCTAAACTTTCAGTTTTTAAAAATGCCAACAGCATTGCCTAAAGTTTTCTCCAGAAATCTGCTACCTACATTGTTTGGATGGTGGATTAAAATGCCTTCATATAAGTCTGCATCTCATACTGTGTATTCTAAGAAATAGACATTGCAGATGCTTTCTGTCCTTTTATAAACCCTGTGATAATGTGTTTCGGTTCTTTAAATTCATGTTAAGTTGAATGCTTTTATTATATCTTCTAAACAACACTCTTCAATTGTCAACTAAAGATGTCAGAAGTTATTTTGTTGAAAGTTAAATATTAAATTTTGTGTTTGCAAAGTACAGTTACTCTAAGAATCTAAGTGCATGGCATCACATTCATTTTAAATAAGCATTATCTTGAGACAATATAAAATTATTACTGCCCTTTTATATTTTAATGAAGAATTATAAATGCTACAGTTCTATTTTGACAAGCCAATACTGTTTCACACCAAACACAGATTTTTTTAAAAAAAAAAATCTATGTTATATTAACAACTGGTACTACTTATTTTAAAAGGCTGGATTAATGGCTAACTCCTCAAACACACTTGATTATTTATTTGTTTTCTTATTTATTTTCCTTCCTATTGACAACTTTTCTAAGTCACATTGGTTGCTTTCAAAAAAAGAACCAAGAACGTCCATCAGGTTTGCTTGAAGCAAATTACAAGAAAACTGTCTCTTTTACAATCTGTTTTTAAAGTTCGTTTAAATATAGCCTCAATTAAATTGGAGGATAGACCTGAGGGGGAGTTCAATACTTAATCCAATCAGTTCCTACTCAGACTATCTTGATAAAGATGTCAAAGAATTTTGAGAACATATAGCTGATCAAGATACTTCAGTTTAATTTACGTAAATAAATGAGACCTAAGTTTGCCTTGTTCTCTAGAGCTAAATAAGGATGTAAGAAATCATCACTTTTGTCACCTGAACTAGTATCACAGACTTCTAGAATGCCCAAAAGGTGTAATTTGTACTTCATGTCCTATGCACTTATTTGCTAATGAAGAAATACTAAGAATCAACTGGCTATGTTATAATTCTTGAACAAATGTTTTACTGTTCTCCCAAACTATAATGCCACTACTACAGATTAAATATAAGGTTGTTATTTTATAAGCAGGTTGCAATGTTTGAAGTATTTTGTGTTTATTATATGGGATTCAGATTGAATGGGGCACAAGGGAGCCAACTCGCCAGTTTAGCTATAGGTCCACAATACTGCTGCCACACTGCAGGCATAAAATCTACATGAGGTACAGTGATTTGTCAGCATTTAATATGGACCAATGTACACTTATACAGAACAAAAGTAAATACATAACTTATATATAGCTAAGTATCCATGAACAAAAAATAAAATTCTATCTCCTATGTTATATTTACAATTTTTAAAAAAATCTTAAATGAGATGGTGACTACTAAAGAACCTTGTTTCGAGCTCCAATGATGAATTTTTAAAAAGAAAAAAAAAATATTTTTGGTTCCCAACGATTGTCCTTCCTTGATTTCTATTGATACTTTAGAGCCAGTATAGGCTAATAAATATCATAAACTTATTCTGCAGATTTTAAATTCAAAACCTGTCCAATAAGTCATACTCTACCACCTGCTAATTCGTGAAGAGCCAATCAACATCAAGAACACAGATTTAAGTTACAAATCATCAACACAGATGGAGGACTGGAGCTCAAACAAAGTATTCATACATATAAGAATCTTGCATAAATAAATGAAATAACAAGACATAAAAAAAATGACTCAAATCCGGCAACTGTGAGGCAGGCCCACACGAGTCTAAACAGATGACTTTTGTTCATGTCGGGTTTTTTTTTTTTTTGTACAACAGTTTCACATTAGTAAGAAGTGATAAAAAATACCATTTATCTCCAGTGCTTATTACACTTACGAAACAACATCTGTGAGTGTGTGTTTTTGTCATATGAGTAAAATCAAGTTTCAGTCCTAAAGAACAGTCCTTTGTTCTCTGCCAGCCTGCAGAATATTATTTTGGCATGGTCATAGAATTGTAAAAAGAAAATAACTCAGGAAACTAAATGTTTGCCCTTGTGCAAAAATAATTACAAAACATACAATGCTAGCAATACAGCATTCTAACTATGGAAGAAAAAAAAAAACACAACCCCAGACATGTAGAATGGAGAGAGATTTATAACAGGAGAAACTTGTAGGAAATTAATAAATAGTCATTCTTTAGGAAATAATGGGTTATCTCCCATCCATGCTACATCTATTAGATCAGTTCAAATTCCTAAGCAATCAGAGACAACAAAAGATTTTATTTCAGTACTTTAACTAGATAAAGAGGATTCTCTCACCAACTAATGATAACAAGTGCCTTTACATCTTGGCTAGACCAGTTTCACTGTCATAACTGTGGGATTTGAGAGAAGCATTCATTCAAATAAATAGAAAAGATAAATGATTCTATTGTAGACTGTAGAATGGCTGCCAAATGACTATGCATGTATGCAACCACACATACACCCACACACGTGAACACACACAAATGGTCAGTTGGCTTGCTGCATGGATTAAACTCTCCTATTGTAAAGTTGCAGAACTGCCTTCACTTCTAGAAATAATTACTGGAAACTTATAGGTCGTATTTTTTCTTTTTCTGCTAAAACTACAAGATTTGTGATAGCATGACAATAATCTGGCTCAAACTCTGTTAATGTTGCTAATGAAAACACCAGTCTAAAACCCTCTGAAAAGAACTAGGCAAAAAGATACAGTGGTCTCAATCAAAAGACCAAGTCTCTATGTAAACTTCCCATTGCAAACAGAAACAGAGGGAGCCTCATCTGCCATTCTGGGTAATGGAAGCTCTAGGCACAAAGATATGATTGCAATCGTTTAAGTGTAGAAGAATCTAGGTCATATTTCATAAATTTATTACTTGGTGGTTTATCATCTTTGCCATCCTACAAAGTGCTAAAATGCTATTGAAAAACCTGGCACTCTTATCCCCTGAGCAAGCTAATAAGAATATTCCTCCAGTCTTAAGAATGGCATGTCTGTAGAAGGCAGCCCTCTTGACACAATTCACCCTCATATAATTAAATGGCTTGGGTGAAACGTACTACATGGAAAGGCAATGGAGAGGCAGCTGCTCCATTTGGATTAATACCTGATATATTTTCTTAATCACCATTAAACATTCACACTGACAATCTGAATGGCATGGAAAAATTTACCCACCATACCATAAAATGTCTGTGTGAAACTGGTTCTACTTAGAAGGCATATAAAACTGCAATCTTTCTGGTGTACATAGCAGTTAGAAATAGTTGTAACTATTGATAGTCAGATATAAAGAAAAAAGCATTTGTATTATTTTCTCTTCAAATCAAAGAATATTAATGCCTTCTACTTTAGGAGTTGGTGAAAGCTCTTAAAGAGTTTATAAGTCACTAACCAGGTTTTGTACTTTGAAATACATTAAATGGATCAATTTCAAATTTCAGTGTTAAATACTGACATCCACAAATGGCTGGATGTTTAATTTGGGAATGCTTTATTTTACCTTGCCCTTGGCTCCTTAGAAATCAATATAATGTATAATAAAACTATATATTAGCACTGAAATAAATAAGAATTTAAATTTCTACAGCAGTTTTGATCTAAAGGACCCGGCATAATTCACAAATACTGACCTTGGGGTATAGCTTTACGTTCTTTCATTTTGTTTTTCTTATATGGCAGATAACAAAGTTTTGAAAATTTTCAAATATTGCTGAGCATATACATCTAAATTAGTAAAGTGAAATTATAAGTAGAAGGATGATCTTTGCATCCTTTTCGGTTCTTTAGAATTAATATTCAACATAGATTATCTGCAAGATTTAAAATTTCTATAATATCATCGAAGGATGATTATTATAACAGGAAGATTTCTAAATAGCGGCAGCACTTTACTCTCTGAGAAGAGAAAGACTATGTTGGATTTCTAGGCTGTGTACTAGACAAAGGTTAAGATAATCTAATACATAAACTTAACAGAAATAGTTTTTAAGCCTTGCATCAGATACTGTGTTGGGCTACAACTTTCATTATGCCTAGCACTGGGCATACTAGGTGGGGAATATATGAAGTGTTGTCTGACAACATACAATAACTCAAGATTAGAAAACAGAAGTACAGTAGGGAAGCCTCACAAATTATCCTAAAAAGAAACAGCAGAGTAGGTAGTTATTGTATGCTGTCCTGTATATGATACTGTTCTACTAATAATAGCATTTTTCCAAGTGTTTCTGACATGTAGAAACACATTTCCTCATGTGTGTGTGAGAGAGAGAGAGACAGAGAGAGACACAGAGAGAGAAATAGAGAGTTATTCCTTTCCAATATTAAGTGCCTCATTATTTTTAAGATACCACACACTTTATGGGGGAAGGGCTCTTTAAAAGAAATAAAAGGCAAACAAATGATAATGCCGTTACAACAGTACATTTGAAAATATTTTTTTACTACATGGCCCCCTGACATTCTGGAATGAATACATTAAGACCAAATGTAATTAAGACTGAATATAAGAATTCAAAGCAAAGGGACAGAGAATGACTTGAAGGTGGCCTTATATTGCTAAGACAGGCCTGTCTTAGCTGGTGATCACTCTGTTGTGCTTACTCAAGTTTCACACTGATGGTACATCAAGAGGCAGAAGCAATGGAACAAGTGCATTGTAGCAATCATATTCACTTTTTAAGCAACATCCTGTCTCCAGATTCCTGAGTAGTTTACAATTTTCTGGAAAAAGTAGGATTTTCTTTTAAGATATATCAGTATTTTTAAAATGCCAAAGGATTGTCTAAGACTTTACAGTGTCTCCCTTAAGACTTTTTTTTTAAATATTAAGATTCAGAAGTTAGGAAAGTTTGGCACATCAGAAGGTCAGCTATATCTCAGGAAATAAAAAGGAATTTAGAGACCTTATTTTAAAAAGGATGAGCTAATACAGATAGATGTACATGCTTAGGACTTGTCCTGTTTCATGATAGGAAATTTGTAGGTTTTTTGTTTTGTTTTTCAAAATAATTCAGAATAAAAACACATTCACAATCTGTAGGCTGGCACAGCATACCTGAGTGAGAATGTAAAACCCCCATTAAAACAGTAACTTAAACCTTTTTATCAGCATCCAGGAAGGGGAAAGAATAGACCAAAAAAAGAGAGAGAGAGAGAGAGAAAGAGATAAGACTTGTAAGAGAACAATTGATTCATATCAGTTTTCAAGTCCCAATTTCTGATACTTAATGTCTTCCCCTAAATTGTTTTAAAAAGTTCATGAAAATTAGGGAACAATCTGTGTCACACGATAAGAAACATTTAAGACCATTCTGCAGATGTAACTGTAGGAGCCATACATGCATGCAGGCTCATTTTAAGAACTTTTTGTTCAAAAGAAAAGAAAACAAAACAAAGTCAGAGTAATTCAGCAAACATCCTCAGTTGGCAGCGACAGCCTCGTGGGCTTCGTTTTCACTACTATAGTCTGATTTGGGGTCCTCCTCAAAGTCCTCGTACATTTCCATCTCATCTTCCCCATTTATCATTTCATTTCCAGCCAGGCTCCCACTGTCCGTCTTCATGCTATAAGTGCTCTGAATGACAGGGATGCTGGGCTCAGGACTAGCAGAAGTGCTGGAGCAATCAGATGTCATCTGAGGCGATGGCGTAGTTGTTGCCATAGTAATAGCACCAGGATAAACCACTCCTGTTCCTGTGGCAATTGGAATCTGAGGCTGTTGCCTGCAAGGAAACAAAGGTATGTTTGAAAAGTGATCCCTACCAATTTAAGAAAGGATGCAGCAGTATCCTTTTAACTCTTTATTTTTAAAACACATTGAACAATTTAATCAACACAGACTTATTTATCAGTGCACTGATGATGTCATCTAGTTTGGTAACAAAACATCTGCAAGCAACCAATCAAGCCCAGAGAGCACCAAGGACCCCACAATTCAACCCTGAGTTACAAAGATTCTCTTCTAAAATTTTTATGATGTCTTTTTTTGGGTTTGGTTTGATTTGAAATCTGAAGGGAACTGTACCCACATTCATTTGACTATGAATGCTAGTGTCCACAATATCCATAATCTAAATAAAACAGGGTCCTAGACCTAGACCTAGATCATGAGGACATATCTTCTCCAACTCCTCAACATAATTTTATTGGGCTTTAATTGTGATATAGTGATATGATGTTCTAAACTGAATATATAACTGATATATTTGAGTATCTCTTGCTGCAAAATCTGTCCCTCTCAGATTGCCTTGAAATTGTCTAATCTTAAATCATATTTCCAATTTGTAATCTAAATTTGAGTTACATAAAAAAATAAAAATTTAACCTCCAGTGTGTTAAGCCATAAGCAGTCAAAATCAGTGATCTAGTTTCCTAGATATCTGATATGAAATTTCCATTCAATATTTAAAGTCTGAAAATTTGCTCCAGAATTTGTTAGAATAATAAATAAAGAATCAATGAAAAGACAGAAGTTCACTAGCAATAACAGGAAGAAGAATAAGTTTCCATAGCAAGCAGTATTTATAGTGGTCTTTTTCTTTTTTAAATTGGATATATACCAATGGAAGAACTCTCAAGTGAGAAGAAAAAAGTTAACCTGTCAGGATTTAATTCTGGTTATTTTAGTTAAAGCATATTATTTGGTATTTTTTTCTAAGGAACATTGGTTAAGCAGCATTACTGTTGCTTAAAATACAGATAGTAATATACAAATTCGGTCCATTCCTATATCTGTTTTAATATTTTGAATTCTCTTTTAAAGATTGATATTCATTAGGTGCACATTTCTTTTTCCCGTTCCATTATGGAGTTTTCCCAATGAACATTTTTGTAAACAATTGCAATTTATGTGAATGGTTTTGAAATGCATAGATTTTATATATTTTTGATTTGATGATCTGCATCATAAAATTTGATGGGTGAAGATTTCAGGAACTTTTAATTAGATAAAATTGTATTAATCATGAAGTAAATGAATTAATTCCCATCCATATCGTAACAGTAATGAGGAAGTAAATTTTACATTGATATCAGTTTAAAAGCAATGTAATACTAATGAATCCCAGCTAATTCATTGTGGATCAGATTATCATCAATTGTTAATGTCACTACAACGGAGTTGTGTGTGTGTGTGTGTGTGTGTGTGTGTGGAAATGGTTAATCATGGGCTAATCTTAATTTAAGGTTAAATCTCAACCCTAAGTAGGAATGGGACCATTGTTGGGAAGAGATGAAATTCACACATTTTGATTATTTTGCTGGGAAAAAAGGGGGGAAAACCTACTCAAATACCTACCCTACGGTAAAAAATTGCCTCATCTCCTGTCGTCGAGACCTCATTAATTGTTTATATTCTCCAATGCGCAGTTTTTTGCCATCAACAATGCAAGTGCGTTTTGGTCTGGGTTTATATTTGTAATTAGGGTATTTTTCTAGGTGGATTTTACTTAATCGTGCTTGCTCTTCATAATAAGGTTGTTTCTCTTGGTTTGACATGGATTTCCAGCGGGAACCTGCATAGAAAATATATATATATATATATAAACATCAGTGAATTGTTCAATCTATTCATTTTGGGGGTAATAAACTTCTACTTAGTCAAGCCAAATCAAACTAATTGTCATATGTTCTTCTCAAATGTTACCAACCTTTCTCATGCTTCATGCAAGTCACAAGAGCAAAACTAAGGATATTAGCTCTGTCTCCCTCTCCAACCTCATTGTCCTCATGAGCAGACCAAAATATTAGAGGCAGAAACTTCTTGTAATAGAGGTTACCCTTCAGTGTAGAAGGTAATCTCTACTACAGAACCTCCACTTACAGAATAGATGAAACCTTCTCCTTCAGAGCTTCAGCCTGAACATGAGGCAGGTGATAAGAATGAAAATACGGACTGAATGGCATATTGTGATAATTAAATTTCAGAATATGTGAAGTGGAAATAAAACGTTTCAAGTAACTTTATGATTTATTTAAGAATTTTTGTTCCTGTATAAAGCAGTCTTCACAACATATTCAGAAAGATCCGGATTGTTGATCATTCCTCCATACAATCATACCAAAGTGGCTTATTATCAGAACAATCTAATTAATCACTAAACTGGCATCATGAAAAAATAGACAAAAAAAATTGAAATGAAATATTTAATTTCTGTGTAGGGTGAAATAAAGAACTCATCATAGTTATGTTAAATGTGATAATATTTAACATAACTACATGCTATCTATCAGGAAATTCTTGGTATATCCTTGAGACAAAGATCAAACCGCCATTACTTCTACTACTCAATTATTAATCTATTAAGAGATAGTATCAGAACATTTTTAAAGGCTGCATAACTAATACCATCCATCATATTGGATCTGAGGCTTTTTTCTACTAACATTATTCTTCAGTTCTACATTGCAAATATATTTTACATCTAAAGTGACATTTAACTTTTTTTGAAATGGAAGGCTTATAGGATAAGGAAAAAAATACTTATTACTTTTTTAAAATCTCAGTAAACATACCTAAGCCCTTCACTATACTAAAAATATCTGACTTAATTACTTAGTTGATCTTGAAATCAATCCACAGCTTCTGAATATGTATTTCTGAAAGTTAAAAAAAAGTCTTATAAATGTATTAAATGTCATAATCTAAGCGTAAGCAAATTGCATTTTAGAGATGATCTTCTAATCATCTTGGCTTTGATTTAACTTTCTTTGTGACTGATTCAGTGACCCCTCATTATGTAATATATTTATATAAATTATAGGTTAGATTAGGTGTAAATAATTAAAACTTCCAAGAAAAGTACACATGCCATATCATTACTAGTTTTAATTTTGACAAAAAATAATCAAACTACATTAATAAAAGAATACCTAACATTAAAGGGTGAAATAGGATATGTTGCTTATACAGAATTACTTAAATAGCAGATTATTTCTTTTGAAAGAAAAAACTTTCAGCTGGTTAAAAATGATTACAGCTGTGGTCAAGATGGGTGAAAGCTATTGTTTTACTTAAAGCTTTTATTCTTCAACAAATGGAAAAAATGTATAAATATTATCTAGAGTCAGCAAAACTCTGTCAACAGTTTTATTATTTTCATCTTTTTTTGTTATTGTCCTGGAAAATGTGTACCAATATTATACGTAAATTGTCACATTTTCTTTCCTCCTCTTTTTTCTTCTTTCTCTGGTGGTGGCAAGGTAATTCCTGGCACATTACATTTCTTTAAAAACATATGATTGCTGGCACCTCTGAAATATTTATACTGAATGTTTACATTTCAATGAATACTCTTACTATACTTGTAACAGGCTTTTTTTCTTTAAATAATGCACACAAATAATGTGGACTCCGTATATAGTTGCCAAAACTAAAACAGTACATGTTTTATAGAAAACTGAAAGACTATTCATATGACATACTAAAAACAGTAGACAAACATAAGCACTTCTATGAAAAAACACCACATTTTTTTAGAACAGTTACTCTTATTTCTAGAGGGTTTTCTGAATAACTCTTAAAAAAAGAAAAAGGCCTATAAGAAAAATAGTTTTGTTAAAATGTGTAATAATGTAAAATACATTCAATTCAAATGGTAATTGTTTGTCTATTAGTTAAAATTGCAATCTTCATTTACAATCTTAATTTAAAGACTTGATGGAAAAATATCTGTTTCCCTTCCCAGTCAACCTTAGCGACATTGTAATGCTTCAAACAAATCTTGAATCTTAAGTCTGTAAAAAAATCAATAGATTATTTTTTTTGTGAAATAAAGCCTAACATTTGGTACCTGGAGTTTTAAAAAATGTAAATAAAATATACTTAGGTATTGAATTCTCAAAACATTTCTATTTAACTCTATTATTGTTTAGATGCAGGAAAAATGGTTAACATTCAGTTTGAACATCACATTACTGCAGTGATGGGCTGCTACTGGTTTGCACCAGTTCTAGCGAACCAGTAGTTCCGGTGAACAGTTGTCTCTGGCCACCCACCCCTGCCTTTTCCTGTCCTATATTTCACTGTTTTTAGCTCAGCTTATTCGTGCAACAAAGAGGATTGCCATACCTCAGCTGTTTTACTTACCAGTGCTGACACAGAAGGTAAGTTTTTCAGCTTAAAATGGGTGGTTTTTGAATGCTGTGTGCATGCTCACCAAACCAGTTGTTAAATCAGTTGCAGCCCACCACTGCATTACTGCCAAAGCTATTTATTCATGCTCATTTAAATATATTCCCAGTGTAAAAAATTATTAGACAATTTCCTCTTGCAGAAAGCTCATATTTCTAATTTCCTATGATTTCTTATATATAGGTGCAATAATCTACCGCTAATTATCTCTGTACAACATAATGCTGCTGACAAACAGGTGTATTGCTCTGTTCCATCTAAGAAGACGAGCTATACTAAAGTAATAACATTTTGTTAGTGAATAATTCTCTGGTTTGGGTCATTCACCTATAGTATTTTTGATGGGACTGTATACTCCCCTAAAAAAATAAGGCATATCTCAGAATTCCTCACAGAACTAAACAGATCAATATAGGTCCAGTGTCAAAAAGCACCTTTTTCTACTTTGAGCTATATTATAAAACAAGACAAAGCAGTACAAGTATTAAAATATATTAAATCATAAATCTTAGAGATACAACTGAGTGGTGTTATCTTCAATAATTAGTTATACTACAACCCACAGATATTTGCTTGGCATTAAGTATGGAAAGGGCATCCGTTTTCCCCTCAGAAATGGATCGGTTCCAATTGAGATGCTTTGTACATTTGAATTAGTACTTACCAAGAATTTTGCTGATGTTGGAGTTGTGCATGTCAGGAAAAGCTTGAAGAATTTTCCTGCGTTCATCCTTTGCCCAAACCATGAAAGCATTCATTGGTCGTTTGATGTGCGGCTCACTGCTACTTCGTCCCCGGGCATCTCTGTAGACTCGAGCTTCAGCCACAGTAGCACCTCCTGTTGGCCAACAATAATACTGCTGTAGTTTAGCTGCAGAGCCATTCATTGCTTTACTTCCTGTAATGCCAGAGCAGGAAGAAAGGAGATGGATGCCAACATTATTATTATGTTATCTGGATTAGGGATAGTTTCATAGGTCCTTCCCATTTGCTTCTTCCAGAATTATGAATGAAATGAATACTAAATTCAACTGTCAATTTAATCAATTTTGGTGTTTCTTGGATACTTGCTATCCTTCTCTTGAGCAATGAATGTAACACATTTGTGATACTTGACTGAAATATCGGGATGAAAGACTGATATACTGTACATTTAAAAGAATGTACGGTACATTTACACACACAAAAAGTGATGCAAATAATGATAAACATGAAGTGCATCATAGGAACAAAATGTAACTGCCATATACTATAATTATGACAAGACAAAAATTAAAAAAAACCTTTATTTTAGATCACTGACAAATCCTCAGTGACTTTGAAATCTTGATGAAAACTAAACTGGTGGAAATCTGCAAAACACTTTTGATTTTATAGTGTGGACAAATTTTATATTTCATCACTTTTGAATCTATTTTTTTTTTCAACTACACAGAAACCTAACCCTGCCAACTGTTGTTAAAAAATCAACTGTAGTTTAAGCACACAATTATTTTGATTGTTCTGTACAAGCAATTCATTTTTATGGATAAAATTGTGGAACAGAGAATGCATAACTAATATGCTACCTTTTTGCCAGCATGTCTACAGTACATTAATTTCATTTAAAATGCATTGACCATACAGGATAAATTGATTTCACTTTATATGATGTTGACAGCCATGTTTATTGTGCAGTGAAATGTAGTGTAGCTTCAGGCTGACAATATCCATCAACACAGGGCAATATGTTGACTGCTGGACCAGATGAAGACATACATTATCCTAGAAGCGAAACACTTACTTATATGTGACACTGTCTTCTCTTAAGGATCACCAGAGTAATTTATGAAGCCGTCAATACCATTACTTTAAAACTGACACCAGTTTTACCACAGCATGCAGATAAAAGACAAGTCTGCTGTGAATGTCAAATGCAATATTTTAACAGTAGCATAAGTTTAACTACTGTGCCATGGCTTTCAACATTTGCTAGCAATAACTATTACCGTAGCCTCTCTATCATAACACCAAGTAGATGGAAATGTATCTGGTATCTAACAAAAAACAGTAGACCCAAAATGGAGTCTTGCTGCAGAAGCTCAATGTGTAATTTTGCATATACAGTGTCTTTAATACCAGCACTCCAACTGGATTTTAGTATCAGGTTTCACTGTTATTTCAAATATGAAAGCACAAACATATTGATATCATTCAGTTTTAAATTCCTAAGTGTGCAATAGGAATGGATGAGACATTAATTTTGCATGTCTATGTCTGTGTGCATCTGTGTGCATGTGTAAGTGTATGTGAGAAAGAAGAGACAAACTTCAACTATACTTTTTTAACACGCAGAATAAACATTTATGCCTTAATCAGCCAACTTTTAGTGGTTTAATCAACTATCTCAATCAATGTATATTTGGGGATCAGTATCAGGTAAGAGATTCCCCTCCCAGTCCCAAAATGTTGCCTCATCATGGTGAGGGGGGTGTGTGTTCTAGGGAGGATGAAGAACACCTGGCATGTACATCAAGAACATATTCTCCCAGCAAGAGGTCATCTTAGCTGTCTAGCAGGCAAGCAGGCAGCTAACTAGGAAGGGATTGGAGATGGATGATCATGTTAGTGACAAGAACAAAGACTTAATTTCATGTTGTACCACAAAAGGCAATGATAGATCTTTCTTATATTTTATCAAGTTCATGATGGTGGGCCTCTGATGGATGATATTCAACTGAAAAAGAGCTTTGTATATTTTACTAATAGTGCTTTTGACACTGGAAAGCCTTCCAGATATGTTGTTGCTAGTGTTGCCAAGCAGAACAAGAAAATCTAAAGGTGCAGAAATATTGAGAACGTGAAACACGAGAAGCATAAGCATGAGAAAGTTCAACACAATGAAAGATGGAATTAATCAATTACACATTAACATATCAGATTTCAGTGAACTGAAATGGGCTAGATTGGACATTTTTTCAATCAGAAGATCACATTGAAGAATGTTATTTATTTCATTTTAAGGAAGGACATAGCAAAACCAATATTGATATGTCAACTCAAGTTTATAAATGAATTAATCATTCAATATGACAATTCTCCAAATTTATAGCAGCAATAAGTAGACTATCGGAAGAGCTGAAGGAATGGGTTGGAAGCAGATCATTTGATCATCCTGAAGAGGTCACTAAGTACCAGTTTGATGGTATATAATCAATATAAGATGACAGTTTATATGTAGAGACTTAATTCAGCCACGTTCATGAAGTAGAACAAATCTATCCTGTTTTGGATGAGATCACAGTCTCTCTAATGCAATGCATTTGCAGACAGGGATTCTATTGGATTCATGACACCCCTAAAAATCTAAGAAATCTATAGTGACACACAGGACTTTTCACAAGCATAGAATTCTAGAACAAACACAATCTTTCCTGAATAGAGATAGCCCATCTTCAGTTATCCATGCCCCAGTAACCTATTTAAACTACTACAATATAGTGGAACTACCTTTAAATCTCTTGAAAACTTTGTAAATTCAAAAATAGTGCTGCTAAGATACTAATTGGGACTGGCTAGTTTGTTAGTTCTTAAAATGGTATCGAGCCAAAACACTTTGCTGTTACAATGGCAAAAATATTGTTTATACATCTGGCAGCAGGAAAGATTTGTTTTTGCAATAAATTTTGCTTAGAATGACAGTTAGTCTTTTGGTAAGATATTCCTATGGCTAGATACAATACCACCCTTCAGCCTGCAATTGTAGTTACCAGACAGCCTGAATATGAGAAGCACAAACATCATTTGATTGGAAAAGCAATGCCTCAATTTCTTTAGAAACGTTCTTTATCAAAAACATACTGAAGGCATTGAATTAGTTTACCAGGTTCTTACAATCATCTTGGTCTAATCTTGTGAATCTAATACAAGCAAATGGCCAGAACATATTTCTGCACTTCTGAGCAATCAGTCAGAAATATTTGCTGAAATATAAACTGTAAATTATTTGGAGAGATTATATCCCAAGATACATTTACTAAAGCAAAAGGAAAAGATTTTGCTCTGACATTTATTTTATCTTAGTGTTCATTTGTTAAGAAACAATTCTTACAGAGTTATAAATCACAAGCAGACCAAGAAAATCATGAAACTTCTATCTCCGTCTGTCTTGAGCAAGCCTACACTTGAAAGATTTGGAAGTAAAGCCAGTAAAACCTTGAACTTTTCTATTTGATTTCTAAGTGAATATTTGTGTTTCGGCCTAAGGGCTGCTACAAAAGAATGTGTGTTAAATGAGCTTCTGCAAATAATTAACCATCATGTAATATCCCATACCCTTAAACATCTTACCACTATAGGAAGAAGTTCAGCATGTTATAAATGACAAAGAGTGCTTCTGTTTATAATATTTACTATATCACAGATATATTGTTAATTCACTAAGGCCACAGAGATTTAGTTAAAAAGTTAAAAGCATCAATATTTGCACCTTGCAACCTTGAATCTATTACCCTTAAGAAATAAATTATTTGTAAAATTACAAATAATTGCTACAGCATTTAAACATAAGCCAAAAAGTAAAACAAAAACAACTTTCTTTAAAATATGCCTATGGGATTTCAGCAACTTTGCAACTTCCAGTAACTGCGGATTGATATATGTTAATCAAGTCTGAAGTCTGCCTAAGTTTATACTAGCTGAGTTTTATGTATGAAAGAGAACCTACTTGTGCACTGAAATACTCCTCAGATTTTTGTAATATGGTTTGCAACACAAAATGATGTAAATGATATCAAGAAAAAGTCAAAATGGGTTTAATTGGAGAAAGTGTGCAAAAACTAAAGATGTAAAGATGTAATATAATAGTGAGACAGAAATGAGGAACAATTATCACAAGAAACATCAGTGTTATAGAAAGAAAAAAATTAGGTCAGGCTCAAAAATATGGTGTGTGTGTGCGTGTGTTCCAGTAGCAAACAACAGATCTTATGGCATCTTAGCTGCTTGGAGACTCATATCTGGTCTCTAAAACTTATATTTGAAACAGAATGCTGAAAATGCATTTGTTGAAGTTTTTTTTTTTTTTAAAAAAACTACATGCTCGCGAACAGACTATATGGAAGTATACCATTTCTAATTCAGCTACAAAAACATAGCTTTCTGAAGTTCAGAAACTACTAGAAACAGATTAAGATTTAGTTCAAAAGAATATAACAGTGCTAGCTGTGGCTCTGCATCATTTTAGATTTCTTTGCTCCTTTTAGCTGAGCCTTTAAATATGGTATCATGGGAATCAATTTAAAGAGGTAAAAGTTACCTAAATATTCAAAATGAAGAGTTTTGTGATGCCTTAACAATTATGACTTCTTTTACTGTATACATCTTTATGCCATATTTATATGAAATTTATATAACACTCTGTGTTTGTGTGTGTCTGTGTCTGTGTGTGTGTGTGCACCCATGTGTGCATATATACTCAGGTATATATCTCTTTCAGAGCTCTGGTTCACATATATGATGACAAACGTTCATGTGATAATATGCAGTATTTGTAATTCAAATGCATTACATTTCCGTGTCCATAGTCCTAGCCATAGTCATAGTCCTAGTATTTTAAATCTTTACCAGTATTTAAGCAAACCATATTAATTTATTTAAAAATTTTAGACTATGGAATATTTGCAGGGCACTGACCTATTGGAATAAGTAAAACTATCATAATAAATATAACAGCAGCAGCATTCATAACAAACTAACATTGGTTGGAAAGAGAAACGTGTTCATTTTTCACAAATGCAAAATAGGGAATCTACATTCAAGGCGAAGAATAGTTAAGAGACATGTAATTGTATTTTTGGGTTGTTTGTTTCTAAAAAGGCAGCCCTGAATTGTGATATTCTGAACCGGCATGGCTGCAGAAGACAGGTCTCTTTTCTATGCCACACTCCATTCTCCCGAAACATCAGCAAGAAGAATCAAAGGGAATTCCCTAAGGTCAGCTCTGAGGAAACATAAACCTCTAATTCAATAAACGCAGCTACTGCTCTGAAAAAGAGCTTATTATTGCAGTATCCATATGGAGTCAATTGTGCATTAATGACTAATCAATCCCTCCCTTTTCTATTCTACTTATAGTGTCACAAGCCATGTTTAGATTAGACCATTTCCTGCTTAGGATCGCTCAAGATGTCTTTTGTTCTTTCAGGACTGCTCTGATGGAGGCAGCTTAAGCAAACACCCAGCCCAAGTGGCGCAGGAGTTATACACTGCCATATGTGAATGAACAAAGGGGCGAGACTAAAGCCTTTTGTGGTATTTGTTAATGTTTTTCATCTGAGCTTTAAAAGACCTAATGACTTTGTGGTGAGTTGATGCATGTGGCTCGTGGCTTTGCAAAATGAAAGAAATTTTAGCCTTTTAGATTTCAGCATGTATTTCTCACTGATCCTAAAGTTCTTTTTGAGCATTTCGTTTATTTTACACTGTCAAATATAGCTCTTTCCTCTTCTCATCTTGTTCATGAGAATGGATTCATTCACACTGAGGTGAACATCATCTCCTCTCCCCCCCCCCAAAAAAAAAATTATCATGTTTTTGGCTTTGGGGAAAGGAGAAAAAAATCTTAACTTATTTGGAAAGAAAGTAATTTTCTCCCTAACTTAAAAACAGGCAATATAAATATTTATCATAAGTTTCAGCTTGTGGGGTGCCACAGTGCTCAACACTCTCTCTGTTGTTAACTACCATGTACATGAAACTGCTAGGATAGGTCATCCACAAATTTGGGGTCAGGTGTCATCAATACGCTGATGATATCCAATTATACATCTTGACCCCAGGCCAACAAATTGATCCTGACAAAGTCTTGGCCCAACACATGGAAGTTTTATGGTTCTGGCTGGGGAGGGCCTTCACATGAATTTATTTGGTACATGAGTTGTACCCATCCTAGTACTCGTCAGACAGTCACCTATTGTCAGGCCTCAAGAACCAAGAAAGACACATGGAGTTACTTCTGAGCAGTTTCCTTTAATGTTCCTCAGCTATTCAGAAACTAAAGCAAACTATTTGCATCACACTAAAGCAGCTATTTGCATCACTATAGAGATACTCTGAAAAGAGTTAGGCAGAATCTTTCTTAACTTTCTTCCTCCAACCAAACTTTTTATGCTTCACTGCTTCTTTGCCTTCTGACATTCAGCCCCACCCACCTGGGAATCCTACAGCAGTGGTAGGATTCAAACTTTTTTACTACCGGTTCTGTGGACATGGCTTGGTGGGTATGGCAGGGGAAGGATACTGTAAAATTCCCAGTCAGAGGTGGTTCTCCAAACTACTCAAAATTTCCGCTACCAGTTCTCCAGAACTTGTCAGAACCTGCTGAATACCACTTCTGCGCCACACCTATTCTACCACACCCATAGTCACCTGACTGGATTTATATAATGTTCTATACAGAAATGATCTTGAAATGTCCCCCCTCCCAACAAGCAACAACTAGTTCTGAATGTAGTGACATGTGCAATGATGGATGTGCTAAGTATGCCCAAGGTCCTCACTGTTTCATGAATTACAGTGGCCACCAATTGTCTGTTGGGTACAGTTCATAGTGCTGATTATTTACTGTGAAAATCGTCATTGCATAATGAATGGCCGTATACTTAATTAATGGCTTGTCTTTGTAAATTTGTGTCTATCCAGTGAGGTTAGGAAGAGTGGGTATGCTTTGGGTCTCATCAACCAATGTCATATTAGTATGTGGGATTCAAGAAGTGCACAGGTAGTCCTCCACTTACAACCAAAATAGAGCCCAAAATTTATGTTAAATGAGATAATTTGTTAAGTGAATTTTGCCCCATTTTACAACCCTTCTTGCTGCTGTTGTTAAGTGAATCACTGCAGTTGATAAGTTAGTAATCCGGTTGTTAAGTGAATCTGCTTCCCCTATTGACTCTGCTTATCAGAAGCAAAAGATGATCACATGACCTTGGAACACACAGCAATGCTTGTACATATGAGTTAATTGCCAAGCATCTAAATTTTAATCACGTGACTGTGGGGAATGCTGCAAAGGCCGTAACTGGAAAACAGCTGTAGGTCACATTTTTCACTTCTGTTGTAACTTTCAACGGTCACTAAATGAATTGTTGTAAGTGGAGGACTACCTGCATTTCTAGGTAATTGCACTTGCCTTATGAAATGATATTTCCCATGGAGATTTGTATTATCCTACCTGAATTACTTTCCAAACTTGGTTTTTGGATGATTCTCAAGTTCCTCTGGTCTTTTGGTTATGGGGCAGGGGTGTCAAATTCATGTCATCATGAATGTGTCACTTGATGTATTGGGACTTTTTTCCCCTTTGCTAAACCGGCCAGCATGTGACATATCCGGCCTGCAAGCTGGGAGTTTGACAGACCTGTTACAGAGAATCATGATTTCTAATCTCAGGAAAACTTTATATGCATACAGTGGGGTTCCCATTACAGCTACTGTCTCTATTGTAGGTGCAGCAAGAGCAGGAATGATCCTCTTGTGCTGTTAATCAAACCATGGAGTGAAAAAATATAAATGTATAATGACAAATGTGAACTCTTCCACATTCTAATCAATTGCACTCTGTGTTTTGCAGTACAGTTGAAAAAATAGACATTCGTAAAACATCTCTTACAAGCAAGATATATACAGGTAGTCCTCAACTTATAGCCATTTATTTAGTGACCGTTCAAGGGACAAAGGCACTGAAAAAATGACTTACAGACATTTTTCACATCAACTATCATTGCAGCGTCCTAGTGGTCAAAATTAGGATGCTTAGCAACTGGCATGTATTTATGACTGTTGCAGTGTCCCTGGATATCTGTGACCTTTCTGACAAGCAACTTTCTGACAAGCAAACTCAGATTCTCTTAAGCAAATTACTAATTTAACAACTGTAGTGATTCACTTAATAATTGTGGCAAGAAAAATGGGGCAAAACTCATTAAACAACTGTATTGCTTAGCAATAGGAATTTTGGGCTCAATTGTAGTCATAAGTTGAGGACTATCTCTAGAACACTTTTCCCTTTAAAAGCAATCACCACATAGGAAACACATGTTCATGTTTCAACTAACTTCTCTGTTAAGATTCATGACACGTGCTTCTTTGTAGGTATATACACGAAACAAAATATATCTAAGTGTATTTCAGTACACCTGTTTGTAACAGATCTATACCCACCCACCCCAAATACAATGTTTGTTTCAGAAAAGCTCAGACTTTAGAAGTCTTTCTTTTCATATACATCTGTGTCTTGTATTGCTGTTCCTTTTGGCATTACAACTTGCCTCAAGAATCAATTTTGCTGTCAAAAAAAAAAAGAAGAAGCAAAGCCAACATTTTGAAATGTCCAGTGCCAATATCTCGATGTCCTAAGGGAGGCAATTGTTGCTTTCCCCAAATTGTCACTCATTTGAAGTGCTGTATAGCTCAAAAGGAAATAGTTCCTAGGTATGTTCTTCAGTAAAAGACCACTATATTCTTTTATATAAAATACTTTAAAATAAGGTTGCTAGTTGGACTGACATTTTTCTGCCTTCTTCACAGAGGTGGATTTGAAGCTGTACAGATGCAGATAGATAACTCAACAAGACGTCCATAACAAATTACATTTATTGGTTCATCAGGTATCCTCATAACTCACGTTTGTGACGAAGTTCTTCTTTAATGACCAATCCTTTGTATATCTGCCTTGTAGTAAAAGATGATTATCTCCTAACCCATCTCATAGCGATAGAAAGAAGCTGCCATGAGTTAGAGAGTTCAGACAAAAAATGAGGGAAACTCCCCCAACCCATCGAGGGTCAAACTAGTGACCAATCAGGATTACAGATGTGGCCACGTGACATGAACTACATTTCCCAGGATACCTTTAACTACATTTGCTACGATGCATTCCCTTAAGGGGACAGCTCATAATTCCTAAGTATCCAATTCCCATAGACTGGCTGGGACAGCACAGACATAGTGAATCCTTTACGGTAGGAGCAGAGAAGAGTGTATGGAGAACAAAGGACCAAGTCACCATGGGCTGGTTTGTCAGCATTCTTTCTAGAAAAATGTCTTTGTCTTTTTCTGTCTCATGATACCTTTCCTCCCCTTGCTCTCTTGTTTGCTCTTCTAACTGTCATAGCAACTCTCCTAAATATTTATCTGTGACAGACACTGGTTACAAGAGACATTCTTTCCTCTGTGTTTTATGAAACACTATCACAGAAGTGGGGGGGGGGGGTTGCTTTGTCATCCATGTACTTTCTGCTGCTTACCGCTCATCAGAGGAGGGCGTTAAACTATTTACCTCACAATTTTGGCTTTTTCTGGTGGGCTGCCACAATTGATTGGTTTGCATAGAACTCAGAGATTCTTTCACACACTTTTCCCCCTCTTTTCTTTTCTTTTTTTTTTTCTGATAGACTTTTCAGAAACCTTTTTTGCTTTTCAAGGGGAAATACTTTTGTTTTTCTTTTACAAGTTGAAGGCTGTTCACATTCTGACTGCAACTGTGCCTTTTGTTACTTGAATATGATACTTTTCATTGTTACGCCTGCAAATTCAAGTTTACTCATAAACTGAGCAGGAAATGGAACTTAACTTGAACTGGTTCTTTTCCCATTCCTCACAATGAACCAATGTTAAATGATACCAGCTTTCTGTCCATATGACCATGTGCCATTTCTTTTTTTTTTTTCCATTGTAAAGTTTTGATATACAGGGGACTTTAAGTAACTAATATTTTCAAATGGAAAATAAAATATTTTTTCTTCTTGCTGGGCAACAGACCTGAAAAAAACTAAATAATGCTCTGAGTACGTCAGCAGAATCTGATGGGAATAGTGAAGAGTGCATGGCAACTGGAAAAGAGCTTCTAAATTGGTTTAGCTGTCCTGCCAATAAAAGCATTTTATTGCCACAAAAATCAGATTCATGAAAAGAATATAGATTTATCTCCTAGTATATATACGAAATTGGAAGTACCTTCTTTTTTAAAAAAAACCCTTGGTCTAAGAATCTGTACAATAAAAGTCAGCACACAATCCCCATAATTGTTATTAGATTACAATGTGGTACAAATGGTACAAATGAGAAGCCAGCAAGGAAAAATATTTGGCTTTCCCCCTTCAAAGGCGAATAGAAGATTGTATAGAAAAATCAGAAGTAAGAGTTTCAGATCTCTGTTTAGGTATTGCCTTCACTTGTTCAATCCAACACTGGAGAAGCAGTGAGGCACTGATAACTTACCTGAAGAGGTGATCTCTAGGATAAGAATAAAACATCTACAGCAGGGAGCCTTTTATACGTGCAAAACTTTCATATGAATTACAAGACTTTAGAATCAAAATTCCAGCTGTTGTGGAAATAATTACATGCATTGCTATAGACAACTGGATATGTTTACGGGACTCCATCCAAGAATTTGAATATATAAACATCTATAGTGTTGATAAAACTTCATGGAATGTCCATGTCCACTCCAGAGAGATTTTGCTTTTTAAAAGATCTACCCCCTCAAAAAATCTAATCAATCTGCATTCAGTCACACATGACCTCATCATCTCACAATTGGACTACTGTGACGTGCTCTTTATGGGGCTACCCTTGAAGACCATACAAAAGCCACAACTAGTGCAGAATGTAGCCATGCAAACTGTTCTAGGATGTCCCATGTAACAACGCTCTGTATGACATGGGTCCAAGCTACCTGAGGAACCATCTCATTCCAATGAGTGTTTCACCCCTCTCATTCCAGTAGAAAGGAATGCTTCAGACTCCATCGGTCAAGACATTCTGGCTGTTGGGGTCCAGGGGAAGGTCCTTTTCTGCCATGGCTCCTGCCCTCTGGAACAGACAGATGCACATCCACCTTTTTGGCCTATCCAAAGAGCCTCAAAACCTGGCTCTGCTGATTGGTCTGGCACTCTGATGGGGACATTTAATGCTGGAGATAATTCATGCATTAGGAAGAAGATTCCACCTTCACCCTATTTTATTCTTGTTCCTTTTGCTTTTATGATGTTGTAGTCTGTCCCTGACAGTGTGATAGGTGGCATACAAATTTAATAAATAAATAAACACATACATAGATACATACATACATACATTTTTGCTGGAAAATTAAAGTTGTTGATCAAAATTCTACTTTGGTCTTCTTTCTTATGTTAAGAGTTTCTTAGCAAGAGACATATGGTGTAAAATAGAGCAAGCCATCTAATAAAGGAATATGTAATACATATTGCATTAATGGGGATCATTTAAATCTTCTGTATGTTTTTGTGAAACTCATTCAACTATCTTAGATTGCATTTTAGCATACAGTTTTTCAGATATATGTATCACTATAAAAGAAAAGATTTAGAAGCCCAGATCCAAAGGATCCAGTTAGACTCCAGACAGCTCTGACAGAAGTTTTTTTAATTTGGACAGACATATCAATGAACATATCAGAGATCTATAAAAACAAAGCCATGATAGAGTAGAGCCTAAGTTCTTCTCTCCCATGTCAAGACCCTCAAATGGCCCATGGCATTGTAAAAGCAAATAGACTTCCCAGTTCTGACACAGATGTGAATCCAACTGGACACAATAAAAATACATTTATGCATTCAATGCCATGGTAGCCATGGAGGTAACTGAATTCATTGGACGTCATCATCAGGGTGCTTCCAAAATAATACTCTAGTAAGTACCTAAAATACCTTCATATATTACACAATGTACTTGTTAGCACAATTAGTAATATTCTGAATAAACTGTGTCTGTGCATAAGATGTCTTCCAAGATAGCTACATAATAATATTAAACAAAACATTGAGTGATACGATCTTTCTGATAATTTTATGTTTTATATGCACTTTAATACCTATTTTTCTTTCCTAGACAGCGACCTATAACGTCTCAAAGTTTGGGGGAAGGGGTTTATTTTTTACTTTTTATTTGTATATCACTTTTATTATTTTAACAAATAATTGAAAGTGGTGAACATATCCAACACACTTTCTTCCTATTTTCCCCACAATAACTCTATGAGATTAATTGGCCTGAGACAGAGTGATTGGCTCAAGGTCACCCAACTGGCTTTCATGGCTAAGATGGGACTTGAACTCAGAGTCTCTTGCTTTCTAGTCTGGTGCCTTAACCACTAGATCAAACTGGCTCTCTTCTCAAAGCTCAGTATATCTTCATGTTTTTTACAAAGATATTTGCTATTTATTTTTACAAATAACCTTTTATCCAGAACTATTTATGAATTCAGAAAAAAGCAACAGGATGCAAATTTTATCCCACCTTCAAAAGCAAAGGGATTCTTTCTTAAGCTGGTGTGAATTGAAACTATTTAAATTTCTAGATATAGGATGTTGTGTTGGACTGATCCAAGACTTGTCAAAATGAATAACAATATGGTTTCTGCCTGTCTCCACAGAGAAGCCAACCCATAGCAATTGAACTGTATTTCTATACAGCTTCTTCTGCTGCATTTGAAGAAGATACACTATAAAGAATGTCCTCCAGTGAAATGGAATGTCCATACTCTCAATAGTAATGGTAAGAACATAATCCTCCTATCTTTTCATATGTTATAAGTAAAGGATGAGAGAAAAGAAAATAATAAATCAAGAGAAACCCCAATTTATGTTTTACTTTATAAGTAAGTCTAAATCTTTTTCCTCCTTAATAATATTTTGCCATGTCAAAACAAAATAAAAGGATGAGGTGAGAGTATTTCATTATTGTTCTCTGTATTATTTTCTTATTATTCTGTAAACTTCAATAACAGTAAGAGTTTAAGAAATCAAAATTAAGTAGTTCTACTGACATAGAAATTTATCCTAAAATATGATTGACATGGTCATTTATAAACAGTATTTCCAATAGAGCTGTCAACCAATTAAAGGCTTTTAGTTGATTAATGGCAATGTCTTTAACTGATCAATCAAATAGCTAATTTAAATATACACTATGGTGCAGAGTCTTTAATTACTGAAATCAATGGGAAGGTTTCTATTCATATATCCAGAACTGGAGCTATAAACAAGTGAAAGTAACATTTTCACAAAAAAATTATATACATCTAATCAATTAGTTATCAACATTCTTATATTTCATCTGAAGATTAAAACTTCATTGTAATTAATTTTGCGGTCAATTAATGTATTGAATAATTTACCTCGTAGTTTTCTTTTCTTCATTACTGTAATTAAAATGTATGTTAGAAAGTGCAGTAATATCTATTCAGATGACCTCACTAATACTTATTAATGTACTACTCTAAATTAAGAGCATTGTAGCAGTTGAACCAATTACACAGAAAATGATTGGTTCCTTTTACCAAATGTACTGAAGTGAAATTGGGGTTTATCAGGGATGCTTCAGTCTGGATTTCTGCCCAAAGTAGGGAGTTGAATTCAATTCTCTCAAAGGGCCCTTCCAACTTTGGAATTCTATGAAATGTTGACTTCCATAGCAAAGTGATCTTTTGTAGTCTCTAACTATATCATTCAACTCAGTACTATTATTTCTTTACAGTTATTCACATGTAGAACAATAGAAGACAATCTCCCAAAACATCTGGTGGTGACAGATGATTATATTCCCCGTATCTTAAACCTTCTCACAGTAAATATTCATCCACTAGAGCACAATAAGAAAAAAGGAACTTATAGACATATATTTTATTTGCTTATAAAATCTGATTATATCACTCTATTCAATAGCAATTTTAAGTCGATATGGATCAGCACAGATAACATATGAATTGAACCTAGGATAGCTTGGTAAGAACAGTTGCAGTAGCCTCCTAGTAATAATCAGAAAGTGCATTTTGTGTGATAACTTTTTAAAATCAGACTTTAGGCTTGCATACAACACAGGAAACTATGCTTCAAATATAGACAGAGGGGATTAGCTGCAGTAATATTTAAGATATTCAACCTTAAAGTGATGAAAGAAAACAGTGCTCATCAGTTCAATCCATTTGTTTCAATAACTCACCCTCTGCATCTTCTGGCCTTGTAAGATCAATAACTCCTGGACCTAGCTTTCCATCTTCACTGGGTTTCCCTGATAGCTGTGGGCCTAAATTCTCAAAGCGTGTTCTTTCCTGCCAAAGAAAAAGGACAAAATTCAGGTTTTTTTAAAAAAAAAATGTGTTCGATATGTTTAATTTCCAGTGATTTCTTGATCTCTGATTCAGCATGCATCTTGTCAAATTATAAAGTTAGGTATTTTGTACTACTTTCTTATTGTCTAACTGCAGTACTGCAGGCTATTTCTGCTGACTGCTAGCTGGCTGCAATTTGGCAGTTCAAGTCTCACTGGCTCAAGGTTGACTCAGCCTTCCATCCTTCCAAGGTTGGTATAATGAGGACCCAAATTATTGGGGCAATATGTTGACTCTGTAAACTGCTTAGAAAGGTACTAGGTATGTAGAGAGGTAAAGTACTATAAAGTGGTACATAAGTCTAGGTGCTATTGCTATTGCTAATAGTCTCATCTAAATTCTGAATTGTTAGGAGCCCTTCTGTAGAGTTAAAAATGCCCTTATTTTTGGAAGACATCTTTATAGGAGGGATCATGACACATACTATTAAAGGTGGAGTTTGATTACATGTTGCCATTCATTATCTTGACTTCTTTGCCCCTCTCCTAGCAGACATTCCTGTAACATTGGATTCCTCCCTCTGAATTTTAAAATTCTGCTAAAAGGAAAAAAGAAATAACTATTGCTAGATAATGAAAGGGTAGTTTCCAACAACCCATTCAGTTCAAATGAGTGCAGGATAGGGAAGTATTATTGCAATTTAGACAGGATTAAAATTGAAATGTCAGAAATCGATGCCAAGCAACAAAGAATAATTAACTTTTTCTAAATGACTTGCATTTCAGAAATACTAAAGTTCAGGACTTGGAGAAGACTTTCTATTAAAATGCTACTAATTCAGTGGAAAAAAATAACCAGTAGCACAATCAACATCCTAGTCCTAGAGATCTGAATTTGCAGAGGCACCCTTGAGAAATACAAGCATGAATTTTATGCAAGAGGATTTCAAAGACAAGTATTTCAAAAAAGGAATATTAGATGACAGAAATAGTACTATTATTTTGCCTAGGAATTTGAGGTAAACCTCTATGGGATTTTTTAAAAAAAGACTATGAAGAAAAAGAGATGACAGTATTTCTTCCTTGAAAAGCATAAAATTTGAGTGTTGAAAATATATATGGTAAAACTGCATCACTAAAAACAATAATCAATATATAGGTTGATGTCAACCAGGGTTTCCTTATGCCAGAGGGCAAAAACTCAACAATCATATGGCAACATTATATTTTCTCACTTTTTGTAACTTACTGTTACATATTGCTTTCATGCAAAAACACAGTAGGGTTTTCTTATGTCCTTGTGGTACTTCTCAATTCTGAACATAGCATTGTGTTTGAATGTCACATCATCACAGACATGAAATATCAGTTTTTGGTCTTGATTACAGGGTATATTTGTTTTACATAGCAAAACAGTGCTGATTGCTCTTCTTTCTGTTGTATGGTGGGCTAATATTGCATTGGACAGCTTAGATCAGGGATCTTCAAACTTGACAATAATTCCTCCTCCAGTAATGTTAGCTCAGGAATTCTGGAAGTTGAAGTCCACAAGTCTTAAACTTGCCAAGTTTGAAGACCCTTGTCTTAGATACTGGAAAGAAAACAGTTAAGTTTTCATATGCACAAAAAGACCTAAGCAACTTGATGTTGCTGTTAAAAAAATCAAGAACACACTTAACTTCCAGAACACCAGAATCATTTGCTCAACATTTATTATACTGCTTATTAATAAGTGCTCTATAATCAATTTGTAGGACATTGGTAGATTAGTAAACAAATATTTTTATCATCATCATCCCACCTTTTTCTATACATAACTCAAGGTGGCAAACATAGCCAATCCTCTTGCCTTCTACTTTTCCACAACAACAACCCTGTGAGATTTGTTGGGTTAAGGGATAGTGACTGGCCCAAAGTCCTCAGTCAGCTTTCATGTATAAGGCAAGATTAGTACTCACAGTTTTCTGGTTTCTAGCCTAGCACCTTAACCACTACACCAAACTGATGTATTTGTTCATTCTTTCTCTCTTTCCCCCAACTAGATATAAGAAGGATTTTGTTGGATTACATCAAAGTCAAAGCAAATTAGATAGTACAAGGAAAGAACAACTTCTTAATTGGTCTCATATGTGAATACAAAGTTGGACCATCATGCTAATTTTAAGAGTGGAGAATGTGGTATGAACAAGGTTGCCCTTCCGGTAATCTAGAACTAACTTTACTTCTAGTTTAATATGAACATTTAGTGGAAACTAGTATCATTATAATGAACAATAGGTGTCACACAGCCTGGCCTTCCAGCATCTAACAACATGCTGTATCTGTGTCTTAAGCTGAACTTCAGGAACCCATCCTTTTGCACTGGCCACAACAGCACCTAGTCTGTAAGTATGCAGCCTCAATGGTAGAACAGGGCATGAGGCATCAAGCAGAGTTGCTCATAGCTCATCCTGACAAGGGTTACCTGAATCTGTGCATGTTCCAAGAAAAGCAACTGCTGGCTGAAAAAGAGTGCTTTTTCAGCACTCATATCTAATCACAGTTTCCCCAAGTCTGCCAAAATTTGTGGTTCACACAGGTAGTATCCCATGGCTTCTGCTCTCCTCAGCCAAAGCAGAAACTCTGCATTGTTATACGCATATTCCATTTCAAAGTACAAATCAGATTATTGAACAGCAAAGCAATGATAACAATCCAATGGCTTTAAAAGTACTACCTCTATTCTCTCTCCACCAGTTCTCCAGAGAGTCTTTTTATTTTTCGGGGGTACACTGCATCCTTTCAGGACCACTGAAGCCTTTTTTATATCTTCCATGAAGAAAGGAAGATAATTATCCCTTATCTGTTTCAAAAAGAAAAAAAAAGAAAGGGGAATGGGTGATAAATTCCCAATATATTAGGAACAGCCTTAGTTTTCTCTTTCTCTGCCTATTTCTATACTTCTGCAAGAATTCAGCCAAGAATTCCTCACTTTAAAACTCTGTTTTTGAAAGAATATCAATATTTTGACATTCAGAAAGGGAAGGAAAAATTACATGATAAAGCACAGAACTATAAGGAAGAGAAACTTGTATGATAATAACTAAAAGTATCAAGGTATATTTATGTGCCATTTTTGAAGGGGAAATTGAGAGCTACAATAATTCTGTCTGTATTTTTGATTTTGTAGATGCTAGTATTCATTTTTCCACTTAAAACAATAGAAGCTATTTTACAGCTGTTCTGTTTTATAGAAAAAATAAAAAGTAAAAATGATTTTAATAGAAGTATTAGTGGTCTGTACAAATATATGTGAATATATGAGGAGAGATAATTTAGGTAAACAATAGCATTTTAAACTATATTGAGCAAATTATTTTAAATGAACACAGCTAGCAGACTATCCATCTACATATCAAATATATCTTACCAAAAATGTAATTATTGTATTGTCCTGATTGATTCTATATTGCATTCTAAGTGTGTAAGGCCATAAATATAAAAGTAAAGTAAAATGTCCTGGTTTATATAAAGGTACACAAAATATAACATAGCTTCCAACATCATGTGTTTTGTAGAAGTCATATTTCATACACATGTAACTCTACTGTGTATACTATGGACTTATTTTTGCTCATTATAAATTCTCAAAGCTCTGAGCATGTTCTCTGAGTGAAAAAAAGACATTCTATGAAAGTTCCACAGACAAAGGGCTCATAGAACTGAATTTAAATAGAACATGATTATTTGGAAACTAAGAGAATTAAAGCTTATAGAGTTTACAATCTCTTTAAAATTATAAACAAGATTCTGAACTGATGAGTATTTGGTGTTTTCTGAGCTTGATTGTTTTCTTGTAGACATTTCATTACACAAACTAAGTAGACTGCTAGACTGATGGTGTTACCTAGTCTAGATCAGTGGTTATTAACCTGGGCAATATCGCCCCCCAGGGGGCAATTTCGTTTTTCAGGGAGGCAATGGAATGAAAAGGGGCAATGCAGGGGCGAAGGAACGGAAGGGGGATGATATGGGGCAATGGAGTGAGAAGATTGGGGGACACTTTTGAGACTTTTTTCGTACAGTGAACAGCTGCATATCTGTCGTACAAAAACATCAGATCGCCCGCTATTAATGAGTTGAACTGTGTTTTAAAATGTTCTGTAAAATTTTTCTTTGTGTCTTGTTAACCCTTTTTACAGTGTGCATTAATATATATTTTCCTCGAATCTTAATTTAGTTTCAGAGTTTTCATCTTGAAATTCTTAGTTCCTGCATTGCGGTTTGTTCTTATGCCCTTTTTATATGTCTTTTTGCATCTTAAAATTCACTTGTAATTAAATCATTAAATGTTACTTTTTTTTTCAGGCATTTCATTTTCTTGCAATTGAATTTTGTTTTCAGTAGTCGTTGCATTTAAGTGTGTTGAATAAATAAGATAATAATGAAATACTTGTATCACGACGTTTGGGAGTAAAGTGATGGGTAGCATCAGAATTTTTCACACAGTTGAGATATGGGAAAAAGACTGGAAGTATTATTTGCATCGATATGTCCTGATGACAACTTTAAAGAAAACAAAAAACGTGTTTGCATAAATTGAAGAATTATTTCCCTGTGTTGTGATTGAGATGTTATGTTGAGGGAGGAGGGGCGATGATAACTTCCTAAATGGCTCAAGGGGGCGATTATTTCAAAAAGGTTAAGAACCACTGGTCTAGATAATGAATGTCTGAAAGAAAATAATCAAGCTCAAAGAGCACCGAGGACCCCTCATTTCAATCCTGAGCTACAAATATTCTTCTTTATTGGTTCTATATATGGGCACCAAGCACTTGAGAAAGCATGTAAATGGGGAGGGGGGATGCCCACTTCTACCTGTAGCACTGATGATGTTAGCTAGTTTGGGTAGTGAAATGTCTGCAAACTCAGAGAGCACGTTTCAACCCTGAACTACAAACATTCTCCTTTATTAAGAGTCTGAAAAATAGGAATTGTTACTGCTGAAGTGGGCTGATAGCAAATTTGTTTTGCTAAGAAAAGAAACTTCCTTTTCCATTCAGTGGCATGATTAGGCACTTATTATGCATTATCAGGCACAAGCACGTCGGCAGTATAAAACTTATGGGGGGGATTTTGCTTTGCTGTATTCTAGGACTCTTGATTAAGTGCTTTGAAATGATGATATATGGGCTAGGTGTTGCATAGTAAAAAAAGATATTTAAATGATAACCCACCCACCCCTTAGTGAGTATTGATGAATGATAAATGTTCCAGACTACAAAGCTGAGTAATATATATATCACAGTCAATGATGGAGCAACCTCAGCAGTGACAGATGGATTATGAGATTATTATCCCCCTGATTTTCAGTCACCAAATTACTCAACTCCTCAAACATTTTGTTTTACTTTGCATTCCATTAATAACTTTGTTTATATTTCTGTGCTGGGAATGATCAATGTTGTTGTCTGAGTTAAAGGAGACTAGGAACTAAGGAAGCAACTAAGAAAGCAAAAGAAAAGTGCTCATCCATTGAAGCATGGGAGGAAAACTGCTAATAACTTCAGAATAAATATAAAATTGTGATTTGGGGGAAGAAAAGTAATGATAACAGTAAGCAGACAATAATGGTTTTTCTCTTTATTTAGGTAAAAGTTTAATTTTTGATATGCACAGTATATTGTCATAAAATTTTATATACTACTATTCTACATGCTATACTGTTTTATACAGTTATTGGCTCTTCTATAATAATCCAAGCGTCAGCAGTAAAATTGCTCCTAAATTTAAGTGTTATTTATTCATTGCCACATAACAATACTTTTTGACATAAAAAGTATTCTGTTTATAAATGTAATTTTACAACTGCTGCATCCAGGCCCTGTGGTAAATTAATGACATTTTTATTATTTTATAGTGTCATTAAAGTTTTACTGATGACTCCATCAAAAAGGAGTCATAAAGACCATAAAACAAACTGATAAACTTAGATCAGGCGAGTAGGAATTCATGCCATATAGTTGTACTAAATGGCCTACCATAAATGACATTTATGCCATCTTTAAGCATGTGAGAACACTTGGACAAGTTCAACAAAATTGTTTCAGTAATTGTGTACTTAAATAACAGTTTACTTGCCAGCAAGCAAAGACTGTGTGCATGTGTGTTTCAAACCCTGCGAAGGATGACTGATTGCACCCATCTTTTGAAAAACAATATAAGAAATGTAATAATACACCAGGCAACCCTCCCTTTTAGATTACCATGACTAATCACACTATAACCATTGCCAAATTATTTCAACATGTTTTTTTTTCCTTTCCACATCTGACATATATGCAAAGGCTAAAGTGGAAAATGGCATACACGCGAATCATTGTGTGAAAGACCTTTCTTCTTCCCCCTAATCTTTACAAACAAATACATTTTGCTGAAGTAGGCATAGTTGGACAATGATGTAATCCCCTTTATTTCAAGACTTTAGCCTAGTAGTTACCAACATTTATTTAAACAACCAGTTTTGAGATCCTTAATAATGTGGGTCATATACAGAAGCCACAAAGTAAATGCCTTTGGGAATGTTATGCACTTTGTGGACAATATTCTAGTTGCAAAATGTGCCAAAAATTCCAGCGTGTTGTCTTTATACACATGGATACTCATACACACGCAACATATTAAAGCTAAATTATTCTACATTATGCACTTAAAAATACATCTGAAGTTTGGTTTCTTGCTTGTACTTCTATTCCAGCCCAGACAGAATCAACAAACATAAAAAAAATCCGCTTCAAAAAAATACTGAGGGAAGAATTTCTAGAAAAGGGAGTACTTAACAACCTTCATACAATTTAATTATACTGGTTGTTTTACTCTCTGTGTGTCTCACTCTTTACTACTTAAAATGTGAGCATAAATTCTTCTGTTTTTAATATCTTAAATAGTTGTATATAATTACAGTAATAATAAATCTAATAATAATACTTTAAGCCACAGTTTACCTCAGAGCTTGGTATTCATTGCCATGTATCATAAAGGGGACTTGAATTGCCCAAATAAGGTCAATACATGTTCTATTAGAAGAAATCAGGATATAAACAAAATGAATAAATTAATCAAAATTATCTATAGCCTGTGATCATCTTCCTTACCATTATAAAATGCAATAAATTCCACTACAGTCAGCACAAACTGAAATTCTAATAGGTCAAATTTTGTCATTTAAAAATAATTTTGTAGTCAAAGTCCAAATTTTGTGGGTTTTTTTTATTATTATTATGTTTAATCAGCAGTGAAAACTGCAAGAAATATGGCCAGCTTTATTTTTCACTGTGATATTTTTCATTTGTTCATTTGTTTTAGAGTAAGGGCCAACATTGGTGTGTTCACTCTGTTTCCAGAGATTCATACACCTAATTTTTATCTTGGGGGAGACAAAATAATTTTAGCTACAAAAAGTGGTCAGTTTGTATCTATGGCCCCGTGACTTCATTTTGCAAATTTTCGTTGAAATTTATTTGTCATATACCTTACTGCTACACCAACCAACTTTGTTGCCAGTTTGGATTTTTATTTTTATTTTTTTGCTTATGTTTATCCATCGAATATATTTAGACTGATTTTACTTGTTTTGAATGTAAGCTAAAGTGCCACTGAACTTTAATGAATAAAGCCAAACATACAAAAACAGGCAGAACTGGTATCTTTGGTGATCATAATTCCATTTTCTTTGGTGGCACTGTATCTGCAAAAGTCCAATAACAATAGCTGTATTCATATGATACACTGAATCATAAATAAGTGCATCACAGTTTAGCCTACTAGGTTGTATAGACCCTGCCAGTGTAGTTAGTATATAATTTAACATATTATGTGAACACAGAAAGTTGTAGCATATAACATGAATACAGAAAATTGAATTTACTGAATAGACTTTGCTGAAGTTAACCATGAATAGGCACACAAATGTGCAAAACAAAAACCCCAATATTTAGAGTATCTATAGATTTCCTCTGCAACTTCTCACCCTATTCTAAAGGTTTCCTCCAAAAAGATTTTTAAAAATGCAAGAAAAGGAGAGGATTTTCCCCACTTCCACAAAGTGTCATCCTATATCCAATCCATTATTTAACAACAGTAGAGTGTTGGGTGTGTATAAAAGAGAAGTGATATCATTTTAAACCTAAAGACTACTTTGCTTGGCCAAGAATTAAACTGAGGATGAGAAGAAAAGCCAAGGAGCTGAGAAGGGATAATAGATATTACTTTTGGAAACAAAGTAGAAAAACTTCATATGGTTCTCCTTTGTGTCTGATCTCTATTTAAACCCATCTTTGCAATGCATAGATTCAGAATTACTGCCACACAAGAAACTGCTCCTAAATTATAGACCAGTTCATAGTATTTTTACAGACTATAGTACTCATTGACAATGCTTCCCCATCTTCCCCTCATTGGATGTCTCTGTTCATCTGGTTTTAATATAATTTTAACCAATTGCAAGGTTATTTATAGAATTTGTAACTCCCCAGTAGTTAGAGTTATGAAGCATTCAGTCTTAAGCATATCCAGTTGTGTGGTAACCCAACTACTGCTTTAATGTGGTTTCCATCTTTTTATTTATGCACCAACACATGATCCATGTCACTATGAAAACAGTTTGGGATTAACCCTTTCTTTCAATGGAAGATGCAAATCATTTTGTACAGTTCACCTAGAGGTCCACACAGATTAATATTTACAAAGGGTAATACTTTTTAGCCTTCTGGTTAGATTCAGTTAGATTAGCAAAAAGAATCTAAAATTTTGAAAATGAAAGTTTGAAGCCAAGTCAAATAGCTCCCTAGCAAATGAAAGGAAAGAGGTTGTTTATGAAATGTGCTATTTTATGCTTAATGAGGCCAAAAAGAATCCTGGATTAGAAATAGATCAGATAATTATAGCTACATTTGGTGTTTAATTACATCTTATTTGATTTTTCATGTGTAAGGACAGAAAACCTTTTCTACTGTCCTGAAGTATTCTTTCCCTTTCTTTCCTTCAAAGCCATTCTTAAGACTGAAGATTTACTTCATGTGATAGGATCTGCACCACTGCCAATGTCATTGAATTAAATAATCTAATAATGGATTATGTAGGACAATAGTGCTAGACAGTAATGCTAAAGTCATAGGCAGTCATAATTTTATAATAAGCATTTAATCTGATAGCAAGGATCCCATAGGCCTAATGCAGAGATCTTCAATTAAAATTACTGCCATAATAGCTATCATTTAAAGTAACAGTCTCATCTTACATTTTGGAGTATTGTGTTTTAAGATTTAAGTATTCTTTAAAAGATTATTTGTTGAAGTTACTTCAATAGTAAGAGTTTCAACTAACTTTTTAGTACTGTCTTGATATTTTATCTTCAACTTTCTCATTCTGTATGGAAAAGATAGGGCAAATTGAGATTTATATTATGTAGGAAAAGGAAGAGTGTTTATAGTGTGGATTGGCTCTTCTCATCCACACAGAATGAGAGGTAATTCTTCCTGTGAATTGCTGTGATGTCCCAAATATTTGTATGTTTTGCTTTCCAACAAGATCCTAATGAAGCAATCTGAAGCAGACTGTAAGTCAAATGGTAATATGAATAATGAAATATTTAGATATCTTTGAAATATTTTACATTTCAAATGATAATCTGCAAAAGATGCAACATAACAGATAAATAGATAAAGTTTTATCTCATCAAATTAACCTTGATTTTTTTTATTTTTTAATGAAACTTATTTGCTATCCATCTTGTGTCAAGCAACAAATTGATACAAATTTGATATAAAATATTCAGTATTTTTGGTCTGTCAGTCTTTTAACAAACACATTATAAAAATTCAAGAGAATTTTTTCTGCATGGCATTGCACAAAGCAGGGAACAAACAATTATAAAACTATATATTAAAAACTAAACCATGTGCTTTGAGTTTCAGAAGTAGATACAGTTATTAAACAAGCAGCTTGAACAATTCAAACATCGAATTCATCAGATGTTATGGCTTAGTTAGGTCCTTATTTGTCCAGTATGCTAGAATTTTTAATATGTTCCAAGAAGAGATCTTTGTTTGCTTTAAAGTAAATATGGCTGGTTTTGAACACTTTACTTGTAAAGTGTTCAAAGCCTGATCTCGGGAGAGGGAAGCTGACGCGGGGAACGAATGAGCTGTGGGTTTGCAGCAAATGCCAACTGCAAGCTTAGAAGCTACGCAATTGCGGGTGAGTGTCTCCCCCAGCTCCTTATAGATCGGCAGTGCATTTTTCAGTGGGAGGAAGGAGCGGTTAAACAGCTCGAAGATTTACTGTGGACCCGAGTCAAAAACAACTTAAAAAGACTCCAGAGCGGAAGGGGTGAGTGTGGAGATTAAGCGGCAGTGGCTTAATTTATGTTTTTACCCTCTAACTCTGTAAGTTAAATGGCAGTTTGAGAAAAGAGCGATTAAAGGAGAAAAAAAGAGAAAAAAGGGGGACTAGATGAGAAGAAGAGGTGTGAAGAAGGTTTTTATTCAGGAAAACTGCCTTCTGAAACTGAGATTGATTGTGAATTCCAATGTTGGAAGAACTGGAATGATGTCTACAGTCTCCATTTAAATCAAATCACCAAAAATAATTCTAAACGGCCATCAGTTGGGCAGAACAAAGGAGACTCATGGAGAATTGATAGTCTCCATATAAATCACCCAGCTCCATTTAAACAACCCAGCTGATTAGTCAGCCTGAATTTAAATTTCCACTCAGTTGATTGGACAATCTCCACTAAACCCCCACCCAAATATCATCCTTTCCAAACTCTAAAGTAGATGATTGGTGAGCTCATTCAAATTTTCTCCATTCAAATCTATCAAACATCAACACTTCCTCTTTAAAACAAAAACAAACCCAAAAAACGTGGCTTTAAGGAAAAACAAAGGAACTTTACACCACAAACTTCCAATACTATACTACCTCCACTACTTCAGTACCTCAAGACCAAATATTTATAGATAATGCTTTGTCTATAATAATTGATTTACCGTATAATAGTATAATAATTGTTAAATGACCACTAATTTACTGATTCATTGAACTGATAGAGATTTAATACTGTATTGATTATCTAGTCTATTGATTGATTGATTGATTCTTAGTAAGTTGATTGATTGATTTTCAGTAACAAGTAACCTTACTTTTGATTTGTTCTCCAACTTTTCAATTAACATCTATTAATTACCAACATTCATTAAGTAACTGTCTACCTATCACATTAATTAGCTATTGTAATTGTTTAGTGTACTATTGTCATTGACCATGCCAGCCAGAAACTCCAAATCCTCCACTATCAAACAACAACAAAAATATCTCTACCAATGACCTCCCAGACTCCTGTACACGCTTCAGATGTCTTAAAACCATCAACAAAAGCTAAAATAACATCAAATGTTACCTATGTGACAATCAAGCCCACCTTGCCTACTTAAACTTAAACAAAGACCTAGCTGATCTCCTAAAAGCATCAGATATTTTCCCTTGTCTGTGTCCATCATGTTTTCCAAAGCTAAACAAATCAACTACCCTGCCTGACAGAGTTGCTAGCATAGAATCACTCATGCACTCAATAGAAAAATGCTTAGCAACACGTTTTGAAACAATTATACAACAAAACCTAATTTCTCTTGAAAAAAGAAGCCTTGTGAATAAAATACCTGAATTTCTCCTCTTACTAAATATGGCTAAATTCAACATCATGAAAACATAAAACATGGCTCAATGCACCTCTCCCTGATCCATTACCACAGTAAGAGACTATCATGTTTACCGATCAGATCATGAAATCCACAGAGGAGGTGGTGTTGCTATCTTCTATAAAAAGTCCTTACATCTAAAAAACATCCAAGTTACCCAAGAGCTTGCTCTTCCTGAGACCATTGTCTGTGAACTGACCTTAAATATCACATTTTGATTCTTATTATGTTTCAGAGCCCCTGATTATGACATCAAACATGTAAACAAGCTAAATTCACTGCTAACATGGGCAACATTCTGCCCACACACTTTTATCTTTCTTGGTGACTTCAATTTACCTCACATTAACTGGACCCTAAATGAATGTAAAATTGAACCCACACATGCAACCTTCTACAATGCTGTAACAAACCTGGGACTGGAACAAATAGTATCCAACAATACTAGACTTAATAGCTGCCTCGATCTCATCTTCTGCAATAGTTTGAATTCAATTTATAGAATACAAATTAAAGAACCCTTTTCCAACAGTGACCACAGCATGATTGACTTTTGTCTCAACATACGTCCACACAAAAATCAACATGATGTGATCCCCAATTATAACTTCAAAAAAGGCAACTATGATCTTATAAACAACAATCTCTTATCCCTTGACTGGCAATTTCTATTCATTGGATGCAATACTGTAGAAGACCATTACAACATATTTTTACTTGAAGTCAAAAGAGTCATCAAATTATATGTACCAATAACAACTCCAAAAACCAGAAAAAACAGATTACCCATAAAAAAAAGCAAGCTTCAATCCAAAAAGAGATCATTTTGGCAGAAAAAACAAATCTGGTCATGTTGCCAACTTCAAAAGCCGATACAAAAAATTATGCCACCAGATAAAGACTGAATGCACCAATTATCACATAAAACAAGAAAAAAACCTTCTACGCACCAATTCCACCCGCGCTTTCTACAATTTTGTAAACAACAAACTAAAAGACTCGAGGTCCATCCCACCCCTGAAAGGACCTAATGGTAAAAGACTGCAACGACAACACTATTAAAGCCAACCTCTTCAACATATTCTTTGGCTCAGTATTTGTAAACAGCAATGGATCATGCACAGTATTTCCTAGTTGAACCACATACAACTACAATGATCTAATACATATCGATTTTACAGAAGACAATGTTGAAAAAGCACTACGCAATCTAAAACTATCTCTATCTACTGGATCGGACAGAATATGTGCTTACTTCTTAAAAAACCTATCCACTGCCATAGCCAAGCATAATCTTCGAAAAATCTTTCAGGACCAGCTCCTTGCCAAAACTATCACAAGCCACAGTCATCCCCATCTTTAAAAAGGGAGACCCCAGCCTAGTTGAAAATTACAGACCAATCTCTTTATGCTGCGTCACCTGTAAAGTCATGGAATCAATTATTAACCAATCCATTATCCTTCACTTAGAGACAAACAACCTACTTTCTAATAAAGAATTTGGTTTCAGAAAAAAACTATCCTGCAATGTGCAACTCTTACACTGCAAAAACATATGGACTACACAACTCAATCAGGGCAGAGCAATAGACACAATCTACATAGACTTCTGTAATGCCTTTGATTCAGTGGTACACGACAAACTACTCTTAAAACTAAAATCTTATGGTATCTCTGGGCACCTGCGTAACTGGATAGAAGCATTCCTGTCATACAGACAACAAATGGTCAAAATTGGGAGCGTCTTATCAAATTCTGTACCTATCAACAGTGGTGTCCCCCAAGACAGTGTTCTAGGACCAACTCTCTTCATACTCTACAAAAATGACCTCTGTGATCATATTAAGAGCAATTGCATTGTCTTCGCTGACGATGTAAAGCTATTCAACACCACAGACAATACTGCTACCCTTCAAAAAGACCTTGAGTATGTATCAGAATGGTCAAACAAATGGCAACTTCAAATCTCAACAAATAAATGCTCTGTCTTACATATTGACAAAAAAAATCAGAAAATAAAATACAGGCTGAATAGTTAAGACCTTGTTGATGATCCAAATTCTGTCAAGGATCTTGGAGTACTCATATCTAATGATCTAAGTGCTAGAACCCACTGTAAATACATAGCCAAAAAGGCATTAAGAGTTGTTAACCTAATCTTACATAGCTTTTTCTCTGCTAATATTACACTACTAACTAGAGCATACAAAACATTTGCTAGACCAATACTCGAATACAGGTCATCAGTCTGGAACCCACATTATGTATCTGATATTAACATTGTTGAGAAAGTCCAGAAATATTTCACAAGAAGAGTTCTTCACTCCTCTACTCATTGCAGAATACCTTATGCCACCAGACTTGAAATTCTAGACCTAAAAAAACTAGAACTACACTGCCTTTGGTTCAATCTAAGTATCATATATAAAATCTTACATTGCAATATCCACCTGTCAATGAATACTTCAGCTTCAACCATAACAATACAAGAGCAAACAACAGATACAAACTCAAGGTTAATCGCACCAAACTTGATTGCAGGAAACACGACTTCAGCAACAGAATGGTCAATGTCTGGAATACTCTACCTGAATCTGTGGTTTCTTCCCAATCCCCAAAAACTTTAACCTGAGACTTTCTACTATTGACCTCACCCCTTTCCTAAGAGGTCTGTAGGGGGCATGCATAAGCACACCAACGTGCCTACCGTCCCTGTCCTATTGTTTCTTTTATATTTCTTATATGTATCCATGTATTCATAACTATGTTTTTACTTATACCTATTATCTTGTAAGCAATTGACAAACCAAATAAAATCAATAAAAATGAATAAATTAGTGTCTTGGAAATTCTCAGAGAAAAGACCAAAAATACTTCTAAAGATAGAGAAGTAGTGACAATGGGTCAAGGCTGCTGAAATCATTATGTCATCTCTCTCTTGTCTTGTAATACTGTTCTTTTCCTGCCATTACTTTTTCTGCCTCAGGACAAATATGCTAATTACTGCTGGTTTCAAAAGGAAAGCATCATCTTTGTGTAAAGCAATGTGCCTGACAAAACAAACCCTTCATGTTCTTTCTCTCTCAAAAAAATAAAGAAAATAGAATATGTGGCCAACAGCAACAGTACCCTTGTGCCTAAATAAAACAATTGAGAAGCTATAAGAGGTTATGGATGCTTGAACATGAAACCATAATGGTACCAGTTGTCCTTGTGATTGACCTCAGGCCAGGGAAAGGATGGTGGGAGTAGATCCTTACCATCAGTGGGATCCTACCTATTCCACTACTGGTTCAGTGATTGCGCGTGTGCAGCTTTTCACACGCTAGCTGAGGCCTGCAGTGGCAATCAGCTGAGAGGATAAAGAAGAGAAAAGTGCAGGGGCGGTTGGGAAGGCCGATCCTGCACTTTTCTCTTCTTTCTCCACTCAGCTGATCCTTGGAGGCTTTTTTCCCTCCTCTCAGCTGGTCGTTGGAGACTTTTCTTTAAATTACTGGTTCAGTTGAACTGGTAGGAATTTTTGATGCCAGTTTGGCTGAACCAGGCCGAAACAGTAGCATGCCACCACTGATCCTTACTCACTATTTTTGATCTCTGAATTGTTTCTGATAGCATTGATGATGGTATCCTTCTACGTTAGCTTTGGGAGTTAGTTTTGAGAGCACAGTTTTGTGCCAGTTTTCCTTTCTCTGGAATAGGTTACAGTTCATATAGGTAGGAGGAGAGAGGTTTAGACCTTGCTCTGTGGGATCCTGGGAGACTCATCATTCCGCCCACTCCTACTTAACAAGGTCATCCGACAGTATGATATGAAATATCATTAGTATGTGGTTGCAAGTCAGCTGTATGTCTCTACCTCAAGTGGACCATGTTTTGTCATGGAGATCCACTACAAGTGTGGAATGATTGTAACTTGATTCCAACAGGAGGACATGGTTTGGGTCCTATCTATTAAAAAAAGCCATCTGTGGGACCCAGAAAGTGTACCTTTTCTGTCATAGCCACTGCCCTCTGGTAGACCTTAATACCTGAGATCAAATTGGCCCCAAACCAGCTGGTCATCTGGAAAGCACTAAAAACCTGGCTGCATGCCCAGGCATAGGAGTTGAGAAGTTAACAAAGCCTCTTTGGGTTGCTATTACATTACTGTATGTATTTTTCTCTTGGCTACTGTTTCTTTTTTAATTATACTGTATGTGGTGAATTATACATTCTAATGGTTTTATATTGGGTTTTTTGTTTAAACTGTGTTCACCACCCAGACTCACTGTGGCAAAGGCGGTGACCATATTAAGATAGACAGACAGACACATACATACATACATACATACATACATACATACATACATACTTATTTTTTGTAAATAATTAACTAGGAACTGAACAGTCCTGTAAAATGCAATAATTTAATTTTGGGTGCAATAAAATTGGCAGGAACTATGTGTAATGAAATAACTGATTGGACACATACAAAGGGCAAATTTTAAAAAGCAAGTAACTGTAATGGAGATAGAAGAGAAGAATTTTTAAATGTTAATTTAATTTCTGCTTTTTGAAGCAATGTGCCTTCTGTAAAATTTATTCACATGTGCAAACATGCAGCTGTATGAAAAAAAGTTACCAGGATTAGTCTCAGTTGTGCAACTATAGTTAATAAAACAATCAGTAATGGTTTTTTAAAGTGTTAATCTATATAATCTTTCTTCCATCAAGATTAACCTTTTCTTTGGGGGAGACAGACACAGTCATAATTTTGAATTATGAGCTAATGGATTTCATATTTCAGTAGATCCTTACTTATTTACTTCCTAAGCTTTTTAGTGAATAGGGAAATACATTGACTATTAACATTTTTAACAAAAAATATTAGGAAGATATCTTTTTTTAAAACAAACTTTATTGATTATACAACTAAAATATCAAACAAACACGTACACAACACAGAGAAAAAAAAAGGAAAAAAGAAAATGATTAAAAAGTAGCAATTCTATTATCGACAGTCTATAGTTCCTTGTTTGTTATCAATATTGGTGATATATTTACAAATACATCTTATTGCGAATATATAATTACTACCTCTTTTACATTTTACATTGTTTACTAATATATTTTCTATTCTTGTTCTATCCAGTCATGCCAGCATTCCCAGTTTCTATAATATTCTGATGTTTCTTTTTCCTTAAGTGCTAAGGTTAACTTATCCATCTCTGCACAGGCCAACTTCTGAATGACTATTTCCTCTGTTGGAATATCTGCTTGTTTCCAACACTGTGCAAAGGTTATTCTAGCTGCAGTAAGAATATGCAGTATTATATATTTGACCTTTTTAGAAATTTGTCTATTAAATATCCCCAATAAGAAGAATTCTGGTTTTAATTCAATTTGCTCCACCGTTATTTCCTCTAACCATTTTTTTATTCTATGCCAGTCTTTGGGCTTCAGTGCAGGACCACCACATGTGAAAGAATGTTCCGTGTTTCTTTTTACATTTCCAGCAATTCAGATTAATGTTAGGAGACATTCTTGCTATTCTTGAGGGTGAGAGATGCCATCTATAAAACATTTTATAGGCATTTTCTTTATATGTTGCTGATTTTGTAATTTTATTGTTCCTTGTCCAGACCCTTTCCCATTCTAATAATGTAATGCTACGTCCTATGTTTCTTCTCCAAGCTGTCATGTTGCCTTTGACTACTTCCTCTTTTAATTCCATCTCTAAAAAATAATTATAAAATTTAGTTATATTTTTTTTATCTGGACCTAATAGGATTTTATCTAATTGTTGTGCCTGAGCATAAATTCCAAAAATTTTCTTGTCCTGGCTATATCTATTTTGAATTTGCAAATAAGCCCACTGGTCCACTTGTAGCCCTTGTTCTTGGAGATCTTGCCATGATTTTAAAGTTCCTTGTGCATCAAGAAGGTCTTTGTATTTTATCATTTTATTAAGGTCTAAATTATTTGGATGTATCATCGCCTCCATCGTTGAGATCCAGATTGGAATTTTTAAATATTTTAATTTTTTTTTTGTTCCAATTAGCCAATAAGGAATCTCTAATTATATGTCTGTGGAAATACTTCTGCTTAATTTTTCCAGTGTCCCATAAAAATGCATGCCATCCCCTATGTAAATCATGGCCTTCTAGAAATAACATTCTTTTATCCGACAGATTTAACCCACTCTTTCAACCAAAGTAAGGAGGCTGCACTATAGTATAATTCCCAATTTGGGAGTGCCATACTTCCCCTGCTCTTCATATCTTGCATTGCTTTTAGGTTTATCCTCGGTTTTTTCCCTTGCCAAATAAATTTGATAATTATCTTTCCACAAAGTATTTGTATGTATTTTTATTGGTATTGTTTGGAATAAGTAAATAAATTTGGGCAGAATGTTCATTTTTATAGTTGCAATCCTCCCCAATAAGGAGATTTGCAATTTAACCCATATCTCTAAATCTTTTTTGACTTGCTGTAATAATTTATTATAATTATTTTCCATTAGAGTTTTTCATTGAGCCATCAACCAAATTCCTAAGTATTTAACTTTTTTTACTATTTGTAGTCCCATTATCCTTTCCAATTTTAGTTATTTTCTATTAAATTTTTAGTTATTAATTTCATTTTTTCCCTATTAATTTTAAGTCCTGCAACTTCCCCAAATTGATCTAACTCTTTCAATAATTCTTGACCTGTTTCAATTGCTTCCTCTATGAAAAATACCATATCATCTGCAAATGACTGGAGTTTATATTCTTCTTTTTTAATTTTTAGTCCGTTTATTCCTGGGTTCTGTCTAATTCGTGTAAACAATGTTTCCAAAGATAATATGAAGAGCAGGGGAGATAATGGACATCCCTGCCTGACTCCTTTCTCTATTTTTATTGAGTGCGTGTACTCTCCATTAATTATAATATTCACCTTTTGTGAATCATAAATTGTAGTCACGATGTTTTCAAATTTAGTGCCTAAATTCATATTGTAAATTTGTTGGATTAGGAATTGCCAATTTAGATTGTCAAAGGCCTTCTGTGCATCCAAGAATACAAAGGCTATTTGTTTTTCTGGGTGGGCTTCATAGTATTCCAAAACATTGAATACTATTCTTAAATTATTCCTGATTTGTCTATTGGGAAGAAATCCATTTTGATTTTTATGTATATATTCATTCAATATTTTTTCAATATTTTATAATCAGTATTTAACAGGGAAATTGGTCTATAATTTTGTATAAGTCGTAAAGCTGAATCTTCTTTCGGAATCAAGGATATCAGTGTCTCCTTCCATGAATCCGGCATTCTTGCTGCTAATAGGACCTCATTATATACTTCCACCATGAGAGGTCCTATTTGTTCTCCTATTTTCTTATAAAGTTCCCCTAGTATCCCATTGGGGTTTTATTGTTCTTTTGGTTTTCTATTGCTGCTTTTAACTCGGGCCACATAATGTCTCTAGTTAACATTTCCTTCATCTCCTCCTTGATTATTTTATATTTAGTAATACCCAAATAGTTTCTTATCATGTCCTCATTTACCTCCTTCTTTTTATAAAGTTCTTCAAAAAATTTATATGCAATTTCTTTTTTCTATCCCTTGTTGAGCATCCCCATTCTCATCTATTAATTGGTAGATCAATCTTTTTTCTTTTTCTTTTTTAAGTTTATAGGCCAACCACCTTCCTGGTTTCTTCCTACCTTTCCACACTATCTGAATCGGGTTGTGATCTGCCCATTCGTTTTGTAAAATTTCAATCTCTTTTTATTTATTTACTAATATCTGCACCATATCGATTCATATCCATGATTGATGAGGATTGGAGTAAAATGTAAATTGCTTTTTCTTGGGGTTTAGTTTCCTCCAAATGTCTTTCAAATTTAGTCCAATCATCATTTCTTTACATGTTTTCGGTAGTTCTCTATTTTTCTTCTCCCCCCCACACACCCCACTACTGTGATCTTTCTGGTGGTCCACAATAGCATTGAAATCCCCCAAGATACAAATATTCCTTTTATCTAATTCCACTAATTTCCCATGTAATTGTTTAAAAAATTCCTTTTGGTTATCATTAGGGGCATAGATTACCACTAGTAGAATTGGAATTGGTTTAATCCAAATTTGTAACACCAGAATTCTTCCATTGGAGTCTATCCAAATTGGCTCTGCTTTTATATCATCTTTCACATATACTGCTATCCTTTTCTTTTTCCTAAAATCTGCTGGCAACGTATACAAATTCCCTAGCTTGGGGCATTCTAGATATTTTTCTTCTTCCTTCCTTATATGAGTTTCCTGTAAACATATTATATCTGCATTTTGTTTAATTAATTTGGTTAATATTATTTTCCTTTTTATCCTAGAGTTTAGGCCATTTATGTTAATTGATAGAATTTTCTTTTCTTCGTCCATCACCTAATTGACTCTTGCTCTTTGTCTTTTAGTTACTCCTGTCTCTCTTTGTGGCTGATTGTGCATCTTCGATTCTTCTTTCTCTTGATGTTGTTTGTTTTTCAAATTCCTATGATTCCCATCTCTATTTTTTTGATAGTCTTGGTCGTCTTGCGAATTCATTTCTAATTCGTCTCTACTACTTGATTCTTCATGGCCTATCAATAGTTCATAGAATTCTTGGGCTTTTTCCACAGAGTCTACTTTAATTTTTCTTTCTTCCCAAGTGATTAGCATTCCCTCTGAGATTAACCATCTGAATATGATACCGTTTTGGTTTAATTGGCTTGCTAAGAATTTATAATCTCGCCTCTGCTCTCTCACTCTTCTTGGGATTTGTTTAAGCACCAAGATTTCTTTTCCTTTGTATGTAATTGTTTCTTCTCTAGAAATTTTGTATATACTATCTCAAACTTTCCTTCTGGCAAATCTCATGTGCACCTCTTTTGGATGTTTATGTTGTCTTGCGTAATTTGTGTTCACTCTGTATACTTCATCTAACTCTTTCAGAATATCCTCCTTATCTTTTTCCAATAGGTCTGCTAATATTGCTGCCATCACTTGTTCTAAGTCCTCTTCTTTAGATTTCATTATATTTTGGAATTTCAGATATGCTGCAGCCTTGTCCATTTCCAGATATACCAAGGAGTCGTCCATTTCTTTACTCACATTTCTTAATTGCTCACCAACCATTTCCAGCTTCTTTTCCGTTTGTTCCATTCTTTTCTCAACCTCCTTTATTGTTAATTCATTCCTTTCTCGTGCTTGCTGTAGTTTCATTTCTGCCTTTAAGTTTCCCATCTCTTCTTTTAGTTCATTTCTGTCAGCTCTTGTTTTGGTATGATTTTTCACCATTATTTCCTGCAGCTTCAGCATGGACTCTTGTAAAGTAAGAAGGGTCAATTGGATATTGGCATTCGTGATGGTAGGTTGTTTTTCTCCAGGTAGAGTTTCTTCAATTGTCTTTTGTGCCATCACTGAGGGTGATGGCATCAGAGTTGTTTGTATTGAAGAAGTCTTCTTTCCAATTTTAAGTGTTGTGTTAGTGACAGAGGTCCTTTCTTGTAAAATTTGTTTTTGTTTTTGTATTATATTAAATATGTTGTCCCAAATTAACATTCACTATTGAGAAGTATCAACTATAAATGGCCACTACACTAATTAATATATGTTATCGTATTAAACTCTCTTGTCAATATATATATTCTCCAGAACACTTTTAAAGCTAATTTCTAAGTCACATATCTGGATTTGTAGATCTTAATAATATATCAAATTCCTCTATTTAAATTTAAATACTATTAACCTGTATATCTATAAGTGCTATAGAATCCCTAATCTCAAAATAGTGTTATGAAATAATATTTCAAATACTTACAAATCTAAATAAAGATATATCAACCTTGCTATACAATAATTAATTAGTAATCTGTAGTAATCACAATTAATCACAATTAATTATTTAATTCAATCTAATCAACGCCTATAATCAAATATCTATACCTAAATAATTAATTAATTATCACCTCCATTTTTTGTATGTGTTATAACCAAATATAAACTTCAATATTTACTAACGTATCATATATAAATTACGTTTACCACATTCAAAAATCAATTGAGTTGGTGTCAAGAAATAATTATTGCAATCCGCAAAATTTAAAAGCTTAAAGTGTCTTAATTTGATTTCAGTAATTAATTTGATTTCTTAACTTAATTTCAGTTCTTTGAGATTCCTTCGCCGAACCCACCGGAAGCAGAGACTTGCTGAGTAATGTCTCTGATTTCACTGTCTCACCGCACTTTCTGCTGTAGCTGTTTCTCCTTTCGTTTAAAAGTCTTACAAGTCAATTTTTAGATTCAAATAGTCTCTTTCTTTAATAAATCTTCTCCACTTACTACAGCTCCAGTCCAATAATCCAAAAAGAGACCAGTAAATTATTCAGTTTCATCTGTGGAATATTTAAAGTTGTAATTTAATTCCTTACTTCAAGTCTCCTCTCATCTCAAATTCGTTCTTCCAATTTTCCCCAAAATCCACAATTCAAATCCTTCAAAGTTCCCTTAAATTAAATTTGTTGTTCTTTCTTTCTTCTTTTTTTTCTCCCCCAATTATTGTCAGTCTCTCAGATGTCTCCGATTCTCTTATCTTCTCTGTCCGATCGCTCATGTCCTCACACTCTTCCCTCTCATGAGCCCTTTCGCTTTGGCCACTGCTCGTATCTGCTTTGGCCACTGTTTTCGGGCTTTGCTCTAACTAAGATTCTCCAATATTGAACGCTCAATCAGGATCGCAAATTCTTTCACTTGCACTCTTTGTTCACCACAGTCTCAGCACCTCCTTTCACCCATATCTCGTCACCGGAAGTCTCAACATGTCTTTTTCAGGAAGATATCTTATATTACAAAATACTACCAATTTTGGATAAATAGTATAGTTGAGATTAGAGAAGGCGTGTTCTATTATTTACTTGATCCAAACTTTTTCCTAAAAGACATTCTACTTCATCTTTAAAAAAAAGCAAAGGAATTATATTATAAAAAGAAAAGAAAAATGTATGCATGCATGCTATATCAGATCAATCAGAACTACTAATTTTCAGATTTCTGATCTGAAATAGAATACTGTAATTCTCATTTTTCTTAAGAATTTTATATGCAAAATCAAGCCATCGTTGGCAGCAAGCAATATTTTTTTATTTGTTAATAAGAGCTCATATCTTATACGTAGATTTCCAAAAGATGTGATAAAATTTTGGTTTCTTGTTTTATCTCTAGCATGACAATAGTGGATCATTTTGTTTCTTTTTTCCTAATGTTTGTTATACTATTAAAGCAATTATGATGGCAACACTATTGATTGCCTAAACAAGTAACTTTGATACAATATTTGCCTTTGAATGTTCCTTGGTCAAAATTAAGATGGTACTAAATATTTTTCAGGTGTCTCAATTCATATTATGTAACTTTATGCTATTCCAGTATACATTTAATACTCCTCGAAATTTCCTAAACTAATTTATCACATGATGTAATGGGATATGAGAATGACCTTGGGAGACACAAGGAAAAACTGCTACTGCTTCATGCAAAAAATATTTCAGCCCACAGAGAGAATAGATACATGGCAAGGATCTCACAAGGAATCCTTCCTAGTTCTTTGGTAAATAAATATAAGGGAGAAGTATGTTCACATTTGCAAGATTCTGCTTCTCTAACCTTACAATAAAGGTAGCATTAGTGTTCAGGGTTTGTGCTTCCTGTCTGGATTACCTCAAAAGGCTGATCCATGAAGCATAAGCTTGTAACTCAGCCTTCTTCGTTATTATTTTACATGATCAAGATTGACAACAAACAGGCTCTCAGATTATTCAAGAACTGAGTGGCTAAGGGAAAGAAAGAAAAAAAAAAGTAGAAGCATTAGATTTCCACTTATAGTGGAAAGTGAGCTTCTCAGCACTCAGAAAACATGGTTCTACTGATGGGGGCAGGGGGCGGAGCTTTAACAGAAGGCACATTCAACCCTGCCAACGAAATTATTGAGGAAATATAAGACTTTTTTTGGAAGTAAATATAACTCTATAGGCTGATGGTTAACTTTGCAGCATGCCAACTTTCTGTTGTTTTGGTTATTATATGCAAAAAAATTAGCAACAAATAGATAGCAAGCCTGGTAAGAAAGAGACTGAAAGCACGCCAATACCTCTAGGCTTTATATTGCTAATTCCAGAATTACACCTTAAGATTATTATGATATCGCTTGCGTTAAACATACACAAAGGGTAACTTTCTGGAAAGAATCTGAAATTAGGCTCTTTTTCTTACTAGCACAACATTGGAAGCAACAAACATAAACCTGATTGCTGAAAGTCTCCATGACTACAATATTGTTCTTTAAAAACATACTGAGAAGTCACAGGTTTCACCTTTTCAGAAGATATCTCATTCTGTGTTTCTACCAGATCAGATTCTAATTGCATCAAATAGATTCAGCACACCGTTTCACTATGTGAGAGGTATTGTAATCATTTAGCTATTCAAAGAAAAATTTACTTCCTGATCATGCAGCTAAAAACAGTATAGTTAAACTAGGGAGGAATGATGCAGAAAAAAATCCCATACAAATAATTATCATAATTAAATGCAAAAGAAAAAGGCAAATATTTTCTTCCAGAATTTTAAAGTTCTTTGTTTATAATGTGCAAGGAAACTTAACAGAAAGTTTTATTCACTACTTCTAAACAATGTTATTTTTTCTTGTCACTCAATACCAATAATCCTATGTCTAATTTCAATACTATTATACAGAAACATATATTTCAATCAAATGTTTTACTTCTAATAAAAGGGGCCAATATTAAATGAACTGACTTTTCACATTTTCTCAGAATTGGTTACAAGTGTGGATTATGAAGAAAGGACCCAAGGATTTAATTACTATTTTGGGATATATCCCAACTCAGTAAAATTGTTGAGTATTAGCATCATTATTTGCTTGCAAAACTAAACATGAAGCATAGTTTGAAATGTTTTGGTTTAAAATTCTAGTCAGAAATGAAAAAGTAACAAGAATCCATGTGCAAATACATGTATATCTATATGCACACATATAAATATCTTCTTTTCCTTCCTTCTTTCCTTCCCTCCCTCCCTCCTTCCTTTTCCTTTCAGTGCAGTCTGGCAGTATTGTTTTAATTCCATTTTTAATAAGTGTTATTATATCAGGAAAAGGAAGGAAGGAAGGAAGGAACCAATGGAACAGCTTACCTTCAGAAGTTATGGGAGCTTCATCACTGGAAGCTTTCAAAAACAGATTAGGCTGCTATCTGTCAGAAATTATGTAGGATCTCCTGCTTCAGCAGGGAGTTGGACTAGAGGACCCACAAGGTCCCTTCCAACTTTGTTAATCTGTTAATCTGTATGTGTGAGACACATTCTTCTACCGTCATAGGAATAATTGAATTGAACGGATCTTTATGCATTTGACATTAGACTGAGTAAATCCAGTGGAACCAAAGGCTGATATCAATTTCATGTCCAATATTTGCAAATCAGAGCACATACATTACATTTTAGATGCTTGACAACCAGCATGTATTTACATCTGTTGCTCCATTCCAGAGTCATGTGATCACCATTTGTGACCTTCCTAACTGGCTTCTAACAAGCAAAGTAAATGGGGGAAGTTGGATGTAAGACAAAAATGCGCACAATTTAAGACCAAAATTTGCACATCTTAAAATGTTCCAACTTTAGTAAACATTCATTCATCTGCTGTAGCTTTTTAATATTTATGTATTCTGTGAAATCATTCTATTTTCCCTGTCAAACACAACTGCTTTAGCTTTTATACATTAATTTTCAGATCCATATTTTATATTGTATTCATGCTTATTTAATATTCACTGCTAAACATTCAGGTTCTCAGTCAACAACATACCTTTATCTCCATATAAAACTACATGTTCATTTATGTCCTAAATGTATATACTGTACATTCATGTCCGCAAGCCAACATACCTGTAACCACACATATTCTTCACATATTTTTACACATATATTCTTTATACTTTCTCCACAGATACATAAAACAATTAAGAGGACATCCCACCTCCTTGTGTTAAATTCTGCTCAATGCTGACCTATTTACTAAGCATTCCATTTATGCTTATGCATTATTTACTTCCATCAAATATTGCTCTTTTTGCATTCAGCAATCAATCTTCAGCTCCACATTCATACAAATCTACTCAATTTATCATAACTTTTACTAAATCAACAAATGTGCAATGAGTTCCCTCATATTTATGTATCTCTCAGTAACTTATGAAGAACAAAACTACGCTTTATACACACTCTTCTTAAAGCCCTACTGCATTTCCCAAATTCTGGTGTTCTCTCTTGTATTTTTCAATCAAACATCTACTTGACAAGGCACATATGACATATTAATCCCCATGTAAGTTTGGCATTTTTTCCCCTTTCTTTCTCCTTGTATAAGGAAGCAATAATGGCATTTTTCCAGTTCTGAGGCAGTCTTTGCATACATGTTACACAAGTTGCACAATCATTCCACAAACAAGTAACATCCATAATTTAACATTTCTCCTATTATATCAGCACCACCTGCATCCTTACAATTTATCAACATTTTAATAGTATTTTTTTCTTGCTTTTTACCATTTTTCTTGAATATTAACATTTGTAGTATTTCTTTTAATTTCATTCCTTAATATACTGGTCCTCAATCTTTCAGGCTCCGGTGGCAGCAGCAGGAGGGACGGGAGGGGTTTTGTGCCCTCTCCCACTGGTTGAGCAGCCCAGTTCCCAACAAGCTACAGACCAGTAGAGACTAAGGATTGGGGAACCCTGCTTTAATATATCACTCCTATTCCCATAAAACTCTTAAATACTTCTTTCCCAAAAAAATATTTCAACATCTTTATTTTTAATTTTTCATTCACTACATTGTACTCCCTAGATAGTTTTTATTTCCACTGAAAATGTTCTATACTTTCTCTGCTTCTTTTAATCCTATATAAAAGGATTGGAAAATGTAAGAATGATGAATGCATAAGCAGGTTCTGGAGAACTGGTAGCAGAAATTTTGAATAGTTCAGAGAACCGGTAGCGGAAATTTTGAGTAATTTGGAATACCACCTCTGATTGGCCCCATCCCCATCTATTCTCTGCCTCCTGAGTTCTAGCTGATTGGCTGGGTCTTCTTTTGTTGACCTGCACAGGAGAACTGAGCTGGAAAGCAGCTTAGTGGGGTGGAGAGGGAATGGGATTTTGCAGTATCCTTCCCCTGGACTGGGGTGGGAATGGAGATTTTACAGTGTCCTTCCACTGCCAAGCGCACCAAGCCATGTCACGCCCACCAAGCCACACCCACAGAATTGGTAGTAAAAATTTTGAATCCCTACACACAGAGAGAGAGAGAGAGAGAGAGAGAGAGAGAGAGAGAGAGACAAAGACAGAGACAGAGACAGAGACAGAGAGACAGAGAGAGACAGAGAGAGAGAGAATTAACAGTATAAATCCACCATGAAAAAAGACTGATAATGTATTTTTGGTGAAATAAATGCTTCATTTACATATGCAGTAATATTTGTTAAGAATATTTTTCTCAAACTTTTGCACATATGATAAACGCAAATGAATAAGTTCCCCAAAGTTATTACACTCAACTAAATGAACTATTTATACATTAAAGAATTCCTATATATGCTGCTCTATCATAAAGTTTATCTCCTCCAAAGGAACCATTATGGACAATCAAGTCAAAACCATTTGACCAATAGACTATAACATCATCAATGATAAAAAATAAAATGAAATGAATATTTTAAAGCACCCCTTACATATTTATATTATGATCTGAATTCACAATGAAATATCATTTTTAAATCTACCTAGCAATAAAGCCACATAATGTTTAGCTAGCTAAGGGCAGATAGATTTTATTCATTTTGCGCCTTCTCTCTCTCTCTCTCCACAACAAAACTCACAAGGCCATCACACAGCCCATTATACCAACATCAACTCCATCAACCAATCAAGAGACAGCAGTGCAGCCAACCAGCCCAGCACACCAGCCTCTCCACCAGTATTTATAGAGAGATGGTAGCTTGCACTGGCACAAAACAGTGCTTGCACTGCTTGCACTGGCACAAAACAGAAAGCACCAGCCTGAGGATGGCAAGTGGGACCTCGCCAAAACATCGCCAAGATACTCTTAATCTTACATGGAAAAAGACCCGAACACACCTAGACCTACATACCTGTACCTGTGAAAATCTATAAGCACACACACACACACACACACACACACACACATATATCCTACAATTCATAATTATTTTGTGTGCATTCCTATATACACACGTGCAATGCTTTGTAATATAGACCTTATTGCAAATATATTTTTATTTGTATAATTTTTCCTTTACAAATGCATTCCAACTGATACAATTTTGTACATCTCACAGAAATAATGTGTCCTAATTCACATGTGCATTTGGTTCTCCTTAGATAAGCATGAGTATATAATTTCTTCTCCAAGGTCTTTTTCTGAATGCTCCAACTATGGCAAATTAACTTTTTTTAAAAAAGAAGTGTGATATCTAACTTTTGAAACCATTCCTCAAGATGAATGAAAACAAGTCTTGTTACCACTTACTTTTCAAGGAGCATCAAAATATCTTTCTTCCAATGAATCTTTCAGTACATTATTGATTTCCTAATTTTCTTTAAAAAACTATCATTTTTTTTTAAAAGTTATTTTTTTAGAGAAAGACACGATCAAAATATGAAACATAAAACAAACAGCAATATAGTCAGTATTTTTCATTATCTTTCAATTGCTTATTTTGGATTGCTATCGTTCCACATATCTTGAACTTCAGATAAAAGAAAAGATGAATGTACCGTATATACTCGAGTATAAGTCGACCTGAATATAAGCCGAGGCACCTAATTTTACCACAAAAAACTGGGAAAACTTATTGACTCGAGTATAAGCCGAGGGTGCAAAATGCAGCAGCTACTGGTAAATTTCAAAAATAAAAATAGATACTAATAAAATTACATTAATTGAGGCATCAGTAGATTAAATGTTTTTGAATATTTATTTCAAAGAAAAACAGATTAATCAATTTGGGAAACGATCTCACTATCATGAAAGGTTTAATTGATTCACTAACCCAAAAGAAGATGACGATGACAGTGGGAGGCAGGAGTCACTCTCTCCCTTGCAAGAAAAAAGCAAGAGCCGTTCTTATGATCTCTCTCTCTCTCTCTCCCCCCGTAATACAGTCAAGCCCTTTCCAGCACGCGTGATCTGCCGCCGCCGCTTTGCACTCTGCAAATGCAAAATCCCGGGGTTTTTGCATTTGCAAGGTGCAAAGTGGCGGGGGCAGATCCCGCGTGCTGGAAAGGGCTTGACTGTATTACGGGGAGAGAGAGAGAGATCATAAGAACGGCTCTTGCTTTTTTCTTGCAAGGGAGAGAGTGACTCCTGCCTCCCACTGTCATCAACATCTTCTTTTGGGTTAGTGAATCAATTAATTTGGGAAATGATCTCACTATTATGAAAGTCAGTGTTCTCTGCCAGTGGGGCATTTGGAAGAAAATGCCCCGCGGCATATCCACGCGCGTATAAGGGGAATCAGAAATCCCCGCGTTCAATGCCTAGCACAGCAGAAGAGAAAACGCAGCTGTGAGCAAATACTAGGAAAACCTGATTGATCAGAAGGAAGGAGGCAAAAGAGGGGTGGTGGTGGACGGAGGTCCCACTGGTATTTGTGAAACACTTGGTCGGCAGCGCTTAAAGTCAACGTCCTCGCTCCCACCTACCCAAAGCCACGAAGTCCCCCAATTGCGCAGCCCAGAATTGCCCTCCCCTCGGGGCAGCAACGACGCCCGGTATTTCCCGAGATGAAGCTCCGCCGTGCAATGAAAGCGCCCTGGCTCTAGGCTCGCGGATTCAGAAAACAACGCGAGGCGAGGTCGCTTCGGCTCCGCTCAGCTTCGTTTCCTAGCTGCTTTCAGTCCGCTCGGGAGGAGGGGGAGGAGGTGGTGGCGGCAGCTTGCGTTGTTTTCTGAGCTCTAGGCCACCACCTCCTCCCCCTCCTCCCGAGCGGACTGAAAGCAGCTAGGAAATGAAGCTGAGCTGAGCCTAGAGCTCAGAAAACAACGTGAGGCGAGGCCGCTTCAGTTCCGCTCAGTTTCGTTTCCTAGCTGCTTTCAGTCCACTCGGGAGGAGGGGGAGGAGATGGTGGCGGCAGCTTGCGTTGTTTTCTGAGCTCTAGGCCACCACCTCCTCCACCTCCTCCCGAGCGGACTGAAAGCTGCTAGGAAACGAAGCTGAGCTGAGCCTAGAGCTCAGAAAACAACGTGAGGCGAGGTCGCTTCGGTTCCGCTCAGCTTCGTTTCCTAGCTCCTTTCAGTCCACTCGGGAGGAGGGGGAGGAGGTGGTGGCGGCAGCTTGCGTTGTTTTCTGAGCTCTAGGCCACCACCTCCTCCCCCTCCTCCCAAGCGGACTGAAAGCAGCTAGGAAACGAAGCTGAGCGGAACCAAAGCGACCTCGCCTCGCGTTGTTTTCTGAGCTCCAGGCTCAGCTCAGCTTTGTTTCCTAGCAGCTTTCAGTCCGCTCGGGAGGAGGGGGATGAGGTGGTGGCCTAGAGCTCAGAAAACAACGCAAGCTGTCGCCACCACCTCCTCCCCCTCCTCCCGAGTGGACTGAAAGCAGCTAGGAAACGAAGCTGAGCGGAACCGAAGTGACCTCGCCTCGCGTTGTTTTCTGAGCTCTAGGCTCAGCTCAGCTTCGTTTCCTAGCTGCTTTCAGTTCGCTCGGGAGGAGGGGGAGGAGGTGGTGGCGGCAGCTTGCATTGTTTTCTGAGCTCTAGGCCACCACCTCCTCCCCCTCCTCCCGAGCGGACTGAAAGCTGCTAGGAAACGAAGCTGAGCGGAACCGAAGCGACCTCGCCTTGCGTTGTTTTCTGAGCTCTAGGCTCAGCTCAGCTTTGTTTCCTAGCTGCTTTCAGTCCGCTCGGGAGGAGGGGGAGGAGGTGGTGGCCTAGAGCTCAGAAAACAACGCAAGCTGCTGCCACTACCTCCTCCCCCTCCTCCCGAGCGGACTGAAAGCAGCTAGGAAACGAAGCTGAGCGGAGCCGAAGCGACCTCGCCTCGCATTGTTTTCTGAGCCTAGAGCCAGGGCGCTTTCATTGCACGGTGGAGCTTCTTGTCTCAGGAAACACCGGGCGTCGTTGCTGCCCCCTGAGGGGAGGGCAATTCTGGGCTGTGCGATTGGGGGACTTCGTCACTTTGGGTGGGTGGGTGGATGGGAGCAAGGATGGACGGAGTCCATGAAGTGGGGCTTGCCTGCAGGAAAGCGACTGCCCAGCTCCGGAGCTCCACACCATTTTTTTTTTTCAGAGGGGAATCTGACTCGAGTATAAGCCGAGGGCGGTTTTTTCAGCACAAAGAATGGGCTGAAAAACTGGGCTTATACTCGAGTATATACAGTAGGTTAAATGGATATGTGGTAACCAAGGTCCATAAGAAAAAAAGGAATACTGTGCTACTTTAGCTTTGAAGAAGAAGTGTGGGGGGGATATGATTGAAATACATGAAAACAAAATGCAGAACGTTCTTAGAGTTGAAAACCGATTGAATGGACCATAGTCTGTTGTATGAATGAGGAAAGAAAGGGTGTGTAGAAATATACTGCCGTGCCCAGGTTGAACACAACAGACATGATATTAAATGACATAAAGGCAGATTGTAGACTGGCAGAAAAAGCTATTCCTCTTAAAGAACCTACTAATTTGACTAAAAGTCAAAAACATTGAGTGGTGGGCTCTCTGAAAAGGCAAAAATAGGACTGTTCATAAGGTCTTTGGGAAAAAAAAGATAGATTGTTCAAATAGTCTCAGTGGATATTTTAGGGTCACAGAAGTTCAGGCTAACTTCTGAACTAGCCCAGAGCACTAATTAGCACTACCAAGGATTACTTGGAACAATATAGTGTCTACATGAAGGCAGAAGATTTCATTTATTTGCAACAGTTTTGCAAAAACAGATTTAGAAAGCAACCAATAAAAGGTTCTAACTGTGGTCAGGGTTGTTTCCAAAATGAAATCTTGTCTTCAGAAGAGTCTGTGGACCTCATAAGGCCATCTTTAATACAAAATGGTGTATCACATTTTCAGCTTTTTTTTTCTTTGCTGTTATAAAAATTATTTCACAATGGGATTCTGTGTTAAATGAGGTTTAAAATGCTATCATTTAAATCACATCTTGTGCAGATAAATATTTATTAGATTATAAATATGTTTTGCAAACCATGGTTAATCCTCTGGGGGCAAGAAGCTATGTAAATCCATTTTATAGGCATGGATCCATTTTACTCCCGTTGTTCTGAGAAATCTAACAAGGCAACATATAAATACAAATGAAAACACACATTTGACAGTTCTATCTACAGAACACTTTTCCTTTTGTGCTTGAAACCAAGTAATGAACCTCAGGCCTCTATGTTCCTCCCTTTGGGAATGGGTTGGAAAATGTCTGCTAGTGCCCAAGACTCTTGGCTTACTGACAGCTATTATAGGGATTGAAACAGTACAAATAAAATGCAAAAAGAAATCAACTATACAACTTTATCAACTGTTTGGTAGACTCTAGTGCAAAACCCAACATTGATCTCTCCAAGTATGCTACAACATTCACTTAAGCTTACTTTTATTTACTTATTCACCATACCAAAGCAAGCAAGGCCATTCTGATGATAAGCCACAATGCAGTCAAATAATGGGCTAAGGATTTGGAAGTCCAATTAGATTAATCTACCTTACCTGCAAGATTCCTTGAGTATACTTTTAGATAATATATAAGTAACTTTCCTAAATTTTGAAGAGAATTAACATGAATACGTTTCAATATTTCCCCTGATCTATTCTCAAGGCTGTTTATGAGACACAGGGAGAAAAAGAAAAGAAGAGAGGGGGAGAGAAAGCATGTATAATATTAATACACACACAGGTACTTATAAACTCACTAAATTCTGATATAATAACACAGCAGTAATATGTAATAAAAACTACCGGTACTACTAATACTACAAGATCTAACATATTTTTCATTTCACATTTGATTGAGATAGATGACTGTGAAAGATAGTAACAGGCATATTACTGGTTGCCTATTCCTTTTTACCCTGCTTCATCTCATAATCAAAGCTGTTGTCTTCTGTTGAAAGACTGCAAAAATTTTTTGTCCTGAGTCATCCCGAATAATAACATTGTATATTGTCCACTATTACTGTACAGGAAATAATGATTCCTGTGGTATCTGAAAAATGCTCTTACCTATCCTGCAAGGAAGCAAATTATAGACATATTATATCTCAAATTATTTCATAGATATGTCTGTATTCCTTAGAGAGAATTGCCTGCTTCCAATACTTTGCTACAATAGATACTTATTTAGTTTGTTTGACGAAAAATCTATAAGCAAAGCCAAAAAAAAAAAAAAAAAGCCCAAGTGTGCAGACTAAATTTCAAACTAAACAACATTATCTCCTTGCGTATGTAGATTATTTTTCCTAAGGATTGTTCTAAAACATAACTCTCTTGTATGAAATATCTACAGCTGATATTAACAACTATAAATATCGAGAATTCCCAATTAAACTGCACACCGGCAATATTATTCAAAGACAGAAGAAAGATTGGACATCAGATAAAGCTTGTGCATGTATTACTTGTTCTCTTCATCTGGGTCTTTTGAACTCTACATCAAGTGTGCAAGCTTCAGTTCTAAACAACAATTCAGTACAGTCATTCTGAATATGTTATATTTAGAAGGAAGGTGGTAATATATATTAAAAATATAGCTGCCGGGAATTACCCTCTGGTAAGATGGGTGGCCAATAAATTCTATAAATAAATAAATAATAGAATAAATAAAACAATGTAATAGGAAATAATGTATTGTAGTTCATCTTATTCTGTAGTAAATACATGTAATAAATGAAAAAATATGATCCAATTTGAACGTAAAAATGTGATTCTTATGTATAAACCAGGAATAAGCACTGGTTCACATTCTCTCTCCTGAAGATGAGCTTAAATGAAAGTTTCCTATACAAAATAGAACCCTGCCCTAGCTAATAAAAGTGTTGGCATATCTGAGGTGTAAATATTCACATCATCAATAGGGAATGGCAAAAATATAGAATTTTTCTGTGACTCTTTCCTGCCACCTAGTAGTTATCTGGATTTTTGTAGGCCACACATCAGCCCTGGTTTTAGAGACCAAAAAGGTGCAGAAAATAATCGACCTGAAATACTTTCCTTTTCTTTCAGAAAAACTGAAGAATAGAATTGTTTTGGAATTACCTTCCAAAACAACAGTTAGATTGTTTGACAAGGCACTGTAGTAGTACTATGAGAAATTAAATAAAGAAAACTCTACTGCGAGCTATTATGACTCTACTGAAGTGCCAGGTAACCTAGCACGCTCTAGCAGTATGTCATGAAATACCAATTAGAAAACTGGGTGACAACTAGTAGAAAGAATTCTTTGTATATTCCTACTGTGCTTATTGGGGGCATGTCACTGGAAAGGAGATAGACAAATGGAGTCCAGTATCCAATCAAGAAAACGAACTCTAATCCATACTGCTACTATTTGTACCGTATAATATTTCTCTAATTTGGAAACTTAATATAAAAGACAAGTTTTCTGGGACAGCACTCACAGAATATCACTGAGATGAGATTGAGACAGGGCTCTTAATTACTCACCCGTCTAAATCATCTGCCATTCTTCAAATGAATTTGTGATACGTACATTGATTCTCATACAGTCCAGAATGAGTGGGAGGGAGGAATGACATTCCTTGTTGATGCCACTGGAGCCCTGAATAAACTTTTCTTGTGGAAAAATATTGTTTTGGTCAATCTAGTTCTACTTTTTTTTCCTCCCTGGGCTCTCAAGACCTACATTACAATTATTACAAAAAAATAATTAAAAACTGTATATTGAAATTGCTTTCTTGGAATTAAGTAGCTATTCACAAGGTAAACCTTGCAAATAAATTTAGCAGCAAGAAGGGTGAAAGAGTTATTGTGTTACCTTTTCAGCCCTACAGTTGTTTAGGCCCATACTATTCAGGGTGGGAAGCTTTCCATCAATATGTGGTTGTTGTTGCTGTTGCTGCTGCTGCTCCCGCTGGATTTGTTCTCTCATCTTTCGAGCCTCCTGAATTGCTTTCATTACAGTGTCCTGGTCCCCAAATAGGGCAGGTGAGTTAAGACTGGAAAGGATGTCTAGGGAAAAAAGGGATCATAAGAGTGCATTAAAATATCCTCTTTTCAAGAGATTCACATACAGACACACAGGCACAGGCACAGGCATATATTATAACTAGCTCCATACCCATACTTCGCTACGAAACTATGTGGTCTGGCTTAGTTTTGGGGGAGGAAAATAAGGCGGGGGGAATCTGCCTCTGCCTACCAGCATCCATCAGTATTCATCTGGATGGCGTTCTGTTAGTATATGAGAGAGTTGAGGGCTGTTTGGAAATTAAAAGAGTATTTACTTTGTGAGTAAGAAGGAGACAGCAAGGTGCCTGGGCATGGCTTAGCTCAACTGTTCTGTACTAAAGCTGCTTGGTGCTGTGAAACTAAAACTGAAACTCCTCTCCTCTGGTTGTGTTTTGCATTTGGAACAGATTTCTTTTCAGGTGGGGAGAGGGAGTAGAACTCCTTAGCATCAGAGCGTGTTAATAATAATATACAAAATACTAATGCTCTGATGGTCATTTCGAAAAATCCTTTCTTAGTGAGCACCTAGAAGCCAAGAGAAACATATGTGCCAAATTTCAAGTTTGTAGGCTTTACAGTTCTGGAGATTTTGTGATGATGCATGAGTGATATTTTGCTTTTATATATATAGATTTCAGCTGCTGCACATATTAAAGCCTGTATCTTTAACATTAAAATGGATAGCAATTTTAGATTGGGCAACAGCTGTAATTTTGTTTTCCATCCTGAGTGATGTTCAATCAGATATAACCTCTCCTGAAGCAATGAACAAAAATTATTATATTAATTATTAAATCAAAACATTTGATCCCTTTTAAAGTGAGAATTTCAGCAAATGTTTCAATCCTAGCGCAAAGGATCAAATTGCACCTACATGTTTTTTGCTTTGTATTCGTAAATTTATTTTATTAACTGACATTCATGAAAAATTCATATTATGTTTTCTTACAGAGGTTAATATTTCCAAGTAGTAACTGATATAACTGATTGCTGTTTCATTTGTTTTTCTATTATGAAGCTATTAAGTTTAACCCAAAAATTCATGTAAACTATATTCAACCATGAACCTTACAGAATATAAAATAATTAAGTCCAGTTCAATTTTTACCACAATGTTCAGTGATTGGAGATGAGGAAGAAAATAAGATAAAGCTTTTATTTTTTAACATTTTTTTATCATAGAAAGCATCTAATGAAGCAACTTTTGAAATGGAGAATGAGGTAGAACTATGATGCAAACTTTCTATGATGCTCTTTTAATCTAATGTCTATTTTGAATAATATTGGATTATTATAACCACAAAATGGGGTTTCACAGCATACTGTATCTGTGTGGATTATCACAATATAAACGCAAAACTGCAAATAAACTGAAATGATATGTTTTAATTCCAGCTCTGATCAAAAGCAAGTGGGTATGAGTATTAAATAAATAATTGTTACTTCCACTGTTGGATTTAATTGTATAAAGGATTACTTGTCTATGTTTCCATCAAAGCATAACAATAATTTAGTGTGAAATATTTAAACTAAATGCTTTTGCCCAGTTTAGGGAGGTTTCTTGAGACTTTAGATTGACCAGGATAAAATATGATTGAGTTACAATATATCTGGATTATCGCAGTGTGCTTTTTGAGTGACTGCTTTGTAGAGTGCTTAGAAATTACTCCTTGAATGGGACAACAAAAGCAAACACCAAAGTTGATTAAAATTTTATATTCCAGTTTTTGCAGAACCATTGAAATATTAATAATTAATAATGTGCCAACAAATCAGTATCAGTTCTGAGTTACCACATAGATTTCCTCCAGGATGAATTGGCTCCGACACTGATCCTTCAGATCTTCCAACAATACACCCATTGCTGTCCACTTTACTGATGGTCTTCTCTTCCTTCCACCTTTCCTAGCATCAGAGCATTCTCTACAGAGCTCTCTAGATCAGGGATCTCCAATCCCTGGACCATGGCCCACTACTGGGCGGTGGCCTATTTGGAACCTCATGCATGCATTCCTCAACTTACCCAAAATGCAAGTGCATGCCAGCCTATTACTCGTGCAAGTGGAGCTGTGTACACATGCATGTACCAGCCCACCGCTCAGGCAACCCAGTTCCGCTTTCTCTCCATAGCTGGACCTCCAAGCTGCAAAGTTTGGGGACTGCTGCTCTACAGGTCTTCACATAACAGGTCTGAACTAGGATCATTTGAGAGTGGTCATTTGTGCCTTAAGTGAAATCCTGGAGATTTGTTCACTGATCCATTTTTCCCCCTTGGCTAACCATGGCATTCTCAGGAGTTTTCTCCAATATCAACATTCAAAAGTGTCAATACTCTTTCAAACCCACTTCTTCAAAATCCAACATTCACTTCCATTGAGTGTCCTAGAGAATATCATTGCCTGCACTATTCTGATCTTTGTAGATATAGACATAATAGGCAGTGATGGGATTCAAAAACTTTTACTACCGGTTCTGTGGGCGTGGCTTGGTGGGTGTGGTCATGTGACTGGATGGGCGTGGCTCTTTTTTTGCAGCCCTCACCCATTTTTGGGAGCTTTTTAGCCACAGAGGAGCCTCGGGGAGGGGGCATTTATTACTCTTCTGGGGTTCCTAAGGCTCCTCTGGGGTTCAGGAGGAAAAGGAAGAAAGCATAGGAGCACACAGCACCCCTCCAAGCTCCATTTTGGGAGCTTCCTAGCCTCAGAAGAGCCTCTGGGGGGGGCATTTTTGCTCCCCTAAGGCTCCTCTGGGGTTCTGGAAGGCAATAAATGGAGGGAGGGCTGAGCTTCTCCCTCCATTTTTTGCCTTCCTGGGGCTCAGCAAGGGGAATCCCAGCACAGCTGATCTTATCTACAGCTGATTGTCAGGTGGGGAAAAAAAAAAGAAATACCTTAGGTTAATGTCAGGCGGGTGGGTAAGCGAGCATCGGGCAGGAGAGTGACCAGATCGGGGGTGTGGCCAGCCAGAACTTATTTCTGGTTCCACAACCCACATCAAATTCTTGCTACTGGTTCGCCCGATCCAGTGCAGTATATCTCACAGTTGTTCCTTTACTGTTGACTTTTGATCCTAAAATGGTGGATGGCTTAATATCTTCATTGTTAATTCTAAATTTGGTTGTTGTGCCTCTTGTCATTAGTTTGATCATCTTTATATTTAATTTTAGTTCCAAATTTTCACTGCTCACCTTGATTTGTTTTATTAGAATTTTCAAACTGTTCACACTTTCAGTAGTATCTTTATTATTTACTTGACTTGATCTTGTTTGTCTACCAAGGTTGGAACTGGTTAGCATTTGGACTGGGAAAATATCCTTAAAGAAGTCAGTCACAAACCAATCTCTTTTGAATTGTTCCATGACATTTTTTTTTTATGTTACTCGTGACTGATCTTTTAAGATTTTTATCTGTTTTTTATCAGCTGACTTATTTATTTCTGTGTGCTGTCCTTTGGGGCAGATGGGCACATTGATAAATTTGAATAATAAATAAATAAAACTTCTATGCCAATAAATTGAGATTTGAAGCTCATATGTGACAATGCAAGCTACATCTCATGGCCCCTCCGTAGAGAATCTGTGTGTGTCCAGAAAGTTGTGCCTTTGAATTAAGGAAGTTTCTGGAAAGAGGATAGGGGTGCTGCCAATCTCTTCAGGGAACAAATAGCTACCGCATGAACCCAGGAAAAGATGTAGCTTTAAGAAGGACCTGATAGATTTAATAGGACCTCCTTAAAGAAGGCGATACCCAATCTGAAAACCTTTTCAGTCTCAGATATGAAAAACCGAACCTCCATAGTTGTTGAAATGACTATTCATTAAATTTAATAAAGCTGCCCATTCCAGTGGACTAGCAGAGCATGACTCAAAGAATTTACAGGTTTTTTAAATTTATCTTTAGTTTACTCTTTAAGGTACATTGAAAGGACTACTTTCCCTTACAGATTCCCATGTAACTCAAAGCCCTAATAAATATGACAGAGTTTCCATGTTGTAAATGTCAAACACCTTGTAAATGTTAAGAAACCTTGAATATACCTGGTTTTGCAATTCACACACATACACACACACATATACACACACACGCATGCACGCCCACAGAAGACCAGAAACACCTCATCCCTATCTGTAATGACCCATATTTGTTCCTTTTTGAGTACCTAGAGAAGATCCTCTTCCCAGAGTCGCGCCAATGGGACTGGGGATTCCACTTTTATTGCCCACATTCACAGGGCTGGTTTTACACGTAGGGAAGAGGCTCTGCGTTGGCGACGTCGGGGATTTGACAGGTTCTGCTGTCTTGGGTCTAGCAGAGAGATTCAGTGGCTGTGCAGCATCATCCTAGAAGAGTTTAATGTAAATAATTGTTAGAAGAAGACAAATGAAGCACATTATCACTTAGGAAGCCACAGCTATTTTACACCTTCCAGACAATGCTGCATTTTCCTGCAATAATAACAAAAGAAGCTAATTATCTACACTCCTTGAAGATTCAATGAAAGGGAAACCTCATTAATTCTTCTGTGCTGTGCCTCTGTTTACATTAACTATGTGGCTAGATCGTTCTTTTTGACAAATTAAAATCTGAATTAGCTTGCATTACTGTTTAATTTCCTAATGTGTTTTCTGAGATCTAAATTAACCCAGGGCATTCACAAAGAATGATTTAAAAAAAAAAAATCTAACCAGCAATGTTGCAGTGTTTAACTGTGTCTGCTGGAAACTTCTTAAACTACAATGTGGCATGTATGTTATTAATATGCACATGAATGAGGGGCATCATTAACGTAAAAAATAAATAAAAGAAGAACATTGGATGACTTAATTGTTTTAGTTTTATTTCCATAAACTGTGGCTATGATTCTCTTGCCACTCTGTTTTATGAAATAAAGACTTGTCTAGACAAGATGGGTGGCACATAAATCTAATAAATAAATATAATTTCAATAGAATGTTATTTCTTCATTTCTTTCAAAAAGTCTAGCAGGGTAGCAACATGCTTAATATTGTTGTAACGGTGTATTTACTGGCACAAACCCAAACTGATGATGAAATGTTTGTATCTTTAGTCTACCAACAACAGCAGACACAAGTACAAATGAAATAAAATAACATTTGGTTCTTACTATTTAGTAAACTATGGGTGCTACTGATAGGACAGAACATCACAGAAAAGGTCTATCTATGTGGTCAATTGACACTGATTTGATGACACAAATCAAAAAGAAAGAAACAAGAAGGGGATGAACAGTTCAGTGCTGCTTATTTAAACTCCCTGGATCAATTGCTGTTAATCCTGAATGTTTGCACTAACCTTTATGTTATTAGGTCAAAAGTAGAGAAGAGAGTCCAGAAGAGGATTAAGATGTTACATATAAATATTAAAGCCTGAAGCAAAGCCAGCTTGTGTTTATGTGTTTATTGTGATTTGTTAGTGGTCTGTTTTTTATTCATTTTTTATTTTATTGTTTTAAAATTATTTTATTTGATGTATACCACCTTAATTATAATTTATGAGTGGACTATTTTTATAAATCTATCTGTATGTATGTATCTGTCCATGAGAAAGAAAACTTAGCATATTCCAAAAATTCACACTAATATTTCTGAAGTTTCACTTAAAATTTGCATTATTTTTGTTTCATGAATCATTTTCCAGCTGTGTATAACTAGATATATGATGGTCATTAAATAGTTATTACAAGGTCAGCTTTCATCAATTTAAGAAACGCTAACATGTCAGTTTCTAAGGTACTGCATGCATATACGTGGAAAAATAAATCTGAATTTGTTATTGACATATTCAGATTCATGATTTTCAAATTATGACAGAGAGTTGTTCAGTTTGTGTAACTTCTGTGTAAGAGTTTTTTAACTGGATGCTATCAATAGGCCAATGACATTCCGTTCTTCTAATCCAAGAGAGTAATTGATACAATGTTGTCCAACCTCAGTAATGAGCCAGGTGTCAGAAAGCAAACTGAAACTAAACCCAGAAAGATTGAGAGTGTGTTGATTAAAAAAAAAAAAAAAGATCTTTGAGTTGAGATAAAGTTTGCTCAGGGTAACTTTGTCTTTTCCCAGAAAGAACAACTTTGCGGCTTATGAATGCTACTTGATCTCAAACTGTCCCTGGATTTATAAATGGTGGTTGTGTCAAGAAACTCTTTTACAGCTTTGACTCTTCCTGACTGTTCTGTCCCTTAATTAGCATTCTTGAGATCCCCGCGCTTTGATTGGCCAAAGCGCGGGGCACTCTGATTGGTCAGGCGAGCCGCGCCGATTGTCTCATTAAGAATCTCCTGCGATTTGTCTATTCAAATCGCGGGAGATTCAAAGCGGTGCCATTGGCCGCAGCCGCCGCGGCTAAAGGAATAAAAGCCGCGAACCTTTTGCAAAGCGCCAGTTCGGTTCCTACTTTAATAAAAGAGCATGATTTGAAGTCACCGACTCCTGGCATCATTTTCGAGGACACGACACTGAGTTAGCCAGATTTAATATCAATTCCCTATACTTTGGGTGTCAACCACCTTCATTATGGCAAAGTACTGTATGTGGGAGCATTCTTGAAAAGCACCCAGAAATTGTCATTGATGCAAAATGTGCCAGCCAGACTAAAACAAATGTAGGGATGATATCAATCCTATATGAAAAGACATGATTAATTCACAATTGTCCACCACACCACACAAGGTATTGGCCCTGACTTTCAAGGCCCTAAACACTAAGTCCTGACTATATGGCAGCCTTTTGAAGTAGGAAAATTCAAGAAAGAGATATCAGGAATGCTGCTTTATTGTGAACTTAAGTTTTTTTCTTCATTCCCTTCTAACTAAATTGATGTTTACATAAAGGTTACTGAATTCCTTCTTAAGGCCACCTCAGTATTATTGTACGTACAGGATCACATATTATAAGAAACTTTCCTGGTCTCTTCGATGAACCACTTTGAAGATATTTCCACTGCTAGAATTATATTCATCTGGTATGCTTCAACGTTTCTTTTCTTGGGTGATTCCCAGATGAAGAATGTACTCCCTAAGGAGATAAATTTGGCCCTTAAAACCCCAATATTTTGGAGGTGCTAAAAGTATATCTCTTCTACCAAGCTTTTAACCATTAAATATAATTGTTCATTTATTTTGTTTTACTGAACGTTGGGATTTTATCTGTATTTTGGTTTCATTGTCACTTACTTATATTTTATATTCTTGTTGCTTTTTAAAAGGCAGATTTAAATCCAATAAATAAATAATTAAAAAATGAGGCAAAATTAGCTTAAAGAACATCTATCAAAAATCTGTGCAACTACTTCTAGAAATGCAAGAATGGAAAGAACTTATTCTTTTGATCTAGTGCTCCTCTTTACAATACTATATTTTGCTGTTCTTCAGAGAGCATGTACCCTCTACTGAACTTGTTAGCAATCAGCCAGGCATAGTTTTGGGACAGCAGAATACCAGAGTTTCTGTAATTAAAATGAAAAGAGCACGGCAACCTCGTTCTTTCATTTAAAGTATGCCCAAAGCTGAGATATGCTGGATAGAAAGGTGCATCATCTATATTTTAGAAGGAAGAACTGAAGACTTCAAAGCTGAGAAATATATGAAAGAATACAATAATATTCTCCATTATCGGAGTTCCAGTTTGTCAGGCTTCGGAGGCGGCAGGAATTCGCATTTGTGCGCGATCCCTGCTGCGTTCGCTGCTGGAGTGCCTTCGATCCAATTGGATTGGGAGGCTATAGTTATCCTGTAGGGGTAACTGAAGAGAGGGGAGATCCGGGCAGGGGTCGGGGGATATCGCACCCCCCTTCCCTAGCCGGCTTAACTCCCTTTTCCAAAGGTAGTGAAGCGGCGGTCAGCAATGGCCATCACAAAGAACCTCTCAGCTGGACAAGTTTTGTGCAGGAGGAAGTGAAGAAAGAGAAGGCTTTTGGCTGAACCGGGAGGACAATTAACATCTGAATACCCTGGAACTTTGGCTTTTTAAGTGATATATTGTTTCCCAGAAGATCGTTAAGCTGCGGTGGAAAGTAAGGGAAAGGTTTTTGTTTTTGTTTTCCTCCTCACTTCCCCACAGAGATAGCAGATGGAAATCGGAAATACCCGCTTTGGCAGCAGAAGGTACTAATTTTGAAAATTAAAGCCAAGGGGACATTAGATTTCTAAACACTGACATTTAAAAATTAAAATCTTTTTGCTTTAAGTGGGAAGGAAGAGAGGCAAATGATTTATATTAATGTTTGTTGAAGGAGATTGCTTGGAGTTTTATAAGATCAGAGATTAAATTGCAATAAAACTTCCAAAAAATACCTTGGAATTGTGTAATTGAATGCTACCCCAGGAAGAGAAAGTAGAAGAAAGTGCTAAATGAAACAGACTGTGCTGATTGTGCTGACTTTGATTGCTTGATGACTTTGGGACTTTTGTGAACTATCGTTTGAAAGACTAAGAAAACATTTGTTTAAAAAATTTTTGTTTAAAATTTTTTTCACAATGGTATCTGTTGAAGAACTGAAAATGCAATTTGAAAAATTAAGAGAAGAAGAAGAAGGCAAGAGCTCCTTTGGATCTATCCTTTGCTTCTTAGAAATGGCGATTTCTACTTATCAGGAAATGCATTAAGAAAAAGGTTGGGAAGAGGAAGAAGAAGCCATCTTTAATGGACATATGATTTTAAATGAGAAAGAAAAGGGTAAAAAGGAAAAGAAAATGGAGAATTTAAGTTCTAAAAAAACAACCAAGAAAGGGAAAAATAAGGTGAAAAATCGATATAATGTCAGAAAGCAACAGAAGAGAGGAATACAACAGAGAGGGGAGACTAAAAGGCTGGAGATTGATTGGGGGGGGGGGGTAAAAAGGCTAGATTTGACCAGGAAGGAAGGGAAAAAATGAAGGGAAGTTATAAAAGCTTAAAACAAGATGCTAATAAACAGGTTTTTTTCAGAGATAAAGGGTAAAACATAATTTAAAAAGAGATTCTGCAAAAGTACATAAGATTGTATTGTAGTATTTGTATTTGAAATATGTGTTAATAGAATATCGTAGGAAATGTGTAAAATGCCTAAGATTTAATTAATAGAGTTTAATTAATTAATTTGTTATGGAACATTATTTTTAATATAAGATCATTATGTTTTATATTTTAAAATGTTATGTAGAATGTACTAAGCAGAATCAGAATAGAAACTATGTATTATTTTAAGTGTTAAATTTGGGGGGAAAATAGAAAGTTGTCATACTTCAACCAGTGATTACAGGAAAAAGTTTGTGGTAAAGAGAAAAGATAAATAGATAATTGAAAAAGAACGGACAAAAGATACATGTATAATTATTTAAATTGAGATTAAATAAATATAATAGAATTAAGAGAGTGAAAAGAGTAGATATGAAATAGTATATAAGGTGAGCATGAATTTGATTTATGTCTGTATAAAAAGTTATAACCCGGGGTTAAGCCGCTTTCTTAAAAGAAGTTTTATGTTTTTATGTTATTTATTTTGTTTGCTTATGTTTGTTTATCGAGGATTAATGATGTTGGATAAGAACATATGAAATAGTAATAATATGAAATATAGTAATATGAAATACATGAAAGTATAAGTTTAATGAATAAAATTGAACAGAAATAAAGAAAGAAACAGTGAGAAGTTGGAAAAGAGTAACGTACTTAAATGAGATGTTTTATTTGTTTTGTTAAGCAGTTTTTAGAAAAGATGTTTTATGTTCTTATGTTATATGCTTTGTTTGTCTTTGTATTGTCTTTGAAAATTAATAAAATTTGTTTAAAAAATAATAATATTTTCCATTATCTTATCACTGGCATTCTTCTTGTTGTCAAAATTGCACACAGCACATCTTACAGCGGGAAATTTATTGAATAGGGCAATTCAAAACTAAGCTATTTTTATAACACTGCACTTTCATGATAGTTTAGTTTTATTATTATATAGGAATGATATAGCCTTCAGTGTTTGTGGTAGTAAAATATATAGTATTTTATCAACCAGTCATATTGGATGTAAAATAATGTGGCAAAACCTTTATGCCAATGCCACCCTTATAACTGACTGGGCCAATTATTTCACCAAGTCAAATTAATTCCCATAAGGCATTCAGGCAGGAACATAGCAGTGGTGGGATTCAATTTTTTTTTACTACCAGTTCTGTGGGCATGGCTTGGTGGGTGTGATAGGGGGAGGATATTGTAAAATCTCCATTCCCTCCCCACTCCTGAGGGAAGATTACTGCAAAATCCCATTCCCTCCCCATCCCACTAACTTGATTTCCATCTCTGTTCCGTCCGATCAGCTGGGACTCAGGAGGCAGAGAATAGATGGGGGGGGGGGGCAGTCAGGGGTGGTATTTGCTGGTTCTCTGAACTACTCAAAATTTCCACTACTGGTTCTCCAGAACTGGTCAGAACCTGCTGAATACCACCTCTGGAACAAAGAAAATGCTTACTAGATTTTGCTAATCATGTTCCATATGAAATGTGTCAGTTGTATGCAAATATTTTCATCTCTTTTAAACATTAGCTTCATAGGCATTATACTTTGCTTTCAATGTGAAGCAAGGTTTTATACCTAGGCAGGAAAAACCAAAGATACAGATTCGTCAAAACCTGGGTCAAAAACAGCAACTGTGAGAGGGACCTTGGAATCCTAGTGGATGATCACTTAAATATAAGCCAGCAGTGTGCAGCCGTTGCCAAAAATGATAATACAATTCTTGGCTGTATAAACGGAGGCATAGAATCAAAAACAGGTGAAGTATTAGTATTGGTTTATAAAGCCTTAGTAAGACCATACCTGTAATACTGCATCCAGTTTTGGTCGCATTACAAAAAAGATGATGAGACTTTGGAAAAAGTGCAGAGAAGAGCAACTAGGATGATTAAAGGCCTGGAGACTAAAACAAGAATGGTTGCAGGATTTGGGCGGTTCCAGTTTCGCGTGGCTTCGGGGCAGCAGGAATTCGCGACAGCTCGCGATTCCTGCTGTGCTAGCCGTCGAGGTACCCCCGATCCAGATGGGTCAGGGGGATATGGCTGCCCTGTAGGGACAGCTGAAGAGAGAGGGGAGTCGGATAGGGAGGTGGGGGTGTCACAGACCCCCCCCTTCTCCGGAAAAACCCCTTTTTCCCAAGGCGGTGGAGCGGCGGTCAGCAATGGCCGCCACGAAGAAGCCAGCAACTGGGTAAGATTTTGCTGGAGGACGTGTGAAGAGTGAAAGTTCTGTCTGAGCCGGGTCAAGTAACATCTTTTAAATTGCCTGGAACTGAGCTGTTTGAATTGCTGGAGGATACATTGTATCCCTAAGAAGAGCGAAAAGCGGCGGAGAAGCTGTTAAAGGGAACTTTTTTTTTTTTTCTTTACTCTCCCACCCCATGGAAACAGCAGAAATATTTGGATATATTGGACATTGAAAGTGGATTGCTTTGAAAGTTGAAGCTAAGAGACAAAAGGATTTTTGGACATTGAAAAATTTGGGAAATTGGAAAACCCTTGTTAGAGGTATGGATTTCTGATTATTTAAAATTGACATTGCAAGTGGGAAGGGAGAAAAAAAATTGGAGCAGAAGCTGAAAAAGGAGGAGATTGCCTAGAATCCCAAAGGAAGATATATGGTAATTGGACCTCTTTGATTAAAAATTAACCCCAGAAAGAGAAAGAGAAGAAGGAAGAAAAGTATTAACTTTTGGAACTTTTTTTTTTTTTAATTGCTTTTGATTGTCTTTGATTAAAAATACTTGTGGTTGTTTTGGAAAAAGTTTCCCTTTTCATAATGGCATCGTTTGTGGATGAACTAGAGATTGAATATCAAAAATATAAAAAAGAAGATACTTTGGGCGCTTTGTTTCAATTCTTAGAAATGGCGTTATGTACTTGTGAAAGGTTGATTACGCAGCAGAAGGACTGGGACAAGGAAGAAGAGGAAGAAGAAGCCATCTTTGATGAACAATGGGTCCCTTCCAGAGAGGAGGAGAAAAAGGATAAGAAAAAGGGGATTTTAAGAATTATAAAAACAACCAAAAGAGAGAAAAATGAGCGAAAAGGTGGAGGCAAGGTTAGAAAGCAAAGGAAAAGGAGCAAGAAAAGCGAAGAAAAAAAGCAAAGGGCAAGGAGCAAAGGGCAAGGAGAAGAATAAGCAAGAGAGAAAGGGGGGGAGGAGAAGCCTTAACGGGGGGAAGAAAAGAAAAGAAAAAAAGTTTATTTAGAGACAATGGGTGAATTTAATTTAGATTAAAAGAGGGATTCTGGAGGGTACATTGGTTTGTGATATGTGTATTTAGAATATAAAATTTATTATGTAATCTTAGAATCTTTTAAACAGAATCCCAAGAAAAATTGCTATACGTAGTATTTTTAAGTTAGGGTAATGAGTTATAGATGTTACTCCAATTGGTGTACAGGAGAAGTATAGTAAAAGAAAAAAGAAAGATGAATGGATAATTGGAAATAGAACAGACAAAGAATGTTGTTGAAAATGGTAATAAGATATGGAAGGATATATATGCTTTTTTTTGGATTTTGTATATTGATAAAAGGCAATAAAATTTTAATTAATAAGAAATAATTGGGATGGAAAGGAGAAGTAGGGATAAGATATGAAGTTAATACTATATGAAGTATTGATATTATAATTTGGAAATGTTATGCCTTATTGGTCTTTTATTATTATTTTTTCCTAGAAAAGAATTTATAAGCTGTTATGCCTTGATTCTTTGTGCATTGTTTTTATAAAACTGATAAAAATGGTTTTTTATATATATATATAAAAAAGAAAATGATAATAAGTTATGGAAGGATATATGGGATGAATATGATGTTTGAATTTGTGTCTGTGTGAAGAGTTTTAACCCGGGAACAGACAACCTTCAGAAAAGATCTTTTAGTTTTGTTTATGTTTTGTGTTTTGTATGTTTGTGTATTGTGTTTTTGGTAAAACTAACAAAATTTGTTTTTTATAAAAAAAAGGAAAAAAGAATCAATAAAACCTTGGAGGAATGTTAGATGAGAATAATTTAAACAAGCCAGAAAGAAATGAATATGAGGACTATAAAATGGATAAATATGGAAGAGAAATGAAATTGAATAGGAGTAAAGAGAAATAATGAGAAATTTGCTGAAAGATATTTGTGTGTCCATATGGAGATGGGATAAATTGGAATTATGTTATATAAAAATAATGTTTTATTCGACTTGTAAGGATTTATAATGTTAAGAGGTTTTATGTATTTATGTATTTAATGGTTAATGATGTGTTGTTTTATCTTTAAAATTAATAAAAATTTGCTTCAAAAAAAAAAAAAGAATGGTTGCAGGATTTGGGTTTGGCTAGTCTAGAAAAAAGAAGGACTAGAGGCGACATGATAGCAATATTCCAGTATTTGAGGGGCTGCTATAAAGAAGAGGACGTCAAGCACTGGAAGGTAAGACAAGAAACAATGGATGGGAATTAATCAAGGAAAGAAGCAACCTGGAATTAAGGAGACACTTCCTAACAGTGAGAACAATTAATCAGTGGAATAGCTTATCTTCAGAAGTTGTGGGTACTTCATCACTGGAGGTTTTTAAGAAGAGACTGGACAGCTACTTGTCTCAAATTGTATACCATCTCCTGCCTGAACAGGGGGTTGGACTAGAAGACCTCCAGCTCTAGGTGCCTTCCAGCTCTATTCTGATTGAATTGAAAATACAGACTACCTTGCCTCATGAAACAATATTTTACTTTACTGCTTTAAGTAGAAATATGTTTGTAGTTATTATGTTTATAGTTATTACGTTGGCACAGAGCTAAGGGTATTCATTTTATACACATAACTTCATAATATACAGGACTGATTTGAAATATTTTGGTTCCTGACAATATAAGGAAAATATAAGGCCTTGATTTCTCCTTTTTTGAGAAATCTAGGGCAGCTTATGTAGCACGAATAGTTTAGTTCTCTAAGACCAGACCTTTACTGTTTACTTTTCTGCTTGCTCTTTGTTCATTCTCACTCAAATCAGACAGCACATTTCACATGAACAATGAAGACATATGCAAAACTGAATGACAACATTTCAGAATTCAGTACAAGTGCATAGCTATTTCAGAGATAGGTCTCATACAGTACAAGCAATATCTTTTGTCCAACAAATAGACCCATTATGTAGCTTGTTTGTCAGGCTCTAAATGGGCCTTTGGGAAGATCAACCAAATCAGACTTTCAAATAAGTCTGCCCTCCGAAATAAGCAAGGGTGCTACTCCCTGCATGTCTATGCAGAATTAAGCAAAGGAATTACTTGAACAAATCTATTCTCTGCATATCTATTCAGAATTGGTCTTGCCCATTTACTGCAGCTAAACATAAATAAGATTTATAGAAGATTAAACAATAACCTTTCCATGCAAATAATACAAGAACATTTTTTTTAACACAAGCACACACGCACATACCCTTACAAAATCAACAATGTAAGCACTTTTGTCAATATATGTAAAATGAGGATAAATTAGTATTTGCAGAGTGCAACAAGAATGTACCTGTTCAAATGCAAATTGGGTTTAATGAAACCAATTTCCAGGTAAAAATAGTAGGATTATAGCCCTCTTCAACAAAACTAAATACTATAAATGTACAGTAGAACTGATGGTTTTTATAACTTTTCAGCAGTTTCTGAAACAGCCTAAAGCTTTTCTCCTATCTGCTCCACTTCTGACCACTGACATATTAAATACAGTGTAAGCAAAATATCTTAAAGGAAAACATAACTTATACCTCAGGCTGCATCTACCAGACCTTTTCCAAAGTCACTCACTTAAGCCCACTCACAAATCTCTGTTTTTCTTTATGTCATTTATCTATCAAGCAAATAGTAAAAAGCTATGATGCTGATGCAAAGGAAACGGACAACACAAACTTGAAGATTGGAGGTAATTAGCCAATTTTATTAATGTCAAAAAATATTATGCTTCCAGAAGGAAGACAAATTTGCCATCATGAGCATGATCATGTCCAGAAGAATCCCCCTAGATGGGAATAATAAAAGGAGTTTCTTGAGGATAGAAAAAAGTTATAAATCCAAATATTGTCTGTCTAAACTTCAGTAAGCTATCTGATAAAGTAGATCACATCCTACTTCTTGTTAAGATACTACAATGTGGGATAGACAATACCACCACCAGATGGCTGACCAACTACACCCAGCATATGAAGGGAAGTATGCAATGGGGTAGCTCAAGATTCTCTCTTGGTCTCAGTGCTTTTGAACATCTTCATAAATTATCAAGCTGAGAAAATAGAAGGAGAACTCATCAAAATTGCAGACAAGCTGGGGCTAGCTCTTTGGAAGACAGATTCAAAATTCAGAAGGATCTTGACAGACTTGAACACTGGGTCCTTGAACAAGATGCAATTCAGTGGTGAGAAAAGTAAGGTCCTGCACTTAGGCAAGAAAATCAAATGCATAGGTATAGAATAGGTGGCAATAGTAACTGTGAAAGGGATCTAAGTGTCCTAATCAATCACCACTCAATGTGCTGGAGCTGCCCAAAAGGCCAATGTAGTCCTAAACTGCATCAACAGAGGAACAGCATCATGATCACATTTTATATTGCAGTAGTGAGGCCACACTTGGAATACACACCACAATACAAAAAAGATACTGAGACTCTAGAACTGTGATGGCGAGCCTATGGCACATGTGCCACAGGTGGCACACAGAGCCATTTGTGCCGGCACACGAGCTGCAGGCAAACTTACCTCACTGCGCATGTGCAAGCCTCCCAGCTGATTTTCGGCCTCCCAGAGGCTTGAGGAAAGCCTTTGCAGGCTGAAAAATAGGCCCATTTCCGGAAATACCAGAAGTGATGAAACAGGCCCATTTTTCAGCCTGCAAAGGCTGCAGTTTTCCTCAACTCTCTCCTCTGGGAGGCCAAAAAAGGCCTCAAACGGACCAAAAATCAGCTGAGAGGCACAGTGCAGGTAAGGGGGCAGCAGGGGATTGCGTGCACATGTGCAGGGGGTGTGGGAGGTGCCCACATTGCAAGCGCGTGCACAATTTTTAGCACAGGAGCCCCAAAAGGGGCTCCTAGAAAGTGTGCAGGAGCCCCAAAAGGGGCTCTAGAAAGTGTGCAGACAAAAGCAACAAAGATGATAAAGAGTATCGAGCAGGGGTCCATCAAAGTTGCTGGCTGGAGAATTCTGGGAATTGAAGTCCACAAGTCTTAAAGTTGCCAAGTTTGGATACCTCTGGTATAGAGGCTAAATCATATAATAAATGGTTGAGAGATTGGATAGCTATCTGTCCAGAATGGTATAAGCTATAAGGTGTCCTGCTTGTGCAGGAGTAGAAGACCTCCAAGGTCTTTGCACAACCACATATTGAATGAAATGAAGGAACTCTTCCTTGGTTAGTCAGATAAAACAAAAGTTATCCACTGCATTGTATTTAGATATGTTCTTCTAGAGTTTTTTCTTTTCTTTTTCAAATTAAAGACAGGAAGGGATTGAGGACTCCAATTCCCACTTATAATCCCTCAACGCTTTCTTAAAAGGCCAGGAATTGTCACTGTAATCTTCTTCTCTGGGATTTAATGGTGACAATAGCAATGCATGGCATCTGGAAGGCAAACCATTCCATCCCTAACCATAAAAAGAATCTCCAATCTTGATTTACTGCAACTTTATTTAATTTATATTCTGCCTCTATTATTTTTATAAACAAGGCAATGAAATTTGTGGGAGGATTTAACGAAGGAGATAGGACCAACAATTCCTATTCCAATCCTTAAACTCCTCCAAAATTGGGAGAAGAAAGGTTCCAAACTTCAATGCAGCCCAGTCCTGCCAGTGATATCACTGACTTTCTGCAGTCCACTAGAAGGTTGGGGAAACTTGATTTGTCGATATCCCATCCCTGAGTTACTGATCTATCTATCTAAAGCAGGGGTCTCCAACCTTGGCAAGTTTAAGACTTGTGAAGCTGGCTGAGGAATTCTGGGAGTTGGAGTCCACAAGCCTTAAAGTTGCTAAGGTTGGAGATCCCTGATCTAAAGGACTCTTGTTATAAAGTTGTCCAAACACCAATCTCCAGAGAAGGATCACTCTCTATGGCCCCCTTTTATGAGCTTGGCAGGAACATGGGGGAGAGCTTTCCCCTTCTTTGTATCCAAGTTATATCACTTTAAAAACTTTTGTATTCTTTCTTTTTTCAGGAAAGGAAAAAGATCTTCCTTTTTAAATTGTTGAGACAAGTTTATAATGATTTAAAATATTTAGAGCCTAAGTAAGTATGTACTGTATGTATGTACTGGGGTTATATGCTCTTACAGAATACCAATTCTGGGTAGCTCACAAACTCAGTATTTGTAAATAGGAATAAAATATACAGGACCTATAATCATTGTTGTGAGTAACATAGGGCAAATGAAGCTTAGCTCCCAAAACAAAATTACATCCATTTAGAATCTTTTATTTCATTACAATTGTTGTCAAAACCAAAAGACTTTGTTTGTCCCCCTCCCTCCCACTCCACTCAGTTCTGGGTACATTTCTTATTGTATTTTAATTTAATTTTATTATTTTCATTAATTTCAATATTTTAATTAATTTAATTTTAATTTTATTTATTTGTTATTTTATTTATATCCCACCTTTATTTTTTGTACAAATAACTCAAGGCAGCAAACGTATCCAACACACCTTCCCCCTCTTTTTACCCCCACAACAACTGTGAGGTGAATTGGGCTGAAAAAGTGTGACTGGCCTTTTTCTGGTCACCCAACAGGCTTTCCTGGTGAAGATGGAACTTAAAATCACTGTTTCTTTGCTTTTTTACCTTGGTGCCTTAACCATTAGATCAAACTGGCCTTTTAATGGGGGATCTTTATCTTTCATAGAATTACACTTTTCCATATGAGATTGACATCCAATATGGGGGGGGGTGTGTCCTCCTGGATTCACAACCTCTGCTTAAAAAGCAGATAGTAGCTGTGGCCAAGATGATTTTTGTACAGGTACTTTTGGTGAGACAGTAGTTCTCCTTTTGTGACCAGGAAGCCCTTCATTCATGCCTTGGGTCACCTCATAATGAGACTACTGTAATGTGCTCTACATGAAGTTGCATTGGAAGACAATGAAGGAGCTATAGTTGGTCCAGAATGCTTGGTGCATGAAGTGATGGGCATATGTTCATATATCCCTGCTATTTTGAGAACTGCATGGATTCAATTCAAACTGTTGGTTATCACCTATAAAGACCTTCATGGCATAGGGCCCAGCTATTTAAGGGACTGTGTATCTTTATATGTTTCAGCCCAGCTAGTGAGATCAACTGGAATGGGCACACTCCAGGTCCCATTGATTAAGCAATAAGCAGCATCTATAATAAACATTATAAGCAATAAGCAGCACCTTAAATTGCACTTAGAAGCTAACTGGTAACTAGCACAGCTCTCAGGCATGATAGATTATGAAAATTACTGTTAGCACCCTGAATGTATTCTGAGCAAAAAGGCAGAACTTAAATAACAATAATGATAACATGCAGTAACCAGTCAACAGTTTAGTGAAATTAAAGCATAAATAGATGTTCTTGTTGATAAAATTATTTTTTATATTCTGTCAGGACAAACATATATTTCAGTAATATCAACAGTAGCAATTCCTTTAAAAATGAGGAAAATCTTTCCTTATTTCATCCAGATGGCCTCTTTCTGTATATACTGTAGATTCATCCTTATATACAGGATCCTTATGTCAAATGAAGCAATGCTAAAGGACAGTGAATCAAATGGTCTCTTCATGTACCTTGAGTATTCAGCAGAACAAACTAAATCAATACCTTAAGCTGAGTTACAGGGCTGGTCCCTCTCTTTTCATTTTTCATCCCAGTTGGTGAGAGCGTCCCTGTTGTATTTGGCGGCTGAGGCGTGGAAGGCATCTTGGTACTAGGCGATACTTGCATGCTGGCCAATTGAGCGGCATAGAGTTGCTGCAAAACAAGAACAGCTTTTCTCTTTTAGGAGCCCTGGAGCAGAGATTCCCAAATGGCCAGTGTTTTGTGTTCCTGGGGCATCACACATCTAATCAGCATGATGAAAGGTATGGATCCCTTCTGGATTAAGGGTCACAAGAAAATAAACAAACCAACCCCTAGGTATCATGCCAACAATGCTTTGTTTTGTTTTTAATGCCATGCACTGTTTCTCTGACTTGACGAAAAATAACAATTACAGGTAGTCTTCAACTTATAACAATTTGTTTAGTGATCGTGGAATTGAAAAAAGTGAGGTATGACCATTTTTCACTTTTATAACCATTGCAGCATCCCCGTGGTCATGTGGTCAAAATTCAGATGCTTGGCAATTGACTCACATTTATGACGATTGCAGTGTCCCAGGGTCCTGAGATCAATTTTTGTGACCTTCTGACAAGCAAAGTCAATGGGGAAGCCAGATTCACTTAACAATCATGTTACTAATTTAACAACTATAGTGATTGACTTAACAACTGTGGCAAGAAAGGTTGTAAAATGGAGCAAAACTCACTTAATACATAGCTCACTTAGCAACAGAAATTTTGGGCTCAATTGTGGGCATAAATCGCAGACTACCTGTACTGCTGTATCTGTCGCATATATCATCTTTTAGCTGCATATATCATCTTTTAGTTGCATATACAGTAAAGAAACTTAATGCAATCGCTGCTCATTAAGTTAGTAAAACTAACTACAGAGTTTATATAAAAGGTCTTACACACTTTACAGAACTGAATATTGTCAAAAGAAGCACAATTTTCTCATACATTCTTAAAATATTATGCACTGTATCTTGAGCAAAGCAAATGGTTAATTTTAACAACCAGCCTTAAAACCCTCACCTTAATGTAGCAATGACAATAATTCTATAATTCTAAGCAGGGAAAGTCTATTCTTCTCTCACAAATAAATCTATATAATGTTTCCTCTTTAGTAAAAATGGTCACTAGTATGTAATTTCCAACTTTACTATCATTTGAATGGACAAATAAAAAAATATAGCAGACCTTTCAGCACATATAATTAAATGAAAGTTTAATAAAGAATAATTTGTAAAAGCCAGATGTGCTTATGTCACAGTGATTGGAAATTTGGGGAACATTTCTTTAAACATTACAAATTTCTATAGAAACGAAAGTCACAGAACTAAGTATATCTACTCAATATTTCACTGGTACCAAAAATAAATGAATGAATGAATGAATGTATGTATGTGATAAAATATGATGCTCTATTTGTACCCCCATAGTGTTCTAACAACCAGCCTATAGAAATGCCAATTCACTTCAAACTCCATGAAATCCGTCCAGATCTAGCAGCACCACTCTGTCTAGTCTGCTCGTTCTAAATTCCACTACTGTGTCACACAGATCCTACTCAGAGAGAATACAAAATTTAAGAATTTGCTATAATTAAAGATTTGAATGAATACTGTGGTTGTTGCTCCACTGATCCCAGTCTTTTTCATCACAGAAATTACATGCTCCGTGGTATATATATTTTTGCAGTACATGAACTAGTGTAGTCTTAGTATAATTCTTTATTAGTTTCATAGACAAGAATATTATTGATGAGCAATTGCAAAGTTCCTAGGTATATGATTTCATAGACAAGCTAAAATTGGATTACCATAATAGAAGAACACAATTCGGGGAAAATGTGATGTTATAAGAGGGCATATATTTATATAGCTGGGTCTGTGCTTATTTGTTTACTTTAAAAAGTTGCACTTCTCTTTTCCTTATATAGTTTATATTGCTGTGACAAATGCCATGATCCATCTATAGACACTCTTTACTTGGGAACAGAAAACTGAAGGGGTAGGCAATGTTTTCTCAGTTTACAACTTGTATTAGCAAAATGTGCCATGATTCAGATGTCACGTCCTGCCCTAAGAACCAGCCAGAATGTACCTAAACTGAAGGTTCAGTTTTCTCACTTTGCCTTCTTCAAGGCATATCTCAGATCTGCTTGTGTCAACTATGTTATGTGAGAGTCCAGAGACATACTTAATATGGATTAAGAAAAGAAAGTACATGACCAAATGAACTTTTATACTTTGGGCAAATATATTCAAGAATGTCAAAGCAAGGCACTGAGCCATTCTTAGTCCAAGAGCAATATTTTGCAGAGGCAATTTATCCTCAAATAAGGCAACATGTCGATCATCTCTCTAGGGACACAAGGCTAAAACAGAACCATGCAGAGCCTTCTATATCATTATTATCATTATGAAATTTGCTTCATATGACCTGGTTTTCAGGATCAAGAAATATATAATTGTTCAGTAGTTCAGAATTTCAAAACAGTTTGTAGCCTTGTAAAGATATATTCTTTTGTTGACTGAAAATAACCCTCATATTGGTATTTTGCATAATGGCTATATTCTGCTATGCGTGAAGAACCGTGATTATACTAGTCACTTGGCACTCGATCTAATTTCAGTAAGTAAAATAGTGATCAAGGTTCCACATGCATATTGACATTTGAAACTTCCACCAAAGTATTTTCCATTGCAATGTTAACTTCATAGGTCTTTGTAGCTCTTTTAAGCTACCACAAAGTCATCAATTTTATCACGGGTTAGTCATCTCTGAACGCCAGGAGTCACAACTATTGTTTTCAGAAGAATTGTTCATTTTTAATAATTGTACCTTCTTCTACTGCATTTTTATTGTTCATAAAATAATAAGTTTCATGGTTGGTGCAATAATATTTTCAGAACTTCAAGTAAATAAAACCTGCTTTTGTTTTACATGTGAGGCAAACTCTGAACTATAAGTGATGACAGACACTGATTGAAGTATCTCTGCATACTAATCCAGAGGATTATCTATTATATTGAATCTATGTGAATGAATCTATATGTATTTGTTTGTGTGTGTGTATATATATATGTGTGTGTGTTTTAACTACGGGAGTGACATTTTATAAAGAAAATATAAATAAATTTGGAGATGCAATTAAACTGAATACTGAAATTAAATGTGGGGATCGTGTTTATTTATTGTTTGATTTTATACCCTAACTCTAACCCAACTCCAAGTAAATCTGGTAAGGTTCCTGTATACTAAATAAGTTAAAACAGTATAATAAGAACTACTACACAACAGCAACAAGACTAACTTAAAAAATTAGCAAAGGAACAAGACGGTCAACTTGGCAGACAACCTATAACATTCCATGAAAGGGACTCCAAGCAGCTCTTGGAGTCTGCATTACTATCACTATTAATCTTCTCATCGCTCGTTATCACCCATCCCCTCCCACTTGTGACTGTATGACTGTAACTTTGTCGCTTGTCTCCTTACGATTTATATTGACTGTTTCCTAGTATGATTTGATTGCTTATTGTACCCTATGACTATTATTAAGTGCTGTACCTTGTGATTCTTGACTCTTGGTGATTTTTTTTTATGTACACTGAAAGCATATGCACCAAAACAAATTCCTTGTGTGTCCAATCACACTTGACCAATAAAGAAATCTACTCTACTCTACTCTACTCTACTCTACTCCACTCCACTCCACTCCACTCCACTCCACTCCACTCCACTCCATTCCATTCCATTCCATTCCATTTATGGCTTTCTGAAACATCAGCAGTACAAGAGACATCCAGGTCTCAGAAGCTACTTTGTTATAGGGGGCAGACAGTTCAATAAAGAAGACACACTCCATGAGTCTTGATAGATGACATTGTTTAATTGAAGGAACCCAACTGGGCAGATACCATGGGAGATAAATAATTAGAGTATATACTGTAGATCATAACCAGTACCTTGAGTAGAACATTTTAAAATTCAAAAACAAACTAAAACAATGGATAAACATTTTTAGGATTCAATAAAGATCACTGTTGTTTGCCATAGACGAACTGATGAACCATGGGAAGCTGCCATAGGGAATTAAGTTGCAATTTCTTGGACTACAGCTTCCTATTTTTACAATTATATATGGGGTTTTAGTTCATTTTAATTTGCTTTCAGTGGCACCCATATGGGGAAGAGGGATCAGACTGATGAAAATACTGTAGCGATGAAAATGCTGTAGCGATGAAAAAAAAACCCCAAAACACCTCCTTTTCTATATGCATCATTACATCGTGCACGTGCCAAAGGGATCCAGCATGCAACATGATGCTAAAATGTTGTTTTTGTCATTCTGAGAAAAGGAAGAAGATCCTGCAGATCTGCTACTTACTTTCATTAATTATGAGTATACACTAGACAAAAACCCTTTGTGAAGTGAAGTAGCTATTTCAACTTCCCAAAAAGCTTGACGTTCCAGAGAGCTGGATTACATTTTTTCTAGAGACCCTAAGCATTTCTTTCAATCCCAGTTGAAGAAATTTAGCATGGCATGAATTCAAAAAAAAAAAAACTTATTCGGATCCTTAACTATGGACAATCCCAGGAATATTTAATTCCATAAAATATAAAGAGGTGACATGAGGGATAAAGTGTGTTCCCACAAATGGAGGTAATTTTAAAAGAAGCTAAAAACTCATCAGCAACTTAACTGTGTGACAATTCAGAGGCAACTACAAAACTGCTTCCAAGAGCTTGCCAAGGCAGCCAGATGCTCTTGTTAGAAAAATAGCTCTCTGCTTAGCATCTGGGTTCTTTGAAAAAAAAAAAAAAAAGATAAATCCCACTCATCATTTGAAGATAGCAGATAGCATACATGGTTTGAAGATTACAGAAGTTTAAAAGTTATTAACTGGATTAAATCACATACTTTAAAAATTGTTCCAAGAGAAAGGAAATCTGAAATAACAGCCTTTAGGCATCTTTTCCATGTCTATTTTATGCATTTAACATCTCATTTGAACACATGTCACCCATTACAGATTTTAGATATATATATGGGACAACAGCCCCCATCAATGCACACACACTCATTAACACATGTTCAATTTAATTAGCTTTAGAAATCCAATCTGTAGGTTATTTAGTGAGCCATGGTGGTGAAGTGGTTAGAATGTAGTATTGCAGGTAACTCTGCCCACAGCCAGGAGTTCGATCCTGATGGGGCTCAAGATTGACTCATCCTTCCAAGGTCTGCAAAATGAGGACCCAGATTGTTGGGGGCAATATGCTGGCTCTGTAAACCACTTAGAGAAGGCTGTAAGGCATGATGAGGTAGTATATAAGTCTAAGTGCTATTGCTATTGCTACTTGCAGGTATTCAGTTTTGACTTGGGCTAAATATTGCTCATGCAATGTAAAAAAATGGAATCTGAATAAAATACTCTATGAAAAGGAAGTACAGGAAACAAATAATCCTAATGTTTTAAACTGTATTAATTAATGCCTGCTAAACATGTTAACAATTTCATACACTTGTTTATATCAGTTTTTCCTCATGCAATGCTATCCAGGAATATGTTTTCATCGGGAATGTCTTCTATGAACCAGGCTCTCTATAAATGCAGCTGTTGTTCCTCATCAGGAGCCATATCAAGGGCTGCCACAACTGAGAGTAAAATGCAGGGGTTGCATCCATGTTACTTCCCTCCCCCCCCCCCCACCCGGCCATACCCCAGTTCATAAGTGACAACTAATGTATAAAAGTTTTAGGAATTAGAGACAAAGGACCAAATAGATGTAAGAATCATGCATTCTACACTGAAGTGAAGCATGAGGGTTGTGGGGGGGAGAGATGCTGCATTCTTTGCCTACAGGATAGTTTTCTGAATCTTCTGCCTTCTCTTGTTTCAGACACCTCTGCAATGTTAAGAAAATCTTGCTGACATTGGTAGGAATTTCCTTCACAATGCTAATAGCACAACCCCAACAATACTGAGAGCAGAAGGAGAAGAGAGTTTACTCTCCTCCTGCAATATAAATCTTTTTGTGATTGAAGATGTTTTTGTTACAAAGATAGCACATACACACAGTATCTCTCTCTCTCTCTCTCTCTCTCTCTCTCTCTCTCTCTCTCTCTCTCTCTCTCTCACACACACACACACACACACACGTCAGAAATTTTAATACTGAATGTCTTGAATTCCCTATCTGATCACCCTTTTACTTAAAGCCCAGTCAGGTCAATATTCAAATTTAACTTCTAGAAGCAGAAGGAGGCCATGAAGGCAACATGTAGTTCCAATACAGATCAATCAACCCACATGTGCATATACATAAACCTCGCACATAAATTCATAAGGGTAATTAGACCGCTCTTGTCCCAGCAGGTTAAAGCAAAGGTCTCCAATCTTAGCAACTTTAAGACTTGTGGACTTCAACTCCCAGAATTCCTCAGCCAGCAAAGCAAAGCAAAGTGAGGAATTCTGGGAGTTAAAGTCCACAAGTCTTAAAGTTGCCAAGGTTGGAAACCCCTTGGTTAAATGGTATTTCTGAGGGTAGAAATATAGTAGTTGCAAGTTGAACAGCACTTGCTGAAGAAGCTACCAAGGTGAAAAAAAGCCTTATAGCTAGAGTATTGTTTAACTGAAAGATCAAAGACAACGGGGAGATCATTCTCCTAAGCCTCCTTATTTGGAGTGGATCTTACTATACTAAGTAACTGTACACAGAACGGAAGCCATCTTTCTCTCACTAAGCTAGAAAGAAACACACACACACACACACACCCATATATACATACCTTCCCTTTAAGAATAAGCAATATTATGCAAAGCATTAAAAAGTATAAATAACAGTAGAAGAAATTAAAATGAGGATTAGGGGAGAAATCGCAATTTAAGCATACTTAAATATATGGACTACACAACTCGATCAGGGCAAAGCAATAGACGTAATCTACATAGACTTCTGTAACGCCTTTGATTCAGTGGTCCACGACAAACTACTTCTAAAACTAAAATCTTATGGTATCTCTGGACAACTGCATAACTGGATAGAAGCATTCCTGTCAAACAGACAACAAATGGTCAAAATTGGGAGCGTCCTATCAAATTCTGTACCTGTCAACATGGTGTCCCCCAAGGCAGTGTTCTAGGACCAACTCTCTTCATACTCTACACAAATGACCTCTGTGATCATATTAAGAGCAATTGCATTGTCTTCGCTGACGATGTAAAGCTATTCAACACCACAGACAACACTGCTACCCTTCAAAAAGACCTTGAGTATGTATCAGAATGGTCAAACAAATGGCAACTTCAAATCTCAACAAATAAATGCTCTGTCTTACATATTGGCAAAAAAAATCAGAAAATAAAATACAGGCTGAATAGTCAAGACCTTGTTGATGATCCAAACTCTGTCAAGGATCTTGGAGTACTCATCTCTAATTATCTAAGAGCTAGAGCCCACTGTAACTACATAGCCAAAAAGGCATTAAGAGTTGTTAACCTAATCCTATGTAGCTTTTTCTCAGGTAATATAACTACTAACTAGAGCATACAAAACATTTGCTAGACCAATACTCGAATACAGCTCATCAGTCTGGAATCCACATTAGGGATCTGATATTAACACAGTTGAGAAAGTCCAGAAATACAGGTGAAACTCAAAAAATTAGAATATTGTACAAATGTTCATTTATTTCAGTAATGCAACTTAAAAGGTGAAGCTAATATATGAGATAGACTCATTACACGCAAACCAAGATAGTGCAAGCCATGATGTGTCATAATTGAGATGATTATGGCTTATAGCTCATGAAAACCCCAAATCCACAATCTCAGAAAATTAGAATATTGTGAAAAGGTTCAATATTCTAGGCTCAAAGTGTCCCATCAAATCAGCTAATTAAGCCATAACACCTGCAAAGGGTTCCTGAGCCTTCAAATGGTCTCTCAGTCTGGTTCAGTAGGAATCACAATCATGGGAAAGATCGCTGACCTGACAGTTGTGCAGAAAACCATTCCATAAGGAGGGAAAGCCTCAAAAGCAAATTACAAATAAAGTTGGATGTTCCCAAAGTGCTGTATCAAAGCACATTAATAGAAAGTTATGTGGAAGAGAAAAGTGTGGAAGAAAAAGGTGCACAAGCAGCAGGGATGACCGCAGCCTGGAGAGGATTGTCAGGAAAAGGCCATTCAAAAGTGTTGGGGACTTTCACAAGGAGTGGACTATTGTGCTATTCTAATTGGAGTCAGTGCATCAAGAGCCCCACACACAGACGGATCCTGGACATGGGCTTCAAATATTGAATTCCTCTTGTCAAGCCGCTCCTGAACAACAAACAACGTCAGAAGCGTCTTACCTGGGCTAAAGAAAAACTCTCCTGGTCTGTTGCTCAGTGGTCCAAAGTCCTCTTTTCTGATGAGAGCAACTTTTGCATCTCATTTGGAAATCAAGAACCCAGAGTCTGGAGGAAGAATGGAGAGGCACACACTGCAAGATGCTTGAAGTCCAGTGTGAAGTTCCCACAGTCTGTATTGATTTGGGGAGCCATGTCATCTGCTGGTGTTGGTCCACTGTGCTTCATTAAGTCCAGGATCAACGCAGCTGTCTACCAGGAGATTTTGGAGCACTTCATGCTTCCTTCTGCAGATGAGCCTTATGGGGATGCTGACTTCATTTTCCAGCAGGACTTGGCACCTGCCCACACTGCCAAAAGCACCAAAACCTGGTTCAATGACTGGGATACTGTGCTTGATTGGCCAGCAAACTCGCCTGACCTGAACCTTGTAGAGAATCTATGGGGCATTGCCAAGAGAAAGATGAGAGACATGAGACCGAACAATGCAGAAGAGCTGAAGGCCGCTATTGAAGCATCCTGGTCTTCCATAACACCTCAGCAGCGCCACAGGGTGATAGCTTCCATGCCATGCTTTATTGAGGCAGTAATGGCTACAAAAGGGGCCCAAACAAAGTACTGAGCACATATGCATGCTTATACTTATCAGAGGTCCAATATTTTTCTATGTACAATCCTTGTTTTATTGATTGCATGTGCTATTCTAATTTTCTGAGATTGTGGATTTGGGGTTTTCATGGACTGTAAGCCATAATCATCACAATTATGACAAATCACGGCTTGAACTAGCTTGCTTTGCATGTAATGAGTCTATCTCATATATTAGTTTCATCTTTTCAGCTGCATTACTGAAATAAATGAATTTTTGCATGATATTCTAATTTTTCGAGTTTCACCTGTATTTCACAAGAAGAGTTCTCTACTCCTCTACTCATTTCAAAATACCTTATGCCATCAGACTTGAAATTCTAGACCTAGAAAATCTAGAACTATGCTGCCTTCGGTCCGATCTAAGTATAGTATATAAAATCATACATTGCAATGTCCTACCTGTCAATGAATACAAGAGCAAACAATAGATATAAACTCAAGGTTAATCACACCAAACTTGATTGCAGGAAATACGACTTCAGCAACAGAGTGGTCAATGTCTGGAATACTCTACCTGACTCTGTGGTTTCTTCCCCAAACCCCAAAAACTTTAACCTTAGACTTGTTACTATTGACCCCACCCCTTTCCTAAGAGGTCTGTAGGGGGTGTGCATAAGCACACCAACATGCCTATCATCCCTGTCCTATTGTTTCTTTTATTTTTCTTATATGTATCCATGTATTCATAACTATGTTTTTACTTATACCTGTTATCTTGTAGGCAATTGACAAACCAAATAAAATAAAATAAAATAAATAAAACTCTTTACCTCCCCACCATTCTTTGTAACTCTAATAACTTTGTATCCTTGCAAATTATCCTTTATCCTAATAACTTTGTATCCTAATAACTTTATCCTAATAACTTCTACAACAGACATACCCTAATTCATACAGTCTATTTGTATGCATATCCGTGTATGTGTCTTTAATTTGGCTTGACAGTGTTGGAAGTTAAAACCTGCCCCACTCCTAGGAAAATGAAATATTTTAGGATATGCTAAAAAGGCAGAATATTTCCCCTAAAAAGAAAAGTAGAAACTCAGAGAGGCAGAAACACAGCCCTCCCACCTTTGCTAATGGACCATTGCTCTGGCCTATTTTACATAACAAAGATCTATTCCAAGTAGATCTATAATAGGAATTGTTCAAAGTCCTTTCTTTACATCATCATCCAGCAAGGCTCAACCAAGCCTGGGACTAAGGACAGCCTACAGAGTTGCACCTGCATGGCCCCATGGAGTCTGACAACCAATCAGAATACAAGCTCAAATTCAAATCCCAAAAGAGGGCATAAAACCAGGGGTGGGATTCTACCAGTTCGGACCAGTTCTACAGAACCAGTTTTTATGATTCTGTGCAGTTTGGAGAACCGGAAAATCGTGCCACTTGCTGGCCCCTCCCTTCCCCTCCTGTCGGATTTCTTGCTTTCTAGCTAATCTAAATTATTGCTGACTGCTTTGCCTTCACCCAAAAGGCTTCCCTGAGGCCCAGTCAGGAGTGGTATTCAGGGGGTTGGAGGGTAAGGGAGAAGTGACCTGAGAGCAGAGCTGAACCTTCCTTAAGACTGAAGCTTCTATTTTTCAGTGCAGACTCAGGCAGCAGATTGAAGAAAGGTAGATCTGTGAGTGAATCTGTGATCCTGCAAGCAACTCAATCTGCTTTGCCTGATTTTGGTTAAAAATTGCTCTCTTTTTTATATAAAAAAATTCAATATTTACATATTTAGAATATTTACATACAAGCCATGCCCAGCCAGTCACATGACCACAAAGCCACCCCCAGTCAGCAAGCCACACCCACAAATTAGGCCATGCCCACAGAACCGATTAAGAAATTTGAATCCCACCAAGGGACTCTCAGCATTTCTGCCTTTTTTTTCACCCAGGAGCTACAAGGCATGTGATCCTGTCCACTATTAAACCATCTTTCCAAACAGTCACCATGTTTCCAGTATCTTTCTTCCCCCACTTGGAACTGAACCCAGAAATCTATTTCTTCCAACAACAGAAAAAGACATATTCCTTAGTCAGTTTTCATTGCTTAGGCTTTATATCAATATCCTGATGTACAATAAGAATTTATTTTGTGTTTGTATATATATGGACCATGTACTAGATCACAAAATATGGATATTTCTCTGTATACTTTTGAAATGGTTACTATTTCCTTGTATTTTTTTTTATACCTATCATTGGCCAGAGATTCAAATCAGCACTTTCTTTCCGTTGCTCTTCATACAATTGACTATAATTTACAGCTCAGCAAGAGGATTCATGAAACAAGTATCTATTTTACTTTGGCAAACTAATTCTAGCTAATCAAAGCTTTCCAGAAAAACAACTCAGCATGAAGCTCTGCAAGAGAAATATGCAGAGAACAAAGCTTTTTGTCAAACAACACATCTTGAGATGTAAACACATATGTCTCTTATAGGAAATTTTATCGCTTCCACATTAATCGGCATACAAAAGAAGTATTCTTGTCGCAGACCTGGGTCAACTGGGGAGCTATCGTCACTGGAAACAAGAGCCTGATTAGGTTCCCACACAGATATGAATAGACTTTCCTTTTTTGAGCAAAATGCCATTTCTCCTTGTTTCTTAAGAACAGACTGGCAATTGTAATTGTTAAAGAAAAAAGAAACCCCAAAACAAGCCCTCGGGATTATCTTGGAACTCAAGACATTTGTTTCTTCACTTGAGTCTTCCCTTCTTGTTGTTATCCTGTCATTTCTATTATCCATCTGGTTGTTCTGTTTTGGAAAGCCTGAACTGATTCACAGCTGTGAAGATGAACAAGAGCTGGGGTGGCTTTAAGCACACTAGAAATCTCTGAACTGCTAATGAAGTCAGCAGACCGTGGGACAGATGTTAAAAGGATTCATAAAATAACTCAGTGGCAAAACTCCTGACCTCTGTTGGGGATGATGATGATGATGATAATGATGATTCCAGAAAAGAGCAAAACTGCATGCAAGAGCATCCACAATTAGAGAAACCTGCCAATTAATGCTGATTTCTTGCATTATGTTTCACGAGAACCAGCATGTCCGGGATTACTGCAGAAGAGAGTGAGGCTGGCCTGTGATGTAAATATTACTAGACCCAGATAATATGCCACGAACTTAAAAGTGACATACAACATTTGTTTTTGTTCTGAATGCTATGGTATCCCTCTGGCACCATATGTGGTTTCTGTATTTTAAAAAAAATAACAATTCATAATGCTAACTACAACAAATCAATTATAAAAATGCCAGCACAGTTGGAAATGCAGAAATCACACCCTTACCTTTTCTTTAAACACTGCTTTTTGTAGGATTAAAAATAATTACAGCAGAATCTTAAATGACTTAAGTCCTGCAGAGACATACAGTGTATACATTTCTATGATGATACACTTGTACCTAAAGATCAAGCAGCCTTAGAATGAAGTTAAATATACATGTCCCAGGACAATGTTGCAGGATCCAATCTGAGTTGATTACTGGGGCCAAAGGTTTATCCTTATAAGCTTTCAGGCTTATGCTGAATCCATCATCAGGAAATTTCTCTCTCTCTCCAAAATATGTGCACTGAGCTGTCCTACAATACGTGTAGTACAGCCCAGAACATACACATAGTTGGGGGAGGAGAGAGGGAAAAAGAGAGAGAGAGAGAGAGAGAGAGAGTTAGTTTCCTGATGGGTTCCAGCGCAAGGCTGAAAGCTTGAAACAATAAACCTTTGGTCTCAGTGACCAAATCATCTTTGCTACGAATCAAATGTGGGCTATCTATTTAGGTGAAATTCCTAAAAACAGGAAATAAAATCACCCTTTTTATTCTCCTTATCCATTTATTAAAACAAATTTATGAGTGAACTTGAAAAAGAGAGGCCTGACTTTCCATTTTATTAGGGTTTTTAATTACCTCTTATTTGGTGGTACCTTTATATCAACAACTACCTACTTCATTTTGCAAACTATCATATCTATTTCATTACCACAGATATTAGCAAAATGTGTAATTTATTTCACCTTTTGAACCATCTTCTATAGTTAATATTTCCTGCCCTTTGTAAACCTACAAGGGTATAGGGGGGATATGGGGGTACAATCACTTCTTTTCCATCACATATGTAAAAACAAAAATGAGGCAGAAATTCAATCATGCATGAGTTTCTCTTCCTAATTTTCTCTCTCTTTTGAAGCAAGAAGGCAGTATTTAACTGTACAGCTAGAATTTTTTTTTTACCACAAACTGCAAGAGAATATTACATGTAGAGATTCTGATGATATTCTGATCTTCCTGAAAAGTTTGGGTCAGATCAGTCTTGAATCAGAGTTGGTCCTGAAATATGATTCTGTAACCCAGATGTTTCAGACCAGAGCAGTGTGTATCAAAATTAGTCAGAAACAAATACTTCAAGCAACTCTAGGACATTATCACTTTTTCCCCACATAACATGCAGTGCAATACTTTTTGAAGATAGACTGGCACCAGGAAACAAATACTCTTTCATACAGTTTTTTGTACTGTTGCAATAGAACAGAAAGGGGGCAAAAAAGTTATACTCTGGTTTTCTTTTGAAGTATCATAAAAGGAGGATAATACATATGGGACTCTCTACCTTTACAATCACTATATTTGGGCTAATAAATCTGCATTTCTTCACATGAAAGATTACAAAATATACTGTCTTGCTCCACAGCTGTACATATGCAAAGATGCTAACTATACAATACTGTCACTTTTTCATGGTAACTGAGTTATGCATTCAGTCTTACCTAAGTAGTTTCCCAGTGCTAGTTTTGCCTGTACAATGAAATGTGCATCCCTCAAAATAAATGTGAAAGGGTTCTGGGTAAAAGAGCATCAGAACCGCTTCATCCATAGCCAAAGAATAAACAACAGCAGTACCTCTCGTATGGCATATGTACGCAGTGTGATTTTCAACAGAGGGCTTTAATACTTTTTTTTTTCTGAACTGCAACTTTGACAGAGTAAATTGAGGAGTATTGTGCTCTCTGAGAACAACCAAATTACATAGGAAAGATTCAAGTATAATGTTTAACTATAACTTCCTTGAATTACCTGTTCACAACAAGTTTACTATAAAATCAAAAGCACACTTGGATAAACCATAAATAGCTGCCAGACCCTGCAGCTATCCCAAGAATTTGGAATATAGCACTGTTTTTACATGAAGAGAATTCACTTTGCATCTGAAATAAAACAATTGTTTTGTTACAATCACTGAAGTCTACAAAACTGCACCTGCAATGGTGTTTATTTCTTGTAATATATTTAAATTGACAAAAATGTGTATACTCTATAGAATGGAAATTGATTGAAATAATTGTTACTTTTTTTAAAAAAAATGATATGGAAATATTTTGGCCATAGGAATCCAAGGAGCACAGATAAGACCACAAATGATTGTAGACCTATAATACACACAAAAACAAAAATGTTATATCATTGGTTTCTATTCAGGAGGCCACAAGAAAGAATAATGAAGAAAGGACAGAAAAAAGAGAATAAAGAAGCAAAAGGTTAAAGCAACGTAATACAGAAAGAAAAACAGAAGAGAAAATAAAATTGTCCTAATTCATTTGACTGAGACAGAGGACTTAAGGGATGGAGGAACAAGAAACACCAGAAAGAAATTGGGAAGTCAACAATATAGCATTTTTGTCTTTGTTTTTACAATAAATCTACAGGCATTTGTGGTCTCATCTGTGCTTCCTGGGACAACTGTGGTCAAAATATTATCCTATCGATAATTATCCATTCTATAGAGTATATACATTTTTGTCAATTTAAATAATTACAAGAAATAAACACCATTGCAGGTGCAGTTTTGTAGACTTCAGTGATTGTAACAAAATAATTGTTTTATTTCAGATGCAAAGTGAATTCTCTTCATGTAAAGACAATGCTATGTGCCAAATTCTTGTGATAGCTGCAGGGTCTAGCAGCTATTTATGGTTTATCCAAGTGGATAAGTGTGCTTTTGAGGTGTGCTTTTGATTTACTCTAAAGAGAACAAAGGACTATTTCCATAACAAAAGTATGAAAATGATGGAAACAGAATTATGTAAATAGCAGCAAAAAGATCTGTGAACATTGGAGTCAGATTCTGTCAGAGTGACCACTACTAGATTTAGCAAACTGTCAATAAAACTATGTATCTTTGTAGATCTTGGCAACAGAAATCACTACTTGTAGCAAATTAATTTTCCCTCCGTTAGTTAATACTTACTGAACTTTCTGACGTGCTACCTGTACCTATATCCCTTTCAGTATAACTGTATACAATAATTAGAATATATTTTCTGAAAATGCTTAATCTTTAAATATCAGCCATATATACTACACCAAAAAAACTGAACCTTCAAATGTAGAAGATAAAGGTGAAACTCGAAAACTTAGAATATCATGCAAAAGTTCATTTATTTCAGTAATGCAACTCAAAAGGTGAAACTAATATATGAGAGACATGCAAAGCAAGATAGTTCAAGCCGTGATTTGTCATAATTGTGATGATTATGGCTTACAGCTCATGAAAACCCCAAATCAACAATCTCAGAAAATTAGAATATTACATGCAATCAATAAAACAAGGATTGTACATAGAACAATATCGGACCTGAAAAGTATAAGCATGCATATGTACTCAGTTCTTGGTTTGGTCCCCTTTTGCAGCCATTACTGTCTCAATGCAGCATGGCATGGAAGCTATCAGCCTGTGGCACTGCTGAGGTATTCGGGAAGACCAGGATGCTTCAATAGTGGCCTTCAGCTCTTCTGCATTGTTCAGTCTCATGTCTCTCATCTTTCTCTTGGCAAAGGTCAGGCAAGTTTGCTGGCCAATCAAACACAGTAATCCCACGGTCATTGAAGCAGGTTTTTATACTTTTGGCAGTGTGGGCAGGTGCCAAGTCCTGCTGGAAAATGAAGTCAGCATCCCCATAAAGCTCATCTGCAGAAGGAAGCATGACATGCTCAAAATCTCCTGGTAGACAGCTGCGTTGATCCTGGACTTAATGAAGCACAGTGGACCAACACCAGCAGATGACATGGCTCCCCAAAACAATACAGACTGTGGGAACTTCACACTGGACTTCAAGCATCTTGCAGTGTGTGCCCCTCCATTCTTCCTCCAGATTCTGGGTTCTTGGTTTCCAAATGAGATGCAAAAGTTGCTCTCATCAGAAAAGAAGACTTTGGACCACTGAGCAACAGACCAGGAGAGTTTTTCTTTAGCCCAGGTAAGACGCTTCTGACGTTGTCTGTGGTTCAGGAGCGGCTTGACAAGAGGAATTCAACATTTGAAGCCCATGTCCAGGATCCGTCTGTGTGTGGGGCCCTTGATGCACTGACTCCAGCCTCAGTCCACTCCTTGTGAAAGTCCCCAACATTTTTGAATGGCCTTTTCCTGACAATCCTCTCCAGGCTGCGGTCATCCCTGCTGCTTGTGCACCCTTTTATTTCACACCTTTCCCTTCCACATAACTTTCTATTAATGTGCTTTGATACAGCACTTTGGGAACATCCAACTTTATTTGCAATTAGCTTTTGAGGCTTTCCCTCCTTATGGAATGGTTTTCTGCACAACTGTCAGGTCAGCGGTCTTTCCCATGATTGTGATTCCTACTGAACCAGACTGAGAGACCATTTGAAGGCTCAGGAACCCTTTGCAGGTGTTATGGCTTAATTAGCTGATTTGATGGGACACTTTGAGCCTAGAATATTGAACCTTTTCACAATATTCTAATTTTCTGAGATTGTAGATTTGGGGTTTTCATGAGCTATAAGCCATAATCATCTCAATTATGACACATCATGGCTTGCACTATCTTGGTTTGCATGTAATGAGTCTATCTCATATATTAGCTTCACCTTTTAAGTTGCATTACTGAAATAAATGAACATTTGCATGATATTCTAAGTTTTCAAGTTTCACCTGTACTTTATCTTCTTGTGAATGAACTGAATTCAAGGATTATCCAAAAAAAGGTCAGTTATCCTTCAATGGCCAGGAACAAATGAATTGTCTTGGGTAAAGCTTTGGTAATATAAAGAGGAAAAGAGGAAGGGAGAGGAAAAACAAATCCTGAGTTTAAGAAGAGGAAGGATGTGTTGGAATGTCTTGAAGTTTGAATATCTTGAAGTTTGTATATAATTATCTATTCATTTGTTGTTTAGAATTCTGTCCTTTTTCAACAAAAAGGGTGATGCAAAAAATGAGAATTAACAAATCAGAACATAGTCACAAAGGGTATATCTGCATATCCTGTTTAATTATCCAAGTACAGATCCCCTATCTCTTCTGGAATGCAAGAATGGCTAATCATCGTCTTCCCATTCTCAACCCATGGGAAAGGCAGTCCCTGACCCTGCTTTCCAATTTTGATTTAAAAGTGGGGTTTTTTTTCTGGATGAGCTTCCTTAAGCCATTCAATGAAGATTCTTCCAAGACTAGAATTCCCTTCCAATTTAGATAATAGCTGCTCTGTGATTGGCTGCATGGCTTGCCATGTCTCACCTCTCAGCTAGTCGTTGACTTGTGTAGGTATTTCTTCCTGGACTCTTGGATCTTTTCTCCTATTTCCTACTATATGTACATACAGTATATATTTTTTAAAATGTACAATCTCAAACATTTAAAATAAGAACTTATTTAAATTGCAAGGTTGATCTAAGGATGGATAGTGATTTCCATGTCTCTCTAAAAGCTCCTCTGACTTTCAAAGTTCATGATTTCTAGCAAGTATCCTTTCCATATCTCTTTAGATTACATGAAGCCCCTTCCTCTCCTATCTATCTCCATATGCAATCCCTTGCTTCCACAAGTTATAAAGGAAAGCCTCTAGATAAGCTCCTTAAAAAAATTAATTGCAAGGGTTCAAGGGCGGGGTTTGAAAACAGGGAACAGTCCAATAAGTATATTAATCACTCATTTTGAGACACAATGATGATTCCATTACCTCTGGAATCATCTCTGTAGATGCCCTACACTATATCAATAAATAAATGTTGATAATGTTGATAATGTTGATGCCTCAGTTAAGTGTGATAACATTGGTATAATATTTTAAAAAATTGAAAAATATAAAGCCAGAGGAATCAAAGAAATAAGGAGATGGCCTAAAATTAAAGCAGCAGAATACAGGATGGCATCCATGAGAGAGAAAACAAATACAGCTATTATTGAGATGGGACCAACATCCCAAAGGAAAAAAGCAGGTACAGGGAGACCCACTCATACCATGGCACTTCTCTGCATAGAAGGGAAACTCAAAAAGCAGGGGAATAACCAATCAGGTCCAGCATTGACTTTACCTCAGACTTACCATCATCTAATCTATCCTCAACCCACAGCAATCTGAAAAAGAATTTCTAAAGTCAGCTTTTAAAAAAGCCAGAAGAAGCAAAGGTGAAAAATAGTTTGGCAAATAAGAACCTAGAAACCAGGGGTGGGATTCTACCAGTTCACATCTATTCACTAGAACCTGTTGTTAACATGCTAAGCGGTTTGGAGAACCGGCTGTTAAAAGAAATTACTGGCCTAATCCTGTAAGGAAGGCAGGAAGGAAACATTCTGGTGTTACTTACAGAAACTGCCTCTCTGTTAACCCTTATTACGTTCTTGGCAGGACTAGACTTCCTTTCTCAGGAACTTGTCTGGAGGTTTTTTTCCCCTCTTTTGCTGGTACTTTCCTTGTCTGGAGTGACCATTCAAAATTACAATGGCACTAAAAAAAGTGACTTATGATCATTTTTCACACTTAGGGTTGTTGCAGTATTCCCACAGTCATAAGAGGCCAGGCAAGAAGATATGTGCCTCAATGTGAGTGACATTGAGTTGGCCATGTCCAGCCAATAACATGACCACAAAGCCATGTCCCCCCATCACATGACCCAAGCCACGCCTACCACCTAAGCCATCCCCACAGAACCGATTGCTAAAAAATTTGAATCCCACCCCTGCTAGAGACCTATACCTATACCTACCTAATATAGAGAGACTTAGCATTATATGGAAAGAAACAAAGTAATAAACAGGTGAATGGAAGTTGAGGCAACATTGTGCTGTATGATGCTCCTAAAATCAGAACTGTGGATCTCTTATGAAACCCATTTGTCAATGAAGCAAAAGTACACAGTAACGTGGTCTCACCACATTTCCATTTTTTTCTTTTTTCCAACAGACTGAGTGCTGCTCTGCTGTGAATACTGCTTTTCCTGTAGTTTTTTTTAAAACAGGACCTCTGAGAGTTTGATACAACTCAATGACTGAAGTAATACCTTTGTCCATCTGAGCATTAAATGGTCCATTGAAATACAGCTTAGTTGGAAGGAGTTTTTCAGTAAATGGTGGTTTCTAATTCTCCCACTCCTCTGCCAAACTACTCTCCCAGCTGACTAGACTCTGGCTATGAAACTGCAGTTCAATCATTTTCAGTTGCCTCTTAGGTCAGGCCTTTAGTCAGTGTTAATTAAATATAACCCCCTTAGAATAGTAGAGGTTAACTGAGAGCCACAAATTGGTCTTCAATACAGAATCACTATTATTCAAACTGGGGAGAAATATCTGTCAGGGAGACCATTTTTAATTACATATTGTTCTCAATGCATTATACACAGAAGAGGATAGCTGGGTGAGAAAATACAATTTTCTCTGTTTCATTTTAAATGCTATTTTATTTTGCAAATGATTTGTTTTTAAATAATAACCCATCAAAAAGAAAAGTGCTGCTGCAGATAGGTTTTCTTCAGCTGTTTCCATTCAATAAGGTGAACCAATGCTCTTGCACACGTTTCTGCTGCTGTTACAATGTTTTTAGTCCCTTTCCTGTTGGTGCAAATATCAATACAAGTTGAATTTCCTGTTGTTAGATTTTGGCATCCCTTTGTCCTTGAGGATTGACTGAAATTTTGTATTTTTTCCCTCACTCTAATGCTTTCAAAGGAGTATCTGGCTTTTCTCTATCAAGATTTTGTTTACTGCTTTGCTAGGAAAAAGAAACAGAGGGGAATCTGGATCCGTTGCCCCACTACCGTTTCCCCACTACCCCTTGTCCAAAACTATCCAAGGATCAAGCCAAGTTGAAAGGCTTTATTTTAAGCACACAACAATTAGCCTTGTCTTTGTGAACATGACTTTCCTGTAAATACTCCACCTTGACTATCTCTTTGTCCCAAGATCCCTTAGAAGAAAGCAATCAAGCGATAATTCAGCATTATTGCTGCTTCAGTGCCCTAATCACTTAAAGAGCAGCAAAGACCCTATATTCACAGCCACAAGGCTTCTGCAGCCTCTTGGCCTCAGGCAGCCTTCACAATCCAGTAGCATCCAGATGTCAAGAGGAAAAGCCAGGTCCTGGATGCATCAGGCTGCTTCCTTCCAGTATGGCCTAACAGCTGCTTCAGCTCCTGGCATTCAACATGCTGAATACACCGAGACCAAGGTTCAAGCTAGGGAGTAGAAATACGGTGGAACTGAAGTGTGGAAATTTCCCCCATTTCACCGGGGTTTTATGAAGTGATATGCAGAATGCTTTCTAATTTCCTCCCGTTCTCACATTGTTTTCCTAAAAGCAAAACAACCTTTCAATGGATTGTATGTGCTATCTATTTTTAAAGAAGAGATCCCTTTGCAAAGAAGTGGGCTAAAATGTCACCCTCCCATTATTGTTCTAACACACACACACACACACACACACACACACACACACACACACGTGCGTTTACTCTAACTTAGCCTGCTGGTTAATTTGCTTTATTAATTAGAGTTGGTTCCTTGTCACCCTAAATGAGGGATTTGGAATAGTAAGATTAAAAACAGATTCCGCATCTAGAAGGTTTGAGAGTTCATGTTCTGCAGGCAACAAACATTCAACTGAGTAACCATATGCTTTTTTTATGTGTTTATAATGGCTTTCAGTTAAGTTGCTTAAGAGCTTTAAAATTACTAGGAACCATCCCCTCTCTTTCATCTGCAAGAAAAGAAAAAGGCTGTTAAGCAGCATGAGAAAAGGCAGAATCTAAAATATATCTGAATAGGAAGTCAACAATTCTTCAGATGGGCTCAATCTGATAAGTGACCTTAGACAAGCTGCCAATTTCCACAAATCATTTATAAAATGGGCATAGTAATGACAATACTTACAAGTCTTGCCGAGGAGATAAACTAAAGTCTAATACAGTGCTTTAGAAGCAATCAATCAGAGCTACTATTCTAAATGAGCCCAAAGTATTATTATTTGTATTGCTCATATCTAGTTAAAAGTTTATAATCTTAGTGCTTGCTTGTTCACATTTTAACAAAATCATTCTAAAAGTTAAAATAAGTAAGTGCAAGTTCACAGAATGCATTTTTTTACATGTATCTTCCTCATCTGTAGCTTCCTCGCCCTGGCTTTTCACTCAATCCTCTGTATGATTATTCTCACTGTCAGTCCTTATAGCATATTCTGTTTTATATGATGATAAAGAAATTTTAGTTAGTTAAACTGGTTGAGCCAAATTTTAGTATCCTCCTTTTCATAATTAAAGCATTTATAGCCAAAGATCAAAAATGAGAGAGTGAAAAAGCCCATATTATAGTACAACCTATCTGATTACAATACACCTACATTTAGATTTGATTGTTTCTGGCCAGGTGCCTTTATAACAGTTCCATGTGGAGAGTCATACTCCCAAAGTATTTTTTTTAAAAAAATATTCCAATATTGTATTTCCTTATCTCAGTCTCACTTCCTATGTAAATGACCATGCCACCCAGTTTTTGAGGTTGTTTGTTTTAATTGGCATCCCCCCTGCCTCTCATATGGCAACCTTTGCCGAGTACAATTTCTACATTGGGTTGTGGTAGTCTATTTCTGACAGCTATACTATTGCACAGAATTTAACCACCTCCCTAAAAACTCTGCAATCTTGCTCATTTAATAGAAACCACACAGCCAGTTTGGGACAAGTCTCAGTAATTTGTGATTAGAGGAGAAACTAACTCCTTCCTCCAATGGTGACAGATAGGGTATTTAAGTTTCCGTATCTGAACATACAGATATGTGTTCTTGACAGGGTATATTACTGAGTTTTCTAGTCAATACTATTGAGGGTAAAGCGTCTAAGCATGCCGCTGTGAGTGCCTTCCTATATAAGGATGTAAGCATATGAAAAAAATATTTCAGGATAGTGAGAGAGGGATACAAGTGAAATGTCGCATCTATACTTTTGCACATTGCGGTCAAAAATTCTATGCTTGGATTTTTCATTTCCATTTCCTATACCTAACTGATATACTAGGTCTGATTGATGCTGCTTTCTCCTTACAGATTTGTTTTCCTGCTCTTTGCCTCCTCAATTTCTTCCCTAAATTTCTACTTTTTATCTAGCAAATCTTCAGAGGAACAAGTTACCATCACAAGCACTGAATCTGTACTTCCTATCACTTTACTTCGGTTAGATCACTAAATTTCCACTTACAACAAATTCAAATTTCAGGTCAAGTCCTGATAGAGTCTGAGGAGATAGAGATAGGCTTATGGTTTTACTTGCTGGCCACAATAACAGTGGAGTAAGAAAAACTGAAGAAGTTTCTTGGGTGAGAAGCAAAATGTTTTCAAGGAAAAAAAAGGAAGTCCAGTCGCCTTTTGAAAAGCATCTTTGCGACAACTATGGCCTGGATGATTGAGAATCTCCATAGACTTTTTGTTTTTGCTTTTTCTGGGATAGTAAGCATCCTGCTAATATAAACTGAGAAAATGAAATTAGATAACCTATCAGTTCAGTTGCAAATACAGAGGGAACTACGTTAATGTATATAAAATCTGATAACATCAGAGACAAAATTTTTGTATTCATAATATACAGTATTTATCTATGTCTATAGCTATTTCTATAGCTATTAGCTCTAATTTGTAAGATAGCAACTGCTGTGGTATTTTTCACTAGAGGGTACTGAAGCCACCAGATAGCGATATTATAAAAATCTGCTGGCTCTACTGATCAGGAGAAGTTTTATCACTCAGCTGGGGCATTTCTGGAAAAAAGAGCCATTCTAGCATCCCATTCAATTAACATATCATTAAAAAAAAGGTTTTCCCCACTGAGGTTGCAGTGTCACTTGATAGGTAAACTTATTATATGTAAAGTGTAGCATTTGTGTGGCAGAGAAAATAAAGTATCAAGGGAAAGTGTGGTACACATTGTTTCTAAACTAGGCAATCAAACATGGTGTACAACTTCAACTTTTAAATAATTCCAACTTAGAAATCATTCAGTGACTTTACTTACAGAAAATGCATAGTAGTAGTCATAATTCTACCCCTTTACATACAATAGATCTTATTCCAATGTAAAGAAATTGAAATAGGAAAAGCAAACATAATTCTTTAAAATCAAACTGTTAATTATGTTTTTGCCTTTGATTTTCAAAGTAATTCATGATTGACCTTTTTTATCCACCCAATGAATAGGTAGCTAAATATGGATAACAAAATATCATATATGATCTTCCAACTAGTTTTTGTTTCTTCTTCTGTGTCATTCAATTCAACAGGATATCAATGAGAATAAGAACATTAAACTTGTACTGGAATTCCACTAATCTTTTTCTGTAATCTGTCAAAATCAGTATTGGTTTTTTTTTTTTTTACTTAAAACCACACTTTTCCATTTTAACTATGATCATTACTTACATAAGCTATTCATTTATTAAGTTACTCTTATTTTGGATTTCTTCAGTAAATTAGCTTACTTGCATCTTTCCATCAAAAGCATCACTCAAGATAGATATCAGGGAAAAAAAGATTAAAATTACAATAAAAATATTAAAATGTAACAAATAAAGACTCAAATGAAAACACTTTAGTGACTAATTAGCTAAAACACCCAAAGCCTGACTGAATAAACACATCTTTGCCAACGGAAAGACAGCCAAGCTAATCTGATTTCTTTTGGCAAGGATTTTCAATCTGGGAGAAGTTATTGAAAAGGCCTTCTTTCAAGTCTCTATCAAATGTGTATCCAATGGTTGTGTGTCAGAGGAAATAATCTTTTCTGAAGAACTTAAAGCCCGGGCAGACTCACATGGGAATTTTTTTTCCTCCCAAATACTTTGTTCCCAAGTTGCTTTATAAATCATAACCAGCACTTTTAATTGTGTCTAGAAATAGACGGATGGCCACTGAGGTTGTTTCAACAAGGGAGTCAGTCACATGTTCTTTCTGTCTGTCTGGCTACAGCCTTCTGGATCAGCTGAATTTTCAAACATTTAAAAAAACAGTCCTATGCAAAATGCATTACAGTAGCCCAATGGAATGCAGCTAAGCTATGTATCACCAGGGCCAAATATAATATGTAAATGTACTATCTCCAGGAACAGATAAAATTGGCACATTGCCTGAGCTATGCAAACAGCCATTGCTAAAACCTGGGCATCCAAATTCAAGACTGAATTAAGTACATCACAGCTGCCAACATGAATCTTTTGACTGGACAAGAGCACCTCTGTCTTGCCCTAATAAAACTTTCTTTACTTATCTTAATATTGGGAGGCTTACACGGGAGAAGGTTCTGCCTTAAATATAAATTTGAGGCAGAACCTCAAATCTGGAGAAAATAAATGAATTGGGAATCGTTGTTTTGACAGCAGTTTCATCAATCTGTATGTGCCACTGAGATATCTGTATGTGCCACTGAGATACCTCAATGAACCAAGACCTTCTGACTTTTTCGTTTATAAACCAGTCATCCTGTTGTTACATATATACTGATGCTCTCATCTTATAATTAAACTCTTCCTTTTTCATTGCTTATTGAGGTGGATATTTCTTCCTGCAATCATTCTATACAGCCTAGATTTTCCTTGTGTGTTTACAGAATTTGTGATTTGGAGTTTAAATTTTCATGGCATTTATTTACTTACTTCAGGTTTAGATATTTAGTTGATTGCTTCAATTTTAAGATTATAACTAGGGCGGAAAAGGTGTTCTGCATGTGCACCAATCCTTTCAGGGCTCTCTGCAATAATGACAACAAAATTATCTTAAAATGATCTGTGGGAACAGCTCTAATATAGCATGTGAAGATAACAGCTGAAAAACAAAAGGAAGAGAAGGCCAATGCAAGCTCTAAATGTACCCTTAGCTAAGATCTTTAAAATGTGGAAACTATTCTTTTGACGCAGGCTTCGATGACTCAAGCTCAAATTACTACATTCTGATCTTAATAAATGTTCCTGTATATGAACAGAATTACGGTAAATATTCTGCTTTGTATATGGCAGAAAACAATTTTTAATGCTCTTTTAGGTATGCTATTTTTGAAACTTCACATGCAAAACAGTTCACAAAGTCTGTAAGGCATCTGGCACAGAAATGTAAAAGAATGCTGTGAAGGCAATTCCTCAGGGAGTTAATCTGGACATTCGCTAGCAGGAGGAATGCTGGGTACAAGCAAAGACTTTCAGAGATTTTAAAACTCACTGAACTGGACAAGGACTGGTGTGTCCTTGTACATGTTTTATATAGTTAAGAGTCTCTTCACTCTTTCTTAATTCTATAAATGCCTTGACACTCACATAATACTGGTTCCTTCACATCATGGACTACTCTACTCATATAATCATGTTAAAGATAGTTATTAATGTTACGATTATTTCATAAGCGATATCAGAGCCTTGGCATAATATGGATGCATAATGATGTCTGCAATCTTTTTCTGCTACAATTTTTTTTAACATTATTGTTCACATTATACCCAATTAAATTTTCACTAATGAAAGGTTAGTAACAGAAGGCAATTTGTTTACTGCTGTATTTTGTAATACAGAAACACCCAAATTCCAACTGTTAGATTCAAAGCTAAGATCAGCATTAATTATCTTTCAATCTGCTAGTCTCTCAAACTTCTCAGAAGGAATTAGCATATGTTATACATTGTCAGTGTCTTTGGGTTTGAAAGAGGTTTGTACTAGTAAGCTACTGTAGCCCCCTTTTCAGATAGGAAGAAAACAAAGTTTGCAGCATTCTCCTAACTGTCTAAAGCCAGCATAAATATTAAAATTCTAAACTTCTATTATTGCATTTTTATTACCATTATCATTCTTTTTATTTTATTTCTAACTTCAATTCATTATTAAAACTTCATTTTGTTTTGAGAATAAGTACATTTTAAGTCCAATAATTCCATCTAATAATGTTAAACTGGAAAAGGCCCAGTCTAGGATCTAGAATTACGCATAGTCACTCACAATTCCACTATTGTCCAGATCACATCTAGACAGGACATTCACGATTTCCACTTGAAGAATAATTGCTCATGTGGGAACATGGAAATGGAGTCCCTAAAATGGTAAGTAATTTTCCACACAAGGTACTCATATTTATTGCAGGAAAATAGCCATGTGGGTTACTTAATCTACTGTATCCCTTCAGGCCCCATAGATTGGTATGAAACCATGCAGTCAGAAAATCTTAATTATGATGACTTAAAGCACTAATAGAGCAGAAAGGTAAGTTTCACACATATCCATTATTGTTTATCACATCAGGGATGAGCCTGAATAAATCCAAGCAACACATTAACATATTTTAACTAATTCTCTATGAAAATTGGCTTGATTCTATGAATGAGAGATAATTTAAAATTAACTCTGGTCAAATAAATTTGCTAAGCTGTTATTTGGAAGTGGCTTGTTTGGAAACCGAGCAGAATTTAAACCATATTTTGAGTTTAAAAGATTACCTTAATGGAAAATGAAAATAAATTCTATCAATTAAATTATATCTTTTTTCCAGCTTATTGTTTCATTTTTTCTGTAAGCCGCCCAGAGTCACTTGTGTTGAGGGAATTCCCCGTTAGGAGAATGAGCACATACAGGGAGACGTATTTGAGAGAAGTGTTTGAATAATACACACACAGTACACAGATACACTGTACAGTAAATGTAGGTTTTTACTTCCAAAAAGGTTTTAGCAAAGTCCAAAATAAGCAATCCAAAAGTCATTCACAGGTAAAATCAGTCAGTTTTTCAATCCAGGGATAATCCAAATATCAAATTCCAGTGTCAAAAACAGTTCAGTATCAGACTTACATTAAATCCAGTAATATCAGTCAATTAGAAGAAATGGAGCAACAGCAATATTTTCCAACAGAAGGAAACAGAGATACTCACTCAGACACACTCTCTTCTGAGACTCAGACTAAGACTAAACAACCCAGGTTTCTGGCTCCATCTTATGGCTGTTTGAGAAACCACACCCAATTGCATGCTCTTGCATTCCCTTAAATATATAGTACTAAAATGTTTATCCTGGTTTATATATTTCTAACCCAAATACCTGTTAGGTGACTTATATTCCTAACAACTTGCTTGTAGATGTGATGGAATCCAGATTCAGAGAATGGATAGGCTGCATTCCAGAGGAACGAGAGAACAAAGTTTCGCTTAGTTGGAAGGAAAAAAGTCCAGATAGCTCTTCCTTAGAAGTTCTCAGAGTATATCTTTAATTATGCATTTTGCTTTAATTTGAAAACATTTCTGTCTGTAGGTGAGGAACAATAAAGACAACTGCTTAGAAAAAACTCAACATATCTCTCTTGGTTTTTGGAACCCAACAGAGCTGGCTGGCTGGCTGGCTGGCTGGCTGGCAGGCAGGCAGGCAGGCAGGCAGGCAGGCAGGAAGGAAGGAAGAAAGAAAGGAAGGAAGGAAGGAAGGAGAAACAAACTCAGGACTTAACTCAGGCTTATTCCAGCTTATTAACTTCTTTTTGACTGCACGAGTCAAAAAGAGGGCTGTGAAAATGTCTACAGACCCCTCACATCCTGGACATCAATTGTTTCAACTTCTACCATCAAAACAATGCTATAGGGCACTGCACACCAGAACAACTAGACACAAGGACAGTTTTTTCCCAAATGCCATCACTCTGCTAAATAACTAATTTCTACAACACTGTCAAACTATTTAGTAAAACTGTATTACTATTATTCTTCTCATCCTTCCTATTACCTATTCCTTCCCACTTAGGACTATAACCATGTTGCTTGTATCTTTACTATTTATATAGTTTTGTTGCCTAGTATGATTTGATTGCTTATTAGTAATGTATGACTATCACTGTGTGTATCTTATGATTCTTGATGAATGTATTTTATTTTTTCTTTATGTACACTGAGAGCATATGCACCAAAGATAAATTCCTTGTGTGTCCAATCATACTTTGCCAGTAAAGAATTCTATTCTATTTCTATTTCTATTTCTATTCTAATTCCAACACCTTTCTCCATCTTCTCCTACTCAAGCTTGTACCTTGATTCTGATCATTTCCACTGAAGTTAAGTGTACAAGTATAGAGGCAAGAAATATGCCCAAGTTACATCTGGGGAAAAAAAAACCCACTGTGCTGGTGGCCTTGAAAACCAGTCCCACCTCTAACTCTCACTGATGTGCATGATCTAAATCAAAGATAGATCCACTGAAGCCAAATGAAACTTAAGTGACTCACAGCTAAGTCACTTTCACCGGACTGAGTCCAAAGAGATTATCATTCAAAAATGAAATATTCTGCAAATTCTCTCTGAACTACACTGTACATTTCTGAAACAAATCTACTTGAAATTGTATTTGACTTGGACAGGCTTATTCAAGCAGACTGTCTTTTACAGTGGTAATATTGGCAAAAATATTCACTTTAACAGAGATATGATAAGCAGGAGCATTTGGTTTAAAATAATAGAAAAATAGGCTCATCAGGGGGAGAGGTTGAGAAAGAGAAAAAGCGTACAAGGCAGAATGTTTCTATAAGGCTAATGAAGACAGAAACTGTGCCTGTAACAATATTAAGTTTATTTTCTCTAGTGATATGAAGAAGTGAGCAATCTGTCACTAATACTCTAAGTGAAATTACTTGTCTTGGTGGAATTCCCGCTGACAGTCAGTCACTCACAGCATTGACCTGAAAATCTACCTGCTGAAAAACAAATTGCAGTGTCAAACTTTGAAAAGGTATAGGAAGCTGGTTTTAATTTTGATTGGTCTTACTTGAATCTTTTATGCACTCTTCCCATCTCTTTTTCCGCTTTCTCCCCAAACCCCAATTCTTTATTGGATTGCAAATAAAAATAAAGGAAACCCCTGTTTAGCATTTGTGCAGGGCAATTATTATTGCTGGCTGCATCAGAGAAATGTTATGTCAGATAAAACTGTTAAAGTGTGTCTAAGCAACATTAAGAGTGGCAGGCCCGCCAGTGACTGACTGGGTGAGTGAACACATTACCCAGACAGCATTGTAGGAATTAATTTTCTTCAATAAAGTGATTTTTAAGGCTCATATATTTCACAATCTAAACATATGTCAGTGTTTCATAAACAAAATAAATGGATTAAAATAAAACATTACCAATATGCTGACACATGGAGATACTTTAATTAGGAATACTTAAGCTGTGTGATATCTAACGGCTGTATTTGCTGTGGTGAAGTGTGCCCCATTTCACAAAGCCACAAACAGGTAGGACCTATTTACACAATGAAAGGCTAGAGCCAAACTCAATTGCCTTTCTCTAGGATAGCCTATTGCATAGCATTAACCCCAATAAAATTCGCTTTAAGCTCGCAGCAATATACAGGAAATGCCTAAAGAGACATGGCTCATATACCAACTTTTCCATGGGGTGGGGGGAGAGAGAGAGGAACAAATGAGATGCTGGTTCTTGAGAATAATATTTCTTCATAAAAGGCTACATTTAATGCCTTAGCTATTTAAAGGCCATATTTACATGACTGTCACATTACAGCGGCCTCTCTCCTGCACATTCTTCTCTACTTACTTTAAGGGCCTGCACGAAAATAGCTGAGGAAAGCAAATGTCAACCCTGTCCTGAAATTTATATGTGTGAGAGAATTAGAATAAGTAGAAATGTAATATATTGTTTACTGTACCGAATGCCCTCTGTTCTGTAAAGGTCAAAAGCATTGTAACCTTAGAGTTATAGTTTCTGATTGTTCCCAGGGTTAAATACATTATCAAAATTAATGGTTCAAACCCTCAACCTTCAGATATATATTTCTGCCTCCATCTGCCGAACTGATCAACTAAAAATAGCATTCTTTGGCCTTCATACCGCTAATATTGTACCCCTGAGGCAGGCACTGCAATGCTTCAGCAATACTTTGGATCTACACCCTGTGGTATAACAAAAGGTCGTTACGTTGTGCAAAGTGAAGAGCAGAGAAAAGCGAGAGGATAAAGAAGCCGGCAGGACAGGCTTTTGTGGTGGGTGTTGTTTAATTTCATTGATCATGAAAACTTTCAGCCTACAGCTGCAACCAGGGCTAAGAGTTGCCAAGGCTCATTAATGTTATACGTAATAAACTTTGAAGGACAAATTGGTCAGGAAGGCATCAGGGATAAAAGGGAAGTTATAGGTTGGTTTTACTCTTTCATCCTCCACCCCTCTGCCTTTATGTACGCTTCTAAAGAACATTTTGTTAGGACGACTTCAGTTAACATAATTGCCTCTTTTCTTTCTTTCCTTCTTCTTCTCCCCACACCCATTTTATATACATGTATACATACCCACATCACTGCTTTTTTTTTTTTTTGCTTTGAGGGGTAGGAGAAAAAAAAACAATATACTAAAGCTAACTCTTTCTAAATCTAGGGAAGAATGGCTATCGGATTATTGCACTGGGTCATATAACTGAACCTTCTTATTGTATATTAATATGAATTAATTAGTTAATTCAAACACTGATGGGAGGAAGAGACAGTTTGTCAGCATGAGCCCAGATGTGATTCCTCGACACTGAAAGGAGTCACAGGTTGGTTAGAATTTATTATTATTTATTCAAATTATTTATTCAAATTTAATGTTTATTCTTTTTTTTCCAAATCCCTTTTCTTTTAAGGATTGAATGTCTGCACTTTTGAAGTCATGGTCTTGTAAGAGTAATAAAATAATGAAAAAGATCAGCATGAGAAGGACAGGTACATTAGACTATGTACTTTTTAGTCTTTAATTCCTCATATTTAAAATGGATACATCACTAATTTTCTCCACAACTCCACAAAAGTTCTGAGAAGCAAAGTGGACAAAAGTCTTTAAAAAGAGTAACTCTTTTGCTACTTTGACTGTCTCACATATTAGACAATAGCTTGCTGTGCCTCCTTTAATCAGGAATTGTAATCAACAGAATTCAATATGCTGTCACCTAGAATATGATCTAGATTTCACTAAAGGCCACATCAGGGTTGTGTTTGACCTTGGGGGGGGCAGGTAAGCATGGCTAGGGTGGGCGTGGCCACCTCGACATTATTCATGTTGGGGGCACCCCTCCCATGCTTCATTTTTCAGCTGTGATGGCCTCCTCCAGCACTCTGCCAGTGAAAATGGAGCTTGGGAAGGCCACACACAGTGCTCCTGAGCTCCATTTTCAGTGGCAGTACACTGCAGGAGGTCATCACAGAGTGTGCCCTCCCGAGTTCCATTTTTGCTGGCAGAGGCATCACAGACTGCTCTGTTGCTGTTTCCAGGGTGGTTCTATGGGCTAGATCTAAGCACTCCATGGGCCGGATCTGACCGGAGACCTTGAATTTGACATCCTTGATTTAGATCATGCAATATTCTGGACAACTCATCTAATGAACTAATGAATTACAACTTGTTTACAGATAATAGTTTTCTGCATTACTCAGTAGACCACACATTTCTCTTCTTTAGGACATGGCAAAAGACTGCTTAACTTTAGTCTCTGAAAAAGCTTAGACTTTCCAGATATTTGGATTACAGTTCATAATCCCTTGCCTTTGGATATACTAAAATGGTTGGTAGATATAAAACACAAAAGCACCAAGTTGTCTACTATGCTGAAAGACATTGTTATGTGTTCTAGAGGATGCTTTAGTATACCTTTCAGAGCACTGAACCTTACATAGTTTTGAAAGAGCTATAGCTGTTAGGAAGAGTTCAATCCACAACCTCAGCAAATTCTTCAGAAAGAATAACTGTGTTTGGGCCTGTGTGTGTTGCTTCAATTTTTCTTAGAGATACAATAGCGTCATAATGCAATACATGTTATGCAATTTCTATTGGGGGAGTGGAGTCTTTCAAAAGAAGAAAATAAGATATGATCAGCAATTCAAGTTTATCAAACCTTGGTAGTGTATCTCACAGAAATATATCTCAGGATTAAGAATCATTTTAAGAGCAAGTTCTGTTAAAAGTTAGAAAGCATTGATGCATAAGAATGATTGTTCTTACAAATCAAGAGCAAGGATTCTCTCATCTAACTGAGACATTGAGACACCCATTATAAATATTGGATATACAGTAAATAAAAGCTGCCAGATTGAAATATGGCTTTTCTTAGACAACATTTCAATCTTACAAAAGTCCAATACTCTGAAAAGGAACAAGGTAATGTATCATGTATAATTTATATTAGTAGCAAAATATGATTTTAAAGAGTCCTCTTAATCACAAAAGAATATGGCAACCCAGTAGACAACAGCTGTCCCTTTAGAGAAGGAATTCCATATCATGATCTCTTTCCCTTTAGCTTGAAACTGGAAAATTATACCTTTCTAATGCTGCCTCTCTTTTCTTAGATTCCATCCAATTCTGTACTAAAGTGATAATTGAGCAAATTTATCCTTTTATTTATCAGGATTCTTAAAAAAATTCTGCAACCATTAAGGCTGGATTTCTTTTATGTTTAAAATATTCTGTAATCCAAACAAGCTGGCAAACAAGTAAATATATTTTCCTCTAACTAAACTGCAATGTTTCCACTACTAAACTAATACTACAATAATTTTGGTTGATAACCATGACAAGAGGCATTAGCTACAACATTTAAATAATCAAAAGGTAAACTTCTAACATGATTGCTAAACATACCTACTCTATAAGCTTTTGACTGCTACTTCATTATTTGACACTATTGTGCCTTTTCTTGGGGAATATTAAAAGGCTATATAATAAATTGGAATATAAATCATTTTCACACAACATTTAGTTCCCCCTATGACAAAAATAAATAAATGACCTAGCAAGGGACCAAATGCAGACTCCTGATGGCTGCTGGCATCCAACCAACTTAACGCATGGAAAGACTGAGATTCCATAAATACAGAAGCTGCAACTCTACAGTTTAGGAAACAGTCATTACAAAGCCCAAAAGAAGGAGAAATTGACATTTTTCAGACACCCACAATGAGGAGCAAAAGCTACACTGGCTACATCTGGAAAAAGCTTAAGAGAAATAAAATATTTCAAACCTAAATTCCACTAAGAGTTACTTGATTCTTCCATCCTCTCTACATACATACCCAGCACAATTTAAGTACTTTTGAAACACCTTTAAGTTGAAGAAAAGATTTTAAGGACTGCTTAATTCTCCCACCAAATCAAGGGACTTAAAAGCACTTAAGCATAGATTGGATTGATGTGCCAGAAATTATTAAGCAATTGATAAAAATACAAAGTTGGCTGCATTTCCCAGCATCAAGCTTGACACATGCTGCTCTGTTTGCAGCATATTTAGTACATAAGGTGTTAATCCTTCTGGAGCTGTGCTTAAAAAATTACTTAACATTCAAGCCATTACTTAGCATACAGCTGGTTAGCAGTTTTCCACTAAAGTACTGGCTTTGAGCCCACATATTTTTATTTTGGCACATACCTGGAGCTGTAAAGGGCTGAGTCCAGAAGCAGCAGCAGCTGCCATTGTTGATGGAATGAACTGCACAGGATAGTTATCACCTGTCAAGGAGAACAATGCACACAGGTTTAGACAATGAGCAGAGAATAGCAGCATGCAAGTACAAACAGGGCCTGAGCTCCACAACACCGCTTTAAGCCTAAACATCTGCAAAAACAAAAGGGGATTGTTGGGCATAGACTTGCACCTCTGCCTTGAAAGTTCTGCTCACTAGATTGCTAGTAGGCAAACTGGCAAAACATAAATGCAATGCTGAGACCTAAGCATGCTTACACTTATTAAAGCTCAAATAGTAAGCACTGAAAAATAATAAATTTTTCAAATGATCCTTGACACAAAGCAATGCACAAAGGCCCAGTCTTGCAACTTGGAAGCATCAATGCCATTTAAAACTTCATTAGCTGCACTTATTTGGACTAACAGATCAGTTAGAAGATGTTACCTGTTTTCAATAAATTATTATGTGCAACAGTATATTCTTCTAAGGAATATTATTTGGATCTTTTCAATTTATCTCTTTCCTGGTGGTATGCATGAGCTTCAGTTCTGGGCATTATGGCATAATTTTGTCTGATGGTGCTATGGTTCACATACACATTTAGAAAAACACAGACAAATCATTTTTTAAAATATAGGTAGTTTCTATGTAGACAGCCATTCTCCGTGGCTGGAATTCTTTTTTTGTCATATTATTCTTTTTGTTATATTCCTGTATAAAGGCAAAACATGTTCATGCTTCAAAGCAAAACATCTAAAATGTAAGTGATACTTGGAATTGATACATTCAACAATACAATAAATCCTGGCTTGTAAATCTCATTTTCTCCATATTTCACTGGGAGTGATCATATAGAAAATCAAGTCATAGGGAATAGATTCGTTTTCTGGAATCTTCACTATTACAGATTTGGTTAAAATTTTAGAAATCACAGGATGTGAGCAATATTTCTCTCAAACAGGCCTCCCCTGTTGATTTTCTTGACTTCTTACCTCTGATTTCCTACCAGTTACTCTTCTACCATAAGTTAAACTCTCTTATCTTGGAAACTGAAAGAAGCAGGTCACTCTCAATTACACAAAACATCATTTTTCAGCAGGTCAAATTGCTGCTTCTGCTCCTCTGTCCTCTAGACAAAAGGGTACTGTTTTGGGTTTACCTTGTGCCAAGCTAAAAGAGGATCATCTATCCTGCCCTCCCATCAATGAAAGGATATTGCTGTAGGCCAGTGAAACTCTTAACTCTATTAATGTAGATGTTGGAACTGGACTGTCAGATTTGTTCATAATAATATCCTCTGTTATTACATTCTTCAAAATCTTTCTTTGTTTATCAACTGCAACACTGTTATATTGATGGTCCCATTCTCTGGTTGTATGTTAGATATATGAATTATTTATCTCCAAGTATTTAGTGTTTAATAGTGCTGTAATTTCAAAGTATTATGATGGAGTTACTCCTAAAATAAGAAATGTCTAGGAGTCTGTAGCCTGTTTGAACACAATTACGTAATATACTTTCACATTATAACTATGACCTGTATCACTTCACTAAAGCTGGAAGTGGAAAGAGGGGTAGAAAATGAAAAGAGTAAGTATATAATATATACTTACATATTATAACCATGCTTCAACAATGCTTTCTTGTTTAAAATCAGTGTTACAAACTATCTCCAGGCTATATTTTATTAAGCTATTCCTCTTCCATTTTTAAAAGTTTTATAATAATATAATATACTTGTTTTGCCTAAACTTTTTTCACATTACAGACAGAATTAACAACATAGGTGTGGTATAGAAGATTTAAGATAATGCAATTTAGGAATGGCAAATTCCCCCATCCATATACATCAAGTTCTCAACCCCAGCTCAATTCTCAACTATACCATAAATTCCCCGAAGCAATAAAACAGTAAAGAAAATACTCTCTCTTCGGCTTACCATCCAAAGAGCAGCCAGTCTTCAGACAAGCTCAGTGTAAATGTTAAGTTGCTTTCACTTTTTAAACAAATGGTGAGGTTCTAATCCACAAGGTCTCTCTGCATCATATCCATAATACCTCATCAGATCATTGAGCACAGTATGTGCTTATACACAGTCCACTAACAATTGGCTTCTGATTGCATACAGAGCGCATTGCTACAATGGCTTTCCTAACCTACATTGTGCTGGTGTCCTATGGAGTTTATAACATTCATAAAATCTAATCTTATTCCCCTTTTTCTATGAGGTTGATTTTTGCCTGCAGCAGATTTTTTTTTAAAAAAGAAACTAAACCAAATTGTTTGTTCATGGTATAAAATCCTTGTCTTTTTACGATTAGATCATTCCGCTTATCTTCTTTGAAAACTAAACAATATTTTCTGAATATAAAGCATCCTCATCAAAAGTTAAATAATGTTTCTTTGGCAATAAGCATTTTAAAAAAGAAACTGTCATGAAAATGTTGAATTAAATTTCCATTGCTTTAAACAGGAAAACAATAAGCATTTAAATCTACACAGGGAGTGCATTACCAAACATTTCCAAGGCAATCTTTCTTTAAATATAATGAATAATTCATTCCCTTTCCATACAATTCTCTCTTCTCTCACTCTCTTTTTGTAACTTTAATATCACTTGCTTTATTTGTATTAATACATACTAAAGCATTTCCTATTGTGTGTGTGTGTGTGTATCTTCTCCTTGTTGGCATTACTTTTTCACAGCTGTCATGCTTCCAAGGTTTGAAGTAGCTTGGAGTATGTCTGCGTGAAAATGTGTGTTATTAGGGTCTCTGCCACAACTGATAGTGTTCTTTGGCTCACCTGTTATAGTTTTGCCTCGTGCCAATGGCAGCTTAATTTCATTACTCTGTATATCTTCCACTCCTCCCCAACCTTTTAAGCAGAAAATTAGCCTTTCTAAGATTAAAGCTGAGCATTCTAAAATAAGCAGTTTATGGCTTCATATAATCCTACTGCATTATATAATAGCATTATTTGGAGAACGAAGCACGACACTTCATACCAATGGAATGTTTTGCTCACAATAGTAAAACTAAAGCAGGTACATGTTTTTTGGACGAAGGGGCTAACAACAAAGGAGATGGGGAATTAAAAAATAGAAGATGCATATTTTTTTCCCTGACAAAAATAATTGATCAATGTGTTTCTTGGTAGCTTTTTTAACAATCCATCACTCAACATGTTATAGCAATATTATTTTCAATTTTGTTTTTCGATTTGGAATGCTTTGGTGAGGATCTATTCTTCTTTAATTTTATAAAGGCAGACAAAGCAAGTCAGAACAAGTTCATTGTATGTATAGATACATGCTAGCCTTGATTAGTGAGAGAATGGTTGAAAAGAGACAACAAAAGAAACCTTTCACCCTTCATTCTTTATTTTGCAAACTAGTCTTCTAAGCTTATCTGTTGATTATATATTGCCTTTTTATTGTGTTCATATACGTTAGTAGCTCTAAGATCCAAAATGATGCATCAACTTATGTTTTACTTATCAGTATACACAATACTTCTTAAAAAGATGGAGGCAGCAAAAGCTTTCAGTCCTTTGATCTGAATTCCAAACAAACAGTGTTTCTTTGTTTTCTTCCAGTGTCTCAAAATCTGTATGCAGTTCAAAACTTTCAATAACACTTTTCAAAAATTGCATACTTTGATAGTTAGTCACTGTGTCATCTATAGCAATGTTTCTTAACCGTAGCCATTTTAAGATGTGTGGACTTCAACTCCCAGAATACCCCAGCAGTGCTGCCTGGGGAATTCTGGTAGGAAGTCCACATATCTTAAAATGGCTACAGTTGAGAAACAAGGATCTACAGATTATCTCGTAACATAATTAATCTTAACTAAATCTTTTTTGTTAGATATTTTCTAAGGAAATGAAGCTATATTACTGCAAAGAGAGTCCTAATAGTAAGTAGTTTACAAATCCAAAATCCTGCATAAAACAACACAAGTTTACAAATATGACCCAGACTGTGATTTTAGACTATAAAAAACTCTGAACTCCTTTGACAAGCTCTTTTATTAGTACAGGTAGTCCTCAATTCATGTCCACCATTAGGACCAGAATTTCCACTGCTAAGCAAAGTGGTTATTAAGTAAGTCATGCCCAATTTTACTACTTGTTCTGCCATGATTGTTAAGCAAATCATTGTAATTAGTAAATGAATTGTGAGATCAATAAACTTCCATTGAGGAAGTTTGCTTATTAGAAGCTGGCTGGGAAGGCTGCAAATGGCCAACATATGATATCAGGATACTGCATTCATCATAAATACATGCCAGATGCCAAGTGGTAAGATTTTGAGCACAAGATCATGGGAAAATGTGATGGTTGATAATGCAAGGAATGGTGGTAATTCACATTTTTTGGTTGCTAAATGAATAGATGTATGTCAAAGATTACTTGTTTGATCTATCTTAAATTTCTAGCTAAAAAGAAAGATTCACTGGGCATTGCTTTCAGAAATGGTAACATGAAATAATTTGCTTATAGTTCATTCAATATAATTTAATAAGGTTACAATTTATGCAATGTAATTTTAGCCAAATAGAGTATTATCTTTGGATTATCATCAGGATGAATTATTTGATGAATTACTGAAATAGGTTGAAAAAGAATCCTTTGCCACAAATAGCCACTGGATTCAAATTCCAAACCACCCTCCCAGAGTTTTTGAGACTTACAAAGATGCTTAAAGTTTATAGATGAAGTCCTATTGGAAAGAAGTCTTTTAAAAAACAGTTGACAACTATGTAAGATACATTAATTAATACTCTCTCCATATTACAAATAGGAAAAATAGATAAAAAGATTTAGATAGCCCCTAAAATAATATTTATATGACTGTTCTAATTGGGAATTGCAGTAAAAAGCCTTTCAGGATCAACCATCAAGAGTAAAGGAACAAACAATAAAGAAATGTACCAAAAGATTAGCAATTGCTAAAGCAATGATGAAGACCTTGGGGGAAAAATTGTATAGTATGACATGTCTATATCTACAAAGATCAAATAGTGTAGGCAATGCTATTTCTTGTGACACCTCATGGAACTGAAAATCAGACTTTGAAGAAGTTGGATAGGAAGCCTATTTTCAAATTTGGTGTTGGGAAAAAACTCCACGAACATCCAAGAAAACAAAAACGAATCATCCAAAAAAATCAATCTAGAGTTCTGATTTGAGGCACAAATTATCACTCTGAAATTAATATATTTTGGGCATATGCAGGGGTAGGTTTCTACCAGTTCGCATCTATTTGCTAGAACTGGTTGTTAATATTCTAAGTAGTTCGGAGAACCAGTTGTTAGAAGAAATTACTGGCCTAATCCTGTAAGGAAGGCAGGAAGGAAACATTCTGGTGTTGCTTACAGAAATTGCCTCTCCGTTAACCCTTATAACATTCTTGACAGGACTAGACTTCCTGTCTCAGGAACCTCTCTGGAGTTTCCTTTCCCTCTTTTGCTGGTACTTTGCTTGTGTGGAGTGACCATTCAAAGTTACAATGGCACTGAAAAAAAGTGACTTATGACCATTTTTCACACTTACAACTGTTGCAGCATCTATACAATCATGAGAGGCCAGGTGAGGAGATGCGTGCCTCGATGTGAGTGATATTGAGTTGGTCACACCCAGACAATAACATTTAATGAACAGGTTATTAATGTATATAGCCACGTCCACCCAGTCACATGACCACCAAGCCATGCCCATCAACTAAGCCACACCCACAGAACCGGTTGTTAAAAAATTTGAATCCCATCTCTGGGCATATGTGTTATCATATTTGTTATGTGAACACCTAGCTCTCTTTCTGATGCTAGGAAAGAGGAAAAGAAAGAGAAGAGGAGGAAAAGCAACAGTAAGGTGCATAGACACAGCTACAGTAGTTATGGATACCCTGTTAGAAGAACTAAAAAAAACCATGTGAAAGGATCATCATGAAGAAAATCAACTTAAGTGATTGCTAAGAGTCATTGCTAATTTGATAGCACATAATCAATTTATAAATAATTAAACAGACCAATCTGACCACAAATTATCTTGTTGTGAGGTATTTACTATATTCTATTACAATTAGCATAATATAGCATGACGTGGCATGTATCAGAGCTAGGTTGGTAGTAAAGTCACATGGATCATATAGACCGCCTCTTTCTTTTTAAGTCTATTTAGGATTATTGTGCTGACTGATATTTGAATCAGGAATCCTCTAGCATACCAGTCACTTACAATTAGATCTGCTCTCACATTTTATACTCTTAACATGATGCCTATACTTGACTAAATTAACAGTAAACTGTTATGATTAGCATTGACCAGAGAGGTCATACCATTCACTTTATAGTTTTTACTATGCTATAAAAGAATCATATTATCCAATAAGCAATAGCTAGACTTGCTCAGTTAAATGTTGGCTTTGTAGCAGCTCTACATTATATATCTCATTTAAATAAAATGTCTCTATCAGTGAAAATTGGAAAAGTGTCAAATGGACATGGAAAATTGAAAAACTGTCAAATGCACATGGATCAAAAGACACAACAGTAATTTAAGTTATACAATAATTTAACATTTTAATACAATATACGCCATGAATACACAAATTGATTTATGAGGCTGAGATTTTTCAATTAGCAATTGCTACCTTGAAAATTATATTGTATCATACTGAGTAACGAAGTTTTCAAAATCTGTTTTTACTTACAAGATTGATATATATAAGCTTGGGGTTTCAAAATATCTTTTATCTATCTCATATAGGAGAAGGGATGGACATATTTGATCCCAAATACTTCTAAATTTAAATAAAGGATTATATAGCAGATTTTGAGACACAGAGCACTGAATGATCATCCAATCAATATTTTCAATATTTTACTTTACAGATTGGTTGGGACTACAACTCTCAACTTCAAGGGAATACTAGGAGTTGTTGTCTTAGCATATCTGGAAATTTGAATTGATCTGAATTGGAGCAAAGTACTGGGTGTAATAGTGTGACTCATCTAAATAGGGAATATAACATGCAATTGTTATCTTGGTATTAACAAATGAAACTGAGTTATCCAGACTTCTGGTTGCAGCGCTGCGGCAGGATGGGGAGAGAAGAGTAAGCTCTGCTCTCTCATCCTCAACCTGAGCATTTGGAGGCCCCAGTGAGGGGCATGTAGACCCTGGAGTGGAAGACGAAGGTGTGAGGAAGCCCGAGAAGAAGTTTGACAGCAGCGGCTGTTGACAGCTTCGAGGGAGACCTCATTTGCTCCGACATATGAATGATCAGCCACCTCGATGGCAGACTGAAGTCGCAGCGCTTTAGCCCAATGAGGAAAATACCAGAGCACAAACAGCGTTTTTGGCATCAATTGACGGATTGAACTTGGAGTGAAGGAGGTGGAAAGTGAAAGTCGAGGAGAGAAATGGCAGAGAGAGATGGCAGAACTGTGAGTCTTAAATAAGAGGACGGAAGTCAGAAGGAAAATGGCGATCTGGCAGTGAAAGCAAGGAACTCTTAGGACAGAGATCAAAGTCGATTTAGTTGATTAAAGATTAACTGATGTTTTGGACTTGTTCTGAAAAATTTGGAGTTGATTTAGACTGATTATCTAGGAATTTGGAGTTTAACCTGATGGATCTGTGACTTGTAAAAGAAGAAGAACAGTGGAAAAAAAGTAAGAGACAGGACTAAACCCGAGAACGGAAGTGACATTTTGATATTATACAGAGAGAAGAGAAGCTGATGTAACAGACTGTGACTAAACAAAATGTGAATGGACAAGGAAAGGAAAGTGATTTAATATTACTGGACTTCTTTTCATAGAATATAATTAATGAAATAACATTTTGATTTAGGCTTGATTGAATTTATTAAGAATTTAAAAGTTTAAATTATATGAAACTGTGAAAACTGGTGAAATACTATTTTGATGATTATTGATTGATTGATTACTAACAACTAATGAAATAAGTAAGGTCATATATATAAGAAGTGGAATATAGAATTGTTTAAAAGAAACAAAACTTTACAGTTAAAGATAAAGAATGCAGTTGATATACCATAATATAGTAATATAAAATAGTTGTATAAAAACAATTTACAGCAAATATATTTTAGGATATTATATTACACTCTTTCTCTCTCTTTTCTGTCATTTTGATATTATCCTTCCTGTCATCCCTTTAGCTCTCTCCCTTCTTTATCTTCTTTAATTTTGGTGATTCAGTTAGTTTCAGATTCTATAAAAGATTGAATGAAATCTGAATAATTTAGAATATCATAAGTGGGAAAAGATATTTATATTCTAAGGAAAACTGCTGAATAGAACTAATAATAAAAGAAAAATTAAACAGTGAATGGTAAAGTGGGAAGATATCTACAATAAAGCTAGGAATATGACCAGTACTGCAACAGCAAACCTGAAAGGGAAAAACTGATGTCTGGTTCATCAATGTCTATTGCATCTCCAGTGGGCCAAAAAAAAATAGAAGGAATGTTGAATACGGAAAAGATGAGCAACGTGGCCAACATGCAGACAATGCAAGCAACTTTAACAGGTATTCAGGAAACAATGCTTAAAATGCAGGAGACAATGGCTAATAACCATACAGATATGAAGATGGAAATGGGAGAAATGAAGGGTAAGATTCAAAATTTAGAGGAGAAGATGGGAATGATCCAAAAGACACTGGAGAAGAATGAACAAAGAATAAAGAATATAGAAACTAAAGCTGAACAAACAGATAAGAGATTGGAAGGGATGGATAGGAAAGTAATAGAGATGAACAGAGACTTAGAAGATTCGATTATCCATCTTGAAATAGAACGTGCAGCATTCTATTTGAGGTTCCAAAATGTAATGGAATCCAAAGATGAAGACCTGGGAGACATAATGTCCCACTTAATAGCAGAGGCATTGCAAAGGGACCAGCAGGAAAAAGTGAAAGAATTAGATGAGGTCTACCGAATCCATACAAACTACGCCAGACGAAACAAGCTGCTTAGAGAGGTCCACATCAGGTTCACCAGAAAAAATGTAAGAGGACATTGCGCATAGAATCACAAAGAACGAGCTGATGGTGTATAACGAAAAAGAGATCACGACCTTGAAACCAATTCTGAGGCGGGTAAGAGAGTTGAGGAAGGACTACAGATCTCTGGCAATATTACTGAATAAACAAAACACCTGGTTCTGGTGGCTGGTCCCTGAAGGAATGCTGGTGACGTGGCAAGAAAGAAGAGTAAAAATTGATAGTATTGAAAAGGCTCAAGAACTTTACGATCAGTTGATGGAAACAGAGGAAGAGGGGAGCAGTAAAGAAGAGTCAGAAAGCAAGAGTCAGGAGGACCAACAAGAAGATCAGCAACAGGGAATACAGAAAACGGACCAAGAAGAGAGAGGCAAAGAAAAGAGAGAATACCCAAGGAAAGAAGGACTATGAACAAGACCCCAAAGAGAAACAAGAACAAACAGAAGATTTAGGTAGACTCAGAATTAACAGTGGAAGAAGAGATTAAATTACTCTCAATAAACATCAATGGATTAAACTCCCAGATCAAGAGGAAACAAATATTAACCAAATTAACTAAACAAAATGTTGATATTATATGCCTACAGGAGGTACATATCCAAAAACAGCATAACAAATATCTAGAATATGCCAAGTTGGGTGTATTATTTACAGCATTGGCAGATCAAAAGAAAAGGGGGGTAGCAATTTATGTAAAAAAAGAGGATAAATGCAAAAAAAATCTATTCAGATGATTGCATGGTTGCATGATTGCATGATGCACAAGGTAGAATTTTGATGATACAAATTTATTTACATCAAAAACAATTACTATTAGTGGGGATATATGCCCCTAATGATAACCAGAAGAAGTTTTATAAGGGACTGTATGATAAAATAATTAGTGTAAGTGAAGAAAATATTTGCTTGATAGGGGACTTTAATGCCATTGTTGATGTTAAAAAAGACTATATTAGTATGGAAGGGACTAGGAAGAAAAAAAAGAGAATTTTACCCCAAACATTTTTTGATTTAACACATGAGACCAATTTGGAAGATATATGGAGGAAGAGGAATCCAAATGAGAAGAACTATATGTTTTATTCTAGTCCACAAAAATCATGGTCCAGAATTGATATGGTATAGGTTAATGGGGCAATCAAGAAAGACATTAGTGAAGTAGATAGAGATAATGCCTAATATATGGGCTGACCATAGCCCGGTTAAAATTAAGGACATAGTAAAAGATATTAAATTCACAAATAACAAAGGAAAAAGAATATATCTCAAGAATGAAAAATGAGTTAGAAACATTCTTTAAAGTTAAACTAAAACAACATACTAGTTTACAAAATTTATGGGACACTACAAAGGCCTTCATGAGAGGCATATCAATAGCCTATATAGCTAAGAAAAATGGAAGAAACAGAACGAATTACAAGAAAGGATTAAAAAATTTGAATATGAGCTCCAAAAAGACCCAAAGAATATGGAAGTTAAGAAAGAAATAGGGATTCAATTGAATGCTATGAAACTTATCCAGAAAAACAGGCAGCTTTAATTTTTTTAGATGCACAAAAAGCATTCGACAATCTTAATTGAAAATTCATGCGATATCAAATTAAAAAGCTGAATTTTGGCACTAATATAGAAAAAACACTACAAGAAATATACTCAAATCAAAAAGCAAGTGTATTATTAAATGGAGACCGTACTGAAGATTTTGAATTGCAAAAGGAGTGAGACAAGGGTGTCCATTATCGCCTCTGTTATTTATCTTGTCTTTAGAAGTGTTGCCAGCTGCAACCAGACAAAACCCAGAGATATATGGAATTAAGATTAGAAATGAGGAATATAAAGTTCAGGCATTTGCTGATGATTTGGTATTTATAGTGGAAGATCCAATGAATTTGGGACCAATATTGTTGCAACAAATAGAAAAAATTGGAGAAGTAGCAGGATTTAAAATAAATAAAAATAAAATTAAGATGATAGTCAAAAGCTGTACAACAAAACAGAAAGTAGAATTAGAAAATACAATAAGACTGGAAATAGTAAAAAAAGGTGAAATACCTGGGAATTTGGAAATCACCCAGATGTTCATCATTAAAAGAGCACAATTATATCAAACTGATTAAGCAAATCAGAAAAGAATTGGAATTATGGGCCAAATTGAATTTGTCTATATTAGGAAGAATAGCAACATTGAAAATGAATACCTTACCAAAACTAATATATCTATTCCAAATGATTCCAATTAAATTAGGGAAATCTTTTTTTATAGAACTAAATAAAATGACATCCAAATTTGTCTGGTTGGGCAAGCGGCCACGTATTAAAATGAAACTATTACAAGATAACAGGAGCAGAGGCGGTCTAGGTTACCAGAATGGGAGCTTCATTATCAGGCAGCGGTGTTGAGTTGGATTAAGGATTGGATTAAATTAAGAGACAAGAGAATCTTAACATTAGAAGGACACGACCTCTTGATAAGTTTGCATGCATTTTTGTGGGAAAATAAAAGGAATATACATACCTATTTCAATCAACACTTAAGAGATTCATTGATTACAATTTGGAAAAAAATCAAAGGTAAACACTAAACAGAAATCCCAGGATGGCTATCAACCATGGAAGCCATAATACATCCAAATAGATTAGACCTACAGAAAATGGTAAGCTATGAAGAACTATTAGATAGCCAAGGGAAATTAAAATCAAACCAAGAACTGAAAGAAAATGGAATTATAATCAATTGGTGGCCATATTTGCAAATTCAAAATAAATATTAAAAAGACTCAAAAGATTTTGGATTTGACAAAGGGCAGAACCAACTAGATAAAATATTAATGGGACCGGAACAAAAACATATAACTAAAATATATAAATATTCATTAGATTTTAAAATGGAAGAGGAAATAGTCAAAAGTATAATGATTGCATGGGCACAGAATTTTGGATACACTATAGAATTAGAGGAATGGGAAAAAATATGGAATATAATTTATAAATTAACGGTATCTGCCGCATTCAAAGAAAACATATATAAAATGTTTTATAGATGGTATTTAGTCCCAACAAGATTGGCAAAAATCTACTCCAATATGAGTCCTAAATGTTGGAAGTGCAAAAAAGTTGATGGTACATTTTGTCACATGTGGTGGATGTGCCCCGAGGCCAGGACATACTGGATTCAAATTAAAAATTGGTTAAAAGAGATTACTGCTTATCAGACTGAACTCAGACCGGAATCTTTCCTATTAGGAATTATTAAAGAAAGATTACCGAAAGAAGTAAAATACCTAGTGTTACATATTATAACAGCTGCCAGAATAGCCTTTGCGCAGGTATGGAAAACACCAAATATCCCTAATGAAGAACTAATAATACACAAAGTAACAGAAAGTGCTGAGATGAATATGCCAACAATGAAATTGAAAGAAAAAGACGACTCTGACTTCTTTACAATTTGGAACAATTGTTATAAATGGCTAACAAACAGAACCAAGAAGTGAGACAAAAATGTTAATTGAAACAACCTTTAAGAAAGTAAAATAAAATTTTGTAAACTATACAAAGATATAAGTAATAGTAATTATAGCTAAAGATATTATTTAATAGTAGATAAATGCAATATAATGTATTATGATATTTAAATCAAAATCTTGTATAGATGCCAAGAACATTGTTAATACCATAATGTTTTACGATGTAAAAAAAAGAAAATTAATAAAAATTATTTTTTTTTAAAAAAAAAAAAACCTAGTTATCCAAAACATTGCAATATTTTGACTTTATTGATTAATTTGTAACCCTTTCTAAATGCATTATCAATTGGTCTAAATTTAAATGAAGGCTTTGTGATCTATTACATTATCAAAACAGAACTCTTGATGTTTTCAATGGTGCTTGAAGGCAATAATGTGCCCTGAACACCTAATAGCTATTTATCTCAGATAATGAAACTGAACTAAATATATATTGCTATTAAAAATAACAACATATTTGGATAAAAGTAATACTGTAAAATAAAACTTCCACATTGGAAATTTTAACATCCACGATTTATCTATTTCTAAAATACATTTTCCTAATATAAATGTGCTATTTTACAGATGTATTTAGAGAAATATTCTCTGTTAGTTTTGACTTACGATGTTTCAATTGTCCCAGAAAGCTTTGCAGATTTAAATTTGTTCTTTAAACTGCATTTTGTTTCTCAGCTTAATCAATGACCAATTTTGCCCACCAGAAATTTGCTTTCACAAACCATTTTTGAACTGGCATAGTACTTTGTAGTTCTACATTAGGATTCTCTCCTAATATATTTCCCTTCCTATATTTTAAAAATATTATTATAATATTATATTATATTTTAAAAATATTATCTTTGTTGAATTAACAAATAATTCCCTCAACACTGTCTTCATTACTATTACTATTAATCCTCCCATCCTTCCTTTCACCTATCTCCTCCCATGCACTCATAACTATATGACTGTAACCTTGTTGCTTGCACCCTTATCATTTTTATTGACTGTTTCCTAGTATGATTTGATTGCTTATTGTACCCTACGACTATTATGAAGTGTTGTACCTTATGATTCTTGACTCTTGATGAATGTATCTTTTCTTTTATGTACACAGAGCATTTGCACCAAGACAAATTCCTTGTGTCCAATCACACTTGGCCAATAAAGAATTCTATTCTATTCTATAACCATATATACCAACAATTTAGAAAATAATAGATTTAAAGCCTGTTTACAGGGAGACTCTGAAAGTAGCTTCAAACCATTATATCCCTAATTGAATTCTCCAGGAGCCTGGTAAACTCAAAGGAATAAAGAAAGAAATCATACCATTTGCTAAACCATCTCCAACATTTCTCACTGTGAAGTTCCCTGACCTGTTACAAGCTTGAATTGATTATTGCAACTGAACTGCTGAACCTCTATTATTTAGATGAAAATCATATAAAATGCTGCCCAGTTGCAATAAACAAATTAAATCATACCTGCCTTCACTTGTTATCTCTAATTATAAAGAAGACTTGCACAAAAGAGTAAAATGTGTACATGCTGATGAAAAAGGGCTTTAAGAAAAGGGATATGTAATTTTCCTATAAGAAGTGGGTTACTCTTAACATGCAAATTGGCATGGAAATGGCTCAATAAATTCAAAAGAAAGTAGATTGTGATATACAGAAGTAAAAGAAATATGGTTGTGCACAGTCAATTATCTCATGTCTCTAGTTAAACAGATCTGGACTTGCAAAAATTGCATGTTCCCCACCTCCATGATATCCTTTTATTTGTATAAACACAACAAAAGTGAAGTCAATCATAGAATCATATCTTATATCCCCTCATCTACGTCATTTTTATTTTAACTTCTTAAATGTAATTTTTATTTATTTACTCATTCATTCATTTATGTTTGTTTTCTAACCACCCATCTCTCTCAGAGATAGTGTCTGGGCAGTATACAATGTATAATCAATAAAATTAACATTAAAATCAGAATTAATTTAAGATTTAAAATTATAAAAATAACATCATAAAATTTCAAAAGGTGAAAAATTCCAAGATGGGGAGGTTAGCAATTGCTAATACAGGTTAGGGTTAGAAACCTTCTCATGGGGCCAACCATACCTACAGTTGTGTAGGCCTCTGTGTCCCCCATGCAAAACTGACCAGCCAAGTTTTGGGCCCTTTGCAGAAGGCCAAGATATATAAATAGTTGTATATGCTCAGCAACTTACCGGGTTTATAAGTTATTCCTGGGGGGAAAAGGAATCCCTGCTGGGCTGCTGCAGCTGCTGCCAATGTCCGCTGGTCGTGTGGAAAAATTGGGATCATGAGAGGAGGAATATGACCCTGAACCTGCTAAACAGAAGAGAGTATCTGATCAGAAATTGCACCAAACCTTCTTAACAAATCTCTCATTATCAAAAATAGTTTACCAAGTCCCACTGAACCTTTTCGTTATCATAATTTCACAAGAGACATTCCATTAGAACCCATGGGATCAATGTGCTATATTCACTATCCTTACAGTTCTTGCTTTGGAAAATATCCATGATTTAAAATTAAAACAACATGCCTTTCAATGGAAAAGGTATTATTTGTCATATGTACCTCATTATAATATATAAGCCATTTTATGGGTGTAAGCATTACCACAGTATCTGATAATAACAGTATTTTCAAATACATTCCACTATTTTAAATTTCATTTGACATTCATTGACTCATTGAAAAGCAACAATTAAACATCCAAGTAAAACAACCTATGAAAAGAGTTTTATTTTTGTTAGACCAGGCATTTGACAATGACCAAGCAAAAGTTGATGCAAATATTCCTTTCAAAAGTTCAGTTTTAGTTCCTGAAATCCTTAATTTATGGTTTCTTTATCGCAAAAGAACTGGAAGTATTCCAGTTGAATACTTGAGAGGGGGGAGACCTTGAAATCATTGGGAAATCATATTCAGAAATAATATAATAATATAATGATTTTAATTAAAATTACTAGTAATCTCAACCCAAAAGGATCCCTATGGGTAAAAACAGGAAGTATAGAAATTATTTTATAACCAGAAAAAGATTTATACCTTGCCTTGTTCCAAATGAATGGCAACAAACTCCATTAAAAAGTCAAAATGAACTTCAAGCACTTTTTTTTTAATTCCAAAAAAATAAAATAGCCCTGGTAAAAAATCTATATGCTGACCTATGACACTGTTTAAATACTGTCAGATTTTCTTGTCATATCCATGTTCCTTTCCCACTCCCTGATGCAGACCAGAAAGGCTACTGTGTGTAGACTTCTAAGAGAGTTAATTTACCAACAACTCTTCTCTGGGGAAAAGCCCTAAGATGTAGGTTAATAAAGGTCAAGAAAAAAATATAAACACTTTATAGTATTTTTCAGACTCCATTTCTCAGGAAAATCAACTTATAATAAAAAAAAAAAGTCTTTGTGCAATTACTGCCATAGCAATGGGGCGTGAAAGAAAGTAGCTTTGAGCAGCCATTCCTTTTATTTTAGCTGAGGTAAGCCTGCTTCTTGAGCAGCACTTGTAATATGGTTAAATTGAAGTTGATCCTCCAGTGTCCAATATCAACATTCAATAATACGACTAGCTTTTTTCATTCGTCCTGGGTCTCTGAATAATTAAGAATCAAATACAATTTGTACTAGAAAAAACTATAGGTTCTTGTAAGAATGGGATACAGCAATTTTTATAATCACCCCTGAGTACTTTCAGCATGGTACTGGATCAGTTGGATGTAGGCTACTCTTGCAACACATGGTAACTAGATAACACAATCAAATAAAATATCCATCTTGAGTATTACGAAACAAGCAAAATAACCATAAATCCGAGAAGGATGAACAAGTAGACACCCAAATGCATTGTACATTTTTGAAAGTTACTAAGAAATAAAAGCATTAATGTACTATTCAAATCCACCTTCTCAGAGAGTGTGCCAAACTACCTTCTTAAAAATTAATATGAGATTATGGGTTGGTATTTAGCTTTTGAGTATTCCAACTTACCATTAATAAAACCTGAAAACTAAAGTAGAGCAAGAAACAGAGCAGAGGTATCCTTGGGGCATTACGCTACTTATTCCTGCTCTGCATTCCAAAACTATGATACCATAATCCTTGGGGCAACAGGAATTAGTTCTCCTCTCTTGCCAATGTGATACATCATCTGGTGGTCAAGTTTACTGAATAAAAATCTTACTGTATACTCTCTGAATACTTCTCTTGCTAAAATAAGAGGGAGGCCAGAAGAAGAAGCAACAAGAACATGAGGAACAACAACAAAGTTAATATGAAACAACACAAATAGTTTATTGAAAATGTCACCTTTCAGAACAGAATCCTATCAATAAGGAGAGCTTACGTAAAATGATGCACATTTGTATGAAATGAATCAAGGTAAAACAAACACAGTAAATGACAGAGATGGCTAGATAATAGGGACCAAAGACCCCTTGCTGAACCCAAGCACTAGAGATGCCAAGTCAAGAATCAAAGGAACCTCTCTTAGTTTCAAAACAAACACATTTGCAGGGATGGAGATCCAAATCAGGAAATGGCAGTCTTTCTGGATAGACTTCAAGCAAGCTTTGTGAAGGTAGTAAAACCTGATCCAAGAAATTGTAGTGTACACATTCCTAGGATATTTAATTGCTTCTCTGTTCATTGAAAGTTTCTGAAAATCAATGTATCAGCAGATGCCAAAGTGTCTCTTTCCTTCGCAAAAGCCATACATTTTTGCACCAACACCTTTTTCTTTTTGTCTCCTCTGCTGAGTTGATGCTGTTGCCTTTTTATTTTTGCCATCTGCCCTGGAGCTTCATTAAAGATACATGAATGGACTAACTGGCCTGATATCTTGTGAGGAACAGGTGCTATTGTTTGTCCCTGAAGACTTGCACTAAAGATCTGACTCTGAATACTTAAGAAAGAGCATCTGCAGCAGTCAGTCAGAGAGCAACTTGGCAAAGACCTTGCAGTGTGCTAATGTACAAACACAGTGACACTCAAGGGGGCTCATTTCCTCTTTCATGAAGATTTAACTATTTTTTTTTCTTATAAGATTAGAAATGTGTACCGAAAACTTCACAATGCTCTTTAAAGCCTGTCACTGAATACCAGGAGCAAACTATGAAAGCCAAATTTATTCTGTGTGAAATATAGATCTAAATAAAGGCAGCTGCTAAAGACTTTCTGGATTTACACTGAAAATACAAATGAAATACCACAGGTTTTTCACGTTTGATAGTCAAATGCTAGCCTGGTCTTAAGTTTTAAATTTTATCCCTAATTAATGATTTAGTTCTAAAGTTATGGGTCATGATTAGATGACTACTTTAATTCTTTCTCTTTCTTCCTATATACTTACTATCTACCTATCAATCTTCCTATATACTTCCTATCTACCTATCAATCTAATTTAACATAAAACAGTTGTTGTATGAAAGAAGACGATTAAGGTCATCATCCTATTGAAAATTTAGATATGAACAGCATTTGTGATGCTTTTCAAGCCTACTAAGGAATTACAAGATTGTAATCTTTGTATAGGCTAGAAATATAATTGCTATTAGATTAGAAACAATAGATTCATTAAACTGACCAATGCTTTGAAAATTTGAAATTGATTAATATGGACAATATTCTTACATATTAATATATGTAAGAGTAATAGATAATCATTTAATATGTGTATAGTACACATACAGATGCACACAGAAAGAGAAGCAGAGAGACAAAGAAAGAGTATATAAGAATAGTATTAATTTTCCCCTTCTTGAACTTTGAATAGGATTTCAATTCAGTGAAGAGGAGACTTGAAATAGATTTACTACTGTAGTTATCACACAGCTTTACTTTTTCTCTTTACTGACTGCCCTACTACAAATGTATTTTGGCCACTACTGTAGTTTGCAATGAATATATCATATCATCATTAGGAACTCCATTTAACTATTAGCATTCATGCAGTACTAAATGAGGAGGGAGTAGGAAGACAGAAAAATGGAATGGTTTTGATTCTTATTAGACTAGACCAGGGGTACTCAACCTTTTTAGACCTACCACCCTTGTATCTCTGTTAGTAGTAAAATTTTCTCTAACTGCCCACCAGTTCCACAGTAATGGTGATTTATAAAGTAGGGGACAAAACTCCTATCGCTCACCATGAAAGCTGGAATGCCCACTAGTGGGCGGTAGGGACCAGGTTGACTACCACTGGACTAGACAAACTGTAGCCTGTTTATCATATTTGCCTTCAAATAAACAGGATCCCTTTCCGTGTTATTGCCTTGTCATGTTAGAGTCGTTTGCATTGCTGGCAGAAGCAGCATGCTGGTATTACAAAGCAGAGAAACAGGATTTGTATATATACAATTTCATCTTCCTCAAAGGCTGGTTAGAAACAGGATTTGTATATAGACAATTTCATCTTCCTCAAAGGCTGATTGTTCACCTGGCAAAACGTGAATGATATCTATCCCATTTCAGTGACCTAATTAATTTCATAATTAATTTCATTCATATTCATGGCATAGTAAGATACTTTGAGATTCAAGTTCCTAATAAGTTAGTAACATGTGTACCTTATTAAAATCAGTCTGATCTAGTGGTTAAGGCATTAGGCTATAAACTCGGAAACCATGCGTTTTAGTCCTGCCTGAGGTACAAAGCCAAACAAGTGATCTTGACCAGTCATTCTCTCTTGGATCCAGGAGGGAGTCAATGACAAGCTAATTCTGAAAATCCTTGCCAAGAAAACTGGGACTTGTCCAAAAACTAGATATGATTGAATGGGGGGGGAAAAAGCTACAAATATATATTTCAGTGTTTTGCATGCATACTTTATTATACATATTTTTAGCTTGATGTCACTACATCAAAATGCTTCAATATATATATATGTGTGTGTGTATATATATATATATACATATATATATATGTGTGTGTATCCTAATATATGTACAGTATATAATCTTATTTTATATCCTATACAACATTTTATGTCTATAGCCTATTATATTCTTTGTAAGCTCTCTTGTAAAAAGGAAGTTTATTAATAATTTTTCTAAATTTATTTTAGCACTTAATATGAATAATTATGTGAGTACTTTGTTTAGAATTTATGTATTGGCAATATTCAATAAAAGAAATAATTTGTTTTCCCTAAATTATTATTTTTTCTTCTTCTATTAACCTTAAGATTTGTTTGCAACAAGGCAGTGAATAAGTCATATATGCATGGAAAACATCCTGTATAATTAAATACAATCAAAAACATTCATGATGAATTATGTATATATCAATATTTTTTGTTAAAAACATATTTTATAACTGTAGGGAAAGTTATGTGAATATTTAACAATAAATTAGTTCCATTCTGCAATCTTTCCTTAATGTTTGCTCTTCCTGATAGTCATTCCAACTATAATTTGAAAAGGATGTATAAAATAAATATAATTGTAGTATTCACTATCTTCATATTGATTCACAATAAATTTATAATAAATATTAATATAGTAAACTTCATATTTGTTTATTAATTGTATCACTGTTTAAATGTAATAGTTTGCTTGTTTTGTGAGTTATTTGTGTCTATATATTGAATTATATAGTACCTGGCATCACAAGAATAGAACATGATTCATTAAATTAAAGTTTGCTTTCAAGAAACAGTCACTAGAAGGAAAGGAGAATGCTCAAATATAAAATAAAATTAATAAAACATGCTACGCAAAAGTGAATTTATGGTTCATTTGGAATTAGAGATCTAACACCTTCTGAGTCCATACAAATGTATAATCTTGTCAATTAAATATTATTGTTAAGGTTTAGTAGTATGTTAAAATCACGTTAAAGTGCAACTAAGGAAATTTCATGTGTATATATTATTCCATATAGGTCTATTAGTGGACATTTCATTCAGATTCGTGTTGTAAAATCTGCATAAACTCAGCATATCTTTATCCCCATGTGCTCATTTGTTTGGTTAAAGGATAACAGCAAATTTCACTTACTACAACTTCCAGAAAAAAAAAAAAAAAACAAGAAAGCTATAAGAGTTCTACTTTTTAATCAGATCCAAATAGTTTATGACTAAAGGAATGACAACTTGTCTATTTATGCAAATTGTCACAGCTAGTGGTCACCCTGCCACGACAGAAGACAGAATTAGTCAATTAATTCAGATATTCTGCAAAGCTAGTGAAGATGTACGTTTCTTATTTTCACTGTGACTTATTTTCTCCAAAATAAGCAAAAAATAAGCAAAAATACTATTAACGAGTTTACAAATAGAATAGTTCTACATTATAACAGTATGCATTTGCATAATGCTTTGGGTAGCACTGAAGCATCCAATTAATATTATTTACCACCCAAAAAGCTAATCATATGTTTAGGCACACGATATACTTCATTTTTAAGTTAGGTTTTAAACATTGATTTTTATTCTATATTCATTTAGAATAAAAACATTATATTTTAAGGTGCTTTACATAATTTTATATGCAGTGTGCTTTTCTAAAAACTTTGTTGTAATTCCTACCAAAGCAAATAGAGAAATGGGAAAGGAAATTGATTTTACTTTTTAAACATATAGGGCAGGGGTGGGATTCAAAAATTTTAACAACCAGTTCTGTGGGCGTGGCTTGGTGGTCATGTGACCGGGTGTATGTGGCTTGGTGGTCATTTTATTGGCTGGGCGTGACCAACTCAATATCACTCACATCGAGGCACGCATCTCCTCGCCTGGCCACTCATGACTGTGGGGATGCTGCAACAGTCATAAGTGTGAAAAATGGTCATAAGTCACTTTTTTCAGTGCCATTGTAACTTTGAATGGTCACTCCATAGAAGCAAAGTACCAGCAAAGGAGAGGGAAAAAACTCCAGATAAGTTCCTGAGACAGGAAGTCTAGTCCTGCCAAGAACGTAATAAGGGTTAACGAAGAAGCAGTTTCTGTAAGCAACACCAGAATGTTTCCTTCCTGCTTTCCTTACAGGATTAGGGCAGTAATTTCTTCTAATAACTGGTTCTCTGAGCTGCTTAGAATGTTAACAACCGGTTCTAGCAAATAGGTGCGAACTGGTAGAATCCATATAGGGAAAACAATCTTTATTTATAAATAACATTCTTTTTTTCTGTTCAATTGTGTCTGATTCTCACAGCATGTCTGAATCAGTCCCTCCTGTTTTCTTGGCAATATTTTGTTTTTTCTTTCTCCTCCCCAATGAAGCTAAAGCTATATTCATTTAATAAATATAAAGCTGTAAATTTGTTGGTGTAGTCTGGATGCTACTTTTTTTTAATGGAGAAGACACATTGGCAGAAACTTTTCCCTTTGCTGCAAATACAGGAGAATAAAAGATAAACACTAATTATCATCTAGTCTCTCTTTGGCACAGACCTGTTGCAAGTCTTTTGGAAAAGGGATCTGAACTGAGCTTTACAGCTGAAGGTTTAGGTAAAATAACAATACACAAGCAATGCTTTGAGAGCATCCCACAAACGTACTGTGGGGACAGTAAGTTTATTAGGCTAATTTCAGTTACATGAAATCATTACAATTTCTTAGAATAAAGAAATTATCAGACAAATTGGTAAAGGAGGCAAGGGGAAGAGAGAGAAAATGGCTAAACTTGGAGACACATCTATATCAAGTTGCATTGCTGGATGGACTGATAGAAAACCTTTAAGAATGCAAATTTGCCCTTGAAAATATATAGATTGGCATTTCCCCCCTCTATTCAATCAGATCTGATTGTCAGAGACAAGTCCCTGTTCTTTTTTTTGGCAAGGTTTTTTTTCAGAATTGGCTTGCTTTTGCCTTTTTCCTAGAGCTGAGCTGGCCTTGTGCCCAAGGAGGGGCACAAGGAGGGGCTCATGGTCTCTGGGTTTATAGCTTGATGCTTTTACCACTACACCAAAGTGGCTCTAGTAAGTAACACATACACTTGTAATAATAATAACCAATACTTCAGTCCCAAGCAGTTTTTTAACAACTGTAATGAAGGGCAAGAAGAAAGAATATTCCTATATTCCATAATACATCATCTATAATTTGATATTCAAGCAGATACAGCAATATGTTACTGGACAAGTATACAATCTCCCCATCTTATAAAAAATACAGAACAGAACAGGTAAAAGACACTGATCCTAACTTTATCTCAATATCATTCTTTTATGTGTCCTTGAATGTTAGAAAAACAGCATGCCATTTACATTGCTAATTTAATTCTTTTAATTCTTTCTGATAAATGTTATTAGCAGAGATGGTATTCAGCCGGTTCTGACCAGTTCTGGAGAATCGGCAGCGGAATTTTTGAGTAGTTCAGAGAACTGGCAAACACCACCTCTGATTGGCCCTGCCTCATCTATTCTCTGACTCCCAAGTCACCAGCTGATTGGCTAGGTCTTCTTTTGTTGCCCTGCACAGGAGAACGGAGCTGGAAAGCAGGTTAGTGGGGTGGGGAGGGAATGGGGATTTTGCAGTATCCTTCCCCTGCCATGCCCACTAAGCCATGCCCACCAAGCCATGCCACGCCCACTAGACTGGTAATAAAAATGTTTGAATCCCATCACTGGTCCAAACCATGTTTTGCAATATTGGATTTAGTAGACCAGATCATGCTTTGGCTGCTTGCTTTAGCCTATATGTGGATTCCTGTAATTTCCAAAGCAGCTTTTCTTTTTGTGACTCCTTAAAACCTGGTGGAACATGTAAATCTCCTCCTTTAGATCATCATGCGGAAAGGCTACTTAAGATTTAAAGATTCCATATAAAATTTTATAAATGTTGCTACCCATAATAGAATCCTGAAGCTTGCATCTTGTATTACTGTGCAAAGAATCTTGTTATAATCCTTGGCATAGATTTAGGCTCTAAATATGTGGCACATTTTCATGAACATCAGACTTTGTTTTAAAAATCTACTTACACCTGTAGCTTTGTTTTTTGCTTTATATGCATCTGGATTTATATAGTGTGATAGCAAAATCCTTTCCATGCCACATATCATCCATTAGTTGAAACAATGTAAGCTGTCCAGTTACTTATAGACTTTATTTTTTCCTGCACAATATTGCCAAAATGGAAGAGTATAACAACAGAATCTGTGATATCCCAAGAGTTATTTATGGCTGTTTAAATAAAGATTTCAATGACACTCCTACAGTAGTGCTTGTGCTGCCCTGTCATTGCTCAGAGTTGTTGAGGGTATCTTGAGAGTTTCTCTTCGGAATCAGAGCACAGTATTGTGTTCTTCCACTGACTTGCCAAAAACTTAAGAAAAGCTTTCATTCCCATGCATCTGTATTCTGACTGTAGTTCCTGTGACAAAATAGCTGCATCTACATAAAATTGTCAGTAACAATGAACTTTTGTCCAGCTGTGACTACTACAGCCAACCTTTATCTGCTCAGGAAATGCCTGTTTTAACTGACAGGTAGAAGATTAAATCTACAGCTGCTGAAACACAATCTCCACTGTTAGATAGGTTTTCACTGAATAGCACTACAAACATATAATTTGTTTATGTTGTACTAGCAATCTTTGACAAAGCAGAATGTCTAGCGGAGACAAATGTGGTTAAACCTATTTATTGTATTATTTCTGCTACACAGAGCAAGCTCTTAAAACACGGCAACTAGTCAAGGCACAAAGCTCTAGCTGTCTAAAGAAAGCAAGAATAGATGACTTCTTGTTATACTTCTGCCCTTAAACAGTATATGGCATGCTCCCTCCTGGAAAATATACACTAGGATTTTTTTTTTTAGCACAAGGTTCAATGATACTTATGTTTGCAGCCTGTGAAGTTTATTTCTGTTAAGTCAATAGAAAAAGTTAACCGTTTTCTTCATAACTGGCAATTTAAAAAGTCAAGATCATTTTTGCATGACTGTAAAGATATAGATCCATCTTAACAAAACTTTATATTTATTCATCATGATTTGGATACCTTAAAATACAGTAAATAATTTCCAAACTCAGTGCAGCAAAAATAACTACATAAAACAGGCTTCTGCTAGGAAGACGATCAGTCTATTTTCACTACCACAGCACAGGTTTATCCAACAACTAGTTTCCTTTCATGGTTTGTTGCTCTTGGGAGAATCTGACAAAGTTTAATCCTTAAAAGGTGTCTCAAAAGGTGGCTAGTCTATTATCTAAATGTCATCAAAATTAATGTACTTCAAGGCAATGTTCAAGAGGATTTTTTTAAAGCATCATCAAAAATTATTCAGGTAAACAAAAGGGATTAATTTTAATGAGATCCAGTTAGTAAACTCCTTACTCCACATCCTACATTGCTGTGATTCCCTATTATCCATTTGTAATGGAGATATTGCCTGAAATACTTAGGCATAGAGCAATGAACTTTTATTAATAATATACTTTTCCATTATAAATGCTTTATAAAATAAATTAAGTTGGCTATTAAACTTGAGAGCATTGTATGATCTAATAGCAAACTCTGCAACTAAGTCCTGCCATGGCAGTGAGCAAACCAAGCACCATTAAAAAGAAGAGAAAAACATTCACATTCCTGGAAAAAGTTTGTAGAAAAATAAAAGTATTTTTAATGCATCTTAGAAGCTTACTGCTCACTCCACCCCCTTAAGTAAGCCAATGAAAACTGTGCCAGCTCATTCACTAGCCACAGACAGGACTGTAAGCCTGAAGGCAGAAATGGGCAGAAGAGAATAAGGAATGTCAAAGAATGGCTCAGTCTAACTGTTATGTTTGGAGCATGGGCGAGAAAGAATGGAGACAAGCCTCTGGAACGGTGAACGTCAACTCTTTATTTACATAGTGACTTCTCAACTCAATGGCAGTTATAACCCTCCTTGTATAGGCAACCCCAATAACTATTAACCAATAACAATCTAGGAGCGCTAGCTCCCTTAACCAATAGGAACTCTCTGTTAATGGCCAATCGGATTCCCCGGAACGGGCCAATCCGATCCTGCCATTAACAGCCAATCAGAAGTGCAGGGCCAGAACCCTGCACTTTACTCCAAGCTCAAGTTCTCTTTATTAAACCTTATGCATTCACAACACCCCTTCCCCCTGGCTTCTGTTTGCAGGGCGCAGTTACATAGTCCTTTAGGTAGGACGGTTGCTTTATTAATCTTTTTGATTTTCGCTGTGCCATTGGGCTGCAATCACGCTGAGGTGGATCGTTGTTTGGCAACGGGGTTGCCTCTGGTTCAGAGTTCATTTTTTCGTCATTGCCATTATTCTCGGTAACACCCTGAGGTGCATTCTGTTTCCCTCTCTGGTTCCACTTCCTGTGTCTCTATTATGCCGTCATTCCCTTCAAACGGGTTTTCTTCTACTTGGAATTCATCTTCTTCCGTATCTCCCCCCCCCCAGTTTGGTCGTAAGGGAGTTCAGGAATGCCCGACAGGAGCCGCGATCGTAATTGATCGATATGGCGTTTCCATAGTCTATTGTCAAGGCATTGTACAAGGTAGGATTTTGGGCCAGTTACACGAACTACTGTCGTCTCCACCCACAGCGGATCGCCCGATAGGTTTTTAGCGTATACCGAATCGCCTACCTGGAAGGCACGACAGCAGCCGCTGGATCCAAGTGGTTTTTCCAGTTCATAAGCTGGGTGCAACCGGTCGAGGTGGGAGTGGAGTTTTCGTCCCATTAGCAGTTCGGTGGGAGTTTTGTTGGTGACGCTATGAGGTGTGATGTGTTGTAGAAAAAGGATTCGATTGAACTTGTCGTCAATGTTATCGTAGTCTACCTTCTGCAAGGTTTTCTTAACAAATTGGACCATGTGGTCTGCTTTGCCATTGGTCGCAGGGTGCGCAGGCGAGGTGAGCGCATGTCGGATGCCACGGTCAGCCAGGTACTGCTCAAATGACAGCGCTGTAAATTGGGGCCCATTGTCGGATACCAGGATGTCTAGTAATCCGTGGGTTGCAAATAGTCTTTCCAAGTTTTTGATAACCACTTCAGTGGTTGTGTTCGTCATGCGGTGAATCTTGAGCCAATTCGAGTAGGCGTCTACGGTTAGCAGAAAGGTGTGGCCTTTGGTCGGCCCCGCAAAGTCCAAGTGAATACGGGACCAGGGTCCCCGTGGTTTCTCCCATTCGGTAGGGATGGCTTTAGGTGGGGCGTTGCTCACTTCCTGGCATTTATGACAAGCTTTAAGGCAAACGGAACTCGACGGGGCTTAAGGCGGATGGGAGCTATCTTTGGATCAAGGCTGAACAAAATTGGGGTCCCCTTGTACTCGCCTAAGCTTTCTGCGAAGACGTCCTTGAACTCATGGATGAGGTCCTCTTCCCAGTCACTTCTGCTGATTCAGTTTATGACTGCCACTTCAATGCCAAGTGGCGCGAACCATTGGAGACCTAGCAGGCTAGGCTGATCTTTGTCGATCACAGTTAGCGGTAAGTACGCTGTGTGCTTCTTGAAGGAGACCCGGACTTGGCAGGAACCAACGACGGGGATTCGATTCCCTTGATAGTCCTTAAGAATAAGTTTTTGGAAACGGAGGTCTTGGCGCTGAATCGTGGGGATGAGTTGCTTGAGGGTCTTCCAGGACACCATCGAGAGGGATGATCCTGAGTCGACTTCCATGTGGCAAGGCTGGTTCACGATGACTACTGTGATTCGGATTTTCTTGGCATCCAAGGCAGAGGCGTGACCGATAGTGATAGTATGATGAGCCTCTTCTCGCTGTAAAGCTCGGTTTCTGTAGGAGTGGCTTACTGGTTCTCGCCTTACAGGACGGTTTCCTGTCGATTGGCGATAGTTAGCCCCTTTTGAGACTTGGCCGGGTCCTTGTAAACTTCGGCAGACCCGTCCGATGTGGCCTCTCTTCCCGCACTCATGGCAGAGTGCGTCGCGGAATTTGCATTCGGACCTGGCATGGTTGGCTCCACAGCCAGCGCAAGGGCGTAGGGGCTTCGGGTGGTGGTCCCGGTGGGACTGCAGTCGATGGACCTCTTCTTCGTCACTGTCTGACGACGAAGAGAGGTCCTCATGGTGCGTCATTGAAAGCTGCCCTTCTGACCTAGTTGAGATGTCGCTTGTCGGTTGGTGTACCGGAGCGCGGTTGCGGCATAGTTGTGCAGCCGACTTCCTGGTTGCTTCTGCTGCAGTAGCATCGACGATGGCATCGGCAAGGCTGATGTCGCCTTTCGCCATCAGCTTGCTCTGCACGCCTGGTGCATCTAACCCCAGAACTATTCGATCTCTCAGTGCCTCTTCCAAATCGGCGAATCCGCAGAGGCCTCCCAGGTTTCGGAGGTCTGCTGTGAAGTCGGCGACGCTTTTTCCTTTTCGCTGGTTTCTCTGATAGAACTCGTGCCGTCTCACGAGCGTAGGCATGGTCAGTGTGTAGTGATCTCTTAGTAGAGGTTCGAGGTCGTTCCAATCCATCGCCTTCACTTCTCTAGGTTTTGCTAGTGCTTTAGCCATCTTAAATATGGTTGGACCGCAATGCGTTAGGAACACCGCCCGTTTCTTCCCGGCTGTGGCGTCCTTTAAATTGTTAGTTTCTAAGAACATTTGGAAGCGATCCATGTAGGACTCCCAGTCTTCCTGCACTGGATCGAACGGAGCGGGTGGAACGACGACGCCAGACATGGTTACGTTGTGTAGCACTGTCAGCCACGTGCTCGGTGTTTCTTCTTGGTTCAGATGTCTCCATATCCCACCTTCGTCGCCAGTGTTATGTTTGGAGCATGAGCGAGAAAGAATGGAGACAAGCCTCTGGAACGGTGAACTTCAACTCTTTATTTATATAGTGACTTCTCAACTCAATGGCAGTTATAACCCTCCTTATATAGGCAACCCCAATAACTATTAACCAATAACAATCTAGGAGCGCTAGCTCCCTTAACCAATAGGAACTCTCTGTTAATGGCCAATCGGATTCCCCGGAATGGGCCAATCCGATCCTGCCGTTAACAGCCAATCAGAAGTGCAGGGCCAGAACCCTGCACTTTACTCCAAGCTCAAGTTCTCTTTACTAAACCTTATGCATTCACAACACTAACCATGGATAGAAGCAGCATGAATAGTCCTTCCAAGAAAGACAATTTCTCTTACCATGTCTTCTATGGATGGGGCTTTCAAACTTTTTCAGGAAGCAGAACAAACACCCCTGATAAAGACAGGTGGAGCTTTTGCGTATCAGCTGACATGCCCCATCTTTAATGCTATACTTTTAAAAAATGCGATGGATGATGATTCTGAAGAGTAGTAAATAGATGATTGAGTGCATTTGAGATATGTGTTGGGGAAAGAATGCCTCCTAAGCACTTTGCAAAGATTTTGGGGGGGGGATGCAAGGAACTTTGAGGGCAAAAAATCTCCAAAAAAACCCCAAAACCGGAATGCATTCAGCTATTTGCTCCTGCTCGATATTGCTTTTCACTAATATCTACAGCAGTTTTTCTAACAGCCATAGGGGGGAAAGTCTCCACAAGGAACTAAGGGTGGCATATGATAATATACTATGTGCAAGGGAAGCTATTCCACACGGAGCTGTCATGGTAGTAAGCATTTAGTTTTGTAGTCAGAGGCAACTCTCACATACATCTTCATTACATGCAAACAACCCTAAAAGCTGTAAAACTGTCAGGAAGATTCAGCCTTGAAGAGAGCTATCAGAATTATTGTGAAGGTCTCAAGGAACTTTTCAGAGATTCGGCCACACTATTGCTTTACTTACCACTCTTTTAATTCTCTATACATTCTCTATACAAGAATAAAACCCATTTCATCCATTTATTTGAAACTATGGGTACGTGCATTTACAAGGTACACAATCCTTCTTCTTCTCTTTGAATTATGAAAAACTGATCTAAATGTATTCCAAGTAATTGTACAATAATATTGAAAAATAACTGAACAAATACTTTACTTGCAAAAGCCCAGTGCATAATTTAGAAACAGGAAATATAGGGAAAAGCAAGTGAAATGAAGCTAGTAAATACAGGCAGTCCTTTGACTTAGAACCATTCTTTTAGCAAAGGTTCAACATTACAATGGCACAGGTCCTTGCACTTACAACCATCAGAGCATCCCTAGATCAAAATTTGAGCACTTTATCACTGGCATACAAATACAACTGTTGTAACATCCCAGTGTCATGTGACTGACATTTGTGATCTTCCCAGTTGGTTTCCAACAAACAAAGTTAATGGGGGAAAGGTGGGTTTGCTTACAAACCAGATGATTCTCTTGATATTTGCAGAGATTCACTTAACAACTGTGGCAAAAAAAAAAAGTCATAAAATCAGGAACAATTCACTTAACATCAGCCTTAATAACAGAAATTCTGGTATAAGTTGTGGTACTAAGTCAAGGACTACATGTATCTGAACTTTTCTTCAAACTGCTTTCTCCCAAATTACCCATGGCCCTGACTTACATTATCTACCCCATTTATTTATTGTTTAAGCAAATGGTCTTATTTATAATATTCACCATTGGATTTGAAAGTGAACACAAAATCTGCCAGTTATATCACTGCAAGTGGCATAAACATTTTTTTTTAAGTGAGCAATAAAAGGGCTGAGTCCCTGGGCAATCTCTCAAATAGATTGAATAATGAAGGAAATCCATAATGGACATAAACAAAATCAGAACAGTGTCTGAGGCCAGCTTCATTATGTAAGATATATTGGCACATATTTGAATGTTCATCTTCAAATCCTACGTCTATCACATTGATTGAAACACACAGAGTGGGATTCAAATAATAATCAACACTAGTCCTGGAAACTTACTATACAGAATAATATTTTTAGGTGTTATTAATTTTACCATGGTATAAATTTCATTGCTAGTTAAAATGTATTTGGGGGATTTAAACACTTTATTAAACTAATAGAATAAAATGTAAAAAGGAAAAAGGAAAAAATAGGACACAGTGGGGAAGAAGAGGGGAAAGACAAATGAGGAGGGGAGAAAGAAAAGAAAAAAAAACCGTTACTTCCGAGTATCTCTGTTGCAGTAGAATAAAGCATTAACGTTGAACCACAACTTTTTACTTTTCCATAATAATATAAACTAGCCATTTCCATAACAAGCTAGTTAAAATGTATTTTGTTCACCTCATGACACAGCACTAACCTTTATATTTGCTTTTACTGACTTTTTCCTCATTTTTCCAGTTTGTTTAAAAATCAACTTAAATTAAGAAGTTAATCACAGCTTTGAGGCTAAAAAAGATCTGCAGAATATTCTGCTTCTTGTCCAATAAGAGAACCAGCAGAGATAGAATCAGTGGACTGTGCTATCCAGTTATAAATTCTTGATCTAGTTTTTAGTTATTTAGACTAGAAGGAAATAAAAATAAATTAGTCCTCAACTTATTACCACAACTGAACCCGAAACCTCTGTTGCAAAGTAAGAGTTAAGTGAATTTTGCCCTATTGGATGACCTTTCTGCAATTTGTAAAGTTAGTAACACGCTTCCCCATTGACTTTGCTTGTCAGAAGATCACAAACATTTATCACATGACCCTGGGGTACTGCAACGATCATAAATATGAACCAATTGCCAAGCCTCTAAATTTTGATATGATCACAGGGATGCTGCAATGGTCCTAAATGTGAAAAACAGGCACAAGTCACTTTTTTCTTATATATAACTTTGAACAGTTGCTAAATGAACCATCATAAATTGAGGATTACGTGTAGTAGAAGTGGTAAAAGACTTTATTTTGCTGGTCTGCAAAATCCACAGGGATTATGACTACAATCAAAAAAAAGAGATATTTGCTTTTTGGGGAAAATATATCTAGACAAAATATTTAAGTCTAAAGACATCGCGCCGCCAACAAAGTTATGAATTGTCAAGACCATACCAATAAAAATATAAAAACTAGTGCCTTTGAACTGTATTACTAGATAAAGTTGTTGATAGTAACTTTGTCAGCAACAGGAACATCTAATTAACTATTAGATGGAATAAAACTAGGCAAATTACCAGAAGCATTAATTCTAAAGCTTAAATATTTTGGACACACAGCAGAAGCAATAGTCTTTGTAGAAGAATATTTTGTTTGCAGGGAAAAAAAATCCCAAAGGCAGTAGAAAAAGAGATGGCTCGATACTGTGCTGATATTATAAGAAATGAAACTTATTAAAAAAATCAAATAAGAAGAATCTTGGTGAATTGTGGTATGTTAGGTGATGAAGAGTTAGAAGCTACTGCATGACTGAACATATTCTCAACATTAAATTAATTAATATCTATGTTAATGATAGATATTAATGGAAGGAATGCAAGGGAGTCTAGCAACAGAGGGAAATAGGCTAAAATATCTAACTTTGTCTCTTCTACTAAGACAAAGCTGTGGAAATGCTCTGTGATCTCATTTATCCTCTTACTGAACTCCCTACTGAAAGATTTGTTACAGTTTTCATCTATCCAACTTTAGCTTGCGCATCCGTTCAGGATTTCTACTTCTTCCTTTACTGCATGTCATGTGTCGCAGTTTTTTTTTCAAAGCTACTGATATATCCATCTGTATCATCTCTGTCCATCTGCTTGCTCACCTGCCTATCACACATCCAATAAAATAGAAATGTGCAAAACTCATAATTTTGGTTTTCCAGTTTCCAGGACACCTAAAACTATTCCCAGTACAGTGGATTTATTACTAGAACCCCTGAAATAGCATGATCTATGAGGAGATTCACATAGAGGGGAAAATATTAAAAGAGTTTAGCAAAATATTCCATTTCTGATTCCAGTGAGTCCCAGTGAGTCCCTCCCTGCAGTAATATCATCTTTTCAAAACATTCACTATGTTCATGAGCTTAAGAAAAAGAATGGTGGTGTTGTAAAAAAAAAATAATGGGAAGGACTTTTAACAAAATAATTGTTCTCTATAAATCAAATGGACACAAAGAGCAATGTAAATCCAATCCATTTTACTGCCTGTCTTTTCAGAATATATTTCTATTTTGACAATATATTTCTTTTTTTTTTTCTTGGCAAATTTTTAATCTATACAAATGTGATTAAGAAGCAGGGCAATCAAGAAATTGGTAACAGAAGTCACTTTCTTTTTTTACAAGGAAAGACCTTTGAGTAGCAATTGTGTGGTCAAGTGACTAGAGGAAGCACACTCAAAAACACAAAATTGGGCTGATTTCTAAAAGTGAACAAGAAAACCAACGTTCTTAGTTTTTGTTCCGTTACAGTAAAAATGTTATGTCCGCGTGGACAGAAGCCAGGAGTCGGTGACTGGTTTCAAGCTCTTTTTATTAGTCAGGAACCGAACTGAGGCTACAGGAAAACTTTGCGGCTTTTTATTTCCAAGCCGCCGCGGTCGCGGCCAATGGCACCGCTTTGAATCTCCCGCGATTCGAATTGACCAATCGCGGGAGATTCTTAGCGAGCCAATCGGTGCGGCTCGCCGAGCCAATCAGAGTGCCCCGCGCTTTGGCCAATCAAAGCGCGGGGATCTCAAGAATTCAAATGAGGGGACAGAACACCCCTCCCCTCTTGGTTCAGTCCTTACATTGCGTAGTCCCGTAGGTAGGCGGGGCTCCGTCTCTGCCTACTGGACCTGCGCAGGTCAGTCGTAGGTTGGATCCCGGCCGGTTCGGTTGGGGTCTCTGTTTCTCCGGACTCCGTCGTGGGAACCACCTGGTCTGTCTGGCCGGGCCGCTCTCCGCAGCTCCCTCCTGGGCTACCCGGGTTGGTTAAGCTGCAGGTTTCGCCGCTCCCACTTGGTCTTCCTGGGTTGGTTGAGCTGGCCTGGCTGTCTCTTCCTGGCAATGTTTCGTGCTGGCTGCTTCCAGGTGAGTATGGCTGGTTTATTTTTTCTGGGTTTTGATCCCCTGGGTATTCCCTCCCCTCTTGGTTTGTGTTAAGGGGGTTGGTTTTGCTTGGTTGCACGTCAGTGGTCTCTTGTGAGGTCGTCCTTGATCTTAACTGGTCGATGTGGCGTTTCCACGCTCGTCCGTTGGTTGTTTGTAGCCGGTATGAGTGTGGGCCTGTTAGTTGTGTTATGACGGCTGGTACCCATAATGGGTCTCCGGTTAGGTTCTTCGCGTAGACGGCGGCGCCTGGTGCAAAGGTTCGGTGTTTGCTGGTGGAGTCTGGGGGTTTCTCTGGGTTGTACGTGGGGTGTAATCTATCGAGTGGGGACCTTATTTTCCTCCCCATTAGCGGTTCTGCTGGGCTTTTATTTGTTGTGGTGTTTGGGGTTATGTGCTGTATGAAAAGTAATTTATTTATTTTGCCCTGGATCTCCCCGTGGTCTATTTTCTGGATGGTTTTCTTTGTCAATTGAACCATCTGTTCCGCCCAACCATTCGCCGCCGGATGCACCGGGGCTGTCAGCGCGTGTCGTATGCCCCTCTCCGCTAGGAATTTTTCGAATTCTAGCGAGGTGAATTGGGGCCCGTTGTCGGAAACGAGGACGTCTGGGAGGCTGTGTGTTGCGAAAAGTTTGCAGAGTTCTTTGGTCACGGCCTCCGTGGTGGTTGTTCTCATGTTGCTTATCTCCAGCCAGTTGGAGTAAGTGTCTACGGTTATTAAGAAAGTGTGTTCTTTTGTGGGCCTGGCGAAATCTATGTGGATCCTAGACCACGGTCCCCTGGGGGTTTCCCATTCTAGGATGGGTGCTGCGGGTGGGCTTGGCCTAGTTTCCTGGCATCGTTGACACCTTGCTACCCAGGCCTCGATCTGTTTGTCCATCCCTGGCCACCAAGCGTAACTTCTGGCCAGGGCTTTTGTCCTAACGATGCCCGGGTGCCCCTCGTGTAACAGTTCCAAAACCTTCCCTTGTAGTTTTTCCGGGATGACCACCCTATCCCCCCATAATATGCACCCTTTTAGTAATAAGAGTTCCGTTTGCCAGTTCCAGAATGTCCTGACGGACTCGTCGTTGTCCCTTTCCGGCCACCCTTTCTCTACCCAATGCAAAACTCGCGCCAGACGTTTGTCTTTATTAGTTTCTCGGGCAATGTTTGACGCGGTTATGGGTAGGTTGGGTAGAGTCTCTATGCTGAGGGTGGTCGTCGTGGGTGCTGGGTCAGTGTCTGGTTCAGGTAACGGTGAGTGGCTTAAGGCGTCCGCATGGGAGATAGTCTTACCAGGTCGGTGTGAGAGTCCGTAGTTGTAGGCAGCCAGGAATTCGGACCACCTTGTCATTCAGGGAGACAGAATGTTCGGGGTGGCCCTGTTCCCTGCAAGGATTCCCAGCAGCAGTTTTTGGTTGGTGATGATGGTAAACGTTCGGCCATAGAGGTACTCGTGAAACCTTTTTACTGCGGCGACAATAGCCAAAGCCTCTTTGTCCAGCTGGCTGTAGTTCCGCTCCGGTTTGGTGAGGGTCCTTGAAAAGAATGCGATGGGTGCTTCTTTTCTGTCAGGGAGAGTGTGGCTGAGGACAGCGCCAACGCCGAAGGGTGATGCGTCGCATGTGATGGCTAGTGGTAGGGTCTCGTTGTACTGGATGAGGACGGCATCCAAAGTGAGCAGGTCCTTGGTTTTTCTGAAGGCGACTTCCTCGCGTTTCCCCCAAGTCCAGCTAGCCGCCTTGTCCAAAAGCCTATGCAAAGGCTCCGCTGCTGTCGCCTTTTGGGGCAGGAAGACATAAAAAAGTTAAGTAGCCCCAGAAACGCCTGCAGTTCTGTTTTTGACTTGGGTGTGGGTGCTTCCTTGACGGCTTTAATTTTCTTGTTGGTGGGATGAATGCCGTGTCGGTCTAGGAAGTATCCTAGGAATTCGACCCGCTCTGTGTACAGCTGGCATTTTTCCCTCTTCACTTTAAGCCCGGTTTCTTTGAACCTCGTTAGCACCTCCCTTAGGCGAGTCTCTAGTTCGGCCTCGTTGGTTGCCGATACTAGTACATCATCAAAGTATGGGACCACCCCCTTGATGCCCTGTAAGAGTCTTTCCATGAGGCTCTGGAAAATTCCCGGTGCCACACTGACTCCAAATTGGAGGCGGTTGCATCTAAAGGCTCCCCCGTGGGTGACTATGCTTTGAGCCTCAGCAGTTTCCTCGTCGACCGGCAGTTGCTGGTATGCTTGGGCCAGGTTGAGTTTCGCAAAAACTTTGCCCCCTCCCAGTGAGTGTAGGAGATGCTGCACTACTGGGACGGGGTAAGCGCTTTGCTGCAAGGCGCCATTTAGGGTGGCCTTATAGTCCCCGCAGATTCTCACTGACCCATCAAGCTTAATCGGGGTGACTATGGGGGTTTCCCACTGGGCGTGGTCTATGGGTTGTAATACCCCTTGCTTGACGAGCTTGTCAATTTGCTCGTCTATCTTCGGTTTGAGTGCGAACGGTACCAGCCTTGGTTTTAGGCATTTTGGGGAAACGTTGGGGTCTAGGCTGAAGGATATAGGGGGCCCTCAGTACTTGCCTAGGGTGCCGTCGAACACTTCCTGGAAATCCCGGGCCAGTCGCTGCTCCCAGTCGGCTTCGGCGATGTGGTCGATGCCCGTGACTGCAATGCCTAGCGGTGCGAACCATTGAAGTCCCAGTAGGCTAGGTCGGTCTCGATCGACGATGGTTAAGGGAAGTCTTTCGGCATGTCCCTTGTAGGTCACTGTAAACTGTCCTGTTCCGACTACAGGGATGCGGTTTCCCTGGTAATCCTTGAGGATTAGTCTCTGGTTTTCTAGTTGCTTTCTCTGGATGGTAGGCACCAAGCTTTTAATTTCTTGCCAGGTTACCATTGAGAGGTAGGACCCGGAGTCCACCTCCATTTTACAGGGTTCGCCTTCAATGCCTACCTCCACGTAGACCTTTCTGGCGTCTGTGGTTGTGGCGTGGCCGATGGTGACCGTCTGATGTGTCTCTTCTCTCCGCCTGGCCTCGCCGCTTCGTTGGGCTCGTCTGTTTCGCTCCCAGCGGTTGTCTGTTGGCCGGTCTCTGGTCCTGGGGGGTGTGCTCTCTCGTCTCCGCTCGCTCGGGTCCCATCGCCTGGGGCTGTGGGTCTTCTTGAGGCAGCAAACGCGTGCGATGTGGCCCTTCTTGTCACAGTGCCGGCAAACGAAGTCAAAGAACCAGCATTCGGATCTGGGGTGGTCACCTCCGCAACCGGCACATGCGGTCCTCGACTTACGACTCCGCCGGCTGCACTGGTCGCGGCCTGCCTGGAGACGGTGGATGTCTTCCTCCTCGTCGGACGTGCCCGAGGTCGAGTGGAGTTCGCCCTGGTGGGTGGTGGTTTCAGGTTGGGCCTCGGTCGACCTTGCAGGGTTGTTGTTTGCGGTACGGTCCCCGGCGTTCGGTCTCCACATGCGGTCTGCTGACTGTCGGGTTGCTTCGGCGGCCGCGGCTTCGGAGATGGCATCGGCGAGAGCGATGTTGCCCTTAGCCATCAACCGACTTTGGAGAACGGGGTCCCAAAGGCCGAGCACGATTCGGTCCCGAAGGGCCTCATTCATGGTGGAGAACTCGCATAGTCCTCCCAGGTGCCGCAGCTCTGCAACGAAATCACTGAGACTCTCGCCCGACCGCTGGTCCCGCCGATAAAATTCGTGCCGTTGGATGAGGATGGGCACGGCTGGAGCGTAGTGGTTCCGGAGCAATGGTTCGAGGTCCTTCCAATCCATCGGGGTAACGTCGGCGGGCTTGGCTAGCACTTTTGCCATCTTAAACACTGCGGGCCCGCAGTGTGTTAGGATGATGGCTCGTTTCTTCGGTCCCGTGGCATCCTTCAGATCGTTGCATTCGAGGAACATGTGGAATCTGTCTGTGTAAGATTCCCAGTCCTCGGTAGCGGGGTTGAAGGGGGTTGGTGGCGCGATGCTAGCCATCTCGTCGGTTGGCTGGCTTCCGTCGGACACGTGCTTCGGTTCAGGATGAGGATCCCACTTTCGTCGCCAGTGTTATGTCCGCGTGGACAGAAGCCAGGAGTCGGTGACTGTGTTTCAAGCTCTTTTTATTAGTCAGGAACCGAACTGAGGCTACAGGAAAACTTCGTGGCTTTTTATTTCCAAGCCGCGGCAGCCGCGGCCAATGGCACCACTTTGAATCTTCCGCGATTCGAATTGACCAATCGCGGGAGATTCTTAGCGAGCCAATCGGCGCGGCTCGCCTAGCCAATCAGAGCGCCCCGCGCTTTGGCCAATCAAAGCGCGGGGATCTCAAGAATTCAAATGAGGGGACAGAACAGAAAATATCGTTTCTTCGCAGCATTTCCTAAGAATCCTGCAAATTTCACATGTGATGTAGTCATTTTGAGAAATGTCATAAAAAAACAGATTGTCTAAAGTACTTAATGCTGTTACAAACACAAAGACATTTGTTTGTAAATAATTAGCTCTGATTCTTCTATCCAATTTCCAAAATAAATAGGAGTTTTAAAAGATATAGGGAAAGACTAACCGAAATGAGAAGGCATCTTAGCTAGAAAGACATGATAGTGAAATTACAGATCTCTTTTCTGCACAGTCCCTGAATATACAGATATTTTATGGTCCTAAATAGAAGAACTGCTTCTGTTTATACGTGGAGGTGAGATTTATGGAGGGCTGCTAAAGATAAAGGTCTGGCAATAACACTATCATCATTTCCTATTCAGAAATGCTTCAGAATATCCTTCAATCTTCCTGAGCAGATTTTCCGGATTCTCTGTGGAAATAATTTCTCCCCTTTCATCTGTCAGTACTTCCAGTGCAAACCTGTTTGTTTATATTTCCTAACAAGTAGTCCTCAATATATAATTATTCCTTTAGCAACCAAAGTTACAACAGCACTGAAATCTGTGATGAATGCCGGGTTCTTGCACTTATGACCATTGCAGGATCCTCAGAGTTACGTCATCAAAATTTGGGCACTGAGCAACTGGTATATATTTACAATGGTTGCAGCACCTTGAAGACATGTCATTGCCATTTGCAACCTTCCAACCCGGTTTTCCAACAAACTCTATGGGAAAGCCAGATTTGCTTAATGGACAAATGACTCACTTAAAAACTGCAGTGATTCATTTAACAACCATGGTAGAAATGTCATAAAATCATCTGTGACTCACTTAATAACCAATTTGCTTAGCAACAGAACTTTTGGTTCCACTTATAGTCATAAATTGAGTATTATCTGTACTGAATTATTTTTAATAACAAGGTCAAATATCTTTAAAGGAACAGATGCAATATATCAGTTAAGGAAAAGGAGAAAGATATGGCAACTACTACAACCTTATTAATATTCCACAGTCATTTCTAATTGCATCCTTATAACCTGTTTGCATAGATCATATCTCCTGGACTTTAATTACGCTAACTATATACCTTTGTAATTGATTTAACTTGAATCCTATGGTAAATGAATGCTCAGACATCTACGAAGGAATTTTCCTCATACTTACTTCCTCCCTGATTAGGATTCAAGCCAATATCTTCATGCCAGCTTCTCAGTGTTGTACAAACAGTAACATAAAGACATGGCCCATTCAAAAGCAAAAGAAAAATCCATGCTGTTCTGAACATTTTTTACGTCTAAATATTTTAAGTAATTGAACATGCATACTTATAAAATCAGGGGTGGGAATATTATAGTATAATATCATATTTTTGTGGAAACTGTAAACATTAAAAACTTTAGTACTTTTTGCACAGACACTTGACAAGCATAGAAAAGTTAATATATCACCAAGTATTTTAGGAATGCCACCATGGACTGTGCTAATAAACAATACATTAGCAATATAATCAAATATATATAATGTTAACAATAACATCTAGGATTGTCTCTGAAGGTGGACCCATGCTTCTTAAAAGTTTGAAAACATCTAGGCAAATGTCCAATATTTGAGGCCCATAGTTAAAAAAAATAAAAATCGCAATATGCGAAAACAAAATAAGGCATATGTGCACGCACCCAATCCCATACAAATTCCAAGTAATATACAATTTGATCCTTGTTTAACATTAAAAATTCAAATGCCTAAATTTAATGCCACCTTGAAGGTTGTGGCCTACTAAATATCCCTTGTGCCCCTACCCCGTGCTATACACTTGTTATCACCCCCTCTGATCTCAAGTGTATAGCAGTCAAGGAGCCATAGCAGAAGGATCACTATCAACAATCATAAAAACAAAGCTATGTAATTATTTTATTTGCACTAACACACTTTTTCTGTAAAATATACAATGTTTAATACTTCTGAATGGCAAAGACTAAGTCAAAAAGGTGCATTATATTATAGACAGGGCCAGAAGAAATCCTGATGAGGCCCTAGGGTTAATGAGTTAGTGGACCTTCATACTGTCACTAAGTACATACTACTACGTACAAGTCATTAAAAAATACGGGCTAATTACTATTTCTAAATCTATTCTACTTCCCCATAATGCTGTGAGGATAAAATCAGAGACTTCTAGCTCTTAGAAGTAAAATATATAAACATAATAACAAAGTGTTATGCTTTGTTTTTTTCTAAATAAAGGATTAAATAAAATATATCTGGGGAAAAAAACCCTGTTTTTACAGTGCTATTCAAGTTAGGCTTATCTTATATTAAAATAGCCAGCTGTGTAATTAACTTTGCCTTCCACTGTACAGACACTTTCATGAATGTGCAGTAGATGCATCTACTAATTCACTTGGATGTCTGCTGGCAAGGTACAACCTTAGCTGCATTTAGGTAGGTCAAAATCAGACAGGGAAGAGGGCTGGAAGCCTGCCCATGTTCTGCAAATGGATGGGGCTAAAAGAGGAGAAAGGAAGAGAAATTGCAAAAAGGACAGATTAAAAAAAAAAGCAAACTGTCCCAGTGGCAGAAGAAAATTTTATGCTGGTGTTGTCAATAGTCAGAACAAAACAGATCGGCTATTTCATCAACTGAGTATGTCTGTCATAGCTCTGTGGGTGTGTCTTCTGATGAAGACGACCAAAAAGTAGACTCAGGGTCTTCTATGTAATCGTGCTGGAGGAAGGTTAAGCCAATGGTTCCTCTGTGGCTGAGGCATATTCAGCAATATCCCAATTCTGCATGCCTGCACCTTCTTATAGCCTTTCAGAGGTTGTGATTCATCTATTAGTTCCAAGCAGAAGGCATGTGTTAATAATACAACAGCAGAAGGCTGAATTCCACAAGTCAGATGGACACTAATGAGCAAGGTACAACCTTAGCTGTATATTTGTTCAGCTTGGCTTATTTATTGGCCTCCCTGAGAGAAAATGCTGAGAAAAACTTTTCAAGCCTCAGCTCTTGTGTTTACCTCATCATGTCACCAGCTCTGGATTCCATCTCACTGTATCCCTTGTCTTGTCCCTTGTTTATTTACTGGATTTCTGGTCTCAACCTGTGCCAAGCCTTTGACTATGTTAGATTTAAAAGGACTCTTTGCTTGTGAAGCTATTGCCTGACTTTGCATATCTCTGGCCCATGGCAGGCACCCAGCTTGCTATCTTGTTGGCTGACAGCCAGCAGGGCCGGGTCAGAAAAAACCCGAAGTGCTGTGCCTGTGTGCCAGAAATTGGGCTCCAGAGGTGGCTCAGGAGTTGAGCAGCAGAACTCTGACCTTAGTTGGATAACAAACAAGGCCAATCTGCCAGGCACGAGCCCTTGGTGACTGATGAAAGCAGCCAGTGGTGACAGAAGGTGCCAGCAGCAACCACAAATCCTGTCAAGGAGCCTGGACAATTTTAAAGCCCTGGGCCATGATCAGGAGTCTTTGAAAGGATTATTGTTGATGTGCCAGATGAAATTGGGCAGGTGGGGATGAGAGACTAGCTGAAGATAAAGGTGCTCTAGAGAAAGAGAACTAGAGTGGGTGGTAGAACCGATACTGGTAACAGCTGTGGAAATGAGTAGGGTGAATTATCCAGAAAGATTTTATTAAGAAGGCAAGTGCAAAAGGAGATTGAATGGTTGCTGAGTTGATAGAGCTTATCTAAAGTGGCTTGTTGTCAAATCATCAGGTTTAAGTTAGGTGGGCATTCTGAATGAGAACTTGTCAAATTTAGTGAGATGAAAGGAATTGAATCTGTAGCTCTATAGGCATCGGGACCAAGGGATACATAGATCTGGCAGATCTTGTGAAGATATAGGAGACTAAATCAGATTGTGATGGTGACAGATAGGGGAAAATCTACTGAAAGGCACTAAGGAGGTCCTCCCAGCAGTCTTCTGCTTCCACTCCAAGGTCCAGGCAATGAGATTGATGGAGGCTTTGAACTTATAAATGCCAGGTTCATATGTGACAAGACCTCATGAAGGTACAAGTAGACTTGGAGTATGTAATGAAAACCTGGTTCTATGTTGCTCTCTCTGAGATCTGCCCAGATTATCATTGGGAACATGAAATATAAATTGGAACAATCTAGATTTAATTTTTACCTTGGACTAACTGTACTAAGATTATAAAATAGAAGAAATTCTGGTGGATCCATTGCTTTAGTTAATTCACTTTCTGGTTTACCTGAAACTAAGCACTACATTGGAAAATGTGAATTATTTTGTTGGATTTTTGGTATCTGTGACCACTCCTAGATTTCTACCAGGATCCAGATAATGTTTGAAAAAAGAACTGCTTAGAAGGACAAACAATAAAAAAGAATACTATATCATGTGAATATCATCGCGATCTAAATCACCCATTCCAACTTGGGAACATGATGTATTTGTCAACATCTCAGTGTATTGCAGGCCCCAAATGTTATGAATTCAGCAATATGGCAGTACATCAATTGTTCTACCTATTGGTTTGGAATGTATGTGCTATTGCTAATTTCAAAAGCAATCATCATTGTCTAAAATGAATCAAGGATTGATATATTTCTGCAGATTAATAATCACTCTGCACTCATCTATATGGTTAGCATTGGCTAGCAATACATAGACAGGAATCACAGCTTCTTTCTCTGGTTAGAAAAAATAATGGCCTATATTTTTAAAGTATCTTAGGTTTCACAAAATTGAAAGATTTGTTCTTTATTTTGAAATTGTAGATAATAATCTTTCTCTAATGATAGAGGGTGGATTTTGCGTAGTTAGATAACTTTTTTTTAAATTAGCCAAATAGTTTTGAAATATCATTCTTATAAACCTATATACATATAACTTTTTTGTTAAGAGGGCAATAGTTGAATGCATAAATAGTAGTTAGTTTAATATACTTTATTTCTGTATTTTATAATAAAATATTGTAACAACTGCACAAAAATGCATATTTCATTGGCATAATATGTAAACCAACTCTTGAAGATTGTTAGGCCAAAAATAAAGTAATTTACATGGTGAAACTAATTTCACAAAAATAATTCAAAAATAGCACTTGGCTTAATCTTTGAAGGTTATACTGGTTTAATTTAATAATAAGCAATTTAACATTGGAGAAAAAAACATGAGTGCGCTAAATTGCATTGCATTAGTATAAAATTGTTGTGTTTAACTATGAGTAATTGCCATGTGGATGACATGTGTGAATACACGTTTAGCAATATGCAACCATCAAAACCTCTGCATACCTAGATGTAAATATATGTATCTGTATAGTTGTTTGTAGATAAATATAAATATGTATTCTGCACAAATTATTCTGAAGCATCAGGATGAAGAAAACAATGCAACTTGTTGACTACTTAAAGTAAATTTGGTGGTATGTTTTATGGCAATCAAGTTCTTTCAGTCAGACCACCCAAACCAAAAGAGAAAGGAAAAAAAAATCCTACATTGTTTGCAATAATCTGGAAGGAAATTTAGTATATATTCACATCCTTCTGTGTTTTTCAGCTAGATTAAGCTGTTGTCTTCACAATTGCCTTCCAGCTGCTGTGACTCGCAAAAACAACAGACCCAGCTCTGTTGTCTGCAGAAAGCCTGGATTGTTATGAGTAACTTTATTGCAGGCACATGAGTGTGTTAAGACTTTAAAATACGCTCAAATGTCATGTGCACACCCAATGACGGGGAAGAATAATTATGAAAAAACAAGAATTCTATGTCTATGAAACAGTGTCAGACAAAACGGGCCATTCATTGTATCCCTTTGGGAATACTCAAGCTCTCCAGCCAGAAAACAAAAAAGGCACTTTTTTCTGCTGTAGGCTGAATGCTTAACTTTGCCATCTCAGCCCTAAGAAAACATGCCTCCCCCCCACTCCATTTGCTAAATACTAGCTGGCTTCCACACAGTAAAATGTATTAAGGCCCCCTTCTTTCCAGAAGCCCCTTTGTGTAGGCTGGGGCTGATGGAGAGTCAATGCAAAGACAAAAACAGTTTGCCTAACGTCCTTTTTTTCCCTCTCCCAAGAAGTAACGGCCCAATATTCAAGAGCAGTTTGAAAACCACTTAGAAACAGAGGATGTATTCTAAAGCAGATCTCCTTGTACTGCTATTAATGCTTTTAACAGGTAACAACAGCTGCCTGCCACTACACTTGAGATTCTCAAGGATGTATAAGAAGCTACTAAGAAGTAGGAATGTGTGCAGTTGTTAAAGGTCATTATCTACTTCATAGAAAAGCCCAATTCATTACTCTATGATTTTCAAATTTCAGTGCTTGTAAAGTAATCATAACATGCCCGTTTCTCCTAGGCCAGAGATTCTGCTTAGCTTTTTCTTGCACTCAAAGTAGCATATTAACTAAATACCTATTATCCATCTTTTCTGGTCTCCTGATCTTATTCCTCCTATCCTGTTTTCACACCCTATTTACTTCTTTTGAATTGGGGAATTTGCTTTCATAAACTCAAAAAAAAAAAAAAAAACCATATTGATTTACAGATTGATTTTGAGATGAGGAATTTCCAAAAAGGATCTTCACTACAAAGAAACTCAAACACCAAAAGTAGCACTCCATCCACCCTGTCAAAGATAAACACACCAGTCTGAGTAGTTTCAAGTTATGACCCTCAGAACTCCTTCCTTCTTTGGAAGCCAAAGAGAGCAATTTTTAGAGATTTACAAACATGTTCCCAATCCATTAAAAAATTCAGTGCTGCCTTCAGATCCAGAAAGCACTGAGACATCCTATTAGACATGCATTTGTTTTAACAATCCAACAACATCACCATTTCTCATTCATCCACTTAGCTTAATTTTCCTACCATCGCTTTCATTTCTGAGGTTGTCTCCATTAAGTCATTTTTTGTGCATCATTAACTTTTAACTAGGCATCGATAGCTTTATTGTTTAAATTGTGTATGATTTTATTTGACGTCAGCATTTCTTCTGGCTCTTGACAAGAAGTCACATTTTATAACTAATTAAATTGATCCCAGAGAAGCAAAAGCCACTAAACAGAATTATTTGTACCCAAGTGTCAATATATTAAATCAAAGGGCTAATGAGTTGGGTCACTGCTTCTTTTATTTGAAGGCAATAGAAGAACGGGATTCATATCATCCTCTAAACAATCAATTTTATCTCATCCAAAAAGGGATCCAATTAATAAATTTGAGTCCAGCAGTAAATAATATGATTTAAGAGTATTTTAGAAGTTATATTAATGCTAATGTTATATTAAGCAGAGGAGGGGGAATTATCTACTATTGTCCAAAAGCATACATCTCTCTTTATCTTTTGACAAGATTTCTCCTGCCACAGCATAGTGAAAGATAGATATGATATACAGATTGAGATAAAAGGTGAAGTTTTGTCAATAAACAGCTTTAGGATCTTTTTCAGTTTTCAACCAATTTCATTATAAAGGAAAAATGTTCGCCTCTTGCGGCTGACAATACTGCCTAACGAAAGTGATTAAGAAATGAGTAAATTTGCCCTGTCAGCCTTTCCTATGGTTCTTGCAGCTGCTGAGTAATATTTTGCTTTGATTATTTACATCTGGCCACTTCTTTTAAAAATCATCACCTAATAATTTAGACCACTCACAGTATTAGTCACAGCTGAGCTTCCTTTGACTAAATGTCTTTACATGGCATAACAGAAAGCTATCATTTTTAAACTTGTCTTCAGCTCATCAAATGAATTTCAAATGACCATACTTGTGTCATTTAGAAGACCACAACCCAACTTCACACTCCCTCTTTCGACAAGGAAAACCCTAGCAGAGAACATTATGTTTCAGGCAAGTGTCCACATCCGGTAATTTATTTAAGATTTCCTTTTAACATATTGTTGAACAATTATTGGACTTTATCTTTCAACCAAGATAATCCCAAAATAGTACTTCAGAAAAGCAACGGACAAATAAACAAGGCTTACGGTCATGAAGTTTATTTATTTATTTAGTATTTATTTATTTATTTAGTCAAGCAATTATAAGATAACAGGCATAAGTATAAACACAGTTATTGATGCATGAAATGGATACATATAAGAAAAATAAAAAAGAGACAATAGGACAGGGACAGTAGGCACATTGGTGTGTTTATGCATGCCCCCTTTGCAAAGAAGGACTAACATTCTTCCTACTTCCTATTTATCAGTCTGTAAAGGAGACAGTGGGATAGTTGTACTTTCAGACTTGCAAGATTCTGTTAACGTAACTGTACAATAAAGTTATTAAGTCCAAATCCAAAGATGAAATCCGATTATCTCCAATCCTTTATTAGTCTACTTCTAATGGCAGAATTGCCAAACTAAAGCTATTGCTTTCTGACAGTGAGAACAATCAACCAATGAACATCTTGCCCTCGGAAGTTGTGGGAGCGCCATCACTTGAGATTTTCAAGAAGAGATTGGACTGCCATTTGTCAGAAATGGTGTAAGGGTCCCGCTTGGGGGGGGGGGGGGTTGGAGTAGATGACCTACAAGGTCCCTTCCAACTCTGATTATCTGTTATCTGTTATCTGAATAGAACTTTATTACATAGACCAGCAATAGACAAGAATCATCAATGTTTATAATAGTGTTAAAAGATAGTACTAATAATAATAGTGGATAATAACATCCATGGTAATAAAATACACGGTCTCAAACAGTTTGGATCATGCCTTTGTTTACATGATTGGAGAACAGATAAGTATGTGTGAAAATATAATTCCTCTAAAAATTGTAAGAGCTACAAAAAATTGACACAAGCAGACATCTATAATTCTGTAACCAAATTTTTCCTTGTGGTCATTGCAGCAGCACAGAATTTTGCCACTGCACACGTGGTAGCCGGGTTTGAGTCCCAGAGGTGATAGCCTACATAAAAAATGTCTACTCTCTCTAATAAAGGGAAAAATAGTTATTTACCTCTATTAATATAAACTCTGTATAACTCACAGTACAAGAAAACTCTGTGTGTGTGTGAGAGAGAGAGAGAGAGAGAGACAGACAGAGAGAGAGAGAGAGAGAGAGAGAGAGAAAGAGATCTCAAATGCAGAGCAAGAATACCCAGGTAATATTTGCCTCTCTGTGAACAAACTTCAAAGGATCATACTGTATGTGTATGCACACACTCATACACACATTGGGCAATCTTGTGTTCATTAACATCTTAAAAATTATATTTAACATCATTATATTTTTCTTTATTTTTAAAGCTTTCATTTATTTAAATCAGAATGTTAACAATTTCCAGTTTTCATTGTATAAAAATCACTAGTTCAGTTATTTGTAATGTATTATTCGTATTTTATGATGCAACAAAATAATTAACTTGGGGAAAAGATTTTAATAAATTAATTTTTATCAAAAATGCTTTATAAAAAAAAAACCCTGACTATATAAAACTTCACTATCAAGACAAATTACAATATCAAAGTGATGTTTTTCCAAATGCCACTATTTCTCCCTGTTCCCAACTTTACCCGATCGATACGCTGGAAGTACATTTAACTCACAAGCATTAACTAGCTTTCTCAACTGAACTACTGATCGAAACATAAAATCATTCAAACTTTTGAGTTATATATTGAAATGGGTTGCTTGCAATTAGTTCTTTCTGGGGATTGGGGGGGGGGGGGAATCTCTCTCCAATACTTGTTCCTAAAACTGACATTTTGGGAGGGGTATGATACCCTCAACAAGGACATAACATTGAGCCTTCAAGACTTGATTGCACCAGTCTCCCAAGAACTTATCTATTTCACTTTCCAAATTTTCCAAATTAGTTGTCATCTTATAGTAATAAATTGTGCAACTTAATTATGAGCTGTATGAAAAAGTGCATTTGATAAAGTTTGACCAGTGACTGCAATATAATATTGAATTAGCATTGGGGTGCCATGAAGGTCAACAAGAAACATCTAAATATCATGGAGTAAAGTGCAGCTTAGACTGGGCTTTGGGGATGGAAAAATAATAAGTGAGTCATTAAAGGGGAAGGAAGGGATGAACAAGCTATTAAAGGGGACTGGCAAGAAAAATTACCTTCTCCTGAGAAAGAATATTGTGTGCGAGAGAAATTCAAAATAATCCTGCCTTGATTTTTCTTAATATAACCTAGGATAGGGAAAAACTTGGGCAGGGTTTCAAAATTCTGTTATTTGACCTTAATACAGCAAAAAACATTCCCTGGATCTTTACTATGCCTGTAACTTGGCCTGTCTACTCTGGAGAACTGACTCACAGTGAGCTGGGTATTCTTTCTGTTGTGTCCGCGAAATGATGCCAGGAGTCGGTGACTTCAAATCATGCTCTTTATTTGAGGTTGGAACCAAACTGGGGCAAAGGGAAAAAGATCACGGCTTTTATTCTTTTAGCCGCCGCGGCCGCGGCCAATGGCACCGCTTTGAATCTCCCGCGATCCGAATGGACCAATTGTGGGAGATTCTTAGCGAGCCAATCGGCGCGGCTCGTCTGACCAATCAGAGTGCCCCGCGCTTTGGCCAATCAAAGCGCGGGGATCTCAAGAATGCGAATAAGGACAGAACACCCCTCCCCTCTTGGTTCAGTCCTTACGTCGCGTAGTCACGTAGGTAGGCGGGGCTCCGTCTGAGCCTACTTGACCTGCGCAGCTCAGTCGTAGGTTGGATCCCGGCCGGTTTGGTCGGGATCTCTGCTGCCGTCGTGGGAACCGGCTGGTCGATCGGGCCGGGCTGCTCTCCGTAGCTCCCTCCTGGACCTCCCGGGTTGGTTGAGCTGCGGGTTTCGCCGCTCCCGCTCGGTCTTCCCGGGTCGGTCGAGCTGGCCTGGCTGTCTCTTCCTGGCGAGGGGTCGTGATGGCTGCTTTCCGGTAAGTACGGCTGGTTTATTTTTCTTTGGTTTTGGTTCCCTGGGTACTCCCTCCCCCCTTGGTTTGTGTTGTGGGGGTTGGTTTCGGCTGTCTGTGCGTCGGTGGTCTCTTGGTTGGTAATCCTCGACCTTAGTTGGTCGATGTGGCGTTTCCACGCTCGTCCGTCTGCTGTTTGTAGCCGGTATGAGTGTGGGCCTGTTATTTGTGTGATGACGGCTGGTATCCATAGTGGGTCTCCCGTCAGGTTTCTCGCGTATACGGGGTCGCCGGGTGCGAAGGTTCGGTATTTGCTGTTTGAGTCTGGGGGCTTCTCCGGGTTATACGTGGGGTGTAACCTGTCGAGTGGGGACCTTAGTTTCCTGCCCATTAATAGTTCGGCTGGGCTCTTATTGGTTGTGGTATTTGGGGTTATGTGTTGGGTGAAGAGTAGTTTGTTAATTTTCTCCTGGATCTCCCCGTGGTCTATTTTCCGGATGGTCTTCTTAGTGAATTGCACCATCCGTTCCGCCCTACCATTTGCCGCCGGGTGCGCCGGTGCTGTCAGCGCATGGCGGATGCCCCTTTCCGCTAGGAATTTTTCGAATTCCAGCGAGGTGAATTGGGGCCCGTTGTCGGAAACGACAACGTCTGGGAGGCTGTGTGTTGCAGAGTTTGCAGAGTTCCTTGATCACGGCCTCCGTGGTTGTCGTCTTCATGTTGCTTACCTCCAGCCAGTTGGAGTAAGCGTCAACTATTATGAGGAAGGTGTGTCCTTTTGTGGGCCCGGCGAAGTCTATGTGAATCCTAGACCAAGGTCCCCTGGGGGTTTCCCACTCTAGGACGGGTGCTGTGGGTGGGCTTGGCCTAGTTTCCTGGCATCGTTGGCACCTTGCTACCCAGGCCTCAATTTGTTTGTCCATCCCTGGCCACCAAGCGTAACTTCTGGCCAGGGCTTTAGTCCTAACGATGCCAGGGTGCCCCTCGTGTAGCAGTTCCAGAACCTTCCCTTGTAGCTTTTTTGGAATGACCACCCTGTCCCCCCACAGTATGCACCCTTTTAATAGCGAGAGTTCCGTTTGGTGGTTTTGGAACGTTTTGACGGACTCGTCGTTGTCCCTTTCCGGCCACCCTTTCTCTACCCAATGCAACACCCGCACCAGACGTTTGTCTTTATTAGTCTCTCGGGCAATGTCTGACGCGGTTATGGGCAGGTTGGGTAGAGTCTCTATGCTGAGGGTGGTCGTTGTGGGTGCTGGGTCGGTGTCAGGTTCTGGTAGCGGCGAGCGGCTTAAGGCATCTGCATGGGAGATCGTCTTACCCGGTCTGTGTATGAGTCCGTAGTTGTAGGCTGCCAGGAACTCGGACCACCTTGTCATTCGGGGAGACAGAATGTTCGGGGTGGCCCGGTTTCCTGCAAGGATTCCCAGCAGCGGCTTGTGGTCGGTTATGATGGTGAAAGTCCGGCCGTAGAGATACTCATGGAATCGTTTTACGGCAGCGATAGCCAGAGTCTCTTTGTCCAGCTGGCTATAGTTCCGCTCCGGTTTGGTGAGGGTCCTTGAAAAGAACGCGATGGGCGCTTCTTTTCCGTCGGGGAGGGTATGGCTGAGGACAGCGCCGACGCCGAAGGGTGATGCGTCGCATGTGACGGCCAGAGGTAGGGTCTCGTTATATTGTATGAGGACAGCGTCCGAAGTGAGGAGGTCCTTTGTTCTTTGGAAGACGGCTTGCTCGCGTTTCCCCCAAGTCCAGGTCGCTGCCTTGTCCAGGAGCCTATGCAAGGGCTCCGCCGCCGTTGCCTTTTGGGGCAGGAAAACATTGTAAAAGTTCAGTAGCCCCAGGAATGCCTGTAGTTCCGTCTTGGACTTGGGTGTGGGGGCTTCTTTGATCGCCTTGATTTTTTTGTTTGTGGGGTGAATGCCGTGACGGTCTAGGAGGTATCCTAGGAATTCGACCCGTTCCGTGCATAGCTCTTGACCTTTAGCCCGGTCTCTTTAAATTTGGTTAGGACCTCCCTTAGGCGACCCTCTAGTTCGGCTTGGTTGGCTGCCAACACTAGGACGTCATCGAAGTAAGGTACCACCCCCTTGATGCCCTGCAGTAGTCTTTCCATTAGGCTTTGGAATATTCCCGGTGCCACGCTGACTCCGAATTGGAGTCGGTTGCATTTGAATGCCCCCCAGTGGGTGACTATGGTTTGCGCTTCTGCCGTTTGCTCGTCGACTGGCAACTGTTGGTAAGCCTGGGCGAGGTCGAGCTTGGCGAAAACCTTGCTCCCTCCCAGTGAGTGCAGTAGGTGTTGCACTACTGGGACGGGGTAGGCGCTTTGTTGTAGCGCGCCATTTAGGGTGGCCTTATAGTCCCCACAGATCCTCACCGACCCATCGGGCTTGATCGGGGTGACTATGGGGGTCTCCCACCGGGCGTGGTCCATGGGCTGTAAGACCCCTTGCTTGACGAGCTTGTCAATTTTCTCGTCTATCTTGGGTTTAAGTGCGAATGGCACCCGCCTTGGTTTCAGGCGTTTTGGGGGGACGTTTGGGTCTAGGTTGAAAGATATAAGGGGCCCTTGGGACTTGCCTAGGTTTCCGTCGAAGACCTCTTGGAATTCCCGGGCCAGTTGCTGCTCCCAGCTGTCGTCGGTGACGTGGTCGACTCCCGTGAATGCGATGTCGAGCGGGGCGAACCATTGCAGTTCCAGTAGGCTTGGGCGGTTGCGGTCGACGATTGTCAGGGGAAGTTTTTCGGTGTGCCCTTTATAGGTGATGTTGAAGTGTTTGGTTCCGACTACCGGGATGCAGTTTCCCTGGTAGTCCTTTACAATGAGTCTCTGGCTGTCTATGTTCCTCCTTTGGAGGGTAGGCACCAAGCGCTTTATTTCATGCCATGCAATCATGGAGAGGTAGGACCCGGAGTCCACCTCCATTTTGCATGGCTGGCCCTCGATGCCTACCTCCACGTGGACCTTCCGGGCGTCATTGGTGATGGCGTGGCCGATGGTGACCGTCTGATGGGTCTCCTCTCTTCGCCGGTTATCGCCGCCTCACAGGGATCGTCTGTTCCGGTCCCATCTGTTGTCCAAGGGGCGATCTCTGGTCCGGGGTGGTGTGCTCTTTCTCCTCCGGTCGCTCTGGTCCCATCGTGCCGGGCTGCGATTCTTCTTTAGGCGGCAGACACAGGCGATGTGTCCCTTCTTGTTGCAATGCTGGCAGATCGATTCGAAAAACCGGCATTCCGACCTGGGGTGGTCGCCGCCACAACCGGCACAGTTGGTCCTCGACTTATGACCCCGCCGGTTCCGTGGGTCACGGCCTGTCTGGAGGCGATGGATGTCCTCCTCGTCATCTTTAGTGCCCGATGCCGAGTGGAAGTCGCCCTGGTGGGTGGTCGTCTCGGGTTGGGCCTCGGTCGACCTCGCCGGGTTGTTGTTTCCGCTGCGGTCCCCAGTGTTCGGTCTGCGCATGCGGTCGGCGGAAGTTCGGGTTGCTTCGGCGGCTGCGGCTGCGGTGAGGGTGTCTGCTAGGCTGATGTTGCCCTTGGCCATCAGCCGGCTCTGGAGGACGGGGTCCCACAAACCGAGCATGATTCGGTCTCGCAGGGCGTTGTCCAGGTTGTCAAATTCGCAGAGCCCCCCTAGGCGCTGCAGCTCGGCGACGAAGTCGCTGAAGCTCTCACCCGACCTCTGGTCCCGACGGTAGAATTCGTTGCGTCGGATCAGGATGGGTACCTCTGGGGCGTAGTGCCGCCGAAGTATGGGTTCGAGGACGTCCCAGTCCATCGCGGTCGGATCGGCGGGTTTGGCAAGCGCCTTGGCCATCTTGAAGACCTCGGTCCTGCAGTGGGTCAGGAGGACGGCACGCTTCCTGGGGCCGGTGGCGTCCTTCAGGTCGCTGCACTCGAGGAACATGTGGAATCGGTCGGAGTACGATTCCCAGTCCTCGGTGGCGGGGTTGAAGGGTGCTGGGGATGCGATTTTCGCCATCGCGGTGGTTCGTCTGGCTTCCGTCGGACACGTGGTTCGGTTCAGGGCCTGGATCCCATCCTCGTTGCCAGTGTTGTGTCCGCGAAATGATGCCAGGAGTCGGTGACTTCAAATCATGCTCTTTATTTGAGGTTGGAACCGAACTGGGGCAAAGGGAAAAAGATCGCGGCTTTTATTCTTTTAGCCATGGCGGCCGCAGCCAATGGCACCACTTTGAATTTCCCGCGATCCGAATGGACCAATCGCGGGAGATTCTTAGCGAGCCAATCGGCGCGGCTTGCCTGACCAATCAGAGTGCCCCGCGCTTTGGCCAATCAAAGCCCGGGGATCTCAAGAATGCTAATAAGGACAGAACACTTTCCCTAACTAAAACAAAACATTCAAATTGGTACAGTATGTATAATGTGATAAATTATGATATCCAGATTTAGTTAGGGATTTAGCTCCAGTAGAACATTGAATAATTGCTAGAGATATGTTGGGATATAACTATGTAACAGAAGGTGAAAATAATAAACAACTGTTTTGAAGTTTGCACCAAGCAAGGCAGCTGGGTGGATTTTAAATGGTCTACACAGCCTTGCAGGATTTGAGGTTGGTTTTTTTTTTAAAAAAAAAAAACAATTTTATTTTTTCTTTTACAATAAATTCAAAAATTGAAAACAAATCGTTGATAGCCACATTTTTTAAAAGTCCTAATTGTGCCTGTTATTTCCTTTTATTTTAAATGTGAGCCTCCAGTAAACTAAAAACTGAAAGTTAATTTTGCTCTTGTGAATTCATTTTATCATATAACAAACAGAATAGAGTTTTTTTTTTCAATCCATTTGTGTTAATAGGAAAAAAAATATTATTTTATGCTTAGCTTGTTTTGTAAAAACATGGAGACTTTTCAAGATATTTTCCTTTGCAAAATCTCGTTTACTCACACACATCTGCAATGTTGTAAATGTAATTAAATCTTGTCTATCGTGTTATACCTCTCATTTTAAATTACAGTCAGACTTTGCATTCAATTTGCTTAATGCTTTGATATCTCTGCATTAAATTACATATATCTTAGCCAAATTATAACCATTCTTATATCTTTGCCAATATTTTACTGTTCTGTATGAAATTTTCCAAGCTTGGTTTCCATGTGGTGCGTTTTTTTTAATGCTAAGATTGTTTTAAAGAAAAAAAAAGTTTAATGAAAAATAATACAGTTGCAGAGACTTTTCTTTTTTAGAAGTTTAGCATTTTGAGGCTTTGGGCTAAGAAGAACCTGAAAGGAAAGGGAAAAAAATTGGCAAGGAAAAAAATTTATGAAAAAGAGTATAGCCTTTTTTTTATTCCTGTGGACAGTCAAGACAATTTTGTCAAAAGGCTGCAAGTTCCACATTAGTCTTTATTTCTAAAGGCTTTCAATTACTATAAAATATATTAAAGATACATGTATTTAAACCTGTATACCATACCATCCAACTAAAACATGATTCCCATATCAGATTATATAGGTATTATGGTACATGGAAACATAAAGGCCATATATATATACTATACAATGTACCGCAACTTTATGTATGTTAGAAAAGGAATTATAACCCATTTGCACATCTGTGTATTCCACCACTTTCCATATTTCTGCTTCAGAGTTGCACCAGAAAGGTGAGAAGACACAAAATATTACACTAACCTAAAAGGAAATAATGTATGTAATGCAATTAAGCACTATGCGTGAACCAAGCCACACATTTGTATCGAAGCTTGCCAAAACTGGGCCTAATCCCTTTCTCAGCTTTGACCAGGCTGTATTTCCAAAAGAAAATGTGTTTCACAAAGCTGTTGATTGCCTTATAGTAATCTGTTGACTTAATTTTGGTCATGCCTTATAGCTTGTGGGCATCTAGTAGGAAATTGACTTTATTTCTTTGAGCTGCTTCTTCCTTGGTCTAGAACCACAACATCTTTTGATGTCTAGCCACTGCTTCTTCTTTACAAAACAAAGCAAACGTCCAAGATAGAAACAGCAGACAAAGTTTCTGCAACTGAAACTATGGGTGTAGACTGGTAGTTAAACATTGAAGACATACCCTAAATGTGCTCCATTTGTTTCCACTGTGAAATTGATATATGTGTGTGTGTGTGTGTGTGTATTGTGCCATGGAGCCCACAAAGTTACCCTTAAGAAAATCAGATTTCCCAACCTAGTTTGGATGATTAAAATTAGCTCTATCAGCTTTTTCCATTTGCCCAGTGAGGGAGGGAGGGAAGGAGGAAAGATATTCAGTTTGCTTACTGTTTCAATATCTGTGCTATAATAATTAAACAAGCCAAAATGGCATGTAGTTCAGACAAACTATAACCATATTTGTACTTCAAAAGAAAAGTGTAGAAAAATATAGGAAATGGAATATTACAAAGTTTAGATCCCAATAATGTATAAGAAAAGCAAGCTAATTAATTGTATGACAAAAATCTTAGTTTAGCAAGTTTGATTTCTGAACTTTCTACTTCAAAAAATCTCTCACTGACACTCATTCAAATGTTCTTTTTAAGAAACATGTTAAAATTGTAGGAAATGAATGTTTGCATAAAAGCACATTTTCTTAAATCTATACATAATTTCACATCATGCCCTCTTAGTGCTCATTTACAACTCAGACTAGCAAATATTTTCATAATTCTTGGAATATACCTTGATAAAATTCTAATTTTTCAGGAGTATAAGAAAGAAATAATCATGAATTAACCTTTCCAAATGAGAATTGCAACTGTCTCCTAATGAGATGAAAAGTAACAAAAGTTTTCTTCCAGGGAATGGAAATAAATTTTCAGAAGGATTAATTAGAAAATCTTTAAGAAATTCATATTAAACTATTTTTCCTGGATTTTGTTTCAGTACCAAATGCCTTGATAGGCAGGACATAAGCCTCCTTAACTTATCAAAAGCTGCATTTAAACCCAAACAAAATTTAGTATCTCTCCTTTGAAACTCTATCTGGAACCTATACTTCATCAGACATGATAGGCTTTGTCATACAAAGAAAGTACAATGATTACTATGTGGATCTGAAACTGGAAATTGAGACTTAGTTCCTGAAAAACATTAGTGGTAGATGTGCATTTTTCTGTGCTGGTGGACATATTTTACAAAGTAAAGGGATGCATAGCATCAACTGTTGATTTAAGAATGAATTGTATACAATGATTCATTCTTAAATCAGCCATGCCCTCCCCATTTGTTCTTAGATTTTACTTTTATTTTATGTTTTACTATAGATATATTTTGTATGACCTTAAGCCATTCAGAGTTTCCTTATGGTAAGATGAGAGGCCAATAAATTTGATAGATAGATAAGATAGATAGATAGATAGATAGATAGATAGATAGATAGATAGATAGATAGATAGATAGGCAGATCGATCAAATTTAGGCAATATTTTTAGGATTAGGGAGAAGACTGGGTTTTGATGGCATGATATGATTTTCAGACACAGTCTCTATCTGCCCAATATATCTAGTATGGTTTTTCTATAAAATGAATGAAGTTTTGGAAGAAAGAGAGAATACACATTTAACAATTAAAATAATATATATTCAGAAGACTATCATCCAAGACATGGTTGCTGTTACAGCAAAGAGATGGCCAGGGCTCAAATAAAGTTACATTTGATTGAATTAGTATCTTCTTTATTGTGATCATTTCCTACCTATTTGATAATCCTTTCCTTCTGTAACACAAAAAAATTACAATTCAATATGGCTTTGTATCCCACAGTCTTTCTGCTTCCATTTTTATCCCTGATTTCAGAATAGAAAATCTATTAAAATGATGTGATCAAAAATAGCTATGTTGCTACTACATTTTAATGATGTAATCTTTGGCTGCTAGAATCCCCAGGCAATACATGGATATGGTTTTCCATCCTGTAATGGATCATCATTCTTAGTCTATTAACTAAGAAGTTGAACTGGATGCATATGCAAGCCGCTCCCCAAATTAACTTGTCCCTGAGTTTAACTATTTTTAGTTGTTTATTGAATTTATTTGATGCCTATCTTATAGTAAACAACTCTGGGTGGCTTCTAGCATATTAAAACATTAAAAAACCTAACTAATAAATATCTTTAAAGGAGTAAAAATAGAAATCCCTATCAAGATGCAGTTAAAAGATGAGGAGGGAGGAAATAGGATATGAGGGGGTAAGGAGATTGCCCTCGAGTTGCTGATCTTCCTACACTTAAGAGATGGGGGCACTTAATAGGACTTTGATTTACTGAAATGCAAATACAAATCTCTGGGCATTTGGGTATATGGATAAAACTTGTACTCTTTCTGTACAGGAAAGCCTGAGAATGAGCAGATGGGATAAATAGGGCTTTTGTGTGTGCCTTCATCTCCCACTCCCTTTTTTTGCAACAGTGCTGTACCAAAGGACAGATGATACAGGATTAAATTTTATCCTCCAGTGTTTTTAGGAAAAGCTCCTCCCAATGTGTTTTTTTCCCCATTTAAAAAAGTAGCACTTAGGCTATACCGACTGACTAAACTTTATATTTAATAAATATAGATTTATATTTACTTAGAAGGAGTCTCTTAAAGACTGAAAAATGGTCATGCCTGTTTACTTGCAACTGAAAATGCATGTGCAGAATTCCTAAAATGGTGATTTTGAAGTAAAACAGTGGTCTCCCCATCATCACTGCTACACATACTCCATATTGTCCTTCTCTGCCCCCCCCCCCCCCATCCCAGCTTTGTCATTTAAACCATATTCTTGTGAGGGAAAAGTGGCAATTGTGTATTAATTAACCTACATGGGGTCAGGAAGGAAAAGAGAGGAGAAGAAAAAGAAATTTAGCTCTTTGGAATCTCCCTTACTTTAAGAAGGATTCCTTCCAGGCTTGTAAGCAGCTTTCTCTTTAACTGCCTTTGTTGGGCTTGGAAAAAGTGCACATATGAGAGAAATTAAGCTCTCATTTTTAACAGAGACATGTGCCTGTCAAGACGTAACTAATAAAGTCCCTCAAGGCTATTCAGCTCCTGGAGACTGGCATTCATTCCGTTAGCAATGCTTACCCTTTGCAGAGTACGAAACCTAATACAGTAAATCATTTCATCTGCTGATTAATATACACCCAAAGTCTTTTCTTGAAGTATTTCTTCTGTTCCTTGCAATTGATGCTGTCAGTTTTCCAGATAAATAATTTTGTACTTGTTTAATTCATCAAGAAAAATATTACTTTATGCAATATGTGGAAATCACCAGTTTGTTGTTGTTGTTAGTTCCATCATTAGCTGATTTCTATTTAAAATCTGAAAATAGTAACAATGGTTATCTGGAGGTTTGATTTTGTTGTCTTTGTTATCATTGAAAAGAAAGAAGATTGTTTGGGATTTGTTTGAATTATTACTACTATTATCGGATTGCAAATTTCAAAACTTGTGATTTACCATTGAATTCATAATTATTTTTATTGAACAATAAAATAGTTAAATTAAATTAAGTAAATTATTAACATTTCATTAACTTCCCTGAAGTAGAACAAATATGGCTTTTAGAAAGGTAAGTCCCATGTCATTAATCAGCTAAAGTGCTAAAGTGAAAAAATAAAATGATTTGGTAAAAGTTCCATATTTTCAAAATATTTTTGTGAGAAGATTCTTTTTGGAAAATAACTTTGTTGGAATAAAGACATGCAAACTTTTGAATTATCCAGATTAGACAATTAGAACATTCGACACTGTTGTAGTCCTGAGATCTCCCATTTGATTGCAGACTTCATTAATTAATCCCTGCTAGGAATTGCAAATCTCCTGAGTCATAGGGTAAGTTCTCTTATGACGGGAGTGAACAACCTGTGGCTGCATGCAACTTTTTGGACCTCTGAAATCCCCTCTGAACCATAATTGCTGAATAGAGGTGTGGTTTTCATAATGATTGATGTAAGAAGCAGATGAAATCTATAGAATGTGTCCTAAAATAAAATATAACTATAAACAAACATATGCACATACATCTGAAAACACTTCCCAAAACCATAGAGAGGGATGGCATCATCAGGCCCACAAGCTCCTTCATCACCAGCCCAAAGCCAGAAAATGATTGTTCATACTCATCCTACGGAAATATAAGTGGCTAAAATAAAGAGAACGAATTCCTGTATTAAATGGACCATTCTTACAATTGGACCCTTGTAATATCTATCTTAGGATTTAATGTTATATACTTTATTTATAAAAGAATTAGCATTAGGAGTAAGCTAGTTAGTTAATGTCTCTAAGGGTAGAAAAAACAGCAAGAAACCTATGACAGCGTCAAAAGATAAAAGATTTCCAAAGAAGATGATTGGACAATAAATATGAAGTGTGCAGCTCAAAGGCAAAAGTCCTAACTTTTGATAGTATCTGAGCCAGCAGTAAGGAACTACAAAAGGGATTTTGAAGTTGCAGAGACTTCAGTGAATAATTCAGTGAAAACTTTAGTAATTCAGTGAAAACAATTTCTCAGTGATTGTGATGTAATTCCAAATCATCTATCATGTATCATTTAAAAAAATGAAAATAAATATTTACAACTCCCAATATTGTAAAGATTGAGATACAATCTTACACTTCACAACAATACTGTAGACAGGCACCAAGAAAAATAAAAGTGACAATGATAAAATGTATGCACAGAAAATAATTGAATTCTGCTTCGAGCTGGGCTTCATTCCAACTGATTTCATGGTATTTATTTCATTTACAGAATAAATGCTATCATAACTATTGAAGTCAGTCTGGGCAACTTACAAAATGATAAAAAGATACAAATAAAAACAATTAAAATTAGTAATCATTAAATAGAGACAAAAACCAAGAGGATGGGATGGCATCAGGGTGGATTTTTTCTCTTACCACTATTGGGGCCCCAAGCTAGGTACGCTTGGGTAGTCTTCTTGGCCACAATATGATTGGGATGTAAAAAAGACAACCCTGAAGAAGACAATCACCAATCTAGTTTACAATAGAACTGTACTGCTTTGTTTTCTTTCCAAGAACTAAGAAAGTCAGACTCATAGTACTTCAAGATCATCCAAAGTCATGTAGGTGCTACAATGTAGCTAGGCAAATTTATGCTTAAGGCAGAGGAAATTAAAACTTACATTTTTCTTGACATTTCATAGTGTAAGAAGTGAGAACCATCTAATAATCCTGAGTGATTTGAAACATTTAACTGTTATGATAAAATGTAGATAATAATCACATACTATATTCCATTATAATATTACATATTATAATTCAGAAATTCATAAACATGATTACTTTCTCTAAATGACTACAGTGGTGTCATATAGTAGGAGAAGCAGTATAACTACCAGTCACTAGGCCAGAAATAGGAACATTTTTACATCTTATATAAATTTACTTCTTACTCTTTTTTGCTCAGATAGCTTCTATTGGTAAATAGACGGTCTTCCATCAGAATGGACAGGATTGTATTCGATCTTGAATGAAAGTAATAGACTTCCTTGTCTTATAGGAAAGTTGCGCTTCAAAGAAGATATGTATACACACACACACTTCAAAGAAGATACACACACACACACACACACAAACACACACTATTACATTACTGAATAAGTGCTTATTCTGCTTATGAAGAGAAACTGTGGTAAACAACAGCAAATTTAAATAACTGAAAACAATGAAGAGAAGAACAAAGCTATCCAAATTAAAGATCATTAAAAAGATATTTCTCATATATTTTTCTCAGTCAGTTATTTTAATTAATTATTACTCAAAGCACATTTTTGTTTATTTAAAATTACAGAACTTATGTTCTGTAATCAAAATCCATCTCTTTCATAAAACAAAATGCAACAGGTATGGGGTGTAAACAGCTGCTTTATAAAAAAAAAATTAAAATATTTTTGCTTGAGAGTGGGTCGTACTTTGAGGCAATATAAGGCAAAATGTAGGTAAATTATTTGTTCCATTGTTTCAATTACAAAATACCTAGCAATCATATTTTTATTATCATGATGATCACATTTTGCTGGCTCTTTTTCTCATCTCAACTTTGAAAACTCACCTGTCTAATAAAATACAGCAATAAATTATAATTCTGCGATCAACTGTTTATATGATGCAATTTCTAACTGTTCTGTCCTAAAAATATTATTGTAGATTCATGTGTTTGAAAACTTCAATCAATACTTCTCTTTTGAAATATGATAGGAAATGTTTTACTTAACTTTCAAATTGGAAAATATGGCTTACCAGTTAAGAGTTAAAAAAATTGCAGGCAATTCTCCAACCTCCTCTTTTTAAAAAAAATGCACACAAAAATACTACTGCTATGCAAGTAACATGAATTTTTTAAAGCAGTCATGTGTTGCATGTTTCAATGGTACAATAATGCATGACATACAATGTCATAATTTCCTGCCATTTAAGATTTCAGCAAAACTATAAGAATCTTTTCCCCCTCAAAATTCTAGCATCACTTGCAATGCTAAAATTAATGTGCAAACCTTTTGATTACTCTTTCCCATAGTCTTATGAAATTTGGCAATTAAAAAAAATCCTTCCACTCAAAATGGTGGTATGTTTGAAGCTTGCTTTTAAAGCGGGAATCCCAATTTCACTGGATGTTTTAAATAAATCCTTTGATAAAGCACTTATTTTCAGTATTTTTTCATAGATAAAGATGGCTCTAACTTTGCTTATGGAATTTCATAGACCCATCAGTCAAAATTAAGAGATTTTAATATTTCAGAAACTCTATCAATGAGATCACTAAAAGTCAATACCAATTTGATGGCACATAAACAATTTAACATAACAAATAGGACCGAAAAATAAACCAATACAGGGAAGTATTCCTCAATCCTTACTAGTTTGTCCACTTGCCTATATTTTAAAAATAACACATGTGAATATATTTTGTTCATAAATCAATATTAACTAAAACAATTATTACTACTTTTCTTTTAAATAAATATTTAATTTTCAAAAAGTTATTTATTTTGAACAAATCTGTTTCAGAATAAAAGTGTTTACTGGATCAATCTCATACTCCTCTAATTTCAGTGAATTGTTTTATTATTTGGTTTACATACATCTTTCAGATCATATTTTGTGCAGCCTGAAATAAACAGGGCATTCATAATAAACCATTACATACTTTTCTCATAAGAGCAACAAAGCAAACCTCAGTAAAGCATTTTGTGGAAGGATTTTAGTTTGGTGATGTCAATACATCCCTTTGGACCTGAAAAGATGTTCTGCTGTGTTATATCACGTGTCGCACAGTATATCACTTTTTATTTCCCATCCCTCAAGTATGGTATGCACACTGTTTAACATCTTAAAATCTCAGTGTAGGCATAATTTACACAAGCTGTGCAAATGCTTGATTTATGGAAGATGGTCTATGCAAGATTTATAGGAAAGATTTAGCTATTTTAAACAAGCTGTGAATTCATAAGAGTAACAGCATCAAGAATCCAAGTCTACCACAATTTTTTATTGGTATTAAAAAGTTCAAATAGAAGAAATGGAAAATAGTATAACCTCAACTCAAAGATAGCTTTCTTTAAGTCACCAGTTCTTTGTTTCAATTTTGTTCTTGGTCTTCAGCATTTACTTTTTTCTTGGTCTGTTGTGATCACAGAAGACACTGGTCTTAATATTTTGACAAAGGATTAATCCAGATTCATAGAGTAATGTGTTGAAAAAACTATTGCAGAAGTTGATTAGAAATAAGATCAGAAATAAGCATGTGCCAAAACAAAAATAAAGGTGGGGTGGGGGGGAGCTATGGATTTTTCAATTTTAAAAACACATGAAAAGTCACAATATAATATGACGTTTTTCTACTGTTGAAGACATCTGGTGAAAGCCTTTGGACTGCCATGCTTACAATAGTCTTCAGGAAAGGTACCTCCTGATTCATTAAGGACTGTAGGAATTTTGGTCTTATTACAAATTTGTAAGGCTATTTCATCAGACTCTTAAAGATGTTCTTATATAGTTCTGTTAGCCAAGAAAGTAGGAATGTGTTTTTCCTATGCTGCTTCTAAACTTTGAAACATCTGGATCTTTTTCTTTATCTTTTTTGAATGTTTTAAATAAATTGTTACTGCTGTTTTTAAGTATTAATTCATCTATAGTTTAATTTTAACTAAACGTAAATTAACATAGTATTTTTAAATAATTTGAGAAATATACAAATTGATACCAATACATTAATATAGTACTCTATCAGTTCTAAAAGTTCATTTGATAAATATGTAGATTTCTTCCTTACTTCCATTGACAGTAAATATTTCTCAATATAAAATACTTGTGTAGAATTGTAAATTATTTTGTTTCCTATTCCCTTGTCAAAGATTGTTCTCCAGTGAATTAAAGAAATTACTTCTATAACTTAAAAAGCATACCTATTTTTTTCTAATTGTTTTAACATATTATTTTTAAAATGGGGTTGCCTTCTGTTTATTTATTTATTAACTAAATATCTACATTTCAAAAGGACAAGTGAACTAGTATTACTTGTATACCTGTATCTCCCATAAATCAAGTTATTATAACATAGCCCTAACTATTCCTTTATTTACTATTGCCTGGAAATGACATTGCAAAGAAAACTATTATTCAAACTCAATGACTGTGTGATTACTGATCAAATAAATATTCTATACACATAGAACATAGAACAAGCAAAAAGCCAAGATGTGACACTGTGCCTAAATATTATTAAGACATTTGTCTTAATACAATCCTGAAAGAATATCCATGACAGAATTTCTCCTTAGGCAAAAACTCAAGGTACTAGTTCCATTTCTTTTCTTCTTTTTAACCTCTGTGTATTCTTTTCTCTTAAACGCTAAATAACCACCTCCCACTAAAAAAAACTACCGTGTTTCTCATATAATAAGACCGGGTCTTTTTTTTTTTGAGCCCCGAAAAAATGGCTAGGCCGTCTTTTCAGGGGTGACTTAATTCTCCCCTCCCTTGCATCTTCGGGCGGGCGGTGACGGCTTGGATGTTGACCTCGGCGTTGGTGGGGCACTTTGTATTGGGGTCAACGCAGGCAGCACCATATCCAGGTGTGCAACAAAAGTACTTACTAACGGCAAGCCGCCCCACCATTCCCCCCATTTTGCATGTTTTAATATAGGCCTTAATTTGGAGGGAGGGGCTTAATTTCATTTCATGCCTATAAAACATGCTGGGACTTCCTATTGGGGGAGGCCGTATTGTTGGAAAAACAGGGTAACTAGTTGGCCATAATCATAAATATGTTTGGAATCACAACCTGTCCTACACTGACATATAATATGGAAATATTTTTACAAATATCATCTCATATGCTATTTTGTAGTTCAATGTTTTAGTATGGATTATTTATAAATATTGTTTTGAAGTATTGAACTAAATATAAGAAGATTGTAACTGGTTCACATATCATTTTGCATTGATAGTTGTAATAAGAATAAAAGTCAGAGCATATTACTCTTTACTCCATTTGCCAATTAGTACTTTGGGATATACTGATGGGGTTGATATAAAGTGGCTTCTAAATTAATCTATTCTCTGTATTCAGAAAATAAAGTGTACAGTACCATAAATTAGTCGTGAGAGCTAGCTCTAAGAAGATTAGAAGCAAACAGCCTAAAACTAGATTAGTGACTGGGTACAGATAAGAACTTATTTCACATCATGGGCCAGAGAAAAATTTGAACCTTGATTATATTTGATACATAGTAATAACTGGAATTCTTTAGTAATGGTTATATTAGGTTTGTGTTTTTTTTACAAGAAGCCTACTTATTGGACCTGCCTCAAAATACCTGTGTCTGTTTTCAGTTTTAGTGTTGTCAAGAGAAGCCTGATATCAATTAAACCTTTAAGGCAACTCATAAATTTAATTATACACACACACACACACACACACACACACACACACACATATATATACCGTATATAATTTTTTTCTTAAGTTTTCGCGGGTACTTACATGTATGGCATTCAGCTTTGTTCGGGTATTTTCCCACGTCATAGTAGTGGTGCTTTTAAAGTTGTAGCAACGTTTCAGCAGAATCTCATCTGCCATCGCCTGATGATGGCAGATGAGATTCTGCTGAAACGTTGCTACAACTTTAAAAGCACCACTACTATGAAGTGGCAAAATACCCGAACAAAGCCGAATTATGCGTGTGTGTGTGTGTGTTTGTGTTTTCTTAAGTTTTCGCGGGTTGATCATTGTAAACTTAGCAAGATTAGAATCTAGTGGCTCAAATGCCTATAGGATCCAGTCACACAGATTGGCCAACTGATTGTATTTTCAACTTTCTTTGCATGTTTTTAGTTTAGAAAGACACTACCTCATTATTTGCCCAGACCCTTAAGATTTTTGGTATGATTCACATTATAGTTTGCTTCAGCCTATTGTGACTAACTAATCAAAACATAATACAACTACATTTCTGCTGATTTCTCAGTGGTAAGGTAGAACTTTTTTTTCTCTATTGTCCTGAATTACTCTGGTTTAGTCATCTAATAAGAAACAGTCCTACAACACTAACTGAAGGGAGAAAATGGATATTTACCATTTGATATACTCTACTGGTATACTTTCAGGAATCAAGCACACTGGGAAATCCAGTACAGGTTAGTCTGAGCAATATAGGTAATGAGGTCATCACTCACAGCCTTAAAGAGTGGGAGAAAAACATACTCCCCCAACATTCTTCACTTCCTCCCCCACCACAAACCTAAGTGTTTGCTGTAGGTTTATCTATTTTCCACACATCAGATCATGTTCAGTGTTCCAGAGCCCTATTCTTCAAGCTTGTTGAAATATTGCTTTCTGAAATATGTGTGCTAACATTTGGCCAACACAACCACAAGATGATTTTATTAACTTGTAGCTCATTTCATAGACTGCTGCTCATGTTGCTAACATATGCTTGCCTACCATTTACTGGTCTATAATTAGAGGAGTCATATGTAAGAGATACTGAAAGCCTTTTTTTTTTTTTGGTTCGGCTAAACAGACTGTTTAAATTTTGAGAAACAAAGCAATTTATTGAAATAAGACCACATTTCTGCCCAATTCTGTTCCTATTATTTAGAACACTTTAAATAACATGCATAATCAAACCATTTAAGAAAGTCTTTAGTGGTTTCCTAAGGAGACAAAACCTAGACTGTGATAATAAGGTGATTGAGACATAATACCAACCCACTATTTGGTGTTATATGTCTGAGTTTCAAGTCTTATCCCTTCCCTTGTATCTGGTGATTCAAAGCCAACTGTAGGCAGTTACCTCCATTCAAATTAAATAACCTATAAAATCTCAAAACAGAAAAGGTAACTAGTGGGTTGTTATTTTTAAAAAAGTGGAGATCTCTGGTGGTTTAGCTAGGTCCTCCTAAGAAAACAACAGCCTGATGGATTTGACCACAAGGCAATCTAGTGGCCTGTTCTTTCAGACGTTTGCAAACATGGATAGAATTATGATAGCTTTACTGTTGCCACATAGCAACTAGCATTTGAAGAATATCACCTCAATTTTTTGAAGGAGAAAGACTTAGTGGCTACTGATAGGCAGAAGATAAAACTTGTCCGGTACCATTTTAAAATAATTTAAAATTGATGACAATCATAACAGCTGACATTAGCAAATGTTATAAATTAAATATATACACAGTGTAAAATAATAGTGGCAACCTACACAGAGCAACACGGCCATGAGAATGTCATGGTGCTTTCTACCCATTACTAAACCAATCACAATTTTTGTTTCCAAATTAAGAAACAAACCATGGTTTAGATTGGTTTCATGACTTTTGTTTTCAATCTTCCCAGCAATAGCTATAATAAATGAAGTAGAACCACTATATGTTAATTACTATCCCATAATCTAAACCCCAATTTGATAATTTCTCAAGAATTAATTTTGGATCCCGGCAAAATAAGGTGACAACTTTATAAAATTAATAAGTTGCTGTTTGGAATGGGATGGGATGGGATAGGATAGGATAACAGAGTTGGAAGGAATCTTGGAAGTCTTCTAGTCCAGCTGGCTGGGGAATTCTGAGAGTTGAGGCTTCAAGTGGCCAAGGTTGGAGACCCCTGTTCTAATCCAATCCCCTGTTGAGTTTATTAAATTTAAACAATAGCATCTGACATCATGGATTCACCAGTTTTATTTGAGAAAATCAGATTAAGCATCCAAAGCACGTTTTTGGACTATTTATTATAACTTTTTAAGTTAATTCAATCAGATAAAAGAAATAATTAAATTTGCCTTTTCTATTTTTTTTAAGTTCCTCTCCAAAAAAAATCAGATCAGCATGCTATGCGCTATCAAGAACAGCACTGAGTGGTTAAAGTATAAAGTTCAGGGGTTTATATTTCCTGGCTAGTTTCTTACTGAAGATACAATTATATTTTAAAGGTTTATTGGAGACTATTCTTAGACTTTTCAGCTGTGCTTGTAAGCCCTATTTTGTTTTGGTTTTTTTTTCTGTATTACTTTCAGGAAAACCTCTGCTTCATATACCATGCCAACAGAAGTATCAAATTGCTTTTAGCAACATTATTTAGTCCTGCTTTCAGTTTGCTGGAAAGGATTCAGATCTATGATCAATAACAAACAAATAAAAAAAGCTGGGTGGATATATTTTTCTCTGCCAGAACAGTAGTGCTTGGGGTGTTTTGTTTTTTGCTAGTCAGCATTAAATACAGATTACAACAAGGGAAATTTCATCCTAGGCCATTTTCTTTTTTCCAGTTTCTCCAGTTTTCAACCTGATATGCAGTTATCTTGTCTTCATTATTGATATTGAGACATCGACAAATGCAGAGAATTTTCTGAGCCCTTTGGCGATTCTTCCTACTGACCAATAGGAATCCCCCCCCCAAAAAAATTTCATCAGAGTGGCACTTCTGCATTATTTCAGAGGAGGAGGAATTACTGCATTACTGCAGAGGAAGTCCAATTAGGAATAGAACGAAGGGAAATAGCACTCTTACAATAGCCATATTGATATGATGAAAGAGGTGAGTGATAGGAGTACTAATGGAAATATCCATGTCATCTTGTCGCTATCAATGTATTGCATATAAAAGTATCTGATGGACTAAAGGTATTGTCACTGGAACAGGAAAAAGATAGTGGCATCTGGAAAAGCACCTTTTTTTCCCCAAATACTTTTCACAGTATCAGTCATCATTATTGCATATTATTATAATGATGAGAGTGGAGTATGGGAAAACAAAGCACTGAACAATAAAGCAGGCAGACTCCAGGAATTGCACTTTTAAATTGCAGGCATAATTAATTCCGGGTATTCTGATTGCAAATCTTTGCAATTATTCCCAGGCCTATAATAACTCAGGCAAAGCAAAAGGAGGAAAGTTGGCAAACTTTTTTTTTATATATATCCCTTTCTCTTCAGGAGTGGATTGGACTGTGTGCAAAGTGCCAAAATTCTCCCCTTTTCTTTTTTTTTTTTAAATATAAGCAACTAGCTTAAAAGGAACGGCTTGCTTGAGCCTGCAAGAAGTAAGAGAGAGCAGAGAACCTGCAAGTGACAAACTTCAATGTAGCAAAAGAAACAACCCGATCCGCTCTGGCTTTAAATAAGCTGGTGCAAAGGCAGCCAAGAAAGAGGGCCAATTTGATCAGGCAGATCTGGAGCCAATTTTCAACTGGCACAAATTACTCCATAGATACCCCCCCCCCCATTCCACCAAAATAAGAACCTAAATAAGAAGAATTGCAGCATAATATGAATTACATTCATGGCAGGGTCCCTTGAGCAAACTCAAATCAAACATTTACAATGCATTTCCAAAAGGCAATCAATGAAGGCTTCAGTTCTTAAACAGGAGATCAGTGATATACTTATTTATTATTGCTATATTGAATATTTTCCCATCATTGTATTATTAGCAATCATCGCCACCATCACTGTAGGGGGCACAAAAGTTAATGTTGAATTATTCCAGGTCTTAAGACCTGAACGTCACATAAAGATATAGTCCTTACTTGGCTCACAAGGTGTCGCAATTTTTTTAGTTAAGCATAGATAAAGGAAGGCATTTGAGGGATCAGCCTCATAGGCTTTAAACATAATACAAACTATTCACAACAAGGACAGTTAAGCAGTAGTCGTTTTTCAAATTGCTGCACCTCTGTTTACTATCATGCTCATCCATTTTAACAAAATGAAACTGTCTAAACTTGTTGATATTAAGTGACACAGCAAAAACATTAGAACAGGAAAATGGACTCTAGTGGCAATTTAAAAGGAAAAGTTTTAGTGAGCAAAAACAGTGTCACTGAATAAAGCAAAACAAACTGTCAGATAAAAAAATAAATGAGCTGAAGTGCCTGCAGCCAAGAGACAAAAGAAACTCTTATAGAAACTAGTCATTCATGTAAGTTTTTTATGAATTATATTTTCTCTGAAGACACTACTGAAGATTTAACCAGTCCAGAATATTAACCAGATAATAGATGGAGAAGCATTGTGCTGCTGATGCCAATTTTAAAGATTTGGGTTAGCCATGAATGTTTAAGATGTTGATCCTAATATTAATATCTGAACATATTTGGGATTGAAGAATTTAAAAGTATGTCCTTCACTGTCCTGCCTGAAATTTTAATATCTGGATGACTCTTCAAAGTGAATGTAGGTCAGGGGTGTCAAATTCATGTTATCACAGCAGTGTCACATGACATACCGAGACTTGTTTCCCCTTCGCTAAACCGGGTATGGGTATGGCCAGCACATGATGCATCCAGCCCACAGGCCAGGAGTTTGACTCCCCTGATGTAGATGATAGAAATCTGAATAAAAGACTAATGGAATAATAGAGTTATAAAGGACCTTGGAGGTCTTCTAGTCCAACTCCATGCTCAAGCAGAAAACCCTATACCATTTCAAACAAATGATTGTTCAATCTTCTTTAAAAACTTCTGCTAGAAGTTGTTCCACTGATTAATTGTTCGGTCATGAAATTTCTCCTTAATTCTAGGTTGGTTCTCTCCTTAATTAGTTTTCATCTATTGCTTATAAAAATGAATATGAGAATATCACTACTCTTATCACTGATTAAAAATAAAAGGTAGAGCTTAATGTATAGGATTTTTTATTTATGTATGACTATAATATCATACTGATATCTTAATTTTTAAAAATGAAAACCTCTCAAATTTCTTCCACATAATGATACTTCAACATGACAGCTACAGTAGTAATGAGATGAATCTAGTTAAAAATTAATATACTTAATATAATGTAGGATAGGAAATTAAAGCCATAAAGAGGGGAGAATGGAATTGTATTCTTGCCAGTTGTACTACCCCTGCTTTGGATGCAATTAGATGAGGGGGTACTGGGAGCATGGGCTTCTCTAGGTTGTCGTGGCCAAAATGTAACTCACCTGAAGCAACCAAATAGCTTTGACGATACAATATAATTTAGTTGCATGCATGCAAAAAGTAATATGGTATAAATTGAAGCTCCAGAAAACTTTGCTGATTGGCCCAGAGCAAAAGCAAAAGCAGAGTCTCAAAGGTCCAAGCTCCAGACCTAAACAAAAGCAGAAGCTACTTGCTCTGGAAACAAAAACTGTCCCAGTGCAATGGAAGACAAAGAAAGGCAAAGGCAAAACAATGAAAAAGTGGAAATAGTGAAAAGTACCGTTTGACATTGCAATGTTTTAGATAAACACATCCGTGTCACCTTATCAGAACATGAACAAACACAAGGTTGAATGCAAATCGTGGTATCTACAGAAACCAACCAACCATGGGGGAAATAAGATACACAGAACCTTTTCTCTCTCTCTCCAACCTTCTAAGAATTCATCCCTTTGATTGAGTTGCCTAACTAATTCCTACAGATATTGTCCCTGATCTGCTGACACATTAAATCGGTTCACTCCTGCTCAGGATCTCGTGCTTGTCCCTGCAGAGCTTCAACAAAATGCCTCCATCATTAAAACCTTAACTCACAAGGTCCTCCTGAAATAAAAACGTCCTTGATCAAATTCAAATTCCTCAATTGGGTTTCAAATTAGAGAGACAAAAGAGAGGTAGCAAAAAACACAAGTACGGTGCAAGTGATTGACTCCTCCCTCTGTCATCCCTCACATCCATGTCACAACAGGGTCCAAACCATTAATAAACAATTGACTCGAGCAGGACAGGCTCTATCTACCTAAACAAAAAGTATGAACCACAGGGAAGAAATCCAGAATTAATATTTGAAAAAGGCTAGTGGCTTTCTTTGCCAGCACCAATGTTCATCAGGCAGATTTTAATTCAGAAAATAATTTGCAAATGTTTGGTCCACGGGCAGAGCCAAGAATCAGAAACATTTTTGATAGTGCATATTTCTGAACTGTGTTGAAATTTGACTGTTCCCTTATAATTTTCAATAAATATTTTATATTGTCATCATTAATTATAGTCTAAATCCCAAGAAATAAAGCTGTTATGAAATTATATTAATTTCAGGATGGCGTCAATTTGTGTGACTTTCTTTAGCTTATTACCTATTGAATAAAAATTTCTATGGGACACATCTTTCATTTTCGCTCTGGTTGATTTCTCATTCCTAAATTATGTCTAAAACTTTTGAAGGCTAAAATACCAGTAACAGCTTCTTACATTTGCTTTGTTTTTTTAACGACCTACATATTTTGCCAGCTGACAAATTTATGTGCTATGTAAATAAACTTTTGGTAGCAGTTATTTACTTATGTAGTGCAATGTAAAAATACTTAATAAAATAGGTGCACCTTTAAATCCAGGAATACTGAAATACAAGTAGTCACATGCTCCAGGCATCCAAACAACTGTATGACTAGCTTCAGATGCAGATAGGAAATTTAAATGCTTTTTCAAGACCATTCTGACAAGACAGAGTGAAAGGATCACTGATTTTCTTTCTATTTAAAGTTCATTTGGCTATACAATAATGTTGCTACCTGTTTAAGCAATAAGTATAAACACTGTCTTTTGATGAATGTTTATCTCTTTGTATATTCCCAAAATGTATCCATTGAAAGCATGGTCCTAAAATATATGAAGTACTCAAGCATTATGACTTAAATACTGGGGACAACTAACTCTTTGCTGGGTAGAGCTTCTATTTTTGAAGTTATTTCTATTTTCCTTATGCAAATTTAAGGAAACAGATGTTTAAAAAGGCAAAAGTTCCACATGTCAGTTGTAATGAGCTGCTTAAACATCAGTGTTTAATATTTTTTGCAAATTACAAACAATACATAAAATATAAGTCTCATACTACAACTCTAACCACACAAAAGTATGGCAGCCATTCTTTTAAACTTGATATGGCACTGACCCAGCAGCTTTGATAGCAGCTAAAGCAATTTCTTGCAAGATGCTCCAGGAGAAGATGAAACAACCACCAGAATACTGGCAAACATAACATGGAGAAGAAATGCTTAACCTGCTTGAAATCCTTTAATGAGTTTTCCCAATGCTCACAAGAGAGAGAGGCAATCCACAGAAGCTTCTTATTCTAAACAGGCCCTCAACAACTGAATTGGCATAAAGTGACAATATGTTTGGCAGTGGCTAAACTTCATAACTTAGTGGGGGGGAAAAGGTTAGAAGACAGAGTAGAGGCAATTTAGTTGTTTTTAGGAAGAGGAACTGCCACTTGGTCCTAGTGACATATCTGTTAACCTTTGCAAATACAGAATATGGGGAATCAACTACGGGTAGTCCTTGACTTATAACTATTCACCTAATGACTGTTCAAAATTACAATGGCACTGAATAAAGTAACTTATGGCCATTTTTCACACCTACAACCATTGCAGTATTCCCATGGTCATGTGATCAAAATTTGGATGCTTGGTGATTGACATATATTTATGATGGTTTGAGGTGTCCCAGGGTCATGTGGTCACCTTTTGCAACCTTCTGACAAACAAGGTCAATGGGGAAGCCAGATTCATTTAACAATCGTGTTACTACGCAACTTCAATGATTCATTTAACAACTGTACCAAGGAAGGTTGCAAAATGGGGCAAAACTCACTTGATAATTATTGTGCTTAGCAATGGACATTTTGGGCTCCACTGTGGTCATAGGTCAAGGACTACCTGCAATGGTAGGAAGTAACAGTGCAGAAAAGGCAAAAAGAAGACAACATTACCTATTTATAACTTTCTATAATGTAGTAGCCACTGGAAGAAAATTGTTCTTTGCCTTAGAATGACTACCAGAAAGCAAATTATGATGCCAGCAATATATCCAACTAACTTTGCAAATTGTAGGCAGATTTTTTTACTCTCAGTTCAGCAATTTCTTGGACTACAAAAAAATCCATCTGAACAAGAAGAATCCATTCATCCTCCCATAATAAATCAGGTGTTAGAACTGAACAAGGTATTAAGAAACTGCACGAGCATCCATCTTTCCAGGATTGTACCATTTTAGAGTAGAGTTGCAATTCTCAGACATAAAAGCAAATACAAAATTTAGACTGGAACTTTTTTCACAAAAACATAAAAATCCTGGCCAAAGAGCTCCTCAATCCAATATCTTCACTCACAATGCATAATCATATGCAGTAGGAAGTTTTTTGTTATGATTATTATTATTTTTAAAACATTTATTGGTAGTGGTAACTTTCAATAGCCATGATGTGACACGTTTATAAAAGAAAAAGAAATAACCACAACAGTTATTCAGTAAATTAATATTACCTTTTATATTGTTTATCTTTGGATACATTCAAGAAGGGATTATAATGAATATTATTTCTTCCTCCATACAAAATTAAAATTGGAATTGGTCCTCATGGCACATATACAATAACATCTGCCACCTACCAAAACCTCCTGCCCGTAACACTTACTGTATACCTACCCAGCAAGAGCTATAAATGATTTCTGTAATAATTCTTATCAATGGAAAGCTGTTACATCTTCGCTATAATAAAGTGATCCATAAACAACTGAATCACTATTTTTCCTCTGGAGCATATGTTAAGCTATCTGTTTACCTTAGCATTAAATGGTCAAATTTAAAATGAATAGCCATCCTTCAAACAAAAGCTGTTTGTCAGAAAATATAGCTTCCATCAAAATATTTTTTACCTTTTTAAAAAAATAGGGGACCTTTGGAAGCTTTGCTAGATTAGTAGAGTAAAAGCAATTTTATTTTAAAACTTCCCCTCCCTCTAAATAGAATTTAAGAATAATCAGCAGAGAGCAATAAAACATACTGACCTGGATTTGCTGTTGCAGGAGATTGATTTTGTGTTGCTGCTGCAGAAGTTGCTGCTGTTGTCTTGCAATCTGTTGGAAATAAAATTTCTATTAAATAAAATAGAGATATTGAAATTCAATATTATTCAGAGAGAACTAAGTCTTCTTGATAAATTCCAAGGTGTTTAGGCTTTGCTACACTGAATCGTACTCTTCCATGAGTTAACTAAAACACCATAAGAAGGTTTCAAAGATATTATTCACTAACCCAATCTTTAAAGCATAGTCAGGAATACCTGGTTAAGTCATCACGCATTTTATTGATTTACATTTTTAAACTGCCTATCAGGTAATGGCCACTTTAATCAGGAGCAGATTAGAACAAAAGGCCTTCTCTTTCAGGTCAGCAGGGGCAGCCCCATTTTAAATCAACTTATTCTTTGTCAGCCTTCCAAGGTATACCAGACAGGAAACACAACCAGATTAACTAATTTTTACTTTAATGTAAGGCTACATTAACAGAATCTTGCAAGTCTGCAAATACAAATATCCCTCCATCTCCTTTACAGCCTGAGAACTTTGACACAAGGGTTCCTTCTGAGCCTCTTTCTCCACCTATTATGCAGCTGCGGGCCGTGCATCTCTTATCTGACTGTTTACTAGAGAGCCCCTGATCTCGCAAGGTCATTCACATAAGCTATTACATTTTTGGAAATAAGTTTGTGAAGTTGTTGCAACTCAGTCATGTTGACCTTTTTGGAACTCTCTATCCAAAGCAGACTTTTTGAAGTGTGTTTATACTGTATATATCATTTAACTACAACTTCACTGTTGGAAAAAGCTTCTTCTGGAACTGGAAACTACATATGTATTTATTACCTTTGCAAAATTATATTTCTCTTTCAGTGGCCCCTGTTTGCTTTATTTTTAGCATTAGTTTCATTTTCTATTGTTATCCTATGCTTTGTGTGTTTTGAGTAGAAAGTGTACTGCCTCTACAATACAAACACAATAACTATAATTATGATTGCTATTATTTGACTTAATTGTGTTATCATTGTTGTCCTAAAAGATTAATGTTTTATTGTATTACATTGCTTTTTACTCTCAGCTACTGTACTTGTTTTGAATTATATGTTTGGCATTGTATCACGGTTTCTAAGTTTTAGATATGTGATTATATCTGTTTGTTGGTCAGAGTTATATAACCTGAAATAAATGAACAGTTTTAAAGCTATGTTACTATGTGTTTCAGTTGCACTGCTATTTAAGAGAATCAATTTGTTGAATTTAAATTATTTTCAGATTGGGGACAGCAAGAAATCCTAATGTCACAAGGGAAAAAAGATCAGCAAATAGAGTAGTTTACTTACACAGTGCAATATACCCTCATCTACTTTATTTTATTTATTAATAGATATATTTTAATCCTGCTTTTCCTTCAGAACCTCAAGATGGCAGACAAAGCATCACTTGTTCAATTTTTCCCCATAACAACAAATGTGAGTTAGTCATTTTAAGATATGGGATGTATAATGGGCAAGTATAATGCTCAATACATTTTATCTGATGTTCTTTTCCAGTATATATTTCTGGGCTTCTACCAAAGTGCAAAGACACAGCACAGAAAGCTGAGAAAGAAGGACATTAGATAAGATTTATATATTCAGATTGCATGCAATTCTGTAGCCTTTGTAGCCAATCCAAAAGAGGATTGTCTTTTTGTCCCTAAGGTTGGTTAAAAAGAACTTTCCATATATGGAAGAATGGGTTAACCTACTATTTTGACATTAACATGTCTCTTTTCTAATTATAGGTCTTTATTTGATATTGATAAAATACACAGAAATGGACTCGCTATCCTGAATCTGAAGCAATACAATTCTTTTTACAAACTTTTAAAATAAGTTTGGAAAGTTTCTCCAATTGCCTTGGGTTTATAAGATTCCCTCTTCCAGACCTGTACATCATCAGGTTCTTTGGGAATTTTAGGAAGAATTACTTTCAGGGCTCGATGCTATATTTCAGCATATTGCCTTTTACCATATTTTTAATATTTTATTCACTCTCATTGTGGTATCTTGTTATTGCAAGCATTCTTTAAGGATTGGAAGGGGACAGGGCTAAACAAAAAATAATAATATAAATTCAATAGAGTGAGTAAATCCGTACTTAAGATGCAACTATGCAGAGATAGGCATCATATTAAAAGTTTGTATCCAGGCTATGACCAAAACTTTAATAAAATCAACTCCAAAGATTTACAGAGTTTAAATGTTCATACACCATTCACAGCAGTTATCAGTACAATATATGAGCAAATGAATATTCATATCCTTACAGAAGCCAGTGAAGTAGTCACACAGCATCTAATATTGATGGTGTTTGTGATTAAGGAGAAAGAGAGAAATGAAGAAATCCATCCGGCTACACAGCAATTACCCCAGTGCAATCTCAATGTACAGGGCTTGACACCACCAAAGATGGCAGAGAAGCACCATGTGGCTCAACTCCTGAATTTTATTTGTGAATTGGTTGAGCTACATGCTCGCTTCATTGAGCATGACAACCTAGTTTTAAGTGTCATTTAATTTTCATTTTGAAATATAATTACAAAGTGTTCACTGTAAGATATCACTCGTCTGCAAATGTGTCAAGATTAATTTGTGCTAGCTTATTCACAAGTGTCAATAGTTAATTACTGTGTCATCTCTGGATGGCTAAATGACATTCTAACTTCTGATTTTTTACAGTATTCCTTTATGTTATTTTCCATTAGGGACGAGTCCGTATTCCTCACATGTGGACAAATATTCGAGCACATAAAATACCAGACGTCACAACTCATTAAAATCAACAGAGCATACTTTGTGGGTATATGCTCTATAAAACATATTTAACTGAAACGATAATTCTGGTTTAAAGTCAGGTTCCTAAAAAGTGCACATTAATTTAAAATGAATGCCCAAGGAACTCACGGTCTCTCTTGTTCTTAGGGTTTTTTTACACAAAATTTCTGATGGTTATGTAGACGCCTCTTGTATGTTTCAATTTTCTTTGAACTTCAAATGATCAAATAATTATCTTAACAATATGCATTTAATAATTATCTTATGAACCAGTAGGAAACATAGTCTTATAGCATGGTAACCATTTTAGAAATATTGGAATCCAGAGGAGTAATCTACTTGTACCAGACACAAATTAATGAAGTCTATGGGATCATTTATTCAGCTCTTAGGAAAGGGAAATATAATTCTAAATAAACTATTAACCATCATTCCTATTACACTCAACAAGATATTTTTTCATGGCTGAATATAATTTGTATTTTGAAACTTTGTGTGTGTGTGTGTGTGTGTGTGTGTGTGTTTAATGCAGGATAATCCATATTAATAGCACATCATTCCCATCTGTGGGAGAGTCTGGTAAATTTCTAAGATTTGTAATGGGGTGGCTAACAAGAATCTAAATAGTAACAATACAAAACCAACATGAAGTTGGTTAAGATCAGGAGTGTTAAGGAAAAATCATGAAGATTCTATTTTAGCAGCTCAAGAATACACTTTGACAACTAATTGCATGAAGGCAAAAATTCAACCGCAAATGTTGCCTTTGTAGTGAAAGGCTGAAATAATTGACCATTTGATCAGTGACTGCAGCAAAATTTTACAAATGGGCTATAAGAAGCATCATAATTGATTTGCCAGGATTATTCTTTGGAAACTGCAAGGTGTTTGGATCTGAATGTAGTAAAAACACTAGAACCATCAAGTTGAGAAAGTTTGGGAAATGAGTAGGTTAAGATCTTATGAGACTTTAAGATCTAAACAAACAGTTAATAACATGCTTGATATAACATGGTATTTTGTCACTTACCTGTTCTTGCTGTTGGCGAGCAAGATCCATTTGTTGCCGCTGTTTTTCAATTTGTGATGCTGCCAGCTTTTTCTGCTCGTCATGAGCAGCCAGAAGCTGCTCCCGTAAACTGATGAGCTGGGTAATCATGGCAGAGAGCTGTCGTTCTTTTTCTGCTAAGCTTTCAGGGGTACCTAAAAGAGAAACAAAAGATGGGTCATAAATAACAGACAAATAAACAATCAAAGGACAAAACTATTTTTATCCTACAGAAGGCAACTTTAAATATTTTATTAGGACATATATTAATAAACTCTGCTACTGCATTTTTCAGAGGTAGGGATCTTTCACTATCATCTGGTAAGGGAAAACAGATAATTTCTCCCTTCTGACAAAGAGGTAAAATTAATTAGGTAATTTGCAGCAGCACGTTCCTTTTCCCCTTCCATTCAAGTATAATGGCTGTTTAATGAATAACAGCATTCACAAAAAACAGTAATACAATGTCATCTTCCTCAATTAAATAATTTTAAAGAAACAAAATATAAAACAATCCTAAATCCTATTTATTAAAACAAAACAAAAAATCTGACTACTTTAAAAAAAAAATGACAGCATTCACAAGAAATGAATATATTGATAGATCATGACAAGATATATTCCATTTTTATTTATGAGAAACCATAACATAAACCTTCATTAGGATTGAAGCCAACTAGCTAAACTGAACCTAGTTTATACAGGTAGCCATCAACTTACAACCATTTTTTAAAAATCATTAAAATTTACAACGCTGGAAAAAAAAAGATTGACAACCAGTCTTCACATTTACAAGCATCACAGCATAACCACGGTTAAGTGATTGATTTTGGGAGCATTTGGCAACCTTGGCTTGTATTTACAATAGCATCTTAAGTCATGTGATCACTATCCACCACCTTCCCAGATGTCTATGGAGATTCTCAGTCACCCAGGTCATGGTTGTCCAAGAAGCTTCTTGGATGAGAAGCGAAACATCTTCAAATAAAAATCAGGAAGTCCAGTTGCCTTTTGAAAAAGCACCTTAGGGACACCTTCCCGGATGATTTCTGACTAGTAAAGTCAATGAAGGTAGCCTATTTGCTTAATGGCGTGATTCTATTAACAATTGTAGTGATTGGTAAAACCATGGACAACTCACTTAATAACTGTCTTGCTTAGTGATGAAAATTCTGGTCCACTTGGGGTCATAAATTGAGGACTACCTGCACATTCCTTAAATATATACCTGTTGAAAGAAAACTACACATAGCACAATTATAATAAAATAAAATTAGTAGGCAATTGAAGTGAAAGGTGAGCTTTCAGACTGAATGGCCATGGTTTAGTTTTTGTTAGATGTCAGAACCAAAGAAAACTAGGCCATGCCTATTCAGCCCAGAAGCTGATCACGGCTTTATTGATGTCAACCATGAACACCTACACCAGGTGTAGAAAGGATTAGCCAGAAATTATTTGCATTAACCCACTTGTTTTTCCTAGGATTATCAATAAATAGTTTATTTGTTAAATTGTGATTTAATATCAGAATTATCCAATTATGTTTTTTGTCATAGCTTTCAGAAAACCATTTCGATGTAAATTTCCATATTGAAAATACCTACAAGAATCTCTGAAGCACTAAGAATGAGAGAAGATATATAGCTGAAGCTAATAATGCTTGCAAAAGCTTACATAGACATCTATCTGCACAGTTATAATTTTCCAGGGACTCTGGTAGTTATAGACTATATTGGTATGTTGCCATGATAGCCCAGCATCTGTCAGCCTTTCATTTAGTTCTCAAATTTCAGACGCAACAAGAAGCAGCAAAAACTAAGTAGGGTCAATCCTAGTTAGTAGTTGGGGGATAATCATTTCATAACTTTTGAGCAGACTGAGATACAAAAAAAAAAAAACCTTGAGAACAGCAATGTACTTCCACTATGGTACCAATAAAACTGCATGGCTATTCCAATAAGAAGTGAAGTTTCAATCAAGGACATTGTTACTTTTTAGTGGGTTTTGAGCTATATTCTCATACTGTCAAAGTTAACCTTGAAACAGGATTTTGTAAACTATGTTTATACCAAGTAAAATATTTCTAAAATATCAACAGTTTAACAGCTTAGTTTCAAAGAATTTTTTCTTTTTATCTTCTGTAAAATAAAAAAAAAAATCTTTTTATCTTCATGTGTGTGCATGCCACACATGAAAAGCTGTAAGATTGCAAAGCCAATTGTTCAGTATATTCTGTACAAAAAATGAAGGCACAAAAGCTATAATGTACACAACTACAAATGCTAACAGTAATGTTACACCTTCAGGTCTGAAAATAAAGTGAAGTTCAGAAACTAAATTGAACAACTAATAAAGTATTAGAAGAAAAGAATTAGCAATTGCAGCTGGAAAAAAATCAAAACCAGCTAACATATCTCCTGTGGAAAGTTTCCTCCTTTGCACCAGAACAGCAGAATTATACTTTTACACATATCTCATTTCATCTTTCCACATTGAAAAACTGGTATGCAATCAATGTTTTTAAATATTTGATCAGCCATTATGAGAAGAAGAAAAAAAGAGCATATGTGAACAGTTTCAAATCCAGTTTTAGACATCAGGAATAAAATATGCATTCCACAACTTTTCCTAAAAAAAGACAATGTAAAGATTGAATAGTAACTAACAGGATAATGTTAACAGCTAGCTAACATTGTAGCATCCAATATTTCATTATCCTTCCTTTTCTAATAAATGTGTTCCTTCTGTTAATAGGATACTAAAACTGAGTCATACTTTTTGAATGCATACTTTTTGAGTGTCTACCAAATGTCTGAATTAGCAGAATTCAATTCATTTGGAGGATGCAGTGTTTTATAGCTATACCAGCAATGGTCCTTAAAATGGGTGCAAGGCATTAACATAGCTTAACCAGTGAGCTCATTAAATGGTTAGAGGAACCATTGCTCATAAAACCATTGCTGTTTCATAAAAATATTAAGCCTATAGAATGGTTTTATCTATGCATCCTATTAAATAATGAAAACTGGAAATACAATAAACAAGCAGAAGCCACACAAATCTTCAAAGCACATTTATACTAGATAAAAATACCCTATGCCTCAAGTAGAAGTTAGGCTTTGCATGTCCAAATCCCAGGTTAAGTCTTTCACACCCTAATAATTTTATAATAGGTTTAATATGAATTTCTTTAACATCATCCTAGATGAGACTATTTCAATTATCATGGAATGCAAATTGGTGGCAGCACCATGAATTAAGGGATGGGACAGGTATATTTAAACTCACATGGATGCACAAGGTAATCATTTAAATATAATTTCAATTTTCACTAGATATACAGCAAGATATAAGGTCAGGATAGAATATTGTACATTCTACCTGACCAACATTTCAGCCTGTGCACTAAGATATTGTTGATTGGAAGTAGTCAATTTTAGCTGCAGCATAGTGTAAATTTTGTTGCATTGGGACAAATTGTACTTCCATCTGTAGCAGGGGTCTTCAAACTTGACAGCTTTAACACTTGTGGACTTCAACTCCCAGAATTCCTCCTCCAGTTATGTTAGCTCAGGAATTCTGTTCACAAGTCTTAAACCCTTGATCTATAGCAAGATAGCTGTCATCAGACACCAAAGCTGCAAACCAGGTTTCCATTTATGTTTGAAAGTAATCTTGAGAACCTCCTTTCTTGTTTTGTCTTAAAAAGCCTCAATCACAAGAATTATTGTGGTCAACTCAGAACTACCATAGGTATCCCTGTCATCAGACACCAAATTAGGAATATGAAGTATTAAAAAAACCATTTATACCATTCTTGCATTAAAGTTGACTTTGCTGCACAATTGCCTTGTACTGTATACATTAAGGGCACTTGTACAGAGTTGCTGCTGCAAAGCCAGCTGTAATCTAACCCTGCTTTCCTTTTTCATATATGAAGCCAAGAAGCTTTAGGAAAACTGATACAGGTTTCTCAGGCTTCCATTTTCCCATTGAAGTGAGAAAACAGGGAGGGGAGGAGGGATGGCAATAATTAACTCCCTAGCCACCATTCCCACTAATCTATTTGCAGTGATATAAATGCAAATAAAAAACAAAGAAATTAGCTGTTATGGTTGGGTTTTTTTTTTTTTTTGTTTAACCATTATACATCATCAGCTTTTTTGTTACGTGCTGTCATACTCTTAATAAATTATAAATAAATAAGCTTTTCAGCTAAGTTGAAAAGAACATATCTATTTTTAAATAATGAAGAATTTGCAGGCCAAATTCTTGCTGCGAACCAAAGACAATCCTTACAATAGCTCCCTCATCAAATAAAGATACCAGCTTCCATAATATATTACCCATGACACTTGCACCTTTTTCTGACTTTAAACTGGATCTGTCTGCTAACACTAAAGATGTGACGAGAGCCATGCCACTCTCCCCCACCTCCAGATTTCCAATGGATTCTTCCTTATCCCCAGATCACATCTGTCTTGAGTTTCTCTCAGATTTGTCAGGTGGATCAGTGCTCCCAAGGGCCTGCTCCAGCTGAAGTATTTTAATTTGACTAAACACCTGATTTATTTTATCTCTCCGATGAGAAAGACAGTTTGTCTTAATAGAGCCTGTCAGCCCACAGTCCCATTCAGAACAATTTACAGGCAGCCAGGGACGCTGGGAAAGAAGAGTGCTGTAATTCTGTATTTTATTCTCCTCCCGAAAGCACCTAAAAGCAGCTATTCACAGCTCCTTGCATGTGGCATTTTAGGACTGAATTAGCTTTTTATTCAAGTAACTACATTTGTTGTGAATAGCTTATCTGTAAAATTGCCACATTCACTACTGATTTTATTAACCTTTGGCTCTGTTGCAAAATGGTCTTCAGTTAGGAAGGACCTTTAAATTTGACATATATTTTTTTCAAGAGACCTTTTATTCCAGCAACTTCAAATTTACAGAATTTGATCCATTGACTCCTTTACCAGTATATTCAAAACTTTTATGTCTCAGTGGGAAAATCAATATCATGTGCACAAACCATTTATTTTAATTCTAAAGATGACACTTCCCTCTAACAAACCAATGGTAGTACATTAACTGCTGTCATCATTTGATGGTTCTTTAAAAAAATAAGATCCTTACAACTAGCTCTTTGGTTTATTATTGCTGTATATTTCCATTGCTTTGGAAACTGTATATAATTCAACAAACAAAGTAAAATGTTTATTTAAGCAAGCAGGTATATAAGCAGAATGTTTGCCTCTTTGCTCCTACAGTATCCACTGCTAATGAGACAAGTTCTTTTTAAAAACTGAATAGCATTTTTGCTGGGAAATCCATTACAAGAAACAGAATCAAAACACATGAATAACTCTGTATGCTTAATGGAACTTCCCCTTTCTTCACATTAATCTCCTACCTGTCCAAAGCTTTTCCTCCAGAGCAATTGTGCTTATGCAGAAGGAAGATTCAGAACTATGTTATAAATTTGTTTGAAAAGATAGATGTTCCCATCCCAATAGAATGCAAAAGCCAAAGAATCATTCAGAATATAACTAATAGATATAAATATCTGAATGTAAAGTTTTTTTTAAAGATATTTGAAAGATTAGTATAAAATTAAAAGTCTTGTTAAAGATAAAAGCTGATTTCAATAATGTTGCATATTATACTATACAGATACAGTAGTCCCTAATTTTAAAATGGGCTCTGTTTTTAGTGTCTCTCTTTAAGTCAGAATTGAATATAAGCCATAACAGAATTACTGTATAATATTGCAAATGTAGGATTATATAATGAACTATTGTACATTTAACTTGAATTATTGTGTTTTTAATTTGAATTTTGCTAAAATAAGCTCCAGTTTTAGTAGGGGTTGTTCTTAAACTGGGGCATTGTTACCCTGAGGATTTTTTGTATAACAAAGCAAGTCATAGAGAAAAAGGGTTGATACCTACAAATCACTGAAAATAATAAGGGAATGGGTGAAAGCATGAGATATGTAAGGTTAGTATAGTTATTTCACCTATACAGGCTTAGAGAATCAAAAAGCTATTAGAGATAATCTATTATTCCAAATAGCCTTTCAGATTTCCTGAGATGACAAAGTCCAAACCAATTCAACATTGTTTGAAATAGAACATTTAACCTGTTATTTTAAAATGAAACATAAAATCTATCTAGCACTTCATTTTTTTCAGTACCAAAAAATAAACAAAAATATGTTATCTGAATTGGGAAAAAAGGTTAGGATAATTAGATAAGTACATCTCATTACTGGCACATTAAAAATAATCAAAGCTAAAAGACTACATTTGCAAAGTATTGTTTAATAAAATATATCTGTATATATGTGTCCAAAAACATGAATAGAATGCTCAGTATAAAAGAATGTATTTTATTTTAATGACCCAAGAAACAGTTTTAATAAACTCTTATACAAGAGAATGCAGAAAACATCAGATAGATGGTGATATTTCTACTTCACAGACTATAGGCAGCCATTTAACATTTACCCTGTTTTATTAGGTCACTTTTCAAATGCCAGAAAAACAGAACAACAAAGAAAACAAAAAAAAAAAAAACTAAAAAGGGACTAGAAAAGAGAATGTAACAATTGAATAAAATAAGAGATAAATTGTGAGATAAAAGTCACTTTGTGGTGTTTGCTTGTCCTTAAAGCCTCCTCCTTCTATACCCAAGCATCTAATTTAAGTTTTAACTTCAACAGCAGTTTTAAAAGCTTTCTACTCTGAAGAACCCCCAAATGTATAATAAAGATAAAGACTTCAGCCTTCAACCACAAAATACTTCTATTATCTTATCAGTCTTCAGTTAAAGCAGCTAAACCAATATGACTAAGTTCTCAATGACTTTTTCAGTATTTCAGTTATGACAGAGAAAGACTAAAGCCTGTCAGCTGGATAACTGGAGTACCTTTTTACAGTATTCCATAATTGGTAAGCAATTGTTGAGGCTTCCATACACTACTCTGTAGTTCCTTGTCAATAAAAAATAATCTAAATACTACAGTTCATAGCATAATTTGCAAACATGCTTTAATCTAGAGAGTCATTCATTGAAAGCACAGACTCCACCCAAATCAAACAAATATGCTAATTTAAACCATATCCAGACTCTGAGTCAGTAATGAAAATGCAGAGGAGGGAATTACAAATGATTATCATTGCTTGTTTTGTTCATAATTTCATGATCATTATTTACATGTGAATAATTGCTATTGTCTTTTGACTCTCTTCAGTTATAGGTTGGCCTTTTGAATGAAAAGGAAACGACACTAAAAAGAAAGAAAAAAATTGGCAAGCCACAGTTTTTTATTTTGCAACATTAATACCTGATAACTCATTAATAAGAACTGGACGTACATACCATAACAATAAACTCACAATCTTAATAATCTCTTGTTTGGGTTCTTGTAATGGAACTCCTCTTGAAGAGCATTTGGAAGCTACATCTGGTCCAGAATGCAGTGGGTTGGGTAGCTCTTGACATTTCACTATACTAGCTTTAAGACTTGGCAACTTTAAGACTTGTAGATTTCAACTCCCAGAATTCCTCCTCCAGTCATGTTAGCTCAGGAATTCTGGGAGTTGAAACCAGAAGACTAAGTTCTAGTCCTGCTTTAGTCACAAAACGATCTAATTGCTTTTATACCTGTCACTCCTTTGAACCTTAGAAAGAAGGCAATGGAAAAACACTTCCCCAAAAATTCCATCTTTCCTGTCCTTGAAGGTAACTTCCACAAAAGGCACTGTGAAAATGTTGACTGTGATTAGGGCAATTCTACTCTCACCACATCTGGAGATGGTTACAATTCTGGGAAGATGAGAGACAGAAGGCTTGTGTTTAAGTTATGTCTGGTTTTGGTAACAATTATTTGAAGCATGAGTTGGATCTGCAAATACTGAAATACAGTCTTATCAAATAAGATATCTGGATGCACTCTGGACTCTTCTAAAGCTTCCTCAGAGGAAGAAACATGCAATTGTTGGCCCTCCATTACTGCAACTGTATTTATTTGTTTGTTTGTTTCTTTGTTTATTCAAACAATTATTAAATAACAGGTATAAGTATAAACATGGTTATAAATACATGAAATGGATATGAATAAGAAAAAAAGAAACAATAGGACAGGGATGGTAAGCACATTTTGGTCCTCCTTATCCTCCTTTATTATTTGTTACAAATAACTCAAAGCAGCAAACATATCTATCTCTATCTCTATCTCTCTATCTCTATCTATATATATCTATATATCTCTATCTCGCATCTCTATCTCTATCTCTATCTCTATCTCTATCTCTATCTCTATCTCTATCTCTATCTCTATCTCTATCTCTATCTCTATCTATATCTATATCTATATCTATATCTATCTATATATAAAATCTTACTCCCTTCTGTCCCTGCTTCCGCTTTTGGATCTGTCAGCTAGCTGTGATTCTTTGTATGGGATCACCTAAGTCAGTTTCCACATGAAGTCCTGATCGCTGTCCAGCATTAGAACATTCCCCTCAAGAATATAGCCCAGTTCGCTGCCGCTTCCTTCAGCCAAATATCAGTGTGATCTGTGAGAAATTCCACCAGCCTGCTTGTCATAACCATTTCGCACTGAGCTGTGAATGTCCAGAATTGATCCCGGTCCTCTCCAAATTTCTCCAGCAAGATCACATAGGAACACAGGAGCATTGGCTGAGCCACAAATTGCACTAGAGTGGATTTGGGGCAAATTCTTCCCCAGAGATTACTGTTAGTTGTTTCATGGCTTCTGCAAATTGATCACCCTCTCTTTGGAAAAGAGCATGAAACTTATAAAACTGATGTTGGCCTTGTGGGGTAAACAAGACAGGAATCACAACCAGTTGAGCTCATTCTACTTTATTGTAGAGTTATATTGACAGACTCTTGCCAGTCTGAAAGTACAACTGTCCCTCCCTTTCTTCTTTGCAGCCTGAGACACTAAGGTAATTCTCTCTGAGCCTCTTACTTTACCCACTATCCAGTTGCAGGCTATGCTGACTCTTATCTGACTGTTTCCTTGGCAGATCTCTTTGTCCAGTCACCCAAGCACTTTCCCACATACCATTGCATTGTCTTTCAATGAGTGAGGATAGCCAGATTTTTTTTTAAAAAAAAAGAAATACAGTTTTCATATGAATCTCAGTTTTTAATTTAAGATTGTAGGCACCAGAGGGCAGGACAAGAAACAATGGATGGAAACTAATCAAGGAGAGAAGCAATGTGGAATTAAGGAGAAACTTCCTAACAGTGAGGTGTCTACCAGGTGCTCCTGCCAGCAGAGACAAGAAGCAAATTCTTAAGATAGTCAAGAATGCCAGCAAGGGCTGTGATGTTAATGTTATTATACATCTTGGTACAAATGATCTGTCCCAGAAGGATGTACTTTCTGTTCAGAAAGACTTCCAGAGCTTGGGGTATGAATTTAGTAATATGGGCTGTAGGCTTATCTTCTCAGAGGTTCTACCAGTATACAAGGAACAAAAAGGGAAAAGGCAGCATGTAGCAGAGTATAATGTGTGGCTAAAGGAGTGGTGTAAAAGGGAAGGCTTTGGTTTTATGAGTCATGATGTCTGCAGCTGGTCCAATGAAAAACTGTACAAAAGAGATGGTTTGCATCCATCAAAGAAAGGGACTGAGTTACTTGGCATTAAATTCACAGATTTCCTGGATAAACATTTAAACTGAACAGCGGGGACAGAGAATTAATGGATTCAGAACATCTCTGTCCCCAGCAACCTAAAACTAATGAGGATACCAGTGCATGCAAAATAGATGTTTGTGCAGGTAAGATTATCAACCTTGATGCCAACCAAAACCAAGCATTTAATAGTGAGTGCCATACCATGTGCACTAATCCAACAGGTGGCAAGAAAATAGGGGCAGGCAGGCACAACACCGGTTATGTAGACAGTAAACACAGTGTTAGACATAAAGATCTCAAATATATACAAATGCACAAAGTCTGGGGAACAAACAGGATGAACTCAAACTAAGAATACATGAAGGTAAATATGATATAGTTGGAATAACAGAAACTTGGTGGGATGAAACCCATGACTGGAATATACTGGTAGAAGGATACAAACTATTCAAAAAAACCAGACCCCATAAAAGAGGAGGTGGAGTTGCACTGTATATAAAGGACCACTATATTGCTACAGAAATGCATGAGACCAAAGATGAAAACCACCTAGAATGCATATGGGTCAATATAAAAGAAAAAATGAATGACATGGCCATAGGTGTATATTATAGGCCACCCAATCAAGCAGAAAAAAATAGATGTCCTTTTTGCCAGCCAACTCACAAATGCAGGAAACACACAACAATAGTAATGAGAGACTTCAATTATCCTGATATCAATTGGAAAACTAATTCTGCACCAAGTGAGAAATCAAATAAGTTCCTAACCAACCTAGCTGACAACGTCATTGTCTAAAAGGTAGGGCGACAGTCATACTGGACTTAATTCTTACAAACAGAGAAGAAGTGATAGAGGGAGTTGAAACTGCAGGAACCTTGGGTGAGAGTGACCATGTCATATTAGAATTCAACATAACACAAACACAAGCAACATAACATAATGGCACCAAAGTCTGGGGTTTTAAAAGAGCTGATTTCAATAAACTAAGAGAGAACTTGGAAAAGATTCCATGGATGAAAATCCTAAAGGGGAAAACAACTCAAGAATCTTGGGTAACTCTGAAAAGTATGATCATAGAAGACCAGACCAGCACAATACCACTGAGAAAGAAAAACAAGAAATCCAAGAAGAAACCAGCATGGCTACACAAAGATTTCTCTGGCAAATTGAAAGAAAAAAGAACAAGTACAAAAAATGGAAAGAAGAACAATTAAGGCAGAATATCAGCAGATAGCCAGAATCTGCAAAGATGAAGTCAGGATAGCAAAGGCTCAGAACAAACAAAGACTTGCAACAAAAGTCAAAGATAATAAAGTTTCTTCCAACATATAAATAAGAAGAAAAAAAAATCAAGGAAACAGTCGGTCCACTAAAGAGAGAAAATGGCAAGGAAGTAACAGGCAACAGAGAGAAAGCAGAACTGCTTAACTCATTCTTTGCATCTGTCTTCACGCAAAAAGAAACTATAGCTCAACCCACCAAAAACATAACTGCAAAAGACAGTCCAGAAATAAAAGTTAAAATAAGCAAAAATAATAATAAGAGAACACCTGTCTGATGTTGATGAACACAAATCACCGGGGCCTGATGGATTACATCCCAGAGTTTTAAAGGAGCTGGCAGAGGTCATCTCAGAACCACTGCACCATATCTTTCAAAAATCCTGGAGCACTGGGGAACTACCAGAAGACTGGAAAAGAGCTAATGTGGTTCCCATCTTCAAAAAAGAAAAAGAAAAAAAACAGACCCAGGAAACTATAGACCAATCAGCCTAACATCAATACCCGGGAAGATACTGGAAGAGATAATAAAAAAACAGATCTGCCAACATCTAGAAACAAGGAAAGTAATAACTAGAGGTCAGCACAGGTTTGTCAAAAGCAGATCATGCCAAACCAATCTTATTTCATTCTTCAACACAGTGACTAAATTTGTAGACCAGCAAAATACTATGGACATAATATATTTAGATTTCAGCAAGGCATTCGACAAAGTAGATCACAACCTACTTCTTAGTAAGCTAGAAAAAGGTGGAATAGATAGCACCACCACTAGATGGACTTGCAACTGGCTGGCAAACTGTACTCAACAAATAGTCCTTAATGGGTCTAAGTCTACATGGAGGGAAGTAAGCAGTGGGGTGCCACAAGATTCTGTCTTAGGTTCAATATTTTCATTAACAACTTAGATAAGGGAATAGAAGGGGAACTTACCAAATTTGCAGATGATACTAAGCTGGCAGGAATAGCTGACACCCAAGAAGATAGGCTCAAGATCCAGATGGATCTTGACAGACTAGAACACTGTGCCGTATCTAACACAATGAAATTCAATGTAGAGAAAAGTAAAGTCCTACACTTAGGCAAGAAAAACCAAAAGTACACATACAGACTGGGTGAAACCAGGCTCAATAGCAGTAACTGTGAGAGGGATCTTGGAGTCTTAGTGGACAATCAGCTAAACATGAGCCAGCAGTGTGCCGCAACCACCAAAAAAGCTAATGCAATCCTAAGTTGTATTAACAGAGGGATACAGTCAAGATCAAAGGAAGTACTAATACCACTCTATAAAGCCTTAGTAAGACCACACCTAGAGTACTGCATCCAGTTTTGTTTGCCACATTATAAAAAAGATGTTGAGACTCTAGAAAAAGCACAGAGAAGATCAATCAGGATGATTAGGGGACTGGAGACTGGAGACAGAGAAGATCAATCAGGATGATTAGGGGACTGGAGACTAAAACATATGAAGAACGGTTACAGGAACTGGGCTTGGCTAGTCTAGTAAAGAAAAGGACCAGGGGAGATATGATAGCGGTCTTCCAATATTTGAAGGGCTGCCACAGAGAGAAAGGGGTCAAGCTATTTTCTAAAGCTCCTGTAGGCCAGACAAGGAATAATGGATGGAAACTGAACAAGGAGAGATTTAAGCTGGAAACAAGGAGAAACTTTCTGACAGTGAGAACAATCAACCAATGGAACAGCTTGCCCTCAGAAGTTGTGGGAGCGCCATCAGTTGAGACTTTCAAGAAGAGATTGGAGTGCCATCTGTCAGAAATGGTATAGGGTCTCCTGCTTGGGCAGGGGGTTGGATTAGATGATTATCTGATTATCCAACTCTGATTATCTGAGGACAATTAACAGTGGAACAGCTTGCTATGAGAAGTTGAGGATGCTTCATCACTGGATATTTTAAAGAAGAGACTGGATAGTCATCTGTCTGAAATGGTATAGGATCTCCTGCTTGAGCAAGGGATTGCACTAGAAGACTTCCAAGGATCCTTCCAGCTGTATTCTGATTGATTGATTGATTGATTGATTTCTGAGTACTAATATCCTTTGGTATATGGTATCATTCACAGAAATGTATTGATTCTTTTTTTAGGTTCTTTCTTACCCTTTTTTTAGGTGAAGAAGAAATGCACATAATAAACTGTGCATTCATACTAGCAGTCTATCACTACTTATTGTGCGATGCATTTTACCACCATGTAGTCTTTACTCTTACTAGAACTTTCAACAGCTTTTTAAAAAAACCTCAGCAGTGGCTTAGTCCAAAGATTAACAAAAAATAAGAACCAAAAGTTCTAGATATTTTATAGAATAGTTACATTATTCTGTTTTGCTAGCTGTCTGCCATAGAGGCTGGTTAACCAAAAAGTGAATTTGATATCTTCATGGGCCTGGTTCAAAAGTAATTCTACATAGTTGTATTATTTGCTATAGAAAGAAGAAATACATGTGCACTTTGGATGTAGCTTGTCACATTTTTCTTTCTTGGACCACTCATGCTATATATTTCCTTAAAGAGAAGTTTGCTTTTCACAGTTTTAAAGCTCCTTGCTAAGTAAGGCACTTCTCGCTTTACCCATCACCAGTTATTATCCTCTTAGAAACATCTGAATTATAAATATGGATCTTATTTGATACTTCTATTTGTATGTGTCTTAAGTACAATTTTAATTCGCTAATTTGATTTATTTGAACATTTTTCATAACATACAAACATAAATAAGAATAATGCTTGTCTCTGAAAAAATGTATTGTTTCTGTTACAAATAATAGATAATATTTAATGCAAAGGAAAAAAATGCATAACCCATCTAAAATTTTCTAAATTAAGTTCTAAATCTTTCTAAGATTTATCTGAAACAATTTAATTTTGTTGTATTCTTCTAGACAAGAAGAGAACACTTTATACAGAATACCAAATACACTGATAATATTATTCTGCCATCCAGAAGTGCTTTATTGGTGAGATGGCTGGCATATAAATTTAATAGAGAAGTGAATAAAAATGACTTACAATTAAATTCATGTGTGCTGTGTCTTTTAGGAAGGAAAGCAATTACTGTCATTTGCATCATTTCCTGATACTAAACTTTAAAATGTTGCAAAATAAAAACTAATGCATAACTTTCTTTTCAATTTATGACAATTTTTTATTAGCACAGACTAAATGAGCCAGTAACAAAACAAATATGCCAATACTTAACATACAGTGAAATAATAGCAAACTAAGTTATTATGAATATCTCAAACATTTAGAGGATATGATACCCTAGATTGAAAAGAAATACATACCTTTATATCTAATAGACATAAAGATAGTCTGACTTCAGTTTCTACAATCTTTTAATTATACTTCAATCTCTTGATTGATATCAAATTGATATCCATTGATTTGTTTTTGATTGATAAATCAAAAGAATGTGCTCTTAATTATTAACTTAAAATAATGTGCTTTAAGATCCTGAATTCCATTTAAAAATGGAACATATGAAGTAAATGGCTATGCTTGAGACATACAGTAGCAAACTGGAACTTTTACTCAGTGAGGCTAGTTGGATTAGACCATTTTCTACCTGTGCCCATTGCATTGGCTTCCAGGCAATTTTGAAAGATAATTCTTAGTGCTGCCTTTGATCTTCAAAGTTTTTTTAGTGCTAAAGGCTAACACAGTTTGAAAGATCACTTGGTTCCATAGTGCCTTAACAAACATTAAGATCTTAAACAGAAAAAGGATCTGTTTCAGATGTTCCTACTATCTGAGGGGAGGTGACTGACTACAGAAGATAGATATTTTTGGAAATGACACTCCAGCTGCAGAAATGCTCTTCATAGAGAGGTTTCTCTGACACTCCTTTATTGTGTTTGCAATTGCAAGGTTCCTTAAAATCAACCACTAGCTTCACAAACAAAACATTTTACCATTCAATTCATTTCCAGTTCATAGAGCAAAAAGATAGGATCCAAGAATGAATCTGCTATACCTGAAAATTACACAAACTTCTTGCATATTGACATTTTCTTTACTTTGAGCCCTCATGCATCCCAAGCACAAACAAAGGGCAAATATGCTCCAGAAACTCCGCAGAAGAGATCCAGGAGATGAACCGAGGTGGAAAATGGAAAGAGCATTTATTCCCCTGGCAGAAATTGTTAAATAAGCAAGGCAACACCTTGGAATCTAATGTATGCTCACCTCTAATATTAAGAGAACTTGTTATAGGAAGCCAGAATTTTCCAGCTTAACTAGAATAAAAATAGATAATAACAACCCAAAAAATTAGAGCACTCGCATCTCTGTGAATTTTATATTCAGCCAAGACAGGCAAAGCAAAATAAAAAAGCTGCACATGAACCATCTCTAACCGCAATCATCATATTACATAGTCAAATGCTCTTAAACTGCTGTTTGCCTTCTCCAAAGTTGAATTCTATAAGATCATGAAGTAGTTCTAGCTGCCTGATAAAATGCACCCCCCAACTAACCACAAGCTCTTTGTACTTTGAAGGTCATGTTGCAAGAGAAGAGACCAAGCTTCTCAACCATGTACTGAAGATTCCAACATCACGATAAGCTGGCACATAAAAGAATTGGACTACATTTTGCAAACCATAGTTCCACCCATGTTCTTACAAGGTTCTTTTCTAATTATATCTTCAACCACAGGCATAAATATGTTTAACCAGATGTTTCTAAGCAGCTGCTAAGCAGCAGTGTTTCAAATTTGTTTTGTTTTTTTGTAAATGCCTTTCTTTCCCTAACTGATCAGAATTCAAGCCGTTTATATGAAGTCACAATGAAACAGATATTGGTCTCCAACCGCAATATCTCAGCACAGTGTCTTATTGTTGGCTTGGTTATTTACAAATATACCCAGCAAATCAACAGTAACCCCCAATACAACATTATTAGCAGGGAAAAGACTCGAGGTAATTTATAATTTAACAAGATCTGAAATATGCACCTTGAGATCTTCTTGCCTTTCTATCAAAAGCAAATTTAAGACTATGTACAGGACCACCCCAAAAATTTGGAGATAAGACAGAGGTTCTGCATCTTTCACTGAAACCACAGAATTTATGACCATGGATTTGCACATACCACATTTAAGAAGGAGCTTTAGCTCCATTATGGAACATGTGGAAAACCCCAGATTTACATAACCATATCTCTACTTCAAAAATTCACATGTAGAATGCACAATTATGATTTGTACCAGTGTTGCATGTACATATCAAATTGTTTTTGTACATATTGTATAAACTTTGATGGACCTACAGATTTTGGGTTGTTGTTTTTTTCCATTTGAGAGCTGAATCGCAAAATAATTCAGAAATTTTGCTTGCAAAGCTACATTTAGATAGTCCGTGACTTACAACCACAATGAAGACCAAAATTTTTGTTGCTAAGCAAGACAATTGTGAGTTTTGCCCCATTTGCCACAGTTGTTAAGTGAATCAATGCAGTTGTTAAGTTAGTAACACAGTTTTTAAGTGTGTTACTAACTTAACAATGGCTTCCCCATTGACTTTGCTGATCACATGACTCTGGATTGCAGCAACCATTGTAAGTATATGACAGTTGCCAAGTGCCCAACTTTTGATCACGTGACCATGGGGATGCTACAAGTGTGAAAATGGCCATAAGTTGCTTTTTTAGTGCCATTGTAATTTCAAACGGTCACTATAGGAATGGTTATAAGTCAAGGACTACCTATAGTATTAATCATGTTATATCAGTATCAATGTTATCCACCCAGTATGATTGTTACACAATTTTTCTTCACAAAGAAACAAGTGTTACAAAACAGAATTTATTTTGAAATGTTCATTTCTAGTTTTTGAAATTGATGATGAATTCAAAGCTATATCTATCCTTAAGTTTCCAATGTAAGCTTAAACCAAAATAAGGGGTTATCTGTGTTCAAGATGTAACTTTATTCAGACTGCAGTTTTCATCTCTTTGTTGATATCTAAATTCAGTTATAAAGTACTAAGAGATTGACCTAAAATCCCCTCTTCTGACATTCTAAAAACTGAGTAAAATTTGTTTTTCCTCTCCAGATGTTTTTGTAATTTTATTGCATCTATTCAAAAATGACTATTACTGTCCAGAGAAAAGCAGTTTTCCTCTAAATATTAAAATAAATTCTAAACCTTTAACTGAATCACTCGATGAAACCTGAGTATAAATTTTTATTCCATAGGATTAGAGTTGTGTGTCTTTTACTGTAGTAAAGAACACTCATGGGGTACATGTCAATCTACAGCCTTTCAAAGTCACATTAGAGTTGCATCTTCAGATATTGTGGCATACTTTCAAAATAATAGAAATGTCAACCCTCACATAATGTTCATATTATCCTTAATTAATATAAATTGCATCTAATTTCATCTCTACTTAAATATATTGCTGCCCAAAATAAGGACCCTAATTTTTATGAGTAATTACTTTTACTGATGCATCAACACAATTATTTAAATTCAACATATGCAGAGGCAGAAAGCAGCATTTACATTTTTTGTTGCCTCCTTGCTCCATTCTTAATTTTTGTGGTTTGGAATTCTTCCAGATTCTTTCTTCAACTCTGAAGAGACAAAAAAATGTTTTTTTTGGATGTGTATGTGTGTATGAATGTGCATATTTGTGTGTATACCAGTACTCAATCCATTAAGATAATTTGATTGGTTATAATTTAATTTTTATACTAGAATATTATTTTATCAATTTATTTTTCAGTTATCAATATTGGGAAGAAACTGTAGATTCAAGATTGAGCAAAAGTTTGGCATTTAGAAAATCACAGGTAAGATAGTATATTTTAGTAGATATAAGATATTGGCAGGATCTATTAATCAAGAACAGGGGTCCCCAAACTTGCCAACTTTAAGACTTGTGGACTTCAACTCTCAGAATTCTCCCAGAATTCTCTGGAGAATTTGGAGACCTCTCATCTAGAAGGTAAGTAGATAAACAACTGATGACTTCTCTGTTAAGACTTTGTTAGTCAATAAGATAAGAATGACAAATAGTTTGACTTGATTTAAAGCAACTTTCTAAGCTGCAATGAGGTCCAAGTCAGAACAATATACAGTATATTGTCTTTTCAACATAGTAGAGTGGATGTAAGACAGCCTTTGTAATTGGTGCCACACTTTATCTGATATTCTCAGTTTATCAGTTAGTAAGGCCATCTGTGATAGTAGCTATCAAGTGACAATTCAAAATCACAGAATGCTCAATGCTTGTAAATATGTACCATATGAATTGTTCTTCAACTGTGCAAATGCCACATCTAAACTTTAATTCGAATGATTTTGCCTATATTTTCTTACCTCAATGTAAAAACCTATCCAAACATTATAATGAGCTGTATAAAATATGAATGTTGCCTAGAATGGTTAAACATACATGAGTTTAAGATTTATTTATTTATTATTATATCACACTATAATTTATTATTATATCTCACAGTAATAAGAATTAGCATTGTATTAATAAATTGGAGAGTAACATTTCTAGATTAGATCTACTTTATCTGGGTTTGCAAAATTTAGAAAACGCTAGGCAGCAGCAAAGAAGCAGACAGGAAAAAAAACTGTACTTCTTTGATGCCATCTAATGATCAAACAGATTTTAAAAGCCCTATTGTGGTAGACTGATTCTAAATAATTGGACACTATCAAACCATTAGGCATGACATTTTCCTATATTTAATATAGATCAGCAAATCTTATTACTGTATTAATAATGGTTTTCCCTTTCCCGACAATATAAGGCAAATTATGTAAAATGCAACTGTAAGAATTTGCTTACTTACTGCAATTTTTATAGAGTAGAAAAAAAACCTTCCAAATAGATTGAAACTTTGAATCTTAAAATTCCTGTGGAAATCAGGTGCATTTTAAGCATCAGATTTGATTATTTAATCAAGCAACTTGCATTTTTCCCTGGCTAATTTAGAAAGTTTATAATATTTTACTCATACAATAATTGTGCACCTGTTGTGATAAAAACCTATTTAAACAAATCTTAATAGGCATTACAATTTGTTCTAAACACAAGCAAGCAAACTGATCAGTCTATAAAGCAACTTTATAAATGCCAGGATTATTTTCCTTCAAGGTTTTCAAAGCATTATGATATTTAGTATTAAAGAGAGCAAATAAATATGATTAATGCCCCAATAATAAATCAAATGAGTAAATTATTCATATTACATTTTTAAAAAAATACTTTAGATGAGTGAATCCACATAACATGTTAAGTCATAATATAGTTGTGTGGGATAGTTTTAGCATATGTGAACTCAGACAATTGTGATTTATTAAATAAACTATGGCTAAGCAAATAACTTAGCATAGTATAATCCCCATGTATATATCAGAATGATTATCCTAAAGCATTTGTTTTTCATAATTCAAATACAAACATGTCAAATTAGATTTAAAGAGACAAGGGATAAAACTACAATTTGCTGGCAGACAATTCCACAAAATGTATTCAGAGGGCAGCTTATAATCTATTGCACACATAATAGCATGATACATCCATTTCATCTTGCACAGTGTAAAAATTCTCACAACTATCCAGCAAAACTCTGTAATTATCCATGGTACATATCACAAACAAACATGGCCATGTAAAGCTTCCTTCAAGTAATAAATATAATTCATAGATCTGAAGAAATGGAATAGTATTAAGTTCTGGATTATCAGCAATGGGTTAAGCCCGTAGGTGGGCTTCACGTTTTTTAGCAAGGGGCTCTCTGCCCTAATGATGTGCATGTGGCTGGATGGTCATGTGACTGAGTGGGTGTGGCCAACTTGACATTGCTTCTTTGCCTTAATTACACACACACACACACACACACACACACACACAAAAGAAGTTGTTTATTATTCCATGCATTTAATACTTAAATAAAAGACTGGGTGAAACCCGGCTTAATAGCAGTGACTGTGAGAGGGATCTTGGAGTCTTAGTGGAGTTTCTGGTGAGTTATGTGATTCTTATTATTTGGGAATTAATCCCTCAGAGGCTGGTGCCTATGTTATCTCATTTTCTTAATGGCTCTCCCTTGAAACCACTGAGTGGCTTGTTTATCTAGCTTGCAATACTTTTATGAGGTGTGAATCAATTAAGCCTATTAAGAGCTTTCCCTTGCTGCTTGTCTTTCTGAGGTTATTTGGGGCTCTTACAAGCCCCACAGAGTCTTAGTTATGGGCTTTCCTGAGCCCCTGCGAGCCCCCAACAGCCCACCCCTAGTTAAGCCCCATTCCATTATAACAAATGAACTCTTACCCCTGTTCTGTATTCTCATAACTCTATGGATACACTGTTAACATCATTACTCTTCCTATAATAGAAATTTCACTAAATCCAAAGATTTTTTGCCCATCAAATGGGTAACCTGATAATGCCAAAGTAGTGCTGAGAGAGAATTACAAACATTTGTCAGGTTCTAACAAACAAAAAAATAGATTTTCATTCAATACAGTGGAACGGTCGCAACCGTAATCTGTTTCAGGACTTTGGTGACAACCTAATTTGGTCATGACTGGAAGCACGACTGACTGCGTATGCACCGACAAAAAAGTTGGCATGGAAGGGGAAATTGCCACGGCAGGGAAACTCACTGTGGCTGTATTTGGTCGCCACCTGAACATGTGTTCGTGATCAGATGCAAAAATTTCCTGAAATTTTTGGTCACCCAATTTGGTCATGGACAGAAGCGTTCATGACCTGAGGTTCCACTGTATATTTATTCATCAGTAGTATGTATCTGTTTGTTTTACAAGTTTATACAGCTGTTATTCTCACATTATATTATTAATTAGAACATTTTTATGAAAGTAGGGAGAATTTCACTTGTACAATAGAGGTAGTTCTCCACTTACAACAGTTCATTTAATGACCGTTCAAATTTACAACAGTACTGAAAAAAGTGACTTATAATTGGTTTTCACACTTACAACCATGGCAGATTCCTGTGGTCATGTGACAAAATGTGGATGCTTGGCAAATGGTTCACACTTACGTCGGTTGTCCCGGATCATGTGTTCCCCTTTTGTGACCTTCTGATAAACAAAGTCAATGGGGAAACCAGATTCACTTAACAACTGTGCTACAAACTTAACAACTGCATTGATTCACTTAACAACAGTGGCAAGAAAGGTTGCAAGATGGGCAAAATTCACTTCATGAATGTTTCACTTAGCAACAGAAATGTTGGGCTCAATTGTGGTCATAAGTTGAGGACTATCTGCACAAATTCAAATGATACTACATTTTTCTGGGAAGGTGGAAATCCATGCTAGTTACTGAACAGCTAATTCATGCTGGCTTTTTTTTCCTGCCTAATTGAAATATATATATTGCCCACCCTCTACACCAGTCAGCTTGTGAATATAGAGGACAAAGATACAAGGAAAACTATGTCCACAGTTGAATTTTTTTATGTACAGTAAGGACAGACAGAAATACAAAAGCCATTCTTGCTACAGCATAGGAAATGATAAGTATAATTTCCAATGATATACATATATATAAAATACATTAAAGAAAATAAGGCAAACTTGGAAGGCACATCCTTCCTTGTCAGCTATATGATGCCCTGCCCACATCATCTAATGAATATAAAAAAAGGATCGTGGTTCTAAAACTATTCCCATTTTGAAAATGCTGCACACCTTTGATGTTTTCAAATGGACAGTACAAAACACTGACTCTATACTGTCTTCAGTGGTGCTTAATTCCAAAGTTTAAGGTTCCGTTCTCCAACTTTTATCAGTTCTCACTTTAATAGGTAGATTGGAAAAGGTTAAACCAAATTTAAGCAATGTTATTTAAATATACATTTTAGCTTAAAATTAAGGAGTTTATTTCCCAACTCTCTATTTAGAAAAGAGTACATTTACAAACTTTTCCATAGACATTCATACAACATGAAAATATTTAATTTTGGATGGCTATAGCTTTGACAGACTTTATTTTTTCCCCATCAATTTTTATGAAATAGTAACACTAAACACATACACATACTGGCCATCTGATCACTTTAATAAATTCATTACTAAAAATAAAGTTATGCCCTGTAGTATATTACTAATTAGGACCTGGTATCAATTTTAAGGGGTTTCCCCTGGCCCCTTGTATTCAATATTTACACTGATTTCTCTAATTGGAACCAACTGATCTTTTTCCTGTATATTTATTTTCTAAAGCCTACCAGTTAACAATGACTCTAATACAAGTGAGGGGTTTTTTGCTTGTAGCTTTTGTTTGAGGTTTAATTAAGAAGACCCAGTGTCTCCAAGCCTGAGCTGTGTTTTTAATTGGTCATATGTATATCATGTAGACTTCAAAAGAAGAAAAAGACATTTATAACACAGAACACAAAGGAGAGCTTTGAAATGTCTACAACCATACAAAGTGGCATAATTAAAAACCTATGGCTGCTTCTGTGATATATATGCAAGATATATATTTATAAAGTAAGCTATTGTATACACTCATGAGATGCCAAAAGTGGTTTTGCACTGTTAAAGAAATAATCTCAACACATCTCAAATAAACTGCAAAGCAAACTAGCATGGTAAACTTTTATTCAGGTTGATCTCGTGTATTCTATTATAGTGGATTTCAAACCTCTGACAGCTTACCCATATTTTCCACTTTTGAATTCTTAATTCAAGAGTAATTATTCCTCCTCTTAAAACAAGAGGTAGCACTTGTAACCACAACATAGCACAACAACTTTCCCAGGGTGGTCCCAACATGATTCCAGAAAAGCATCACAATTAAAATATGCATGCCGTTATACTCATGGCTGTCTTTCCCCTAGGTCGCAAAAGGAGAAAGTGCTATTTCTATCAGCATGAAATTCAATACGGATTGTGGAATATATTTCTTTTGCCTGCATTGTAGATGGAATCTCTTACAGAGTTGAATTTCTTTGCCAAGCTTTTAAAGTCTAGAAACCTGCACGAATCTTCCTGTTTGTTAACTATTATTATACCACTGAAATTACAAATGATCCACATAACCACCACCACACACCGGTTTGATTTGAAAATATATCCTTATGTGAAGTCATTTAAAACCCAGGGAGAAATGTGAAAAGGGTTTGCAAGTTATCTACATAGTCAGAGCACTTCACAATGCAAATGCCTTTCTTCAGTGGGCAAAGCTATTCACATCAGTCAATGTCTATCCCAAAATAGAACCTGCTATACAAAGACCGCATGTGACATTTAAGCCACAATGCCTATAAATACAGTTTATGTTTCAGTAGTAAGTTCCTCCAGAAATGGACACTAGAACCCGTTGCTCAGAGATAGTACTCACAATTCACCCTTTAGTTAGACTGCTGGAACAATCATAACTTCTTTATATGATCTTAAAGCAGCTTATAAGCCAGATATAATAAATATGCGACAGGGTATGTCAGTGGAATAATTATGATGTTTCAGGCCATGGATTAATATATATTAACTTTATGTTTTAAGATTAATGTAAGGTGTTACAAAATAAACCAGTAGTGGGGATAAATAACCATATTCTTTTTATAAAGTAATAGAAAATGAAATTTTCAATAGTTTGAAATGGAGGGGGAACAGAAAAGAATATAGGAGATAATTAAAAGAGAAATAAGAGAAATTAAAGGAAAAATTAGAGGTAAGGGGTAAAAAAAAATTCCCTCAATTGGACAGTGTAGTACATTTAGTTCTTCAGAAGGATGTCAGAAAAAGACCGGAAATCCTTTTCCAATCTTCCAATCAAAGCTCTGGGACACACAGTGGTTTTGAGGATAAATCCAATCAGCATCCTAATAAAGAGCCCAAGAGGCTGAGGCCATGAAATGTGTATATTTACAAATACACCCTTCCACAAATGTCTTCCTATAAAACTTCCTAAAATCTATTAACATTCCAAATTGCCACCGACATGGATTAGACTGGGACTACAGCAATGTATGTTTCCTGTGAGAAGGCGCATCAATACTAGCCACTGGCACAAATGCCCCAAATTCTGCATTCTCTAACCAAATAGTTAGAAGGATCTACTGTCCTCTGGAATAGCTCTATTAGACCAGTAGTAGCTGCTCTTTAGAAAAGGGTAGATGTACATCATTAATCATGGTATACTGGGAAGGATGCCCTTTGTTATAACAACTATTTATCTTGAATCATTTTTCCCCCTCAAGAATCTTATTAGGATTTAGCTGTTTAGAGATATAATCCTCTTGAGAACATCCCCTGCCTAAAAGATCCATGCAAACAAAACACATTGCTAAGATAGAAAAGAGTTTTTATTCATTTTTAATTTATTTTATTCATCAAATTTATCTGGCTGCCCATTTACATTAAATGGACAACATACAATACAACCTACATTTAGAACATTCCACAAAACTAATTAAAAGTGATACATGTGAGCAAATCAAAACCATGAGAGGGAAGATATTCAATATAATTCAGTCTTTATATTGGGACATGTACAGGAGAATTATCTGGTGAAATTCTAGAATCAACTTGGAATGTTTTAAAAGGATATTAATTCATGGAAAATAACGATGTCAATGGCTATCATAGGCTATTATAATGGCTACATGTTGCATCCAACACTGAGATATTACTTGCAGAAGAACATGAGGGAATATTTTTGCACTTACACATTGAATTTGGGCTTCCCACAGGCATTTAGCTGCCAACTGTGGGAACAAAACCTAGGGCTAGAATAAGCCTTTGCCTTTACCCAGAATAGGCCCTCTTATAAAATATTGCAAACAGACTACTTGCCCATGGAGAGGGGAAGTTATTTTTAAAGTCTCATCTACAAAGAAAAATACTCATATACCACAAAACTAATGCCAATATACTATGTCTATTTTGCAACAGATACCATTTATTCTATATGCCGCACTGTTCCAACATGTGTGATACTGGCAGAAAAGAATCCCCCCCCCTTTTTAACCCTAGCAGTCTTTCCCCATAACTCCAATGTCTTAAAACAGAAATGCATTTAAAAAAAAAAGATTATGAGTTTCATTTATTGTCCCAAACAACTTCTTCCTTCTAAAATAAAGCAAAGAATTGGGGAATTAAAATAAAGGATTCCCCAGTAGCAATTAGTGCAAAGAACAGTTCTTCCTCAGAAGACCACACCTTTGTTTCTTTTATTTGGGATTCTTTTCTCTAATCATTTCAGTTTGTTTTAAGATACTTGCTTCACAATCTGTATCACAACAATTAATAATTCCAAGAGGAAAGAAATGGCTACACAAAAGAAATATGGAACCAAAAACCCAAATATTTGTTCTCAATCCAAAATACAACAAGTTTTTCCATAAACCACCCATGACTGTGCCGTCTAAGGGTATTTAAGTAAGAAAACATTGTGTCAATGAGTTCCCAAGATCCTGCTTAATAAGAGGCAGCTGCTTTGTGATAGATGAACCAACACAGGCATCAGAATCAATCTTATCCCACAGAGCTCATCAGCATTGAAACAAGGCTAAATACAAAATAAAATCCATGTGAACATAAAACCAAACATTCAAGAAGAGCCTCTACACATTTGCTTCAACTCACATATAAAGGATGCATTAACATTCCTGGGGTTTTATCATCCATCAATCTTTTTAAAGGACTACTTCTCTAGATTAAGTCACTGTATCCACATTAGAGTTTACCTTTTATTTCTCCAAGGAGTTCACTTGTGTTTAATCTCTCCATTTTCTCCTTCCAGTCTTTAGAAAGTAGTTTTTCCATGCAAGATGAATCTATAAAGAAAGGTGAAAGCATTAGCAAAAGTTAATATGAAGTCAACAGACAAACTTGTTTGAGCAGCCTCTTGCAGAAAATGTGGCTTCAAGGAAATGCCATGCCTCCTGCATTATGATAGTTGAGTCCTATTAACTGCTGTTGTACTTGAAGACAGTCAATGAATAAAAATATATTCAGCTTTCTAAATAAAGAATGATGCCAGAGCTATATTGTCCTAACCTTGCAGAGGAATTTACATGAGAAGCATCCAAGTTCTCAGGAGCACTCAAGTTAGATAGGGAGAGTTTTAATTTCCACCACCACCACCTCCGTTTAATGAGGACACTAGAAAGAAAACTGCCTGCGCTATACATAGTATGTATGGTTTGTTTGTATATCTTTATATTATGGAAAGGTTGTGCATTCATTCATTTATTCATTAGATTTGTACCCTGACTTTGGTACAAACCAAGGTGTCCTATATTGTTACTTCTTCCTCTTAATTTAACCCACAACAACCACACCTTGTGTGTTAAACTGGCCTGAAGAAAGTGATTATCGCAAAGTCACTTGGTGAGTGTCTGTGGCTAAAGGTAAACTTGAACCTGGATCTCCTTTCTTCTAATCCAGCACCTTAATTACTACAGCACTCTAGCTTTCATATAACTATTTCTGCTAGAATTCAAACCAACATATCACAAGGCAAAAGTTTAATTACTATGCAGTAAAAACAGAGCACAGGTTATAGAGGGAGAATGGATGTATGCATGTTGGGAGGGAAGACAAACTAGATATTTAAAATATAACCTTAAACAATAAAAATATGCATTTACTTAGCTGAGGCTCACTGTGCTTATTTTTTGAAAAAAAACTCTAAATCTTAGTTTAGTGTAACATCTGCATGCAGCCAGTCTATGTAAAAATAATCAGTCCTGTAACTGCATACATATTACCAATTTATCGGAAGAAAAGCTTACTGCAAAACTTTTTTGCAAGTTGTATGAAAAAGAGTATATGAACATCCTTGGAAAGACAATGCCACTTGTTTCTTTTTTACCAAGTAATATTTTAGTAGAAAATCCAATTTACTAATTATATTCTTTTAAAAAAAGGAAGAAGAAAAAACAACGTGCAAGAACAAAATTAAGAAGCTTTAAGTTGTAAAAGGCAGCATTAAAATACTTGTTATACCATAAAACAAACAATTTGATCTTAACAATCACAACCTTTTATTACTCTTATGAATTTTGGCCAGATAATAGAAGCATCAACAACTAACCGCCAATTATCAATAGAACATTATAATTTGTTGCCTGTGATATTATCAGTTTATAAAAATGATTCTCTGGTGCCGAGACAAAATTTTAATCATCCTCACCCCCACAAAAATAATGTTGGCTTTAAACTGACATTTACATAAAGCTTAGCTTTTTTTAGCTAAGAGGCTATCTCCCAACACCTCTATTATTACCACTACTCTATTCAGATATTAGTGTAAAATATATTAGAGAATTAAGGCATATTCAGACTGCATTAATTTTCAGCACTACTGGAATAAGAAATTTCTACAGAGAACAATAAAGTGACAAATGTGCATTTCTTTGTAAATTTATTTTCCACACACTAACCAGCTTTTCTTTTTAAAATCAACAAATGAAACTGATACTGTTTAATTGTTCTGATATGACATATTTTCTTCATGAATTTATGGTTTTTGAAGAAAATATCTAAAACTTTATAATTAGGCAAATTCATCCAAAATTCTTAAAATTTAGATCATACAAATAATGTTACAAAATGGTGAAGTGTGCTAAAATTGAACAATTATTATACCAATAAATTTCCATGAACCACCAGAAGAAGAAAAAATCAGGAAAAGTTCAATATTTCCTAAAGTATACCGGTATTTCAGAATGCCTCAACTTTGCCTTTTCCTTCTAATTTCTGGATGAAGGAAGAAGAAAAATAAATATGTTTCAGAATATTCTTAGCTTCTTCTCAGATGCAAATAAATATGGTTTTAAAAGAATACTAACAGTTAAAGACCTTATTATCTCAAATCACCTTCAACATTCTAGGTCTCAATAAAGTATACAGTTATACAATCCATATAATTGAAAACTGCCACTGCCATGAAAAGCTCACTTTTGAAAATATACTTCTTTAAAGGTGTATTATTGTTTATCATACAGTAATCTGATAGACTATTATTATTTCTAAAATACGGTTGTTTACATACAATCTTGGCAATGTCTAGGCATTTTGCTGACACCAAAGGCAAGCACATTAATGATTTATTAATTATTGGAAATGAATGAAAGCAACCTAGCAATATCTGAAACATAAGCAACTCTCTTGAAATCATACTCAAGAAAACATTATTTATATTGAAAGAAAACCAGTTCTGTTTACATTATTAAAGTTCAGTCTATATTTACAAGTGGAACAATGAAGAATGATCACTACATTTTAAAACACCTTAGGATTCCTGAAGTTTCTCTTCTTTCATATACTCCATTTCAACATTGACTTTAATTATATCATATCAACTTCACACAGTCACTATATCATGTAAAATGTCCCATCTTACTGTTTAATTCAATTGTACAATCCATCTTCACATTCAGAAACAATCAAGCAAAAGGGATATAAACAAAGCATCAAAATAAGACTGTTAAAACCACTTTAAAATATGCAAGTGGCCAGAGTAGTGTTTACAAAATTAAGGGCAAACTCTGATTAGAAGTTCCTTCAATTGTAATATCAATTCCCACCATGCAAAGCCACAATGAAATAGAACAAGGTAATACTATATTAACTTTACTGGCCCAAAATTGAAAGTGACTGGTCATAGTAAGCAGCATCCAGACTATACTGTTGGCACTATGCCTGCTTTATACAGACAGCTTCATCTAGAGCAAATCAACTCCAGATTAAATTGGGGGGAACAATTGAAGAAAAATATTCCAATAAAACTTGAAATATGGAAAACATTTCAAGGGCAAGCCATGGCTTCATTCACAAGTACTGTCCAAACATGGATTAAGCATGATGTTTCGTTATAATTTAGATTGCACACATTTCAGAATCATAGTAGTTCACCTATTATGCTATGTCAAAATGTTGCACATAATGGCATTCCATGACATCCGTTCCCTGACATGTGAAATAGAACCCTATTTGATATCTCCTAATGTGGTTCTGTGTAACTTATTCATCTTTTTTTTTTTTCTTGGCTTCCCTTTCTTTTTTGATCTTTTTCTCATGTTCCTTATAAAATAGTGTCCAATAAGGTTCCTTTTGACTCCTAGTGACCACATAGATAGTTCTGTTCCTTACAGAGGTTTCTGATTTTATATTTTCAATCTTGTTCAGCAATTTTCCTTTACTCATCTGTATTGGCATACCTAGCTTCCTTTTTAATTATTATCTGAAGCACCTCTTACATATTTTCATCATTATTATAAACTGCATATGTAAAGTTTTAATTCCACCAAGAAAACAACTTGACCTTCCTTTCAGAAGGTGGCCTGCAAACTTCCTGCAGCATTGCCGATTTACTCAGTTGGTGTCACTCAGAGTGAAACAGCTGCCTTACATAGCAACCAACTAGGGACAGCAACTCTCAGGGTTTGCTGATATCACATGAAGCAACAGCAGAGGAGGTATTCAGCAGGTTCTGACCAGTTCTGGAAAACCAGTAATGGAAATTTTGAGTAGTTCGGAGAACCAGCAAATTCCACCTCTGACCGACTCTGCCACATCTGTTCTCTGCCTCCCAAATCCCAGATGATCGGCTAGGTCTTTTTTTGTTGTTGTTGTTGCCCTGCACAAGAGAGCAGAGCTGGAAAGCAGGTTAGTGGGCTGGGGAGGAAATGAAATTTTGCAGTAACCTTCCCCCAGGAGTGGGATGGTAATGGAGATTTTACAGTATTCTTCCTCTGCCATGCCCACCAAGCCACACCATGCCCACCAAGCCACATCCACAGAACCAGTAGTAAAAATCCCACCACTGAGCAACATCTATTTTCATGTTTCTCAAACAAACTGTGTTGGTGTATACATATATGCAGAGAAGGCCAACTTCCAAAAAAGACAAGATGTGATTATTTTAATCATTAATAACAATTATTTTGCATATTAGAGAAAGTCTGTATAGTTGCTAAGGATTTACACTGACTTGATGGTGCATCAACCATCCAGTCCATTCTCTTTTAAAAGTTTTGGATCCTCTGCTAAGTGTTCAGTCCTTTTACTAGGAAAGAGTTTGGCAATTGCTCCCAAACTGCTATGGTAGGAATGGCAACATCGTTTTGGGAATCCCCTTGACTGAAAAACTTAGAAAGGAATTAAAAGATGAAAGTAAACAGGCTGACTGATAGATGAAGAATCTTCAATCATACACCATTTAATCTCTGCTTCTTACAATAATATCTCTAAGCATTACATATTAGGATTTAACAAACCCACCTATCTAATCTTCTGCCTCTTTGGTAAGACATTATTTCTTTGCTAAGTTAAAATTCAGAGCTTATACTTCAGTTACAAAATGAGGCCTGAAAACTAGATCCCTTCCATTCTGAACTCTAAGATATTCCCAAACTATTACTAGCTCTGATTGAAACTCTGAACTTTCCAAATATTGGAATATAAGTATCAGTTGTTGCCTAAGGCTTGTTATCTAAGCTCAGCTTGACTGGGAAAAGAGCTTATATAGCTCTTATTTAAAAAAAACAACAACTTCTAATGAACATTTCAATGCACTTAGATAAAATGCCATACACTTCTAAAACGCCCTCCCTCATTTTGTTTCCAACCTCATAAATGGGGATAACCAAGATTCTGCCCTGACATTTATTCTTTTAATTTATTTACTAAAAAACAAAACCTTTCACCTTTCCAGTGTTTTTGTTCTCTAAAAACAGCTCATACAATGCTCTATTCCTTTTTATTTTTAGCAGAGAAATAGGAGAAAGCATGCTTTTCCCATAGAACAAGGCACAGATATAAACATCAACACAGATGCCCTGTGAGAGAGCTGAGCTTCTCAGCCACTTGATCATTAAGGAATGCACCAACTGTTTTAGATAATCTTGGGCCAGCTCAAATTCTGTTCCACACTCCCCTTCAGGAGTGATCAGTCTTGCCCTGCTCCTAATTTTTCATTTTCCCCACTCCTCTGGAAGAAAGTAAGGGAGACCAAGAACTTTTCCAAACAAAGAAAAACTTTCAGACAATTAACCCTCTCTTCTTTCAGATAAATTACTAAGTATCAAATGCAATCTGTTTCCTTTGTTTAGCCAATATGAACAATTTGTAAATGACTCAGGAATAAAATTCAGAAAATGTCATTTTAAATTAGAACCATTATAAACATGCTAATGACTGCTCGACTAAAAAGATGCAGGATTAGTATAAAAGAATACATTTAGTTCTTGAGAAAATACAGTTGTCTTGTCACACAACTATTTGGACATTGAATTATATGGTTTACACTAGAAAGAGCTGATTCCATGAGCATTGTCGTAGCCAAATCCATTTCTTATGTCACAGATAGTTATTTAACATAACAGTAAAACTGTTTACATTTTGAAGCTGCCAGAATAGTATTTTCATTTCATTGTTCCCTTTCCCTCCTACTGTGGACTGAATTTTTATATTATATGCCTCTTATTCCTGTTTGCATACGTTCTATAAAAAACATTTTCTCTAATTCCCAGAATAATGTGAAATGCTGGTGATTTATAACCCCAGAACTCACACAGAAATAATCACTTATACCAGTGGTGGGATTCAAATTTTTTTATTACCGGTTCTGTGGGCATGGCTTGATGGGTGTGGCAGGGGAAGGATACTATAAAATCTCCAGTCAGAGGTGGTATTTGCTGGTTCTCCGAACTACTCAAAATTTCCGCTACCAGTTCTCCAGAACCTGCTGAATACCACCTCTGACTTATACCTAATATAAAAGAGATGCAATTTGTATTAACTTTTAATAATCTGCTCTGAATTAACTTTTTGTTCTTCCAAGAGAAAAGTTTACCTGGTTAAAAAATAGATCACCGACAAATTAGGAAATTTGGGGGTACTCTCTTTGTGAAAATCCAGGCAACCACTGAATGGTAGCAAATAGATGCAGAAAAATATAAAACTCTCTCTCTCTCTCTGTGTGTGTATGTGTGTGTAGCCATACACAAATTTCATATGAATCAAACCACTGAGGAAAGCATGCTACAGATCCTTCCATATAGAGTTTATTTGTCCAAAATACCAGATTTCCATATTATTCTGTTTGGTATGAACTCTTCTAAATGCAATAATTAGGAATGTTACCTTTTGTAAATCATGCTGGAGACTAACATTGATCAGAACCTCATCAGTGGTTGGATTCAAAAAAAATTACTGCCAGTTCTGTGGGCATGGCAGGGGAAGGATACTGTAAAATCTCCATTCAGAAGTGGTATTTGCTGGTTCTCCAAACTACTCAAAATTTCCGCTACCAGTTCTCCAGAACCGGTCAGAACCCACTAAATACCACCTCTGGACCTCATCTTCACAAAGGATAAGGGTATTACTATTCACTGTAGCTTTACAGTAACTTCAATAGAATAGACTGAATGCTTCTCAAGACCCCAGTTTGCTTAACACTATAATAATTTGGTTAACATTAAAAAAAAAAAAAAAGCATTTGGTTAAGATTAGGGAAAGGTTGCCGTCACATTTGTGGTGTTCCCATAGCTATGCTCTTGACCACTCTAGGAACCAAATGTTAGCCTTTGGTCTCAACTGGTTTTACAGTGAATAAACAGATGGAAACCTATCCCCAATATTTTTCTGTTACAGAAAATGAAGCTGTGGATGCAGATAGGGGTCTGGCATGAAAACAGAAAGTGTTTAATTCTATTCCCCCATGTTTATTTTCCACCAAAACATAAACAGCATCTACTTCTTTTTTCTCAAAATAATATGGAGAAAAAAACAATAAAATAGAATATAATTCTTTATTGGCCAAGTGTGATTGGACACACAAGGAATTTGTCTTGGTGCAAATGCTCTCAGTATACATAAAAGAAAAGATACATTCATCAAGATTCAAGAATCATAAAGTACAACACTTAATAATAATCATAGGGTACAATAAGCAATCAAATCATACTAGGAAACAGTCAATATAAATCGTAAGGATACAAGCAACAAAGTTACAATCATATAGTCACAAGTGGGAGGGGTTGGGTGATAAGGAGTGCAGACTTTGTAAATAGTTGGACAGTGTTGAGGGAATTATTTGTTTAGCAGAGTGATAGAGTTCGGGGAAAAACTACTCGTGTCTAGTTGTTCTAGTGTGCAGTGCTTATAGCATCGTTTTGAGGGTAGGAATTGAAACAGTTTATATCCAGGAAGTGAGGGGTCTGTAAATATTTACCCACAATGCAATGTGCCCCTCTGCACATGTGCGTGCAACATCCCCCTGCCCCCTTACTTGCACTGTGAATGTGTGTACCTCCTGGCTGATTTTCGGCCCATTTGAGGCTGTTTTCACCCTTCTGAAGGCTCGAGAGAAGCCTCTGCAGCCTTGGGAGGCCAAAAAATGGGCCTTCCGGAAATACCAAAAGTGCCTGTTTTCAGCCTCCATAGGGCCTCTGGAGCCTGGGGGAGGCTGTTTTTGCCCTACCGGAGTCTCGAAGTAAGCTTCTGGCAGCCTCGGGAGGTTGAAAACAGGTCCATTTCAGCTCTTCCAGTATTTCCGGAAGGCCCGTTTTTTCAGCGTCTCAAGGCTACAGAGGCTTCACTCGAATCTATCATACTTAACCCAGACTCTTTAGTGAGAAATACAATTGTTTTAAACTACATTTAACATTTCTCCTTGTATTTTCAACTAGTAAAATTAGACTTCGTTATTCTTGAATTGTTTTTAGCATTCTGGATTTCATTTGCAGTCTTATCACTTAGAGTTTATCTTCACTGAATTCTGGCAGAGGCATTTGAATTTCTTTCCCACTGAAATTAATAGGATTTAGTGGTATAATTTATCCAATTGATTTCAACAGGTTCTATACTCTACTAGATCTTTATGCCCTATGAGATACAATATGATAGAACATCTCTTTACTTCTTCCCAACTAGCTTTCCCAAAACAATTGCTGTTGAAAACGAAAATATTCTTCAACAAAAATATTCTTCAATCCCAGATAAACTATAAAGACTTTCTAATATTATATCTTTTATGTCATTGTTTTGCTTGATTTATCTTTTTTTTTAAAAGATAAGATTGCTCTTAATTTATCTACCTCAACAAAATGGTTTAGGAAATATAGTAATTAACATGATATATAGTGCATCTTCTTTAGGGTATACATTATTTGTGATTAATAATATCATTTTCTTATTTTAGAAGATTTTTAAAAGAACTTTCATTCATACAGAAATTTCTTATTAGACTTACATATTTAATATTACTAAAGTACTGAAATACTAAAGAACCTGAAAACAGAGTAACATGGATGAAACAAACCAACTAAAATGAGTAGACATTTCAGAAGAATGATTTTTTCCCAAAATATTATTTCCCAATGTCAGTATTTATTTTAATATATTGCTAAATGTCGTAGAAGGAGTGGGTCAAAAGAGGGATCATCCTAGAATTTCTACACAGTCACAAATGCAGTAAGTCCAACCCACTGTGAACTTTTTTGACCATTATCTAACTTCTAGCAAAGGCTAACCATTGGTTGTGAATTCCTCTGCATAGGCGTGAACAATAAATCTATTTAATTGTAACTTCATGTGTAATCCTGGTCTTTCACACCTGACATTAGCCATCATTACAAAGATTTGTTCTTATGTCTGGACAAAGAGAGAACAAACTGTTAGTTCTTAATGTATTATGACTATTAATACATCGATTAATTTCCAAAAATGTGATAAGATGCCCAGAATTCAAACTAGACTCTTCCTCTGTACAGAGTTTTGAGCTCTTCAGCTCCTGATTCCTTATAACTGCACATCCAAGGAGGGTTCCAGATATGCAAATGAAGAGAGTTCTCCATATTACTTCTCTGAATTCACAGTCATAGCCAAAATGAAGAATCACATTTTGATCTCATGACCCAAGTTTCTCCACATCCCTTCATTCTCTTTGTGATTTCAGAATTCAGTTTTATATTCCTAAGCCTATTTTTATTTTGCCCAAACCACTTGAGAAGCAAATAATATTAAGAAATTAACCTCTAGAGCAGGGTGTATCAACATTGGATACTTTACGATGTGTGCATTTCAGTTCTCAGAAATCCCCAAACCATAGCTCACAAAGGAATTCTGGGAGTTGAAGTTCACATATATTGAAATTGCAAAGGTTTAGAAACACTTCTCTACAAGAAGTTCATGAACATTACAGTTCTTCCATTGTTTTTTTTAATGAAGTTTCTTTTTTAAAAAAATGGGACAGTCCTATTTAGTCCTGAAAGATTACTAACAGTGCTATGTAGCAGCCAGGAAAAGGTGAGGTGAATTTCTGCCCAGCATTTCTTTCTTTTGGCTTGATGTTTAGTTTCTTCATGCATTAAACTGTCCTTCCTTGGATTCTCCTATCTTCACCTCCATGGTAATACAAAAGGGAGTGAACAAGTTTGAAAAATATAGGCTACAATAAAAGAGATGCCACTTTCATAAAATGTTAAGTGTTTAGTGAGTTCCAGGAAGAAATCTAGCTACTATAATATTCATACAGCCTCAAGATGCTGAGAAATATTGCAAAAATATTCACTTTTCTTTAGCTGGTTGCCTGGCATACTATAAAAATGAAAATAAATAAAATATATCACATGTCTATGTACTACATTTATGTGCACATATATAAACATAATAACTGATCTGTATTGACCTTTATCATTCTTTTGTGGAAAAAAAAACAGAAAATTTAGACACAACTGTGTTCCATTTGGGAATTATGTTTTACTAACTCTCCAAGACAAATTTTATAAGAGAGATTAGCAGCCACTCAAACTTTCATTATCCAAAGTAACAGTAAGCAGTGGTACATGCTACTTGATTTGCTGAGCAGAATTACATTTATGTTATTTTATTTATTTATCAGATTTCTACTCTGCTCATCTCAGCAACATGAGTCTGGGTGGTTTACAAATCAAACCATACAATCATAGAAAAGACACAGTGAAACAACAGTTTTTAAAAAACAAGGAAATTAAACCATTTAGAGGTTGAAAAGGCCAGCGGGAACATTTTCTGTCCCTAGAAATCCCATTTCTCTAACGCAAAAATTGCAATCTGAAAAAAAAAAAAAAATCTCACTCCATCTTATTATTTCCAGCCACTATTTCTCCATAAATCTCTTCATTTCAGATCAAGGGCTCTGTAGACAAATAGCAGCCATAGAGTTTCAGCATTTTTTTTTACTTCTCTGATATAATTGATAATCCATTCCTCTTTCAGTGCAGTAAGTAAATGGTATTTTAAATTGGCTTGCAACAGATTTTGTATTACAAGAGGCCAAAGAAGAATTGCCATCAAAACTGATGGAAGAATTTACAATAAACAGGGTATACTTTGGACACGTGGCATGGAAGAAAGTGAGAGAATGGAGAGCATTAATGCATTTGGTATAAGAATCCAACATATATGAGAGCACAGGCATATTCCAGGAAAACAAGATTCTTCATCACATGAACACACAATACAGATACATTTCTGTTGTGTAAGGTGTGTAGAGCTATTAATTTATCAAGCTGCTCGTCAATCTTTGGTTTAAGGGCAAAAGGGACTCGATGAGGCTTAAGGCGGATGGGGGCCACTTCAGGATTAAGGTTAAATGATATCGGGGTCCCCTTGTACTCGCCTAGTTTGTCTGCAAAAACATCCTGGAAATCCTGGACGAGGGCCTCCTCCCAGTCGTCACTGCTGGTCTGGTGAATGCCGGCTAACTCAATCCCAAGTGGAGTGAACCATTGAAGGCCTTACAAACTAGGCCGATCACGGTCGACGACGGTCAATGGTAAGGATGCAGTACGATTTTTGAATGAGACCCGGACTAGGCTTGATCCAACGACCGGAATTCAGTTTCCTTGATAGTCCTTGAGAATGATTCTTTGGGTTCTGAGGTCTTGCCGCCGGACGTCAGGGATCAATTGTTTCAGGGTCTTCCAGGAAACCATCGAGAGAGACAATCCTGAATCGACTTCCATCACGCAGGGCTGGTTTTCGATGGCGACCTTCACTCGGATTTTCTTTGCATCTAATGATAATGCATGACCCATCGTGATGGTTTGGTGTGCCTCTTCTCGTTTCGTTGAATGGTCTAGTGGTTTATTTGTGTAGGAGTGGTTGTTCCATTGGTGGTTCGAATGTTCCCGATTCACAGGATGATTTCCTGTGGGTTGGCGATAGTTGGTCCCCCTCTGAAATGGGCTGGTTCCTATCTTGCTTCGACAGACCTTTCCGATGTGGCCTCTCTTCCCACAAATATGGCAGAGCGTGTCGAGGAATTTGCAGTCTGATCGTGGGTGGTTTGTGAAATAGAACCCTATTTGATATCTCCTAATGTGGTTCTGTGTAACTTATTCATCTTTATTTTTTTTTTCTTGGCTTCCCTTTCTTTTTTGATCTTTTTCTCATGTTCCTTATAAAATAGTGTCCAATAAGGTTCCTTTTGACTCCTAGTGACCACATAGATAGTTCTGTTCCTTACAGAGGTTTCTGATTTTATATTTTCAATCTTGTTCAGCAATTTTCCTTTACTCATCTGTCTCCGCATCCCATCCTCGTCGCCAGTGTTAAGTTCTGCGCATGGGCGCAAGGAACGGAGACGAGGCAGTGAACAGTGAACTTCAACTCTTTATTATACATTCTGAACAGAGCAAAAGCAGCCCTTTTATAGGCAAGCTGCTGCTCTAGTAACCCATAGGAAACGTGGAGTGTTAATCCCCTTAACCAATGATCGTGGCTCGTTAACAGCCAATCAGATTCTCCTGAACGGACCAATCCGATATCGCTATTATCGACCAATCAGAAGTGCAGGGCTAGAACCCTGCTATTTTCTAAAGCTTTTGATAAACTTTATTTGAGTATTTTATTAGTTCACAACAGTCAACATATTCTTATTGTTTCGACATAAGGAAATATAGCCACAAAATAATAGCTAAACTTCTGGAACACTAAATAAAATAACTGGGACGAAGTGAAGTTTTGATTTAATCCTATAATGCCATCGTAAGGGAGACTATGAGCAAGGAAAACTTTTAGAATAGGCAGGAAAACAGTGCTAGAGTGGGGGGAATCCCAAATTATTAATAGTTACAAAGGGGAATAAGAAATAATTTATATTCATCAGCAGAGAGCAAATACCAATAAACACTAGTATTTATTTAAAAGCATGCCCTTTTTGAAATGGAGCATAAAAAGAAAGTCCTAAATTAAGAACTTTCTCTTTTTTCCTCCAAGATAGCCATCAATGTATGCTGCCCTTGTCTTTATTTCCTGCATTGTTCATAGCTGAAGTTGCAATTGTTCTGCCAGGCTTGATGCTTATATAAGTCATTATTCGGTCTGGAAAACGTGGTCTGGCTGAACAGACTTGTTCCTTTTGTAGGGGATTACAATAACACACGGAAGCTTATGAGTGCTTCTGACAGATGTGCTGGCGGCCTGCCACAGTGTGAAGGGTGCGGCTCTGACTGACAACTTGCAATTATGGGATGATGAATGGTTCTGATGTGTGTTCAAGAGAAAACCACTTTCTAGAAAGTAAAAGTCATGCATACGGTTCCTATAAAATCAGCCTTAAGAAAAGTATTCTTACTTTCACATTCTGGTGGCATAACTGATTTGAAAGTCCTCTCTGATTTCAAACTTTTGCCCTGGTTTTAATAAATAAAAGACTAACTTAGGCTTATGTGGGAAAAATTAGCTTGGCCCATTTTGGCTTCAAAAATGCTTTATCTGCATTTTCAATCAAACTGACATCACAACAGACAACTACATGCATATTCACACGCGTTTCTTAAATACGTTCATATGACTGCACAGTAACTAGCAAGTTTATATCTTTTTTTAAAGACGAGCTCTGGGCAATAAAATCTATTTTTACCAACAAGGCAATGTAACAACTCATCCATCAATAGGCCTGTGCAATTTAGGCCAACTTTAATGGAAGTGGAATGCATGCTTTTATAGTTCCTTCTCCAGAGAACAATTTGCTCAGAGGTATTTGTAAGCCCATTTGTTCAACTTCCTTTTGTATCAACAGTGTCTTAGGTGTTAAGCAGAATAGAAAAGTCCACATCCAGAAAACTTATAGATTTTAAGATGAACAAGACAACAGAGCAACGCCAGAGTTAAAGGAAGATGACTGTGAACAAGAGAGATACTAATATGAGGCTAAAAGAATTCAAACAGGACTAGGTGCAGTCATATTCCCACTGACAAACTGAGACAAAAGAAAAAGACAAGTATAAAAAATGAAAAGAGAGACACACAACCAAAGTAAAATACCAGAAAATAGCTTGAAATGGCAAGGAAGGAATCAGGAAAGCTAAAGCTCAGAATGAACTAAGGCTTGCTACAAATGCCAAAAAAAAAAATGTTTTTTTCAATATATAAGAAACAAGAAAAAGTTAAAGAAATGATTAGTGCACTAATGGAAGAAGTGGCAAGAAGAGGACAGGCAGCAGGGAGAAAACAGAACTGCTTAATATCTTCTTTCATGCAAAAGGGAAAAAAGGTGCAACCTATCAAAAACAGCACTGTGGGAAAACAGAACAGGAATGCAGGTCAAAATAGGCAAGAAATTGATAAGAAAAGAATTATCCACAATTGACGAGTTCAAACTGCCAGGACCTGGAGGACCACATCCCAGAGTTCTGAAGGAGCTGGCAGATGTGACCTCAGAAACACTGAACAGAATTTTTCACAGCTTCTGGAGCACAGGGGAACTTCCAGAAGATGGGGAAAAAACCGATCTGATACTAAACTAAAAAAAGGGGGAGGTTCCAATCAGCTTTATATCAATACCCAGAAAAATCCTGAAAAATGTAATCAAGAAGATTTGTGAGCCTCTAGAAATGAATACAGTTACTACTAGAAGCCAGCATGGGATCATGCCAGACAAGCTTTATTGCCTTCTTTGATAAAGTCACCAATTTAGTGTATCACAGAAATGCTGTGGATATACTATACTTAGACTTGGAAAGACATTTATATTCTAGAAATGGACCCATCACAATTTTTTAAAAAGAAGAAAAGCATTTTCTTCTTGAATCTCTCCTGCCAAAAAGTCCATATTTCCATGGATAAAATTTTTTGCTATTTCTGTCATGAAGAACTGTGCTAGTTGAAAAAACTGTTAAATACCTTACAAAGCAGAATAGAGGACCTTGATTGTTGAGCTGCTTCATACATGAAATGCAGAATACATGAACAATACTGTCATACTTTGGACATGGCCATGCTTTTACAAATGCACTGATCCTCAATTTTTTGTCGGGAGAAGACAAAAGTCCCTTGTAGAATCTTTAAATCATTATCAAAAAGAGTTATTGCTTTAGGTTCATGGTTTGGCAACAGTGCTGTTTACTAACATGTAAATCATACTGTACAAAGTAGGATTACTTCTAACTTTTGTTTTGCAAGCTGCATTCATTACCAGTTTATTTCCAGGTTCAATTCATGGTGCTGGTTTAGAAATGTAAAGCACTACATGACATGGGACTGGATCAACTGGAGGATTGTCTCTTCCCAATTACATCTACATATCAGGTTAATCAGAAGGACTATATTATGGGCCTAGCAAAGGGGCCTTTTCTCCCATCATTCCCCCTGAAGCTGAACTGTATTAGCTTTCCAGAAAGCCCTTAAAACATGGCTTTTCCAGCAGCCTTGGAAACAGGGAGAGTCAAGAAGTGATATCTCTTTTTTTCTTCTGACTTACAGCTATTCTTTAGCATTTAACATGAATGAACATGATTAGTCCATCACATGCTATTAGGTAGCAATCCAAAATAAACTGTGCAAATCAACATCATATTTAAACTAATGTTGTATTATATATATAAGGGGAAATATAAGCAGGAAATAAAAACACTTTCTGGTCTACACTCATGCTATCAAGTGCATAGCATATAATCAAACCAAGTTTCAGATAACAGATGGCTCCAACATAATACATGTATAACATAAGCAAGTTCAATTACCTATAAACAGTCAATTATCAAAAATTTATTAAAAATTTATTTTAAAAACTGGAACGCGGTGGATCAGTGATGCTAAGATGCTAAGCTTGTCGATCAAAAAGGTTGGCAGTTCAGCAGTTCGAATCCCTAGCACTGCAAAGTGGAGTGAGCTCCCATTCTACTCGACCCAGCTTCTGCCAACCTAGCAATTCGAAGCATGTAAAATTGCAAGTAGAAAAATAGGGACCACTTGATTGGAAGGTAACAGCATTCCGTGCACCTTCAGCATTTAGTCATGCCGGCCACATGACCACGGAGATTTCTTCGGACAGCGCTGGCTCTTCGGCTTTGTAACGGAGACGAACACTGCTGGAAATGACTAGCACGTTTGCGCGAGGGGAACCTTTACCTTTACCTTAAGGATGAAAACTTGGCAAGCAGTTTTTTTTTTTCTACTTTACAAAAACAGATGTGGAAAATTGATACTCCATGGTAAAGAACGTTTTACTAAAAATGTAAATCTTCAAAATTTATAAAATAAATACAATAATTTCTTAGTTGGATTCGATAATTATCAATTATGTATAACAATAGTCCTAAATATTCACCTAGGTGGAACAATTAATTTTCCCAAACAGAATTTCCCTTGATTGCTTCAGCAAAACCTATGTACATAAAGTTGCATATGATTAGGAGCCTCATATAATCAAAGATTCCAATGACTCTGAAATAGGTACAGCTGACGTATCTTTCCTAATAATAACTCTTATTATCAACATATGTACACATATAATTTCAGGGGCAAGTGAGGTTTTATAGTAGCTAAAGCTGAACTGGTACTAGGTGACAGGAAGACATACACGAAAAATTAATCGAGCAAAGAAAAATTACATTTCTTTATATCCTAGTAGAGAACTACTCTGGATTGAGTATATTTGTATAAAAATCCAAACATTACAAAATCCCCATTAAATCTATATTGTATACAACTCTCAATTTATTCTGTTTGAATAATTCACAATTGAATTTATTATTAGATTTTGCATAGAGGGAGAGAGGAAACAAGCAAAACAAAAAGAAAACCCTAACAAGCATTTTCTTCACAGCACAATACAATTTTATATGCTGCAAAACTATTGGTGGCTGTGGTTCTCATGACTGACATCTTGCAAAATGTTTGTAGCATTCCAGGGCTGTATGTGGTTTCCCCAAAACACTCAGATTACTAATTAAAAAGAATTAGGTTAGGTTAACTCATTTAATTAATATGAAATGTGAAGTGAAATTTAACAACCAGCCCATTTCTTACTTGTGACTAGTTCAAAGTTGACTCAGGCTTCCTTCCTTCCGAGATGGGTAAAATGAGGACCCTGATTGTAGGGGGCAATATGCTGACTCTGTAAATCACCTACCGAGGGGGCTGTAAAGTACTATGAAGCGGTATATAAGTCTAAGTGCTATTGCTATCCACTTGTTGGAATGGTCCTCCAAGTACATCTTGTAAAATTCAAGAAGAGCCTTTGGCCCAGAAATGATCCCCTACATCAACCCCAAACAGAATTTGATCTTTTAATGTGAAATTGCAACTTATTAATATTAAGAAATTATTTATATGCTGCTAGATATATATTTAAGAGAACACTTGTGATCATTTCTATAGTTTTAATGATACCGGAGCAAATAAGAAGTATACTGCTTTAAAGTGAGCTGTGATTTGAATTAATCTTTTAGTTACTGTTATATATGCTTTTAAAAATGAGTAAATAAGATATGGATCAAGGAAAAGGTCAAAAAAGCGATGATCAAGCAAGAGAATTTTGGTTCCTTGAGATTAATTGATGATCAATATGACTTCATATGTTTTCTTTTATCAGTTTTAAGAATTCTTCCTTTTAATTTAAATCTGAATTATAATAGACTCATCATTTCAACTATATTTAGGGCAATATAGAATACTATATTCCCACAAACAGTGATGACAACCAATTTAAAAAGAAACAAATGCATAGAGAATAAAACACGGTTTATGTTTGCAGTAGTTCCATTTTCTCCCGCACTGGAGGAAAACTAAGAATTGCAGCATCTATCTTAGTTTGGCTTCATCCCAAAACCCAATGCAAGATCAGACCAGGTTAGTAATTCAAATGGGGAACCACCACAAACCCAAAGGCTTCAAGCTAGACAGGGAAGTTGAAAAAAAATATCCCAGAATAGGGCAAAAATAAGCTATTTCTGTTGTTACCAAAATAGCTACATGGGGATGGAATAATATGGCACGGCACTTATCCTTCTTGTCATGTTTATTATGCCTTCAGGAAGAATAAAACTTCGTTATCCATAAAACTTTGGAGTAACCATTGATTTCTTCCTCCACAATCATTCAACTTCATTTTGCAGATCGTGGTATTTTGTTACTATTTTCTAGTTATTTCTCTTCAAATCGTGCATCACATGGTATTGTAATATCAATGAACCAGACATTTCCCCCCCCCCCCCCCCATAGTGATGTCAGGTGTGTTGTGGGCCAGATGTCTGTCTCTTTGGATTCGAAAATCCCACAGAATCTTGACATCATTTTTAAGAACATTGTCAATTTGGTGTTCCCAGTAATTTTTGTTGCATTTAACTCCAAACTTCTGGCAAAGCTTCCAATGTATGATTTTGGCAACTTGATCATGATGTTGTAACCAATGAGCCACAGTGGCATAGTGGTTACAGTGCAGTACTGCAGGCTATTTCTGCTGACTGCCAGCCGCCTGCAATTTGGCAGTTTAAATCTCACCAGGCTCAAGGTTGACTTAGACTTCCATCCTTTTGAGGTCAGTAAAATGAGGAACCAGATTGTTGGAGGCAATATGCTGACTCTGGAAACCGCTTAGAGAGGGCTGTAAAGTACTCTGTGAGACTCTGTAAGTCTGAGTGCTATTGCTATTGTAGACAATCATTTTATGGGATTTTGCTGCAGCTACTGATAAGGTGATCCACTATTTCATCTTTCTTGTTACATAAGTTGCACTTGCTGTTGTTACTGTTGAATTTTTGCTTTCATGGAATTGGTCTGCAGGGCTTGTTTTTTAGGCAGCCAAATGAAGCCTTCAGTTTCTTTCTTCAGCACCTCTCCAGCACCTCTGATCCAGAGGTGATATTCAGCAGGTTCTGACCAGTTCTGGAAAACCGGTAGCAGATATTTTGAGTAGTTTGGAGAACCAGAAAATACCACTCCTAACTGGCCTTGCCCCCATCTATTCTCTGCCTCCTGAGTCCCAGCTGATTGGCTGGGTCTTCTTTTGTTGCCCTGCACAGGAGAACGGAGCTGGAAAGCAGGTTAGTGGGGTGGGGACGAAATGGGGAGTTTGCAGTAACCTTCCCCCAGGACTGGGGAGGAGATGGAGATTTTGCAGTATCTTTCCCCCTGCCATGCCCACAAAGCCATACCATGCCCACAGAACCAATAGTAAAAAAAAAAAAATTGAATTCCACCACTGCTCTGATCTCAACCATCTCCATGTTAGCTTTGTATCTACATTTCCTTCAATGTCCTTCAAGTATTGACTTTGAATAGGCTTCTTTTTTCTAGTTATGAATATTATTAGATATTGCAGCATATTTTTCCTTTGAAAAATCAATTTGAGCCACAGTGGCACAGTGGTTAGAGTGCAGTACTGCAGGCTACTTCTGCTAACTGCTGGCTGACTTCAATTTGGCAGTTCAAATCCTACCAGGCTCCAGGTTGACTCAGCCTTCCATCCTTCCAAGGTGGGTAAAATGAGGACCCAGATTGTTGGGGTTAGAGAGGGCTGTAAAGCACTATAAAAAGTTTATAAGTCTAAGTGGTATTGCTGTAGTGCTATTAAGAGATAGAATAAAATAAAAGCATTTTTAAAGTTTAAATCTTTTTTTAATTACACTTGTAATCCATCCAAGTGGATAAGTAACAATCTGGCAGACTGATATACATACAGTATGATCTTTTATTGTAATCATACATAGTAATTTTGTGTAATGAGATGAGATGATATTGCTTATAACCATGACAAAAATAAGAGGGGCATAGTGATTGATACTTCAGATAGTTCCCAACTTATGACCATAACTGAGCCCAAAATTTGACCAAAATAAACCAACATGACAATGCTGCAATGGTCGTAAGTATAAAAAATGGTCAATTTTTTCAGTGCTATTGTAACTTTGAACAGTCACTACATTAATTCTTGTAAACTGAGGATTATCTGTATTGTCAATTACATTTAGTTATATTAATTTTTTTCTTATTATTTTTATTTATTATTATTATTTCTTTGTCACCTCTTAATTTCTTATTTCCTTTCTGCATCTTGCAAAACATTGGATATCCCTAATGGGAACAGTGTAATGCCTCTATATATGCACTGTAAATATACTTACAGTATATTGAAAAATACATTTGAACTTCACAAATGTTTAGTTTTGTAAAGGAGAACAAACTTCTTAGAACTTTTTTTCATTTTTAAAACTGAATGGCTTTCAGATAGTGAATACTAATAGGCTTATTTTGAGGTTAAAGAGCCAAAAATGTGTCCTTCATATCAAGTTATCAAAACTGACTTAAAAGAAATCTGAGAACATTTCAAAGAAGTCCATTATGAAAATGAAAGATTAGTTGGGGAGAGGAAGACTGAAATATTTCTCTATTTTTGTAAAACAAAAAGATGTACAGTACAGCAGGAAGATATTTTCACTGATTGTGACTGTGGATACAGGCAATTATCATTGTAATGTAAATTTTTCAAGACAAATCTATTGGAGTTATTACCAGAACCTTCTTCAGGCCAGATTCCAAAAATGATTTTAAAATGCTGACACCCTTATGAGATCCTGCTCTGGTCCATGACCATAACAGTACCTCCATCACCCTGGTCTTTCCTCGTCTCTCTCCTGTAAAATCTTTTCAAATAAGAACACAGAGACTGCCAAGCCATGTCATGCAATTTTGGCCTTTTCAAGATTTAATTTTTTAATTGTTGTTCTCAACACCTGAAGAAGAAATAAAACCTTCTTTTTCATGGATTATAAAAGTACAATTTATGTCCTTCATAGCAGTTTGTACATAAAGGCCAGCTAGAAAAATGTGAGATACTTCTTGTTAGTATCCAGATGACATCCAGAAAACACTAGTATGCTAATACTAGTATGCTAAAATAGCCTTCATAGAGCTTCAGAGCCTACATAAAGTTGGCAATAGTACGACACTGATTGACCTATTACCATCAGCCAATAAATATCCTGGGTTTTTCTGTGTTTGCCTGCCAAAAGAGAGATGATCAAACACCTAACAGACAATAAGAGGGATTCTTTATTTCACAACGAAGTAAGTAGAACTGCGTAGAGCAAATTAAAAAGCAGTAAAAGTGGTAACTACAGGTTTGTATTGGATATGTCAGGATTTTTAAAAAAAAAACTCCAAGAGGCCATGATAATTGTCATAACAAATAATTAAGACAATATTTTGAATAATATGATTCTGAGCAATGGCATTAAGTAAAGCCATCTCATGGCTTCTTTGATTTGGATTTAGGAAACCCAATAACAATGGCTTTGTGAACCATGGTTTATGGCTTAGCATATTTAGTAATTCTAGCCTACGATGGCTTATTAAATATTATTTAAAAATTTATTTTATCAGATGTGTAGAGCCAACTCAATCAACTCTGGATGATTGCATTAAAACCAGCCAGTACAAAACTCTGATGAAAAGATTAGATAATAATGACAGAAACCCAAAATAAAAAAGCCTGATAATAAAAATGCATTCCTCCAAAATCTCATTGCAGAATCTCAGTAGAACCTCTGACCACTACCAAATCGGGTTCCAACCAAAAAAATTAACATTTTTTTCGTGGCCAATTTCCTCTTCCGTGCCATTTTTTTGTAAGCACCAAATTTCCAAAATTAGGTTCAAGTAATGACCAAATCAAAACTCGACATGAAGTGGGGAACAAATAAGGTGAATTAGTTAATTGGACAGGCAAGTTATTCTATACTGAAATTATTCTACCTCTAAACTAATTTTATTGAAGGAAGGCAACATTTTCTATATTAATTTTTTTAAAAGCTTAACTGTACAATTTGTTTCACTTTAGGACAAGACAAGACCCACCTAGAATGCATGACTGCAAATAAAAAGTAATAAAAATACTTTATTGGGGGGGGGGTTTGTATTGTATTATGCTAGGCAACAACAAAAATACCATATGGAAAAATTAAAACCAGCAAGAATTGGTCCATAAGAATTCCAAAAAAACCCAATTTCCCAATATTAAACTAGGGTGGACGTAGACCATATAAAGCATCTACTAAATACTCACAACAAAATTTCCAATGTTTTTAGCACAAATTTACCCATATTATATCAATATAGAAAGTTGTAGAACAAAATCTAGATTATGTCAAACAAAGAGTGGATCCAATAAAATCCCTTTTCCCAACAAAACTAATTCTCTTATAGAAGAAGGGAACATTTGATCCAGTCGAATTTTATTATTATTATGGTTCATCACACAAATATCAGCTATATTTGGCAATTTTATACACCTATCGAATCCTTCCCAAGGACTGGGGTAGCATATGTGGATATCTGATGGTGTTAAAAGTATCGTTGCAGGAGTTGCCATTTGCAATTGACTGGTGGTGATTTTTTCAATGCCAGGGATGTTCAAGTGGTGGTCCAGTTGTTTTGTCATGTCACCCAAGACACCTATTACTGCTGAATAAGATTACATTATAATATTATTTCTAGGCTATTTAAGAGTATGATTTTCCTGTGGGTTATTATTTCTTCTAAATTCTAATATCAGTTAAAAATAAGCAGTTTATGCCCACTATCATTTTAACATGTACAGTCCCTAAAATATGGTGGTTATTGAAGAATGCAACGAACATGAATGATGTTATCAAGTTTGGAAATAAAAAGTCTGCAAGAAAGCCACCAAACTCAGAGAACACCAAGGACCCCACTATTTAATAATAGACAATCAAATCAAAATAAAAAAGCATCTTTAAATATACCCATTTCACTCATAGCTTTTTACTATAATTTCATCGTCTTATTCTGTGTCCTGTATCTGAAACCATATCTGGTCTGGTTGGTTACTATCAACTGCATTACTGAAGAACGTCCAGAGATGTCAAATGTCTCATAATAATACAGAAGATCAGAATGGGACTCATAAAAGTAATCTAGCATATTCTTCTGTTATTATAAAGACCTTTTATACCTAATGGATTTCTTGCTTCTTGAAGTGAGTAACAACTTAGACACCGTTTCTTATTTCTGCTACCAAATGTGGAAGCCAAACCGCAGCACAAATCAAAACTGAACCATTCATGCAGAAATCCAGGGCACAAAGACAATAAGAGGAAAATCATGGTGGTTCTGAGATCTAAAAAAAGACAAGAGTGAAAATGAATTCTACATTAGTTAAATTATTCCAATCCCACTCTCTGGATTTCTTCCCATTCCAGATAAAATATTTGGAATTATTAGTGGCATACCTCTCAGCGGGTCATTTTTAAAGCTTTTAAAGCTCACGGTGGGGGGGGGGGGGGACACATACCAAACATGTCCTCTCACACTGCACGTATTTGCTTCTGGGACTAGCACCTTGCCATTCAAACAAGTACCATGGCGAAAAAGAGAGGGGTGGAAGGAATAAAAACCTGTATAAATGACAGAGTGTTCAACCATGAACACATTGTCTTTTATGAATATTATAATCACAGAATCAATAAGCCTACAAAGAAAAAACAGGACACAAAACGTGTTTTGTCATTTTTGACGAAGTTATAAAAACAACAGACATTCAATATGCCAAGTGTTCTTCAATCCTTCATAATCATAGCCTTATTGAAGTGAGGACAAAAAGGGTCTAATTGCATAGGAGCAATCTCAACGTAATAGGTTATACACCCAGGCACTGCTGCACAATACAACAAAAACAACGTTCACTGTGTATAGCAGAATGTCATCTCTCATTTTCAGGCAATTACCTTCTTTCTTGTCAACAGTTTTAATAACCTCCATCATCTCTAAAAGACTTTTGCTTCAGTTAAATAATTTTCAGCTTTTTAATATGCAAATGCGCTTGTTCATATGCATGGGTGAAGTGGTGCTGCTACTTGAAATGTGTCAGTACATTGTGGAGCACCTGCACCTCGGGGAAGCTTGATTTAATTGACACCTAATACTATTCATTATTCCACTTAGTGAAGAACTCCTATTAGTCACCTGTAGGTTTTCCTATAAGCAGCACTTTGACCACCAATGAAAATATGAATATTGCTATAAATAGAAAGGCCATATATAGTACTGAAGGATTCACTATGAATTGGTCTCTCCAGAAAAAATGCTCCCCAAAATGTTATCCTGTCCCGCGATCTCACTTTCCCTAACAGTGCACTGTACCCATGGATATGGATTATGAAGTACACAATAAGCCTAGGACAAATACAGATTAGCATTTCAATGACACAAAGGATTGTGTAAGGGCGGTAATACCCATTCACTTTAACTGCAGATTCTGATAAATGAGAAATAAAGAAACAAGGCAGCAAAGACAGATGGATACTATTTGGTGCAGGTATTATTATTATTATTATTATTATTATTATTATTATTATTATTATTATTATTGATTTGGTTCATAGTTTTTTAAGTGAGAAAATTTCCAACCCACATTCTGATTATGCAGATCACTGTCATATCAAAAATTCAGCCTTAATGTAAATTATCATTAGGCTTAGTCCCAGAGAGGAATCTTGTAGTAAGAGTACTGATTTTTTAAAAATAGTTTGTTCATGTAAAGAATAAATATGTATTACAAAAAAAAAAGTGAAATCAATGCCTCATTGCTAAGTAATGGTGCATAGATTGTGTTTTACTACAAATATGATGCTGATCAGACAAGTGTGGCTTATATTCTGCACAGTCTGTAATCTGTAATCTTAATGTTGAACTCACATTTCTTTTTAACATTGATGCATCTGTTAATCCCTAAGAGCTAAAAATACAGATGTTTAACATCCAGTTTATAGGCTATTATCTGAAATATGGAGAAATCCTTACAATTCATTTGTCTATTTTATAAGTGTGACAAACTTAATAGTTCAAATATATTAAATTCCGAGAAATATCCTCTAATATATTTACATATATCAGGGAAATATCAGAATTATAATTAATATGTGTTATCTAGCAGTAAATGCAACATAAATTACATTAAATGCTTTTCGAGTAAAAAAAAAAAAAGCTATAGTGAAAATAATAGTTCCCTTAAGAGCTTTCCAGAAGTGATTTGAAAGCGGAGATAAATTTAGTTAAAATCTCAGATCTCCAAGACAATAAAGAATATCAACAGAAAAAAGACTTACTAATCCTAAAATCCAAATATTTCTCAAATAAGTGGTGTGAGAGAGCTGGTCAAGTAAGACCTTTGTTGGTATCCCCAAAAATGTAATCTCCAAGCTGAAGAATGGCAGCTTGCAGAACAGCTGGTGAATAGGATTAATGTCAGAAGAAAGAAATAAAACTCAACATATGTCCAAGCCTGCGGTGCTGGGACTGAGTATGATTGTACCCCAACGGATACCATGTGTACAGCTGGAAAGTGCCACTGTGCTCTGCTTCTATACCCCACAAGGTCATTTCTAAGTACAGATAACAACCAAAGAGCAAATTAAACTTTTCCTGAAGAACTCAGTGACTGATTAAAGCAGCAACAATCAACTCCCATCATTTTACACAATACAGCAAGCACTGTGTCATTCTCTAAAGGTACTTTTTGCACAAAATTAGCATTATTAAAGCTAGCAAACAATATTAAGGAAAATAAAATTTAAATTTGTTCAAATATGCCTTACACTAATACAGGATCTGGATACCTTAAGCTTCCTTGCCAATTAAAAACAAATAACAAGATATAAATATGTTACTGATAATGATGACTATGCAAAGCACAGTACATGTAACGATGAAATCTGGGTGAGCATTTTGTTGTCATCAGTATTTAATATTATAAACTATGATATTTAGAACTTTTCCTTATATTTCAGTAGGCAATCAACAAAAAAAGAATATACAGTATTTAGCAATTGCAAATTGTTACCAAGAATTATACAAAAATGTCTACAAATTGGTATTATTGAAATGTGAAAGAACATTTCTTTCAGTAGCAAGCTTATTTGGATTAGTAGTTTAATAAAACACTAGTTTCTCTTCAACCTTCAGAAAAGCAAAGGCAAGGTGATTTTTTTTTAAATGCAGAATAAGAAAATAACAAGAAAATCCTATCCACAGCCACAAAGAAACACCATATAATTCAACAAGACAATATATTCCCAGGGAAGATGAGCAGGAGAATTGAGCATGCAATATTAATTTAAATCACCACTATAGTTTTAAACATTGACAAGGTTAGCCAACACACTAAATTATATTTAGTACAAAGGTTAGAAATGCATACTGCTACTCAAATTGTGGTTGAAGAGATAATTTATTCATAATTTGGAAAAATACTAAAGTTACAAGTTTTAACGGTCATATAATTTTCTGCAAAAGTTTTTGAGTATTGTCATTCCCTCCTTGTCTCCCTCCTGCCTTTTTTTCCTGGCAATTTATCAAAAGGCTGTAGTGTAATGTGACCTAACACATTTTAACCATGTTGAAAAGATATATCTTCGAAAGGAGGCAAGCATCCAGTGTATTTCCAAACTGAACATCCAGCAGAGCATCCATCTGTCACCTTCAATTCAAAGTAGCAATAGGCACCGGAAGTGACATTTTATGGTTGTTCAAATTAGATAACATTCATCGGAAGCAACATAACAGTTGACATTATAGGCTACATTTTTATCAGAAAGGCTGACAACAATTTTCACATGAAAAAACAAGAAATACTGAGAACAATAGAAGATACAGACACAAACACATATATCAATACACATATATTCTTCAAATTAAGTCCTATCTCAAACCTCTCTGGATCACATGACTGTCATTTCTACGGTAGTTTTATTTCTGACTTTGAATTTTCGTACTCCTCTATCCAATATGCAAGAGTATCCAGAGGAAACTATGATGATACCAAAATAGTGACATAGGCTTATTAATGTCTGCCAATAGATCTGCCAACGTCTAGAAACAAGTAAAGTAATAACTAGCAGTCAGCACTGGTTTGTTAAGAACAGATCATGCCAAATCAATCTTATTTCATTCTTCAACATGGTGACTAAATTAGTAGACCAGCAAAATACTGTGGACATAATATATTTAGATTTCAGCAAGGTATTCAACAAAGTAGACCACAACCTACTTATTAGTAAGCTAGAAAAAAGTAGAATAGATAGCACCACCACTAAAGGGATTTGCAACTGGCTGGCAAACCATACTCAATGAGTAGTCCTTAATGAGTCTAAGTCTACATGGAGGGAAGTAAGCAGTGGGGTGCCACAAGGTTCTGTCTTAGGCCCGGTACTCTTCAACACTTCATTAATGACTTAGATGAGGGAATAGAAGGGGAACTTACCAAATTTGCAGATGATACTAAGCTGGCAGGAATAGCTAACACCCAAGAAGATAGGCTCAAGATCCAGATGGATCTTGACAGACTAGAACACTGGGCCGTATCTAACAAAATGAAATTCAATGTACAGAAAAGTAAAGTCCTACACTTAGCAAGAAAAACCAGAAGTACACAAATAGACTGGGTGAAACCAGGCTCAATAACAGCACTGTGAGAGGGATCTTGGAGTCTTAGTGGACAACCAGCTAAATATGAGCCAGCAGTGTTCAGCACAGCCAAAGCTAATGCAATCCTAAATTGTATTAACAGAGGGATACAATCAAGATCAAGGGAAGTATTAATACCACTCTATAAAGCCTTAGTAAGACCACACCTAGAATACTGCATCCAGTTTTGTTTGCCACATTATAAAAAAGATGTTGAGACTCTAGAAAAAATACAGGGAAGAGCAACCAGAATGATTAGGGGACTGAAGACAAAGGCATATGAAGAACAGTTATAGGAACTGGGCTTGGCTAGTCTAGTGAAGAGAAGGACCAGGGAAGACATGATAGCAGTCTTCCAATATTTGAGGGGCTGCCACAGAGAGGAAGGGGTCAAGCTATTTTCTAAAGCGCCTGTATGTCAGACAAAGAATAATGGATGGAAATTGAACAGGGAGAGATTTAACCTGGAAATAAGGAGAAATTTTCTGATAGTGAGAACAATCAACCAATGGAACAGCTTGCCCTCGGAAGTTGTGGGAGCGCCATCACTTGAGATCTTCAAGAAGAGATTGGACTGCAATTTGTCAGAAATGGTGTAGGGTCTCCTGCTTGGCCGGGTGTTGGACTAGATGACCTATAATGTCCCTTCCAAATCTGATTGTTTGTTATGTCATCCAAAAATGCCACAACATCAAAACATCATCACATGTGTTACTCCTGCCCCCACAAACCATGACGTAAACATGGGACCCAGCTAAACTCTTCCATAAGTAATTAAATAATAGTGCATTCCAAAAACAACTCAGTTCTGCTGAACTGAAAGGATTCAGTTCAGAATAGACATTCAAGGGCTTGAGAAATCATCGTAATGTGTCAGAACATTTTTAAATCTACGTTTCAGAGACAAAGCCAGAAGAAATATAATTGTTTGCAACTAACTTGTTAATTAATTAAAACTCTTATGTTTATTTTGTAGCAACTGAAGCAGGCTAGACTTATTTTTGTTTTTAAACAGTATCCTGGTTTTAATAAAATGGGAATGTAACTTTCTATCTAAGAAATGTTATTAAACCTATCTAAATTACATTAAACTCTATCGTACATACTGATTATCATATTACTTTTTCTTAACAATATGTAAAACAGAAACAGCACTTATACCGGACCATTATTGCAGCCTTGTCCCTTTTATTTATTCAGTATACTTTCCAGACATTCATTATTGCCACTTTTAAACTAGATCATAATTCAAAATTAAGCCCATTTTATATCCTACAGATTTCAGTGGAAGAGTTAAGCAAATAGTAAAATTAAAAGACTCAGCCTATTTATTTTTTACTAGATTTACTATGCAAATTTTCTAAAATTCTATGGTTCTCAGCAGCCAACATCCCAAACACATAAAAAACATACACAAAACCTTTCAAGTGTGCATGGAGGTGGGGGGGTACTTCCTTTGCAAAAGCAGAAACCCAAATTCACAAATAAACGTATACCAAATTTGCTTTTAAATACATAAAAGATTATAAATGAGCTTTGAAAGTATTACATTATTACTAGCCCATTTCCAAAGCATATACTATTGTTTAAATGCCCATTGTGGAAATACTATATTCCATGCTCCAAGTAATTATTGCCATTCACATAATATTCAGATGAATGAAGAACTTAGAAGATTTCTTTGTATTAATATTTTTATTTTGTTAAATAGAAGTGAAACAGTGTTCTACGTCTGGCAATGCAGAAAGTGTAAAGAAAGCCACCACATGCTAATATCCATTTAATTGTTTAAAGGATTTCTAAGATATTAGTTAAAGGATTCCATAATTTCAATTTCTTCTTTTTCATTTAATAGTAGACATTCATTAAAATCCACACACTGTAATAAATTATAATAATTTTGAACAAGAATTAAATTACTAGGTAGCTACAGAAAGAGCCATTTTTCCTTAGGTAACCTGTAATCTAACTGTCAAATTTAGAATCTATTCCCAATCAACTCTTCACAACATTCACATTTATTCATCTATGTTAAATTAATAAAAGGTGTGAATAATACTGACAAAATTTATCATTATTGTTCATGCAGATTAAGGAAAATTATAAAGTAACCTCTTTGGAAAAGAAATGGAAAAAATTATTAAAGATGTGATAAATTATTTCTATATTCTAAAAAAGGTCAAGAAAATGCTTAGTAAAAACTTCAATAAGACTTATGTAAATAGGGTAGGACAGCTATTTCACAACTTGAATATTTTTTTATTAGTCTTCTTCAGCTGATGCCTTCCAAATATTTTGGACAGAACAATAAGCAATATTGGAATATCCCCCTCCCCCACTTTTTTTTTACATGTTGTATTAAGCCATGCATTATGATGATAAGCAAACCAAGCTACTGTGACTTGTTCAACAAATTACAATTAATAATTCTGGCTTACAAAAATATTTGCAAATTGATCAACTCTGTTATATTTATTGATCTGCTGCAACTAAAGAAACTGCCTGATGATTAAAAATGAAAACAAGAACAAGAACATGAACTCACATAGTAATGTTAACACGATTAGGAATCCTATTGTTCACAACATGATAGGATGGATATGGAATGAGTTCTTGTTTAAAAAATTTCCCAGATAGGTAAAAACATAAAGGCCAACCTGATTTCGACCTGGACGCTAGTCCATAAGGTAGGTGGTGCTAGTGGAAAACAGTATATAGAGACCCCCAGACCACAGACTTTTCCAACACTTTGGGAAGGGGGGTATAAATGCCTCAAGAGAGAATGCAGCAATTTAGGAAAGGATGTTTTAAACTATAAAATATTTTTCCAGGTCATTTCTAATTATTCAAATTTCCATATACTCCATTCAGATCCCCATATGTGAAAGCACAGCATTCCCCAAATATAAGAAGTGCTGAGTAACTTTTTGAAATATGCTGTTCTTTCATCTTTCTTTGAAAACTCCAATATAGTTGAATAATCAATATTTTAAGAGAAATATTTCAGAATTAATTTCACCCCTGTGCTATCTTTTCAGAACATTATCGTTATCAGACTATCCAATAAGAAATATTATATGCTGGTCTCCCATTGAATAGTACCTACTTTAAAAACAATGCTATATAAAAACCATCACATTTTCCGAACCTTAACCCTACTTTCATCTCCACATATTTGTTTGATTTCCTACAAATTAATCATCTCTTCCTTGAACAAGATTCCAGTAGATAAAATAAAACATGTCATCATCTATTCCTGTTCATGTTAATATTAATTCTTTTAAAAGGAGCTAATCCCACCCTCATGGGGTTATTTTCATAATATGCTCCAACGTGGAGATTTACAAATATTAATGATACAGCAATCCCAGTGCAACATTTCAGACACACAGAAATAATCTCTCAAGAGTTTCAAGTTATTTCACCCAAGTATTTTTCGGCTAGGATCAGTGATACTTTGTAGTCACCAGATGAGTAAAGATCACAGTTTTTAATCCCAAACACTATGCATTCATATGTGAGATATATAGATAATGAGTATAACCAAATAGTCTTCATCCACTAACTTTTCCTTCAGGGCACATTTTCATTAAAATACTTTAGGGACTTGAAAGAGTTAGTTGAGTTTTTTTTTTTTTCTGCTAATCTTTTTCAAGGTAAGTAAAAGAAAAGTGTACCTTGTAATTATGTCAAGAAATTTATTTGATTTAGTCCTAGGAATAAGGATCCTGATATTCATTGAGAGCCACAACATATAGAAAAGCCAAGTTTAATATGATACTGATAAAAATCCTGTTCTTTTCAATTTCTGAGCTATCCTTTGGGGAACACTTCCATATGAGCCTTTCAGAGCATATACATGGAGATGGAATTGAATAAAAGGATGATTAACATTTTCCTCTGCATGACATTAAGCTATTAAAATCTCAAATTGTGGCAAAAACCTACTCAAGAATGCAATATTGCTTGGATTCCTAAATGGAAGTCATAATATGAACTACAGGATTGTTTCTAACAGATACAAAAATCATTATGGTTGGGCATATTTCAATCATGTTTAATAATGGAATGTATGTTGTAACATATATATGTTTATCTTTAAAATTGAGAAAGAAAATATTTTGCACAACTTACCTTATGCTTAACATTGCTCTCATTGAAGGAAATATTCCTGTATTCCATGGACACTTGGCTTTTAAAAAATTAATCCATTCTTTCCCCCATTAAAACGCCAGTTCTTATCCTAATTCTTGTCATTTTCCTGTAAACCTGTTTAATAGCTTTCCCCTTGCTCCACTGAAATAGATTTTACGGGCTCTATTCCATGCAAATATCAAACAGATTTTCCTATCTTGCTGCAAAAGAGCAAAAGTCACATGCCAGGGGAACCTTGCTAAAATATTTACCTCTCTGTAAAAAAACAACAACATTGGAATAGCCTATTTCCCAAACTGAAAACAAAACTTCTTGGTCTACTTTCAGACCTATAGCCTGAACAGAAACTGCCAAGGGGGGGTGGGGGAGAGGGGAAAAACAATGCATAAGTTGTGTTGTAATCATATCGAGCAGCTGAGCCCAAGGCAGGCAGGCTATGGAATGCCATACAGTAATCAGCACTGTTGACTAATCAGAATTTGAGACACAAGAAGGTAATAAGGGTATTATAAAGAATGGCTTATTGAGGGAGCAGCTGTTTACGGTTAGTTCACTGTTTAAACGAGTTTGTCTAGATTGCCATGGCACATTTTTGGTGTGCATGTATGCACACACACACACACACAAATATTTTTTTAAAAATCACTAGAACAAATAGTATACTCCAAGACACACACAGGGTGGCTGACAAGAATTCAGATGGGCAAAGGGAGATAAGTCTTCTGAGAATGACTTGTTTAAATGGCTTGTTTAAAAATTGACAAATGCTGCTACAGAAAGCCTCCACCAGTTTTATTGCCATGAAGGCAGAGGCTGAGGTAGTAATGTAGAAACAGAAGATGAAGGCTGCTGGAGTGGAAGAGAAAGAAGGAGCAAGACAGAACTCAGGAGATGGAACCGAAAGGGGAAAAAAACTACTTTGTGACATTTATAAATATAGTTATTGTGAACTGCCATCCAATCTACCCAATTAACCTAATATTTCTGGAATGCGAAGATAATAATTTTAAATCTGTTGCAAATTCAACACAAAAAAGTCTAGTGGATTTATTTTAGAGTAGCTAATGTGAATACCATTTTCAACGAGTTGTTCAAAGCACACTCTCACACATCATTGGAAACAGACAACTCAGTCATAACCTCAGACAATAATCATCTTGTTCAAATCTATTTGTCATACAGTTGTTCAACTGTTTGGTGTTTTATTTTGTTTCCCATTCAGGAAACCAAATTCTGGTTTGGCATCCCCAAAATATCTATGAAGTCTTCAAACCATGAAGGAGTTGAATAATGCAAATGGAAATTTATCATAATGCATTATTTATACTTATTCTACTTTGAGCAACAGCCAACTTGGTAATATTTTAAAACAGGCAGCAAACAGTGGAAACTCTGATATCTTTTATAATAGTTCACATGTCAACCTGGCAAAGTGCCCACAACGTACAGCAAGGAAAAAGAAATCTATTTAATGTCTGCCCCATAAGGCAACATGAGGTTTGATTGGCAGGAAGCAGAAAGTGGCTTTTGATCATGTGTCCTAACAAGCAGTTCCAACTCCTGTCTCTTCAGCTGAAGAGCGCCACATTGCCTATTGAAACAGAAATGACAGGCAACTGCCCTATTCTTTGGCTCTAGTCCTGCACAGTGGGAACTATGCCGGGAAGAGAGAGACACTGATTAAACACAGCATTTTTCCCCAAGACAAGCAGGTTGTCGGAATCAAAGTTGGGCAGAATCAATTCAACATTATTAAAAGAGGATATAGAACTGAACTGAATTGATGTCACGCCAGTTTGTACAGCCTCAGGGACTCATAGCATGGTGAGGGGGTTAAGAAATGGAGAGATTTGCCAAGCAAGGTCAGAAATTAACTTTGACAACTTGGCGAATTTCACATTATTTCAGGTTCTTTGCATTTCATGCTCACTAGTTTCTTAATAGGCTTGCATTTAAAAACAAAACAAAACTACTGAACACTCACACATGTGCTATATAGAAAGAGAAAAAAAACCTCTCTCTTTCTTTCTCTGTCTCTCTCTCACACACACACATACCCACACCATGTACCATATTTTTTCTGTCGAATTGCAGTTCTCTAAATTGTTCCCTAGAAGTAAGCTCAAATGAAACTCAACTGGCAAATGAAACACAGAGACCGAGAGTTATAGTTCCACGTCAGGCACAAACCCAGTTATATCAAATCTTCTCTCTCTCAGCCCTTCTTGCCAAGAACAGGGACAACTTCACACAGTCACCATGAGTTTTGACTGACCCGAAGGGGAAAAACAACAGATATGTGGAAGGCAGGGAGCCAAACTTGATTTCATTGAAGGCCGCATCTGGGTTCTGTTTGACCACAGGGGACTGAGATGGACATTGCCAGTTCAACATCATTCATGTCGGGGGTGCCTGTGGTGGGCTGAGTGCTCTGCCAGCAAAAACAGGCTCCCGAGCTCTGTTTTCAGCTGCCACAGCCTCTGGAAACCCTCTGCCAATGAAAACAGAGCTCGGGAGCATACAGCCCTCCAAGTTCCATTTTTGCTTGTAGAAGCACTGCAGGCCGATCCTTCACTGTTTCCAGGGCAGCCCCACAGACCAGTTCTAAGTACGCCATGGGCTGAATCCAGCCCTTGGGCCTTGAGTTTTATACCCCTGGTGTAAGGTAACAGCCTAAGTAGATTTCAAATCTCTATGTTAATCATAATCTTCACTACTCCATCTTGATGCCACTATATTACCTCTTTGCTGTAGGAGCTTCATCAGTAAGTTTCCAAATGCTGTTGACTATCCAATTCTAATTTCCAATTTTAGGGCGGGACACTATCTTTCAAGTCTTTAAGTGGATTTCCTGATCTAATGTGCCAACCAGATCAGAAAGTCATAACATGCCTACTCAAGATCTCCCTTTACCCGAAGTCACATTATCTGGAGAGTTCCCATAGTTATGCACTTCCAGAAATTGTAAAGATTTGGTTTTTCCAGTAGGTCCTTCAGGATGGATTCTGGCAACATTCAGCAAAAATCTTCATTGTTATAGGTTTATATATTGTTCATCCCTCTTCAAATCCTGCTATGTTGTCTCAATATAAGAACAGGGTGTTCCTAGGAGGGATGAATGAAGAATGCTGGGTAGTGGACTTCCGGTTTGAGCTTCTTTGGTGACAGACCAAAACCTCATTTCTGCAAAGCTTCGATCCATGCTCACCGCTGGAGCGCCCCAAGCTAAGCCACCCCATAGAGGTGGTGAGAGGGGGGAGACTGCCTGCTGGGTTGAGGAGAGCCACATCTCTCCTCCCCAGCTGGCCATTACTCCCTTTCCTGAAGGCGGTTGTAGTGGTGGTCAGAAATGGCCACCACAAAGAAGAACTCGACTGGAAAAGAATGTGCAGGAGGAAGATAAGAAGAGAAAGTTTTGGTTGACTAGGTCAAACAGCAAAAGCAACAAATAAGGTACCCTGGAATTGAAACTATTAAAAAAACAATAACATTGTTCCCTAAGAAAATTTTTAAGCTGCAAAGGAGAGAGAAAGGGGGAAAGATTTGGATTTTTTTCTCCTTTTCCTATACTGACAGCTAAGAAACTTCAGCAAGAAATTGGAAAAAATCCACTTTGACATTAATAGGCATTTAATGCTGAAAATAAAAAGTCAAAGGGATAATAAAGATTTCTGGATAATCAAAAGCTTTTGAAAACAGGAAAGGAGAGAAAAAGAATAAAAGGGCAGGATCTGGAAGGGAGGAGACTGCCTGGAATTAAAAAGAACTTACAGCAAAATCTCAACAATACTTCCAAAAGATACATTTTAACTGAAATATCGCAACAAAAATCCCAGGAAGAGAAAGTGGAAAAAGAAATAAGAAGAAATAATTTGGGACTATTTGGATTACTTGGTGATTTCTGGATTTTTGGTTATTGTATTTGAATGACTAAAATCAATTGGGTGGTTGTTTAAAACTGTTTAAAATGCCTCCACTTTTAGAAGAACTGAAAATGGAACTTAAAAAGTACAAAGAAGATGCACAAGAAAGGAGAGGTTCTTTTGGCTTCGTATTTCAATTTTTAGAAATGGAGATTTGGAATTTTGAAAAACAGCAAGAAATGCCTGCAGAACAAGAAGATTGCGACAAAGAAGAAGCCATCTTTAATGAACAAGTAATCTTAGGTGGGGGGGAGGAAAGGGGGGAAAGAGAATGGAAAGTTTAAGATGGGGAAAAACAACTCCAAAAAAAATAGAGTGAAAAATAAGTATAAATTCAGAAAGCAACAGAAGAGGGAAATGCAGAAGAGAGAATTAGAAGTAGAGAGACAAGGGGGTAGAAAGGGGAGGGAGAAGAAGAGAGGGAAGAAAGAAAGAAAAAGAAGTTATAAAGGACAGAAACAAAACATAGAGAAACAGGGCCTATTTAGAGATAATGGGTGAAAATTTAATGGAAAATGGGATTCTGCAAAGGTACATAAGATAGTATGGTTATATTAGAAGCAGAAATAATTTTAGAAAATATGAAACAATATATGATTAACATGTTTGATAAAATAGCTATCGTAATTCAGTGGAATGCTTGTCAATAAATAAATGTAACAAAAGGTATATTTAATGATTTACAAAACATGTGAAGAGAAATAAGGGAAAAAATAATTATGGAGATTATATGCGTCTTTAAGGAATTATGATATTTAATTGAAAAGAAATGTTAAAGATGTTAAGATTTTAATGATTATTAATGATAGAACTGAATTGGAATGGAATGAGAGTTTATAATTACTTATATTTATAATCTTTTCTTTTAAAGAATATGGGGTGTATTATAAGAATATACCAGCAGAATTTGATTGGGAGTTATGCATTATGTATTATATTGAAGGTCATAAACTTAAGGTATACATTGAAGTTTAAATAAGAGTTTAATGGATGTAATTAAAAGATATAAAGGTGTCATTCTCCAATTAGTAACTACGGGAGAAAATTTGTTTAATGAGAAAAGATAACATGAAATTGAAACAGAACAGACAAAAGTATAAATATAATGATTTGAATTGAGATGCGATAATCAAAATAAAATTGAGAAAATTAAAAGAGGGGAAAAACTATATAGAAAATGTAGAATAGTATAAGATATGGACTAGAATACAAAAAGGAGCATGAAATTGAGTTTTGTGTCTGTATAAAGAAGTTCAACCGGGGACCATGCTATTTTTAAAAAATAAGTTTTGCTTGTATTTTGTATGTGTGAAAACCCAAATAAAACTTTATTAAAAAAAAAAAAAGAATGCTGGGTAGTATCTATTGTCATCATAGTTATGAATGTAGTTCCAGCTGCCCAGTTAAAGTAAGCAAGAAGATGCTGGAGGTAGATGATCAGTTTAGTGATAAGGACAAAGGCATCATTTCCTATTGCACAGGAGAAGGCAATGGTAAATCATTGTATTCTACCAAGAAAATACAATGTATAGAAATATTTAAACAAATATCATAAAATGCCAGGGGTGGGATCCCTCACATTGGATGGAGCTCAACATGCTTTTGAGAGAGAAAAAAATGAGGGTTTTTCAGACTGGTAATGATATTTATGATGCAGTTGGATTCAAGACTTTTGCATATCTTGTTGATAAGATTGCCATGCAGGAAAAGAAAACCTGAAACTGCAAAGGCAAAATTATGGTGAGAACATGGAACATAAAACTCATGAACATGAGAAAGCTCAGTGCAATGAGAGATGAAATGAATTAAATACACACTGATGTTTTATGCATCAGCAAATTGAAATATAGTGGAATAACCCACTATCAGACAGATTATATTTACTATAAAGAATATTCTGCTATGAAGAAGGAGCAGTGTTACTTTCATAATCAATAAGGATATTTGGGTACAATGCAATGCCTAAAAAATATCAAGTGGATTTAATGAACATCTATGCAATATAATAGGGTCTAAGTTCATGCTTCAATCACTGATGCACAGGAAAAGAATGTTGACCAGTTTCATAGCTAAATTTGATGTGAAAGTTACAGAATATGAAAGCAAGATGGGCTGCTTAGAGACTGGAACACCAAACTGGAAACATTAAGAAGGAAAATATAGTTGAACTGGGTAACCTAAGAAAGCAAAAGGTTTCTAGGCCAATTATTTCTTCTTTGCTAATGCAGTCTTCAAACAATCAAAACAATGCTGCTCAAAAAAATAAAGGAAACACTTACACAACACAATGTAACTCCAAGTCAATCACACTTTTGTGAAATCAAACTGTCCACTTAGGTAGCAACACTGATAGACAATCAATTTCACATGCTGTTGTGCAAATGGAATAGACAACAGGTGGAAAGCACAGGCAGTTAGCAAGACATCCCCAATAAAGGAGTGGTTCTGCAAGTGGTGACCACAGACCATTTCTCAGTTCCTATGCTTTCTGGCTGATGGTTTGGTCAATTTTGAATGCTGGCGGTGCTTTCACTCTAGTGGTAGCATGAGAGGAGTCTACAACCCACACAAGTGGCACAGGTAGTGCAGCTCATCCAGGATGGCACATCAGCGCGAGCTGTGGCAAGAAGGTTTGCTATGTCTTGTCAGCGTAGTGTCCAGAGCATGGAAGCACTACCAGGAGACAGGCCAGTACATCAGGAGACATGGAGGAGGCCATAGGAGGGCAACAACCCAGCATCAGGACGCTACCCCCACCTTTGTGCAGGAGGAGGACTGCCAGAGCCATGCAAAATGACCTCCAGCAGGCCACAAATGTGCATGTGGCTGCTCAAATGGTCAGAAAAAGACTCCATGAGGATGGTATGAGGACCCAACATCCACAGGTGGGGGTTGTGCTTACAGCCCAACACTGTGCAGGATATTTGGCATTTGCCAGAAAACACCAAGATTGGCAAATTCACCACTGGCGCCCTGTGCTCTTCACAGATGAAAGCAGGTTTACACTGAGCACATGTGACAGACGTGACAGGGTCTGGAGATGCCATGGAGAACATTCTGCTGCCTGCAACATCCTCCAGCATGACCAGTTTGGCAGTGGGTCAGTAATGGTGTGGGGTGGCATTTCTTTAGGGGACCGCACAGCCCTCCATGTGCTCGTCAGAGGTAGCCTGACTGCCATTAGGTACTGAGATGAGATCCTCAGACCCCTTGTGAGACCATATGCTGGTGCGGTTGGCCCTGGGTTTCTCCTAATGCACAACAATACTAGACCTCATGTGGCTGGAGTGTGTCAGCAGTTCCTGCAAGATGAAGGCATTGATGCTATGGACTGGCCTGCCCGTTGCCCAGACCTGAATCCAACTGAGCATATCTGGGACATCATGTCTCACTCCATCCACCAATGCCGCGTTGCACCACAGACTGTCCAGGAGTTGGGGGATGCTTTAGTCCAGGTATGGGAGGAGATCCCTCAGGAGACCATCTGCCATCTCATCAGGAGCATGCCCAGGAGTTATAGGGAGATCATACAGGCACGTGGAGGCCATATACACTACTGAGCCTCATTTTGACTTGTTTTAAGGACATTACATCAAAGTTGGATCAGCCCGTAGTATTTTTTTCCACTTTAATTTTGAGTGTAATTCCAAATCCAGACCTCGATGGGTTGCTAAATTTGATTTCCATTGATAATTTTTGTGTGATTTTGTTGTCAGCACATTCAACTATGTAATGAACAAAGTATTTAATAAAAATATTTCATTCATTCAGATCTAGGATGTCTTATTTTTGTGTTCCCTTTATTTTTTTGAGCAGTGTATATGTCTTTTCAAATCATTCAAAGTCACTTAGCTAACATTATTCTTCTGTTAGTTTGTCCGATGTATGTGGTGGAAAAGGAGGTGCAAGGGATTTCATATACTCCTTGGTTTTCTAACTCGATTTTGTTTTTAGGGTTTCTTAAGATGGTGGATATTTTTCTGTTTGTGCAGAATGCTGTCTTAAAGTTGTGTTTTTTGGGATCTTGCTGATTTTGTCTGTAGTGCCTTTTATATATGGGAGGAGGGCTTTGCCATTCTCTTGTCCTCTGTCTTGGATTTTGGTTGGGGTTTCTTTTTGGATTAGGTGGATATCTATATATCTGAGCCAGAGTTTGGATTTGTGATCATATTTTTCTAGAGCTTGTGTTACAAAGTGTTCCATGTAGAGGTTTGCGATGACAGGTGAGAGGGGTGATCCCATGGGTGCTCCTTCTATTTGTTTGTATTTTTGTCCGTTGTAGGTGAAGTATGTATTGGATAGGCAGTGGTTGGTCAGATCTAGGATGTGCTTGGGGGGATTGTATTTGTTTTGGATGTTTGTCAAAAAAAAAAATATGATCACAAACCCAAACTCTGGCTCAGATACGTAGATGACACCTTTATAATCTGGCCACACGGGAAAGAAAAACTGAACAACTTCCTCACACACCTCAACAGCCCAACCCCAAAATACAATTCACCATGAAAACAGAAGCTAACAATCAACTTCCCTTCCTAGATGTCTTAGTATATAAAAAAATCCAATGGCTCCCTAGGGCACACCATCTACCAGAAGAAAACACATACAAACCTCTATCTACACGCACTCTCACATCACCACCCAGCACAGGTCAATTCTGCAGCTGAGACACTCATCTCCAGAACAAAATGCTTAGCTGACGAACAACACCTAAAAACTGAACTACACACTCTCACCAACGTACTAACAGCCAATGGATTCCAAAGAAAGACGATTACCCACCGAATCCAAAAAGAAACCCCAACCAAGATCCAAGACAGAGAACAAGAGAACGGCAAAGCCCTCCTCCCATATATAAAAGGCACTACAGACAAAATCAGCAAGATCCTCCAAAAACACAACATTAAGACAGCATTCTGCACAAACAGAAAAATATCCACCATCCTAAGAAACCCTAAAGACAAAATCGAGTTAGAAAACCAAGGAGTATACGAAATCCCTTGCACTGCCTGCCCCACTACTTACATCAGACAAACTAACAGAAGAATAAGTGCACGCATTGAAGAACACAAGAACTCAATCAAAAAAGAAGAACCCACCTCTTCCCTGTCCAACACCTCAAAGCCTCAGGACATGAGATTGACTTTAAAAATACCAGAACTATCACCAAAACTGAACACTTCAACAACAGAATAATCAGAGAAGCTATAGAGATAGAAAAACGCCCACACAGCATGAATAAACGAGATGATACCTCCTGCCTACCAGCCATTTGGAAATCCGCCCTCATTAACAAATGAGTACCTAACATGAAGAATGACACCAGACCCACATCCACAAGGGCCACACAAGATGCTACCACCACACTTTCACGTAGAAAGCAGACTCACACCCACACAGAAGATGAGAAACAAGCATGGACCAGAAGCTGTACCGCAGCTGCATCACTACCTGTTTCAAACCCCTCCGGCCCATACATGAAGCGAACTGACACCCACCATGAAGATGTGGCATGACCATGAACGCGAAGCCAAACAACAGGATCACAACTCACCAACTCAAATCCCCCAGCAACTAAGACTAACCTGAGCACAACCAAGCCCCCACCTGAACAGAACACCCCCCACCCAATCAGAACAAAGCCAAGCCCCCACCCAATCAAGTCACACGCCCACTAGCAGTTAAAAGGAAGAAGCAACTGCAAGCTCACATTACTCCGAGAAGCACAAAGCCGAAGACACAATGAATAGATGATTCCACCAGAATGTCAATTATTTGGAAGCCTGCACTCACAAACAAACAAATCTCCACACCACAAGCCAAGCAAACACCTGGGCACAAACAGATCTCCCCTGATACCTCCAGCTCAAACACACCCCAACCAGGCACCCAGATGAAACCTAGCTTCCTAATAAATGATAGCTGTCCATTTACTCAGAGCCAAGCTGCACTAAAAGCCTCCAATACAGGAATATAATGTTGCCAGCCAATCAAGACAAAAAAAGCCACAAAACAGACAGAAGGTATTAGAAACACAGCTAACTCCAAGACCAATAAACACAGACCAAGACTCCCAACCAATCAGGATGAAGAAAAAACCATTCTGGCACATCAGTAGGCTAGCCCCAAATTTAAAACTGAAATGGCTGTGAAAGTCTGACTCACAGACGAACACAATACAGAAGCCTGATGATGGCAGATGAGATTCTGCCAAAACGCTGCTACAACTTTAAAAGCACAACTATATTGATGTGGGAAAATACCCGAACAAAGCTGAATACCATATATATACCATATATATATAGTGTGTGTGTGTATGTATGTATGTATGTATAACATCAAATGGAGAACATGGAAGATGAATTTGTTGTATTATTTGAAGAGTACAGTTATGAGAGTAAATATGCTTAGAGTTTGACTGTGAAACAGATCACAAGCTATAAATGTGCAAATTCCAAGTCAAGCCAAAGCAGCCAAAGAAAGCTGAACAGTTTTCACAATATGATTTTGAGCATATACCCGCCATTGTCAAGGACAACAGCAGGAATTGCTTTGAAATCCTGAATCTCATTGATATAGAACCAGAGGAACCATGGAATAAAATCAAAGCAGTTGTTAAGGGTGATTGTGAAAAGAAACTGCCAAAGACCAAGAAAGCAAATTGGATGTCAGAACAAATGATAGAAATTGCCAAGAGAAGAGAAGCCAAAGCCAAGAGAGACACAGATTTCATGAAGGAACTTGACAAAGAAATTAGAAGAGACAAGAAACAGTATTACAATATCAGTAAAGACAGAAAAGATTGAAACAGACATGGAAAAACAAGGAAAGGCTTACAAAAGATATCCAAATTCATAAGTAGTTTCAGCATCAAGTTGGTCAACTAATGGATATCAATGGACAGATAGTAATTGATTCAATGAAGATCAAACAAACATGGAAGGAATATGTCTATATTTTGTACAATAAAAAAATCAGCATTCAAAACACCTGAAAAGAATGTCCTAGCTACAAGAACCATCAGTATTAGAAGATGAAGTTAACTCAGCATTCCAGTCATTACCAAGTTGCAAGGCAATGGGAATTGGTGAAATATCTACAGAAATATAGCAAACAGCTATATTTTGCTATAGAATCCCTGAAAGTTCTAACCAAGCTATGCCAGCAAATCTGAGTAATGATACAGTGCTCAGCATATTGAAAAAGGTCAGTCTAAATATCAATATCAAAGAAAAGAGATTTAACACAGTATGGAAGGCACTGTGTAATGTTTTTAATTTAACACATAGCAAAACAATGCTTAGGACTATTCCATGCAAATTTGTACCTTACAAATTAGAAATGGAAGTGCTAAATATTCATGCTGTTTTAGAAAAGGCTGACAAATAGACATTATTGCTAAGGCATACTGCATAATTGAGAAATCCAAATAATACCAAAAAGATATACTTCAAGATATATTTCATTGATTATAGGGAGGTCCTCAGTTATGTGAACCATGTTAAGCTGCTGAATGTCCTTAAGAAAGTGGGAATTCCATATCCAATTGTCCTCATGTGAAACCTATAAGTAGGACAAGGTATGCATAGGAACAGACTGAAACAATGAGTATAGATTGGCAAAGGAGCATGACAAGACAACCTATACTGGTATAATATTTATTAAGGGAAGCTAGATTTGGAAAAGATGAGTATGGTTTAAAATTGGAAGAAGAAACTATATAACTATATAGGATATAAATTAAGGACTCAATTGATAGTCCTCAACTTATACCCATTCAAAATTACAACAGGCCCAGAATGGGTCCTTTCTGACCTATAAACATTTGTGGCCACTTTAAACTGTCATGCCAAACACCTTTGAGGTCACATATCTGCATTTTAAGTGCTTGGCATCTGGCTCACATTTATGACTGGTTTCAGCATCCATGGTCACAACTGTAATCTGCATTTTTTGGAGCTCGTTTTACAGCAAAAAACACACATTTCAAAGAATGGGGTCACACTTATGACCATGGCATTCACTTAAGGATGCCACAAAAATATCATAAGATCAGGTACAGTCACATGGTGCAACTTATGACTTACAACTTATGACTTATAACAATGTACAACCAGAAATCCAATCCGAGAGGTAGCCACAAGTCAAGGACTACCTGTATACTATGCTATGCTGAAGACAATACACTGATAACTAAAAATTAATTGATTTGGAAGCTTTAGTAAAATCAAGGAGCATAGTGACAAAAGTGGACTAAGATTAAATATAAAGATAACCAAGCTAATAGCAACAGATAGAGTAAGCAGCCTTAGAATTGACAATGATGTTGTTGAAAATGTTGATATATTCTGTCTTTTACTATTGACCATCAACAGGAATGGAACCAGTAATCAAGATATATGCTGCAAACTAGGCCTTGGTAGGGTAGCAATGTAAGCCTTGGGAAAAATATTCAGATGCTGTGATGTGACAATATCCACAAATATCAGAACCATCCAAAATGATTTTCCCTGTGACACTCTATGTTTTTCCATATCTTTCTGAGTAATGATTTTAAATTTCTTTTATATAATTATATGCAACATATATGCAAAAATCTAGATTTTTAAGCTTACTGTGAATTTGTTTTATGTTATCGAACCAAACATATTATTTCATTAAAGAAAAAATGATTTTAAAGTATTTAATGATTTCATAGCGGAGGGTTTTTTGTTATTGCTATTTTACATTGGCAGTAGTCATTAACAAATTTACTATTTAAAAAAACCAGCAGCATGCTGAATCTGTGGTCTCTTAAAATGCTTAGATAATGCATCAGATAAATTAACTTATCTGTAAAGTTGGGCGGTAGAGGAAGCAAGAAATAAGATTAAGCAAAACAAGCTGCATGTCATCAACTTTTCTCTCTTAATAAAGAATACAAATGTGCATAAGAATTGTGTATTTGGTAAATTGTGAAATAGCCTCATAACCTAATAAAATGTAATTTTATCCTGCCCTGTAGGGGAGGCAGAGGTAAAAATGATAATATTTTTTATGACCAACTAAATTGTCACAAAGTAGGGAGCAACTTTTTATGTTTGCTGGAACACTACTTCTGGTTTGAATATCAAGCAAAATGCAGAAAGGGACATGGAAAGAAATGTGCTGATGAATATGTAGGTCTGCATTGTAGAAAAGTCTTAAAATGAAAAAGAGATGGTGTTATGGTGGTCTAATTAAATTAGTTGATGCCTGCTACAGAAAGAGCTCAGATTTCAGTGTCGTATGCTGGGGTGAAGGATCAATGGTTATTTAAAAGGGACATGTATACTTCAATTAGTGCTACAGGCAGGTCCTAATAGTTCATGGCTTTTTAATATTTTTAAAAGCAAGCAGCCATTTTTTTCCACCCTAGCATGCCTTACTGTAATCTGAGATGGAACAGTGTGCAACTATAGTTATTTGGATAATCCTCTTTCTAGTAATGGTCAAAACATACTCCTCTCTATTCCAATGGGAGGGGAGAAAGGAATGTAAATACTCCAGTTTTAAGCTGTGGTTTAAGAACCCTGCGCAGAGGTAATTTCTTATAGGATAGATTGTAAGAGTTGTGATTATGGCCAAGTATACATTGGGTTTTGTTTCTGTGGGGTTCTTGGTACTGTCTGAGCTTGGTGGTTTTCTTGCAGACATCTTGCACTGATGATGTTACTTACTTTGGTAATGAAATGTCTACAAGAAAACCACCAAGCCCAGAAAGCAACAAGGACTCCAAAGCTCAACTCTGAGCTACAAATATTAACTTCTATCAGTGTTTTCCTTTCAACTAAATTCTATTTCCAAGCAAGCAGCACAGCAGGTACAATAGTACTGAAGAAAGAGGGAATGACTTTGAGATTACAGAAGGAAGAGCTGTTGCCAAGGTAATGGTCAGATAAAAGAAACCTGAATCTGGGACTAAATTTGGCTGGCTATCGTAATTTTTTTTTCTGAATTACTTTACACAAAACGTGCCATTTATAAATCTGATAACCTTTCTCCAGCTCTTCATATAGGACATGTTGGCAAGTACAAGGCCTAAGACTGAACCTTGTGGCACTCAGTTGTTCTCTTGCTCCAGCTTTCCCCATGTAAATTTCATCCGTGAAATCCAGTCCATCCTTACCTGCCCATTGGAACATGAGATAGTACTTAGTCAAATGTTTTGCTGGAGTCAAAACATGTTACAGAACTTTCTTTAATTTACAAATGAGGGCCCATGATCAAATAAGAGAGGAAAAGGATGGCGAACATAATTTCTAGAATATTTTCAAACCTTTTTACTACAGAATGAATCTGCATCTTCTTCTGGATCACAAAGTAATAGTGTGTGCACGCATTTTCACCCAGTACTAATCAGGTTATGTGTTTACATTTTGTGCATGTAAAGTGAATGTATATATATTGCTTCTGAATATGTGTCTTACTTTCTGCTTTCCCATATTGTGTCTAGCTGCATGCACTTTGTTCTAAGTCTCATGAACAGAAGAGAAGGATTCATCAACTTCTTCTCCCATAGAGATATCTTAGAGAATTTTTTTTTTTTTGAAATCTTTTTATTTGCAGAATCAGCTGGATCTGACTGGTTTTCAAACACATTCTTTCTACTTTTTTGGGGGGGGAGGGGTATTCTTCCACCACATCATACTCTCTTCTGTTTTGATCAAGTTGACTTCCTGATGATAGACACCTAAGACAACATCTTGAGCAACTCTACACAACTTTCCAACATTCCACTGGAAGGGAAAAAATAAAAAAATGAAAAAGGATTATTCTGACAAGAACTGTTCATGCTGATGTTTTATACATATTAGCTTCTTTTCAAGGTACTTCAATTGCTCTCTGATCTGCTCTGGAATATTTCAGAGTAGCCTTGCAGGCTGCCTGGGCCGTAGTTGTCTGAGACTTCCTTTTTGGAAGATAGGGACATGTGCCATTCTCCAATCAGCACCCACTTGACAATTACCTAGGATTTTTCAATGGATAGAGCTGAATAAGGAATGTTCTACAGATTAAGAACTTCTTAGAAAGCCCATACTGGGAAGAGCTTGAATGACAAAATAATATTAGGCAAAGTCCTTCACCACTAATATTTCACACTTTTAAGATCTGCAATTTGTTTTGGGTAACTACAATGTACACCTTCTCTTTAAGTGGTTGATCAGTAAAAGACTATGTTGATTCAATTCCTTCTTTTATTTCTAGCTAGATTCTCTCATTCTGTTGTCAGGTATGTCCCCTTAGAATTTTATGTGGATGTGGATATTTTTAATGCAACCCCTTAGTTTTTTTTTTTCTCTTGCTTCTGTTTGAACAAAGTATGCCTTTTATGCTCTCTATTCCAATCATTACCCCATCAGATTTCAGTTATTAAATCATATTTTTGTAAGTTCTTGATTTCTGATGCCTTCTATAGGATTTACTTTGAATCATTCTGATCCATGCTTGACATGATTTGGATAAATATAGCCTTCCCATTTTTTATGAGTTTACAATCCCATCCTATGTCAGATAATGGGTCATGACTCCAGAAATGTAATTTCTTCCATCATGATTAGGATGGATGTAGCTGATTATTTACTTTATGATCCTTTTTTTCCTCTTTTCTGTCTCTCAGAAGAATGAATGAGAACATTGCAAACTTTTGGGTCTTAGGTGATAACAATTATATCTGCTATAACTGTTATTTGTTCTCACATTATTACAAAGGATGAATTACCCATTTGTAACTTTGATTAATCTTGACAAATATTCATCACTTTCCTGATCTGTGCTATTAGAGACAGCATATATTACTGATCAGTAGGTCCAGCCTCAGGCAATTGTACTTCTAAACTGTATTTCCCCAAATTTGTTTCAGAGGCTCTTAAGATTTGAGTGAATTGAATTGAATGTAGAGAAATACGTACCCAAATTATGTATCTGAACACTGAACTATGGGTCTTCCTAAGTTACATTTCCTGGTCTGAAATTCATAGGACTGAAGCAAATGGAATAGTTTTTATATCTATTTATAAACAAAATACCATAGAAATCACAAAAAGAAAGCATATATATGTAATAAAAAATACTGCTGTATTCTGAAGACAAAAACAAATACCTTTTTTCTCAGAGACAACATGCTAAAAATTATATAAACAACTTAACTGAGTAGTTGGGAAGAGGATAGAATGGAAATGTAGAAATTCTTGAACAATTATTGGTAAAATGAATGACAAAGAAAAATGAATGACAAAATAATATTTAAAAAGAAACACCTTGAAATAAAGTAAATAATTTTTACCAATTATTCTTTAAATATTATACTTTAGCAAACTCTTGTTCTTAACAGACATCAAAATCTAGAGTGGGTACTACTATACATTTATATAATAATAATAAAAATAATCCTGTGATGATGCTTTTAACACCATCAAACAATATTATTTGCCTATTGTAGGTCCTTAGGAAATGCTCAATAGGTGAATAAAGATGCCAAATGCAGTCTAAACATCTGGCTGACTATGCAACCAACCATAATAATAACTGTAAAATCAACATATTTTTTGCATATAAAAAAATGAATAAATTACCCTATCAATGTTTCCATTTATTTCTTTACAAGAAAAGGTAAAAATAAGATTGGAACTGGCTTTTCTATCATTAGTGGGTTGGAGTTAATTAATCTCAGAATGAGAGCTAATCTAAATTGTTTTATTCTCTTGACTCTAGAGAAAGATTTCACCATGGCTTCCTGGCTTCCATGCCAGCACCTCTTTTAGAATTGTCAACTGGCAATCATGCATTGAAACAGAGCTAAGAGGAGCTTACATTTCTGTTTCTTCTCTTTCTTTCTTTTTCTTTGCACCTTTTACTATTCTCCTCTTTCTTTCATTTTACTTTGCGTTTGATTTTATTCTTATAATAAAAGTTCTCACTAAAAATTATACATGCACAAAAAGAAAAATAAATAGAGCTATGAGGAGCTGCTGTTTATTTCCCATTTTTCTCCTTTCTCTTCCTGTCTTTAACGGTCCTTAACAGTCAAAGAGCTCCTCTGATCTCACAAGTAGGTTTTTATTAAAAAAATAAATGTCACTTTATTTTATTTGGCAGAAATGTAAAGGTGTTAACGTTATTATTTTCAAAAGTAATGATAAATATATCCCAAAGCAAGTAGTCTAGTGAAAATAAGGATCACATTAGCATTTAAAGTATGTAAAAACATTGAGGAATTTTATGTCATTTCTTTAAGAATAGCTGATCTAATTAGCTCTATCTCCAAAATGTGTACCTAGCATTTTTATATTATCATAACATTTTGCTTAGACTTGACATTTTTATTCTGACAAGCACTGTCTGGAGAGCTCTCAATAAATAATACATTTACAATTTTCTGTAAATAAGCACTGGACACAAATCGTTATCCTTACTTACAGCTGCCCCTCTCTAATAGTGATTTTACAAGTAAGGTGACTATTCAGTCTAATGCAGTTCTCCCAGTGCTCCAAATACATTTTCATTCATTACCACAGTCACTAGCTCTTAAAACGCTTTTAGATGCCATGGCAGAACAGCAGGAACAGCAAAACAAATATGACTAACTAAAACCAAAGTTCATCTCCAAAGAAACAAGAGGTTGTTCACCAAAATAAATTGAAGCCTGACATATAAGCCTGACATATCAATTTATATGCAGTTAATCCACACACAGACTAGTTTCTTAAAGAATTTTTCATTTCTAAAAGCTGGAAGTCATTAGAAAGACAAGATTACTTGTTAATTCTAAATTCAACTACCAAATATATTTTACTCTGCTGTGGAAATGGATTGTCACATCATAACATTGTTATCTATGCTGTCAAAATTTATTGCAGCGAAATATTCATTTTCTCTTTTGCTAACCACATTGAGTTGAAGATGTTTCACATGTTTTATAAATTCACCATTTTCTTTCTCTTCAAATTTCCCTCATACCTATGAGTTATATTAGTGATTGATTAGAAACTGTTTGAAAAATAGTTGAAGAGCATCAAAGATATTTGACTGAACCCTGGCAAGACCAAATGGCTTTGGGTGCAAGAGGTTTTAAGATTTGGGACTTTGTCATCTTTAATTCTGGATGGGATTGCAATACTCCAGATGGATCTGATCTTCAACTTGGAGGCTCTCCTGCTCTTATGCCTCCTGCTCAAAGTGCTGGTTGCAGTTATGTCTAGGAGAGCCTTTGCACAACTTTGGGTTGTGCACCAGTTGCAGTCTTTTCTGGATCAGGAGTCCCTGCAGTCAGTTATTCAGGCTCTGTTCAACTAATGATTGGACTATAGCAGGGGTCGATAAACTTTTGGACTTTAGGGACCACCAAACTCATAATTTTAAATCCTGAGGACCAGAGACCCTGGGAAAATACCCCAAAAAGTCCTGCAGGAAAATTTTCCACCCCGTTTTCCTACCAATTGATTATTCTTTATTTGGGATCACAGGATACGTCTTAGCTCCGTTCTTGGGGGGGGGGGGAGAGAGAGAAAGAGAGAGAAGAGAGAAACTTTTGGCTTCATGCAAGGAAAGCAGCAGAAGAGCAGTTTTTCTTTCTCTCCCCCAAACTCCGCCAGAAATTAATCTTTGTGAGACTTGTTGCACCGGTGCAGCCTCTTGGAGCAGGATGCCTTGCAGGGTCCCAAAGAATCATCTTGGGAGAGAAAAAGAAAGACTTTTGCTGCTTTCCTTGTGTGCAGCCAAAAGCAGAAGAAGAAGGAAGTGGAAAGAAGCAGCCCAGTGGCCAAGCAAAGCATGTGGGGTGAGTGGGGCAAGTCCCCCCCCTTTCCCCCCTCCCCTCACTACCTTGTGTTATTCACAATGCAAGCAACACAAGCCTTGTATTCCCATGGGCCATGTGGGCAGTGAAGCCTTGTGTTCCCACACAGCCTGGATTAGTTAGTTTACTTTATTGTCATTGCACCTCGTACAATGAAATCAGACACACATCCTTCACACTTCACATTAATTGCTTGAGGGGTGCTTTGGGGATGACATTTCTCTGCGGACTACCAAAATTTTCTCACAGACCACCAGTGGTCCCCAGCTCACTGGTTGGCGATCACTGGACTATAGCACTGCACCCTACATGGGCCTACCTGTGAACAGCATTTGGAAACTACAGCTGGTGCAGAAAATAGTGACATGGGCAGTTCTTTGGGCCCCAGGAATGGCCCATGTAACATCACTGCTCAGGTATTTAGGTTCTACTGGAAAGTCAGGAGAATGGAATCTGACCTCACACTGGGGCCAAGATGTTTCATGAGGAAGCAGGGTGAAATGGCAGAGAAGGCCATTCCCCTGAATCCCACCAGCTGAAATAGTCAGAACCATTCTTGCCACCACAGGTGAGGTGGGGCAATCCCCCAAGTAATCTGGACCTTTACCATGAAGGGCTTTAAAGGTGATTATCAACATCTTGAATTGCACCCAGAAGCAGACTGGCAGCCAATGCAGCTGTCGGCCACTTAGCTTGGGGATCCAATGGCAGAGTATCACAATAGAGGTGATTGATCGCTTAACAACAAATTCCCCCATCCTGCTTCTGCCCTCACCCCCTAATGTTCTGAATTTTGTATTTATTTATCTTTTTAATGTATACAGTTTTATTTTAAATGTATGTATTTTTTTTATGATTATAAGCCACCCTTGAGGTAAGATGGATAGTAAATAAATAAATACTAAGCAAATGAATAAATTGCAATCATTGATGGGGTGCAGTTCAGATATATAAAAAGGAGGGACAGGATTTGGCATTGTAGCTCTTGTGCTACTGACTGTAATGGCTCACTCTCTTTATATAGTCCTCCCTACAGAAATTTTCAATGCTTTCCAAATCATAAACTGAGCAGTTCTCAGCCCAAATAAACATGGATTAATTTCAAATTACATGTTTGGGAAACACTAAGGAATAATAAAAAGATTATCTTAATCATGTATTATTTATTATTTCATTTATATAATTTACATACCACACTTTCAATGTTTTATAACATCTAGTCAGAAAGAGACACCTAAACAATAATCACAGCCTTTGAATATTCAGCTATTTAAGGAAGATAGAGGAATGGTGCTTTCTTTAATGGAAACTATGTGGGTGGGATGTGGAGGAGATGAACAGGATGTAATAGTACAGCTGGTATTAAACCTAGATATTTTTCCTCAGGAAAGTTCAAGGGCATTTTTAGTGCTTGTCAGTGCTGATCATATATGTCTTTGTCTCATCCAAAAGATAAAAATCTGCTGCAACATTACTGCCCTTTATTGGCTGGTATTATGCTTCAAAGTACCCCCAGAACTGTCTAACAGCAACAAAACAAATAAAAAGAAACAGCTAGTTACAAAAAGTTTATTCAATTTTTTTCTTGTTCTTCTTGAAGACAAAACGTTGTATGATTATTATACCAAATAGACAAGTGGAAATAGTTACATTTTAGAAAAGAATTCTTATTATGTGACTGTGAAATTATACTGAAAGATGGCCTTGAACACAGAAACTGGAGTGGATACCTATTTATAAAACATTTTGTTGAAATATGATATTACAATGTTCATGAGAATCAAGAATGAAAATGAACATTGAATATGGTCTCTGAGTAGCTGGGTCTTGGGAATGAGCAGAAATGAAATGCTAAGTTTCCAGTATACCAGATGATTAACCAGCCTAGCATTCCATATTGCTAGAGTTACACTAAGGCAGGGAAATCTAAACCTCCTAGCCACAGATAAGCTGCGCTAAGTATCATTTGTAGAGACTGGATGACATATGATAAATTAATGAATGTGGCTAAATACGTTAGATTATCATTTGTGTATTTGATTTATACTTTGCCTTCCTAACTAGTAAAATAAGGAAGTTTTTTTTAAAAAAGATCAATGTGACACAAGATGTAAATCATCATTTTAAAAATATTAACTGCAAATTAATTTAAACATACAATTGATTTAGTAAATATAGGAAAATTATGTTTACACTCTATTACATAGAACCTCTTCCTAATGACAATAAATTAATAGGGATGTCTTTTATCATATGGCAAAATCTCCTCCTGTTTGGAAAAATGACTATTTAATTCAACCTTCCCAAATATGTTGCCTTCCAAATCTGAAGGATACCAGATAATAAAGGTTGCTCTAATTCCTTGCAAGCCCCATACTGGTAGTCCTCAACTTACAACAGAAATTGAGCTTGTAATAAGCCATGACTGTTGTAAAGCAGTTGATCAGGCCTGATCTTATGACCTTTTTTTTTTTTTGCAATAGTTGTTAAGCAAACCCATTATTTCTTATTGGACAGGTTCTTTTAGGAAACCAGAAGTAAATTCTGTTTTCGGGGGGGGGGGGAATGTATCATAAACCAGTCACGTGACTGCAGGATATTGAAAAAGGCCATAAATGCAAACTGATTGTCAGGTGCCCAAAATGTGGCTATGAGGCTGGGTGAGGAGAAGCAGATGTTGAAACTTCAAATCTGGGTCATAAAACCCCTTTTCTGTTGTAACTTTGACCAGTTGCTAAGTGTTCATAAGTCAAGAACTACATGTAAAACCTCAAGCTTCATTTTTACAGTATAACGATGGCCGATTTTCATCTCTGAAGATGCCCCATTCAGGATTGTTCTGATCTTTCTGCAAAGACCCTAATAACACTCTAAATTCTATGCAATAGTAGGGAATCTCCAAAAACTTGAAAGTCAAGCAGTATGACAGTTTAATAAATTATTATTGTTTTAATATACAGATGGTTCATACCTTATATTTCAACAGATTTGCAATATTCTGAATGAAAGATATATTTTGAAGTAAAGATAATTTGTGTCAATGAAGCCTTCAGATGAACACTCAAAGCAGGTCTAAAATAGTATGCATATTATTCTCTCCTCAAAGGCCGTTATATCAGAAATAGAAGCAGTCAGGAGTATTTTATAAATATTTTTTTTAAAAAAAAACAATGGTCATTGAATTGACAAACATTCAAAGATCTTGCAAAGAACTGACTGAGTTGAAAACTCTCCAATCATAAAAATGGTAGTTGCTTAGACAATGCTGCTAATCAGTGTATTTTCTGCTGCACAGACTCCAGGTGCAGTACCCATTACAGGGGATCTTTTCGTATCCATTTTTTTACAATAAGAAAAGACAAGCCTCAAAGAACAGTTTAAAATGAGAAAGTCCGAGGCTGCTATATTGCATATAACTATAGTCACACAAAAGATATTCATCAGCAAACCAAAACTCCAATAGTATTCCAAAGGGACCTTCTAACAGATTTATCATGAAAGCAAATTCTCACATGATCACAAGCAAGCAGCCTGATACTAGATCAATCCACTATCCAAACAAGAAACAGAAGCTTTCGGGTTTCCGGTTCCGCGTGGCTTCGGGGCAGCAGGAATTCGCGACAGCTCGCAATTCCTGCTGTGCTAGCCGTCGAGGTACCCCCGATCCAGATGGGTCAGGGGGATATGGCTGCCCTGTAGGGACAGCTGAAGAGAGAGGGGAGTCGGATAGGGAGGTGGGGGTGTCGCAGACCCCCCCCTTCTCCGGAAAAACCCCTTTTTCCCAAGGCGGTGGAGCGGCGGTGGAGCGGCGGTCAGCAATGGCCGCCACGAAGAAGCCAGCAACCAGGTAAGATTGTGCTGGAGGAAGTGTGAAGAGTGAAAGTTTTGTCTGAGCCGGGTCAAGTAACATCTTTTAAATTGCCTGGAACTGAGCTGTTTGAATTGCTGGAGGATACATTGTATCCCTAAGAAGAGCGAAAAGCGGCGGAGAAGCTGTTAAAGGGAACTTGTTTTTTTTTTCTTTACTCTCCCACCCCATGGAAACAGCAGAAATATTTGGATATATTGGACATTGAAAGTGAATTGCTTTGAGAGTTGAAGCTAAGAGACAAAAGGATTATTGGACATTGAAAAATTTAAGAAATTGGAAAACCCTTGTTGGAGGTATGGATTTCTGATTATTTAAAATTGACATTGCAAGTGGGAAGGGAGAGGGAAAAAAAATTGGAGCAGAAGCTGAAAAAGGAGGAGATTGCCTAGAATCCCAAAGGAAGATATATGGTAATTGGACCTCTTTGATTAAAAATTAATCCCAGAAGAGAAAGAGAAGAAGGAAGAAAAGTATTAACTTTTGGAACTTTTTTTTAATTGTTTTTGATTGTCTTTGATTAAAAATACTTGTGGTTGTTTTGGAAAAAGTTTCCCTTTTCATAATGGCATCGTTTGTGGATGAACTAGAGATTGAATATCAAAAATATAAAAAAGAAGATACTTTGGGCACTTTGTTTCAATTCTTAGAAATGGCGTTATGTACTTATGAAAAGTTGATTACGTAGCAGAAGGACTGGGACAAGGAAGAAGAGGAAGAAGAAGCCATCTTTGATGAACAATGGGTCCCTTCCGGAGAGGAGGAGAAAAAGGATAAGAAAAAGGGGATTTTAAGAATTATAAAAACAACCAAAAGAGAGAAAAATGAGCGAAAAGGCGGAGGCAAGGTTAGAAAGCAAAGGAAAAGGAGCAAGAAAAGCGAGGAGAAAAAACAAAGGGGTAAAAAGGGCAAGGAGAAGAATAAGCAAGAGAGAAAGGGGGGGAGGAGAAGCCTTAATGGGGGGAAGCAAGACCTAAAGAAAAAAAGTTTATTTAGAGACAATGGGTGAATTTAATTTAGGATAAAAGAGGGATTCTGGAGGGTACATAAGTTTGTGTTTTTATATGTGTATTTAGAGTATAAAATTCATTATGTAATCTTAGAATCTTTTAAACAGAATCCCAAGAAAAATTGCTATACGAAGTATTTTTAAGTTAGGGTAATGAGTTATAGATGTTACTCCAATTGGTGTATAGGAGAAGTATAGTAAAAGAAAAAAGAGGAATGGATAATTGGAAATAGAACAGACAAAGAATGTTGTTGAAAATGGTAATAAGATATGGAAGGATATATATGTTTTTTGTTTTTTTTTTGGATTTTGTATATTGATAAAAGGCAATAAAATTTTAATTAATAAGAAATAATTTGGATGAAAAGGAGAAGTAGGGATAAGATATGAAGTTAATACTATATGAAGTATTGATACTATAATTTGGAATTGTTATGCTTTATTGGTCTTTTATTATTATTTTTTCCTAGAAAAGAATTTATAAGCTGTGATGCCTTGATTCTTTGTGCATTGTCTTTATAAAACTGATAAAAATGGTTTTTATATATATATATAAAAAAGAAAATGATAATAAGATATGGAAGGATATATGGGATGAATATGATGTTTGAATTTGTGTCTGTGTGAAGAGTTTCAACCCGGGAACAGACAACCTTCAGAAAAGATCTTTTAGTTTTGTTTATGTTTTGTGTTTTGTATGTTTGTGTATTGTGTTTTTTGTAAAACTAATAAAATTTGTTTTTTATAAAAAAAAAAAAAAAGAATCAATAAAACCTTGGAGGAATGTTAGATGAGAATAATTGTAAACAAGTCAGAAAGAAATGAATATGATGACTATAAAATGGATAAATATAGAAAAGAAATGAAATTGAATAAGAGTAAAGAGAAATAATGAGAAATTTGCTGAAAGATATTTATGTGTCCATATGGAAATGGGATAGATTAGAATTATGTTGTATAAAAATAATGTTTTATTCGACTTGTAAAAATTTATAATGTTAAGAGGTTTTATGTACTTAATGGTTAATGATGTGTTGTTTGTCTTTAAAATTAATAAAATTTGTTTCAAAAAAAAAAAAGAAACAGAAGCTTTCATTCTGCTCTAAAGAGAAGGATTTCTGGTGCAGGAGCATGAGATGGGTGGCTATACAAATTTAATAAATTTCTACAGCAATTAATCAAAAAGTTTTATAATCTCAAGAACCTGTTAATCCATATCTAATCCAGCTGGCCAGGGGACAGCAAATATTTGAAAGGATATAAGGGCCTACAATGGATGATCCCAAAAAAAGATACCACAGTGGAAATACAAAAATAGTAAAAACTTTTTTTATTTTTTATTTTGTCAAACATCTCTGGTGCCACACAAGTGGGATACTGGTCATTAATGATAAAATCCCAGTTGGGCAAAAATCAAAATTGGGTCCTTTAGAGGAGAAATCATTTTATTTAGTCATTTTACTTTTATATCATCACACTTCATAAAATTCAAGCAGTAGCACAGGAATATTATCACATTTTCTATTTTGCCACAAAAGAAAAAAAAATCCTTAAAGAGAAATATATACGGATATCTTGCTCAGTTTGGGGTAAATGGAAAAGAGATCAGGAAATAATGCTAATATAATAGAGAATGATATTGTTAATATCACACTGAGCTTTATTTATCTCTGTGTACATGATAATGGATATCAGAACAGAAAGAAACTAAAAAGGCTGTAGTTCAATCATTTAATACAGAACAATAACCATGGGTAATATATGATTTTACAGATAGCCTCTTCTATTGAGAGTGATTTATGGTTGGTGTTCTGGTCTCCTAGTTGATTATATTTTTCCGTTATTATTATTATTTTTAATCTGTAAGCTGCCCAGAGTTGTTGTGGATTCAGGAGATCTCAAAAAGTGATGAAATAAACAAATGGTTTATGGCTTCGTTATGCAGTTAAACATTACCGTCAATAGTGGAACCAAAGTGAGCTTCTGGTAAAGAAATTATTTAAGGATTTGGGCATGCAGGCCAATAACTTTAGACACAGGCTATTAACTGTGCCTATGCTTGATGACAGTAAAGAACACCTGAAAATTACGTTGTAAGCAATTTTGGATCCCCTTTCTAATTTGAAATAGAGTCTATGACAGAAAGTGGAACAAGCTTTTTGCCTGTCTTGCCAACAAGTTGGGTCAGCTTTCACTGTCAGCACTTGGGCTAACAACTGTGTCACAATATCTTCACTGCAGCATGCCACTTTCTTGTAACCTGGGAGCAATGCACTTTGGCTGATTTTCATTTATTGATTTATATTACCCATATTTATATCTGTTGAATTCATGGTCAATTCAACACATATAAATATGAGTAAATAAATCAATAAATACAATAGATAGATAGATAGATAGATAGATAGATAGATAGATAGATAGATAGATAGATAGATAGATAGTTTTGCTCAACAGTATGGCACATGAATACTTTTTCATCACAGAAGATGGACCATACATTTATTAAAAGTAATTGTAACTGAAAGACTACATTGATTGTAGCAGTGGATGACTTTCTGATCATCAGCCTTAAATAAACAAACTACTGGCTTTAATTACATATCATTTCAGGAATCTGGAAGATACTCTACTATGTATATATATGAAAAACTTTATTCTAGAATATACTGTAATTCTGAAATTGAAAAATACAAATAATTTGCTGAATACTGAATCAGTTTTCAATAGAATACAACTGAGGCAGCATGTTAAAATTCGAACATTTCCTCATCAATGACTTTTTAAATTGTCTCAAAGAAACTAAGTGTCAGTGGTGTAAATGGGACTTATTGTGGGTCAATACAGCATTGCAGGCTAAATTATTTGAAGTCCAACTAAGTTAATAAAGGAAAATAGCTGATTCATATATGAGAAATCACATGGAAGTTATTAATACATATTAAGGGGGGAAAGAGGTAGATGAAATATTGTAAAATTTGAAACATGAATCTTGCAAATCCATGCATTAACTGCAAAAATGAAATAAATCTTAGCAATGTGATGCTTAATTTGAAATTTAAAAGTTTCTTCTCCCCTCAGGATGCTCCTCTAGAGCATTGCATGCCTAAACAACTAGACACAAAGATAGTTTTTTTTGGTCATGCCATCACTTTGCTAAACATATAATTTCCATAGCACTGCTTTATGCCTAAAGATATCTAACCAGGTAGCAGGCCTGTATTACTATTAGTCCCTCTCATCTTTCCTATTACCTTCTCCTGTTGGTATCTTATGACTATCACTTTGTTCACTGTGTCATATAATTTATTTGTATCTTATGATTTATGATTTATCGCATTGTTGCTTGTAGGTATACTGAGAAATTAGGAACCGGAGATAAATTCCTTGGATGTCCAATCACACTTGGCCAATAAAGAATACTCTGTCTTTAAAAAAGCCGAGTCCAAATATAAAAATAAAGTTAAAACATTTATCATCTAGCCATCAAAATGAAGGCAGCAACTTAGCTGGGGAAAAAAGCTTAAACATGAACTTCAAAATTAAATTTAAAGACAGATGGCTGTGTAAAATCTGAGACATTATCACTGTTGTGAAGTTTAAGACACCTATACAGAACATATTTAACTATGTGTTTGTCATATAAACTAAGCCAAAAAAGAAATGTAGAATCTGTCATAGATCTATTCCCGTGTATAGTTCAGTCTACCCTTACTTATAAAGTTGCTGCTTCATTTTTTTTCAACTGCAAAATTTAAACATACTGAATCATTTCAAATTTTGCCATTAAAATCAGTGGGCCTGAGCTTGTGATCAGAACAGGATCCAAAGACATCAGAAAAGATCCCACTCCATCGTAATCATCTTTGATGGCTGTGGTTTACCTGATCTGTAATCCAACAATTCTGAAATATGACAAGGCTGAAGTTCTACCTGGGGTCATTTGTAGCAAGGTTTTTAAGATACTATAAACGTATGTCCCAAGGGGAATATGTTAGCCAATATAGGAGGAAAACACAAGTGTTTTTTTTCTTCATTGTCATCCAGTTTCACAACTGAACTACTACCCAAAAAGCAATAACATAGAAACTGCAATATAGATTATTAATAGAATCTACTTACTCAAGTACAAAATCATATTCTGGTGATAGTTTATCCTTAGCCGTCAAAAGCTTCACAACCCTCATTTCATTTAAGGGCATTTTGAATTTTTGGAAGCTTATCATTACGCTCATGGCGACATTTTATAAACAGTTCTCATTGGTATATGAGAAACCTGTCCCCCAAACTGGATAAACTCTGATATAGAATATCTGTTCTTCGCTTGCATTCCATCCCAAATCCAATCAGCCTTGGCCCAGATCTCTTCAAATATTAAGCACAGATTATAGAATGAAACAAATATACTAAGTGAAGTCCTGTGCTATTAAATAAGATTATATCTGACAATCAACATGCCATTTAGTCCCTTGTGCACAAATCTCAATCAGAAATTGTCTAATGAATTTCTCAGTAAAAATATATGTACAGAGAAAGAGAGGGGGGAGGGCTTTGTGGGTGTGTAATCTTTCACAGGTCCAGTGAGTATGGATATATTCAGACAAACATAATACACAAAAATCAGTAGTAGTTCTATAAATAGGCATCAAATATACATTCACCTTAATATTTAATTCATCATTTGACTGAAGGACAGAAATTAAATATACACACATACACAAACACACACACAGAGGTACATGCATATTTATACACATACACAAACACATACACACATACACACATACATACATACATACATACCCTCCTGTTCAGTTCTCGTCATCTCCTCTAGTTTCTTCTGTTTCAAGGTGTCCACCACATCGGCAAGACTTCCTTTGCGGCGTTCTGGAGTTCCAAAATTAACACTGGTCATTAGCTCATTGCGATCACGACCACTTTCTTCGGGCTTATGTGGTGAGGTAGAAGTATTTCGGAAGGAATATAAGGAACATAACTTATTGTTTTCTGACTCCTGTAAAGAAACAAGACAATAATATAATATTTAAAACATTATAACAATTTAATACATTATAACTGTTATAACTCAAGAGAACTGAATAATTTGAGATATTATACTGAAATAAACTAAATTTTTAGTTACAGTTTTAGTTTGGTTGTTGATAAAAAGAACTTTAATTCTGCAGTATGCATTTGACCAGCCTCCGAAGAAGAAAAAAACATGTATTTTTCATCTGAGTCTTAGCCCATAAAAGGAAGAGTCCAAAGGCTCCAAAAACTATTTATTATCATTCAAGGGAAGTAGGAAGTCCTGAAACTAGAGAAACTTTTTGACCCAGAATACAGTTGTTATGTATCTTGAAATAATGATTACCTGAGCTTAAAACTTAGAATTCCAACATGTTCTCTCTATCAATTCTTCCACAGCCTGATTAATTGGTGAAACATCTCCTCCCCCAAACACCTCCTCTCCCAAATACTCCATTTTCAATATAATTTGTAAACACATGGCTTGAGGCATGGGATGAAGAACACGCTAGTAATAATTCTATTCAATCCTCAAAATCTTCAAAATTTCTCAAGCTTTGCCTGTGAGCTAGCTCAACTATGGTTTTCTTTTCTAGAGCTTTTAAAAATCAGTATTTGGAAGCTTTTGTTGAATTCCAACTGTGGCCATCTAGCACTGAATGTGCAACAGGTATTTGAATTGCTACCAATGAAAATTCAGGTCTATGGTGCAGTTCAGTAAGTTCATTCCAACAGCATATTAAATCATATGTTCTAGAACTCAAAAAGTTAGATAATTTTATATTATATATGTATAATAGAATAATATAATATAATAATGTAATGTAATGTAATATAATATGCATAACAATATAAATGTTCATTCTATTTCGAAGAATAGTTTGGGGATAAATTAGAGGGGGGGGAAATTGGACAGAATTTAAAACCTAAGTTTCTTCTGAAACTTGACTATCCAAATAGGACTTCAAACATTGTGACCAAATGAAATAATGGCAAACAGGTTATAAAAATAAGCTTCATTTTTATTTTTCAGTAATAGGGGTTCATCACTGTTGATAGTAAGAAACACTTTCTTTATAGTTTGAGGTAGGACAGGCACCATTGTTCTCATATTCTTAAGACACCGACAGTGGTAAAAACTCTAATGACAAATTTCATCAACCTAAAAATAATGTTTTATGTTTATTTTTCAAAAAATGTCATCGTTTCTTAGACATTAAAAAAATGAACTAATAGAGAATATGTAATCAGTACTCAATTTTTCTTAAAACTTATAAGGACCTTGAAAGATAAATATGCACTGAAATTTGGAGTGAGTTACGTAGTTATTTCTACTTCAGCATAGCTAATCATAGTACTCCCCAGCTCTCAAAATATTTAACATTTAAACCTGATTCAGTGTTATCCCGATGTTATCTCCCAACTAAAATGATAAATGAATTTTTCCAGCTACCAGTTTCATTGTATTATGGCAATGCAAGAAATAATTATACCACTTAGGTTTAAGAATTTTATTTTAATCTATATGTCATAGGGATTTTCAAACTTTACAGTACAAGAATTTCCCACCAAGGGCTTGCACAGCTAAAAACAGAAACAAAGCTTGGAGGTAGTTTTGATGTTGCATATCTTGCTCAGATAAAGCAAGACATCTGTCAAAACTCACTCTCACTTTGTCTGTAAAAGACAGAACTTTTTAACAGCATTCGCCCTTTGTTTGGAAGGCAGATCTGATTTAAAACAAATGTTGCAACTTTCCCCTAAATGCTAGTGTCACTCTCTTGATTTTTGACCCCTAATCTGAGAACAGTCTACAGTGAATCTTGTAGGTTCTTGAAGATTCAATCAGTGAAGGTTACAAATGGTGATCACCTGAATCCAGGACAGCACAACTGTTATAAATTCACACCAGTTGCCAAGCACCCAAACTTTGATCGTATGGCCTTAGGGATGTTGCAACAATCGAAAGTATGAAAAACGATGTCACTTTTTTCATTGCTGTTGTAACTTCAAATGATCACTAAACAAATGATTGTAAATCAAGAATTGGACTACTGATGTGACTAGAGCTTCTTATTCATCCACAGGATTAAAATAATCCTTAGCTTCTGCTTACTACTATTTTTAAAAGATGTGAAAAAGAATTAAAGTATCAAAATGCACATGAAGGAGTAGATTTAAAATAAATGACCTTTCCCCCCCCAATCTCTACTGCAGGTATTCCTACAATAGTAGGATTCCAATCGTCATGTTTCCCTCACAAGGCAAGGATTACCAGTTCAAAACCAAGTAGAAACAACTTTTTTTTAGTCTTAATTTTCTTTTTCATTGAGCATTTTCACTTGGGGAAAAAAAAACTTGTCCACCAGTGGACCATTGAAATGCTGGCCCTTATTTATTTATTTACTTACTTACTTACTTGTCCAGCCCTAGGTAAATCCATTTGGTTCAGGAGCTGAGGTGAAAACCTCCTACCTCAAGTGACAGCAAGAATGGTGAAACGGTCCACTGGCAAACTGGTTAAAAAAAAAGCAGTAAAGTGGGTAGCTCAGTGAAAGAAAAATTATGACTTAAAAAATTGTTTCTACCCCATTTCAAACTCTAAAAACATGATAAGCAGTAAGTTGTAATAGTTGCAGTGGAAATTGAAGATTCAACCTAAGAAAGTAACTTGATTAAAAATAGATGTGCCTGAATGATAAGATGTGCCCATCATGTTGACCAGTGTTTCAAAACCTTGAGAACTTTAAGATTTGCGGACTTCAAACCCCAAAGTCAACATGCAGGCTGGGAAATTCTTGAAATCAGCACATCTTAAAGTTGTCAAGATTGAAAAGTATCAATTAAGGCTATTTGCTATTGAGGGCATGATCTGTGTTTGGAGAACTTTACAGCGCTAACTAAATGTCTTGAAATGTGCTTCCAAGTATAATCTTTACATTTTGTGAATGCTAAGATTCTAGTGTGTTTTTTAGTTAGTATTTTTTTTTCTTAATTTTTAACATTTTCTTAATTTTGTCATGTTTGGCTACAAAAAAATCAACTGAATAATTCTCCAAATTGGCCTGGACTCTAACCCAATATGTTCAATCTCCAATCATCCTAGACATGGTATATTCATTATGTGGTGTACACCAGAAAAATTGATGCTAGATTTATTACATTTCATATACATACACTGTTGTAAGAAATTATGTGTGACTATAGATTTCCTTTATATGTTCATTATTGGGTTTTCCTGCCTATGTCCTTAACCATACAGCATAAGTATATTACAGCAGACTATTGTATTTTATAATAACATGGCCTTCACGTGGGAGGCAGCTTGAAAGAATGAATTATTTCTGCTGTAGGGCATTAAGAATGAATAGAAAGAAAAATCTTTATAATATAGTGCCGTGATGGTGAACCTATGCAGGTGGCACGCAGAGCCATTTGTGTGGACATGCGAGCCCCAGGCAAACTTACCGCACTGTGCATGTGCTGAAAAACACCTTTGGAGGGTGAAAAACAGGCCCGTTTCATCACTTCCTGTATTTTTTGGGGCCTCCAAAGGCTGCAGAAGCTTCCCTCAAGCCTCTGGGAGGCTGAAAAAGGCCCAAAAAATCAGCTGGGAAGCATGCACATGTGCAGTGCAGGTAAGGGGGGGAATCACGTGTGCATCTGCAGAGGATGAAGAGGCACGCATTGCCTTCTGGGTGCTGGCACGCAAGCGTGAGCACAATTTGTGGAATAGGAGTCCAAAAAGATCAGTCACCACTGATATAATGATTAGAAAGGGTTTTTTTTTCAATTTTGATATTATTCTTTAGGAAAAATTAATTGAACTGAAGTTTATTGGCCATCAAATGTTCTTGAAAGTCCTTTGGCATTTTTGGCAAAGAAAAAAGAAATATGTAAGGAAATGATTCCTCCCCGCTCCCCACAAGTATAAACATTTTTTGTAACATATCACCTTTCTCAAATTACAACAAATGATATCTTCTCCCCATCTTTTATCTCTCATCTACAAACAAATATTTAAAGTCTTCTTGTTCAGTCCTGATCAGCAAAAGTCAATTTAAGTTTACCAGAGTTCACAATATATATATTTTAATATTAATCAACTAAACCAATTTTATATTCCTTCCCTTTATTCTTAATCTCTTTGATCCCCTCAAAAAATGTCCTACAACTTGATTTATTTTCCTTTTTCTTTATCCCTTCTTTACAAAATTCTTCAAAACTTTAACAAGTTTCTTTTGTAAATCTAATATAAAATAGTTTGGGTTGTTATTTATATATTCATTTTAACTATTAAAACAACCATATCAAGTGTGAAAAACCAGGTTCACGCTGAAGGTCATATTAAACCGATTTATATTGCCTATGCACAGGAATCTTCTCAGTTAACAATTAGCACCTACTTGGAGTTAGATAAAGGTTAACAGAATCCAAGGAGGATTGGACTTAGAACTGCTTTTGGCTATGTAGGATGATCTGTCTTTTAACTCTACCCCCAGATTCTGCCACTCCTCCTACAACCAGTTTCCTTTGTATGGTCAGTGTAGGATCTTTTTCCATATTAGTGTAGGATAATGATCACTGGAGAATTTGAACCTTGTCATTAAAAATCTTACATGGAGGAACTATAGAAACGGGGTATTTTTTATCCTTGATGCCTGGGGAGGCCATTGACACTTTTCAAATACCTGAAAAGAAGGTACTTGAAAAGGCCAAGTCCTGTTCTACCATTATCCAGAACACAGCACACATAACAACAACAATAAGGAAATAACAACAACAATCAATTCTGGATAATATTAGACAAATCTGCTTATTAATTACAGCAGTTCAGCAGTGGAACCAAACATCTTCAGTGTACATCTGAGCTGATCCTGAATATGAAAGTTATATTTATTTCTTTGAATTTCTAACTCTAGTATTTATATGGAATCAGTATGTAAAGACATTCTATGATTTTTGCAATTTTTCTGAATTATTTTATAAATTAAAGTACTGTAATGACTTGAAGACTCCTGACTGTATGTGTTTTAACCCTAAAGATCCTAATTAAAGTTTGCCAATATACACTATTAGCTATTTTCTGGCTTTGCACAATAGATTGAACTGTAAATTAATTGAATGGAGTGAATTTGCACATATGATAAACCACACTACAACAAGAGTTTTGAAAAGTTAAAATTAACCAAGTTTTGTAATGCTATGCCAATGCAGGGGCTAGATCTTTAACTAACCTGATTAAATGTGTCATGCAAATCCAGTCTTTTAAAGTTACATTAAAATAAGTTGATTTACCAGGATCTTTATAGAAATAGCAATAGACGTAATATACCGCTTCATGGTGCTTTATAGCCCTCTCTAAGAGGTTTACAGAGTCAGCATTATGTCACATCTTCATGTTTCATCAGGAAGTCTCCTGCAGGAAGTCTAACCAAAAACCCTTTATAACTTTTTGGGAATTCAGCTTTGGTATGAAGGCTATCAAATATTTATTTCTGTTTCTAAATTCCTCCTTGATGTATGTTTCAGGTCAATTTGATTTTTTTTTAAATAATGTATTGCTCATCCTTTCCTTTCTTCATATACATTTTTAAAATATTCTTCCTCCCCATTTTTATCATGCACAGACACACACCTGCACATGCTCACACTCACACACCTACATACAAACATAGAGAGACAGAGAGCACATGCTATCATACTTTTAAATCCTGTGAAGTGAAAGCAATATTCTACACATATATTAGAACTTTCCCTCCTCTTTGTTGGCTTGCATTCTGGATGATTCCTTTCTCCCAAGCCAACATTCATGCTTGGATAATAATAAATATAGCTGCAAGAAATTGATTAAATCCAGTCCCTTATGCACCAATAGCCTTTTGGAACAGATCCTCTGTTCTATTTACATATTTTAAATATCTTAAACAATTAAAAAATACAGCTTTATTAAGTGGAGAATGGTTTGTTTCTGAAAGCAATATGCTTTGTTCCAGTGTTTTGATAACGAGCATAAAGACACTGTTGCTGTGCACTTGCTGCTTGTCTCACTTCATCTAATGTGGCTTCAGTGAACTGCTCCACCAGTTAGAAATGGAAAACAGGCTCCCTTCAAGAAACAGCTCAAAACGTGCCTTGAGTTGCCTTGTTCACATCAATTCTGGTTGATTCCTGTGTGTGAATGACTAAAAGTTTTGCTATACGAACTACAGGTATGTGCCATAAATATCTGCTAAAATAGAGCTTTCATGCCTATAACTGTAGTATTTGGTCTTCTGTGGAACAACATTCATTCGCAGTTCCAGATAACTTGGAAGTCTTCACTGGGACAATTTTACCTTCAGAGATTGCCTCCCTGCAGCAATCATACCATATAAGTGATAAAACTCCACTTCTTATTCCAATATTGGTCTACAAATGAGCAATGTTGATTCGGATTACTAATAAATCAGTATCTGGTGACATCTTTATAATTATGGGGGTCTCTCAACTGTTGTATAACAGAAGCAAATGTTTAGCCCATTAGTAGTCAATAAAGCTTGAAAAAGTGTGGTTATCCAGTTATTGCATAGCAGAAGAAGTAAAAGAATTCTATTAAGTAAAGAGGTTATCCATGCCCATATAATTTGAGCCCTTGCCAAATGTTACATACATCCTGGTTCACACTCCTCAGGAAATATACCAATTATACTCTATGAAAATTATGCAATATATCAGAATTCCTAACCCAAGATCAAAATCATATTTTAGAGACACATACAAATGAAATATGTATATTCTCTGGAGCCAAAGATCACCTAAGGTGTGGGAAAGGAATTCTCTGTATGCATGCAGAGTATTTTTAAAAGAAATTTATCATTTTAGTTATTCCTTTCATTTGAGGAAAACTATACTGATGCTTTGTTTGTCAAATACTGAAGGTATGTGTGGATATTAAACTCTCATTATCATAATTCAATTTGTGTTGGAGTTTTGACAAAACAAATAGTTCACAAGAACACTGGGAAATTATTCTTTTGATATTGCAAAAAAAACACCTGTTTTCTATGACAGCCCTAATCTGAGGTAAGTGGTGTTTAGTTAAAGAAACATTAGTGAATACAACTTACTACTGACTGATAATAGAAGATATATAGTTATCAGTCAGGTAATCTGTGCTTAACAATGGTAATTGGGACCAAATTTCCATCTCTAAGCAACGCAGTCTACATTGCAATCATTAATCATTAATCAATATTATGGGTTGTTAAGTGAGGAACTTACTACAACTTCCTACCAGCTTGCAACAAACAAGGTCAATGGAGAAGGTGGCAGGAAATTGCAAGATCCAAGAGGCTCGTATACAAGCCAGTATAGTAGGTAAGTGGGATACACACACGTACTAGAGAGTATAAAATCTTGTACTCTATAGTTAGGTCCTTTTAGGAGAAAAAACAGCAGGAGTAGGAATGACTTACAGAAGCAACTTGCAACCTTTCTGCAAATGGCAGGAATGTGAGTCAGTTGCTAAGCAACCAGGTGACAATCATGTGACTTACAGGTGTGATGGGACAGCTAGAACTTTAAAAAGTTATAAACAGCATTCATTTCATACCATCATAACTTCCAATTGTTGCTGAATGAGTAGTTGTTAATCAAGGACTACCTGAAATACATGCACAATTTTCAAAGTATTCATGATATTAAGCAAGCAAATGTCAACTAAATAGATGTAGTCTTCAACTTACAACAGTTCATTTGAGACTGTTCAAAGTTACAACGACACTGAAAAAAGTGACTTATGACTGTTTTTCACATTTATGACCACTGCAGCATCCCCATGGCCATGTGATCAAAATTCAGATGCTGCTTGGCAACTGACTCTTAGGTATGACAGTTTCACTGTCCTGGGGTCATGTGATCCCCTTTTGTGAACTTATGACAAGCAAAGTCAATGGGGCAGCCAGATTCACTTAACAACCATGTCCCTAACTTAACAACTTTAGTGATTCACTTAACAACTGTGTCAAGAAAAGTCATAAAACGGGGCAAAACTCACTTAACAAATGTCTCACTTAGCAACAGAAATTTTAGGCTCAATTATGGTCGTAGGTTATAAGAGTACCTGTAGTTAGAAAATACTATTACTAGTGGAGGTTGAAGCAAGTAAATTTGTTTATTTATTTTATTTTGTCAAGCGATTATAAGATAACAGGTATAAGTATAAACATAGTTATGAATACATGAAATGGATACATATAAGAAAAATAAAAAGAAACAATAGGACAGGGACAGTAGGCACGTTGGTGTGCTTATGCATGCCCCCTACAGATCTCTTGGGAAAGGGGTCAGGTCTATAGTAGACAGTATTGTAGGAATGCTGTCTTGTGCCGTGTATTTGAAGGGAAATTATCTAAGAAAGGCAAATGATAAAATGATAACAATGTAAACTTTGAATATATTTTACAATCTGGTTCATTAGAAAACAATTGACAGAACAAATTAGAGTGAAACAGCAGAATATATTCTCTGTGTATCAAAATGTCTGATTTAAAACTATGGATGCAAGCTGGAGAGATAGAAACATGGGTAAAAGAGAGGATTTTCCATAGGATTTTCTTTGGAATTTTGACCATCTACAGCAGAGTTGTCAAACTCGTGGCCCATGGGCCAGATGCATCACGTGTTGGCCCCACTACTGCCCGGTTTAGCAAAGGGGGGGAAAGTCCCAAATATCATGCGACACCATGTGATGCCATGAGTTTGACACACCTGATTTACAGAATTAATTGCCTGAAACCTAAATGAAAGCAATAATAATTTGTTTTCAGACAATATTTGAAGGATTGTTCCTAAACTGACTGCAAAAGCCTGCATTAGTTTTCTTTGTGTTATCATTGTGCTCATGCATTTAGGTATGTGAAAAAAGAATTTAATGTTTCGTTCTTCCTTAGGACCCTGCCAATCTGGCTGTTCTAAGGATGGTCTAGCAATTATCTGATATAAGATTTCCAGAACAGGAAATAGTTTATGATCTTTTGGATATGGTTGCCTGGAGCCACTTCCACAGGATTTATTTCCAGAAAATTGCTGGACCACCCATAGCATAGTTGGATTAGTTGTGTCCTGAAGAACAAAATGTTCTGGAGTTCCCTGGAATGTTCTGTTTCTGGAAATGGAAAGAAAAAAAAATCACATTCCTAAAACAAAGTATACTTGAGTTAAGGTGCTATTTTTGGTAAAGGTATCATTTCTCATTGTACAAAAACTCTATTTATAAAAGATAGTTTGCTGGTTGCTCTTTTTTGGAACATGAACTATATACATGCAATGACACCTGTTTAAAAAAAACTAAAAATAGGCTATAGGATTGATTGTTCATCTTCAATTTCAGCATGCAATTCCCCACTATCGATACTCTCTCTATTTGTGTCAAACTCACATCGTCATGGCGGCATCACATGAGATATTGGGATTTTCCCCTCCTTTGCTGACCCAGGCATGGGCATGGCCAGGATGTGATGCATCCGGCCCGCAGACCAGGAGTTTGACAACCCTGCTCTATTAAGTTTGCTGTTACACAAACCAAATAGTTTGGGCTAAATAAACTAGGTAGTTTGGTCCTATTATTACTTTAAATTAAACCTGGTAGGATCAACTAACATTCAAACCACAATTAAATTCAGTGACCACAATTCATGTATTATGCTAAACCATCAGGTGTGAACCTAAATACTATGATAAGCCACAGCCTAAAACATAGCATGTTGTACACCAAATAAATCAGCTGTAGTTTCTTCTATTGAAATATATTATCATTAAAATAAACCTGCTCAAGCATACTGTATAAACCAGTGACACATCTGCTTTCATTCAAACCTTAGCTGCAATTATCAGAGAGAAATGCTGAAACATTGAGGAGCCAAGGAGAATCTATATGTAAAACAAGCATTGAGGTCAGGGTACAGAAACAGATTCTTGTACAATACAGGTGATGGCATTATATTTTCTATTTACTGTAGTTTGTGTACCTAACCTGTGCACAATTAAATATAGGACAGGGCTAGCATAACCATGGGCACTGTTAAATGATGGTAGAATGAGCTGATTGTTTGTATTGTCTTTGGGACAGGATCAAAAAAGGAGCATCCTTCATTTTCAAGTCAAAATCTACTCTTCCACAAGAAAAGAAAATCTAAAATTATAAGCCTATGTGTATTGTGCTACTATAATACAAATTGTATTCAGTAAAAATCCAGTAAAATATCATTCAAAAGACCTGTGTGCAACAAGGGAAATTAATTCATAAAATAAGAAAAGTAACACAAGTGAGCAATGTTAATATAGTTACAGATGGGATCACATATTGGAAGCCTACAATGCTTTCCTGTTCAATGGCCAACAAAACTACATACAAACACAACCCACTCCTATAGGGGTTTAAGGAAAATATTTGTATGAATGGCCAGGATAGCAGAAGAAGAAAAAAATCAGTAATATGAGTGGGTTGCTTGTTATTTCAATGAAGTTGAGCCTTCCCTGGTAAAGAAAGGTATCAGTCATCACATTTAATAGGATACATGCAAATACTTATACCCTAGGAAAGCTAGATATCCAAAATGGTTTTAATTCTAAGATTTGGCAGCAAGTTGGTCCTTTTAATTCAAGTACAAAGCAAACATTTATGGAAAAATGTTTTTGTCATTTTGAACTAATATTTTCTTCTGTTGGGATTCCAACAAAATATATGTACAAAGAAATGTTTATTTAATTAATTCTCTGGATGCACAGTGAACAATTTAAAACTGGACAAAGCCCCCACCTTAAAGTCCCTCTGCATTTTCCAACAAAGCTCAGCGGAGAAATTCCATATTAGAACCTTTTGTACACTGGTTTAATGTTGTCTTGTTTTTTAAATAAGATTTTAAAATATATAAAAATGTTCTATACCATGAATACTGTGGTATATTGCACTCTACTAGTAAATTGTTCATTTGGCTTCCTCCTCCTCATTAGTATTATAGCTGTTACATCACACTGTTTACAAACTACTAACTGGTAGTTTTCTTAATATAGTCTTCCTGACTAAAGAATGAAGGATGGCCCTCAATGCAAAAACGGTTACACCAAAGAATAAAAAACTAAAATGTCAACTACTACATTTCTGACACTGCAGACACATTGTCCAATGATTCTTTTATAAAACAGGGGAACTTTTAACCCTTTCCTTCTCTCTTCTTTTGAAGTTCTCCCTACCTATTTCACTCAAGTAATTCCAGGCTTCTCTTCACTTTCAAAGATAAACGCTATAAGAGAAAGTAAATATTGCTGAAGAGGAAAGCACTTTATAAATAAAAGCTTGTGCTCTTGCTTAAGGTAGATCTATTGAAACTGATGGACCTGTGATTAAACAAATTTGAAGTAGAATTAATAATAACATGGTATGTACACCTATACCACAGAAGGGAGAAACAAGGGAGCCATAGTGCTAATTCTTCATGCAAGCACAGTTTTGCTTAAGATCTTTACAAAGAAGAATAAAGCCATACATAGAGAAGAAAGGCCAAATGAACAGGCAGGTTTTAGAAAAAGCAGAGGGACATGAGATTAGAGTGTTAACAAAAGATGGATAATGGAGAGAGCAAGAGAATTCAAGATGGTTTACTTTTGCTTTATTGGCTGTGGCAAGGCCTTTGATTGTGTAGATTCATGCCAGAATGAGGAATATATTAAGGCTAACAAGGCATGCCAGTACATTTGATTATTCTTCAGAGGCACCTTTACAATGTACAAGAAGCTCCTGTAAAAACTGAACTTGGAGAAACCAGAATTAGGAAGGCTTTCAGATAAAACTGCATATAATCCTTATATTGGTTCAATTACACAGGAAATATATCATAAGAAGGCAGGCTTGAAAAGATTACAGCTAGAATCAAAATTGGAGGTCAAAATGCAAATATTTGATGTATGTAGGGAGCACCACTTTGGTATCTGACAGAATAATTTCTTGTGAAGATAAAAATGGGAAGTAACACATAAAATACAACCATAAAAGATAATATATGATAGTATTCTGATAAGCGCATTAGCCCTACCCTACTGGAAATTCCATTCTGCATCAAGTCTTATATGCCAGGGAACAGTATTGTTCTACTATATTTACAAATTTTGGGTTTTGTTAGCCAAAAAATACTGGATACAGAATTCATCCAGGTGATCACAATGTTTCACTACTATAGGCTGCAACAGCCTTAGCCAAATAGCAGTATAGGGCTGAATTTTAACAATTCATGTTTGAACTTCTCCAGGTTCAGATGGCCAAAGACTCAGAGACTGTTATATCTGCTTCTAAGACTGCCAAAGGGAGGACATTAAAATGGTTTGTGAAGAAGGCCTATGGTATTTAAAGTAGTTAAGCAACTTCAGATAATTTGTGCAATATCATAGATATGTCCCACCAAATTGTAGCATCTCCTGGCAATTCTATGGATAAAAGTCTGTTACCATATTATGCAATGCTTGTAGATGAACTCTTGTAGCTTCCAGCATTTTGTTGGGCCACCACTTTTACTGTTGGCCTCTTCTCCATCTTGATCAACATTATCATCTATTCTATCACGTCATATAATGTCTCCAAAGTATTATAAGTTTAGTTTTGTTATAGTGCTTCTATTCAAGCTTGCTTCCTCTCTAAAGCACAATAGTGAAAAAAAAGCTAAAAATAGTAGTTTAGGATTTCTCCTACCTTCTCCAGATCAATTTGGTTGATTTCATGTTATAACTCTATGTCATCAGTCCACTGCTTAGTTACCTTCTTAGTTTTGTTGATATCAGTTCTTAACAGGAACTTATAGGGCAGTCCACAAGTGTTTGGATTACTTACAAAACCTCCCCATGATTTAAAACTAAAGCTTTTGATTCCATTAGCAGCTCTACAGTTACCAGACTAAACTGTAGCCAGTAACATTATTTGCCAGATTTTCTTTTTTATTCTGGAGATACTAGTATCTAACCTCAGTGCTATATTGGAAACACATTTATGGTTCTCAAAGAGCCAATCCATATGTTTTCAGAAACAGTAAAGTTAGGGAGTCTAAATAATGTGAAGATCATGTGAAGTGTTAATACCACTTTATAATGCCTTGGTAAGGTCACACTTGGAATTCTGCATCCAGTTTTGGTCACCGCTATATAAAAAAGATGTTGAGACTCTGGAACGACTGCAGAGAAGAACAACAAAGATTATTAGGGGCTAGAGGCTAAAACATAAAAAGAACAGTTGCTAGAATTGGGTATGTCTACTTTGATAAAAAAAGAACTAGGGGTGACATGGTAGCTGTTCTGTACCTGCATTTACATTCTTGAAAGCCCTGCGTTTTGATTGGCCAAAGAGTGGGGTGATCTGATTGGTTGGGCGAGCCACGCTGATTGGCCCGTTAAGAATCTCCCGTGATTGGTGGAATCGAATCGCGGGAGATTCAAAGCGGTGCCATTGGCCACGGCCACCGTGGCTTGGAAATAAAAAGCCGAAAGTTTCCCCTTGGAACCCAGTTCGGTTCTGGGGACCAATAAAGAGCTGAAACCTAGTCACCGACTCCTGGTCTCTTTCCCAACGGAAACGACACTGGCGACGAAGGTGGGATCCTGATCCTGAACCCATAAGCACGTGTCCGACGGAAGCCAGCAAACCCGACGAGATGGCCAGCATCGCGCCGCCCGCACCCTTCAACCCTGCTACCGAGGACTGGGAATCTTACACGGACAGATTCCACATGTTCCTCGAATTCAGCGACATGAAGGACGCCACCGGGCCGAAGAAACGAGCCGTCTTCCTGACACACTGCGGGCCCGCAGTGTTCAAGATGGCGAAAGCCCTAGCGAAACCCGCTGACGTCACTGCAATGGATTGGGATGACCTCGAGCTCTTACTCCGAAGGCACTACGCTCCCGCCGTGCCCACCTTCATCCGACAGCACGAGTTTTATCGGCGGGACCAATGGTCGGGTGAAAGCCTCAGTGACTTTGTTGCAGAACTGCGGAGCCTAGGAGGACTATGCGGGTTCTCCAACATGGACGAGGCCCTGCGGGACCGAGTCGTGCTCGGGCTTCGGGACCCCTCCTACAAAGTCAACTGATGGCCAAAGGCAACATCACCCTCGCCGATGCCATCACTGAAGCCACCACAGCCGAAGCCACCAGGCAGTCAGCAAACCGCATGCAGAGACTGGACGCCGAGGACCGCACCACGAACAACCACCCTGTATGGGCGACCAAGGCCCAACCTGAAACGACCACCCACCACGGCGAATTCCACTCCACCTCTGATACTTCGGACGAGGAGGAGGAAATCCACCGGCTACAGGCAGGACACGACCAGCGCAGCCGGCAGGGTCGTAAGTCGGGGACCGCGTGTGCCAGTTGCGGATGCGACCACCCTAGAGCCGAATGCCGGTTCTTCGATGCAATCTGCCGGCACTGTGACAAAAAGGGTCACATCGCCTGCGTCTGCCGACTTAAGAAAGCCTACAGCCCCAGACGGTGGGACCACAGCGAGCAGAGACGGGACAACACACTGCCCAGAACCAGAGATCACCCAGCTGACAGCCGTTGGGACCGGAGCGGACGAGCCCGACGAGGTGGCAAGACCCGGCAGAGGGAAGAAACGCACCAGACGGTCATCATTGGCCATGCAACAACCACCGATGCCCGCAAGGTTTACGTGCAGGTAGGCATCAAAGGCGAACCTTGAAAGATGGAGGTGGACTCCGGGTCCTACCTCTCCATGGTTGCCTGGCAGGAAATAAAACGCTTGGTGCCTACCATCCAAAAGAGGGGACTGGAGAACCAGAGACTAATTCTTAAAGACTACCAGGGAAACCGCATCCTGGTAGTCGGAACAGGACAATTTAGAGTAACATTTAAAGGACGCACCGCAAAACTTCCCCTCACAATTGTCGATCGAGACCGACCCAGCCTGTTGGGACTTCAATGGTTCGCACCGCTCGGCATCGAAGTCACGGGCATCGACCACATCGCCGAGGCCAACTGGGAGCAGCAATTGGCACGGGACTTCCAAGAATTATTCGATGGCACCCTAGGCAAGTACCCAGGGCCCCCGATATCCTTCAGCCTAGACCCAAACTTTCCCCCAAGACGCCTAAAACCAAGGCGGGTACCTTTCGCACTCAAGCCAAAAATTGACGAGTAAATTGACAAGCTCGTCAAGCAAGGGGTCCTACAACCTATAGACCATGCCCGGTGGGAGACCCCAATAGTCACCCCAGTCAAGCCTGATGGGTCAGTGAGAATCTGTGGGGACTATAAGGCTACCCTAAACAGCGCCTTGCAACAAAGCGCTTACCCCATCCCAGTAGTGCAGCATCTTCTACACTCACTGGTGGGAGGCAAGGTTTTTGCGAAACTCGACCTCTCCCAAGCATACCAGCAGCTGCCGGTCGACGAAGAAACCATAGAGGCGCAAACCATAGTCACCCACCGGGGAGACTTTCGATGTAACCGACTCCAGTTCGGAGTCAGCGGGGCGCCTGGAATTTTCCAGAGCCTCATGGAGAGACTCTTACAAGGCATCAAGGGGGTGGTACCCTACTTCGACGATGTACTAGTATCGGCAGCCAACCAGGCCGAACTAGAGGGTCGCATAAGGGAGGTGCTAACAAAATTCAAAGAAACCGGGCTAAAGGTGAAGAGGGAAAAGTGCCAACTTTACACAGAGCGGCTCGAATTCCTGGGGTACTTCCTAGACCGGCATGGCATCCACCCCACTGACACCAAAATTAAAGCTATCAAAGAGGCCCCCACACCCAGGTCAAAAACAGAACTGCAGGCATTTCTGGGACTACTTAACTTTTATAATGTGTTCCTGCACCAAAAGGCGACCGCGGCGGAGCCTTTGCATAGGCTTTTGGACAAGGCGGCTACCTGGACTTGGGGAAAACTCAAGGAAGCCGCCTTCAGGAAAACCAAGGACCTGCTCACTTCGGATGCCGTCCTCATCCAATACAATGAGACCCTACCACTAGCTGTCACATGCGATGCATCACTCTTTGGCATCGGCGCCGTCCTCAGCCACACTCTTCCCGACAGAAAAGAAGCACCCATCGCATTCTTTTCAAGGACCCTCACCAAACCGGAGCGGAACTACAGTCAGCTGGACAAAGAGGCCCTGGATATCGTCGCCGCAGTGAAAAGGTTTCATGAGTACCTCTACGGCCGGACGTTCACCATCATCACCGACCACAAGCCACTGTTGGGAATCCTTGCAGGGAACAGGGCCACCCCGAACATTCTATCTCCGAGAATGACAAGGTGGTCCGAATTCCTGGCCGCCTACAACTACCGGCTCACACACCGACCCGGTAAGACTATCACCCATGCGGATGCTTTAGGCCGCTCACCGCTACCCGAGTTAGACACCGACCCAGCACCCACGACGACCAGCCTCAGCATAGAGACTCTGCCCGATCTACCCATAACCGCGTCAGACATTGCCTGAGAAACTAATAAAGACCAACATCTGGCACGGGTGTTTCATTGGGTAGAGAAAGGGTGGCCGGAAAAGGACAACGACGAGACTTTCAGAACATTCCGGAACCGGCAAACGGAACTCTTGCTACTAAAAGGGTGTGTACTATGGGAGGATAGGTGGTCATCCTGGAAAAACTGCAAAGGAAGGTACTGGAGTTGTTACACGAGGGGCACCCGGGCATCGTTAGAACAAAAGCCCTGGCCAGAAATTACACTCGGTGGCCAGGGATGGACAAACAAATCGAGGCTTGGCTTGGGTAGCAAGGTGTCAACGTTGCCAGGAAACTAGACCAAGTCCACCCATGGCACCAATTCTAGAGTGGGAAACCCCCAGGGGACCTTGGTCTAGGATCCACATAGACTTCACCGGGCCCACAAAGGGACACACATTCTTAATAACCGTAGACGCTTACTCCAACTGGCTGGAAGTAAGCAACATGAGAACCACCACCACGGAGGCCGTGACCAAAGGACTCTGCAAACTCTTCGCGACACACGGCCTCCCAGACGTCCTCGTGTCGGACAACAGGCCCCAATTCACCTCGCTGGAATTCGAAAAATTCCTAGCGGAACGGGGCATACTGACAGCCCTGGTGCATCCGGCGGCGAACGGAAGGGCGGAACGGATGGTTCAATTCACAAAAAAAAAACCATCCAGAAAATAGCCCACGGGGAGATCCAGGACAAAATAAATAAAATGCTTTTTATACAACACATAACCCCGAACACTACAACAAATAAAAGCCTGGCAGAGCTACTAATGGGGAGGAAAATAAGATCCCCTCTCGATAGACTACACCCCACATACAACCCAGAGAAACCCCCAGACTCCACCAGCAAACACTGATCCTTCGCGACGCCGTCTACGCGAAGAACCTAACCAGAGACCCACTATGGATACCAGCAACCAGGTGACAGGTCCACGCTCGTACCGCTTACAAACAACCAATGGACGAGCATGGAAACGCCACATCGATCAATTAAGATCGAGGACAGCTACAAAAGACACAACCAACCCCCTCAATACAAACCAAGAGGGGAGGGAATACCCCGGACACCAAACCCCAGAAGAAAGAAACCAGCCAGACTCACCAGCAAGCAGCCAGCGCGAAACCTCACCAGGAAGAAACAGCCAGGCCAGCTCGACCAGCCCGGAAAGACCAAGCGGGAGCAGCGAAAACCGCAGCTCGACCAACCCGGGTAGACCAGAAGGGAACTGTGAAGAGCGGCCCGGCAAGACATACCAGGCGGTTCCAACGACGAGGCCGAGAGACACGGAGATCCCGACCGAACTGGCTGGGAACCAACCTACGACTGACCTGCGCAGGTCCAGTAGACAAGTGCGGAGCCCTGCCTTCCTACGGGACTACGTTATGTAGGACCAAACCAAGAGGGGTGGGGTGTTCTGTACCTGCATTTACATTCTTGAAAGCCCCGCGTTTTGATTGGCCAAAGCGCGGGGCGATCTGATTGGTTGGGCGAGCCGCGCTGATTGGCCCACTAAGAATCTCCCATGATTGGTGGAATCGAATCGCGGGAGATTCAAAGCAGTGCCATTGGCCGCGGCCGCCGCGGCTTGGAAATAAAAAGCTGAAAGTTTCCCCTTGGAACCCAGTTCGGTTCCAGGGACCAAAAGAGCTGAAACCTAGTCACCGACTCCTGGTCTCTTTCCCGACGGACACGACAGTAGCAATGTTCTAATATCTCAGGGGCTGTCACAGAGAAGAAGTGGTTGCTTGTGATATAAAGAAGAGATTAATTCTAGGAAAGCTGGAAATGACAGACATAATGAGAAAAGATATGGATATTTTTACAACAACGGAGATCAATAGTTAATGCAATAGTTAAAGCAGGACATGGAAAAGCAGCAAGACCTCTCTGAATTATGGATTTGGAGGATATAATTATCCAGAGTACCATGGGCTGTAAGAAAAACCAATCAATCCAGCTTAGACTGACTTCTTCCTTGAAGCAATAATTAGCAAGCAAATATATACTTTAGGCATATGATACAAGCAGATAACAGAATACAGATAATCCTTGATGACCACAGCTGGAATCTGAATTTCATTGTAAGTTGTTGTTATCATACGTCAAGGCACCCACTTGACCAGACCCATTTTTTGATAATTATTAAGTGAACCACATTGTTCTTAAGTGAAAAAATACCAGATGGGTATTTTTTGCCAAAAATTGTTGCAAATCATGGACACATGTCCACGACACACTGCAGCCAATTTTAAATGTGAGCTGGTTGCCAAGTGCCTAAAATGCAGTCATGTGATGGAGAGGTGGCACAATTTTTTACAACAGCTGGAAGCACTTTATGGGACATAAAGGGTGCTTTATGGGTCATAAGGCACCCTTTCCAAGATTATCATAACTTCAAACAGTTGTAACCAACCAGTTGAGGCCTATCTAAAAAAACCTATTATGTTTGGTAAGCTTGAAAGAAGGGGAGGGGGGGAAAGGAATGACACCAGCTTTGGTGAAAAGATAAAATCAAGGAGATGATTGGAATGTCCTCATAGGTCAAGATGGTTGAACTTTGTCACCAATGATCACACCTGACTTGATGACATCTAATCTAACTATTGTGATTCCAAACCAAAAAGGGAACAATAGTACAATCAGAACCAAAAGAGATTCTTCCTAACAATTGTAAATGATAAACACAGTTGAGCAACTTCTTCACTAACTGCTTAAAATAATCGCTGATTATAAAGCTTCCTTTTTACAACCCTGTAATCCCTTAATTCAAGAGAGTCAGGTGATTGGATGGAGCTGAGAATGACATTATAATATAACTGGGTCTTTGCAATATAAAATAACATGTCAGCTCTAATTTTATCCTGATTTCACTATACAATTTTTCTGTGGTTGGTTATCCTGTTTTATGTACAAAGAATGACAATAAATCTGATATACCTTTATTTCCAATTTGGTTATATAAAAAGTTACACTATTTAATTAAGAAATTGTATTTAACTTCCAATTGATAATCTGAAATAATCTCAGATTTAGCAAATATTAAATTAGCATCAACTTGACTATCATGTTTTTTGACAAGTAGCCTTTATGTTATGTGCTCTTTAATCATATAACATAGTCTTTAGCCACATCACTATGCTTGTTGTGACATTTGGAAATTATATTTATTTTAAATTAATAGAGTCATGCCATAACGATACTAAAACTATGTGCATTTATTGTAAAGAGCCTCTATCAGGATTTTGTGAACAGAATTTTGGAATTGACTTAAGGTATAAAAGCCAGTTTTCAATATGAAATGTAAAAAGGAACAAAGGAGGAAACTGCAATATTTGAATAATATCCTGAGGAAAAAATACCAAACAACTAAACTTTGGAGTCTCTCAAAAATTGTTAATGGCTGGACAAAAGGTTCTCTCTTTGAAGTGCTGATGAGAGGTAATGGATTTTTATGTTTGTTTAGAATGCTCAATCTATGTTTCTATATATTTAACTCATGTACTAGAAAATAAATTCAAATGTTATTCATGGCTGTAAGTTTCTGCAGTTCTCCTTCAAATAGGAACTTAACATTGCAAATCAAAGCAAAGCAAAGCAAATTAGATAGATAGATAGATAGATAGATAGATAGATAGATAGATAGATAGATAGATAGATAGATAGACAGATAGAGATAGATAGATAGATAGATAGATAGATAGATAGATAGATAGATAGACCGACCCAGAAAGACAGAGACTAATAAGCCATTAGAAATATATATCAAGAGCAACAAGAGAACCTTGTTCACATATCACTGTAACGTAAATGCTTCTAAAGTGAGTTGCAAATAGCAAAAAGTTGGATGCCTTCAGAAACTATCACCCAATGTTAGAAATTCTACAGAGTTTATATTTACCCAGCTTTTGCATCTATTTTGCACTCAACCATTTGTAAGTATCACACATAAAAACTAGTTATGGATGTAAGGGAATCTCATAGAAATGTTACAAATAAGGAATCCTTTTACCAAATCTGGGAAAAGATAATCCTTATAAACACAAAGAAATGTTGTATCCTGTGTGTTTATGTTAGTGATACAAATTGCTGCAAGAGTCATGTTTCAAGGCTATGAAACATTTTTCTTTTTAATAAACCTCACTAACTGATGTCCATGGCTTACTTTCCTAACTCAACAAAAGCACTCTACATACCCAGCTTTATTCTTTGAAACAGACACAAAGCCCATTTTTCCTCTCTAAGCTGTCAAAGTACAAAAGAAAATGTATAAAGTCTTGCACAGATGTAGCAAAGTATTGGATTACATCCTTTGGCAGGTGCTCAATATGCAGCCCACATAATCATATGTTAATGACTGGAGTGTGTTAATCAGCATGCATACCTGATTCCTTCTCAACCAAAGTAGGAAAGAAACTAAACAATTTACAGCATATAAATGCTGCTACTTTCAAAACACGCTGGGAAAAAAAAAATACTGCAATTGAATGAAAGACTGTTTCCAAAGCCTGATATCCACAGAAGCTCCCAAAAGCATGCTGTTGTAGCCTAGATAAAGCTGAAGGCCCATAATCAATGATTAAGTTTTAAAAAGAAACAAATCCCAGTGTTCCAGACTTCTTTAAGGCTAAGTCCTGATTTTTTTTCCCCCAGGACCTGATTTCAAATGAAAATTTTGGGGTACACATTCTGAATCTGTTATAGACAGTCCAACTTCGTATGTCATAGGCACATAATGTATGATAATACACATGATAACACACATATGATAATGCACAGTGGTGGGGTTCATATATTTTTTTTGAAAAGAATTTTATTGATTTTCTACAAACGAGACAAACAAAACATTAAAATATCAACTCTCTTATGTACATACAGTGTGTCAGTTGGTTCATCAGTTTTGTGCATTCATTTTGTAGTCTCAATTACAGTTGTTACATAACAACTCATATTGTCAATCCAAACATACACATCCTAATATTGCTATTAAAAAATCATTTGACTATACTTTTAATCATTCATGCTTTTTGAGATACTAATATTTTAAATAATTTATTCTATAACAAATCATATAATCATACCAAATCTATCCTAAAAACACTCTATAAATATAATGTCAAATAACAAAGGCGAAAGAAAAAATAAAGATATTCCTTGCTGTCTCACATTCTAAATATTCTATTATTGTATTTTGTCATCTTGCCATCGATAAAAAAGACCCCAAATTTCATAAAATTGTTTATCCTCTTGCTCTCTAATTTCAAATGTCAATCTACTCATCTCAGCACATTCCAATATTTTCTTAATAATTTCTTCCTCTGATGGTATTTTCTCACTCTTCCAATTTTTAGCAAATACAATCCTAGCCGCTGTTAATACATTGACAATCAGATATCTCAAGTCTTTACTATATGTATCTGGTAAGATTCCCAATAGAAAGAACTCCAGTTTCAAATCTATACGTTTCTTTGGCATTTTTTCCAACCACATGCGAATTTTAGTCCAATATTTTTTAGTGTCCTCACAGGTCCACCACATATGATAATATGAGCCAGGTATCTGATGACCTTTCCAGCATTTTTCAGATTTGTTCTTAAACATTCTTGCTATTCTTGTTGGGGGAAAGTGCCACTTGTAAAACATCTTATACAAATTTTCTTTATATTCTGTTGACATTGTCATTTTATAATTTTGAGACCACAATTTTTGCCATTTCTCTAAATCAATCCCATATCCAAAATTCTTCCCCCAAACAATCATAGTTTCTTTAACTTGTTCTTCCTCTAATTTAATTCCTAGTAAATAACCATATAATTTTTTAATCACCTTCTCATCAGTACCCATCAAGATCTTATCTAGATCAGTCTGTTTATCATAGAATCCCTCCATTTTAGAATCTTCATCATACCTTGAATGTATTTGCGCATATGAAAACCAATTTATCTTTATACCTTGTTCCTCTAAATTTTAAATCGATTTAAGTTCACCCTTTTCATTCAGTATTTCACCATATCTAACTGTTTGTTCCTTCTTATAAATTATAGGATAGGAAAATGCTTCAACTGGAATTTTGAAATAACATTGTCTTTTTATCTTCTCCCAGTTTAACCACAAAGACTCCTGTATATAATGTCTTCTAAAATAACCCTGTGTTTTAGTTCCCTTATACCATAAAAAAGCATGCCAACCCAACAGCAAATCATGACCTTCTAGTGTCAACAATCTAGTCTTTCTTAATGTTATCCATTCCTTGACCCACATCAAACTTGCAGCTTGATAGTACAATTCCCAATTGGGAAGGCCAAAACCTCCTCTAATTCTAGCATCTTGCAAAAGCTTTAGCTTTATTCTCGCTTTCTTACCTTGCCATATAAACTTCAACATAATTTTATTTAAATCTTCAAAATAGTCTTTTCCAAGCTTAATTGGTATTATTTGAAACAGAAATAGGATTCTGGGTAAAATATCCATCTTAATTGTTGAAATTCTCCCTATTAATGACAATTGCAAGTTTTCCCATTTCTTCAAGTCTGTAGCTATCTGTTGTTTGAGTTTCATATCATTATTCTCTTTTAATGTGCTACATCTTGCTGTCAAATATATCCCCAGATACTTAACCTTATTCGTAACTTGGATTTTCAACAGGTCTGCCAGTTCTTCTCTTTGTCTCAGTAGCATGTTCTTTGTCAAAATCTTTGTCTTATCTTTATTTATTTTCAAACCAGCCATCTCGCCATATGTCTCTATCTTTTCCAATAAATTTGGAGCTGTTTCTAGCGGATCTTCCAGAATAAAAGCTAAATCATCAGCAAAAGCTTGTAGTTTGAATTCTTCCTTTTTAATTTTCATTCCTTTTATGCTTTTATCATCCCTAATATTTCTATTCAACACTTCCAAAGTTAACACAAATAGCAAAGGAGAAAGGGGACATCCTTGTCTTGTGCCTTTTCTTATATTAATAAAGTCTATAAGTTCTCCCTCCATCATTACCTTTGCTGTCTGTTTATTGTATATGGCTTCTATTGCTTGAATAAATTTTCTGGCAAAACCCATCTGTTCCAATAGTAATAACATAAATCTCCAGTTCACGTTATCAAATGCCTTCTGAGCATCTAGGAATATCAAAGCCATTTGCTTTTCAGGATGAGCCTCATAGTATTCCAAAGTATCCAAGATTACTCTCATATTGTCTCTGATTTGTCTCTTTGGCAGAAATCCATTTTGATCTGGGTGGATAAAATTATTTAAATATTTTTTAAGTCTTTCTGCTAAAATTGAAGCAAAAATTTTATAGTCTGCATTCAATAAAGAAATAGGTCTATAGTTCTTAATTTGCAGTGGGTCAGCCTCTTCTTTTGGAATAAGTGTAATATAAGCCTCTGACCATATTTTGGGTATCATCTTCTTTGACATAACTTCATTCATAACTTCTAACAATGGGATGCTAAATGATTCTTGAAATGTTTTATAGAATTCTACTGGGAGCCCATCTGGACCTGGTGTTTTCCCATTATTTTGTTTCTTAAGTGCTTCATTTAATTCCATCATTGTTATATTGCTTTCTAACATTTCTTCAGTCTCTTTAGGTATCTTCAGTAAGTAAGCATAATGTTTGACTTTTTCCTCATCAATATTCTCTTGTTTATATAGTTGCCCATAGAAATCTCGAATAATTTCCTTTTTCTCCTTATTGCCATAACAAACTTGGCCTTGATCATCTATTAGCTTCAATATTTTTCTTGATTCCTTCTCCTTTCTCAATTTATATGCTAGCCATCTACCTGGTTTATTTGCATCTTCAAAATAATTCTGTCTAGAATTTCTAATTTTCTGTGCCAATTCTTCTTTCTCTATTAATTCCATTTTATGTTTAATTACATCCAGCTTCAATTTAATATCTTTTTTCTGTGGTGTTTTCTGTAATTCTTTTTAAGTCTTTTATACTCATCTTCCAAGGCCTTAGAAGCTTGCCTTTTCCTAGTATTCTTTTTTCTTGTATAATCTATTATCAAACCTCTAGCATATGCCTTCATTGTATCCCAAACATTCTGCGTTGAAGTATCTTCTTTTTTATTTTCTCGAAAGAAAAAAGCCAGTTCCTTCTCCATCCGTTGTATAAAATCTTTTTCCTTTAAGATAGTATTGTTTAATGTCCATCTCAATCTTTTTTTTTTGTCCCTTCCATTTAATTGTCATTGGGCTGTGATCTGTCCAAGTACTTGTTTCAATATTTGTTTCTTGAATATTAGATATTAATTTTGTTGAGATCCAAATCATATCTAATCTGGACCATGATAAATGTCTATCTGAATAAAAAGTATATTGTTTAGCTTTAACATTTCTTTCTCTCCAAATGTCTTTTAAAGTTAGTTCGTCTGTCATTTTAAAAAAAGATTTTGGGAGAGTCTTTCTATTTTGTTTTGTTGTTGTTGCTATATAGTCCAATTTATTGTCCACAATTCCATTGAAGTCTCCCATCATAATTATATTAACATAGTCCAGCCCAATTATTTTCATGTGTAGTTTTTTATAAAACTCTTCTTGTTTATCATTCGGAGCATAAAGTGCAATCAAGAGTATTTTTATATTATTGTCCATTATTTCCACCATTAATACTCTTCTGTCTTCATCCGTGTAGATCAGTTTTGCTGGGATAACCTCTTTAATGTATAGAACCACTCCTCTTTTCTTACATTGAGTCAAAGAAGTAAACATTTTCCCTAATTTTGGCTGTACTAACAATTGTTCATGTTGTTTTTTAATATGAACTTCTTGTAGACAAATTATATCAAATTTTAATCCAATTTATGAGAGCAGGCAGAGCTTTGTTTCGGCGATACAGCTGCGATCTCGGGGTTCTGAGATCGCAGCCGATATTTTCGCCCCTGGTCAGTCCCAACAGACCTAAACTGTCCTGTAGAGACAGCGATCGTGAAGGACATAGTCCCAGGATCCCAGGGATATCGCAAAACCCCTGGTTTGATCCGGGAAAAGTCCTTTTGCTGGTGGCGGAGAGGCAGCCTCCATAGCTGCTGAAGTCAGGACAGCTCCGGGAAGGAAGTGGCTGGAAGTGAAAGTGTGTCGGCTGGGTGAGAAACTTATTTTTTGTTGTAAATTCGATGAGATTTGAAAGGGCACCTTGAATAGAGAAGAAACCTGTGAGATTTTTTTTTTTTTTGACAAAAACTGTATGAGCGGCGTTTTTTAAAGTGATGTCAAATTGAGGCTTGGATTTTTTTTTCTTTTCCTTACTTTTTTTGGGGAGGACTTTAGTGTGACTTTGTAGGTAACCGGACTGAATTTTCTCTTACATATATTTTTATGCTCCTTTTGATTTTTTAATTTTCTTTTAGGATAGAGGCTCCCTTTGGCTATTTTTTCTTTTTATAATTTTTTTTTTCTGGCTGGTGGGGGAAAGAGTATTAAGAAACTTTTATTACACTGCCAACTAGAGGCTTGAAAATATTTTATTTGAATTGGAGAGAACTGTAAGAAGACTCCTTCTCAAGGACATTTCAATGTGATAAGATAGAGGGAGAGCACAGGAAAATATTATTACAGGTGTTTTCCTGGACTCTTATCAATATTTTAACACTTGAGGCTTGGCTTTGAAGCTAGTGGAGGAGAGAGTCATGATAACAGCCTTGGACAACTAAATAAAGTGCAGTGTGCTTTCTTATTTTTATTTTTTTTTACTTATGATACTCCTACTCACCAGCCTCTTTGTAAATTTTAATTCTAGTAATATTCTTATTTTTGCTTTTTATTTCAAAGGGAAAGCCTCAGAGTTTTTTCTTTATTTTTCTTTTTTTCTCCTTATCTTTACTGGGATTCTTTTGCTTTTTCAATCCACATTTTTGGATCACTCTGTTTTTTCTTTTTGATTATTGAGACTTCCCAATTGGATTAAGGTGTGAAGAACCTGAAGGAATTACTTCTTTTTTTCTTTATTTTTGTTCTCTTTCTTCTTAATCAATATTATTATTTTTGGTTTTTTTTTCTTTCTATTTTTCATTTTTTATGGTGGACTACTTTGTAATTGGATTAGGGACTAGAAGAACCTGAAGATTTTTCTTCTTTTTTTTCTCCTTTTTTCTTCTTTGGTTGTGGGCTTTTTACTATTGGATTTTTCCATTTTGGATTATAATTGGCTATTCTACCAGTTGGATTAAAAGCTAAAAATAATTTGAAGCTTTTGAAGCATTAAAATGAGCAGGAAACCAATATCATCTGGCGTTTCTACTTCTACCTCTGCCTCCCCACCAGCTGGAGGACAACGTTTAATTCAGACAATGTTGAAGCAAGATAAAGAACAAGAAAAAGTGACTTTACAGATGATTATGCAAGGAATTCAAGATCTCAAGATAAAAACAGACACTATTGAACAAAGAATAGAGAAGACTGATGAAAAAGTGGAAAATATTAAACAAATGATGGTGAAGTATGAGGAGAGATTCCAAAAAATTGAGGAAGAAGGTAAACAAAGAGAGGAGAAGATTGGAAATATTGACAATAGATTAACAGTGGTTGAACAAGATAAAAGTGGGATGTTGAGGTGGGAGATGGAAAGGTCAGAATTTTATCTCAGATTTCAAAATATAGAAGAAGAAAAAGGACAAAATTTGGCTGCGATAAGGATAGAAATTTTGGCGGATGCTTTGGAAATTACAAAGGAAAAGATGATGGATGGAGTAGATGACGTATATCGAGTTTATACAAGATATGTAATGAGAAATAAATTACCAAGGGAAGTCCATATTAGATTTACCAAAAAATCCATTAAAACACAAATACTACAAGTGGTAAGAGAGAAGACATTGAAATACAAAGGCAAAGAGATTGTGGTTTTAAAACAAATACCCAGAAGAGTGAGAGAGATGAGAAGAGAAGAGAATATCAATTTCTGACCAAAACGCTATTGGAAAATGAAGTGAATTATAGATGGCTCATTCCAGAAGGATTAATGTTTACGTGGCAAGAGCAGAGACATAGAATTGATTCAATTGAGAAAGCAGAACTTTTCCACGCATAATTTTTTGGAAGGAGAGGAGAGGAGGCAGAGAAAGAGGTCTCATTAATTGAGTTTCAAGAGGAACAACTGGAGACTGAAAAAGAGAAAGGTGCAGTAGGTGGACAGGTGAATAGTAAAGAACGGTGTGAAGTGAGATCCACGAGAGCTGTTAGACCTAAATATAAAGCATAATCATGGAAGAGAAAAAACTGATTACAATGAATATACCGTATATACTCGAGTATAAGTTGACCCGAATATAAGCCGAGGCACCTAATTTAACCACAAAAAACTGGGAAAACTTATTGACTCGAGTATAAGTCGAGGGTGGGAAATGCAGCAGCTACTGGTAAATTTCAAAAATAAAAATAGATGCCAATAAAAACTTTCACTAGGACAGTTGAGAATAAGTTTGATGTTCACAATTTCCTCTTTGAAAGAGACCAGTAAATAGGGAACAAGAAGATGAAGAAAAAGAAGTGTGCTTTTTCACACTTTTCACACTGAAGTGAACAAAAATGGCATCATAGGAACAAGCTTATTCTCAGTCCAAAGGTTTGTTTCTGATTTCTTCCCTGATTTAAGGGAAATTTGGGAAACGATCTCACTATCATGAAAGGTTTGATTGATTCACTAACCCAAAAGATGATGATGATGACAGTGGTAGGCAGGAGTCACTCTCTCCCTTGCAAGAAAAAACCAAGAGCCGTTCTTATGATATCTCTCTCTCTCTCTCTCCCCCTCCTCCCCCTCCTCCCGAGTGGACTGAAAGCAGCTGGAGCTGAGGAAATGAAGCTGAGTGGAGTGACCTCAGCTCGCGTTGCTTTCTCAGCCTAGAGCTCAGAAAAGCCTCCCCCTCCTCCTCCCCCTCTTCCCCCTCCTCCCGAGTGGACTGAAAGCAGCTGGAGCTGAGGAAATGAAACTGAGTGGAGCGACCTAGGCTCGCGTTGCTTTTTCAGCCTAGAGCTCAGAAAACCCTCCCCCTCCTCCCCCTCCTCCCGAGTGGACTGAAAGCAGCTGGAGCTGAGGAAATGAAACTGAGTGGAGCGACCTAGGCTCGCGTTGCTTTTTCAGCCTAGAGCTCAGAAAAGCCTCCCCCTCCCATGCTTAAAAGTTGCAAAGGAAACACAGAAGCAGGGAAGCGGCTGCCCAGCTTCGGAGCTCCACACCATTTTTTTTTCAGAGGGGAATCTGACTCAAGTATAAGCCGAGGGGGTTTTTTTCAGCACAAAAAATGTGCTGAAAAACTCGGCTTATACTCGAGTATATACGGTAAATGGACTCAATTCAGCTATTAAAAGAAGGGGTTCATATTTTTTTATCACCGGTTCTGTAGGTGTGGCTTGGTGGGCGCGCTTTGCATATGCGCAGAGGGTTTGCTACTGACCTTCTCCTGCAATCCTGTACTCTCCCTGTGTGAAAAACACCAGATGTGCAGCATTCTGCTTTGCCGCAGGAAGCAGTTGAGCTTCAAAATCAGGAAATAAAGGTCAGAATAGAGCCAGGGTGGGCAGGGCTCAACACCTGATCATTGGAGTGAACCGGTTCGCTCACAGATGATTCTTGGACCTATCAGTTCGGCCAAATCGGGCCAAACCGGTAGAATATCACCCCTGATAATACATTATATAGTTGTGTATGTGAGCATTACGTCATGGATTTTTACTGTTGAAAACAGTAGTTTATTGACACATGAATCCATTTGGAAATGTTGTTTATTATACTGAGCATATGTAGCTGCTTCTCTAGAAGAATAGAAAAAGTCTCTATTATGCACTCCTCTTAAACAGATAAGAAGTACTCCTTACATCTTATCAACTTACAACACTTTCATACTGTATTTTATTCTACTCTAATAGAAATTATTACTTAATCAATATAACTTGAAGAGGCAGGATATATATTTTATTTTTATCGAAAAAAAACAAATGAAAAAATTTAAACCCAAAGCAATTGTATACAAATATACATACATATATAGAACAACAGTTATTAACCCTCTCACTGAATTATACTTTAAGTTTTTATATGTTGGTTAACATGCATCACCAAAAGGCAATAAATTTAGGAGTCATTGACAACAGACATATATTTTTAAGCACAAATTTAGAAATACACTTTTACTTCTAAGCCAACTTATGTACACATGAGTTAATCAAATATATATTTGTGTTGTTAATTTTAAATGTCATAATCCCTTCGAAAAAGGCAAACACTGACCTGCTTCACACATTCCACTAAGCCATGGTTATCTCAAGCATCATTAATTGGATTCATAAGGATTCAGGTATCAAACATAGTTTATGTATCACAATGGCTGTGATTACATGATACATCATGTCAAAACCACATATGGCTTGTTACAATGTGTGAACACAGTCACAATCTAATAGAAGAAGGTCCAGATAGATCTACTAATTGTAAGTACAGTAATGACTACAGGTAGAAAATGATCTACCATGCAAAGAATTTATGAGAATAATTATGGTGGTCACTTTTAAATCAACCAAGTCTAATGTTCTCAAATGCTTATCCATTTCCTTGTTTATGTGGCTGTTAGAAAACACAAAATAGGAGGATTGTATCCTGTTTCATCCCCTGATAAATTAATTTTGCCCCATGGTACACAAATTGTACAAGTCAATCTCAACAATATTTCTACATTAAAAGTTTTTAAAATCAATCTGTTGATACCTCGATAATTTATTAGACAAACAGGAGTAGTCTCATCAAAACTGATGAATAATCCAGCAAGAAAAGGAACTAAGAAGTAAGTAGATTGACCAAATTCTATAATGTCGAGTTTAACAGATAACTGAAAGGAAATTTATTAAATTAAATATGACTCTATTTATATGGTCTCAAAGGGCCCTTCAACCTTCCCCAGCTTGTTATGCAGCCCCAATAACCTAATCAATATCTTGTTTAAAATAATACATTTTTCTTCAGGTTCCATATAAGTAAAGTTTCAGGGATAGAGGAAACAGGGAAAGAAGCAACTATCCTACTGTGAATGACAAGTTCTAAACACATACAGGATTTCATCAGATTGCTAGGTCACTTTGTTTTAAGAAGAAATATTGAAGCAATATTTTACAGAATTAAGTCACTACTCAATGCAAGAAATATTTTAAAGGATGTAGGAAGAATATATGATAGAATAAGTTGGACACTGAAGAATTGCAGGTGGTCCTCAACTTACAAGAGTTCCTTTAGTGACCATTCAAAGCTACAAAGGCACTGAAAAAGTGACTTATGACCATTTTCCACACTTACAACCTTTGCAGCATCCCCATGATCATGTGATCAAAATTTAGATGCTTGGCATCTGGTTCATATTTATGACTGTTGCTGTGTCCCAAATCATGAGATCCCCTTTTACAACCTTCTGACAAGCCAAGTCAGTGGGGAAGCCAGATTCACCTAACATCTAGGTTATTAACTTATCCACTGCAGAAATTCAGTTAACAACTGAAGCAAGAAATGTCGTAAAATGGGGCAAAACTCACTTAACAATGTATCAACAACAGAAATTTGGAATTGAATTGCGGTCATAACTCAAGGACTACCTGTATTTTGTCTGCCATTATTTGCTTTCATCCAGTATCTATTTTTAGTGCCTCCTGAGAAAGAAATAAGGACCTTGAAACCATTTCTTTTCATTGTTACTCCCTGTTGTTGTTTTTTATCCATCCTCATAAAATTATACTGTTTTTGCTGAGGTATCTACAATAGTTTATATAAAGCATTAGCACTCTGATCCAACTTGAATAGTTCCTTTTATTCCAAACCAGAATTTAAAAATAAGGATGCGCAAAAGGTTTGGTCTGAAAATATTCTGAGCTGAAATCATGTTTCAAAAGTCCCAGACTATAAACAAAACACTTAGAACAAAGCAGCAGAACTTTAGATTATTCCAAGAATCCTTTGTATTGCTGTTTGTTGGTATGTAATTGGCTGGCCTTTTTTCAAACTTTTTTTCCGAGAGCACGAACAGTCCAGACCTCAGTTAACCAAGGGGGGGGGGGTGAGAAGGAGAAGAACATGTAGAGAACTGGGAGGAAAGCAGCACTTAAGCACGAAGCCGAAGACAGCTATTCACCAATGCAAGCTTTGCAGCCTGCTTGTGAGTAATCTCTCTTTTGTTTAGTTTTGTTTTATTTCTTTGCTAGGAGGATATTAGACTTCAAGGGGTAGAGAATGTGCAATGTATTTGTGCTTATTCTGTTGGCAAACAAAACAAATGTGTATGGGGGCATATTGTGATTAGCATGCAATTGGTGCAAATGCAAAGATCACCAGTACAAGGTTGGTGATTTGCTGAGTTTGGATATGATTGTGAATATTACTCTTGTGCATATTACTCTGCTGAAGCTAAGCATATGTAATCTTTCTGGAGATTTAGTAGGTATGCATTCTTTGAACCCCCTTGTATTTACTGCCATGTTATAATTTTATTCCTGCAGTTAAAAGGAACCAGCAGCTACTCTGTGTATAAGAAAAACACTAAGCAAAGGGAACATTATTTATTTTGCCAAGAGCAACAAAAATGTGTAATTGTATGTTTAAATTATGAACTTTAAGAAAAAAAATCATAAGGTATAAAATCTTAGGAATAAAAAAAAATGGAGTTGCATTCCTGGCTTGTTTATTTTCTGACTTAGAAAGATGCTAGAAAGGAATGGTGGTTGTTTTTTGCCTTGCTCATTTGCTGGTTCAATTCCTCAGGATATCTTTTAAAAGCCTTATCTAATTAAAAAAAAGTGGTTCTGATACCAGATTCTTATTTAAACAAACTTATTTTTCAGTGAATAAAGCCAGACCTATATTCCCATTGTTTTCTGTAATAATTTATATTTTAGTGCATTCATAAATGTTTTTAAAATGTCTTTTAAAGCCAGATTTTATCCAAGTTGATTGCCCAGTAGCAATCAGCATGGTCTACTACCAACCTATTTGGTACTCAAATGTGAAACGAGGGAACTGCGGGTTCTGAATATAATTAAAAACTTCACACAAACAAAAAGCTTTTAGTTATTTATCTTTACTTCATATGACTCTAGAGAAATCATTATGTCACAGTGTATAATTATTCTTCATCTATTTGTAATACTTACAAAAACCAGCCATTTGTTGATTTTCACTAGCAATCAAAGGAAGACAGTTTTGAATATAGGCTCTGAACTGAAAAGGGAGACTCTGAGACTAAAAAATCTTTTCCAGATCACCAAGTCTAGATCCAAACAGAATTATGCGCATATGCTACTATTATATTCTATTATTGTTCTTGCTTTTGAAACTAACCTTTCTGCAACAAATGCTTCAAACTCTTTCATTCCAGTTCTAAACACTTATTTTCCTGTCTTAGCATTAGCAATAGCAATTAATGCTTTACAGCCATCTCTAAATGGTTTACAGCAGCAGTAGCCAATCAGTGGGCCGTGAGAAAATTTTGGTGGGCCGCGGAGTAATCTCACCCCCAGAGCACCCCCCCAAAACAATCCAGGCTGTGCAGAAACACAAAGCTCCGCCACCCACATGACCCACGGGAACCCTCTCCGCCTAATCACTCCTTACCCGACAAACTTGCCTGCTAAATTGATATTTTTCCTTTTTCCAACCATCAGCTGTTCTGCTGTGCCAGATTTAGATTAGCTAGGAAGCAGGAAATGGTTGGATTTCTTGCTTTCTATCTAGTCTTTAGATCTTCGGCTCTGCTTTTAAGCACAGGTTCTATTATTCAGTGCAGACTCATGGCAAGCAAATTTGAGAGACTGAGCTAGCCAATGGCAGATAGATCACTGAATGATTCTGTGAGCAACTCAATCTACCTGCCTGCTTTGCCTGATTTTGGGTAAAAGTTGCTCTTTTTTTAAATAAAAAATTCAATATTTACATACATGGTGTGTTGTGAGTTAATTACATACATGGTGTGTTGTGAGTTAATTTTGTGAGTTTACTTGCTAGCAAATTTTATCTGACAGACTGAGCTAGCCGATGGCAGATAGATATATCACTGAATGATTCTGTGAGCAACTGAATCTGCCTGCCTGCTTTGCCTGATTTTGGGTAAAAGTTGCTCTTTTTTATAAAAATTCAATATTTATATAAATATGTATAATATTTACAAACAAGCCATGCCCACCAAGCCACACCCACAAATTAGGCCATGCCCACAGAACAAACCATGCCCACCAAGCCACACCCACAAATTAGGCCATGCCCACAGAACCAGTTAGTGGTCCCTGGGATTTAAAATTATGAGTTTGGTGGTCCCTGAAGTCCAAAAGGTTGGCCACCCCTTAGTACATTGCCCCCAACAATCTGGATCCTCGTTTTATTGAACTCGGAAGGATGGAAGGCTGAGTCAATCTTGAGAATCGAACTCCTGGCAATGAGCAGAGTCAGCCTACAATACTGCATTCTAACCACTCAGCCATGGTTCTTTAATTATTTACATTGTTCTCATGTACACGAAAACAAGGGATCTAATTTGTAAATCTACTAATACCTTAAAATATACCTTTGAAGATTTTTTGCTCTAACTTTTTTCAGGAATAGAAACATCAAAACTTATCACTTGTAAGGTGTAATGAAGATTCACCTTCTCCAATTGCTAAGACTACAAGAATGGTGATTATTCAAGCTAAAGCTACTCGAACATAGAAATTGTTACCTTTTCCTGAATCTATCAAATGAAGAATCTCCACAGACATTTATTAAATGAAGAGTAAGTGCAAAAATAATTTCTAAATGCACCTCCCATTTGTTAAATTCATCATATAAGTAACAGTTGGGAATACTGGAGGGGACGTTAAAGCAAAATATTTTAGTTTCCAGACACACATGCTCAGTAAAAAAGCAATTCCTAAAAGTTTAAAGATAATTTTCATTTGTACAATTAATGTAATGATACATATAAGTTAAATATATAGGCTCTTTAATATATTATGTTGCTGTGATCTTATACTGTCAGTCAGATGAGTGGTCCTATTCAGAATGCTGGAAATTAGGGCATTTTTCATATCCCTTCTTGTTATTAAATCTTGCATAGCTGAATTAGGTGGCATCAACCAATAAATCATTAATTGGCCCCAATATGTAACTATTCACATGAATGATTTACTCATGTTAGCAGTGCAGCATCTCTAGCGCTCCGCAACAATTTCAGTAAGGACAAGCCACAAACTGTCCAACAACTCGATTCCTGGAAACTACGGAACCTTGGCAAGATCTTCTGGGAATGGAGATGTTCAACAATTTGTGACTTGTCCTTGTTGTGACCAGAACTCATGTTGTTCTTAATATTAATAACCTCATCTGTTTAGGAACTGACATTTGATAATTATTTCTTACCTGTAAATGATGCTATATATGCTTTAAACATTAAAAATTAAAATCTATGTAGAGTGGTTTAGATATTACCTGAGCTGTTAATTTCATGGCAGAAGAAGATAAAATAATAAATATCTCCATTATTATACTTGATGTGAAAAGATTATTCATGTGGGTAGTAATTTTTACAAACTAGTGGTGATTTCTACGAATTCATAGAAGACTATGCCTTCTGCCTTTTTTCTGGCAAAAGAAGTTGTAGATCACTGACAAATGAGAATGGGACACTACAAACAACAATAAATGCAAGCCAGTTGCCAAGTGTCCAAACTGTGTTTACATGGTCATGGGAGAGACAAGTCAGAACTTTGAAACCAGGTCATAAGTAGCTTTTAGAGGGTCCATCATAGATTTGAATGGCTATAGAAATATAATTAATAAATAAAATAAATTCTACGCTCCAAAAAACTACTCAGTAATTCAGTTCTCATTTAAGAATTAGGGATTAGAAACAAAAATAAACTTTGCCCTTTGATATAAATCCACCATATTTTCACTTTACAAATCAGTATATGAATTCTGAAATTTTCTAAATCTACAGTATATACCAAAAACCATATACCAGGATATTTACAAGAAATATCAAGATATTTACATCTATAGCATTATGGTTAAAAATACAAAAAAGTACAACAAAATAAATGATGTATTACAGCATCTACACAGATACAAAGACAACATACATATATAAAACATAATGAATATGAAATATGTACGAATTTTAAAATGTACTTCTAAAAATGATTTAAAATATATGGAAGAAATGTAGAGAGTGACGTATTTTTCCATCTAGCAGCACTATTTCTCACTTTCAATCCATCCTGCATATCATTTCATATAAAAGCAAATCTTTATCAAGATAATATAAATGTTAAGTATACTGAATATTTGGTTACAAAATCACCCTGTGCTGCAGCAATAAATGAATATTTATTGATCTATAGGAACAGTTACTACTGAAGTATACCTCCTCCATACCTTTCCATCATCTCCCTACAAGCTTTTGGTATGCTTTCCACCATTTTTCCATTGCCACCATACTTTTATTTCTTAATATAAGACGTGGAAAAAATTATTAAATACATAAGGAGAAAGCTTATTATTTAACATCTTCAACCACTCATGAAAAGGCCACAGATGGAATTCTACAATATTTTCACTATCTATAATTTAGGAATTAGTACTTCGTTCTCAAGAGATGATCAGAAATCTTTTCTTCCATGGCACATTCATATCCAGAGAAAAGTTGTATGGACTTCACATCTTATACTGATCACTCATCAGTAGCGGACAAAATATACATGTTTATCTTCTGATCATTGCCATGTCAAAATTTCACACACAATATCAAAGTGTTAATGCCTAAAACATGGAAGATTAATTTTCTTTTTTCAAAATACTGTATGTCAAATATGAACTGGTAGGAAAATTGAGAACATTGAACACACAACTGTGAACACAAAGCTTCTTGTCCTAATAGAGGCACACAAACTAAAAAAAAAATCAAGAATGATCAAAAGGGTTTGATCAAATGAATGCTATGAGCAACCTGCCATTTAACCAAGATCTAGATGCACCATGAAAAAACACAGTTAATAGCTAACTATGTTATAAGCTATAATGCTTTTCCCATGAGGTCTACAGTACTTACTGAGATAATTTTCTTTTAAATATCAGATCTGCACTAGTTAGTCCTTGCTTATATGGAATTACTTAGCCTACTGAAGGCCATGAGATCAGTAATGATTTTCAAGTAAGTCTTTCAAAGGTGATTCAAAAATCTGATAATCTTGTATCTCTTTTTGCTTCTTGAAAATGCTAAAGTCGATGTGAAGCTTAATTTTCCCATAGAAACAGAAAATCTTGAAGGAAAAATAAAGCATCCATGGACTTTGTACTATCTCCTTTTGCATTTGCTTGCAGTTACTTTATAAGTGATTGATCTCATTAACTGTATAAGGCCCTAACAACTGGATTCAGAGCAGTAGTGGGATTCAATTTTTTTTACTACCGGTTCTGTAGGCGTGGCTTGGTGTGCGTGGCAGGGGAAGGATGCTGTAAAATCTCCAGACTTTGCCGGTTCTCCAAACCACTCCAAATTTTCACTACCGGTTCTCCAGAACTGGTCAGAACCTGCTGAATACCACCTCTGATTTAGAGGCACCTTTTTTCTCTCATTATGTAGTATGACCAACTTAGGGAACTTAGTTTGTGCTTTAGGGAAGAACATCAGAATTGGGAATCCTCTTTGGAATTGTCCCACAACAATGGAGAAAGATACATTTTACAGAAATCACATCACATCTGTATCTTTTTGGAAAATTTGCACAGTAACAAAAAGCTAGAAATCTTTATTTAAAAAAGATGACGTGTCCTTGCATCTCCTCAGTGTCCAAATCAGCACCAAATTTTGCTCCTACATCATCCCAAATCTAGTATGAGATGAAGCTAGGCACTGGACAGAAAATGGCAAGCCATCAGAAAGTAACTGCTGCCTAGCTGACACCATATGATGTCACACCTGATCAGACAGACAGATGACAGATTACATTGAGGGATGATGTAAGGAGCAAGACATTTAGCTGCCTCATTTTACATACTAAATCAATTCAGAGGCACTGAGCCAGAGCAGAATATTGGTTCCAACTTTGGTGTTCAGATATTGCACAAAAAATGCATAAAGATAAGGTGACAGGCAAACTTGTGGCAAGGAGAGACATCCTTAAATACAATGCTTGGCAGGAGGCTAGGCAATTGGAGGTCATTACCTGAAGATGCTCAGCTAACATCTAAACCTGTACTTGCAAGAAAGTAGTGGGGTACTAAACCAACAAAACCGACCCCATCATTACTGTATTCTCACGAAGAGCAAGAAGCATGAACTAGAATATAGTAACTTCTTTACTATATTCATAGTAAAAAAAACAATATTTAAATCTCTAATAAGGATTAAATCCCATTAAATTCAACTAGACTTCCAATAAGTGATTGCACTCAATTTCATAAATTTGGGAGCCTTTCAAGTAAGCATCTCTGTAATGAAGTCAATTCCTCTAAAAAGAAATAGCTAAAAGAGAGAATGGAAAGAGGGGGTAAAGCCTAAATTTTAAAGAAGGAGAAGGGTTTGAAAAAGCACATCCAGCTTGTGATCTCTGTCAGCAATACACTTGTAGCTACCTTTTTTTAAATTGCAATATATACAATTTTTTTCACTGAAAAAGCACAATAAATAAAATTATTTGACATTATAATTTTTGGCACGTTTTCCAGCAAAATTTCAGTCTGCCCACTACACTACTAAGATACTGTCTTTTACGTTATGTCTGTATTGATGCCATAGAAATGCTATGACCACACACTTATAAAATAGAAGCCTTTCATATTTAGGGGATAAAAGAAGGTTTTGCCACTTACAACTTACTATTACCAATATATAAAATCAATGCGTGGATATGGAAAGTAAAAACTGAAGTCAACATTTCTTTAAAATGGACAATATGTCTGCATATAGTGGGTATTTTTATCTATCTCATATTTCAAAGGGATACTTGTAGAATTATGTTATCCATATAAATAATCAAACAGTATAACTTTTACCTCAGAAGTCAAAATCATCTTCACCAAATAAACACGTATTTCACTGTAGAATCTAAATAGTTGTGTCTGCATTTTGAAATGTATCACATTAATGGGATCAATCCATTATCAATGAACCCAACAGCTATTATGCTAAAAGTTAAATCAGAAAACAGCAACATCTATATTTAACAAAGATATTTATTTTTTAAGGCAAACTAATCATGGCCTTATTGGGAAAAACATCTATATTTATGTCCAAGAAAAAGGACTATTAAGCTTGCTGCTTTCTTAATCATTATATTCAAGCATATAACTTAGCCATAGTTTAGTACAGACAAAATTATTGCACTTTGTTTCTGCTGAAAGGAGGAACCGGAAAGTCTTGCTTTCATTTTAGATAAGCTGTAAATTGATATGTTCTCCAAATTGAAAATAATAGTTCATGAATCTGACTTATTTTTTTTAACCTTATCCAAGATTAACCATCAACCATCTCCAGGGGGAAAAAAGATGAACCTGGCAGAGATTCTTTTATAAATAGAAGCTAATATAATTTAGTATAATAATCAAACCAACCCACAGTACAATCTCAAAAAAGATTATAGATAAGGAAAGCTGCCCTAAATGATGACTCAAAATGTATCACCCCTTCAGGACATACCATCCTATGCTGAGTTGAGATAACACTGTTCCAGTCTGAGTCTGGTTGGATTGTAGTGACTAGAGCTGGGAGCTCTTCAGAGTGAGGTTTGTTGTGCAATATGGTGTGCAGAGGCAGATGGGAAGTGACAAGTTCTTCATTGTTGTCGTCTTCCTGCTCCTGTGATGCTAAGTCCTGGGTTGTTGTTCCCTCTCCATCAGATGCAAATGGAGAGGTGGCCTGCTTGGAAGACATTCTTCTACAAAATAAGCAAAGGAAATACACAGACGCTTTTTATTAAATAGAAAGATAAGATTGTAAACAAATGCATTCTGAGGCTGAGAAATATGCAAACTGTAGCCTGCTTATCATGGTGAAAAGATGACCGATTAAGTGCTTGTTGAAGCAATGTTATCACAATAAAGCATACATTTTTATGGCAAATTTGTTGTTGAGAGAAGTTGAAGTCAGGTTAAGGCACTCTGGCATGGAAATAGCTTTTTTTTATCCTATGTAGTTTCCCATCTAGCACAACTTCACAATTCATGGAGAAGCCTTTAAAGTTGCCAACATTTGGGGCTCCAACTGGCCACTTCAGGTCACTGGACCCTGTACCTCCATGGGGACCACACACACACACACAGAGAGAGACATTTTCTTTTGTAGGGAAGGAGACAGGAAATTCAGAATTCAGAGATGAGAATATTGATCTTATGTAAATTTTCCCAAAGGTGCTTTTTCAAGAGGCAACTGGACTTTCTGGTTTTTCTCTGATGATATTTCATTTCTTATCCAAGAAGTTTCTTCAGCTCTGACTGGATAGTGGGAAACTGGAAGGATTTATCTTGTCCTGATGGGTTTGTTAGGAGATACAGAAAAACAAACTCTTCAAGACAAGATTCAGCAGTCCATCTTTATTTAAAAGACAAAGGCCATTCTTTTGAGGACAGCAAAGTCCACATTTTGGACAGAGAGGTCTGCTGGTTTGAAAGAGGGGTCAAAGAGGCCATCTATGTCAAAATTGAACAGCCCTCTCTCAACAGAAGGAGAGGGATACAACATCATCTATCTCCAGTCTACACAGTCCTTTCAGCAATTCCAAGAAGGCTCCAAATCCATTTGCACTACTCAGGTGGCCCTGAGGACACAGATAAACCTCCAAGTGGCCTCAGTGACTCTCTAAAAAGACTGCAAATGATCAGTTGTCCACAAGGGATATAATTCCTTCGATTCCTCACCATCCAGTCACAGCTGAAGAAGCTTCTTGGATGAGAAGTGAAATGTCGTCAAAGGAAAAAAAAAGCAAGTCCAGTTGCCTCTTGACAAAGCACCACTGGGACAACTATGAACTGGGTGACTGAGAATTTCCATAGACAGTCATCTTCAGAATTTTAAAGAAGTCAGGGTTCCTATCTATGCATAGATTAAAAGATTGTAGAGACTTCTGTCAGTCAGCATCAAATAACATACACAAGATCCCATCATTCAGATTGTTATTTAAGATGATTTCCTTGTTAAAGGGAAAATAAATGTAATATGTGAATCAGCTAATGAACACAGTCAGACAGATGTTTGCTGCAACTGAAGTAAGTGATTCTAGCCAATTTTTTGAATGCTTACTTTTCTTCAAGGGTCTGAAAATCACTTTTTAAAATATTCTTTCTATCCATCAGAATATCAACAGTGCTTTCCAGCTCCTGGAAGAAGAGAGACAGCAATTCCAACAGGTTTCCAAATTTGATCAAGACAGCTACAAAAATTCTTGCCATTGGTTTTATGCTGATTTTGGAAAAATAAAACATTTGTGAGTTTTGCCCCTCAAATGATGGCTCAATCATCACAGTAATTTCTGATCATTAAAACTTTTTTTCCTGAGGAAAATATTTCCCAACCTGGCCCCAATCCAGAGGGTAGGGCCGTTATACTGTGATTCTGATAACAAAGTCCTGGAATATTAATGCAGAAAAGTGAAATAATGCTATGTATATCTTACTAAATAATGTATAACTTGAGTGGTGTTTCACAGTTATAGGGTATCAATTTTTTTTACTATTATATAGTTCAAACAAGGGGCATAACATTTGGAATACAAATAAATAAAAAGAAATATTAAAAATCTCTATAATATCTGTTAATATATCCACTGTATATATTTAAATTTTTGGTCTTAACCTTTAAACCTTTTCCAATGGAATATAAATTATTTCAGTAAAAATTGAAATGTTGTAGAGATTCTAAATTTTCTAAAATCTTAAGATATATCATTTTTGCTAAAACTGTTTCAACAACTCTAGAATGAGGTCTCCACCTTAATTACTCTTTAATAATAATTGATTTCATACAATTTCCTTTAAAATGCGCAAATCAGTTAACAAGGGAAACCACATGAGCATTTTCCAAATTAGCAAATCATTAACTCAGTAGTACTGTTTCTATAGACAAATAATTACTGATTAAGGAGCCTGGAAATCTGAGAGTAACAGTTAAATTTACAAATCTGACACATGCTTTCATGAATATTACAGTGAAAGAAATATCAAGTGTAAAAAATTATTATTATTAAGTTAATTCCAATTTAAACAGTAGTTTTAATGTAGAAGACCAACTTTCACATAGGATTTAACAGCTACTATTAAATTTCTCACTATTAATGAGAAGACTCAGATTTAGTATCCTACATGAAAAAATAATAATGAATCATCTAATATTATTTATTTTTAAATGAAAGCATTATAGATTTTCTGAATAAGTTTGCAATATATAAAAATATAAATGTATAACAAAAGAAAAAACCCTTATAAATAATTAGAATGTTTACGCTGACATCTCTGCCATGAGAATTAGTTACATAGAAGTATCATGTAAATTGCTACATTGAAAGTTACTTACAATATAAACAACTAAGAAGATTCCTGAATGTTCTGTACATTTCAAAACAAAAAAACAACTGTTGTCAAAGAAGAGCATGGTCTAATTGTAATATAGGTATTGCACTCAGATAAGTCATAACAAATATTTAGAATCAGGTTGCAAGACGTAATACTTTATTTCAAAGACAATAAACAGACTATATCCATGCCTTATTCTGCACACTGAAATTGTGAATATATTATCAGATATTTAACACAAAGGTGCCTCTAAAACAGTTCTTTGGAAGATGATTCTATTCACATGAGTCTTTGCAGGCATCTTCCAATTACAAACAAGACCAACGTCTTCCAGAAGGAATACATTTTGGCTGCATTTTTCAGTTTAAATTAATCATGACACAAACCCAGAAATGAAAATGTCTCATAAGAATAATTCCAACAACAAACTGCACCAATGAATAACAGTGCACAAACCTAATTATGTGCAACTATGCAGCTGCAAAAATAGGTTAAATCTGTTTAAAGCTCTGAGATGATTTTTAAAGGCTGGTTTGTTAGGCAGTGTTTTCTTAAGAAAGGCCAGGCCCTCAGTCCTAATCAGCCAATAAATTATTTCCTGCAATTATATTAAATAGAAAATTATCTTCAAATTGGGAATGTTAATTGAAAATCAAAATTCTGAGTGAAGTTTAGAAATTACATGCTGAATATAATTAGCCTGGAAAGACTTCACCTGTTTCATAAACAGGCTTCGGGTAATTCCTCAAGTGACCATTTCAGGGGATGGGAGGGAAATGCTATTCTCTCCAAACAACCAATACAGCAGATATAGCCATCATCCATCCATCTTTCTTTCCTTCCTTCTGCCATTTTTTAATTTGTTCATAAACAGAATACCCAATGTAACTGGAGATGTGTTAAAGACAATGTAAATATGCTTTATAGACTGAAATTTACTTTAACAAAAAAAAAATAATTTATTGCAGCTGAGCTTGCTATTATCCAGATAGTATAAGTGCTGTACTTATTTAAAAACTTGCAAGGGAAGAAGCATTAGATCCTGAACTGTTTTATTTCTTTATTCATAACCTTCAGCCTCAATTCAAAACATTTTGCTCCAACCAGCAAAAACTGCCCCATGCTATGAAAAAAAGAATCAGGTTATTTGAAGAACCATCTTCCCCCAATCACATCTACTTGACCTATCAGAGCAGAGAGGCAAGCTCCTCTTTCCTTGGGAAGTGCATCTAGTTAGACCAAGAAGAAGGGCCTTCTCCATGGTAGCTCCCTCCCTGTGGAACATCATTCCCACAGAAATAAGATATGCAGAGGTGGTATTCAACAGATTCTGACCAGGTCTGGAGGTTCTGACCAGTTCTAGAGAACCGGTAGCAAAAATTTTGAATCGTTCGGAGAACCGGCAAATACCACCTCTGACTGGCCCCACCCCCATCTATTCTCTGCTTCCTGAATCCCAGCTGACCAGCTGGGTCTTCTTTGGTTGCCTGCACAGGAGAACAGAGCTGGATAGCAGGTTAGTGGGATGGGGAGGGAATGGGATTTTGTAGTATCCTTCCCCTACCACACCCACCAAGCCACGCCCACAGAACCAGTAGTAAAAAAAAAATTGAATCCCACCAGTGAAGATAGGCCTCCACTTTGACACTCTTTTTCAAGGCCCTAAGGACTGGTTTTGCCAATGGACCTGGGGAACCCAGAATGAGATACAACCCATTTAGTGGCTTGTTTGAATGATTGTTTTTACCAGGGAGATGGGATGTTATTGCTTTTTGGTTTTTTTATATGAGACTTTTATCTTTGTAAGCTACCCAGAGTCACTGAGAATGAGTTCAGGTTCCATATAAATTTTCTTAAATCAATGGATAAAGTAATTGAATTGTAGTTCAGGGGTGGATTCAGATTATAAATTCTGAGATGAATAGACAAGAAGTTATCTTTCCACTCCCATTTCCATGCATTGTTGCAACAGTTATTGAAAAAGTAGTTGCTTTAGTTTTTTACTAAAAGCACACATCTAGTTTTCATTTGTTCTGTTTTACCTTCCTTTTTTTTCTTTTTTTAAAGCAGATAAAATTAACCTTTCCCTATGAAATGTAGGAAACAACACAATAGAACAGATAGTTCTCAACTTAAAACCACAATTGGAATCAGAATTTCTGTTACTAAGCAAGGTATTTGTTCAATGAGTTGGGCTGATTTTACAACCTTTTTTGACATGGTTATTAAGTGATTTGATACAGTTATTAAGTGAATCAAGCAGTCGTTAAGCAGGTCCAGCTTGCTACCTTGCCTTTCTTATCAAAAGTTGGCTATGAAGGTTGCAAATGGCAATCACATGGCCCAGGATGTTGCAACTATTATAAATGCATGCCGATTGCCAAATTTTGATCATGTGACCTTGGGAGGCTGCAATGGTTCTAAGTGAGAGAACTGATTGCAAATCACTTTTTTCAGTGCTGTTGTAAATTTCAAGTGGCTTCTAAATAAATGATTGTAAGTCAAGGACTATTTGTAGTTATTGCTTCCATAAATAATTATCTAATATTGCTGTTACTGCTTATCCTTATTTTAATGGAAAATCTAAATAAACACATTATGCGGTTATACTTATGATGTAACCAAATTTTCTGAAATTTAAAATATTTGTATTTATTTCCCCCTTTTTTTATTTTTATGCATACCTCAAGGCAGCTAGCGTACCGAGTATTTTTCCCAACAACAACAACCCTGTGGGGTGAGGCAGGCTGAGAATGAGTGTCTGGCCTAAACTCACCCTGATAGCTTTCATACCTAAGGTGAATTCATGGTCTCCTTTTAAGATTTAATTATCTCCATTACTGATCTTTAAAGATAGTGTTTATAGAATAACAGGAGTAGAAGGGATTTTGGAAGTATTCTCATCCAATCTCTGTTATACCATTTCAGACAACTGGTTGTTCAATCTCTTTGTGATGGAGCACCCACAACTTCCACTCTTCTCACTCAGGAAATTTCTCCTCAGTTCCAGGTTGGAGAAACTTTACTTCAGGAATGCATTTTTAAAAAAGACCCTCCAATTGACACTACTGTGCTTCTCTTATTACACTCTCAGCATAAACTTTTCTCCTTCTCCATGTCTCAAAGGCGCTTTTTCAAAAGGCACCTTGAAAAAGGTGCTTTTTCAAAAGGCAACTGGACTATGTTTTCCTTGAGGAGGAAGAAGTTTTGTTTCTCATCCAAGAAGCTTCATCAGTTAAGAATTGATGACACTTCTTGAATGAGAAGAAAAGATCTTCTCAAGAAAAAAAAACATAGTCCAGTTGCCTTTTGAAAAAACACCTTTGAGACAACCGTCACCTGAAAATCTCTACAAACACTCCTTCTCCATGCTTAATAAAAACAGAAACAGAACTTAGAGACTGAGAAGAGATACACAATATTCTATAGAGATTATTCGTGCTACTTGTATAGCAAAGCACAGCCACAAAAGCACAATCCTAAATACATTCACTTGGAATTAAGTCCTACCGAGTGCAGTGGGGCTTACTTCCAGTGTGTATATTGGAGGGCAGCCTAACACTGCAATTACAAAAGAGAGCTGGCCTTAGAGGAATGGGATTATGTAATAATTATGTCTTGTGCCATATTGAAAATCACATCATAGCCTGTTTATTCCCATAATATATGTATTCCCTTTGCCATTTGGGGGCTGCAGTGTATAAAATAATAAAATGCTACAGAAAAGATTTACAGAAATTTGAGTTTTAAATGTGTCTAGAAAAGGACTACAATTGGTAGAACATGCTAAAAAGTATGAATACAGTTTACAATGGACATGTTCCCATAGGATTGCATGGCACTTTAAGAATCACTCATCTTCTAAGATTACTTTGACTTTATGCTACTGCTTGGTTTACCTACTAATTCTTTGTATGTAATAAATTTATAATGACAGCCAGATCACTACTTTCCAGAAAATTTGTTTTTGTTTATTCAAAAAAAAAAAAAATAGAAAAAAACTCTCTGCCACTTATAACCCCTGAAAACAGAGATTTATAATGGAAGTGCTGACACAACCTAACTAAGGCGGTCTAAATGGTACTGCTATAATGCACAAAATCAAGTTCTATTATTCTAAACTCTTCTCACTTGTGGGGTTTTCTTTCTTTAGTGTTCTCCCAGACAAACTGCTGAAGCATGAAAAATTTAAATGCAATCAAATCGATCCAACTTTCTTTGAACAAGTGTCTATAGTGGTACAGTCATAAAAGGAGAAGCATCCAATTTGATATCCCTTTTTTAAAAAAAATCATTTCATCATATTGCATAGCAAATACATATGAGAAAATCGTGGTGACTGCATTAAGTAGCTTTTAAACAATACACATTCAAGGATATAGAAGAAAGATTGAAAGTTATAAAGATGTTACAGTATTACAGTACATAAACATATGCCACCGTACTTTGAGAGTTCCCATCATCATCACATCAAAGATCATTTTGAGTTCGTGAACCTATAGTCACTAAACAAAATCTCGATGTAAATTTAGATGTTCCCAAAATTAATCAATACAAGCTTTTTACATGTAGACTATTTCTGATAAAAGCCGCTGACCCAAACTTCTGCAAAGTAGTTGGCATATTAATCCTTTTGCGAGAAGCATATGCTGATAAAAAGTTTTTACCTAAGTCTTGTGATTTCAAGTTGTAGAATTCCTAGATGACATCTGACACTATTTCAAGAGAAAGTTGTATTGTCACTTCAATCCATTTATTCTGTTAGAGCTAAACAGATAGGTTTAGTTTTAAATAAGATAAAGCAAAATTCACAATGCAGGTAACAGATGCATAACAGTACATTTCTGTAAATATCTGTTGCTTCTTTTGGAACTGGACTACTCTGCAGTATACAGATGTAACATGTTTAGGTTCAAAACTGGAATTTTAAAGGTGCAGTTTAGTGTTTTCCCCACCAATGACTGGAAGCTACAATAATTCAATCTATTTCTATAAATTCAAGGAGGCGTGCTAGTACACAATGATAACCTGTGTATATTTCTTGCCAAACAATATATCTTGGAGTTACACAACATTTCATATTTTTTCAGTTGTGATTCAGTTTGTTCTCCTTTCTGGTTATCTTGTTCCAGTTCAGATCTCAGATTTTAATTTTTTCATTATTGTTCCTCATTTACATTCTAACCAAGAACTTTAGCTTTCTTTCCATTCATAGGATTCCCTCTTGAAAGAGCAGAATTTGAATACTGATATTACTACCAACCACTTTTTCTTCCAAGATATTTTACAATAACTTGCAAGGGCCATTTTATATGTTGACAGTGCAATCTTACACACATCTATCCCATTATTGGGGCATGCCCACAAGTGAAACAAGCAAAATGTTAAAAAGTTATGATATTTATGTAATTACTTACCAAGCACATCTAAATTATATTAAAGTAACCAAAAAATCTTTACAATCCCCAAGGCATGTCACAACTTTTGAGCATCCCTAATGTTTGGAAATTGAAAGTTGAAAAATTTGACACACCCTAACAGGTATTGTGAATTTATTGCAGCATAAATTTACTAAATGTAGTAAACACAACTTGTGGCATATGTAAATTGTAAAGCACCAATCTTGAATCTAAATCTGACTTCAGCCTCCATAATGCTACACTTCACCATGCAGATAAAATTCTTGCTCGTTTGGCTTCCATTTGTCTTACAATAAAAAGACCAAAAAGAAAGTGAAACTACTATAAAACATATTTTTTTAAAACCCAGATCTATTCTTCACTGTGTTGTTTTGATACTTGCCTCACAAAAGGTAGATATCCACCATTCAAAAATGTGTTTTGAGCATCTACAGACTGAATGATAACAGCAGTCTACACTTTTGCTCAATGTATAGATTTAGGCCACAGGTATTACCAATGGGTGCAGCTTCATTTCTTTCAATGAAACAAGGCTCATTTTTCTTCAAAAACAGCTCCACAAACACTCATAGAAATGATTTACTACACCTGCACCATAGAATACCAATTTCCAGAAAAACATGACTTAATTAGAATGGGAGAAATGGAACCTTAATCTCAGTGCCAGATTATTTGGAATCATTTCCCTGCCAAACATACTCTGTAGCCATAATTCAGACACATAATTAATTGCTGAAGTAATGGTGTAATCCATCTGATATTTAAAAACAAACAGTACTTCCTAAAATTATAATGTATAATATCTAATTACAAGGGACATGCATGACAGGAATGAGACAGTACAAGAGTAATCAATAGTGAGATTTGCATTTTGACACAATTCCTGAACTACAGTATGAATGTGTTGTGCAGCTGTTTGTACAATGCTCACTGGCATCTCTATATTGAACTGTGTTTCTTAAAAACACAATTACATGATAAAATGCTTATATATATTCACTGAGGTCTATAAGAATTAGGCATTGTAAAAAGAACTACCAATAACTGTTTATTAGATTTTTAATTTTTCTGGCTAAAAGATAAATAAAAACATGATAAAATAATAAAGCAATATTATACATATTCCAGAATTCAGATCCTAATTCCTAATTATATATTTTAGTAATTTATTTGAGGTTTACCTCTCGATCATCCAGTCTATCTTACAAATTTAAAATAAAAAATTAATATTTGCTGCCTTTAATGGCAGCAAAACACAATAGAAGTAGGCAAAGAAATATGAGAAACCCCAAGCAAACTCCTCAGCTAAATCAACACACCCATACTATGTATTTAAATAATCAACATGATATAATTAAAACAAATGTGGGGCAAATGATTCCATATTAGTATCTGGCAGGAATTACTTAATAAATATTATACAACATCAACTTTTAAATAATGTGTTGAATCTGTATCAAAATAACATATACGCTCATTCACATATATTGAGCCATGGTAAAGTGATTAGAATGCATTATTGAAGGCTAATGCCAATTGCCAGCAGTTCAATCCTGACCAGCTCATGGTTGACTAGTCTTCCAAGGTCAATAAAATGAAGACCAAGGTTGTTTGGGCCAATATGCTGACTCTGTAAACTGGTTAGAGAGTGCTGTAAAGCATTGTGAAGTGATATATAAGTCTAACTGCTATTGGTATATATATTCACTTTTATGATTCAGTGACATTGAGTATGCTCAGCCGGAGACTGAGGAGACATTTCCTAGATAGGCAATACATACCTTGGGGCTAAAATGGGTATGAGACACAGAAGCCCATTAATGTTTTGAATGAAGTTTCTTATAATCATGGGAGTGATCACAATGACTTCTGGAAGAATTAATAAAATTTATACAACAAAATATCTGAAGGGTAATTGGACTGTATGGTAAAATGGTAAAATCATCTGGCCCAGATAATTCCACTGCTTGCTTCTGTAAGTAATATCCTCCCAACCACTGTTAAACTGGTATGATGCTACAGAACATTTGTAATCTTTCTACAGTAACAATTGGGGATGAAGACTAAGGGTCATAACATTAACAAGGCTTTGCGGAGGAAAATAGAATGGCATTTTGATAATAAAAAATATCCAATGAATTTGGAGATTGATCGTATGTCTAGTAAGAAGGGACGGGGGCTAAGGAAACAGGGAACATGTGCAATATGGAAGCCTACACAGGCAGAGAGCCTGAAAACTGAAGATCTTGGAGAATCAGACCATTATGGATAGAAAGAGGTGATGGAGTCAATCTTTGCTAACTTCCAAGTGGAAATCTTGGAGGTCTACTATATTGCTTATCCAAGCTCAAAAGACACAATTAGGCTCAAGTCGACGACTGTTTTCAGAACTAAACTGCCTTACTATTTTTATGTGTTTCTCTCATTGCTATCAGTAGCACTCATCAAAAGTGTCAGTGCTGGGTCAAGCATTTTCTTGTCTCAAATGGGAGACCAAATGGCGCTCACAATCTTTGCGAATGTTGACACTTTGCACAGTATTTCTGCACCATTCAGCCACTGCTACGGAGGCTTTCTTGTACTTTTTCTCCATTGCCCCAATGATAGCTAGAGAAGGCCATTTACTGAGTATCAAGGTAGAGCAACTCCTGAGCATCAAATAGGAAAGAAAAATTTTGGTTAAATAGCAACTGACAGAGGAAACTTAAAACATGTACAAGTAAAACATGTACAAGTAAGTATATGCATATATTTATTTTCTCTTTCTCTCTCCCTCTCTCTCTCTGTACACAAATGAAAAAAAAAAGGGGGGGGGTGGATTCAGAGACCAGAATGTAAAGCACAATGTGTTGTAGACCATTGATTCCAAGAGCAATTAAGATCTCTTGAACATTACTCTCTACAGTTTATATCTAGCCAATAATATCACTGTTGCTCTATTTATACAGCTTAAGCTTGTTCTTCGTATTGCAGCTCATATGTTGTGGAATGCTTTGACTCATGAATTGTTTCTGCTGATAATGTTACATCGTGTAAACTACCTCTGTTTAACATTAGCTTCTCTATGATGCCTGCCATGAAAATTGTATGATTCTGCCATGTGTTCTTTGTGTATCTGATTTCTCATCTCATATCAAGCAAAAGAAGAAGAAGAAATTTGCAGTTTTGGGCAAGAATTTTCATAAATAGGCACAATAGGAATGGCGGAAGTGACAGATTTATCCATAGGTTTTGCTTCTGTGTGTTGCTTTGGTCCAATTAATAAAACATAAAGTAAAAAAATAAACATAACCAATCATCATTAAAGAGAGGTCACAGTAAAACATTTACAGCAATTATGTTCTTTACAAATTATTAGTTGTCTCAGTTCTACAAAACTCAGTTGTTCTACAAAAAAGATCTTTGGATAATTACATTTTAGTAGTATAACTCTTAAAAAAATAATTATTTTTTAACAGAACATAAAAGGATCTTATAATGATGTGAAGCTATGAAAGGCATTTGAAATTCATCTTTGTTTTAAACTGGTAAACATGACAATCGCTCATATGTTGTCTCTGATTCTGGAACTGGCAAAAAAACACATTGTATCATGCAAAGATTCCCTCTAAGTGATCAAAACAATGGAATGTAGCAGCACTGTTTTCCTAACAAAGCAATTTTCTTATGCAGTAACTTGATACTGATTTCCAAACCTGAACTTTAAATTTCAGCAAAACATTTTCTTGAAGATAAGCGAATAAAGTATCAATTTCAAGCTCACCTATATAATCATTTCACAGTAAACCACCAAATTAGTACCTTGCTTTAGAATGAAACAATAGTTGCTACAATTAGTTGTAGGTTATTTGTTTCATTTAAACTCTATCGTGCCAGTCTAAAACATTTCTAGTGGGCACAATGTTTCTGATTCAGCAAAGGTACACAAGCATCGAAAGCTGTTAAGTATAGGTGCCAAACCACATTGCCAGGAGCTCTCGGTACTGCGAGGTAGTGTTACCTGACACCTTGCTGAATATAAAATTACTTGTTTCTGCAACTGATGACAATCAAATTGTCACCTTCCATTGTAATACTACAGAACTGGTGATCAACAAAGTGCAAACATAATTACCACAAAGCAACAAAGAAAAAAAAGTCCCAAGAATAAATAAATCAGTCTGGCTACTGATTTAAAAAGGAAGGGGGTTGTCTTGTACAAAGGGTGCTGGAGTTGAATTACCATAGCTGAAGCAGTTCTAATTCTGGAAATAATGGTGCTCTTGTAATATACAGACAATAAACTGCTGTATGGCTGCTGATTTATTAAGTATTACTATTCTTGAATAATTACTTACTAGTGAATAATTATTGAATAGATACATCCCCTAGTTAATGCTACAGAAAACAATTGCCTTTGCAGTAGTTCCACTCACGCTGGAAGAAAAAGGTAGAAAGACTCTCTTTATTGGTTTGTTGTTCTTCCCCTACGGTTGCCGTGTGTCCTGAAATGCTTCTCGGGAAGATGGCATGGGGACTTCTGTACAGCAGGGAGGGAAGTCCAGAGGAAAGACAAATTGGAAAAGATGCTTTCTCCTATGAGCAGCTTCCAACAAATCCCTGTGTCTTTGGAAATGGCCAATCTGTGACTGGTGATGATCTTTAGGCTGTTGACAGACTCTGATGTTCAATCAGGCTCATCCTTGCCTGCTCTTTGACTCAGTACAACTTCCACAACCATGCAAGACTGCAGAAAGCCAAGGCAACACGATCTCATCTTTCAGAACTTATTTCCATATCTTGTTCCAACACCTCTCAACAACATTCAATATTCCAAATGGGGATTAGACTGAATGATGCGGTAATCATTCTCTTTGGTGATCTGATCCTTTTCTGTTAGCAATTTACCCACCTTCTCTTTTTAATGCTAAATATATCAAGCAGAAATACATAAAGTGCTCATTAATTAATATTGTCCTCCTCTGCTAAAGCAGATTTGAGTAAGGCTGCTAGATATCAACTTTTAAGGCCTACAGCATATACTATAAATCATAAAGATGATATTGAGAACATGAAATAATAGAATTGGAAAGCACCTTGGAGGACTTCTTGTCCAACCCCCTGCTTGAGCAGGAGGCCCTATATTATTTCAGACAAATAATTGTCCAATCTCTTTGAAAGCCTTCAAAGCATCACAGCTTCTGAAGTCAAGCTATTCCATTGGTTGATTGCTCTCACCATTAGGAACTTTCTCCATAGTTCTAGGTTGCTTCTCTCCTTGATTAGTTTCCAACCATTGTTCCTTGTCTAACCTTTTGTTGCTTTGGAAAATAGTTTTGACTCCCTCGTCTTTATAGGAGCCCCTCAAATATTGGAACAATGCTATCATGTCACCCCTAGTCTTTCCTTTCATTAGATTTCACATACCCAATTCCTGTAATCATTCTTTGTAACCTCCAGCCATCTTCATCTCCAATCATCTTCTCTGCACTCTTTCCAGAGTCTCAAAATCTTTTTTATATTGTGGTGACCAGAACTGGATGAAGTATTCCAAATGTGGTGTTACTAACACTTTGTAAAATGATATTAGAAATTCTATCTCTCTATTAATGCAGACTAGAATTGCATTGGTGTTTTTGATTGGTGCAGCATGCTATTGGTTCATATTTTAGTGATTGTCCACTAGGACTCCAAGATTTCTCTCAAAGATACAGAGATTAAATCATGTTTTACCTAGTCTATACCTATAGAGTTGGTTTTTCTTGCCTAAGTATAAAACCTTACTTTTATCTATGTTGAATTTCATTTTGTTAGATAAGCCCTAGTGTTCAAAATTGTCAAGATCTTTTTTGGACCTTGAGTTTGTCTTGAGATGATAGATGGATGGATGGATGGATGGATGGATGGATGGATGGATGGATGGGTGGATGGATGGATGGATGGATGGATGGATGGATGGATGGACGAACAGACAGACAAATGATAGATAGATATGGATAGGTGGATGAATGGATGGATATTTCAAAAGGAATTGAAGATATCTTTAGGGAAGTACTTCATATATTAGAAAGATTAAGCTACTATTAATATTGTAGAATGATTGGTTATCTGCCTTTACATTGATATCATCTCTTAGCAACTACATACATAATCTCCAGGAGGAACTGGTTCTTCATATTTTTATATCAAAAGTCTCTTTATATTTGGTGAACCAATTGCACCATTTATTATGTTTATTAAACTGCATTTTAAGAAAAATATCTTAACTATTAGGTTCTTTATAAAATCTGTAAAAAGCAAACCATACATTGTACAACAAAAACTGCAAGAAAAGTTAATTCAATGAAAAAATTGCACTTATTATTGCACATTTGTGCATTAATACTCTTTCTTGACTATATAAAAAGCAAGAGAATCCAAGAGAACAAAAATTAGCATTTAATGTACAATTTTATCAATAAAGCCTATGCCTACATAATTTTTCAATATACAAATGTAATGCTTATTTATTTAAGTTTCCATTAATTCAAATTGACAAGTTCTGCATGCTAGTATTTAATCTTAGTTCTTTCTTATTTAAAAAAAAACTGAAACATTTCTTAATTGTGCCTGATGTGGTATATAAGAGCTGAGAATAAAATTACTCTCTACTGTGGTTTTCATTTCTGACCTGATTTTTCCTATGTCTTAAGGATACAACATATGATTTGTATTTGAAAGAACTTTAGCTTCCTCAGTGCTGTCAGTTTTTTACTTTGTGCTCTCTGTTGTAATACTTTTTCCACTTCTGTTTATTGGTGATAATTTATTACAGGAAAATAACACTACATAAAATGTTCATTGTCAATTATTTTGATGGTCAAATTCTTATGATTTATAAACCATCTATCCATGTGCAAAAGATGTCTGCAATGAAGAAGAATGGAACTTTACTGTCCTCTGTTGAAATGCTCACAGATGCAAAGGACTTTTAGCATCATCATTTAAGGTGTTGTGCATCTATTCTGTCTGTCTTTCTTTATTGGAAGTTTGTATTGAAAGAAAAAGAGAGAAAAAAAATGGAATAAAACTCCCATAAGATTCAACTGAGGAGAATCAATTGAACAGAACAATTCAACCTGGAAGTATTTTCTTCACCTATATTTCTATTATTGCATGTCTCTGTACAACAGTTAATAGAGCAACTTGAAACAAGTTAAATCAAATAATAATAGCAATGTAGTTGCCCTGAAAATCAATTTCTACCTGTCTACCCCTTGTAATCTTTACTTAGCAGCACTGAAAAACCATATTAGATCGGTCTTTCTATCCACATCTTATAGAGATTCTCAATCATCCAGATCATGGCTGTCCCAAAGGTGCTTTTTTTTCAAGAGGTAACTGGACTTTCTGGTTTTTTTCTTTGAAGAAGATGCTTCTTGGATGAGAAGTGAAACATCTTCAAAGACAAAAAAACATAAAGTCCAGTTGCCTCTTGAAAAAAAAGCACCTTTGGGTCTTTCTATCCATCTATTTATTTGATGCATTAGTTACTCAATTCCAATGGACCTCATGTTAAGATTTTGTAGAATCTTTGAAAAGATCCAAGACATGTACATAAGAGTTCCATTGTGGAGAACACAATGTGAAGGAAGACAGTGTGAAAAACACTGAATTAAGATAAAATAAGAAAATTCTTAGCAGATGCCACTGAAGATGATTATAAAGAAAATTATGGAATTTTGTTGGTCTACAGAATAGAGAAGCCTCCAGCCTTCTCTCTCTGTATAACCAAAGTCATGACAGAAGCAGGGATATATAACCCATCCTACAGTTATTAACACAAGGGTTCAGAATAGTGATTATTTTCTCATCTTGCATATTCAAACTCAAAAATTCATTGTCTCTTATCAGGGAGAATCTAATCAAGTTATAAAGTTGAAGTGGTCAAATCTATATTAGTTTAAAAATATTTTTTTAAAAAAGGTATATTCTTCAGTTTATAATACAGAGTAGTTGTTTTATACAGGCTTTAAATAAAATGCATTGCTATTTGTTTATTTGCCATAATTGGAACATTTATTTCATACATTTTTGTAACCTGCTCTAGAATTGAAAAAGATAAATATTAGTGTCAAACAATATGTACTGTATCACTGATTCCTAAATGCGTCTGCAGTTCTTTAGAATAGATCTCATAGATCTAATTTGAATAAAAAAGCCACATAGAGAAAAGTTCTTAATGGATATTTTCTGAACAGGAAAGACAAGAGTGTCTCTCCATCATATGTTAAATATGTTACTGCTTAGGCACAAAATTGGAAATTACTATAAACAAATATAAGTCATAAACTCAATTTCCATGAATGAGTGAGTATGGGTGGTGGTATAGGTATGTGTGTATATGTGTATGCCTTTCTAAGAAAAGAATCAAAACTGCTCTTTTCCCTTTCTCAATCAACTACCAAAGCCAGAAGCTGATGCTAAAAAAATAACTGTTGGCATTTTAACAACACTTTTCCTGAAAATTATGGATATATGTGCAGATTATAATTAATATCAGTTGAAACAAATTCAATCATTAAATTAAGTGCAACATGAAACACACATGTTCAGTAATCAAATGCTATGGATGCAAACTTGATATAAAAAAGAAATTGTGTTAAATAGTATTCTCTTTTTAAAAATTAAGAAATGAATGTATAAACTGACAATTACAAGGTTTTTTGCTTTATATAATGGTTCAGTTATATGAAAAACACCAGATTTTAATTTTGAAATAACTACTTCAAGTTCCAACACAAAAATAGTACTTTGTATTCCATTTACTTTTATATGTTTAGTGTAAAATTCAAAGCATTGCAACAGTCCCCTCATTCATCCCTGCTTCTTTCTGAAAAATAATACTAAGTGCATTTTGATGAATATTCAAGAAATCCTAGTTGGGATAATTTCTACTGGCACAGTTACTCAAAAAAAAAACCGTAGACACATACCATTAAAAGGTAAAGCATCCCATTTTGTATTTCCTACCCAGAGAATAGATACTAAAAGTTGCTTATGCTGTTAATGCTAAGCAAATCATTTGAAAAGACATTATTTTCATCTTCATATTTTCTTCATATTAGATTTAATAAAATCCTTTTCACAGGATATCCCAGTTAAAACCTGAAGCGGTTTTCCAAAGCTAAAAAGGCATACTCCAGGGAAAGTTGCCATAGCCCATAACACTCTAATTACCTTCCCAGAAAGGGGTGGGCAAGTTAATGATGAAATAATTTAAAGCATGCAAGTTAAACCCACAGTTACTGAGCTGGTGTAAGCAGCAGTCCCAAGTGATGGGGAAAATAATAAAAGACATGCTAACAGACACACATAGCACTCACACACAATAGGGCTGTTCCTCCTCGTCTCTTTTTTGCTGTCTCCTACCAGCTCAACCGCCCCTTCAGAAGTTGAGGGCATCACACCTTTGACAGCTTCTCATTTCCAAAGAACCACCGTCAATTGTCAGGAGCTGACTTTGAATCAGCTTCTTCTACCTCTCAAGCTGCCAGAGGTACCCATAAGCAGCAAATCAGCAGCGTGCAGAATGGGTCAGGAAAGACTGACAGCTCTGCTCAGCGATTAAAGTTGATAAAAACATACAAGCAAGTGGAAGACAGAAAGGAATTGGGGGGCCTGTTGGGAGATTCAGAGTAGCCCACATGCCTCCTGCCACTGCTGCTACAGTTAAACAAACTTTACAGCCAGTCAAGCCATCATCCAATAGAGCCTATTTGCCGAGCAACAGTGGAGCTTTGTGGTTTGCCTCACAGCGGACAGTAAGTTATGAGCCCTTTGTGAGCACAGGGGAAGGAAAACAGAGATCGGAATTTGGCAGGAAAATATAATACAGAATTCTCCTATCTATGGAACCTGGATTTTTGTGAAAACAATCAAGCATTGTTGAAAGAAAGAAAAGCAACTTTGACAGATGAAATATAGAGGGGCCCCTTTTAGGAAAACAGTAAACAAAGCACCATTCAAGCCAGGTCCATTCTGTCATTTATAAAGATAGTTTCTTCTGTGTGGTGAGAGTTTACAGCAGTTCAGATTCAACAAATCAAGTGTAAAATCTCCCACAGTCCACATTAAAACAGCCAGCAAGGGAAGGACAGGAATGCCAACGAGAAAATATCACAAGTTTTTCTGTTTAAGAGGATACAATAAGGAGATGGGTGAAAAGGAGCTCTAAGAATAAAGTCTAAAAGACAAGCCAAAAAGCTAAACAATTGTTAATTATAAAAGAGCTAATTTGGTCTGAGACAGGAAAAGAGGAGAACACTGGGGATCACTCAATAGAAATATGAAAGGAAAGAGCCTATTCTCAAACACAGTTCTTCAACAATGTCTTTATTTCTCCAGGCTGGACCTCATGAGATCATCTTTGGCAAGAAAGGCTTACCCTCCCCAACCCCCACCAAAACTTAGTCTGCTACTACTATAGTTTGGACATCTGGGATGTCAGCACACAGTACGCTACTTTCTCCAAAGTATCTTTATTCCACAGTCCAAAAATAGACATCCTCGCCAGTTTTAGTCACTCACAACTGGAAAATGTACTGCTCAGAATGGAATGAAAGGATTTTTGTTCCCCTACACTTCAGAATGGAGTAATAAGATTTCTGTAGGGGCAAATTAAGGAAATGATATTCGACATGCTGTGGTTATGGATTAAGACTGCCTGTTCTTTCTTACACAGCTGGCCATTGTTTTTTGGGTATGACTAGTGCAAGATTCAGCAGTCAGTGGGGCTTTAAAAGAGACACCACAAGCAGGAGAACCAACTGTCTTAGTAGTTACTACTGTTCTTAGTAGTAATAGTGGTAGAAGGGGGACATGGGCCGGTAGAAGCTCAGTTCAGACACAACTGACACATAACTTGTACATCATTTGGAAAACATGAAGAACACTTCTTGGTTCTGCTACACCCAGCTAAAGTGACAGTCTTCACTAATATGGAGCCAAACTAAGCCACTCCTAAGCAACTCATGTTTAGTAAAAAGGAGGAGAAGGCAACAACAGCGGCCACTTATTTCTTTATTTAGGCAACCAAAACTATTTATTTCACTGATGAAATCACAAAATGACACCTGTGCTTTAAACAGCTCTTTAAAACAAAGCCCACATAATACAGGGAGTGTGCCAATAGGTCAAGAATAATAAAAGCAAGCATGCATATGGATTCAATGTGGTAGATTTATTCAGCTCCAGTTAATGGTTTCTATAGAGATTGATGTCAATCTCTTTGGCCTTTCTTGTGTCAACAGTCAGTTACAACAGAGAAGATCATGGCTTTTGCCTTTGATTAGAAGAATCATCTTTCTGCAGTTTACTGAAGGTCACAGTATTCGCAACAAGTTCTCTCTTATTACAAAATCCTGTGTGTAATGATTACACTTGTGGGGCATGCTGAAAATAATTTATTTTATAAACATGAGTTAAAAAGATTATTAAATCCACAGCGAATTTTAGTTTTTTTCCTTACCAGTTACTTTATGGATATCATTTTAAAAGCTATGGAAACCTTTAAATGTGATTAATTAAGCTGTCAAAACAGAGAGATTCCTACAATTTATTAATGATATTGCAAACCTTGTATATGCTATCACAGTAAATAATATTCCCAAATATCCATTCAATTTAATTAATGAAGAAAATTGTCAGTATTTGACCCATATTACAGATAGGTGGGTTTCTTCCTTGGTCTGCAGAGACTTTCTATATGAAACTAGTTCGATACCCATGCTTTGCTATGAAACTATGTGGTTGAGCTTAGTTTTTGGGGAGGAAAATAAGGGGGGGGGAATTCTGCCTCTGCCTACCAGCATCCATTGGTATTCATCTGGCTATTGTCCTGTCAGTGTGTAAGAGAGCTGAGAGCTGCCTGGAAACTGAAACAGAGCTTTTAGTGACAGGGAACCAAGATGACATTCAGCAAGGCTTCTTGGCTAGCTAGAAAGATTGACATTCAAACATGAGTTTACATACCCTTTCTGAGTTTTGGTCTAAAACTGTTTTTGGTGAAGGTTAATTCTGTGCTTGGTGACATTTAATCCTGTGTTTATTGATGGGATAATTTTCCCTATTCAGCTTCAAGAACCAACAGTTATGTTGTGATTTAATTATTTGTATTGTGTTTGAATTTTTTCCTGCCTCATGGTTTCTTTTTCTATCTGAAGAGGGGGGGTCTTCCTTCACTGCTTTAGTACTATCTGGCACTGTCCTTTTGGGGTATACTTCCAAGAGGCAGGATGCAAATTTGGCAATGATTTTTTTTTTTAATTTCCTTTCTGGGCGGCATGTAACCTTCCCTTAAATCTGGTTGATTTCCTTAGGATATCTTGTGAGGTGAGTGAGACTAGCTGGTATCTTTAAATGGTGCAAATGGAGCTAAGGTTTGCTTTTCCTGGGGGACCCCTCTGCTAAAGGGTTTCATTTTATGAGCAAGAGATGGCTGCTTGATAGTTATCACTGCATTTTAAATATTTTCATTCCTCAAGATGCTGTGGCACCCTACCTGATTTGTAACTCTGGCTTCCAGGTATTTTTAATCTAATGATTGGTATTTAGGGCAGCTTTTTGCAAGCAAAGAAGCTTTTTGTATTTTTGTACAGGTAATCCTTGACTTACAACAGTTCATTTAGTGACCATTCAAAGTTACAATGGCACTGGAAAAAGTGACTTATGACTATTTTTCACACTTATGACTGTTGCAGCATCCCTACTGTCATGAGAGGCCAGGTGAGGAAAAGCGCCCCTTGACATGAGTGATGTTGAGTTGGCCGTGCCCACCCAGTCACATGACTACCAAGCCACACCCACCAAGTAAGCTATGCCTACAGAACCGGTTGTTAAAAAAAACTGAATCCCACCCCTTAATTGTAACCGTTCCAAAATCATTTCTGATGATTAAGAACAGAACTATATTATTTGTAAATTGGACTGTTCATAAAATCAAGTTTGTTACAAAGTTGTAATTAAATCATAAATTAGGAAGTATAGACCTTTTCCATAAAACAGGGATCCCCAAACCCTGGGCCATGTCCTGGTACCGGACCGTGGATGTTCAGAACTGGGCCATGCAAGTGGAGCTGTGTGTGTAAGCGCACCCTGCCCCCTCCCCAGCCAATCCTCCAAGCTGGAAAGGTTGGAGATCACTGCCATAAAATATCACATTTGTAAGAATTTAATTCTCAGATATGTTATGAACTAATTCAAAGTTTAGCATAAAATACACACCTTGAGAACTACATGTGATCCTAGGTCCTACATGTGATCCTAGATCCTCCCTGCTATCGTTTTACAGGTCTGTTGGGAGAAATAATGGATTTCAATTAAAAAAAAAAAAATCCTTGTCCTACATATTTTATTTATCAGTCAATCATTTTTCTTTCTCTTCTTTTTTCACTTGTTTGGAAGAAAAATAGAAGAAAGGCCTTACAGACCTGGAGAGATATGAGCCAATGCAGGATAGTGGATGTTTTTCAACTTCCCAGTCTAGCCACACTTATTCTCATAATAATCTGTATAACAAACATAAAGCGCATCCAGCAACAACAAAAAGATCCAGCAAGTTGGATTCTTAGATTATCTTTGAAAATGAACAGAATCTGAAACGTGTTCCCTGTTTTGTTTTATTTTGTTTCTGATGAATCTTTTTGGCTCTCATACTCCCACTCACCTTCCATCAGAAAAATATGGTACACTCAAGTAGAGTAGTGGATGGAACTCTCAGATTATTATTTTGGAGGCATGATGGATTTTCACTGTTTTTAATGGGCTCACACAAAGAGGCTTTGTTAGGCATTTTGCAATTCACACAAATAGACCAGTAAAGAGTCAATGTTTGTTTTTTGTAATTAGATGCAAACACATGTCAATTTTTCTACAGACTTTTACAAGTTGGCCATTAAGAAATGCACTAACCAGATTTTAAAAACAAACAACGCATTCAAGTTTTCATTTTTACAATGAAGTTTCTTTAAATCCCCTATTTTCTTTAAATAGGGGAACATAAAACAAAAGGATACCTCATATTTATTTCCATTACTTAGGGCAGGTGATTAATTTAGAAAATAATTGGTGTAGGGCTACTGCAGGACCATCTGAAACTCACATGTATATTAATTAGCAACTCTGTAGCCCAGGGTGAATGTGCCTTGAAAAACACACAGTAAGAAAGAAGCATTACCAGGGAATTAAGCTGTGACATATAAGATACACAGATTGAGAATGGAAAATAAACTAAAGTTGTTTCTGTTCTGGTTTCTTAGTCATTATCTTATTAACTTTTGGGTTATAATGATCCTAATTTTGAAAGAACTCATTAAACCGTACAAGTACTTTAAACTTTAAATCAGTGTTCAATGACATCAACATGCCCAAGAATTACAAGTCATCCCAGATGCCATCCCAAGAACTCCAATTTTAAATATTTTAAATAAATAATTCATTTTTAAAAAATTGTTTAATATTTTAAATGGGCAAGATCTTTCAAGTTCTTGAGAATTAGATATCTGAGTAATCGTATGATAATTCAAAGTCTTGCAAAATTACTGTTACTTGATTTTTATTAGTTCAGGAGTGTGTTGCATCCCCTACAATTCTGGATGGGTATATATATGAACCACAAAATGCAATATTAATACTCAAAGAATATAAGGCATTGCCATCTAGGACAATCTGAAAAATCAGCAGTAGCGGAACATGCTCTTCTTTGTATTGGACACAAGGTCCAATTTGAAGACACACACATGTAGGTACTGGCAGCCACATCAAAGTATCCTGTGCAATTATAAAAAAAGATCATCAAGATCTATCAACATTCCAGTAATTTCAACAGAAAGGAGCCATGCCAAGATTAAAACAGCTTCCCCAGAAAGAACATCTAGCAGTATCCTGGCCCAAAAGTAATCCAATTAGGAACCAACTCAGGTGGAATTTTCCAATGTAAATCAATAAAAAATCCACATATACAAAGAACCAATCAGCAGCCTGGCTTACAGGCAGGCTAAACAGGAGCCAATACTGTTGAGTTTCTTCAAAAAGCACCAATCAAGGAAGAAATGGCAAACTGAGAACATAGCCAACAACCAAAGGAGAATGAAGAGCCAGAAAGTAGACTGTCTCTTTGTGATTTCTCTCCAGATAAGGGGAAATTTGAGAATGTCCACAAGGGTTCTAGAGGTTGCTCCTCAGGAGAAGATCACAAGACACCATGTTTTGAGCACTAGGAGAAGAGGGAATAGCAGTCTTGCTCAAACCACAGTGAGTGCTTTAGAAAGGATACTGGGTTCACATACTTCCTATTCTAATCACTTTCAGAAATTGCTTGTTAATTACTTTTCAACTATTAGGAACCTTTGAAGCAACAAGCTTTTTAGCACTGGATCAATTTCTTTTCATGCTTAGTGGGAGGGAAAATCAAGTTTAGGGACTTTAAACAATTATGTTTTGGGATATTAATTAAAGAAGTGTGATTAAAACATTGATGTTGGAAAGTTACAAATGGACTGTGGATTCAGATGGATTTGTAATAATATTTTGAAATTAATTATAAGAATCCTTTCCATGGGAAAATGTTGTTATTTTGAATATTTAAAAAAATATGATAGTGTAGACACTATAGATTATAGATGGAACAAGTAATTACAATCAAAAATGGAGTGAAATACTTTAACATTGGACATATTAAAGGATATTGTGATCAATGGGTGCAGAAATTAATTTGAAGAATATCTGCCATTATAGATAAACTTTGTTTAAAAGATCATGGGATAAGAATTTTCTGAACAAAATAATAAGGATTTTCTGAACAAAACTGACAGTGATCTGAAAGCGGACTTAAAAAGCACAGACTACAAGATAGATAGGATAGATAGATAGACAGATAGATAGATAGACAGACAGACAGACAGTGGTTATTATTATCTTAATAATTAAAAGGAATATATTTAAAAACAAACCAAAAGTGATCTGCATAACTTTTCTATATTGGATTTACAAAAGAGACATATTTAAGTTTTGAAGAATTTTGTGAAAAGAGACACAGAAAAAAATGAAAATAAATCAATAGTTAAAATAAAAGAAAGGAATATAAAGTTGGTTTATTTGATCAAGTTAAAATAAATATGTTGTTGTCTCTGGTAGCCTTTAATAGGATTTTTTTCTCATCGGGACTGAAGGATGAAGATTTCAGATATTTCTTTATAATTAAAGACATGAGATATAAGAAGAGATGTTTTATTGTATTTTAAGAAAAGTGATAAGTTACTAAAATTGTTTGTACTTGTGATGAGAGGGAATAAATATATTTCTATTTTTTCTTTTTATTCTTTCTTTATTTTGTATTAGTTTTAATATTTTACTTGTAATGTTTAATAAAAGTTACTATAAAATGTTACTATAAAAGTTACTATAAAAAGACAAGATATCAATCAGGAACCAACTTTCTTGGACTTCTGACATGGACCAATGGTGGGATTCAAATTGTTTTACCACCAGTCTGGTGGGCGTGGCTTGGTGAGCCTCTTTGCCTAATGTACATGAATGCAGCTTCCCCCACACCAGCTGAGGCCTGCAGCGCCAATCAGCTGAGAGGATAAAGAAGAGAAAAGCACAGGGATGGGTGGGAGGGCAGATGTTGCACTTTTCTCTTCTTTCTCCTCTCAGCTTATTGTTGGAGGCTTTTTTCCTCTTCTCAGCTGATGATCGGTGGCTTTTTTTTTACTACCGGTTTGGCTGAACCGAGCCGAACCAGTAGCATACCACCACTGGGACCAATCAGAGATCAGGTTCCAATGCAAAATTCCAATTAGGCTAATTCAGTTGCTTATGAGATAACGAGATATACCTCAAAGCCTTGTCTCTGAAGATGCCAACTACAGTTGCTGGCAATACTAGAACAAAGGCAATATTCAGAACAAAATAAAAATAGACCATGGCCTTTCAGCCTTATAGCACATCGCTGCTTCAATATGCAATGCAAACAATTAACAGTTACTAGAAAATTATCAGACTTATTTGTTAAATTTGCTAAATTTCATACTAAACTTCAGTTTTAGCAAAATGTCTCTTTCTATAATAGGCGCCTGACTATTTGTACAGAACCTATGCATAAAAAAATAACATATTTAAGCAAAACCTCCATCAAACTGACCTACGTATTTGGGTTCTCTTAGCTTTTCAAAGCTAAGTTGAATTTTTCCATTATGTCCCTGGATTGAATTGATTTTGATATCCCAGTTTGGCTCTGAATGGAATCTTGTAGTGTGTGAATACTTCTGATTCTTTTTTTAAAAAACAAACAAACACATTTTATTGATTTTAAAGACAAACCATCATTAACCATTTAATACATAAAACCTCTTTCCATTATTAATTTTACAAGTCAAGTAAAATATTATTTTATGCAACATAATTCTGTTTTACACCATTTCAATATAAACATATAGATATCTCTTAACAAATTTCTCATTATTTCTCTTTTCGTATTCAATTTCATTGTTATTATTATTATTTTCTATATTTATTCAGTTTATAATCATCATCTTCATTCCTCTCTGACTTGATTACCATTATTCTCATCCAACATTCCTCCAAGGTTTTATTAATTCTCAAACAAAACATAGACACACAAAACACAAAAATATAAAACTTCTTTTAAGAAAGTAGTTTGGCCCCAGATTACCTCTCTTTGTATGGACTTCAATTAAATTCATGCTCATCTTGTATACCATTACCTATCTTATTTACCATTCTATATCTTCTATATAACTTCTCCCCGCTTTTTGTTCTTCTTATTTCTATTTTATTTAATTCATTTTAATTTAAATCATTATATTTGTATTTTTGTCCATTCTTTCCAGATTATCCATTTATCTCATTCCCTATAGTAAAAAAAAAAAAAAAAAAGAATTTCTCCTGAAATCACTGATCAGAGTATGATGCCTTTCTATCCTCCCCCTAAATTAATATTTAAAATAACACCTGATACACCCAATCTGATTCTGCTTAATACATTCTACCTACTAACCTTTAAAGAGAAAAATAATAAGTTCATAATAATTAATATAATTAGATAATAAATCTAAATATTAAATCTTATAACATTCCAATTGTCTATTTCAAAAAACAAGTGCTACAATTTTATTAAATATTAAAATCTATCATTACTAAACATTTCAATATTTTAATCTTTTATTAATTCTTATAATATTCTAGTTTTCTATTTCTAATACATAATACCATCTTATGTACCTTGCAGAATCTTCTTTTTTAAAGAAATCATACCTTACCCTTTATCCCTAAAAAAAAATCCTTTTTTCCCATCTTGTTTCATACCTTTGTGTCTTTTCCCTCCCTTTTCCCTTCCTTTCTTATCCACCCTGGCCTTTTTACCCCCCCCCCCCCACTAACCTCCGCCTTTTTAGCTTTCCCTCTCTGTTGTAATCCTTTCTCCTTTTGTTCAGTAACATTGAGTTGGTTTTGCATTTTATTTTTTCCTTTCTTAAGTGTTTTTTTAAGTCTTAAATCCTTCATTTTCCTTCCTTTCTTTCTCCTTTCTCTCTTAGTTAATTTTTCAGATTCACTGAAGATGGCGTCTTCTTCTTCTTCTTCTCCTTCTATTTCCTCCATCTGTTGTTGTGTTTGCTGAAAAATAGCAAGCACCACTTCTAAAGAAAGGAAAGCTTCTTTCACAGTGTCCTTACTTTCTTGATATTCCTTTCTAAGTTCATCATCAGATAAAGCCATTGTTTGTTCTTCTTAGAGCAATAAAACAATTCCTCAAAGTTCCAGAGACATCAATCAGTCCAAACAATGCACAAAGTTCTCACTTTCTCTTTCTGGGGTGGTATCAGTAAAAGGGAAAAGAAAAAAAGCCCAGTCTGTATTTTACAGCCTTGTTGCAATCAATTTCTAGTCTCAAGATCTTCAAGGCATCTCCTCCAGCAAAATCTTAATATATTTTTTTTTGTCCTCTCCCTTCCCACTTATAACAAGAAGCCAAGTTTTTACCTTTTATAAAAAACAACAGGTTTCTCAATGGCCATTTGTTGATTCCATAGGGAAGGAGGGTAAACTTTCCTTTCAGCACCTCAATTTTGCCACTTGAAATCCTCCTCTGGAAACCAAGTATTTTTCAAAAAGTCATAGTTCTCAGGATTAAACGCCTCTTAAAGTCCTGGATCAGCCAAAAAACTTTCCCTTGAAAACTTTCTCCCCTCTTCCTCCTGCTCAGTCTTACCCAGCTGCCAGCTTCTTTGTGGCGGCCATTACAGACCGCTGCTTGACCGCCTTGAGAAAAGGGGGTTTTGCCGGCTGGGGAGGGGGTCTGCAATACCCCCAAACCCCTCACCAGCTCCCCCCTATCTTCGGCTGCCTCTGCAAGGCAACCTTAGCCTCCAAACCCGTCCAGATCAGAGGCACCAAAACGGCTAGCACGGCAGGGATCGCGCAGGATCGCGAAACCCTGCCGCTGGCGAAGCCGACAAACCGGAAGTTCTGAATACTTCTGATTCTAATGGTATGTTTAACATATGATCGGCAAGATGACACCACTTAATTTATAGAAAGGAGGCAATGGCCACAATGACCACTTTTGAAACTGCAGGGACTTCTCCAGGCAATCTCCAAGAATCAGAGATGAATGGGGGGAAAGATCTCATTGTTCACTGTACTGCCATTTATGTGTTGTAATTTACAATATTTTGCAGTTATTGAAACTTTTTTTCAAATTTTCATGGTGAAATTCATGATGCTTTTTCTTTCTCATCTACTGTTCTCATTCTACTATACCATTCTCTCCTTTGTATTAAACTCTACATAAAATCTAATGTAAACAGTAAAGGCAAATATCTTTAGGAGAGCTGACAAATGTTTTAAAAACACCAAAAGACATGTTACTTCTATCTACAAATCTTCCTCCATTTTTAGTTTTATTTATTTGCTAGGCAGGATCCTTCCTTTTGTGCACTTATAAAAAAACAGACTGCCATACCTCCAATGCCATATTTTATAGGCTACACAAAGTGCATGAAGCTATAAACAATAGCAACTGAATAACAAAGGTCAAACATTTATACTTGATCTTCTGTCACGGATTGTGCAAAGGAAGAAGTTGTTCCATAAAAAAAAGGTTATTATCTGATAACCTAATACAAAGATATCTTTAAAAATCATACATAAACCGTAGGACTATAACCAAAAGCAAATAACTTGATCTTGTGGCACAGGCTTTAGATTCTTGGTATATCCCCAAGATCTCAGAGTCTAAATGGCTACAATCAAGATGAAGAACTTGGCACATATATAACTCAGGCAGAAGGCTATAAAGTAGATATTCATGACCCTGAAATACAGTTTAAGTGGACCTTGAGTTTGGGGGATCTGTTTGTGCTCAGGTGTTTGCCTGGCTTGTGGTGTGGAGATTTTTTTGTTTGTGAGTGCAGGCTTCCAAATAATTGACAGTCTGGTGGAATCATCTCTTCTATTCATGCTTTCAGGTCTTTTTTCAATCTCTATGGCTTCTCTGATAATTCAGTAGCTGGGGTTTTCTGTAGTGGCTAGGGTTTTGGTGCCATTGAAGTTGATACTATGACCTGTGGCTTTCATGTGTTGGACTAGTGAGGAAGTGTGTTCCAGCTTTTTTACTGCATATTATAATGCAGTAATTATAATGCATATATATATATATATATATGTAAAAGTCTGACTCACAAACACCATACAGAAGCCTGATGATGGCAGATGAGATTCTGCTGAAACGTTGCTACAACTTTAAAAGCACCACGTGGGAAAATACCCGAACAAAGCTGAATGCCAGACATATATTATATATATATATATATATATATATATATATATATATATATATATATATATATATATATATATATATATTTGTTTTCTGAGGTTCTCGCGGGTACTTGTATGTGAGAAGCACAGAGCTGAAGACCAAGCCTGAAGATGATGAATGAGACTTCATCGAAACGTTGCCCAGATACTTCCAATCTTACGCGGGAGAAAACCCGAATAACCAAAGATCCACATATATATATATATATATATATATAAAATGTAAAATTAATATTTAACATGAAAATTATATTAAATATATTAGCTTTTTTTAAAAAAAATCTTATTAGTGGTCATAAAAGTATGAGTTTGGTGGTCCCTGAGATCCAAAAGGTTGGCAACCCCTAGTCTAGGAAACTGTACTTCATTTATGCCTAAAAAATTAGGTTTGGAACAAGAAACTGAATTGACCAGCTTATTCAGGACAAAGCAATGTAAAGATTTTGAAACTGTAAGGAATTCTTCCTCCAGGCTTTCTGTGTCTTCTCAAGAGAGTCACAAAAGAACAGAGCAGTACCAAACACCTGAAATAATACATTTTATAAGATTCCCTTGGATGTAACAAAGGCCAATGAATAAATGAAGCAATAAAAACATAAAAAAGAAAGGCAATTATAACCTGAAATAATAGTAACTGCAAAAGAAAGTACTGTGAGGAAGAGTATTAATCAATTCAAATGGCAATAAAAGACATTTTAAATCACATATTCATTAGTTTAAACATTCCCATATCAATACTAAAAATGATAACACTTGCTGGTTATTTAATAACCAATATCACCAGCAAATATGTAAATATTTTACTACAATGCAATCATCTTACTGAAATCAAGAGGTTTATTTCAGGTTAATTAGCTTATGAATAGTGTCTCTGCATTAATTTAATAGATTGCCTCAGCAACTAAATAAACACTATTTAACAAAATAACTACAGATGAACAAATAATCCATCTTTTGTTTTGCAGTAACTAGCTAGCTTCACCCAATATTCCAAAAATGTGGTTTGTTTGTAATTTTTTGCAACCAAAACTAAAGTGATATATAGCTCAATAGTCTGCATATAACCATTATAAATTCAAAACGTAGTCACCGAACCAGTAGTAACACTGGTTGAATCCTACCCTGGGATTATATCCTTGTTTCAGACTTTGTGACATTCTCATGCCATTTGAACGATGATGTCAAGCCCCATGTAATCATTCTGAGGTTTTCACAGCTTATTACAAATGCAGCTTTTATTAAGTCACCAAATAAATGCTGTCATGGGGATGCAACCAAACAGAAACCACTAATATATAGAACATTCCTGTCTGCATGCAACTATGGACCTGTCACTCAGTGCCTGAGAAAGTGCAATGTCATAGCCCAGTTTGGGCTTTGGCTTATTAATGATGCATTTGAATGATATGAGCTGTTAGCTGTAGGTGATAACCAATAGTGTTCTGTTGTCTTCCCTGCAAATCTGCAAGAAACTCAGATGTTTTTTATACCAAGAACACCATCACAGGGCCCAACAACCCAAGATTAGAGGTATCTTCACATATTCATCCTCTAATATAATATATTGTATGGTATAATCTGCCAGTAGTGCCCCTTTGGATTCTGCATTGGACAAACAGCCCAGAATTGTGTTAAAGAATTAATGGACATAAATCTGATTCAAAACAAGGACAAAATACTATCAGAGCACTTTAATCTCAAGGTTAGTGTTTTGGAACAAAGGAACTGTGCCAGCATTATAGAATGAGAGACTGCTGAGCTCAAATGCATCAGAAGGTTTCACATTATCTCAGAAAATATTGATAAACACAATGACTAATAAAGTAAACTACATTTCATGGTACCTTATGCTTCTTAATAAAAATGGCTAGTCTGAGAAGGCACTAAACAGATGCTCGACATTTCATATGAAATCCGGAATAATTCTCAAAAATAAAAACAGTGTAAATACTTGCCTTTGTAGAACTACAGCTTTCTATGTTTACACTTAAAAGAGGTTTTTTTTAATGCAAAAAGGTGAGGAAAAGACGTTCTGCAGTGCATTGATTGATACACTGAGTATCTGGTGTATATGCAAAAAACAATCCATCAAAACATTCTTTGTCCTAGTATAACCAATCCCTAGTAAAACAATAGAAATAGGAGGTAGGGAAATTCAACAAATGGAGAAAAATCATTACTTGCCAAAGTAATAGAAACTTATTCTGGGCAGACCAATTATTTTTCTTTTAAACTCCTTTTTTCTCTTCCATTTATTCTAATGAAAGGGTATGAATTACGATACCTCTAGGGTGGATTTAAGTAAGTACTTTTTTAGGATACATCATAGAGAAAGAAACACTGGAACCTAAGCTGCAACTGTCATACCCACCTACTCACCCAACGTGATATGTTTCAACTTTGATGGTACCACAATTGAAAGAACGCTATAACTTGTCTGGAGAAGAAAAACACGGGAATGGAAAAGTTATTTCCAGAACAAATTAGGGAATTTTCCAGAATACACACAAAGTCCAGAAAATAACAGTCTAAACTGTTTCCATGCTTCAGAGATCACGTTTGGCCATAGAATAGATGAATAACATTTTGTCAACTTTTTAAATAATATGTTTTTCTTGGTTCTTTCACAATCATAGAGTTCCTACATATTTTCTTTATGTATCAGCAATAGTCCACACACATAGATGTATGTACACATGCACACACATACCTGTTATCCCACTGAGCAATTTTGAAAAATGAATCATCAATTCTATCTTTATCAGTGAACCTTCTCACTCTGACTATGGACAGCAGGAAAAATTAATCTATTCTCTGCTGTGAAATGGACAAAACTAAATCCAAAATATAACTACACAGTTTTATTGTGCAGCTGTATTTAAATTATTTAAACTATATTTAATTTGAAATTATATTATATTCAATTATTTATTTTTAACTATTCATTGATTATGGGCTATCAAGTTGGAGTTGATTCTTAGTGATCACTTCAATAGTTTTTTTTCCCAATAACAATGTTTGTTATATGAGTTTAAATTATTTTCACTGTATTATTTAAACTAGATTTCAAATATTTAAATGTGGAAGTAAGATACGTTGATCCATACCAAAAAAAAGAGTCAGAAAAAGACACAAGATAAATCAAGATTCACTCAAATAGGAAGATGCCATGGCTTTCCAGTTACGTCAGCACCAATGGACTAGAAAAAAGAGAATCTTTATGGTTAAGAATATTAATAGGTGACTTATAAGTTTGAACAGGGAAATTCCCAGCTTTAATTTTTCACTCCTAACCATTACAGGTTTATTGTACAATTCATATACTATTTTAAATATATTTTACTACTTAAAGAGCAATCTATGAGTAATTAAATGCATTAAATATTAAATCTTTCATGATAGGTTGATTTACTCTCTGGAACAATTAGAAAAGCTCTTCATCTAAAAAAATATAGATGATATACTAAGAAAATGCAGTATTTAGTCTATAACTATAACATGTATGCATAGGAAAAACAACCCCTTGCCTATTTCATGACATATATATAATAGATAGAGATGTGTGGTTCTATAAGATAATTTAAGATCAGTGTGATAGTTTAAATTATGCATCTTTTTTTATTTATTTGTTTTCTCCCATTTTTCTAACACATGCTCACATATAACACTTCTTCCTCAATTTTTCTCCACAACTCAATGGGATAGTTTAGGCTGAAAAGAATTGATTGGCCAAAAGTTATTCAGTGAGTTGCCATGGCTGTAAATTGACTTGAACCTGGCTCTCAAAGATCCACACTCAAGATACCATCAGCTTAAACACACCAACACCATTCAAGTCTAAAGTTAGGTTCTAAAATTAATGCCAATGTTCTTTCAGATCACCAGCTTGCTTCCTTATCTCAAAAAATAATGTTATAGATCAGGGGTGTTAAACTCAATTTTATTGAGGGCCACATCAGGGTTGTGTTTGACCTTGCGGTGCTGGAGAGGGTATAGCCAGGGTGGGCATGACCAGATTGACAAATCACTCATGTCAGGGGCACCTGTGGTGGCCCGAGCATTCTGCCAGCAAAAATTAGCTCCTGAGCTCTGTTTTCAGCTGTGATGGCCTCCTGCAAAAACAGAGCTCTGAAGGGCCACGTACAGCCTTCCCGAGCTCCATTTTTGCTAGCAGAGGCACCACAAGCTCATCCTTTGCTGTTTCCAGGGTCATCCCACAGGCCAGACCTAAGTACCCCACAGGCCAGATCCATGCCCCGGGCCTTGAGTTTGACACCCTGTTATAGATTGCTAAAATAAAATTGCCATTATATGAGTTGAAAAACAAACACAGAAAATTTTACTCTTACACATTTTATAGGCTCTTAATCTACCTGACGTAGTTTAGCACAGGCGTGTGATTTTGTCCCTAGACTTCAATTAGTTTAGGTGCATCCCTGTGTTTGGATGTCTCCCATAAAGTTCAGAGAGAGAGAAAAGCAGGTTTCAGAAGCATATCTAGAGTATTCTCAATTCACAGGGGCAATCTGATAGAATAGAATGGAATAGAATGGAATGGAATGGAATGGAATAGAATAGAATAGAATAGAATAGAATAGAATAGAATAGAATAGAATAGAATAGAATAGAATAGAATAGAATACTTTATTGGCCAAGTTTGATTGGACACACAAGGAATTTGTCTTGGTGTAAATACTCTCAGTATACATACAGAAAAGATACATTTGTTAAGAATCAAGAATCATAACGTACAACACTTAATGATAGTCATAGGGTACAATCAACAATCAAATCAAACTAGGAAACAGTCAATATAAATCGTAAGGATACAAGCCACAAAGTTATAGTCTTACAATCACAATAGGCAGGGGAGGGGTTGATAAGGAGTGATGATGAGGCCCCTTTGCCCTATTTATCAGTAAAAAAAGTTGAAAGGACTCTTGTGTAAAATGAGGAACAGAGATGATTTGTTTACATACAAATAAATTTGTACCTCTACAATGGATGCTAGCAATAGCTTACTGCACCATTTTTTCCCACCAATTACTATTTTCAAGTAATGAGACTATTCATTCCAAGTGGTATAATATTATAATTCATATTCTCATAACTGTTCAAACTAAAGAGTGTTAACATAGTGCAAACTACAAATTATAAGCTATAAGAAGCTAATATTCTGGCCCACTAGCCAAATCAAAGTAGAATAATATTGTGTTGCCCAGTCATTTTGTGCCACCCAGAGTCACTTGGTTGAGTTGGGTGACCATATAAATTGAATAAATAAATAAATAATAAATAAATAAATATTTTTTGTAATTATCCTTAAAATGATTTATAGTCAGGCAGCTACACTATATTGTAGAATATATCAGGTATCTGCCTTTTGTTTTCCAATTACTATTTCCAACACTGAACACTGAAAAGAAAACCAAAAATGAAACTGCTATACTTTTTACTGAGTATTTAGTCCTTTACAATACTCGGAATTACTAATCAGGCTCAACAGGCAGTTGTCACAGGACCATTAATAGTTACCTCAGCCTGCAGCAACTGTAATGTGTTGATAGCCTTAAAAGGAAGAGAAGAGAATTGGCAGGACAGTATAAAACCTTTCTGCAAATAATAACATGGAAACAGATTTTCATTACAGCAATGTGTCATGTCATTGCACCCACTTTAAAATCTCAATTCAGAGAGCTGGAATTGCACATGGTCTTAAGTATGATTCTGACATGTGGAATTTGAGGAGTGTTATTTAACATAAGAGCAGGAATGTTATGTAAGTTGAAAAACAGAATGAAATGTGTCATAGCAAGAATAATTTGTTCTTCAAAGTAAGTGCCTTCCTGAGGAAATTTTTCCAACTGAAGTAATGGTTTTATCACAATTGCACTAATTTGCTTGGCACTGAGAATTGCCAGGATTCTACAGAGATACAGCTAAAGTACTACTGATTTTCTTTTAGCTTCTATCATTTTCAGGGGCTATTGAAACAGACTCCAAATCACATTAGAAACTGATTTTCACAGTTTACATGTAACAATAGGCAGAGATTTGTGAAAGCCAAAGTTTTCCAACTTTATCGTTATCTCTTTATCAATACATCTTTATTTTTAATGTAAAAACAGTTGCCAAACACTGCACAGGGACCAATGGCAACTCTATATAGGATACAGACTTATATAATAATATAGATCATGCCATCATATGGACAAAGATGCTCAGAATTATATTAAAGTGACGAAAAGACATTTGATGAAGAATCCACTGCCATTGCCAGAATAGCTGCTACTGTGGAAAGCACAAGATTCTCCCTGCTTTTGAATATACCTTAGCTGAGCAAGGTAATTGCATATTGCCAGCAGCCTTAATCTATCTAAACTCCCCTTCTCTGCCAGAATAAGTTGCTCTTTGTTGGATGCTTTAAAATAATGTATGAACTGCTGGTCACACTTCTGCAAAGTTCTCTTCTTAGCACCATGTGAGAAGTCAAGTTAACACTAAACCTATGCTTATATATACTCTAGTTCCTGGACAACTGAACACATGCACACACACACTTATATGTATGTACTGTATGTATATCCTTTAATTTACAATATTTGATCTTCAGTTAGTCTCAGGAAATAGTCTTTAGGTTGATGTTACTTGAAAGAAAAACTGCACAAACTACCATCCAATGTAATGGTACCTGAACACTTGCAGCTTTCTTAAATGGGTTATTGTTTGAAAGTGTTAGAGATGATGTTCCAAAAACATAGTCTGCTTACTATTCCAGGGAGCTGCTAATATGTGAACGCGTTCAGCCTATTCACATGCTATGGTGAGTTATTCAACAAAAATGTTGTAGTTACTATACTCCTAAAAATAAACAACAATTCCAAACAGCCACCTAATTCATTCTAGGTAGAAAACCTCTTTTAAAAAGCAACATATTCATTCCACACATGCATGCCTCTTTGTGTATTATTTGGAGGGAGGTTAGACAGGATTGGTCATCACATGCAACAGGATAGACATTCCAGTGGTTTATGTTCTGCTGGAATCTTATTTTGGCTTTTATAAAAGGTCTTCATCATAGCTATTTGCAGGCTAGCCCAAAGAAAAGCCAGTCAGGCAAACTATTTATTTAGCCTCCATCAGTGTTGTTTTGAAAGAAATAAGAATTTATCAAAATGTTTTTTTTTCCCTTTTCCTTATACAGTGTTCCTCCAGTTACAACACTCATACCAAAATTTGAATGAAGTTAAGGAGCACAAATCTTTGAGTCATCGGAATTATCCACAATTAGAAAACTGTCCATTTTTACTATTGTTTCCCAAGCTGGGGTATAAGGAAAAGCAGACTAATGAGAAAGTTAAAGAAGGTGTATTAATCTCCTAACCTAAAAAACAAAGAGAAGAGAGAAAGAGAAAATGTGTGATTCCTGACTTGCTATTACTGTACATGAGGCTGCTTTATATGAAGCCAGTTATTGCTACTTTAATTAATAAAAATAATTAAAATATGGTTGCAATTAAATATATACACTTCATAATCAATTCTATTATCTGAACTGAAAAACTGACTTAATTTCTACAGCTGCCAGTCAAATTCCTCTGCTTTGCAGAGCTGCTGATAGATGCTAAGGATGGACTTCTCCATTCCCAATGCTGCAAGTTCTACAGCCCTAATTAGGATTAGACCTCAATCTTATTTACTCTTTTTTATCAACTCTTAAAAAGGTTGTGTGTGTGTGTTTGTGTTTCATTTCTAGAAATGATTAAAATCACACTCTAATGGGAAGATCTTTATTGTTAATAGGTCTTCCTTGGAAGAAACCTATTACTGTTTGCATATGGCAGAAATATTTTAAATCTCCACTAACATGAATTTGCTGCTACTTTGTTTATGATTTGAAGTTGAATTTATTTTCAAAAGATGACATTTTTAAAGTTTAATTTTCCTAAGAGATGAAGACAGTGACTGGTCCATAACCATCTACTTATAAATTTATAATGCTTGTTAAATAGATTCCTCGTGCTAATAAAGCAGTCTAGATTTAATAGTATTTTATTATGCCATACGTATGAGAAAAATAAGTTAACAATTAAAAATTCTCAGAAATGTGGTTCTAAGGAGGGCAACAAGCTGGGGAATGCCAGACTGGTTAAATCTTCTTGTAATTGGAAGGATAAAGTATGTTTAATATTTGCTTTAAACATCCTTTAAAATATTTTAATTTGAAATATTTGGTATAATGCAAATATATTAAAATCTGCATTCAGTGAGGTGTACCGTGTTAGATTTCCAAGTCATTATGGATCTTCTTCCCAAACTTTGTTATGAAATACAAGCTGGCAAAATTAATATGTGACTGTAAAGTACATTCTACCCAGACCTGAGCTGAAGAAAGAAAAAGGTATTTCTTCACATGTGTCCAGAGACTGGATTCTTTTGTGTGTGTGTGGTTGCAGATTACAGTGCACCAGCTTGTGTGATGCCATTGCTGAAACTATGTCATGCAGTAGCTACTGCATATGATTCTCATTTGGTAGAATTCATTGCGTGATGAAGACATGATTTGCTTCATGTCATGCAATACACTGTGCTAAAATTAAATAATTGTTTTATGGCCTTAGTATGGAGCTATATCAATCACATCATAGATTTATAGCCAGTGTAGCATGAGAGCTATGATGGCAAAAAAAAAAAAATCAGAAGTCATTTGGTAGTGTCTTTTCCAAATTTTATTTAAAGGCATGCACTTTCTCGAGCTGCAGCTCAAGAATTTTGATAGTCAGAAAACGTGTCTCCACGCTACTTCTGAAGTATAGAGCGAGTATTAGTCATTTAAGAATGGCCCCATTGACAGAAAAGATTATTTAGTCATAATTTAGTCTGAAAATAAACCAAATTTGACTACCCTTTAAGCATGACTAAGTCTTGATCCATTATGACCATACACACAAATTCCCTGGTAAGAGATTTTTTGTTGTTGTTGTTGTTTTGGGGGGGTTGCAAACAGAATATTTTTTCCATTTACCTCTAGAAACTTGTTTTATTCAGTCTCCCTGCGGGCTAGATAATAATCAGACCATAATTTTAAAAAAAGTTCCATTTTGTTTCAAATATGTTTTAATTATCATACCAGTGTTTCTTGAAAACAATATGATTTGGGGGGAAAAAAGATTTGAGATTGATTCAAATCAGTTTAGATTACCTATCTTTCCTAGCTATTTACATTAAAAATATAATATAATACCGTTAGTATATAATATAATATAGTATGTATAATATAATATAATACAGTTAGTAAGTTGGAAATGAACTCGGAATTCATTTTTATAGCAATCAAAATCGATATTTTTAATTTTAAAAACTACTAATGGTAACCTTCTAAAGCAGACTGTTCATACTGACAAGAATTCTTTCTCATATTTATTTGAACTCCTTTCTTGTACTCTGACCCCACTGTGTCCTCCATTCATACATATACACAAATTCATTGTTGCAGAAATAAATCACTAAACATTGGAACAAGAGATGTAGTCAGAGATGCTGATATAAGCAGATAGAAACGGGAAAACAACCCTAGCATCACAGCCATAGAAATGCAAATATGCATGTGTTCTTTTCATTATTATTATTATTTGTACCTTTTTCTACCTGTCCCAAAGGTGCTTTTTCAAAAGGCAACTGGACTTTTGTTTTTCCTTGAAAAGGTTTTGCTTCTCATCCAAGAAGCTTCTTCAGTTCTGATCAGCAATACTTTGGCTGCAATACTTTGAGTTTAGCACAGAAGCAAAATGTTAAATCCTAGGGTTCGGATAAAATTGATATTCAATGTTAATCTATGCTAGGACATTCTAAAACAGCTGAGGCTAAAAGGCATTGAACTAGTCTCTGTTTTACATCCTAGGAATATAGGAATACTTTCTCCTGATTTATTTTTTAAGTTTCTTCTTTTTATTCAGATTAGCTGAACTGCTTTTCTTGTTTACACAATTCACGTACAGGTAGTCCTTGGTTTACAACCAGTCACTTAGTAATGGTTCAAAGTTACGACAGACATCCCCCACCCCCACAAAAAGAAACTATTTATGACCAGGTTTCAAAATTGCACAAAATTTGGATGGATTAAAACCCTTAAAACCAACCATGGTGACACTGCAGTGGCCCCCCTGACTATTTCCCCCCCATCTTGCCTCTCAGGATCCCCACAGGCCTTGGGACTGCTTCTCCCAGCCCATCAGGTCCTACACACTCCTCCCGACCCCTTGTCATCAATTTTTCAATTACCTTTTATATACAGAGGTGGTATTCAGCAGGTTCTGACCAGTTCTGGAGAACCAGTAGCGGAAATTTTGAGTAGTTTGGAGAACCAGCAAATACCACCTCTGACTAGCCCTACACTCGTTTATTCTCTGCCTCTCGAATCCCATCTGATCTTTTGTTGCCCTGCACAGGAGAATGGAGCTGGAAAGCAGGTTAGTGGGGTGGGGAGGGAATGGAGATTTTTACAGTATCCTTCCCCTGCCATGCCCACCAAGACACACTATGCCCACCAAGCTACGCCCACAGAACCGGTAATTTAAAAAATTTGAATCCCACCACTGCTTTTGTAGCTCTCCAGAACTCTGGATCTCTGAAGCTCACATTGGGAAAGCCTGGTCTCCTTCCCCAACACAAGCTCTGTAGCTCCAGAGATCTACAAAAGGTACAGAGTAATCAGAGGTGAGGGGGTGGGAAAGAGTGTAGGTCCTGTTGGGTGAGAAGCAGGCCCAAGCGCAGCAGGAACTTGGTGGAATGGAGAAGCAGGCTCAACACCTATGGGAACCCTGAGGGAGAGGAAGCAAGCATGAAGTAGCTCAGGGGGTGGGGAAGCCTTGGGAACCTGGGCTTGCACTAAGTCTCCCAGGCTCTCCCTCACCTAAGGCACTCTGTGCTCCATTTAACTATACAGGGGTAGGTTCATTAACTGAAGTAGTAATGGATATCCATTCTGGTCATAAGTCGAGGCTCCATGATGGTCATAAGTTGAGGACTACCTATACTCTCTCTTCTGTGTCAGATATCTTGTTCAAAGCTCTGGGTGTTAGGGCGATTGTTGGAATCCTTACACTGATATTCCCCAGATATCCTGTCAGAATGTTAAATTCCTCTGATACTTCGTCTTACAGCAACTCGTATTTTTCCAATGTTTTGGACAAGGTTTCTTTCTCCAAGGCACCAAATTGCAAAGTCAATACCATCACTTTATGGCCTCTGCACACTTTAACTTACAATAAATGACTGTGATAAGTTCATTGGTGGGAGGATAAGAGACAGCAGTTTATGTGCCCCCAGGTGTTTAGTGAGGCAACTATCTAATCAGACTCTGCATTCAAAAACACTGGGAACTAGGGAAAGTCAAGAAAAGGGAACTCCAAAGCCTAATTTCTGCCTATAAAGTCCCTTCCTTACCTATGGCTGGAGTTAACAGATAACAGATAATCAGAGTTGGAAGGGATCTTGTAGGTCATCTAGTCCAACCCCCCCGCCCAAGCGGGAGACCCTACACCATTTCTGACAAATGGCAGTCCAATCTCTTCTTGAAAGTCTCAACTGATGGCACTCCCATAACTTTCGAGGGCAAGGTGTTCCATTGGTTGATTGTTTCCACTGTCAGAATGTTTCTCCTTATTTCCAGGTTAAATCTCTCCTTGTTCAGTTTTTATCCATTATTCCTTGTCTGGCCTACAGGTGCTTTAGAAAATAGCTTGACCCCCCTCCTCTCTGTGGCAGCCCTCAAATATTGGAAGACCGCTATCATGTCTCCCCTGGTCCTTCTCTTTACTAGACTAGCCAAGCCCAGTTCCTGTAACCGTTCTTTGTATATTTTAGTCTCCAGTCCCCTAATCATCCTGATTGATATTCTTAAAACATACTAAACCTAACCACATAATGGCTTAAAATATCAGGTACAAATTAGCCCAGTACCTTTCTACTCACCAATGAAACGCACAATTATTTTTTGTAGTTTTCTCCACTTCATCAAGCTCTGATTTCATTTCACTGTTAAACACAATTAACTTTAGGGCAAATAGATAGCTGCACTGTAAATTCTCTGGAGAAAATTGCTGGTAGGTTGAATGATCTATGATCTATTTGTAAGGTTCTTAAAGTGATATTCCATCTTTAATCAATAAGTGCAACTGCCCTTACATGTGCATTTCTCCCTATTTTTATAACTATTATAGAATTCTATGAGGAAAGTTAGACTGATGGAGAGTAATTGTCTAAAGGAGAATGATGCCCCTGAGTCAACAAGGGAATTCTGGGAGTTGAAGTCCACAAGTCATAAAGGGGTCATAATTCCCCACCTCTGGTCTAAAATCACATAGTGAGTTTCTACGGTGAGTACATAACAATCTGAATCTGGTCCTGTTCTAACACCACATTGAATTAATTTGAGTAGACACACTGCTATCCAGCCATAGCCACATATATATTTCTGTATTTTTACAGTGCATTAGGCAATACTAGGGAAAAATGTTAGGACTTTGAAAAGAATCAAGAAAATCCCCTTTCCCCCACAAACACTACATTAGTTGATCACTATTTTCATTCACTTGCTAAAAGCACTGGAAAAAAATTAATCACATTTAACCTACATATTTTACTTTATATTTTGAGTTCTATACTGTTCAGATACTTGCCTTTTAAAAAACAATAACCTTCAATATGTTCATTCAAGCTTTTGGTTTCATTTGGAAAAGGAAACTCTCCTTTCACTTTTCCATCCTGTATATGTCTACTCACTTCTTTACACTCTTTTTATTCTAAACCACAAACCATCCAAACACTTCCAAGTACAGTAGGGTCAGTAAGAGCTATTTTGTGATGCCTGTACTTCTATCATTGATCACATTCGCAAAATCTATGCTGGCTATGTCTCATAAAACTGCATAATTTTACAAAATGATAAATAACGATAAATAACAGTGGTGCCTCTAATAATAGTGTGGCAACAGATTTTTAGCTTTAAAAGCTTTTTGAAGGAACTGTGGTTTAAAACTGTAGATCTGAGATGTCATGTTAGCAGGGGCATCCTTCCATCTCCATCATCATAAAGTAAGCTTTGCTTCTGGGCTCGTGTCTCATACCGCAACTAGCTAACTACTCTGCATCCCAGGAAACAGAGTGTTTTGTTCACATTTTTTTCTATGGTTATAATATCTGTTACCATATATCAATTTCTTGCCAATTAAAACTCAAAATATGATTAAAGATACATTTATTTTCATCAGAAGACCTAATATGTGATATTCCAGATGCACCAGTAGTGCAGCAATGTATTTTGACATACTTTATTTGGAAATATACTTTGGAAAGACTGCAAAATGGTCAGAAACAAATAAATTTCCAATGAAACATTTGGGTCTATAATCACACTTTAAACCTATTCTCCCACAAATCAAACTACAATGATATTCAAATGCTAAGTATGTACAATGTAGTTATTTTCCACTACCTTCCCAATTTTATCTTTTGGTGTATAAAAGTAAATGCTTAATATTAAGCATGATCCTCATATAGTCATATTTGCATACAATAATTCTCATGCTGAAATCATGTTCCACTAGAATGAACAGGATCGACTGAAATGGGCCTTGTACTCAGGCTGTTCTCTGAGGACTGTTTACTTAAAAGATAAATTAATTTGTTTGTGTCTAATGACTGACTGGAAGAGCACAGAAAATGTAGAACTGATAACTGGGAAGATGAGGCATCTGACAATCATTCCATGAAGAAGTCCTTCTTGAGAAAATCTGGCTAATAATTATTCCTTTCCAATAACAAAAAGCTTTGGATTACTGAGCATTTTCCAAAAAACACACCACAGCCTGTCTCCCCTTTCTTGTTGCCTTTTTTTCTTCTAATGGTTAAGCTGTGAAACTGAAAATTAAGTGCTTTAAAAGACATTACAACAGAGCTACATTCTCCATTGTTTTTACAATCAAGCAGAAACCCTTACATTCAGAATCATTTTGTTTACTTACTTTTCATTTCTACCTTGATTTTCAATGTTACAGAAATAATATCATTTCTGAAGTTGTACTATAAAGGATTATTCTGTTTAACACTTTATTAAAGATGTTTTTCCCTCATCTCCTTGGGCATAACCACAAAGCAATTCTAGGCTTTAAAAGGTATTTTACAATCCAGTAACATAAAGCAAAGTTATTGCCAAAGTAGCTTTCAAACATATTCTATTTACTTATGAGGGAAAGTGATTCAGAATGTACTATCGGCTTTTTAAAAATCAACTAAAATTAGATACTTACTAAGGAAAATGTTTAATCACCCTACAAAGATATCGTTGCTTACCTGATTCTGCCATTCCACACCAACAGGCTGAGCAATATTATCAGCTCTTTGGGTACTAATTCTTGCTTACTGGATGGATATTTTTCTCTTGCTGGATTAATAATCAACTTTCTAGATCAGTTCATTTGCAATTCTCCCTTTACTCCCTTTGTTAACCCTTTACTTCACCTTTCTTTGCAATCCAGACATTTTCATTCACAATTTTAAAAGTAACCAAATAATAAAAGCAGAAATAAACTGCATTACTGCAGGATTTATTTGAAAATGTTAAAACTTGAGACCCAAAACAAAGCTATAAATAGTGCAGAAAGTACTTACACTTTAAACCAACATTCCAAGTTTTCTGTTCTTAGAATCTAGTTACACGAGTAACCACCTTCTGTCCAGTTCTTCATAAATTCATTGATTCTGGGCCCAGAAGTCAATACAGCAACATTTGCCAGTACTTTCAAATGTAGCACAAATGTGACTAACTATTCCTATGACTAGTTAGCTGCAAAATTTTCAGTTATCAGTTTATGCAAGGCTGTCCATCTGTCTTGGCAGAGAGAGAAAATGTTAAAGCAGCCAGGGGCAAGGAAAAGATAAGAAACATCCAGAATTACTTTTTTTTTTACAGTTCAAATGAGGCCAAGTTGATGGAAATGGGAAAACATAGCTATTGTTAAGGTTTGTCTGCTGCCTAGGCTGTTAAGCATGTAATCAATAGCAATTCTCAAAAAGGTAACTCAACTCAGAATTACAATTGCAATGTACATATATTGAACCACTTAAAACATGTAGTATGCACACATTCATACTCTATTCCTCATCTGAAGTAACAATACTTGTCAGAGTCTGCCTCATTTTTATCTTCTATTCAGTACTAAAACTCTTATTGTATCTATCGGTTTGCTTCCCCAAGATGTACCAAAGGGTACATTATACCACAACCATTTTTGAATCAGTTGCTAATACCATCTACTTAAAAATGCATTAAAAATCTGACACCCCTTACTCCCCTAGAATCGACATTTCCGACCAGTTTTATTCACACTGCAGCATCCCTCTGGTCATGTGATCATGATCTCCTATGATCCCTGCCTACTTCTCACAAGCAAACTCAAGGGGGAACCTGAAACCTGATGATGGCAGATGAGATTCTGCTGAAACGTTGCTACAACTTTAAAAGCACCACTACTATGACGTGGAAAAATACCCGAACAAAGCTGAATGCCATAAACATATACACATACACATACACATACACATACATATATATATATCTAAAAATGCAGTCAAAAAGCTGGAACACACTTCCTCACTCGTCCAACACATGGAAGCCACAGGTCATAACATCAACTTCAATGGCACCAAAACCCTAGCCACCATAGAAAATCCCAGCCACAGAATCATCAGAGAAGCCATAGAGATTGAAAAAAGACCAGAAAGCATGAACAGAAGAGATGATTCCACCAGGCTGTCAATCATTTGGAAGCCTGCACTCACAAACAAAAAATCTCCACACCACAAGCCAGGCAAACACCTGGGCACAAACAGATCCCCCCTGATACCTCCAGCTCAAACACACCCCAACCAGGCACCCAGATGAAACCCAGCTTCCTAACTAATGATAGCCATCCATTTACCCGAAGCCAAGCTGCACTAAAGGCCTCCAATAAAGTAACACAATGTTGCCAGCCAATCAAAATACAAAAAGAGCCCCCCCCCACAAAAAAACAGACAGAAGATATTAGTAGCAGAACACAGCAAACTCCAAAACCAATAAACACAGACCAAGACTCTCAACCAATCAGGAGGAAGAAAAAAAAAAAATTCTGACACAGCAATAGGCTGCCCCAAATTTAAATCTGAAACCACTGTAAAAGTCTGACTCACAGACAAACACTATACAGAAGCCTGATGATGGCAGATGAGATTCTGCTGAAACATTGCTACAACTTTAAAAGCACCACTATTATGACGTGGGAAAATACCCGAACAAAGCTGAATGCCAGACATGTAAGTACCCGCGAAAACTTAAGAAAATATATATATATATATATATATATATATATATATATATATATAAAATATATTATATATATATATATATATAAAATATATTACATATATTTCCATCCTAAAACTTAATGTTCATTCTGATCACATCAAATTGCAGTACATTTCTCTCAAAGGATGACCCAATGGGTTGTCCAGTCATAATTAGCAGAGGAGGAAGATTAGATCCTAGATTATGGAGCAAGAAAGGGGAACAAGCTAGATCCTTGGGTGAGGAGATCAGCAAGGAAAGAGGAAAGCAAAGTCTTGGGTTGGGTTTGGCAGTAGGAAAAGAGGTGAGAAAGTGGACAAGCAGCAAAGAAGATAGGACTGAGAAGGAGCAAAATGGCCAGGCACAAGCAGGAAAATACTGAAGGGGGAAAACAAAGAGCGGGGACCCCAAGAAGAAGTGGAAAATAAAGAGAAGAACAGAGAGGTAGGACAAGGAAGCAGAGAGCCAGGTAGGTAAATGAACAAGCAGTGGAAAGATGTGCAGACCTAAAACAAAAAAGAAACCTAATGGGTTGGCCCAGGGGAGAGGGCAGGCAGATCAACCTCTTTGAAAAGTCAGCAGAAATCCTTGATTTTTGGCTCTTTTTTAGATTTCCAGAAGGTTTAGCCTCAACACTGGATTTGTATGGGAAATACTGGATGAATTTGCCCTGGTTGAAATGAAATGAATTAGGATTCACTCTGGCCAACTAAGGTGCGAAGTTAGAGAAAAGGAGTAATGGAAAGTTCAGCCTTGCTTCTCCTTTTTAAAAAAAAAAAAAAAGCAATGAGTTTGTTTTAGGGAGCCCTGGGCAAAATCCAAAAGATTGCAGCCTTTTCACTTTAACAAAAATAATTTCCCTGCAAAAAGCATGCTGGAGCTGTTTTATTAAACAGCCCTGAAGTGCCTTTATGTTCCCCACAGACAAAGAGAAAAAATCTTTTCAGGATCAAACCTCACACAAAGAGCTCCTCTTCACACAAAACAAGTAGCAAATGTATACTTTTCCATGGGAGTAAGGGGCTTTGTAATAGCAGGTTTTAAACTTATTTGCTGTATTGTTTCCATCAGAGGTGCTGCAGACAAAATGTTGTAAAAGTCGGGAAGCAAATCTCCTTCATATTGTAATGAATATTATTCATTGCGGATTTGAAGGCAAACCTTTCTAAAAAGCCAATAATGTGAGAAAGCACAGCTGCTAAATTTATTGTTAAGTATCGCATCACTGATACTCTGGGGGACTTTTCTTCATGGGCAAAAAGCTTAAATAACATTTTCTAGCACTTTGGACAGCTTTCTATAGAAGTGATGGCCTACAGAGGCGGTAGGGTACAAAATCGCACAGTAACTGTGGCTTGGTAAGCAAGCTTCATCTTTTGTTTTGTTTTTTTCAGACTAGGACACAAATCACGACACAAATCAATGCAACTTTGTTTAATAAGAATGAACTATAGCTATCTTTTGTGGTCCAAAGGGTACATTATCTCTCTTTCCTGTTTCACCTGACTAAACTGGAGGTATTTGTTCCATCACCTGACTTAGTAGCTGGCTAGAAATAATAAGACAAAACAATCTGCAATTGTTACATGAGACAACAGGCTTTCATGTCCTTGAGCTCACCGTGACCTTTCACCCTGCCTATCCCCAAAGGTCTTTCCTAAGAACTAAAACTACACTCAGACTGAATTCCAGATTGTCAAATAAAGAGCCCTGGCCTTTCAAAACAAACCAATTTTTACACCAAGGTGGGGAGAAACACAAGTCCATTGTTCACTCACAGATGGAAGTTAGAGTTACTAAGGCAACAGCTCTAATCCTCCTTTTAACCACCTTTTTCACATCACTGGCCTATCAAGTATGCTACCTTTTAACTCATAAGCTCAGAAGCTGGTAGTCTAACTGCTGCTCTAATTAGCTACGATTTTCACAGTACAGACAACATGATGAGCTAATCGAAATTTGCAAAATAATGACGTACCTCCAGCAAATATTCCACCTCCTGAGGCCCAGTCTTAGAATAACAATAATGAGACCATTATTAGAGGAGGGCATTAAAATGCTGCACTGCTGCTAAACAGAGAACTTAATTGTTCTGGTCTTGTCCATTGAATCAACAACCTATTGTTGAGAACTTGAAAAATAAAGGACTAGAGAATGGGTGCCATAATGATTGGTCTGCTCTGCCATACCAGCACTCTGCAGAATTGTTTTTCCTTTTGAGACTCTTGATGGACTAGTAGTTTTGTTTAAAAGTAATATAAAAGGCAATTGTTTTGGATAAAAAGTCCTATTTATTGAAATCCTTAGAAGCGGTTGCCAGGATTGTTCATGACCCCCTGAGATTCTTTTTTTTAAAACCACAGACACAGGAGTACTACTATTTGAAGAAGACTGTTGCTACTGCTTACATTACACCAGATATCATTGCTCGTCTAGCTACTGTAATGAAAGAGGACACTTCGTTAGCCTTTCTAGTCCTTTAATAAAGAGTATATTTCTGTTGGACACATTCAATTAATTAGGAAATTGGGGAACTACAAAACATGATTTATTCAAGATACGATCTTGAATATGCATATAATTACTTAAAATTCAGCATTCTTTTTAATAAACAATGCACACATTCAACCATTTCTGGTACAATATTTAATCATCAAAAGTAATGCAAAATACAACTCAACTTTTTTTTTCAGTTTCAATATGTGATGTCCCACTTCAAAAAAAGGCAAATATTTCCTCTAGACATAAGAGGGGGAAAAAAGCAGGGGACTATAAAAAAGGAATAAAAGGAATATTCTCCTTTTCCATTAGGAAAATATACTATTGTTGTTGTACCAGACAACATTTCTGCTAGCTCTCTCAGACTAGCTGAGGTCTCATATGCCTTATCTTCCAACATGCCAGCAGGTGCCAAATCCTCATAAAAAATGCTTTTTAACAGTATGCTGCAGCAAGAATATACAAGCGAAACTTATTCATAACCTCTTGATGTTGTCTAGTGGATGGATGACAGATGGATAAACAGGCAGAATATGTATGTGTAAGTGTGTGTGTGTGTGTGTGTGTCTGAGTACTGAGTATAAATAAATGTATAAGTTAAAAAAAAACATTAGGAAAATTGGAAATGGTGTAGAATTGGAAATGTATTAGGAACATTAGGAAATGGTGTAGGGTCTCCCGCTTGGGCGGGGGGTTGGACTAGATGACCTACAAGCTCCCTTCCAACTGTGATTATCTGTTATCTGCTCTAGATACTGAATTCAAATCATTTGAAATCAATCTGAGAGCTTTGAGATAATGTCTAATTAAGCAATTCCCTGGAAGTTGATGGTCTCTAAGTGGATAAATATTTATAAACAGAAACTGCCCACCATTTATTAGAAATAGGCCTTCATGGTCTTTCTTTCTGTATTTATAGGTATTTGTTCTTTCCATTCCAGTAACTAACTAGTTACAAAAGCATTTTACTGAACTCCAACCCAGCTTTTGCTCCCTCCCAAAAGAGGAGGAACAAAGCTGCTCACAAGTAAGCAATGGAGGGAAATGATTATAACAACGGATTTTGCAACCAAAGGGAATTCGTTAGTAGTATCCTAGAACAATTGCCAATTGTTGTCAGCACCCAAACTGCTTTGAGAGCTTAAGAAAGTTTAAAGGAGGTAGTTACCATGCAGTGATATATATATACTAACAATATAATAATAAGCATCATTTTATTAACCTATAGCCATGCTTATACACATTTGAATAAGAAATCAATTATATATGTGTGTGTTTGTGTGTATACACACACACACATACATACATACATATACAAGCAGACACACACACAATATATATATATATATATATATACACAAGTATATAGACAAATATTTGAAGGGTTGGAAGTCCAAAGTCAAAACAAATAGGAATAATCAGATTTCAGCTGCATTGTGGAACTACCTTGAAACAAACACCTGATATTTTCATAAGTTTACTTTTGACTGCTATACTTTTTTCTCTTTTTTAGAAAAGCATTGTTTTTATACCTTGAAAGATTGTTGTTTTAATAGGAGAAATACTTATTTTCATTGTATACAACCTCTTGGTCATAGAATCATATTTCCTTTAAAGTCAAGTACCTTTTTGTAATCTGAAAAACAAAATATATTAATGTATTAGACTGTAAACAAGAAATCTTGATTTATACAATTCTTGTTTTGTTTCATATGTTCATTATATTAGGCTAATTAATTAAACTCAGCATTGTATATTTTCTCTTTTCATTAAGTATTTTGGTCTGAGTGTAGCAACAAACGCAAAGAAGGATATTAGAACATGTTAATTATTAATATTTTACAAGATTAATTAACATTATTCTTTAGTGATTTTTTAAAAATCACATTTCAAGATTTCCACAAAAATTTCAAATTCAACATCAGATTAATGTATAATATATACTTAAGTACATAAAGCTATCACCTTTATTATGCAAAACAGATTTTAAAAATGGACATTGCAGGAGAAAACAAAGATTTTACATTACTTAGGAAAGCTAAAAATAGGAAGAATAAAAGTCTTTCTCTTCTTAATTTCTGTATAAATAATTAGTTTCACTACAGGAATTATTTCACCAAAATATAGTGATAACAAGAAGCGCCGTGTTGAATTGTTCTCCACATTTTCCTCTCTTTATTTTCAACGGTGTAGTTCCTGGGACTGTACAAGCCTTTTTTAATCTTACTCCGATCAACTGAACCTTTTTCTCCAACACAGCTTTGTGCATGATATCTTTCTGATAGTGTTTCTTATTTAATTAAAACAGACACTGACAGAAGGACATGGATTAGAACTGTAATGGTGCATTTACTTAGATTAATCGGAGTCTCCTTTTGGAGTAATGGCTTAAACAAAGAACAAAAGGGAATTGTTATGAAACAGCCTTTTATCCTAAGCAAAGGTCATATTATGAGGTTTTTAATTTTGTCATCCTCTGTTATATTGGGCCTCGCTACTGGAACATGAGAAGTGCCCTTTTTAGTTTTTCAAAGCCCATTATTATAATATAGCCATTAAGGCTGTAAATTAAAATGTCTGATTTTAAAACAGGTTGCTTAGCTTTCAGAACCCTCTAATTAGCATGTTGTGCATTGTTGGGAAGGAAAAAACGACTAAAACACTAATGACCACTGCCAAGTGACCGCACTGCTGCACAAAGTAATAAACCTCTTTTTCAAGTCATATAATGAATTATCCAAGCTGGGTTCTCCCCTACATCATTTTACACATAAAAAATACACATGAAAAATACATATATCAATTCAGGGGTTATTATTGTGGGATTTAATATGTAGCAGAAAACAAAGCCAAATCAGAAGGACAGAATTAATGTTGAACAATAAGGCAAAAAACAAAAGCAAAAATCATTCAAGGAATCAGTAATACAATCCTCTAAAATTCTGGTCATATCCACTGAATTGAATAGGACTCATGTCTATGCAAATAAATTAAAGGTTTGTATTTATTTTTGTAGCCCAACCTCACTTCCCCAGAATCTTGAGCTGCTAACAAAAATGAAAATATTGTAATTAAAATCTATATTTAAAATTACACAGCCCCTAAAATAATAATTAAGAAAATCAAAAGGCTTGGTTGAAGAGGAAAAAGTAAGAAGGGTGATTTTAATACTCCTTTTCTATTAGTTCCCACTATCACTTAAAAGTATGCTCTTATGTAGTAGCATAAGAGTGAATCTTCTGCTATACCATCCCTCCTAGACAGATGGGAGCTTACAGTTTCTAGTCAAATTGAGAACAGTTTCTAGTCAAATTGAGAGGTTTTGGTTTCCATAACCAGAACAGTGAAATTTCATCTGGATCCAGTGGCATAGTTGCAATGCAAATTATTGTTAGTTCCAAGGGTCAGCCATGGTGGCGCAGTGATTAGAATGCAGTATTGCAGGTTAATTCTTGCCAGTAGTTCATCTTCATTGGCTCAAGATTGACTCAGCCTTCCCATCCTTCTGAGGCTAGTGAAATGAGGCTCCAGATTGCTGGGAGCAATATGCTGACCCTATAAACTGCTTAGAGGGGGCTGTAAAGCACTGTGAAGTGGTTTATAAGTCTAAGTGCTATTGCTATAACTATTTTGCAGGACAAATATACAGCATGTGTGTACAAGGGTCTTATTACATGTTGGCCAACCCCAATAAGTTGTAAGTTGAATGTTTAGCTTTTTTTCTTATGCTAGCTTGCTTGCTGATTGATTGATCGATGGCTATACACAGTCACTCTGTTGATCCTAAGCAGCTCACCACAATCAATAAGGAATAAAAGCAACAGGCACAAAACCAAACTATTACTCCTCTGACTCAATCCCTACCCTCATCAAATAGTTGTGGGGGGGGGGAGGAAGCTAGGTCTTCATGACTTTCAGAAAAGTTAAAAGAGTAGAGATCCTTCCTTGAATCTCGAGTGGGAGGCTATTCCAGGAGAGTGATTACAGAGAAGGTGCACCTCCAAGATCCCATCAGATGACAGCCATTAAGGGAAGGAACCTGGAGCAGGTCCACTTTCTCTGACCTAGTGAAACTGGAAGAAACAGTCCTGAGAATAGTTTGGTCCTGTACCATGTAGGCTTTAATGATAATAACTAAGCTTTGAACTGCACTCAAAAAGTAACTGGAAGTCAATGTTTGTAGTAAATCAATTGGAGGTGACTGATATGAGTGACCATGAGCAAGGCCTCCCAGAACAGGAATGGGCACAAGTGGTGCACAAGATGAATTTGTGCAAAGTCTCACCTAAACATCTTCCACTTTCCAGGAGGAACCACAAGTCCAGGAGAATCCTGAAATTGCATCCTAATTCTGGTTTAGGAGAATCAGAGTCAGAGATATCAAGTCTCCTGACCCCAAGGAGCTGAAGATCCATAATTATTCTGTTTTACTAGGGTTTAATCATAGCCAGAATCTCCCCATCCAGACCTTATTGTCTCCAGGAACTAAAGTAGGTCAGAACAGCATAACTTGCCTTGGTATATGGTAGAGAGATATAATTGGCTAGTGATGATACTGAACCCCATGATATTGAATGACCTCACTCAGGGGCTTCATAAAGTATCAGAATGGAACTAAGAAAGAACTTGCCTTAATTCCCCTTTTCAGTCTATTCTTACATTGTCTGTATACAGGGATGGGATTCTACCAGTTCGCACCTATTCGCTAGAACCGGTTGTTAACATTCTAAGCAGTTCGGAGAACTGGTTGTTAGAAGAAATTACTACTACTATTAATCCTGTAAGGAAGGCAGGAAGGAAACATTGTGGTGTTGCTTACAGAAACTGCCTCTCCATTAACCCTTATTACATTCTTGGCAGGACTAGATTTCCTGTCTCAGGAACATCTCTGGAGTTTTTTTCCCTCCTTTGCTGGTACTTTGTTTGTGTGGAGTGACCATTCAAAGTTACAATGGCACTGAAAAAAGTGACATGACCATTTTTTACACTTACGACTGTTGCAGTATCCCCACAGTCATGAGAGGCCAGGGGAGGAGATGCGTGCCTCGATGTGAGTAATACTGAGTTGGCCATACCCAGTCAATAACATGACCACCAAGCCATGTCCACCCAGTCACATGACCACCAAGCCACACCTACCACCTAAGCCACACCCACAGAACCAGTTGTTAAAAATTTGAATCCCACCCCTGCCTATATACATGCAAAGTTAGAGACGCATCTAATCTATACCAATATCTCTTATATATATAGCCCTAATGTTGACAAATCAGCATGTAGGTATACTAGGAACTGTGGTTCAGCAACACATAGAGAATTATACAGACCTTTCTGAAGTAAAGTTAATAAACTGAAGGAAACTGATTAATAGTTACTGAACAGAGGTGAAACATGCTTTTTTAAATAAGAGGTATGAATGGGACCAACAATGCACAGCAAGTAGCTTTAATGATATCATACAAAACAGAATGAATAAATGTCCACTGAAAATGTCATATTTAATTTGGGAAGATGATACATATAAATGTAAATGGCACTATATCACAGAGGTTTGAAAACTACTACAATATGATGGATTTCAGATCTATGTGGCACTATAAATATTCAGTCATTTTCACATATGTTCAGTTGATGCTCAGTCAGTAGTAACATGCAGCTGATTGTCTACCAAAACTACAGTAGATCTTCAGCCGAATTTCAGCTATAGCATTAGCTGGACTTATTCATTCAGACATGCAAATAATCTCTCACTGGAATAGCTATTAAACAAATCAACATCCACCGTTGATCTGTTCTGAATCAAAACTGTATGTTTACTCAGTTGGTAGCTGCACTGTAGTGTGGAAAAGAAGCTGAGATATCACACTTCTGGAGTTTCATGAGAAAAAAATCTAGAGTATCCAAATCATCAAAGCATCTACTCATAAACCTTTCAATGAATTTAGCAGTCGGTCAGCACTAAAGGAATTAAAAGAATGGGTCATAAGAGAGAATATTTTAAGGACACTGTAATATGAACGAATGCCTTCTGTGTGTAACTCAATACCCACAAGCCTAAGCTAGCATTTGAAAAGCACATTTTGATTTAATAAAAGTCAAATGTTGAAACACACACCACAGTCATTTTAGCAAATAAGTAGAAAAATATGGGGCCAGTCTCCCACATGCAACATGAACATTGGCTTTAAACTTAGAATTGTTTAGATAGTAAATTAACTGTATTGCTTAACCTTCACTGGATAAAAAGCCTTCCAGCCAATATCTGTATCCATTCAGCATTAGAACAATGAGCTCCTGCCTAAGCATAGTACTTAGTGTCCTGCGGTTTTTATCGAATATCCATATATTACATTAGTGTACATAGCACAGTAGCAGTAATTTAAGAGTTCAGCATAGCAGCCTGGTAGGATCAGGCTGGTATAACAGCAGTTAGTAGCGTGGCAAAGCACAAACAGTAGCAAAACAGTTACACAAATTCAGGGCTCATAATGCTATGGAAAAAGAACACGAACTGAAATGGATTTCACATAAGGAAAGATCAGATTGTTAAACCACAGAAAGCATCTGTCTTTTATATAGGCTACCCTTTAGGAAAAGAATTGACAGTAATAATCTTTAGTGATTAACTTTACAGCCAAAATTCTGGTTACTGTCCCAGTTTGGATGCTCAGTCTCCATCTGAAACTCAGTTAAATCAATCAAGGTAGAAACCAATTTGTATCTGTGCCACAAACAGAAAAAAGAAAGCCAAGTTGGGTACCTTTGCAATAACCTTTTTGTGAAAGAGTTATGTTTAACTTGAACTGTTGTGATACACTGAAACAAACAGTAGGAAACTTTGTTGCAATGAGCAGCATGATGTTACTACTCCAAGTAAGGAGTAGTAAGAGGAGTTGAAGTCACTACTTATGTGGTAACTTGATTGATTAATTTATTTAGGTATTAGCGCAAGAAAATTTGAATTTATTTTCTAGTCTAACACGATGTTGTAGTATCACACTGAACAAATAAAATACAAAACTGCAATTACACCTACAACTATCTGCCCAAGACCAATTCAGTTGCAAAAACAATTGCAAACCAGTATGTCTAGAGCTGCACACATTTCTTCCCTTAGGCTAAGCATGCAACTAATATATCTGTGACGGCACTGCTATTTTTCATATTTTCCATGATAAAAATTTATATATATCCAAATATATATATATATATCTTTGCCACAGATATATGCAGTCCTCTGCAGCAGGAGTCTCCAAAGTTGACAGCTTTAAGGGGGGAGGACCAACTCCCAGAATTCCTCAATCAGCATGTCTTAAAAGTTGCCATGTTTAGAGACCCCTGCTCTATAGCATGTATGAATGCAGTGGTGAACTAATTAATTATGATGTCCACAAATTGAAAAGCTGTTATTAGTGACTTCAGTACAATCTTAAAACAACTTCAGGTTACTGATGGAGGCATAGTGGTTAAGTACAGAACATACTAAAAAAAAGAGGAAATATGCATTGTGGTGTCACGAACCAAACTCATCCTTTCATGCTTTAATACATGGCACAACATCTTTACATAACTTATAGGGTTTGTGACACCACAACATATCCTTTATTATTTGCCCTTGCTTGTCTCACATATATATGGGTTCCTATATCACAAAGTCATAATGTGGCTTGATCCAATGGTTAAGTTTACATATTTTATTCTGAAGAAGAATGTCTCCATATTATGATTGTAACTTGATTAACAAATGGCACGTGTTTGAAAACTCAGTTCGGCAAGTCATGACTTTTTTTATGAAGTATGAACAGTGATGTTAGGTAATATATGTCAAGTAGTAAGTTTTCAGTATTTAAATGGTAAAAAATGGTTAGTCTTAGCCTTCCGGTTTTGGCACTGAAATGTTTTTGTCTCTCTCTTTTTTTAATCTTGGACTGTGATCTACCCATCCATAAACTTTCATAAATAGCATGTTGTCTCTTTTGTAAGACTATTGTTGGGATTATAGTGCATGTAAATAACTTAACTCAGAAGCATTTTTTTTAAAAGTTATTAAATAGATTCTCCCAAAGCCATCCAACCACAGTTAATCAGAAAAGACTTTACATTACCTTAGAGAATTACGGTGAAGCTAACAGTAAATCAAAAAGAGGCATGAATTTGGGAAGTCTTTATCTAGTATTTATTGTTTGTTTGTTTGTTCGTTCGTTTACTTATTTATTAAATTTATTGCCTGCCCATTTACTACAGGGTAACTCTGGGTGGCTACATATCTATGTATTTCAACCTCCATAACTAACATAAAAAAGACCTTTAATTAAAGTTATTGTAGATATTTTGCTCCAGGTTCCTCCATTATAAAAATATTTAAAGATCTAAAGCAGGCAAATAAAATCTATCAGGCACCTAAAAGGCAATAGAACTGATACATGCAATGTGGGTACTGTCTTAAAATGTTCCTGTTACAGGTCATCTTTCATATAATTAGCATAAAATTATTTTAACATATTGCATCTCTGTATGGTTTGCCAATTGCACAGTGGCAGATAGGAAAGCGCTCCAGAGGTTAATGTCATTGCCCAGAAGATCATTGGTTGCCCTCTCCCCTCTTTGGAAGAGCTTTATAGCTCCTGCTGTCTTAAGAAAGTTCAAAACATTTTCAAAGATCCATCTCATCCTGGGAACCCTTTTTTTTAACTATTACCATCTGGCAGACGGTACAGAATAATAAGAACAAGGACAAATAGGCTGAAAAACAGCTTCTATCCCAGGGCAATAGCTCTTTTGAATTCTGCTGTACAGTGCAGTGTTGGTGTGTGTGGGGAATAAACTTTGGCCTGAGCTTGAGCAATGATTAATATAATGCCTTATACATTCATTTCTGTCTAAAGGTCACTAAAATAGTACAAAGAAAAGAGAACAATAAGAACAAATACAAACAAAGAGGCAGCTTAGACAACTGCAAACAAGCCTGTACTATATCTAATTATTAATCCACAATGTAATTGCTTACTATGCACAAAAATCTCAATAAAAGGAAGCACTGGAATTTTATTCTGGGCTCCCATCCCAAGTACACCAGCCTGTGTCTTATTCTTTCCATGGGAGACCACCACAGGTGTGGTGTCGGGGGTTTCCGTGTGAAGGGTGAAGGATGTGTGTTTATGTTTATTGATGTGCACTGAAGATTGGATGGAACAAATTATGTATCATGGTCTATGAAATGTAGTCTGCTTCTACGAAGAGAAGGTTTGTGGAACATAATTGAAAATCCACCAAACGTAGAAGAATGGGATCCAGAGGATGAGGAAGATAAACTAAAGATAGAAGAATTTATGCATAAAAATCAGCAAGCTATTTGCATTATTGCTTTAACCTTAACTGATATGCAGCTTGTTTCTATCCACGGAGAGAAATTAGCTGTTGGGTGTTGGCAGAAGCTGAAGAGGATTTATGTTCGAGATAATGTTGGTGCTCACATAAATCTAACACGGAAACTTTTCAGTACACATCTCCATAAGAATGGTGATATGCTGAGTCATTTAAAAACTATGCAAAGCATTTTTCAAGAACTGCACGAGAAAGAGCTTATTTTCTCTGAACTACACCAAGTCTATATAATTCTATCTTCCCTTGACGAAACCTATGATAACTACGTAACTTCACTTGAAATATTGCCAAAGGAAAGCCTAACTTTAACTGATATAACTGGCAGATTGATTGAAGAGGCCAGAAGAAGGCTTGAAAGAGATGAGTTAAGGAGGGAGCAACCTCAAAAAGAAGATAATGAAACTCCTACTGCATATGCAATTAAAAAGTGCTTTAATTGTGGAGGAAGAGGACATTTGGCAAGATTTTGTAAAAAGGCAAAACGCCAGAACGCTGGCCAGAATACAAAAAGTCATCAAAAGATAAATAAAAATTTAGAGTTAGCCATGTATACTAACGGAACTGTAAAAAATAATTTATGGGTGGTTGATAGTGGAGCATCACATTGTATATCAAATGATAAGAAACATTTTATTAAAATGTCCAAGAGTACACAGCAGATATCGTTAGCCAATGGCTGGAAACTGAAAGCTAAAGGTCAAGGTATAGCATATTGTTCTTTTATAAAAGAGAATGTAAAAATGTTATATGTACCACAACTTAAGTTTAATTTAATTTCAGTTAGAATTTTGGTTAAACTAGGATATGTAGTTAAAGGAGATAACTGCATAATTGAGAAAGAAGATAAAAGAATTACTGCATCTTTAAGAGGTGAATTATATGTGTTAAATGATGATGGTTTAAAGGTGGCTAACACAGTTTATGAAAATAAGAAACCTCATGATGAATGTATTCACTTGTTACATCGAAGGCTAGGGCATTTAAATTTTAAAATGCTTAAGAAAACTGTTGAATTATCTAAGGGAATAAGTTTAAAACCTTGTAATAAGTATTTGCAATGTAATGCCTGCAATCAAAGCAAAGCCAGGGTCACACCTGCTAATAGAGTTGATGGATTTACTACTAAAGAACCTTTAGAGGTAGTATTTGCTGATTTAATAGGTCCTAAAAAACCAAGTGTAGGAGGAGCTCGTTACATACTAAGTATAATGGACCATTATTCTAGATATGGGTTTTGCTATTTAATGAAGAGCAAAACTGAAACATATCAAAATCTCTTTAATTGGATTAAATTTGCAGAAAGGAAAACTAAAAAGAAATTAGTAACTCTTATAACAGATAGTGGTACAGAATTTATAAATAATAAATTCCAGAATAGACTAAGAATGTTAGGAATTCAACATAAAATGTCTGCACCATATAGGCCACAACATAATGCCTTTATAGAGAGAAGAGGCCAAACATTACAATCAATGACACGATCTATGATGTCTGATTCAGGATTACCTGACAATTTATGGGGAGAAGCAATAATGTGTGGTAATCATATATTAAATAATGTTGTTAATTCAACAACAGGTGAATTACCATTCACATTGTGGCATGGTACAAAACCTGATTTAAGTTACATGCACACATTTGGAGCACCAGCATGGGTGAATATCCCTTCACAACTTAGACACAAAGGACAACATAGAGCTAAAAGATTATATTTTGTAGGATATACATCTAATCATAGATCTTATAGATTCTGGGAACCAGGTACACCTAGAGTTTACACCAGTGCTAGTGCTAAATTCCTAGAACATGTAGGATGGAATAGATTAGAGCAAGATTTAAATAATGAAATAATTATTGAACACTACAAAAGGCAGAAAGATCAGACTAGTTATAAGAAGAGTCCAATTAAAGAAGAAGTCCACGAAGAGCAAATAGAACCAGAACAAGAGGAAACAGTTGATCAGGAAGAGTTAGATAATCAAGAAAAGTTAATAAATGAAAGTCCACCTGTAAGTCCTGTAATACCTTGACGTACTACACGTGTAACTAGACCACCTGAGAGATATCAAGCAAGTATAGTTTGCCAAGTAACTAAAGTTCCAACTAGTGTAGATGAACTTAGGATGTATCCTGCTAAGGATCAGGAGAATTGGCAAAAGGCAATGGAAAAAGAACTAAATTCATTAAAGGTAATGAAAGTTTATGAAGATGCTAAATTACCTCCAGGAGAAAAATCCATTGGGTGCAAATGGATATTTAAAGTAAAAACTAGAAATGATGGGACTGTTACCCATAAGGCTAGGTTAGTAGCTCAAGGATTTAATCAAACTGCATCTGATTACGATGAAGTTTTTGCACCAAGTCTTAAAGCAACATCTTTAAGAGCAGCATTAGTGTGGGCAGCTAAGAAAAACTATGTCATTAACCATTTAGATGTAGAAACTGCCTATCTACATGCACCATTGCAGCACACTATATATTTAAGAAAACCAGTAGGTATAAAAGACAACAAAGTAAATAGTAATGATTGTTGGAAACTCAAAAAGAGTCTTTACGGGTTGAAACAATCTGGGTTTGAGTGGAACCAATATATTGTGAAAGAGTTAAATAATATAGGTTTTAAATCTGGTTTAGCAGATCCATGTGTGTTTAAAAGAGAAAATAATGGAACGGTGTCATTATTGTTATTATTTACAGATGATATAGCTTTGATAACTAAGACTAATAATGAAGCTAATGAGATTATATCATTATTAGCCAAAAAGATAAAATTAAAGCATTTAGGTGAAATTAAAAAGTATCTAGGATTGACAATTAACAAAACAAAAAATGGTTTTAAGATATCTCAAGAAGATAAAATTTGCCAATTAATTAAAACGTTTAAAATGGAACTTTGTAAACCGGCAAAGACTCCAATGAGTCAGGAAGTTTGCCAAACTGATGATCAAAGTCCCAAATTTGATAAGTCCACATATCAATCTTTGATTGGTAGCTTATCATATATAAGCAATTGGTCTAGGCCAGATATAGCTTATAGTGTAAATCAGCTGGCACGTTTTAATTCTGATACACATCAATGTCATTGGCAATCATTGAAGAGAATTTTAAGATATCTTAAAGGAACAATGAACCATGCATTGTATATAGAACCAAAGGGTGATTTGAGTCTTAGTGCCTATGCAGATGCAAGTTTTGCAACTGATATAAACACTAAAAAATCAACATCTGGGATGGCTATATTATTTGGTAAGACACTAATAGGGTGGAGGTCAATCAGACAACAGCATATTAGTTTGTCCACGATGGAAGCGGAATTTTCATGTCTGTCATTATTATGCACTGATTTGATTTTGTACAAACAGTTATTATTAGACATGGGTGTAACTGTTAAAGATTCCATTATTGTGTACGAGGACAATCAGGCAGCTATAAAATTAGCTACTAGTATTGCTGTAAAAACTAGATCAAAGCATACTGATTTAAGATACTTAAATGTTAGAGAATCTGTAAAGAATGGGCTAATTAAATTGGAATACTGCATGACAGAAGAAAACATTGCAGACCAATTTACAAAAGCTCAAGGAGTAACTAAGTTTAAAGAGAGTTGTAACAAATATGATTTAAAGATGTAAATAGTTATATTATTATTTTCCTAAAAGGGGAGAATGTTAGGGATAACATTGTTTTACCCTAACTGGTTTAGGTAAATAATAATATGTAATCATAGTTTGTTAGTTAAAGTGTCTGCAACTTTAACTGTGGGATAGTAATTAAGGGAGTGGTTGTGAAAGCACTTTAAAAGAAGCAAGGCTGCAGCTTGCTCTCTCTCTGGCTTTGATGATCCCTGATTACTGCAAGGAAAACAAGTCTGCATTGCTCGAACGGGAGAGAAAACAAAGGACTAACTTGTAAGTGAATTGACATCGGATATTTCTACACGGACTTTGCTAACTGAATATCCCTGAATGGACTGACTAAATGATACATGACTATTGGACTGTTATTTTGACTATGCTATGAACTCATAATGGAATAAACTATATATTTGATAGCACAAGCGTATCTGTCATTTTTACTGTATGTTAATAAACATACAAGCTTAGCTCACTCATTTATCTGTGTGCCTATCTGACTAAGCTGCACATTCTGTTTAGCTTGTCTCCCTAACCCTGGTTGGGGAAACCAGGCTTAACAAGGTACAATGATAATAAAGTGAACTCAACTAAAACCTCTAAAAAGGTTCTCAAAAGAAGTGTTTTGGTATATGGCAAATAAATAAGCAGTCCCAGATGCTATAGAAGCCATTTATAGGGGTTTTTTTCCAATAATTTTTGTTATTTTCCAGTTTAAAACATGTTAATCTTAATTTTAACAGTACTGTGTCATCATTGTTATACACATCATTATACAAACTAATCTCATTATTATACAAATTGTTGTACAAACCAATCTCATGCAAATATCTACATTTGTATATCTTTATATACATTTATATATTTTTATCTGTAACTTTCTTATTTCCTTTTACCTTTGTTTCTCTTACTCAACTGATTTTACCAATTATCCCAAATTTCATAATTCTCTGACTCTTCTTTCTGTTAGTTTTAAGGTCAGTTTATCCATTTCAGCAAAATCTGGAATTTTTTGAATAATTAATTCCTTGGAAGGTATATTATTTTGTTTCCAACATTGTGCATACACTATCCTTGATGCTTTCAATATATGTAGTAGAATATAATATATAATCTTCTTCTTATACTTCCCCTTAATTATTCCCAACAGAAAGAATTCTGGTTTAAATTCTATTTGTTCCTCAACTATCTCTTGTATCCAACTCCTAATTTTCATCCAGTATTTTTGGGCTTCCGGGCATGACTACCACATATGATAAAAGGTACCATGATTTCGTTTGCATTTCCATCATGTAGGATTCATGTTAGGGTACATTTTAGCTAATCTCATTGGTGTCAGATGCCATCGATAGAACATCTTGTACTGATCTTGTTAATGTATAATTTTTGTTCCACATTCTTTCCCAATCTGCTAAATCTATATGATGCCCAAAAATTTTGCCCATGCTATCATGCATCCTTTTGCTACCTCCTCTTCTAATGCAACTTTTAATATGTAATTATACATTTTCACTATAAATTTCTCTTCTGGGCCTGTAAAAATTTTATCTAATTGTTGCAGCTCTGTGTAAATTTCATACTCTTCCATATCTTTTTTATATCTGTTTTGTAATTGTAAATATGGCCACCAATCTATGAATATACCTTGCTCTTTTAATTCATGATTTGTTTTTAGTTTTCCCTGTTTGTCTAATACTTCTCTATATCTGAACTTTTTGCTCATGTCCAATGTGTTTTGAGAAATCATCACCTCCATGTTAGATAACCAGATAGGTATTTTTATATAATGTTTTCATCTAATTTTATTCCATATCTGTATTAAGGAGTCTCTCATAAAATGTCTATAAAAATATGTTTGTTTTTTACTTTTATTTTCCCATAGGAGAGCATGCCACCCTCTCTGTAAGTCATGACCTTCTAAAGTTAATATTCTTTTATTACTCAAATTTACTCATTAGAATTGATATATGCAATGTGGGTACTGTCTTAAAATGTTCCTGTTACAGGTCACCTTTCATATAATAAGCAGAAAACCTCCAAAAAGGTTCTCAAAAGAAGTGTTTCAGTATATGGCAGAGAAATAAGCTGTCCCAGATGCTATAGAAGCCATTTATTGTTTTAAAGGTTAAGATTTTATAATCTCAGAAAATTATCTGCAACTGTATTTTTTTCTTTTTCTTGAGTAGATTTTGAACCTATCTTGTAATTCATTAAACTCTTCTACTAATGTTCAGTGTCAAACAAAGACTATCATTTTAGAGGATGCTAAATTCCAAATTACTCTCCCTCAGTATTTCATTATCCCCCTTGCTCCCCCATTCTCTTAAACCCATTATTGTTTAATTTATTGTTCTCATTTGGTCTTCTAAACACGCTAAAGTAAAAATGCAAGGCTTATCTTAAAGAAAATAAATTTAAATGATACACAGTGGTTCATGCAAAATCTTGTTGAAAATCTCAAAGCCTTACCCCATCAAATAATAGCCTATAGAACATAGGAATTTGGTTTGTTGTCTAAAAATAACTAGTCAAACATGAACAATGACTATAATAATAAAAAAATTATGACAAAAGACACTTGAGAAGGTAGCAAGCAGCTTTTCAAAGACTCCTCTTGGGAGACATAATTCAGGCAGACAAGGTGAAAGCCCTGAGAAAAGACTGCAGTATGCTTTTTAAACTGACAACTAAAATCAACTGCACCACAGTCCAAAAAAAACATCAGAACTAGGACAATTTAAAAAGCAGAAGAACTCATAATGCTAAACTTTGAAAAACGGAGGTTTCTGAAAGAGGAGTGACTTTGTCATATGTTTAGAATCAAATTATACTCATAACTTGAGAGGTAATTGATACAATGTGCTACAAATTATTTTCATGCTTCGGTATGTTGTTGTCATACAGACAGGGCAAAGAGGGATTCTTTGGGTATCTTCTTTATGAGCATATTATATAATTGAGGACGACTGAACTGGACTGTCACATAAACCTAAAGTGATTTAAATTTCGGTTGCATGGGCACTGATCCAAAATAAAGCGTAATGCAGATAAGTATTCCCATCTATGCTTGGAAAATATATACCTAGCTCACTGCCAGCCTGGATAAAGCAATAATTGAGGGTGTATGCAAACTGAAAAAAAAGGGTTGTTGTAAAATCTAATCAATACACTGAAACAGAGAGCTTTACTTCGACCTGATTCAATATCTGAACTAAATCTCCATTTGGAATTCCAAGTCCCTGAACCTCATGTGTTGCCTCTGAGGGGAAAAAAAACCAAACCATAGTTATAATTTATCCCGATCTGTTTTATAGAATTAAATAAAAATTGCAGAATATTTTCATCAGTGCCTATGAAAAAGAATGTAGCAGCATGCAAGATTGAAGCATCTCTATGCTAGAAAAATGGACATTGGAGCACCCTTTCCATGTGACAATCTCCCTTGCCATTATCCCCACCCCAAATGTATGTATGTATGTATGTATGTATGTATGTATGTATGTATACCTTATTTATTTACTATTTATTAATTTATTATTTGGCCACCGATCTCACTTGGCCAGCATATACATTTAAAACACAACCATCACGGCTCTCTATTATTAAAACCAATTGAAAACCATGAAAAGCTACTGCTAAAAAATATGTTCACGAAAATACAAGGGACAGTGCCATCTGACTTAAACACAATGTAATCATGTAACAGGCTCCATACTTCCTTCAGATGGCACATTCAAGTTTTGAGGGTCTTCGGGAAGGCCAGCAAGGTTGGGGGGGCAATATTTTCCCCTTATATTTCCTCTCAGCAATTGACCCTGAATAAGAAATTACTGTTGTTCATATTAGACAAAGCAAATTAGAACATGAATTGCATCTTTCAGGATCAGTTACTGTATCACTAAAGATGTACTCAATCTTTTCTGTTTAAAGAGGAAAGATCAGTGATGGAGAATCCCTACATAAAAGAAATTTGGTTATGCACTAAGGGGAAAAGGGGGGGAAACTTCCTGACCAATATAAACTAGCACGATAGCTGATATTTTCTTAATCCAATTTTATCACATTCTTCCTGCTATAAAAAAAAACAAAATACCTTCTTTTCCTCTTTAGTATTTGTGTATTGCAGACTTTCCCACATTTCTTCCCCGATGGTTACTCAAGGCTATGTACATTTTATTTTCAGGCAAGTCACTGGAAGCACTCAGCTAGGCAGTTATTCAATACAACACTACAAGAGAAGAACAAAAGCCCTGAGCATGGCAAAGGTGGTCATAATACATAAGCTTCAAATGACAGCCACCTAAACAGCCTGCATCTTTTGTCAAATTAAGTATAAATTAATGGATGTACTTTGTCATGCCGATCAGATTTAATTGTAGCAATGCATCATTAGATGCAAATGAACATTCGAGCATCTTCAACATAACAAGGCAAGTTGAACAAAATGTTTATTTCAGGCTGGCCCTTACTGACATAGCAAGCCTCATTGTCAACCCTCACTCAGTGAAACATTTTTCACTGCAGCTTGAACAAATGCTTTTTTCATTCTAAACCAGCCACCTACCCATGTTTCTTTAGCAAGCAACACACAGCCCTTCAACCAACTGGAAACCGAGACTTTGGACAATTCTTACAATGGGGTGTCGTAATTTTACCATGTAAGGGCCAAACCAGAGAGTGGAGCCCTCCCAGAAAAACCTGGCTTCTGGTGGATGCACAACTCCTACTTCAAATTGACTTCTGTGGGCAGTCAATGAACCAGCAGTAATTTAGCTAGCATATTATCATTACATCCTATACTTTTGACAAACCAATGCTACAAATCAAGTTTTTTTCCCCTTGCCTTATGAATTCTAGTTTCCAAAGAATACAATAAACTATGATTTCCAGTTATTACAGAGTGTATGCAGGTCTCGTGTAAAAGAACCTAATGCATTAAAACAAATACAGTATCTGGATGATATATATCAGAATTATTAAACCTCACAAAACTATCCTTTTATCATCTATAAAGATATTTATTGGGATGGGGCAATTTCTATAAACAGCATTACTTTCCTGAACAGCAACTCCAGTTGTACTTGGAATCATAGCCAGAAAGTGTTTTGTTTTTGTTTTTTAAGTTAGCTACGTACCACAGACTCAATTCTCTCTCTCTCTCTCTCTTTCTGCTGTTTGGCAATTATTTGGGCAGCTGTTCGATGAAAGCAAAATCTCATATCTGTTAAATGCATCTATACATTAATATACTATCAATTTGATCCTAATTTATTTATAAATAAACAACATCAGAAGTGGTTAAAAGAATTCTGCATCATATTTTAGTTTGTTTCCCTTTCGACACAGAATATGATTTGACCAGGTAACAACCTATAAAAATTCCTGGAAATCTGAGAAGCTTTCAGTTTGTACAAGCCAATTAATAATGAAACCATTCCACGTTCATGATTCTCTCCTGCATCATCTCCCTTTTAGACACTTTGTATAAAATAGGAAAATCATAAAGGACCATTATCACATTTATGGCAAATGCTGGTGCATGGTATGTTATGTCTCATAGATGTTTGCCCTGCAGTAGAAAAAAATTACATAGGGTTTAAATGTATGTGGTCTATACAAACTATAGTTAAAACACTATTAAACAGTTATAAGCTTATCTGTATGAAATAGTAGAAAAAATCCATTTTTATTCTTCTTCAGGGCAACATTTTATGACAATTAAATGAAAGGCTCAGCACCACTATTTCTTTGAAAATAATTGTGACAAAATAAATAAATCACTGACAGAGATGTTGGACTGCAAAGATACTGTATAAGATGCTTATTTCCAAGAGGCTATCTCAAAATCAAAAATGCTTTTTTGATTCTTAAAATGTAAACGTTTCTATTTTGCCATTCTCCCATCTGTAGACATTTAAACAAGCATTTTGACAGAGAGAGAGAGAAAAAATGTAGGACAGAGAGAGAAAATGTAGCACTTGCCTTTAGTCTTGACATTTTATTTTATTTAAAAGGAATTTGACTCTCCTCCACCATTCATTGGTGGCCATCCCGGCAGATCCTTACCCCCACAGCTGTGAATTAGACCATGCAACTCCCCTAGAACCAAAACAGGAGGTCCTTTTACTAACTTAGAAAAAGGGGGCATTGTGGAAGGAAAACACTTGCATTCCCTTCCCTTTTGAGCGTTCGTGTCATCTTCCTTATATAAAAGGCAAGAAAGAGCCACCTATATACTATGTGAGAAGTTCAGAAAAGAGACACACAGACATACAAATACAATTCCAAGGCTGGGGGCGGGGGGGGGGGGATGAGCAGAGCATAAAATAATTATATGTAGCAAACTGACTTAACATTGATGTGAAAGATCTTTAACAGTTGTTCTAACACAGTCCTGTTGGTGGGGGAAATGTGTAGCAAAGTTATAAAGTATTTTATTGCAGACCATGCTGGATTTACTACTTCAACTCAAAATCTTGATATATATATTTTTAAAAGGACTAATTTAGATTTCAAGGCTAATTAAATGCATGCAAACCCCAATGCATTAAATCTAGATGAAGGCTGGAGTCACAAAATAATGTCTAGTGATTCATGAACCCCAATATTCTGCTAAACCAAATCAACCAGCATTCACAGTAGTATGATAAGTGATAGTACTCCATTAATACCTGATATTATAATACTCGGACATCTCTGTTTCAGAAGTGAATAGAGCGCCTTTTTTCACACTATGGTAATGGTAGTATGTAAGCCAACAGACACCCAGACCAACACACAAATATAATGAGGATAAATTCAATTCCCTCTAAAATTCCTCTCATCATGAATCAACAAAGTTTGAATAAAGCCTTTCATTGGATTCCATGTAGGCTTTCCCCAAGTTTAATGAAATCAGAAGAATGCTTGCTTTGCAATAGGATCATATTGTAAGTTCCAGAAACCAAGAAAGACAAACAAATTCCTTTATTGTTCCTCACCTATATGCAGAAATCTTGCCAAACTAAAGTAATCATTGTATCATTCTAGAGAGAACCTATCTTGATTCACTTTCTTCCAAATAAACTATCTAAACTTAAGTCTACTAGCCCTCTACAATGCTGCCCCTCCCTCCTTGGAATCCAGACTACATTCTACCACATATATGGAATATCACAGAATGGGTTGACTCCTCTTTCCTATCAGTTAATTCCTCATTTATTTATATTTAAAAGGGTTAGGACAAAAATAATAGTCAATAAAATATTATCTAATAAAAACATATTATATCATATGTTATATTGGCATTAATTAAGGAAACTCTGCAAACCAACAACTGTTAACAATCCAGGTAGGAAATTACAAGATACACACCTGGGAACACTTCTATCAATTTGCACCACTTTAGAAATAGCTCCGCAACTGAGAAATATCATATATCTGTACTTGGTGCCTGAGCCTACTTCATCTTTGGTGTATTTATCACCACTGAAAAAGAAATCTTTACATTGATTTATTCAATATTTTGATTCAATATTGACCGAATGTGTAGATTTTGGTTACTTAATAGTTTTTTAAAATGGCTCATTATTTTTATTAATGACCTATACTAAAGGATGAATATTTATCAAATTTGCAGATGGCCCAAAATTGTATAAAATAGCTAATACTCCAGAAGATATAAAATTCAGACTGATCATGATAGTAAAATGGGCTGAGAATAACAGCTTTAATTAGATTTAATAGAGAAAAGTGTAAAGTTCTTTACTTAGAAAACAAAAATTAAATGCACAAATATAGAAAGAGCCATACCTGGCAATAAATACTAGAACAATATTTATTGTTTGCAACGGTTTATTGCAAACTGAATATAAGCAAGCAGAACACTGTGGTTGTCAAATAAGATAAAGGTAGTTTTAGGCTGCATCAACATTATAGTCTCATATTCCAGAAAAAGCTTGTTCCATTTTATTCTATTGTGTCAGACTCCACCTCAACCACTGGGTCCACTTTGGGGAACTTCATTTTAAGAACATTTCAGGGAAACCGGATCATCAATGCCTTCATTGGATATAACTAAGCATCTTCAAATAATTGTTTAGCAGTACTAAGTGTTTTATTGCTTGGAACTCCTATTACAAAAAGCTGTGAATGTGGATGTTCAAGTATAATTTCTAAAGCAAATGTTGGCTGAAAATTCTAGAAGTTATAATCTGCAGTATGCCAAGTTGAAGAAGAGGGCCCTAGAATTATCGAATTTGAATACTTCTTTGAATACTTTACCCAAGATTGCTTTGACATACTTTCTATTTTTACAAAATGTTCAGGCAAAGTAAGTTTATAATGAACCTGTCAACACCTTTTTTCTTCCCACCCATAACCTTCTTAAAATATCTGTTCTTTACCAGCCGCAAACTATAAATCAAGTTGAATTTGCTGCATAATTAAGCACTCACTCCAATTTTATTTTTAAACAGAATCTACAGCTCATTACTTACATTTTATTGTAATATCTCACAGCAGGGTGGTTTGTGTAATAAATAAGTAAATAAATAAACAAGCAAAAAATGTGATGTTAGTCCAAGGGCATTGTGTCTTTCAGGCTCTACGTACAGCACTTAGCAGGTTACTGGCCTCCAAGGCCTAACAGATTTAACCAAGACTTTTCACACAATCAGGTAAAGAAAGCTCAGCCAGTCAGCAGATGTCCCATTCAGATAACAAAGAGAATATTTTTGTGACAATGTGAGAAAGGAACAGTAAAAATGGTTTTAAAAGCCACTCAACCATGCTGACCATTTTTACACCCCTAGAACAGTCTCTAAGTTTTTTATGGTATGAACTGCATCTAAATTTCATGAGCAATTGGGAAAGAAAATGCATGCATTTGCTAGAGTTCACCCAGATAGTATAGTTATTAAAAAGCTGTTACCTAATTATTGAGAACCAGTTCTTTCTAGTGGTTAAGGCACCAGGTTAGAAATTGGGAGACCACGAGTTCTAGTTCTGCCTGAGACACAAAGTCAGTTTGATGACTTTTGGCCAGCCCCTCTCCTCTCAGCCCTAGGAACTTAGGCAATGGCAAACCATTCTGAAAATTTTGCCCAGAAAATTGCAGGGCCTACTAGGCAGTTGCCAGCAGACAATACTGACTTGAAAGTACATACAGAGAGACATACAAACCACACAGACTTATTAAAAAAAATTAAAGCCAACACAAAGATTATGTGGGCATTAATATACTAGGGTTGTTTCAGTCACTCATTCACTCCCACACACACAAACACACTTGCATACAAAAGATTGCTTGTGCTTCCCGTACAGCTCTGTTCTTCCTGTTATGCTTGTTCTATGCTTTCTTTTCATTTACAATTAAAAATTTAAAAAAGCATAATTCTCTGCCCAGAAAGGCTGAGAAAGTCTCCACTTAGCCCAGGCATTTTGTGGAGAAGGAAAGGAGTACTGTGTCATTTGACTGGTAGCTTCCTTGTAGTATCAGATAATTGATATTTACGCTTCACATTTCAGGTTGTCTGCACAGAACTGCATCCCTAAAACTGGAGTTTGAAATATAGCTGCCTTGGGCTAGTTAGGATATTGTTTGCTGGGCTCTTCAGAATGCTTTCAGGTTGAGGCACACCCTTTATTTTTCATTTCATTTTATTTTATTGTAGCAGACTGCTGGATACCAAGAGAAACAGAATACATCTGGACCTCTGATTTATTGTAGCCTGTATTAAGACATACATCAGGAAAATAGAAAAATAAAGAATGGGGCATGGAAAATGGCGCGTAAACAAGTTTTGAAATAGCAACTGAAAGAGGAAGATATGGTAGGAAGAGCCTTCAATTGTATTATAGAGAAACAACAATCTGATGACTAATGTCTTGCTTTCTTTCTGTTCAGGTACCAGCCTAATCAAGGAAGTCAAGATGACAACAATGGTGGCACTTCCAATCTGCCAGTGTTATTCTTTAACATCAGATTAGCTTAATATTAATTAGCTGCTGGTAAAACAGCTATTTACCAGCACAGATTTCGTTTTTGATGGAATCACTAACATGGCCTGTGCATATCACAGAGAACTGGCAAAAGAGGGTAGAATTCATCTTCACCTGCTTTCTCTGCCAGGATACTCTGTGCTAGAAAGTTAGGATTGGAGGCCAGCAAATGGATATATAATAATTCCATCTTGCTGACAGATGTTCCACTTGGCAGATTGCCAATATTGAGTGCCTGTGGTTGTTTTGGGTGGCCAGAACAGTATAGACATACCATAAGTGTACCATTCACTTTCACTCTCTCTTCCTGAGCTACTTGATCTCAGGCATGTTGTTGAATAACCCTAAATCTCTTTTTGCTGAGGATAGCAATGCTCACTCTGGGATGGCTCAGGATTTCATACCATTTGATTCAGCCAAAATCTGACCCGATACACGGTATGTAACAAAACCAAACTTGGATTTGATTATCCTTTCAGGTGGAATGGGTAAATTGAACGGAGAGCCTTTATGAGATTCTATTGTCGTGGATTAATCATTTTCTGCACAGCATAAATCTCTGCAAGGATGGACAACCAATTAACATGCTCCAACCCAGATGCCTGATGGATCAAGATGATCTCTTGAATGCACTTGGTAAATCACCATACTGTTTGCTAGGATCCTTTCAATCCTGATTTGTAAAGTGTTGCTCCAAACCATTTTCTTCCTTCTTGGGACGAATCATCAGTGAAACAGCCAAGAATGCTTATTTCTTTGCCTCTTTTACAGTCACAGCTGTACTTTGCAGCTGGCTTTGCTCTTCTTCACTGTGTACCACCAAGAGGTTACAAGGAAATCAGAAGAGCTCGAAATGTGATGTGAACAATTTGTAAAGTATATTACATCCATCTTGATTTGGATTCCAGAATATGATAAGTCACACAGAAGTATGCTTGGCAATCGTCTGTTGTTATTCTTCTCAGATTGTAACTCTCAAGGGTGTTGACTAGCTACAGTATATGAAGAGATAAAAACTACCATTTAAACCTTGTTTTTCCTAGCTAATTAAATTAGTCAGGACAAGATTGGATCCCATGGCTTAAGAAAGCAAATGCCCCTGTCAGTCCTGAAGCCATTTTGGGAGGATCTTCAGGGCTGCCACAGCAAGGCCAATTGGAGCTTTTGTGGGGGATACAGAGATAACTGGGAATGTTAGCAAAAATAACATTCTTCCTCATGGGAGCCAAGGATGCTCTACCAGGTATTGGAGAGATGTGGAACAAAGCCAGCGAGGATTGGGGCTGCAACCTGATTGAACCATGTGATGGATGTGTGACTTGGGGGAAAGAATTTTGGGGTGCTGATTTGGGTGGGGAAACCCTTGGGTCCTGCAGAGTTGGGTTTTCCCCAGATGTGCCAATATGACATGCCTAACAAATCTATACTTTGAGGAACATGCCTGCCTTGGGGTTTTGATTCCATTGGGTGTGTTAACTGGAACCCTGACAGCCCCCTTACAAGAGAAGTAACTTATTCCCACCTAAAGGAGGTAGTATTACAATCTTTATTGGAGGGCTATACCAGGTATCAATTTCTAGAGAAATGGAATTAATGATGGTGGCTTGACAGTTCTACGCCTACCTGAATGATAATGATTTCTGGAACCGTCTCAGAAAAGTTTTACATCAAGATATTATAGTGAAATTAATTTGATCACCTTGGTGAATGAGCTAGGCTAGAAATAGGATAATGGATAGAACAGATCTATTATTCCTACTGAAACTCTTGGCAATTTATGATATCATTAAACATGGTACCCTTTTGTAACACCTGCAGGAACGGCTCCTTCGTGTTGCTTCATATCTATATGGAATACTATTGTTTAATGTGGAACTGGATTCAGGGATAGAGAACTAGCCTGGTATTGAAAGGGTTACAGGCTGGTATCACTGATTCTCTGCTTTGGCAAATATGACAGGAAGAGTTTGTTTTTAACAATTATATCTAATGATGTCCAGTGCAATAGATACATTCCTTTCCGAGAAGGTTGGCAGCAGTATCCATAAGTTACATTCTGTCTGACTATTTCAATGCAATTTAGATGAGGCTATCCTTGAAGAGCATCTATCTATTGCACTTGCTTCAAAAAGTAGCAACTAGACTGCTAATCAGAGCAGGGATCCTTTGCTAGCACCTTCTGCTATAAATATGTCTGGCTTTTAAGATCTGCAGTGCTTCTGAAGATATTCCTTCTATCAGAGGCTTCTCATTTGTGATATAGAGCCAGGGGCATCAAGATGGTAACTGCACCTTCAAGATCAAAGACTCACTTCTTCTTATGTGGGCCATATATTTGATGCATGTAAAAAAGTGTGGGGTTTCAATCACATGAATTTTTTGACACACACATGCATGAACAAACACATAACATCCTTGGAAAAAAACCTTATATTGGATTGCCTTACTCCAAGATTTTCATTTGGTCTCCACTCCCTTGATGTTTAGGAAATTAGAAAAGTTATATATCTTCTCCACCAGCCTTTAAACTGTATCATTAATTTTGCTTTATATTTTTAATGCTTTAAATTTTTGTTTTTATTTTTAAATTTTGTTAGCTATATTAAGTGCTCACTATAGCAAAAAAGCAGGGAATAAATCAAATAAATGAATTAACAAACATATTCAAATGGTTTAAACTGGAATGAACATGTACATAAAATGATTACTGGACAGAAGCTAACTATGGTTTATTTTAAGAGCTGTGGTGGCTCAGTGATTAGAATGCAGCAGCGCAGGCTATTCTGCCAACTTCCAGAGTTCTATTTTCACTGGCTCAAGGTTGACTCAACCTTCCATCCTGAGGCCAATAAAATGAGGACCCAGATTATTGCAGGCAATATGCTATAAACCACTTAGAGAGGGCTGTAAAGCACTGTGAAGTATATAAGTCTAAGTGCTATTGATATTGTTATTTTTTTTATGTTGAGTTAAATGAGGGAAATCTTTTTCTCTATAAATAATGTGGTTTAGCTACCGGATCAATGATTGAATTACTCTCTATCCATTTTCCAATTGGTGAGTTGGAAGAAAAGAAGCAAGAACACATGGTCAGCCAAAATCAAACAAAGGAGTTATCAAGCAAAGAATGAAAGAAGGACAACATAAATCCAGATTTAGACCTGGATTGAGTACGTGTTCACCCCTGGCTTATGAGCTACTCTTTATAGATGTAATGAAAATTCAGATCAATTTTATACTATGTAGCTTAACATTACATTCAAATACTGACCTGTGTTCTCTGCATATTACAATATGTTTGGCTTAGTTTCTCCTTTTTAAATTTTTTTATAAACTTTTCTTTTTCTCATGAATGCTAGAGGAGTAAAAATCAGTAAGAAAACTAAAGGTTTTCCCCAATCTGATAATTTTTGAAAGAATGCTTTTCAAGTGGGAGTCCTTTCAAAGAAATGGTTCCTCATGATTATGATAGCTTGTGCAAAACAGAACTGGATCCTACCGTATTTAAAATTTTACTTATTAGAAGTGTTCCTATAACATTTCTTTTTACAATAATCTCAAAGCCATCTTAACACATCTGAGAAGACATGCTAGAAAAACATTATTTTAATTGGCTTGCTTTCAACATCTTAGATGGACACATCTTAGTTTTTTTAATATAGTAAATTTAATGGCCTTGCAATAATATTTTTATATTTCATTTGTTTAATGTATAGACTGGTCTGTGACCATAATAAAGATTTGATTTGATTATTTAATGTATACCCCATCCGTCTAGTGCTGATGCAATATAATGGCAATTAACAAGAATGACAATCAATAAAATCCAACGCTAGGCTCCTCTGTTCTTCGAATATACCACTCCATTTAGAAGCATGTATCCATTTGAAAACACCGTTGTTTCCTTATTTAGTTGGCTGTCATCTTTCCTTTTGCTTTCTGCTATGGGCTGCATCCACAGCTGCTGACCCCGAGCATATGCTGACTTAATCACGGTAATTGCCTCATCCTAGGAAATGATGCCAAGCAAACTTTACCAAGTGATGAGCTTGATACCTAGCACCTCAACTAATTGTGGGAATTGGCCTCACATATCAGCAATTTGGGCTAAAGAAGATGCTGTCAATCATTTGGACATTTCAAAGAGTATCTTCTCCAAGTATCAGAGAAAATAGCAGCCTCATTGCAAGCAATTTATTCTTACCTGTACTTTCCTCCCCACAAATTAAAGGACTAAATTCATACTATGCCAAACTCTTCTCTTCCTGGCAGCTCTTGTATATATATTTTATCTGTTTCACTTACTGTTTTTCCTTTCAGAATATAAATAAAACTTAACCTCTTTTGATTGACAGCAAGAAACAACAATATTTAATTAACATCTTTCATTTGTAACAAATCTTACAAGCTCCACCTAGTTAATAATGCTGCTTAAAAGTATTTCTCCACTGTTTTGAACAAAAAAAAGCTCTTTGAGAAAAGCTCAGAACATTGTGTTCTTAATTCAAAAGCACATGCCAAATTAATTATGGTCTTATGATTTGACCAAAAGTAGGATTTGAGGGATTTTCTCTTTTTAAATCAAAGAATTCTTAAGTAATTTATGAATGATACTGAAATAATGTTTGACTTAGTTGCTAACATGCTGTTAACTTGTAGTGTTCAAAGGTGTTTTGAAAACAATCCTATTGGCAGAACATGTATTAAAAGCCATATGCTTTTATCCTCAAAACTTTATTCAATGTAACAAAAGCTGCAGTAAGCTGAAACAGAAATGTTTTCAGATTATTGTTCTTGATCATGTAACCTATCTAGTACTTTTGCAACAGTTTGTTTTCTAAAATTCAAGCATCCATTGCTAAATTAAAATAATGGCTTTGAATATCTAATAATCATTTATTTGATAATGGACCCATAATTTTCATTCTATGAGGTACAAGATTTGATGTGGACTTCACCTGCATTTCTAGAAGCAGTAAAGTACTTTAATGTAATTAGATGTGCATAGTTTTTCTATACTTTAGCAAATCTTTGCTGAACCATTAGTCACAAAAGTTTTTGTAAAGTTATTTTCATAATAAAGCAGATACTGCACTGTTTGCATATATGGGAAAATTTATACATTTATATCTTTGGAAACTCTGTTTTTAAAACACAAACTTCACCCAAAGATTTCATGATTATTTCGATTTAGATGCCTGTACTGATCAGAGAGAACAATGTCCTTTTCTCAACACAGCTTTCTCATCTGAATCATGAATGGCACAACTTCTATGTACACATTAAAAAGAGGAAAAAGATCCTAGAGTAGATAAAGGACATGAATTGCAATGTATCCACAAAATCTTACTGTAAAGGTATTAGATGGTCAATGACATTATGCTATTGGAGGCCGTCACAGGTAAGACAAAAGACTTATTGAGATAATAGGGATTTACAACCAGTTCATACATTAACATCTGCATTATGTGAACTGAACACGTGATCAGATAAGCCCTAAATTTGTGAGAGAATGACTTCTTCTGAATTACAGGTCTGATCCAAAATATCCAAAAATGCATTAACACATGCACACACACAGGATTGCCCTTGGAGAAACATGTGCTTGGGCTAAAGCTGACATCATTAAGCTGTGATACTTTCCTGTAGATGAATTGGAAGATCTAAATCAAAGAAATGCAACCAAAATAACATTTTTGGCAGGGGTAATTCTCTAGAATTCTAGGAAGGTAAGGATGTTGAGGATCAGCAATCAATGATTACTAGAGAAGTACTGTTTAGTACTATTTAAAGAAAATGTCTGTTGAGGGAACTTAAATCAAAACGGAAGATACATCATCTATCCTTCATTTCAAGATCTGTTGTTGATGTTATCTAAATATATAAATATAATTATTTATTCGGTCCATGAGGAGGACCAAAATACATTAAAAGAAAATTGTGTTCGCAAACAGATTTGTTTGTAGCTTAGAGATCCCTAAAATGAATGAAAACTAAAAAGTCTACAAGGGTTTCATTCCGTATTACAAAGTGCTTTCAATGTTTTCAACACCCTGGCTTTTCCATACTTACGACAACCACACTGCTGCATCCCTATGATAACAGGCTCAGAGTAAAATTAAGCTCAACATCTTTAAGATTAATGTAGCAGAAAGAAAATTAAGCAAAATAGACAGTAAGAAACTCAAGATGCACAGAGGTCATTTTCAAAGAAGAATCATACAAGGCAGTTTAGGAAGATTGTGCATAAGCTGGGTCTTTTTTATTCTTTTAGTGTGCAGCACAGAAAAAATAGTCATAGACAAGGTGACCCCTCTCCCACTCAATAATCTCACTTCTATGCTTGAAGAGATCAAGAAATAAAGGAGTTTATTGATTATTCAGGCTCTGAATGTTTGTCACAGAATAAACTATAATGAACCTAAAATAATTAAGTCAAGAGTGAGAAAGGACTCCTCATGTATCTACTAAAGATGTTACTTCATTTTAACTCTGGGGGAGGGGGTCCCATATTCAATTTGCCCATATTATTTAGTTCTGGAAAAGTTCCTTTTGACATAAATACTCACTCTTTGTTCTCCTTTTATTCTCTAAGGAAATGTTCTCCACAAATTGTATAGAATTACTCAGGTCTTTTATACAACTGTTTTTCCACTCATCATGTGGTATAACCCCAACCAGTGCAAGGAATGTTGCTAGGGTGTTTGCAGAAAAATACAGATAAAGCACATCAAATACTGTTTTTTTTTATATCATCATTTTTTCAGGTAAAGCATTTTCCTCACAACCCTACCACTTTTGATTAACACTGTCATTGTTAATTGTTCATCACAATTTTGAAGATATTTATTAAAAAGCTAGAGTCCACCCCTTCCGCAAGTTGAGATACAGAATAAAATGTGCAGGGTTAGAATTAAATTTGGATTAGAACTGGATTAGAAATGTTTGCCTTTTATTGAAAGAACATGATGTAAAGATGAAGAAAGTTCTCATCAACTAGGAATTAATTCATATTAATTGAACATGGAACAGCTGAGTGTAGAAACTGCAAGTCAAAGAAAGCTTCAACTATTACATTACATTTAAAAAACATGGTCATGAAGATGCACTCCTGTAAACTCTAACATTTATAGTTCTAATTTAATACCTGAATTGACCATTATTTTTGTATGTATGTAAGTATGTATGTATGAAGAATGGCTCAACTATAATAACCATACCTAGAATAATATACCAATCTAAAATGTTATATAATTATAAAAATGGAATCAATTCTGCTTTTTTGGTGTAGCTTTTGATTTCCCCAAATTTATCTCTTGCACTTGTTATTAAAGTTCATTAAATACACTAAGAGTGTGACTTTCTAGTAATCTCTTCTTCAATGGTTAGATATTGTCTGCTGTTTAATTTGTTTTACTTTCAAGACCTTGTAGTTTGCCTCTTCCTAATATGTAGGAACTTGCAGGATCTAATCATGCTGAAATATCTGCTTGTTCCATTTCAGAGAGGCTTCATTTTCCTCTTATTTATCTATATGTTGCCAATATAAGTACAGGAAGTGAGAAACGTTGTGCTAACAGGACTATAGAATTGATGAATAAAAACCGTAACACTCACCCACTCGCCCCCCAGACTAAGCTGCTAAATAAGTAGTGAATTAATTTCTGTAAAGTACTCTAACATTACAAAGGTGTGTTGAAAGGTGTCTGCTCATGTTTCAAATTAAACGCACTGCTGGTCAGCATTAGCACCTCGGCTTTGAACAGCAGCCATTTGCCTACACTTCAGGGGTTGGGAAAAACGGATTTTCCGTTCACACTGGAATAATTAGAACATGTCAGGAAGAATTAATTTCCTCATTTTTCAAAAGGATACACAGAAATTACCATGTTATTATATGACAGGGTCCCTTGGAGAATTGTATTAAATTTAATTTCTAGCGCAGCCCACACAACAAATTAAAGTCATAAATAAGATGGAAAGAAGCAGGACGCAGAGCATATGTTTATGGCAATGAGTGAAGCCAAGGGACCAGAAACAACTATCTTCATTTCATTTTATTTAAATCAGCCAGACACTGTGTATCTGAATGACAGCACTTGTTAATGGTGCTGAGATTATAGGCTCCTTAATTGTAGAAAAACAGTTACTAGACAGTTGGCATTCAAACTGTAGGCTTTCAAAAAGCAGACCCTCATTTAAATGTTATTTTCTTGCATAACCCTATGGTCATGTTCTAACTTCTGCATAAGATACACATTTTAACCTTTCCCCCTCCTCCTCTAATAGCAACAACTCAATCCATTGATTTGCTGATTGATCACCCCACAAAAATATTTGGGATGAGCAGTATCAATAGAGGATGGAAAAAACAAACACTCAGGTAACTTTATCCTTATAAACTATAGGTAGTCCTTGACTTACAACCACAATTCAGCCAGTGGTGCAATTCAACTGGTGTAACAACTGGTTCAGTGATTGTGCGCTTTGCCTGAACCAGTCCAAACCAGCAGAATCCCACCCCTGAATTCAAGCCAAAATTTCTGTTGTGAAGGAAGACTTTGGTTAATTGAGTTTTGCCCCATTTTACCACCTTTCTTGCCTCAGTTGTTAAGTGAATCACTACAGTTGATAAATTAGTAACCCGGATGTTAAGTGAATGTGGCTTCCCCATTGACTTTGCTTGTCAGAAGGTTGTGAAAGGGGATCACAGCGACGGTTATAAATGTGAACCGGTTGCCAAGCATCTAAATTCTAATCACATGACCATGGGGATGCTGCAAACTGTGAAAAATAGTCATAAACCATATTTATCAGTGCTGTTTTAACTTTGAATGATCACTAAATGAATTGTTATAAGTTGAGGACTACCTGCAATTAGCAATCTTGGGACTGCCATTTTAAGAAAACATTTTGGCAATGAAGGGAGGTTTTCATTTCAATTGTCTAGATTTCTTCATCCTGAGTAGATCCAGAGCAAAAGACTATGGCTTTTTTCTCCTTAAAGGTCAATGCTGTCGCCAGGTGTCAATAGCTAAAAAAAACTCAGAAGACCAAAAAAAGATGGCACCTGTCAAGGAGAAGGCAAAATACTAACACTAAGTACTGTAAACTAAAAACACCCACCTGTGTTTTTGAAGAGCCAACTGGAAACCCCAGTTTAAAAAAACAAGAGGGAAGCATGCATCCTGCAACAGGCCATGCATTAGGGCTGTGGATATCATAGAAAAGGACCTGCTTGCATAAAGGTGCGAAGACAAAATGTACAGGGAAAGATGACCCAACATTCTAGACAAGAATAAAAAGATGGGAATAAGTCCTTTTATGTTTGCCTCTTACATCTAAATCATTGTTCTAAAGATCTCAACTCGTAGATTAAAAGCCTAAAACTATGAGATAAAACTTAGCTCTAATCATGAACATGCGAAATAATAATGATTCTATTATTTCCTTTCCAATAGGCAAAACATTGTACAAGTGTAACCCCATGAACTTGTTTGTACAATGTTTTTCTTCCACTTCAATGAAAGTCACAAAGAAATTTTCAACTAATGGTCAGATTATGCACCATTAAAGTCAACTCACGTGCATTCTAATAGTGTTAATAAAAATTTAATAAAGCATCATAAAATATTAACAGTGCTCCAATATACTTTAATACCTGCATCTCTTTTATGTTGTGTATGCTTCAAGCTTTTGTTACCCATGTTATGGATTAAAATATTAAAATTGGATGCAACGACATGGAACAATAATACTTGTACTCACTCTATTGTAGAAAGCAGAAAATCCTATACTCATTTGAACATAAAGACAAAAAATATATGACCATTCTACATTTCAGTAAATAAGCTACCATATTTATTTAAATTCCAAAGAGCAGTAGTATATAAAATATTTTTCCATTATGGCAATTGAAGTAAAATTGGCCTCCATTCTATTTAGCAATGAACAAGACTTACTGCAAAGCAAACAGATATTAGAACTGACTACAATGATAATGGAGAAAAGTCTTTTAAAAAATCCAAAACTGTGAAAAAGAAGTGTGTGATATTCTTGTTGGCATTAATCTCCTCTCTTTAAACTTTGTCATGTATAATATAAAAATATATACAAAGATACAGAGTGCTGAGGCATGATCTTCTTTAGTAATTTTTCAACTATCACAATGGCAAGAGATTAGCAAGTGTCAATCTCATTGTTAGCAGCTCTGGTTTCTTGCTTGTTAGCTTGTCAGTCTTGAAACAGAGCAAGAGTGGTACCTTTTGCTGCCATGGATATAACACTCCCTTGGGTGCAACAAACTTTAAATAATTTGTGAATCAATTAACTGGCAATTCAGCACACAGCTCAAATTTCACACTCTCAGGTCACTGCATCATCAGCCTGATATGAATCATAACATTTTGGGGAAAAGTTCATAATTGAAATCATTAATTAATTTAACAGGACTTTTAGTTATGCATTGCATTACACAGCTATAAAGGGGCAGGGATTAATTAGTTGTCTCTTTGACAGTTCTCTTTACTTGAAGGGAAACTTTTCCAGCAGTATCTTGGCAAATATTCAAGGCAGCATAAACTTCTAGCAGGATGCTACGAATTGTGATGGAAGAAGGAAGGAGCCTCTATTGTGGGCTTAGTTTGATTTAAATTGGATATTGGCCACATGCCAAGGCTTTATCTTGCTACGCATTTGGCTTATATGAAATCTCTCTTGCCTGGCTCTTAATACGTACACCATTTTATGCAAGTTAAGAGTTAACCCATCAACTCTAGCGGAGACTTTTGGCATTCTAACACTGCATATGCATCAAATAGCCAGATCGTTTCAACAAGACAGTGGCAATAGAGAATTATTAGGCAAGGATATACAGTACTTTGCTCCTGATGAGCTTCAGGTTCCAATTATTTAGGTCAACATTCTATTCCACAATGGTGGCAAAAAATGATGGGTATAATATTGAAATTCATCTTATGTGCAAAACTCCCCAGTAGGGAGTTATAGAATGAATGCCAAATGCTAATCAACAGGACAACAAAGCTTGGAGTGTATGAAAACTCTTAAGTCTTCATAGACTCTTCTGAGTTAAAATGGGTTTGGCCTGCTGCCAAGGTGACAAGACTCACATCATCCCTACCACAATCATACATGAGTCTGCCAGACATCGTCAGCTTCAGCTTTTGGTCTGGCCCTCAGGCTAGCAAACTCACAGTGAAATTTGAGGGAGGATCATGTCAGCTCAAAACAAATGTTATGCATTGTTATCTTCCACCTGCTAAAAATTTGCCTGCACATGTATTCTTCCATTCTCTCAGGGGAAATGCAACAGAGCATGTCATCTGATGTCCAGAGAACAGCAGAAAACAGGGTTCCTAAAGCTGTGATAATTTATACTGTAATCATTGCTTAAGACCCATACAAAAGGAGTTTTAATCACTTGAGGAGAAAGAGAACTGTACACTTAAGCTTACACAATATGTCAGCACTTTATATTATCTATTTACCCACTACTACCCTGTTTTTCCAACAATACGGCCTCCCCCAATAGGAAGTCCCAGCATGTTTTATAGGCATGAAATGAAATTAAGCCCCTTCCCCCAAATTAAGGCCTATATTAAAAAATGTGAAATGGGGGGGGGGAATGGTGTGGGAGCTTGCCGTTAGGAAGTTCTTTTGTTGCACACCCGGATATGGTGCTGCCTGCGTTGACCCTGATACAAAGTGCCCCACCAACACCAAGGTCAACATCCAAGCCGTCGCCATCCACCCACCCAAAGATGCAAGGGGGGGAATTAAGTCACCCCCAAAAAAAGAGCCTAGCCATTTTTTCGGGGCTCAAAAAAAAATAAGACCCGGCCTTATTATATGAGAAACACAGCAGTATAATGTTAACTAATCAATGAATGCTACAAAATACAGTAATCTCAAACCACTATTCTAAGTCAATCTGTGTAGTCTATCTACAGGTATTCTTATACAGATATAAATACTGTTTGAACAGAAATGTCATATCTACAGTACATGTGATTTGCTATATATGTGAACAGATTTCAGTGCTTTTGATAGTTATTTCAATAAATCTCGTTATTTACTAAAAGTTTATCTCTATCACTCCTCTGTTCTAACTTCTCCAATTTCCTTCCTATACTTTCTGAATCAGATTCCAAATCAACCATAGTAGCTTTTGCTATTTCCTACAAAATTCATTTCAGATGTTTAAGCCAAGATTTTGAAGGTCTATAATGCATTATTCAATAATATATTTGCAATCTCTCAAAAGATATTCTAGTTCAGGAATCTAACCAATCTGAACCAAGAGCCTTAGGGTAAGTTTTTTGAAAAGGAAGAATTTCAGGAATGAAAACCTATGCCTATAGCAGGGGTCTCCAACCTTGGCTCCTGGAAGCCTGGCGGACTTCAACTCCCAGAGTTCCACAGCCAGCAAAGCTGGCTGTGGAATTCTGGGAGTTGAAGTCCGCCAGGCTTCCAGGGGCCAAGGTTGGAGACCCCTGGCCTATAGTATGTCACTATTGCTAATCTCAAACCTGAATAAAAGGGGATAAAAGTGTTCTAATAGATGGAAAAGGAGATAGGTCTACCAGAAGTCTATCATTATTCAAAAAGTTTTTTGAAATATCATAATAGTCATCAATATCTCAAAATTAATTCTTTCTTTCCCAAAATAGGACTACTATGACAAAATATGGAACAATTCATCTTCTTCCTCCTTTTGCCTCTTATTCCTTGCCTCAATATGACATCCTTATATCCTGCGACTGAGATTAGATATCATATTATAATATGGTTTGTTTGGTTATTGCTTAATATGATGTGTGAACCCTGGCCACATCACTTCTTTTCCAGTCATGAATTTATTTCATGAGCCAAAATACACAATATACACAGCATGCAGTTAAATTATATGCAAATGATGGCAATCTTTTTTGGAAATACAGTATGAAAAAGGGAGGAAAACATAAACTTTCTTTCTAGACTGTATAATCTGATTGGACTGTATCCCTCACATGGCTAGGCTTCTTAAGAAAAAAGTATTCATTGATGCCAGCAGGAACTCTTTTTTTCCCCATTTTCTACTATTTGTGGAAGGCCTTTTAGTTCCACTTGCAATGAGGTTAAAATAAATAAGATAATGCAGTGATTTATCAGTAAAGGAATATCCATACATCTGTAACTAATATCAATACTGCAAGTAGACCTAAATGCTATTCATTAGGCATAACCTGTCATTTGGCCCACAATCTCATCTTCTGATTTCTCACTCTCTCCTTTTATTATTGGAGGCAGCCACTCTAAACAAGTTATACTCCATGCTACTGAGAAGAAAGATTAGCAATTAAAACATTAGTTCCACCCCCACGAAATGCCCTGTTATCATCCTCATTGTTCTCCGAATACAGAACACAACACTTTTGTGGCAGGAAGCCTCCTCTGTCCATGAAATTTTCCTGAAATTTGTAATCCTGGAAAATCAAGATTCAGAACCAAGAATGGGCAACCAGTAACCACATGCAGGCCCCAAAACATCCGCAGATCTTTTTGTTTTTAATTCATATAATATTCAACATCTATGTATTAAGAAATTCCCTCAACTCTATCCACCCAATAATATCACTACATCACTGAATAACCCTCTGTGGTCCCTGGAAACTAAAATAATAATTTTAAAGGCATGACACCCACCCACCCCATTGAAAACTGTTGCCCACTCCTATTTCGAAATCATAAGGACATGTTCTACCAAAGGATGGCTGGCTATAGCACTGAAGTTCATAGTATGCCCACTACAGTCACTATTGTATGATTCATATAAAATTTCAGTTAAAATGAAATACATTGTAAGATTTCTCAAAGTCAAATCAGCATTTAAAAAATGGGACAGAAAACATCAGGCCAAAAATGAGCCTATCAATGAAATTATTACATCATTCTGTGAGCTAACATCACTCAAAAGCAATGTTAAAAGTATAATTATACAGAAAGATGCAACCAGAAGCTTTTATAATTTTATAATTTTCTAAAAACACATAGAATTAAATTAGTGGCAGAACAGGGAAAATAAGACAATATATTAGCTTCTTGGCTAAGTATTAATAATAGTATAAGGAATTCTCAGGGTAAAATATATTACTTGAATCTGATAAACCAGAAATTTTTAAAATTTGACACTGGTCTGCAAAACCAAGTTTCAAACGTTTTATTTGCCCATTATCTCTGTAAAAAAATCATCGATACTATTGTGTCAGTAACAACTTGTAAGGCTTCTAATTCATTTTCATCAGATTTGTAGAAGACATCCTTCCTTTGATCCTATTGTTTTGGAGGTATACAATTTTTTTTAATAATTGTTTCCTTTTTCTTTTAATTGTGCTTTTGTTACAATGAAAGTTATTAAAGATCCTGCTGGTTGTTCATCTTTTGATCTCATTGTGAAAACTATAATTTTAATTGAGATTCTGGCATGAAAATACATTGTCCTCAATAATTAATCCTGTGGAATCTTATTTTATAAAAGGATACCAAACATCAGATAATATCTGATTATTAATTGGTTTTATTCAGTTTTAACCACTTTTCCTTGAGGAATTCAAGATGACATATATAGCATTCCCTCCTCCAATTTTTTTTACAAAAATAACCTTGTGACCAATATTAGATATTCAATCTGATAAACTGAATTGGCAATTAGTTAGTTTTTGTCTAGCTACATAAAAACCTTTTAACAAGTAGAGTGTATATTTATTGAATGTGCTTTAACTAAATATGTTTAATGATTGGATTATAATGTGGTGTTTGAATCAATTAGCCATTGCTATTTATAAGAATATTTGATATGCCATATATTGAATGTACAATATTTATTTAAAACATCCATACATTTCAAGTATTGCAATACATTTTAAAAAATCTTTTAAAGATCTAGTGCAATCTACTAATTCATTCCCCAAAAGGTATTACAGATGGGATTTTTTTTCCTTGAGTGCTGAACACACAAATATTCCAGACAAAGCATTAACTTTTGCCATTATTTTTAAAAATTATTTATACCTATTATATGAAAAAAGAACTAGATTGCTTCATTCATAATTTCCAGTTTCATTTGAAAATGAAAAAAAATATAATGCTTGGATGAAAAAGAGTTATTCCTAAACAATAAGATTTTTAGAGCATACAATATAATAGCAAATATGCTCTACCTGACAGAGTTCAGTTATTTTTAAAATGTTTTTTTAAAAACTGATTTCTTTATGAAAACCATAATTGGATTCAAATTTAGAGTTAGCAGAATTCTGCTTATAAAAGAAGGATAGAATTTTTTTTTGATTGATCTTCCTTTCCTTATGTAGTTTTCTGAGCTTCCTAAAACAATTCGGACTGGAGCTTAGCACCCTCTCTGAAATGGGGGAAATAGTGGTATAGCCATTATGGAGAAGGGAAAATCTAGGGAAATCACCATTCCCTTTCATTCCTCCAGTACAGTAAGAAATTTCTGCTCAGCCTCAGTTCTCTTCACAAACAGAAACAGACTTTTTCCAAGTTTGCATCAAACCATAGATCTGAAAGTTAAATCTCTTCAACAAAAATTATTAATGCTGATACATGGAAATGCTTTACCATTTCTGGTGGAATTCACCCTACTATCTTTTGATGGTATGAATTTAAATAAAGTGTAGTTCAGCTGTATGATTCAGAAAAGTCCTCTTCTGGGATTAAGAAATGAAATTACAAGGTGGCATATACTGAGAAGCGAAGGAGGATCAGAATATGTGTTAAAGTAGGTTTAGTGGTTAATGGTCCTGGGTAAGAAATGATAAACAAAAGCTACTCTTATGTCAGCTTTTGTAATTCTTAGTTGCTTTTGGAAGTGGCTGTGATTATTCAATAATGACTGTAAAATTTCCAGCACAATCCCAACTACTAGGAAACAACAGGGGAGAATTAGATACAAATGGAATTTTAGGAACCATTTCTTGGAAGTTCAGTGTAAAATTCTAACCATCTTCTTGTCAAAGCAATATAGCCTTATAAATTTGAAATATCGAATTTCTGCTTCCAGAGTATATTAACTCCACTGGAGTAAAATGTACTAGCTGCTAGAAAATGCTATTGTCACTGTTAGTTATCCCAGTATGCTTTCATACAAAAGCATGTATTGTTTTTTGTAATCATCTGCTGTTTAGGTACACTTAAAGTACATCTGTACAATGGCAGGAATGTCCTGTATAACTTCATAATTTCTAATGTCACTTTTAATTTCTGCAGTCACACAGTCATTTCAAGCCACAGGGAATCATCTATTCAAAAATCTGTTGTAGTAAAATACATCTTCATTTCACAGAGCCAAACAATTGTGTTTTTCAACGTCATAAATGTATGTTGTTGAAAAATGAAACTTACAAATTTACACTTATTTTGTATTGCCTGATCCTCACATCCAGACAAAAAGCTTGAGATATAAAGACACTAAACGGAGAATGGTAGGCAAGAAAAAAACATTTTAGCTAAGTATGTAGAAGTTACCTGGCCCCGTCACAGGCTGGCTCTGAGTTCTAGCAGTGTTCCGTGATAGTTGTCATCAGAAATGAAAATATCAGGATGGCAGCTAACAGGCCTAAAGAAAACAAAGGGGGGAAAGTATGTAAGGGCACATCATTTTTTAGCAGCTTCCGGCAAATGAGTGAAGAGTTTTACTTATTTTTAAAAGATGCAATATTCTGTTTTTACTATTCAGTTTTGAAGATGATGAGAACTGAAGTGCAGCACAGCTGGAAAATACCACATGGTAGAAGGCTGCAATAAGTTTATGAACTTCACAGCTAGAGATTACATGAAAATAATATGGAATTTTGCCTACCCTCTACAACAAAAATCTGAGCAGCACTTTCAATATTAATTCTAGTCTGAAATCATTTACAGGTATACAGACTAATCCAAGAAAGGTCAGATCCATGTAGATTATGTAATTAAAAGCAGTAATGTTCACATTTTAATTATACTCCACTCAAATGTTTCTAATCCATATGAATAACTCCAGGGCCACTTGTACTGTGTGCAGATCTGACCTTTGAACAAAAATAACATTGTAACATTTAAAAAGCCTATCCTCAAATCAAAAATAAAACTGCAACCAATATAAGTAGTTCCCCAAACCAAAAGGGAAGCCCAACAGCACCACTAATGCACATTTTACCGTTTTCCTGCAAAGCCACTCAAGTGGGAGTTAAAAGTATTTCAGAGGGTAAGCTATTGCATAAACAGCCCCCCCCCCACTCCTGAGTCTGTTTCCAGGTGATCACCACTCCAATCTTTCATGGCACAGGAACCCTTAAGCATTCTTTCTCAGGATGGCCTGATTGTAGCATGAACAGACTTAATCTAAAGGTAATGGGGATGAAGTTATATGTTGACTCTATACTTGGAAGCAGATGAAAATATTTATTAGATTATTCCATTGCATTCTTCACAGAGTAGTTTTTGCACATTATTCAGAAACTGTAACAATTCCACAATGTGTGTGTGTGTGTATATATTGAGTGGTGCTTGCAAGATATGCCATATCTGAAAAATGGGTACCAGTTACCCTGATTTCCCTGGTTATAAGTTGTTGGAAAGCCCAATTCAGGATGCTCACTGTGATATATAAAGCTCTGTATAGTTTTGATCCAACTCTTTATCGGACTGCTTATTCCCACATAGACAATTCCATAATCCTTGATTCTCCGTGGAACTTATAGTCTACCCCATCTGACATATCTAAACATCATTAATAGCATCTCCTTCATCATCTACAATAAGCTTTACCATAACAAAGAAAGAATTTTGTATTGATGTTCATCAAATATTTTGTCTTTGGAATTAATTCCTTGTGGTAATTTAGGTGGGGACTTAAATTATTTCTTTTTAACCAGTATTTTTAGAGTTATTTCCCCCCAATATTTTTCTGCTGCTGCTATTTACTAGTTCTTTATTACACTCATGTTTGTAGGCCTATTAGCACCATAAGATGGGAGAGGGTGGGTGTATATTTTAAATAAATAAAATTTACAATTACTTTTACTGATTTCACAGAGTGTCAGTCCTATTATACAGAGAGCTTGCTCATTCTTCAGTTTATATTCTTGTATTTTCTGGGCATCATCCTCATCCTCCAGATCCCAAGCATCTACCTCTGGTGGGTTTTGAATTATACTCCACAAACCTTCTCTGCATAGAAGTAGGCTGCATTTCATAGACCATGAAACATAGTTTGTTCCATCCAGTTTGGATATTAGAGACAAACTTGGTAAATTGACTTGTGCCAACTTTTTCTGGATATTAAACTATAATTAATAAAACACAGCTATCTCTTTACAGTATTGTGTAACTACACTAACTCTCACTTTATATAAGCCTGTTATATCCTGGTTAGCCTGACTGTGCAGCTGGGCCCATAACCAGTGTTAGGGATACACCCTAGCAGAATCTGCACGGCAGTCAGGCAGGCAGGCAAATATGTGAGATAAACGTTTTTGTAGCTTACACTCAGTAAAACAGATACACTGTGCTAGTTAAATAGTTTATTCCAGTAAGAGTTTTTAGCATAGTCAAACAGTCCATATATCATTCACTAGTTCAGTCCGTCTGGGGATTATTCATTTGCAAAGTCCAGTGTCGAAAAAGAGGTCAGTAAACTTACAAATGTCAGTCCAGTAATAAATCTCCTCGCAGTTGAGATATAAAGAAGTCAAACCTACTTTCTTCCTTCAGCAACAGCAGCAGGGAACACACAGTCATCAATCCATCATAGTCAGCAAGCAATTCAGTAAGCCAGCAATCAATCAAGTTCTCTTGCTCCCTCTTATGACGGTTTTACAGCCGCACCCAAAATTACATGCTTTGCTGTTTAAAGTGACACACACTTAAATTCACTATCATAGTTTATATATATTATTTTACCCAAACTATGTTAGGTAACCTTGTTATTCCTAACATACGCATACATAATTGCCTCAATTGTCCATTTCTTCTAGGTTCTCTCTCTCTCTCTCTCTCTCTCTCTCAATTATCATGGTGACCAGAACTGGATGCAGTATTCCCAGTGTGGTCTCACCAGTGCAGTATAATGGAATATTATCATCTTACATGATTTTGAAACTATCCCCCTGTTGATGCAACCTAGGACTACATTTTTTGGGAGTTGCAGTGCACTGCTGGAATGATCTTACAAATAACAAAAGGGATATGAAGTCTTAACTGGAGCCTTAAAAATATGGAGTGAAGCTGCACATATCAAAATCAAGTTGAAGTATCAAAGTTATCTATATTGCTCACTATTATGAAATATCACTCCTAAGGTATTTGTTTTCAGAATATTGGCATAGGTAATAAACAAATAGCTAAAACAAGATGGGGAAATAACTTCCAGTCTTACAATAGTTTCTTCTGCATTTTTCATAGCTTCCCAAGGCTGACACAATTGTTGTTGTGCTTGTCTAAAGAAGAATTTATAGGGCTTTTCAGTTCTTCACTAGTATCTGAAATAGCTACGGTCCAGTAGAATTATAAAATGCCAGAGATCTGAGCAAATATTTAATTCAAATCACTCATTAGGTAGAGACAGGGAACTAGTACAGCTCTTTTCCTAAAGGTAGCATAAATTTGTATAGAAAATTTAGGAGAAATTTTAAACTTGGCTTTTAGGTTAGGATAATTTATTTGAACACAATAGGTTACATCCATATTATGTGGACATAACTCATATGTTCATATGACTGGAGTTCCAACCACCATCACCATCCCATCTGCTTCGAGTCTATTTCAAACAATCTTCCAAATTTTAAAAAGTCAAGAGGGAGATTTCCTTTTAATGACTTGAGAAACACATCCCACAGTTTCAGCCACATACAAAAAGAAATAATTTAAATAACTTTTCACTAAGCAAATACAGAAAAGATTTATTCCTACAACAGTTAAATTATTTGGCTATTATTAGTATTTCAATTAACTAGCAGCTTGTTCCAAGAATAGAAAAATGTTTAGGATTTGATAACTACGGTTAATCTTCATTCATCCCAAGATTATACAAAGTAATTACACATAAACAGGAAAAATGAACTGAATAATATTTCCTGTTCTACTGTTGGGCACTATGTTGTAAATTGTGTAAATTGTGCCATATGTACAATTACAGTTATCCTGCTGAGCTAAAAATATTGGTGAAGATCTAAAAATGATGAACAGTGCCTTTTTTAAATTAATGTCTTATTAGTTGGGTGAAGTACACTGACAAAGAATAATTTATGCTTATTCAAACTGCTCTCGACATCTTCAGGTGTTTCCAAATGAGCTCACAGAAGAGTGATTAAATGCATCTGATAACAAGCCACACATTGCTGAAATTACTTACCGCCTCATTTTATGATTAATTAAACATGTAGATTAAAGTTGCAAAAGAATTTAGATTAATGAGCAAGTTAAGTCTTGCTGATATAAGTGAATTGGGAATTGGATGCTCTGTGGAACTTTATAAACATGTATTTTATAATGAGTAAGACAAGGCTACATGTTGAATCCTGGCCACAAGGGCCTTTGACGATGCAGTCTTTTTTAACATGGTTTGACAGCTTTCAAATAACATTCTACTATAGGCTTTAAACTTAGTGCATTGCTGTAAAACATGAGAATACATAACTCATGTATTAGGAGTACAATTATTTCCCAGCTCTCCAAGGTAATGACCCCCTTTAGCAGCAGCTGTTCGGAAAAATTATAGGCTCAATTGTTATTTTAATCAAGAGAGAGTTTAGTAGTTAAAAGCAGTTATGCAACTAGTAAAATTATATGACACCTCATCAATGCTTTCTCTGCTGCATCCTTTAGTCAAAAAGAAAAAGAAAAAAAGCTCCACAGCCAAGGCTTATTAGAAAAGTGTGATACACAGTTATTAATTTAAAAAAAAATCAAAGCCATGTACTAGTATGCAAGCCAAGATCATGTTCACATTTACAGTGACTCTCTGTAACTTCTCTTTTTTTCTTTTTTCTATAAATTTTATCTTTATTCTTAACATCAAAATACAGACTCCCGCAAAAAAAGAGGGGAAAAAAGAAATATAAAAGCAGAACAAAACTAGACATGACTACACAAAACGTGCATAAAATGAAAAAACAAAGCAAACTTATACATACATTGTCCCCCCTCAAAGTATTTTCGAGGTTTGCCAGAAGACTCCATTTTTTTCTCTTTTACTTAAGACCAATTTCCGCAATCCACATGGGTATCAGAAAGTCAACTTGGATTTTACGGTTTTGCAAAGCAAGAACCAATCATATACTATATTCCATATAGCAATTTAGTCCCAAGAAGAAGAAAATCCTAACAAAATGGTTAAAGCCTCAAATATCCAGAAAATGTCATTGTTTCTTAAGTTCATCCAGACCGAAGTAAGAAATGAGAAATGCTAAATCAACCATTACACAAATCTGAAAAATCACAATACATCTTGTGATTAGAATGTATGGATTGTTCACTTTTTATTTAATGAAAATTTAAACCACACAATAGTCAAAGCTTTCTGAGCACTTTACAGTAAAACACTCTAACAAGTTTACATGTTACATTATATCCTATTCAACACCAGTGAAAAAGAAATTTTAGATTTTTAATATAATAAGCAAAAGTTTTTTTTTCTCCACATTTATAACAAATGTTCATTCAACAGATAATATTGAACTATTTTGGTAATGCTCCTTGGTAATCTTTAATCGTGTTTGATATAAGCAAAATACTGTATATATCCTAATACACCCTATGCTTCTGAAATCTTCAGATATGACATTATATTCCCAAATAACTGCTTTGGTAAACCCTAGAGATTATCTTTCTAAATTGTGTGGAATAACTCTCCATAGTTTTTGTTTTTGTTTTTTTCTTTTTATTTCTTTTTGTTTTGTTTTACTGTTCTTGTACATATGACACAAAAAGGGATGCCTGTTTGCCACATCTGGCAAATGGTTGGGTGAAGTTCTGATAAATCACTGACAGTGAATGCAAGCCAGGCATTAGAGTCAATTATCCTTTAACAGCCTCTTTCTGGTTGGTTCCAGAAACAAAATGTGAAGTATCAGTGGACAAAGATTAAAACAAATGAAGATATCCTCATGTCTCAAAGACTGCTCAGAAATTACAACTGTGATCCAGAACACAGCAACCATCACTCGTCTCATATTCATGATTCTAGGCGACTTACAATGAAATTGATTTTTTTTTAAAAAATTAAAAACTGGATATAAAAAAATAAAACACATAGTAGCATCCTCCAATTAGCAACACACAGCCAGGTCATATACATAGCGCCTGAGTTCAAAACCAAGTTTTTCAGGCCTTATGGAAAGGACAGGGACAATCTAATCTCAGGATAAATGATGTTGGGCAACATCTGCTACTAGACCCTGCTAGCCCATACCTCTTTGCTGACAGTACTCAGATCATGCCTTTCCTGCCAGATTGGGTAGGATAAGTAAAAACAATTATATACAGAGGCATAGACTAGAAGATTACAGCAGGGTCTCATTTTGCCATTTTTATTTCTAAGATAACATATTATTTTTCTCTGTCTTTTGGCAGCGAAACAATGCTTATGGCCAAATCAGAAATTACAATCCAAAATGAGGGAGTTACTCCATTGTCTAGCTATATCATTGTCCTTAATTGTGTAAATCATGGGGTTTGTCCAATCTGATGAAAAAGGAAACATAAAAAAGAAGAAACTTCCAAGCATGAATTTTCTATAACTGTCCTAAGTTTAACCACAGAAAGCAGTCTGGACTCATCGTGATAAAACACCATTTAGGTTAATACTCAATTTAAAGAGCATGACTCTGGGCAATATCAAGTATTGCACACAGATAAATTCAGCTATAGATTAAAGATGCCCCCAGGTCAAACTTGACTTCTGATATCTATGTGAAACTTCTAGACAGTTGTCTTTGCAGACAACTTGCAACATGTTTCTGCCTTCTTCTCTGTGTAGCCCCCAGCCCTAAATTCTTTTGTGGTTTCTTGGCTTCCAAAGTTAACAACTGCCCAATGCTGTTGCAGATTACTATATTCCAATCCTAAAATTTCTAAGTAACATCCACTAACATTTAAAAACACCACTTTACATGAATACATTTCTCACATTCCTTTTTTCCTGTGGATTACAGAAATGGGATTGAAATGTTCTGCCATTCATAATGAGGACATTGCTTTGCTTCAATTTTCAGGAAGTCCTCCTGTGTCCTGATTGGTTAGGCTTCCTCTCAACAAAATCCTAAATCCAAAACATAAAGCTTCTAAAAGCATAACCATTTTCCTAGTAAATCTGGTTTTATGTCATTTTCTGTAGGTTTTACATCCCGGAATAGAGAACAGCTAGAAGCAAGATACTTGATGGCTGGAAGGAAAGAACATAAAAATAATCTAGACAACATACTGAAAAAATGTAAAAATTTTGTCCTCCTGAATCCTGATTCAAATGAACTCCATTTTTTTCTGTGGTATCTTAGCACTTATCTGACAGAAGTGTACATACTGGGCATTAGGAAAATTATGACTCCCTCTAATTTCATCCTATTTTATACAGCAAGTATTATTAGATGAAATGAGGTTTTATTGCTGCAGTTTCACTTGAAAAAACACATTTATGTTCAAGGAAAAAAAGGGGGGTGGGAATTTGCCTATTAACTAAACTTATGACTGCAGTGCAATTGAATCACATTCTCCTCCATGATTCTCTAACATTCTTCGTCTGTCTGAAAATATTAGTAAAAATAGTATGAGGGCAAGTGAGTGTTCAATGTAAACAAAAACATAGCTAAAATAATACTTTAATTAATCAGCACAATTATGACATCTCTCAACTGCACTGCCCTTTCAAAAAAGAGCAATGTTGAATACCTAAAAAGGCCCTGCAGGAGTTGCAAGTTATTTTAATAACAAGAAGGCATGAAAATTACTGTCCGGAAATCTGCCTGGGAACAAACACACAGGCAATAAAGTAGAACAACAGAAAGCTACAAATTTTTCCAGTTAGTAAAATTATTATTTTAAGAGTGGACTATTTTCATTTATTTGCCAGCTACATAGCAATTTAGTTAAGAAAGAAAGACACCATTAACATAAAAAAGGAAAACTGCATCAAGAACTGTAACAACAGTTGTATTCTGGAGACTGGCCAATGGAAAATATTGTTAATTGGAGTATTTCTTTCAGAAAGCTTTATAGGAATTTCTCTCCTGCAAGAGGACATATTTTCACTAATATAGAAACAAAGACAATTTCTAGTGATCAAGTGATAACCAAGAAAGCAATATCAGTTTAAACCTTTTACATAGAAGATTTATACATTTGCATGCAGGTGCATACACTCACATACACCCACTAATTATTAACAAAGAAATATAAAGCTGCAAGTTACAAATCATCTCAATCAAGGCTGATTTCACAAGTCACTCTAAGCCATAATATGAATCTCTTTATTTTTGACTAAACATGATTCATGAACCCAGCCGTTATTGTTAAGTTCTGCACATGGGCGCAAGGAACGGAGACGAGACGGTGAACAGTGAACTTCAACTCTTTATTAATCATTCTGAACAGAGCAAAAACCTAGGGCAGCAGCAGCCTTTTTATAGGCAAGCTGCTGATCTAGTAACCAATGAGAAACTTGGAGTGTTAACCCCTTTAACCAATGAGAATGGCTCGTGAACAGCCAATCAGATTCTCCTGAATGGGCCAATCCGATATCGCTATTATCGGCCAATCAGAAGTGCAGGATTAGAACCCTGCTATTTTCTAAAGGTTTGATAAAACTTTATTTAAGCGTTTTATTAGTTCATAACACCCCTTCCCCCCGGGTTCCGTTTAGGGGGTGCGGTGACGTAATCTCTGAGGTATGAAGGTTGTTTTGACTGTCTATTGGATTTACGCTGTCCCACTGGTTCCTGTCTGTAACCTGGTTTCGGCGGGATGTTTTTTGGCAAGTCGGGTGCTGGTGGTTCCTCATTGGATGACTCGGTGTTGCTAATGTTCTCGTTGTTGTCCTCTGGTCTTTGCGGGCTTGCCTCTGTTGAGGTGTTCCTCTGTGGCGAGGACACGCCCCTCCCTGATTCTTCCTCATTTGTTACACCCGATTGCTGACTTCTTTCGTTCCTGCTTTCCGCCATCTCGAATTCGGTTTCTTCGACATTCCCTCCCCCCTCAGTTTGGGAGTTACTGGAGTCACGGAAACTAGATTGTAGCCTTGAGCGAAGCTGATCTATATGGTGTTTCCATATTTTTCCATCGCAGGTTTTCACCTGGTACGACCTGGGTCCAGTGGCTTGAATTACAGTTGCCTCGACGCACAACGGTTCGCCAGAAAGGTTTCTGGTGAAAACTAAGTCGTCTATCTTGAACTCGCGGCATTTTCCGCTAGATCCACAGGGTTTCTCTGGCTCGTAAGACGGGTGAAGCAGGTCGAGGTGGGAATGGAGTTTGCGTCCCATCAATAGTTCAGCTGGAGTCTTGTTGGTGACGCTGTGTGGAGTGATGTGTTGGAGAAGGAGTATTCTGTTTATCTTATCTTCAATGTCCCCATAGTCCATTTTGTAGAGGGTTTTTTTAACAAATTGTACCATGCGCTCGGCTCTTCCGTTAGTCACAGGGTGCACTGGCAAAGTTAGCGCATGGCAAATACCCTGGTCCGCTAAGTATTGTTCAAAGGGTAGAGCGGTAAACTGGGGTCCGTTGTCGGATACCAGAACGTCTGGCAGTCCATGCGTCGCGAATAGCCTGTTCAACTTCCGGATGATGGACTCGGTTGTAGTACTCTTCATTTCGTGGATCTCGAGCCAGTTGGAATAGGCATCCATTGTTAGTAGGAATGTATGTTCCTTAGTAGGTCCCGCAAAGTCAATGTGGATGCGGGACCAGGGCCCCCGGGTTGTTTCCCATTCTGTTGGGGTTGCTTTAGGTGGGGCATTGCTAACTTCCTGGTACTTATAACAAGTCTTTACCCAGGCATCGATCTGTTTGTTGATGCCCAGCCACCACGCGTAGCTTCGTGTGAGCGCTTTCACACGCACGATGCCAGAGTGACCCTCATGCAGTGTTTTTAATACTGCTCGTTGTAACCGCTCTAGGACGATGACTCTATCCCCCCATAGGATGCAGCCTTTTTGTGAAAAAAGTTCTGTTTGCCGGTTCTTGAAGGGGGTGAAGTCATCAGGGGTTTGATCTACTGGCCATCCCCGTTTGACCCAGCTAAGAACTCGCGTTAAGATAGGATCACGTTTTGTTTCGATCGTGATATCTCTAGCTGTTAGCGGCGGTGAATGTAGCGTTTCAATCTGGAGTGTTGTAAGGGTTGGAGCTGGGTCATCGATGGTTTCCGGAAGTGGTGCACAGCTCAGCGCGTCAGCGTGGGGAATGGCTTTCCCCAGGCGGTGTTGCAGCCTATAATTGTACGCAGCCAAAAACTCTAACCAGCGAGTCATTCTAGGTGATAATATATAGGGGGTTGGCTTGTCTCCCACAAGAATCCCCAGCAAAGGTTTGTGGTCGGTAACAATAGTAAAAACTCATCCATATACATATTCATGAAACCGTTTTACAGCAGATTCAACAGCAAGAGCCTCTTTATCGATTTGACTATAATTACGTTCAGCCTTTGATAGGGTCCTTGAAAAATAGGCAATAGGGGCTTCACTACCGTTTGGTAACACATGGCTCAAAATGGCTCCTACTCCAAATGGTGACGCGTCACATGTAATTGTTAAAGGCAAAGTCTCATTATACTGCATTAAAACAGCATCTGAGGTTAACAGGTTTTTCACTTGTTGGAATGCGTGCTCCTCTCGGTGCCCCCAGACCCAGGTTGCTTTTTTGTCAAGAAGCCTATGTAGGGGCTCAGCTACGGTCACTTTGTGGGGCAGGAAGATGTTGTAAAAATTAATGAGCCCCAGGAAAGCTTGGAGATCAGTCTTATTTCTGGGTCTTGGGGCGTTCTTGATTGCTTTTAGTTTGCTATTGGTGGGGTGAATGCCTTGTTTATCGATTAAGTACCTCAGGAACTCTACTTTATCTGTACACAGTTGACATTTATTTTTTTTAACCTTAAGGCTGGAGTCTATAAATTTTTGGAGAACCACTTTAAGACGCTCTTTAGTATTTCTCTATTTGGGGCAGCAATTAAAATGTCATCAAAGTATGGTATGACCCCTTTTATCCCCTGTAATAGTCTCTCCATCAAACTCTGAAAAATCCCTGGGGCTACGCTAGCTCCGAATTGGAGTCGGTTGCACTTAAAGGCGCCTCGGTGCGTAACGATCGTTTGTGCCTCTGCTGTTTTTTTTATCTACAGGCAGTTGTTGGTACGCCTGTGCTAAATCCAATTTAGCAAAGACTTTTCCGCCCCCCAGGGAATGGAGGAGGTGTTGTACCACCGGCACCGGGTAAGCGTTCTGTTGAAGGGCGTGATTCAGCGTGGCACGGTAGTCCCCACAAATCCTTAACGATCCATCCGGTTTGATGGGTGTTACGATTGGGGTTTCCCAAGGAGCGTGGTCTGTTGGTTCTAAAACATCCTGGGCTATTAATTTATCAAGTTGCTCATCAATCTTTGGTTTAAGGGCAAAAGGTACTCGATGAGGCTTAAGGCGGATGGGGGCTACTTCAGGGTTAAGGTTAAATGATATCGGGGTCCCCTTGTACTCGCTTGTCTGCAAAGATGTCCTGGAATTCCTGAACGAGTCGTCACTTCTGGTTTGGTGAATGCCTGCTACCTCGATCCCAAGTGGAACGAACCATTGAAGGCCTAACAAGCTAGGCCGATCACGGTCGACGACGGTCAATGGTAAAGATGCAGTATGATTTTTGAATGAGACCTGGACTAGGCTGGATCCAACGACTGGAATTCGGTTTCTCTGATAATCCTTGAGTATGATTCTTTGGGTTCTGAGGTCTTGCCGCCGGACAGCAGGGATTAATTGTTTAAGGGTCTTCCAGGAAACCATCGAGAGGGACGATCCTGAATCGACTTCCATCACGCAGGGCTGGTTTTCAATGGCGACCTTCACCCGGATTTTCTTTGCATCTAATGATGAGGCGTGACCAATTGTAATGGTTTGGTGTGCCTCTTCTCATTTCGTTGAATTGGCTAGTGGTTTATTTCTGTAGGAGTGGTTGTTCCTTTGGTGGTTCAAATGTTCCCGACTCACAGGACGATTTCCTGTGGTTTGGCGGTAGTTGGTCCCCCTCTGAAATGGGCTGGATCCTTGCTTGTTTCTACAGACCTTTCCGATGTGGCCTCTCTTCCCACAAACATGGCAGAGCACGTCGAGGAATTTGCAGTCTGATCGTGGGTGGTTTGCCCCACAACCTGCGCATTGATGCTGCAGTCTCTGATTACGCTGGTGGCGTTGATCTCGTTCAGACCAGAGCCGGTTGACCTCTTCCTCATCACTTTCTGATGACAATTTGAGGTCCTCATGGTAGGTTGCTGTTGTATGTCCCTCTAGGTGAGGTGAGGTTTCGCCGGCGAGTTGGCAGAGCGGGGCGTTGGTGCGGCGCATTCGGGAAGCCGACTTCCTGGTTGCTTCTGCTGCAGTAGCATCAGCGATGGTATCTGCAAGGCTGATGTCGCCTTTCGCCATCAGCTTACTTTGCACGTGAGATGCATCTTATCCCAGAACTATTCGGACTCTTAGAGCTTCTTCGAGGTCAGCGAACCCACAGAGGCCTCCCAGGTTCCAGAGATCCGCAATGAAATCTGCAACGCTTTCTCCTTTCCGCTGGTCTCTCTGGTAAAATTCATGTCTTCGGACAAGCGTTGGTATGGTAGGTGCATAGTGGGCCCATAGGAGGGGCTCGAGGACGTCCCAGTCCATGGATTTCACCTCAGCCGGTTTCGCCAGTGCCTTAGCCATCTTAAAAACGGCAGGTCCGCAGTGAGTCAGGAATACCGCTCGCTTTTTTCCAGTAGTGGCATCCTTCAAGTTGTTGGTCTCCAGAAACATCTGGAACCAGTCCATGTATGAGTCCCAGTCTTCTTGTACCGGGTCGAATGGAGCGGGTGGTGTGGCGCTGCCAGACATGGTTTCCGCTGTTGATGCGCCTTCAGCCACGTGCTCTGTTTGGTGCTCTGTAGTGTTCAGTCAGCTCTGACGTCTCTGCATCCCACCCTCGTCGCCAGTGTTAAGTTCTGCGCATGGGCGCAAGGAACGAAGACGAGACAGTGAACAGTGAACTTCAACTCTTTATTAATCATTCTGAACAGAGCAAAAATCTAGGGCAGCAGCAGCCTTTTTATAGGCAAGCTGCTGATCTAGTAACCAATGAGAAACTTGGCGTGTTAACCCCTTTAACCAATGAGAGTGGCTCATTAACAGCCAATCAGATTCTCCTGAATGGGCCAATCCGATATCGCTATTATCGGCCAATCAGAAGTGCAGGATTAGAACCCTGCTATTTTCTAAAGTTTGATAAAACTTTATTTAAGCGTTTTATTAGTTCATAACAGTTATCAACCATAAGATACAGTTTAACATGAATCATAAAGCTAACCAGAGTCTTAGAGATGTCAAAACCAGAATGCTCAAGATTCCACATTAAGAAGACATAGGACTTCAAAGTCCAACATTTATATGTAATCTTTCCTTTGGCAATATTTCTCTGATTAACATTTATTATCTTCATACATATATTTGTTACGTATCTCCAGTGTTCCAATCATCCACTCTCAAAATTCGCAGTAAAGTCAGTGGGAAAGGTGCAGGTAATAATGTTCCTTAAAATCATCATTAACTTTTACAAGTGCAAAGAACTGGTTCTGTACTTTTTATAACAGGCTTTTATATTTTTTTAAAAGGCATAATGTAAAATATATATAATGTGAATTTGAATACTGTTATGGGATATTTGTAGAGCATGAGTAAATTATTATTATTAATTTCTCTACTCGGACACATTTTGTTATATAATCCACTTTTTACTGATGTCCATTTCATGAAAAACTAAAATCATATTATGCAGCTTCAAGATCTAAAGAATTCACATTTCGAGCCTGCATCCACTTCAAACACAGCCAGAGGCTTATTCTCTAAACTGAGTCTTCTCCATATATGAAAAAGTGGAGCAGCTGATTCTGATGCTTTGAACCTGGTTCAGATAATAGTTGTTCTACTAAGCAAAACTATACTTCTCCCTAAAATAATGCCATTAGATGGGCTAGAGAGAGTATTGTATGATTGATCATTCTAGCTTCCAGACAAAGTATTATTTTACCAAAGCTCCCCTTTTACACAGAGTTACAGTACACTGGGGAGAGATACAAACCCATCAGAAACTCTCTGTGATTTCTGTAATACTAGTCTTTCCAAAATGCAGTTCAAAGTCACCAATAACTGATATCTGCTCTCCCATAGCAACCTACTCATTGAAGAAGCTAACTCTGATTCTCCAATCAGATATCCCCATGAAAATTCAATCCAGTTTAAAATAAAAGATAGAAAGTCCAAGATAGAAAGTGCTCAACTATAAGTGGGACCAGAATTTCCCACAATAAGTGGGACCAGAATTTCAGTCATAAATCAAGGCAACCTTAGACGAGACCGAATTTTTTTACCGTTAAGGGAATCTATTCTCATAATTGGAAACCAGCAAAAGAATTCGCAAAAAGTGCTCATATAAACCAGGATGCCACAACCACTTGCAAATGTGAACCGGTTGCCAAGTACCCAAAATGTGTTCATGTGACCACAGTGTGTTGGAGAGAGGGAGAGGGAGACATTTTATAATGCTGGAAGTACTTTACTTTCCCAAGGTCATTGTAACTTTGAACAGCCATTAAATAACCTGTCATAAGTCAAAGACTATCTGTACTTTTTCTGCAGAAAAGCAGTTTTTCATTTTCCTGCTAAAGCTGGTCTATAGTTTTTCTCTGCTTTTCACAGAGGCATGCAAGCTTCAGCCAACAACTTGGGGCAGTGGTGGGGGGGAGGAATCAAAGCTAAAATAATAGTTAGGGAGGGTAACATTGGTCTTATCTTTTCTTGTAGTCCTATTATTCATTTGCTGCAAATTATTCTAATGCTATGTGTATCCACATGCACACAAGAAACAATAAATACCATACATACAAACCAGAAGTTAAGAAACTCACAAAGCCACAGCGCATAGGGGATGTGTCCTTTTTAAAGACACCCCAAAATTTAAATTAAAAAAAGGAGCCATCTGAACTCTGAAATTCAGCTACTTTCTTTCACCACAGTGAGAATGTATACCTGCAAATGCTCAGTGCTTGTCAGCCTCCCCAGTGCTGCCCAAGAAATTTTAAAAATTATAATTATAATTTAAAACTTCATTGAAAGACCTCAGAATGAGGTTATATAAATGAAGAAATAGAACTTTTCAGATAATAAGTATCTTGAAGCTGAATTCACTAGCTCAAATAACTCACTATTGATTATTAACTCACTATGCACTATTAAGGAAATAATTAATTGTTCAAACTATACATACAGCAATCATTTAAAGGCCAAAGGTTCAGACTATAAGAGGACTTTATATCCACCAAAATACTAAGACACACTCTGACAGCTGCACAAGAAATGTATTGGATAGATGGGTTATCCTTACACCAGTAATCTACCTTTCTAGTCATCATATTGAGGAGGACTGATGTTGCAACCAGAATCTGAAGAACATAACTAAGAGGGTTAATATACTTGGCTCGTAAGCTGTATCATTTATTTCACATTAATTTGATATGGCTGCTATTCATTTCAATGGAAAAGACCCCAGTGATGTATTTAGGGACACTACCATAGAAGAATAAAGCCTGACAGGAAGATAATTGCTTCACAATCTCATAATGACAAACATTTTACTACTATGGCAGATACTTCTCTGTGATGATGATTGAACAGAAATTCCATTTACAGAATAGCATATTATGATGAAGGATATCCAGAATAAATGTGCTATAATTTTAAACCAAGAAAATTGACTGCAATGTATGTTTTTTCAAATATACACAATAGAAACAGGTACTACTTGCCTTAAGGGCTAACTAATTTTTTCCCATCTACAAACAAGCATCAGATTTCTTATCAACTATAGTCTGAGAATATGTGCATGAGCCTGGAGCACCCAGTCCTATTCAGATACAGTAAGAATGTGATTGCACTTCAATGTGTTTTACTGTCAATTTGGCAGCAATGAATAGAATGAATACTTTATTCTGAGTTAAGTTATAAGCATCATCTTATTTCAGTCTCAAAAACAAATAAAACTGAACCAGCTGTGTATCTACTGCCTTTCTAGCATGCATCAGATAAATGTAAAATGTGTCATGTGACACACAAAAATGTGACTATCATAATGCATACTTTCATACTTGTATTTAATATGATGATTTGGAATGTATGAATGGTAGGTTACAGGCAGCATAAAACGAATGTTCGTCTATCAGTGGAAAATTCCAACTAGGAAAAAAATGCCTGCAATTTTAAACAATTTGTGTATGTGAAGGATTTGTAATCTTCCAGAGTAGATTTGAATCATCAATAGTAGAACACTGCCAATGAAAAGAAATTTTATTAACAGAAAATCTATTAATTGGATAGATTTGTCACTCTGCGTGCAGAATCACATTGTCATCTATGGGAAATGCCTAGAAGAGATTAATTCTAGGGAGAAAGGTAATTTAAAATTTAGAAAACATCATAAAAGATGAAGACATTTTAATGACAATTTTCAGAATGCATAGAGCAATAGTTTTCCTTGCAGTAAGGTAAATGTTGGCAGTGAGAAAGAATGATAAAAACAAAGCAGGTATCTTCAAATCAATGTATTTGTAAATGATTACTAAGAGTACAACAGAGTGCAAGAAAAACCAAAACAGACACTCATATACTTTGGGCATACACAGTTGTGGGGCTGCTGGGGGTTCGCAGTGGTTTGGGAGAGCCCCTAGCTAAGATTCTGTGCTGGCCCCATCCATCCTGTCCTGTCCCACCCTGCCCAGGAGTCCCCACTCAGCCCGTTTTGGATGCAGGTAAGTGCAGGGCATGTAGGGAGGCTCAAGGAGGGCAAAAAACAGGCCTCCCAGAAGTTCGGAAGGCTGGAAATGGGCCCATTTCCAGCTTCCAAAGAGCTTCCAGAGTCCGGGGAAGCCATTTTTTGCCTTCCTAGAGGCTCATGGTGCAGGAGACTGACTAGGCCCCATCCACCATGGCAACCCCCACCCAGCAATCAGGCAGAGAACCCTTTGCTAAAATTTTTGGACATACATACATACATACATACATACATACATACACACACACATACACAGATTTATAGCATAGTAAGGTAGAAGCAACTAGAAAGCAGCAGAAGACAATAAACATGAAGAAAGAGTATTTGAAAGAATTACAAGTTACTTCTAGAGATCAGTAGAAATGGTAAACATTTGTCCTTGCAGGGATCACATACCAATCAGTGCCATCTACCCATTCTCAGCAGCTGATAAAAATGCAAAATGAATAACAGAGCAGTCATGTACATCTAGGATCCTATCTTAACAAACTCCCTAGTGATATTTTGATAACCAGTAAATTAAGAATTTCAAAGTTGATAGCATTTTAGAATAATCTAATTTCCCCTCTTTTTTAAAATAGACTCTTTTTTCTCCACTTCTTCCTTTTGCTTAATCTTCTAGTCATATCATTCACTCTCAAGATAACCCCATGAATAGGAAAGAATAGTAGATTGGGTCAAACAGAAATGGGAGATATATTTTTGAAATGTGGGGGAAAATAATTTGAGATTGCTAAGAAACAGGACAATGGTTTAAGAGCTAAAATGATTAACACAAGACAAGCTCAAGGAAAACCATTGAGTCTAAGTAGTTAAACTTGTGCCGGACTAGATAGGAATAGCAATAGCATTTAGACTTATATACCGGTCCATAGAGCTTTACAGCCCTCTCTAAGCGGTTTACAGAATCAGCATATTGCCCCCAACAATTTTGGTTCTCATTTTACCCACCTCAAAGGATGGAAGGCTGAGTCAAGATTCAAGAAATCGAAATTTATTGAGTGGGTAACTAGGCCGCATGGTGGGCCTTTCAATGTAAGTTAACTATGCTGCGCTCCCCTATGATCCCATATAATTATCTTTCTTTTTTTTTTTTTTGAAACAAATTTTTATTAATTTTAAAGATAAAACAACACATCATTAACCATTAAATACATAAACACATAAAACCTCTTAACATTGTAAATCCTTACAAGTCAAACAAAACATTATTTTTATACAGCATAATTCCAATTTATCCCATCTCCATATGGACACACAAATATCTTCCAGCAAATTTCTCATTATTTCTCTTTACTCCTATTCAATTTCATTTCTCTTCCATATTTATCCATTTTATAGTCATCATATTCTTTTCTTTCTGGCTTGTTTAAATTATTCTCGTCTAACATTCCTCCAAGGTTTTATTGATTCTTTTTTCCTTTTTTTTTTATAAAAAACAAATTTTGTTAGTTTTACCATAAACACAATACACAAACATACAAACACAAAACATAAACAAAACTAATTATCTTTCTTCAATAGCTGAGCTGATTTAGTTTAGGTTCACTACAATGCAGGTGTTGTGAATCAATAAATACTTAAATAAAGATTATTAAGAGCTTGAAGCAAAGTGCAGGGTTCTGGGCCTGCACTTCTGATTGGCCGATAATAGCGACATCAGATTGGTCCGTTCAGGAGAATTTGATTGGCTATTAATGAGCCTCTCCCATTGGTTAATGGAGCTAGCGCTCCCCGTGTTTCATTGGTTAAATAGTTAAGAGTTTGCCTATATAAAGGGGCCCATTGCGGCCATTGAGCTGAGCTGTTTCCACATGTAAATAAAGAGTTTGAAGTTCACTATTCACTGGCTCATCTCCATCCTTTGCGCCCATGCACAGAACTTAACAGCAAGAAAAGCCATTTTTAAGCTGGTAGCACTGGAACCTAAGGTATATGATTCCTGGATTGTCAGTTAACTATGTTTCTGATTCTCTTCTATTTGCATGCCTTATCTAATGTTCACTTCTGCTCAGATTCTTTGTTGTGTTATTCCATATTACAAATCTTAAATAACCAATTTAAACCCACATTAGAACGTAAAACTACAAATGGCACAATTGCTGATTGAATTCTTTGGTGACTTTCAACAGAGCTCTCACGAGGGATTGTACATACCCAATAGAGTTTTGCTTATTGTTCACAGACGTTCTTATCACTTCACATATCAAAATTTGCTTCTGACGGTCTCATCCGTTTCAAACACAGATGGCTGTGTGAGACAGGAGAATGGGGGAAGAGAGATTTCTTTTAAAGAAAAGCTAACCCAAGCAACCATGGCTTCACTGGAACCTGCCCAGCATGTCTATGTGTGTACCTCAAATATCTGTATCTAGCTGATTCTTTGTACAATACTATTTATGCTACACCTGATGTATTAAGTTCTTATCCTGTGGGCAAATGACTTGCCTCCAAATAATGAGACAGATTAAAAGTGGCAGAAGGACAGTTCCTGGGCAATCATTTCAAAACTAGTTGAGCTTATGTACCAGACCTAAAAATTTAGATGGGATGGAGGCCTGAAAAATTACAGGGGACGGGGGCTGAGAAAGAAAGTGTTATGTTTTGAGCATGGGCGAGAAAGAATGGAGACAAGCCTCTGAACGGTGAACTTCAGCTCTTTATTTACATTGTGACTTCTCTCTCAATAGCAGTTAAACCCGCCTTATATAGCCAAACCCTGTAACTTTTAACCAATAATGAGCTAGGAGCGCTAGCTCTTATAACCAATAGGAACTCTCTGTTAAGGGCCAATCAGATTCCCCGGGACGGGCCAATCCGGTCCGGCCGCTTAACAGCCAATCAGAAGTGCAGGGCCAGAACCCTGCACTTAACTCCAAGCTCACACTTTATTAAATCTTTATGCATACACAACACCCTTTCCCCCGGCTTCTTATTTGCAGGGCGCAGTTACATAGTCCCTTAGGTAGGACGGTTGTCTTATTAGTCTCTTTGATTTCCGTTGTATCAGCTGGCTGCAATCACGCTGAGATAGATCGTTGTTTGGCAGTGGGGCTGTTCCTGGTTCAGAGTTCACTTCTACGTCATTGCCCACATTCTCTGCAATTTCCTGAGGTGCAACCTTTTCTCCCTCCGGTTCCGCTTCCTGAGTCTCTATCAAGCCGTTGTTTCCTTCGAACGGGTTCTCTAGGAATTCATCTTCTTCTGTACCTCCCCCCCCACTCAGTTTGGTCATAGGGGAGTTGCGGACTGGCCGCTGGAAGCCGCGACCGTAATTGATCGATATGACGTTTCCAAAGTTTATCGTCAAGGCATTGCACAAGGTAGGATCTGGGGCCAGTTACACGTACTACTGTCGCTTCCACCCACAACGGGTCGCCCGATAGATTTTTAGCATATACCAAGTCTCCTACCTGGAAGGTACGACAGCGGCCGCTGGATCCTAGTGGTTTCTCCGGTTCGTAAGCTGGGTGCAACTGGTTGAGGTGGGAGCAGGGCTTCCGTCCCATTAGCAGTTCGGCGGGAGCTTTGTTGGTGACGCTATGTGGGGTGATGTGTTGCAAGAAGAGGATTCGATTGACCTTGTCGTCAATGTTGTCGTAGTCTACCTTCTGTAAGGTTTTCTTCACAAATTGGACCATGCGTTCTGCTTTGCCATTGGTCGCAGGGTGCACAGGCGAGGTGAGCGCATGGCAAATGCCATGGTCACCGAGGTACTGCTCGAACGCTAGTGCGGTAAATTGAGGGCCGTTATCGGATACCAGGGCGTCTGGTAATCCGTGGGTTGCAAAGAGTCTGTCTAAGGTTTTGATAACCGCCTCGGAGGTCGTAGTCGTCATGCGATGGATCTCGAGCCAATTCGAGTAGGTGTCGACAGTAAGCAGGAAGGTGTGGCCTTTGGTTGGCCCCGCGAAGTCCAAGTGAATTCGGGACCAGGGTCCACGTGGTGTCTCCCATTCAGTAGGCATGGCTTTTGGTGGGGTGTTGCTGACTTCTTGGCATTTGGGACAAGCTTTAAACCACTGTTCGATTTGCTTGTCAATGCCCGGCCACCATGCGTAGCTTCACGCAAGGGCTTTTATTCGCACGATGCTGGGGTGGCCATCGTGCAAGGTTCTCAGCAGCGCTTTCTGAAGTCGTTCTGGGATAACGACTCTATCGCTCCAGATGACACAGCCTTTCTGGGAGAAGAGCTCGGTTTGTCGAGTCTTGAATGGTGTGAAGTCATCTGATAACTGGTCCAATGGCCATCCGCGTTCTACCCAGCTTAGGACTCGTGCTAGGGTGTGGTCGCGTTTGGTTTCTCTCGCGATATCTCGGGTGGTTAGTGGTGGCGAGTTGAGTGCCTCGATTTGCAACGTGGTTACCGTTGGTGCAGGATCATCGAGAGTCTCTGGAAGTGGTGCTCGGCTCAATGCGTCGGCGTGGGGAATAGCTTTCCCCGGGCGGTATTGCAGCCGATAGTTATAAGCAGCTAAGAATTCTGACCATCGGGTCATCCTAGGGGATAATATGTAGGGAGTCGGCTTATCTCCGGCTATTATCCCCAATAATGGTTTGTGGTCAGTCACAATAGTAAAAGCCCGGCTATGCATGTATTCGTGGAATCTTTTCACAGCTGAGACTATTGCGAGGGCTTCTTTATCGATTTGTCCATAGTTTCGCTCAGTTTTTGAAAGAGTCTTTGAAAAATATGCAACAGGGGCTTCGTTCCCATTAGGCAGTACATGGCTCAAAATGGCGCCTACCCCAAAAGGTGATGCATCACAGGTTATAACTAACGGCAAAGTCTCGTTATACTGCATGAGTACAGAGTCAGAAGTGAGCAGTTTTTTAACATTTCGGAACGCCTGTTCTTCATGGTAACCCCATAGCCAATTTGCTTTTTTAATCTAACAACCGGTGTAACGGTTCAGCGACCGTTGCTTTGTGTGGCAAAAATACATTATAAAAATTGATGAGGCCTAGGAACGCCTGGAGATCGGCCTTGTTTCGTGGCCTGGGAGCGTTTTTTATCACTTTTAGTTTACGTTTGGTAGGGTGAATGCCCTGGCTATCAATCAGGTACCCTAAAAACTCAACACTGTCAGTACACAATTTACATTTGTTTTTTTTAACTTTAAGACCGGCCTCTTGGAATTTTTTTAGGACTAATTTTAACCGGTCCTGTAAGATTTTTTTTGTAGGGGCTGCGATTAATACATCGTCAAAATAGGGGACCACGCCCTTAATTCCTTGCAATAACCTTTCCCTAAGGCTCTGAAAAATCCCCGGGGCTACACTAACTCCGAATTGAAGCTGGGTACATTTAAAGGCACCTCGGTGCGTCACAATAGTTTGGACCTGTGCCATTTTTTCATCCACTGGTAATTGCTGGTATGCCTGAGCTAAATCTAATTTAGCGAAGACTTTCCCGCCCCCCAGGGAATGGAGGAGATGCTGCATCACCGTAACTGGATATGCGTTCTGCTGCAGGGCGTGGTTCAAAGTGGCCCGGTAGTCCTCACAATTCAGATTGACCCGTCTGGCTTAATGGGTGTGACAATAGGGGTTTCCCAAGGGGAGTGATCAATGGGCTCTAACACCCCCTGAGCTATCAGTTTGTCGAGTTGTTTGTCGATTTTCGATTTTAAGACAAACGGAACCCGAAGGGGCTTTAGGCGAATGGGAGTTATTTTTGGATCTAGACTGAATGAAATCGGGGTCTCCTTGTACTCGCCTAAGCTGTCCGCGAAGACGTCCCTGAACTCAGAGATAAGGTCTTCCTCCCAGTCACCGCCGCTGACTCGGTTTAAGCCGGCCACTTCAATGCCGAGTGGCATGAACCATTGGAGGCCTAGTAGGCTAGGCCTATCTCTATCGATAACCATTAAAGGTAAGTATGCTGTGTGCTTCTTGAAGGAGACTCGGACTCAGCAAGAACCGACGACGGGGATTCGATTCCCTTGGTAGTCCTTGAGGATGAGGCGTTGGGAGCGGAGATCTTGGCATTGAATTGTGGGGATGAGTTGCTTGAGTGTCTTCCAGGACACCATCCAGAGGGACGATCCTGAGTCGACCTCCATGTGGCAAGGCTGGTTCTCGATAGCTACTGTGACTCGGATTTTCTTAGTGTCCAAAGCTGAGGCGTAACCGATAGTGATAGTATGGTGAGCCTCTTCTCTCTGCAAAGCTCGATTTCTGTAGGAGTGGTTTACTGGCTCTCACCGTACAGGACGGTTTCCTGTCGATTGGCGATAGTTAGCCCCTTTTGAGGCCTGGCTGGGTCCTGGCAAGCTGCGGCAGACCCGTCCGATGTGGCCTCATTTCCCGCACTCATGGCAGAGTGCGTCGCGGAATTTGCATTCGGACCTGGCATGGTTGGCTCCGTAGCCAGCGCAAGGGCGTAAGGGCTTCAGGTGATGGTCCCAGTCAGACCGCAGTTGATGGACCCCTTCTTCGTCGCTGTCTGACAACGAAGAGAGGTCCTCGTGGTGCGTTGTCGCAAGCTGCCCTTCTGAACTAGGTAAGATGTCACTGGCTGGTGGTGTTACCGGAGCGCGGGTTCAGCGTAGTTGTGCAGCTGACTTCCTGGTTGCTTCTGCTGCAGTAGCATCGGCGATGGCGTCGGCAAGGCTGATGTCGCCTTTTGCCATCAGCTTGCTTTGGATGCCTGGTGCATCTAGTCCCAGAACTATGCGATCTCTTAGTGCTTCTTCTAAATCAGCGAATCCGCAGAGGCCTCCCAAATTTCGGAGGTCTGCTATGAAGTCGGCCATGCTTTCTCCCTTCCGCTGGCTCCTCTGATAAAACTCGTGGCATCTCATGAGCATAGGCACAGTCTGGGCGTAGTGGTCTCGTAGGATAGGTTCAAGGTCGTCCCAATCCATGGCCTTCACTTCTCGGGGTTTGGCTAGTGCTTTAGCCATCTTAAATACGGTTGGACCGCAATGCGTTCGGAACACCGCCCGTTTCTTCCCGGCTGTAGCGTCCTTTAAGTTGTTCATCTCTAAGAACATTTGGAAGCGATCTATGTAAGACTCCCAGTCTTCCTGTGGTGGATCGAACGGAGCGGGTGGTACGATGCCGCCGGACATGGTTCCGTTGTTGGCATCATCTGTCACGTGCTCAGTGTTCTTCGAAGTTTCATTGGTTCAGATATCTCCATATCCCACCTTCGTCGTCAGTGTTATGTTTTGAGCATGGGCGAGAAAGAATGGAGACAAGCCTCTGAACGGTGAACTTCAGCTCTTTATTTACATTGTGACTTCTCTCTCAATAGCAGTTAAACCCGCCTTATATAGGCAAACCCTGTAACTTTTAACCAATAACGAGCTAGGAACGCTAGCTCTTATAACCAATAGGAACTCTCTGTTAAGGGCCAATCGGATTCCCTGGGACGGGCCAATCCGGTCCGGCCGCTTAACAGCCAATCAGAAGTGCAGGGCCAGAACCCTGCACTTAACTCCAAGCTCACACTTTATTAAATCTTTATGCATACACAACAGAAAGCAAACTAAATATTCTTTTTCTGGAAATACATCACATCCACTCCTATTTATTATTCCAAACCTTCTTCACTACAAGTTGCATAAAAAGCTGCATAAAAAGCCAAATAAAAATAGAACGCATCTAACTGTCTTTTTCATTTACATATGTTCCTAAAATTTCTTTTAAAAGTATTACAATCACGGAAGGTTGGAGTTTCCCAAGAAAGTGCATTTTCTTGTTTCTCACAGCACTTTATATTCCTTTAGTCAACAGAATATTTCATTTTCTTTAGCTTGCACCAGAAACAAAGAGGCATTTTGCAACTGCACAGGGAAATGTCTGCTACTAGTAACAACTGAATAATGTAGCTTCTCAGTGCTTACTAAACACACACTGTTATTTTCATGAAGATGGATGGTCTGTAGAAAGTGACTGCTATCTCCCTTAAAGGAATAAAAACACAATAAACAAAAATGTGCATGTTTTTATTATTTTTTAAATGCAATTTCCTAAGATTAGGAATCTAATGAACAGCCAGTTTCACAGCAAAAATTTGAAATGGCACTTTGGGGTTACCTTATCTCATCCAGGCTGCAAAAATCCAGACAGATGGAAGAATAGTGATATCACTGGCAGACAGAGTCATCATCAAAAGTAGTTTTGTAATAAAATAAAAGGAAGAAAGAAAATAGGCATAGTTAAGTCTACTTTAAAACTGGTTTTTTTTTATTTTCAAAAGTTCACCTTTGGAGAACACTACAATTGCAGAATTAAACACTCAGTAGAACAAACAGCTTTCATTGGGGCTTCCATATCTTGATAAGCAAAATACTGTAGCTTATTCAGTAAATATTTTTCAAAACCACCAAAAGCAACTGAGAAAGACTTAGGAATTCTAGACAAGATATTTTGGATATGTTTAATAAAAATGTTGAGAGGGAATACAGACTTGGCCAGCTTAAACCATTTATTGCATGCTGGAATGACGAATTAGCATATAAACACCAATTGTTTTATTTTTTTTATTTCTATGTTATATTAACAGAATTCAGAAGAAATAAAAGTTCATTGTTGTCTTATTTACTCACAATATTTCTACTTCCTGCCACTTTTTACATATCAATAAGGCACTCAGGTTTGATATTGCTCGTCATTCTTAAGCTTATCATTTTTAAGCTTTATACGCAGGGGATGGGAAAAAGGTCTTCCTTTTGTTATTATTTCTCTTGAAAAATCCTTTTTACTCCTACTATTATACAAGGTTCCTGATTCACATTGCTCAGAATCAAGTTAATACAGAACTGGGACTTTGTCTTGAGGCTGGTTCTGTAAGAGAATGGAAATACTCAGCAACACTTGTTGCAAGCTCACTCTTGTAAGCTTAATTACAAGGGTTGCTCTTCCCAAATATTGCATCTATGAGTCTCTTTTACCTACTCATCTGAGCTTTATAGAGATATATGACAATTGATTTCAGTGCCAGTACTCTATTTCTCAAAAACAACATTTGCTGCTAAATGAGCTGTAATTCTTTTGTACCTGGAATGATCAGGCCAGAATCCATTCTTCTGTATCTCTGAATGGCTTTCTCCACCATTTGTCATTTCTTTTGATTATATAAACACAAATAAATCTAGATTTTCTATTTTAGATGCTGAGCTAAAAAGAACATTTCAATCATTTTATACCAGCATATTTAAAAAAGAACAAATAAATTTGTAGGGTCATAAAATTAAATATCCAGTTCTTCCCAATCTTCTTTTGCTTTTTTGCTTTTCTACATTAAACTTTTATTAAACAGTTAATATTATTTGACTATTAAAGAAAAGAGAAAACATCCCTTGCGTTTCAGGATTTGATGCCAAACCATTTCAGAAACAGATGCTCTTATTGGTGAACATGTTTTATTGGCTACTCTTTAAAAGAATTATCCCCCAGCTACGTATAGTAACAGTTTTCAAATCAACAAAAGTCCCCTCCTTCAAAGAATGCCTGTTCATTTTAACATTGATTCCATCTAATATAAGCCTCTGTTTACCTTCAGTATTGTAGTAAATTCAACTTTGCTACAGCACTATAAAGATGTGAGAATACTGTAATAATCGCTTTTTTAAAAAGCTGTTAGCATTGTACCGTTCCATTTAGAAATCTCTAAAAGGTGTAGTGATGAAAAAAATGTTAATAGTAGTCTGCTATATAGCCAAAAGGGATAGTATAATTCTCATTTTGAAATATGAAAATTATGCTGTCCTTGAGGTATTCCTGAGATTACAAAGCAAGCTGGGTATATACCTTCCATACCATGCAATAAATTTGCAACTTTTTTTTGTGTATATGTGTGTGTGTGTGTATACAGCATAATATATAGAAATAAAAAAGAGAAAAGGAAAAATATAATAGTGAAAACAGTTCAGTTTTTAGACACATAAACGTTGCTCACATGGAGTATTTATTATTGATTGGTCTCTCCATTACATTAATAGAAGGCTTTGTTGCAAGCAAACACTTATCAGTAAGTTCAGGACAGCATAGCCATTTCATTGTAAAAGACACCTTTTTCTTTTGCTATGTATATCCTATGCTCAATAGGTCTTCATAAATGGTACCTAAAGTTTACTACATCATTTAGAATCATATTCACATCTTTAAAACATATTCCTATTCCTAAACTAACATTAGCAAATGTATGGAAGTTAAACAAAAATGTGACAATTGTGGGGAAAGCCTTATTGTATAATAAAGATCCCCTTTATTATTTTATTTTCTAGAATAATCAAATATCGGACCAACATTTTTGAAGCATTCTTGAAGGTTCCCAATAAGCATGAAAAAATATACAGTTAATCTCACTTTAAAATCATAAGATACATACTTAATATTCTTTAAGATCATCTACCAATGATTACTAATTTGGGACATTCCAACTGATTATTTAAAGTTCTTGCAAAAAACTACTCTCTGGCTTGATATTATCAAGCATTATGATAAGTTATTAAGAAGACTATTTTAAAAAGGACAACCATCTTGATTTTCTTGGTTTCAGTCATATTTAGAGTAACTTGAGGATAGAACTTCTATATTTCCTGCTTTGGGGTACCTTTGGGCATGCATTTTGACTTTTTCTCCATGAAAAGAAAATGATCCTATCCAAAAACTAGAGTTAGCATAATTAGAACATTATTATGAATTTGTACAGATTTTATGGCTAGAGCCTGGCTATTTTTTCAGTCATGATTCTAATGTAACTGTAGCATTAAAGTTAACAAAGCATATTTGGAAAATAGTAGTTTGGAAGGATGATTTTCACCCTTATTCACATCATAAATTTACACTCTGAATAATCTCTCTCTGAAAATTACAAGTAGATATATACAGAGATGAGTGGGGGGGGTGTTAATTCTTGAGCTAATAGCAGTATTAATACTTTAGATCAGATAACTGCAAATCTAGTTTTAAACGTACAAATTATTGCAAAAGAGTTTGGATTTTCTAAAACTGCCATGAATTTAGTTAAAATCTTCTAATTTCACAATTGGTTCAGACACATTAGCAGTATCTATAAATCCCAAATTACTTTTAGCACTGAAATGTGTCTTAGATTATTCCAAATTTATACTGTTTTTTTATACAGTACTGCATTTTCATAAAACTGCAAACTGACTATAACTATTATAGCTTTCTTAACAAAACATTGTTTAGAGATATTGCAGCTTTAAGCTTTAATACAAATAACAGACTTAATCCATCCAAAGAAAAATAACAATGTATTGATGTATTCACTGCATCCCACTTCCTTTTTACATGTAGTTAGGATTATAACTTTAGTTACATTTTAGTCCACATTTTTATGCACATTCAATTGGAAAATGAATCTCACTGGATACAATAGCATTTCTTTCTGAATAAACAAACAGATGATTGCACTGACAATTTATTGAGAATTTAGCAGTACTTAAAGTGGGGTTAATTCTCCTAGATCATACCACTAATAAAAAAAACCTTCGTGAATGTTGGCAAGGGTTCTTTCATTCTAAAAATATAAAATCTAATTGTCAGGCATACAATAATCAGCATACAACTGTTATAAAATTAGTGACATAGATAGGTTGTAAACCTATTGAGAGAATAGTGATGTCTTCACTTACCAACAAAAAATGAACTTTGGTGCGGAGAGTATTTCATAAGAAGGGCAAGAGTACATGTGAAAGGAAACTTTCCTAGCCTTATATCTTTCAGGGTTTTAAAGTTTTTAAATTCAGCAGTAACATTTTAAATTGGGACAGGAAACGGACTGAGAGACAATTTTTGGTTAACAAAGCGCCAACATCCTATGATTATTTTGAGCATCTCTATTCTGGTCAGCTCTGCTTTGAATTAACTGACCTTTCAAAGACAGATCCAAGTAAAAAGCATTACAGCTGCAGGTCACAAAGCTTTGATAACTGATGCCAGATTGTTTCATCCCAGGAAAGATTACAGCTGGTATATCATCTGAGCTGATAAAACCCTAGTAAAGCATTGACTAATGCCAGGGTGTATATTATATATACAAGACCCTATAAGCACATATAATTCACATTACTTCAAAAGAAACTCAAAAAAAAAAATACCTCGCTTAAAATAATAACTTGTTTCGACTATAAAACAGCAGCCACTGAGGAGAAAACTAGATATGCTATGTCATTATTTTTTCTCTTCAGGTAAATAGGAAATCCTGGCTGAATATTGGTTATTACGTGCACAATTAAAAACTATAATCTAAAGGCTTCCGGTTTTGAGCTTCTTCGGCAACAGACAGAAATCCACGATCATGCATGGTTTCGGTCTGGGCTCATCGTTGGAGCGCCCAAGCCGGCTGGTTTCGGGGCTAAGCCACCCCATAGAGGTGGTGAAGAGGGGGGAGACTGCCAGCAGGGTTGAGGAGAGCTGCATCTTTCCTCCTCAGCTGGCCATTACTCCCTTTCCCGAAGGTGGTTGCAGCGGTGGTCAGAAATGGCCACCTCAAAGAAGAACTCGACTGGAAAAGAATGTGCAGGAGGAAGATAAGAAGTGAAAGTTTTGGCTGACCAGGTTAAATTGCAAAAGCAACAACTAAGGTACCCTGGAATTTAAACTTACAAAAAAATAACATCGTTCCCCAAAGAAGAGTCTGAAGCAGCAGAGAAAAGTAAAAAGGGAAAGGTTTGTTTTTTTCTTTCTTCTCTCCCCTTCCCTATACTGACAACTAAAAGACTTAAATAAGAAATCGGAAAAATCCGCTTTGACATCAACAGGCAATTAAGCTGAAAATAAAAATAAAATGTCAAAGGGATAACAAACATTTCTGAACACTAAAATTTTTTTTCATAAGCAGGAAAGGAGAGAAAAAGAATAAAAGGGCAGGATCTGGAAAGAGGGAGTAGACTGCCTGGAATTGAAAGGAATCTACAGTAAAACTTTAACAAAACTTCTAAAAGATACATTTTAACTGAAATTTTGTAACTCAGCAGAAGAGCCCCAGGAAGAGAACGTGAAAAAAAAAAAGCAAAAAGAAACAGCCTGCGTGTATTTGGATTACTTGGTGATCATTGGATTCTTAGTTATTGCACTTGAATGACTAAAATTAATCGGGTGTTTGTTTAAAAATTTATACAATGGCACTACTTCTGGATGAATTGAAAATGGAACTTAAAAAGTACAAAGAAGATGCACAAGAAGGGAGGGGTTCTTTTGGCTTCGTTTTTCAATTCTGAGAAATGGAGATTTGGAACTATGAAAAACAACAAGAAACATCTGCAAAACAAGAAGTCTGGGACAAAGAAGAAGCCATCTTTAATGAACAAGTAATTCTATGTGGGGAAGAAAAAGGAAAGGGGGAAAAGAGAATGGAGAATTTAAGACTTAAAAAAATAACCAAAGAAAATAGTTCGAAAAATAAGCATAATATTGGGAAGCAACAGAAGAGGGGAATACAAAAGAAATAGAGGTAGAGAGACAAGGGGGTAAAAAGGGGAGAGAGAAGAAGAGAGGGAAGAAGGAAAGGAAAAGAAGTTACAAAGGACAGAAACAAGATATAGAGAAACAGGGCCTATTTAGAGATAATGGGTGAAAATTTAACTGAAAAAGGGTAAACATACATAAGATTGTATTGTTATATTAGTAATAGAAATAATTTTAGAAAATTGGAAACAATGTATGATTAAAATGAGGTATAAAATAGTTACTGTAATCAAGTGAAATATTTGTTAATAAAATAAATGAGAAAATTGAATTAGGAAGGGACGGGAACATTTTAATTAGTTAATGCTTTATAAAGGATAAGTGAAGGGGGGGAATTAATCAAGGTAAGCTTATAACTGTTCCCATAAAAGTATGATATTTAATTGAAATGTAATATTAAAGGAGTTAAGATTTTAATGAATATTAACATTAATGATAGAATTGAATTGGAGTGGAATGTGTTGTTTTAATTACATATATTTATAATCTTTTTTTTTTTTAGAATATAGTATGTATTTTAAGAATGTACAAAGCAGAATCCGAATGGAAGTTATGTATTATATTGAATGTTAAAACTTTAAGGTATATATTGCAGCCTAAATAGGAGTTAAATTGATAAACTTAAAAGATATAAAGGTGTCAAACTCCAATTAGCAACTAAAGGAGAAACTTTGTTTAATGAGAAAAGATAATATGAAATTGAAACAGGACAGACAAAAAATACAAATATAATGATTTGAATTGAGATGAGATAATTAAAATAAAATTGAGAAAATTAAAAGAGGGGAGAAGCTATGTAGAAACTATAAAACAGTAATATGACATGGAATAGAACATAAAAATGAGCATCAAACTGAATTTGTGTCTGCACGAAGAAATGCAACCTGGAATCACGCTACTTTCAAAAAAGATGTTTTATTTGTATTTTTTTGTGAAAACTCAAATAAAATTTACAAAAAAAAATATCATAATCTAAATACAAACAATCTAAAGATCATCCAGTGACAGACATCCAAAAATTCAAGACCACAAATAATGGCTAGTCCTCCTGACCATAACAGTCAATTTACGGAATCTTCCTGCATTCTCATTGCTGAGGACACAACACTTAGCAACTAAAAGACACTTTATGTTTATAACTTACTTTCCTAGAAAGATTTTTTTTAAAAAAATTAGAACTCCCTAGAAGAGGGAAGGGGTGGTGCTAAAGTGTACTACTTACAATATCCAGCTCTTTTAAGCTACACAGAGTTCAAAGCTTAGACAATACTGTGCCTGAAGATACTGGCACGCCTGACATTTAAAACTATGAAATACCAACCTATTTTGAAATGGTCCAAATCATTAGTTGTGGAATTTTCCTAGCACTTTATGAATACCGCTGTTAATTGAGCAATTAACTTGAAACTGCAGAATGTGCTGTGATGGCATGATATGATATAAGCAGCGTAAAAGAAGCAGCAGCCAAGCAACTCAGTATGTTGAAAGATATTAATGAAGTGGCAAAATCTGACAGAGAAAAAAAATAATAATGGATGATTTCAACAACCCCGATATTAACTGGCTGAATGACACATCTGTACATGGGTTTGGAGAAGCAGCCTAGTGATTCTATAAATGGCTTCTTTCTGGAACATCTTCCTCTAAGAATACTGAAGGGAAGGGGGGGGACAACACTGAATTTAGCAAGCACAGTCATACAGTGAGGTATATTACAAAATAAAAATGAAAACAAAACCAGATATATTAGCCACAAACAGGAGATAAAAGTAGGCACACAGATTACAGTCCCCATTTAAAATAATTACTCGGTTTGCAGGAGGTTTATAAAATTAAGGAAAACATGAAGATTGCCATTGATTATATGGAACTTCTGTAAAAACATGAAAGATATAGCAAAATTATTCTAACTGGGGTTTTTTTTTATTTAACAAAATCGGGATTTTTTGGTACCATCCAGTGGTGGGATTCAATTTTTTTTTTACTACTGGTTCTGTGGGCATGACTTGGTGGGTGTGGCAGGGGGAGGATACTGTAAAATCTCCAGTCAGAGGTGGTATTCGCTGGTTCTCCCAACTACTCAAAATTTCCGTTATTGGTTCTCCAGAACTGGTCAGAACCAGCTGAATACAGCCTCTGATACCATCCAATCCCAGAAACAGGTTTACCATCAATTAATGGAATTACCAACAAAAAGCATGTCTTTGCATCTTACAGGCAAGGCTGAAATATATCAGAGAATCAGTGACAAAGAATAAAGTAATCCTTTTTCAAGCAAAAAAATATTTATACAAAGTCATGAAAAGAAGTCAGGTGTCTGAGAATAAAAAATACATGTAAATTAGACAGACCTGGCAATTCTTATTATATTATCTTTGACTATTCAAGCTAGCTAGAATGTGGAATATGTATTCATTCAAAATGTAAACAAAATCTGGAATGATTAAAGCAAGTTTGGAATGATTAACCCAATCACAATGATTGATGAGGAAAAACATTGTTGAAGTGCAGAAGGGAGAATCTATGGGTTGAATTTAGACTGAATTATGCTTTATGTTTTAGAATATGGCTATTGAAACAAATGTGGTTTTACTAGTCAGATCAAAATATTACAAAACACTACACTGATCCACCGAGAAGTAGTAAAACATAACCAAACAATGCTCTTTTAGCATATGTAGAAATTGGTATCAAAGTCAGTTATGTCTAGAATAGAAATACTGAAATGAATGTGACAATGTGACTTAAGCTACCCATAATAATCATCCCAAGAATTCCTATGTGACTTTTCTAAATAGGCTGAAATCTGGATCCAATCTCCTCTATAATAATGGGCTTCATAAATAGTAATACTACTTTTATTCCTTGGTTTATCTCCGTGGCATAATAACCTTTTTCAATTAGAAAAAAAATGATATTTTTGTATCAACATTCTGTCCTCTGTTGTATTCATTTTGACCTTTAAAAAAATTATTTAAAGTGAGAGGACACAATAGGTACAAATTCAAAATCTGTTATTCAAAGAATAACTATAAAGGTGTGTTCAATGAATAAAAATTCCCCAAGACATATTAATTTTTATAACCCAGTTATATAGAAGAATGCTCTTATTTTTAACTATCATTTTAGTTCTAATTTCTGTTCCAGTTTGTGTATTCTAAGGAATCCTCTTCATTTTGAAGATAACAATTGCCATGTCATTGTAATTTATTTACCACTTTTGAACTGTTTTGATGGTTTCCAATTTTTTTCAAACCTGGAATTAATACAGGTTAGGTTAGTTCAAGACAAATTGTTTAAATTTGTCACTGTCATATTCTGGAATTTGTTGATAAGAATTGATATCGGATTTATTCTTCAATATTAAAAAAAAGATGAAAAAAGGAAAAATGTGGTGTAAATGAACAGATTCACCATAGCCCACTTCTCTATAAAACAAAACTATAATTTCTACTAGTAAAGTATCCACAATGCAACTTAATATCCATGGAAGCTAATTGCTTCAAGATATTATCTTTATATGGTAAGTATTCAATAGATTTGATATTAAGAATGTGAAGCTGTTCCTTAATGTACAGTAGGGGAGAAATGTTCTAATCTCTATTTTCTGTGCTGCAATGGCAAAACCAAAGGTCTGGCTTTGGGCATAACATACTACTGGGAAAGTGTATAATTTAATTTAGGGCCTTCCTGCCCATCCATTCATCTACCCACCCTCACTAAATAAAATCTGTCTCAATGAAATTCACTTCTGAAATACGCTTTGCTGAAACAATATACATGCTACAAAGGTGGCCCTTGACTTGCAAATATTCATTTAGCAACCATTCAAAGTTGAAATGCCACTGAAAAAAGCAATATATGACCAATCCTCATACTTCTGACCGTTGCAGCATCCTCACAGTCTCATGATCAAAATTTGAGCAGAAAGCCAAAAGCAGCAAGAGAAATTACAATTGTTACTTTCCTGATACTGAAAAGATAATTATTGATGTACCAAAAAATATTCCCAGAAACTCATTACTTTCATTACTATGAAAGTTCTTCTGCCAATTCTTCTTGCCTCATTTTTCTTATTCATGGAACAAGACATGATGCCATAAGAGAGGGGAAAAAATTCTGGAGTTCAACAAACAGAAATCAGGATGCCTCTGAGTAAAACAATGAAAGAACAATTTTCTGGTCAAATATAAAGAACAGGTTTATGTTTTAAAAGACATTAAACAGGGAAACCATACAAGCTATTCTTAATACTGCTGACTGAGCAGTTTGATGAGTGATGCAATCCAGTGCTGGAAGTAAAAGCTGTAAGAATGATTCACAAAACAAAAATAAACATGAACTATTAAAAAAAAACTATGCTGCATCGCATCAAGTAGGCCAGCCTATTACCTACTGAAGTTAGTATTAAATAACTGGTTTGCTCTTGAAGTAGCACCTGGAAAATCCCATCAACGAAACCATGGAGAGCAGCAGTGACTGTTGATATTATTACTGCTTCTGCATCTGATGCAGATAACAGATAATCAAAGTTGGAAGGGACCTTGTAGATCATCTAGTCCAACCCCCCCACCCCACCCAAGCGGGAGACCCTACACATTTCTGACAAATAGCAGTCCAATCTCTTCTTGAAAGTCTCAAGTAATGGCACTCCCACAACTTCCGAGGGCAAGCTGTTCCATTGGTTGATTATTCTCACTGTCAGAAAGTTTCTCCTTATTCCAGGTTAAATCTCTCCTTGTTCAGTTTCCATCCATTATTCCTTGTCTGGCCTAAAGCCGCTTTAGAAAATAGCTTGACCCCCTACTCTCTGTGGCAGCCCCTCAAATATTGGAACACTGCTAGCATGTCTCCCCTGGTCCTTCTCTTCACTAGACTAGCCTGTTCCTGTAACCGTTCTTCGTATATTTTAGTCTCTAGTCCTCTAATCATCCTGGCTGCTCTTCTCTGTACTTTTTCTAGAGTCTCAACATCTTTTTTATAATGTAGTGAACAAAACTGGATGCATTACTCTAGGTGTGGTCTTATTAAGGCTTTATAGAGTGGTATTAGTACCTCCCTTGATCTTGATTGTATCCCTCTGTTAATACAATTTAGGATTGCATTAGCTTTTTTGGCTGCTGCTGCACACTGCTGCTGCATCTCCCTTTAAGCTGAGATTGATGCTCAGATGGCTCAGACCAAAACCTGGCAAAAGGGACCCAAACAACAAGGGCCGGACACAGCTTGAACTGAAAATCCTCTCATCTTGCAGAACCAAAATTGCACATCAGGAACAAAGTGGCACAGAGCTTTTGACAATCGACTTGCATTATCCTGATGGGGGGAGACAGGTATAAATCTTCAGCATAAAGTAGCACAAGAAACAATCCTGTAATCTGTCCTGAATGTTCACAAATTCTTTTAAGAAAAATCATTTGGATTTATTTCCACTTCTTATTAATCTATGCATTTGTGGTAGTAAAAGCCCCCTATCTCCCCCAAAACGATTTCCCCTTATGACATCATATGTATGTGAACTGTATGGACTACCAAATAACAGAAATATCCCTGTCACCCACAATACTCAGGAAATGCTTTAAGTGCCCTTGTAAGAAAACATGTAGTAAACCAAAGGTTTATAAGCTCTAGTTATGTTTTTGCTCAGGACTATTTAGCTTTGCTGGGATCCCAGGAAACACTGTAAGTGTTTTATATTAATATTGTATCTTTAGAGAGACTTGATTGTTTTAGGTGAGCCACATGTTCTGCGAAGATAAACATTTTCTTTTTAGGACTGTGCAAAGCATTCAATAGATCATAGTGCAAACCAAGCCTAAAAACAAAACTTTCTCTAAAAGGGACAGTATGGAGCCATGGTGGCGCAGTGGTTAGAATTCAGTATTATAGGCTAACTCTGCCAAGTGCCAGCAGTTCGATTCTCACCGGTTCAAGGTTGACTCAGCCTTCCATCCTTCCCAAGTAAGGATACAGATTGTTTGGGGCAATATGCCGACTCTTAGAGAGGGTTGTAAAGTACTGTGAAGCAGCATATAAGTCTAAGTGCTGAGTGCTATTCCTATAGCTGTTTCAGTTTGATCAAATACATGTGTGCACAGCTGCTTCACTTTGCTAGCCATTTCAGAGGAAACACAGTTGTTACATGCACCCATATATTCATGCAATTAGGGATAGTCTTCCAAACAGCAATCCAAGCCTTCCAAAAGATAGGGCTATTTTAAGGCTTTAAAGAGGTTTGCTTCGCTAAAGCCGATGTATTCTATTGCAACATCCCTTTGGATGCTTTGCAACTCTTAGCTTTTATTCATTGTTCATTTTTAATATTAAGTATGAAAGAGGGATATGAAGAGGGAAAAAACAGTGTAAAAAAAATCAAAGTGAATTTTTGTTCAATCAGTTTTACATATATGTTCACATATTATGCACAAATGATTTCTTTACATTTAGATGAATTTAATGAAACTTTAAAAGAGGAAACAATATACAGATAATAATTCATATAGACTTCATCAATATATATTCAGATCAGATTTCTAAACAGTCCCCCTAGTATTATCTTGATCAAACAAGGGGCTAAGTGAGTAAAAGCTCTCTTTTACCTACCATAAACTTCTATCACCAGGCTTCTAAACAACACAGTTATTTATTATAGATCTCATCCATCCACTGAGCCGTTAACCTTTTACCGCACCATCTACTATGATGAATGAATGGCTAGAGCTAAGTGATTTTGTTTTTATACCAGCAGATGAATCAATTGCCCCTTGAGATATTTGGAGGGGGCACATAGCATTAAAATATGTACAAACATACGCACATTACTGAAAAGGAAAAGGAAGAAACTAAACCATCTTTGATTCCAGTTAATAAATTCAATTCAGTAACAATTCATTCAAGGTCAGGATCATTTTAGGAAAAAAAAAAGTCTGCAATGTTTTTCACAAAGTGAAGAGGCTTTGCTCGCCTGTCCCTACAATCTTGATATGTATCCCAAAGATTATGATGGTCAATATGTAATTTACCTTTACCTTGTACAAAAATGTGTCTTCTAAAACAGTATAGAAATACTGACAGATCAGTCACAAGCAACCACAGAAGTTTTCCAGTGAGCAATAACCCCAAACTTTCAACTTTTGTTTTAAGAGGTGTCATTCATGGTTAGGTGTGTTGTGCACTCCTTGCGCCATTACTTGGATCATGCACATGGTCACTCATGCCCCAGTCATCTCTTAACTGTATAACAGAAATTTGCTCTACCTGGGACTACCCTCGAAGAGTATTTAGAAGCTGCAGCGGGTGCAGATGTAGCAGTGCACATATTCCTGGGAGCCCCTAGAGCTGCCCATATAGTGCCACTATTGCATGTGCTGCAATGGTTTCCAGTTTGGTTCCAGACCCAATTAAAGGTGTTGGTTGTTACTTTTAAAGCCCTACATGTATGTGAGAGTATGTGAGAGCCGCCTTTTTCTAACCAGCCCTCCCCATTTGCATGAGCTTAAGAGTCCTACTACGGATTCAATTCACTATTCTAGCAGATGGGTTCAAGGAGAAGAGCCTCTTCTACTGTCACCCCCCCCCCCAATCCTTTTGGAACACTCTACTACTGGAAATGAGAACTGCTCCTACTCTTTTGGCCTCCTGGAAGGTTATTAAAACTTGACTTTGCCAGTTGTCCCTCAATTGGGACACTCATTGCTGGAGTGGGACCCATTATGTTATCCCATAATCGCTGTGATTAGGTAGGAGTGCATCTACCGAAAAATTTAAAACAATGAGTAAACCAGACTGGCATTTTAACCAGCTCTGTTATTTCAAAAACAGCTGCATTTCTGAAGATCAAAAAAATCTATCCAACCAATATAGATAAAGTTCATCATCAGTTTATAATGTTGCCCAAAATGGCACAATAGTTGAGAAACTATTCCTGCAAGAAATTCTAGAATTGTTGTGATCATCTGGAGGAAACAACGATATGAAGTGGTGGGATTCAAATGTTTTTACTACTGGTTCTGTGGGCCTGGCTTGGTGGGCGTGGCAGGGAAGGATACTGTAAAATCTCCAGTCAGAGGTGGGATTTGCCAGTTCTCCGAACTACTCAAAATTTCCACTACCGGTTCTCCAGAACTGGTCAGAAGTTGCTGAATATCACCTCTGGATATGAAGTAGCAGATGACAACTCTACAAACTACTATAGTTCTTCTACCTAAACCCATTTCTGCCACAGAACTGTCTTAATAACAGCCAATAAAAGGAGCAAAATTTACTTGCCAAATGAAGACATCTACAACAGGGGTGTTAAACACAAGGTCCATGAGCCAGATACAGCCCATGATGTGGTCGAATCCAGCCCACGGGGCCATCCTGGAAAATGTAAAGGGCTGGCCCACATTGCTTCAGCCTGGTCTATCCAATGATTGGAAACATCAGGCCAATGATTGGAAACATCAGGCCAATGTGCCTTTGGCCCAGTCTACCCAATGCAAAGAGGAAACATCGGGCCACCGTGGCTTCGGCCCGGTCTACCCAATGTGAACAGGAAACATGCCAGCAGTTTGGGGCATGGCATCAAGCTGCCCACACACACCCAGCCAGTCATGCCCAGTGAATGGCATCAAGCTGGCCACACATACCCAGCCTGCCTAGCGCCCCCGATCTACAACAATGTAGCTAGTCTGGTCACAGGGACTTTACAATAACAGTAAATCCCCCAAAACCCATTTACTAGCTTATCTGATAGACTCATGATGCCAAAGGAAGCCTTGGAATTCAACATAGAAGACCTTCCTTGCAGCAGGACAAAAAGATCAGCACCTATCAAAGCTGTAAAATGAATAGTATGGTCTACTCTTCTGGGTTGTTAATTACATATTCTTACATATGGCCACAGTATGCCTTGGCATAAACAGAATTTCTCATTAAAATGTGCCTTCTCCAATTGCATTTTAAGTTGGTGTATGTATGGATCTATGTATGTATGGTAAATGAGAGAAATAAGTTATAGTTCACTTATCTTTAGTAAATGCTTATTAATGAAGCAGACAAGGGTCAGAAACTCATTGCATTCTCATCTTTTTGCTATACTTGATATCTTCAAATGCCAAATGAGATATACTATATACTTCTAGGACAAGGCTGTCAAACTCCCGGCTCGCAGGCCCGATGTGTCATGTCCCTGCCACGCCCATGCCCAGTTTAGCGAAGGGGGAGAAAGTCCCCATATGTCATGTGATGCTGCCATGAGTCTGACACCCCTGTTCTAGGACATTGCTTAAGTATGTCCGCCTTCAAGAATCTTTCTTCTGCTTGTCTTTCCAGCTGCCATAGTAATGGGGGGAGGGAGGATAAATTGGGCTTTGTGGAAGGTGGGGGAGGCTTTAGTGAATGAACTGTAACACTTTTTTGAAGAAAACTTTATTGTTTATGCTTACTTGCTTACCGCGCAGCCACAGCAACTTATCTAACCAGGCCAATTATCTCAACAGCCAGATGTTTGCATCACCACCTGAAGATGCCCCATATGACATTATATACATCTCAGATTGGATGGACTATTCGAACGATTGTGGGTGGGAACGTTGCCATAACTTTGTATATGTGATTTTTGCGCCCAATAAGATCTTGAATTCTTTTGATGCTACCACTTGATTTCCAGTAAAAGTCCTTTTCTCTGTAACAATGGAGTCTAAGGGTGTCTTTCTTGGATTTTGAATGGAGCCTCACCTGACAAAGCATTTCTAAGGCCCTACAGTTTCATGGGAAAGTAGGATATATAGGAAATAAGATATTCCTTTCTCTTGATTTCACCTAATCAGCTTCAGCAGGCAACAGGGAACAACATTTATTAGGAGGTAGAAACACTTACTATAGGTTGTTCTCAACCTATAGTTTCCATTACTAAGCCGAGTGCTTGTCAAGGGAATCACAACCTTTTGCCACAGCTGTTAATTAAATTGCTGCAGTTAAGTGACACATGCAGCAAGTCTGCCTTCTTCCATTGACTTTGCTTGTCAGAAGATGGCTGAGAAGGTCTCAGATGGTGATTTAGCCAGTAAAGGAACAGGGGTGGGATGCTACTGGTTCTGCCCGGCTCTATAGAACTGGAAGCTCTGAAGAGTAGCAGACAGAGAACTGGTTCTGTATTTGCTGCTGTTTGGCCCACCCGCCCGCCTGGGCTCTTATCTGTCCTTTATTTCCTGCTTTTTCAACCTCAGCTGCTTTGCGCGGCACAGTTGAGGTTGAAAAAGCAGGGGGAAAAGTGGCTTTTCAAACGCTGTGCACCTGCGTGCAGCGCTTTTCAGCTGTCCGGGCGGCACAGCTTAAGGTTTTTTTCACACCCCACCCCTGGTAAAGATCCATCCTCAAGTGAATACTCCAATATGAGTAATCACAGGAAAGAAGAGGCTTCCAGTAGATCTCCTTGCATAGACCATTCATGATTGCATCTCTGGTTCATAATACTTATTTTAACCATGGTGGATTCTATGTATGCACTAGAACCAAAAACTTCTAAGCATTTTTAATAACCTAAAAATATTTTTTTATCCATCGTGGAAAAATAGTTTTTTAAAAATAGTACTTACAAATACACTAGAAAACAAATCCAGGTACCCAGAATTCACTGCAAGTTTCTTTTGAATTCATGAAACTTATCTGCAGAGTAAGGGGGGAAAAAACAAAAGGAAGAAGAGTTAAAGTCAAGACTATGTTTATAAAAATCCGTTTTCTAAATAAATATGCAAAGTTTGCTAACCTGCAAAAAAAGATGTATTAATCTGCTGGAATTTGAAGAACAGTAGAGAGACACCTTTCAATGATGAGGGTAGAAAAACGGTTTCCCTCATCTAACAGGCCGCATGGTTTCTATAAAGGGGCAGAATCACTACTCTGCCAGCCTTTTTGCTCCAATTCTAGATTAAATTAAGTGCAAGATCAGTCAAACTATTCACTGTTACTCCCTCACATATAACAGATTTTCAAATCATAACAGGGTCAATTATTGACCCTCATGGTTAAGGTGCTGGCCCAGGAACCAGGACTGTGAGTTTTAGTCTGCCTTAGATATTGAAAGCAGGTTGCATGGCTTTGGGCCAATCACTCTCTCACAGCCCAACAAACTTCACAGGGTTGTTGTGGGGAGGTAGAAGGAGCATTAGGTATATTCACCGCCTTGAGTTATTTATAAATAATAAAAGTGGGATAAAATAAAATAAATAAATGAATAAAAATAATGCATTAAAATATCTGTTTCTCTTTTAGTAAATATTAGTACTAATTTGCAATGTATTTTTCAGATATTGGGGAAAATATAGATATTTTACTGTTATCTTTGTATTCAGCAAACCTATCCATAATTTATTTATAACTATATACGTAAATATATATGCTGCCTAGACTCTTGATTCTAGACAGCTTGCAATCATAAATAGCAAATGTACAAATCACAAATAAGTTATACTTCCCAATGCCTTCCTACCACTGTCTGCCTAATTCAAATTCTCCTATGGAGAAACACAGTTTTACATTCTTCCTAAAGTTTACAGTTGCCCCATTCAGGGACAAGCTGAGTTTCTTCTCTAGTCTCTCTCACACTGATGTTGATGACTGAGATGTTGATGTTGATGTTGATGACTGAGAATCTCAATAGATGAAAGAGTAAAATATATTGGGTGGGTGCCAAAAAATAAGTGCTCTTAAGAGTTTTTTAAAATATTTTTTTTGGTTTTGAAGCCAGCTACTGGGTGAGGACATCTGATAGTTCAGAGTGAAGTATCATCAATATGCCCATACCTAGATTTATATCTCAACTCTACTCTTGTCATGATGACTTGAAGTCTCAGAGTCTGGAACCTGTGGGAACAACGGTCTTCCGCTAAATCCTAACAAGACCGAGAGACTTCAGGTTTTAGGGTCCTCATATTCTACCCCAAACAGAAACAGTGTCCAATTTGGGGGCTTTACTGGACTCACTGCTCCTGTTCAAAGAGCAGGTGGGATCCAAGGCTATGAGAATTTAGCTATATGTTGTGTATCTATTGTGCCTGTTCTTGGACCAAGAAGCCCTGTTCACAGTCATCATGTCCTTACCACCTTCCAATCTGACTTCTGCAAATCTCCATAGGCTGCCCTTGAAAAGCATTTGGAAGCTTCAACCGATGCAGAAAGCAGCAGGGCAGGTAGTTATGAGTACTTTTCATTCAACTCATGTGACATATTTGCTCTGCAAATTGCATTGATTTCCTGTATGCTTCCAGGTTCAACTCAAGATGTTGATATGAGCTATATGTCCTCATGGCATGGGGCCAGGTTACTTGCAGTTCCATTTTTCTCAGCTATATCTCCTTACCCCATGAGATCTGGTAGGAATGGCATGCTCTGATCCAGTGGTGGGATTCATTTTTTTTTACTACCGGTTCTGTGGGCGTGGCTTAGTTGGCGTGGCAGGGAAAGGATACTGTAAAATCTCCAGTTAGAGGTGGTATTTGCCAGTTCTACAAACTACTCAAAATTTCCACTACCGGTCCTCCAGAACTGGTCAGAACCTGATGGATACCACCTCTGCTCTGATCCCCTTCCATTGGGCAGTGTCATCTGGAGGAAACTTTTTCTGTATGTTGGTTGCCCTCTGGACCATTATTCCCCAGAGATTATTACCCCCTGACATTCATAATCTTATGTTGTTGATTATGTTGTCTAGTTTTAGTTGAGTTCCCATGTTTGTTATTTATTAGTTTGCTGTTTTTATCTTGTTTTTATTTCCTGTTAGCTGCCCAGAGTCATATGTTTGAGATGGGTAGCCATATAAATTAAACAAACAATAATTCAAAAATTTCAACATTCATATTACTAGTAATAATTTTAATTAATTCAATTAATCCATTAGTGATCTAATAAATATCATAACAATAGTATAAAAACCACAATGCTGTAATTTTTTCTAGGACAAACTGTATCAGAGGTACAAGTCTGAAGTCCTTTGGCTTAATTATTTGTAGTCTTGGCCTGACTGTGGAAAGTTATATTAATACAATGTGGTCAGTATTAAACCTCATTCCATTTTTTTTCTTCAAAAATGTCTCTGATTTCTGTCTAGAAAGGTAACAGATGCAACTTCAAGCCACAGGTTTCCCTTATAGCACTGTTTTTTCTTCTTGTTGTACAATGAATCACTTTATGCCTCTAAATATCTTAGTTTCCTCTCTACAGAATTCTTGTGTGTTAGATGGTAGTTTCACATGAGTTTATTTTTATTGTTTGGTCTACATGCAGCTGTTTTAGTTTCTGAGACAACAAAAAGCACTTTGTTAAAAGCTCCTTGATTCTTTCCAAGACATGAGCCTGGATACCCGTAATATTATTCTGAAAATTGAAATGAATATGAGGCCTTGCTAGGATTGAAAACATTTACTACACCACTGAATTGTTCACAAGTGATTATATTAAAGATGGAATTGCATCCAAATATGTATTAATTTTTTTAGAGTTTAAGGCATACCATAAAACTGCAAGTGTGATAGGTTCTTGCCCAGAGGTTTTCTGTAATTCAAAATCATTATTTCAGAAAGATTCTTTTGAAGATTTTAATCAAAGCAATATCCCAATTCATTTTAGTATACAATATGAGATTTGGGGGGGGGGGGTCACCGTGACAATAAAATGCAAAGTTGTACAAATATGTAGTTGTATTCTAATTCTATTTAAAAATGTTTCAGTGGCATATTAATATCTTTTAGTTTTAAACTTTTGCAAAATAAACACCATATAGAAACAATATTTTTTCTGTCACATTCTTTTCTACAACTACATCACAAAAACCGCACAAAATATGCTCTGTACTTTTGATTTCTAAAATGTAGGCAACCCCCCCCCCCCGCAAAAAGAAATCTTAAGCAGTTTAATACTATGCAACAATATTACACATTACTGAATTGTTGGGGGAGGGGGGGTTTGCCTAAATTCTTATTTTTTTCAATCACTAATTTATGAGAAAGCATCCATTCATTTTTAAGGAATCACATCTTTTAGAAAAATCACTTTGTCTGATATTCCTGAAATTGTTTACTAAATTTCAGCATGATACTCATAATATTATTATAATGGGGGAAATATAGTTTTCCCTTTTCCTACTATGAAATATTGCTTGCATTCTGATATCAAGCCAAATCATGATTTAATATTATTTGAATGAACCATGAAGAGACAATACATTTCGTGGGAAAATTTGATAAATATACTGATTCAGGTTGACTGGTTAGTTATGATTTGAGCAAAATAAAGATTGATTCATTTATATACAACAGCAAATTCTTTTATTTTCTTTTTTATAAAATCTGAAATACATTAGAAAGCTGCATCATATAAGGAATTTCTTAGCTACTTTTATGGGTCTGGAAAAAAGGTATATATCAGCTATAACTCAATATAGAATCAACAAATCTCACTTGCGATGATCAAAATTATGCTATTATATAAATTTGCAACCAGACCTGAATCTCATTATCAGATGATTTACACCATTATTGTGCTTTGGGGACATCAATTAAACAAGGACAGCAGTTCGTAAGGTCACAGCTAATTAATCCAAAAAAGTATAAATACACTTTAATATACACCGCTCCATGTAGAGAATTTGGGAACAAAGCATCAACACCTCATAATGGGCTGCACAATTAAATATGAAGGTTAAATACACATAGACACTTAGCCTCTATGATATATATATCATAGAAAACAAATATATATTTTTTTCTTAAGTTTATATAATTTTTGAAAACTAAATGGAAAAAGATAGGCCATCAAAAAGAACAACATGGGGAAGATTTGCATCTGAAAGCTTTGATGCTTGGGGCAAAATGCAAGTAAGCGACAAAACAAGAAAGAGCGAACCATGTCCAGTGATCCTGAGCAAATTAAAGCCTCCTGTTGTTCAGATAACACCTCAGAATGGGGACTCTGCTTGAGGCTGCATCATTACCGAAGCAGTCAGGCAGAGAAGCTGAAGAACTAAATATATAAGGCTTAGTGTGTTCAACATACTTTCATCCAAGCAACATCCTAAAATATCTGTTCCTTCAGCAAATGTTTTCCTACAATGGGTTGTTTCTGACACAACAGGCAAGCAATCTGACATTGACAGAGATCACTTTATCCTAGAGTATTGAACATTTCTTCTCTTTTCTGCAGATACCCCCCATCTTGCACTTATAATGTTGATTTATTTTTCCAAAACACAAGGCAGGACAAGAAACAATGGATGGAAACTAATCAAGGAAAGAAGCAACCTGGAATTAAGGAGACACTTCCTAACAGTGAGAACAATTAATCAGTGGAATAGCTTGCCTTCAGACGTTGTGGGTGCTTCATCACTAGAGGTTTTTAAGAAGAGACTGGCCAGTCGTCAATCTGAAATGGTATAAAATCTCTTGCTTGAGCAGAGGGCTAGACTAAAAGACCTCCAAGGTCTTTTCCAGCTCGATTCTGATTCTGATTATAAACCAAAAGGGCAAGCAACCCTATGACTATAACCAGTCTATAAGATAAACAGACAGATCAAAAGCATTGTTTACTAAAAAGAAAAGAGTAGCTGGCCCGCATCTGTTCAAGATATCCATTAAAGCCCACCCCATCTGATCTCTTCAGGGTTCTGATTGGATCAGAGAAAGGAGATAGGCAGCCACACTTACTTTAACATACACCCTTAGCCTGAGCTATAAAAACTGCACAAGCTACATGTTCTATGCGCAAAGGTCTTCAAACTTGGCAAGTTTAAGACTTGTGGACTTCAAATGTGGACTAACATGACTGTAGGAGTAATTCTGGGAGTTGAAGTCCACAAGTCTTAAAGCTGTCAAGTTTGAAGACCCCTGTTCTATGGGGATTCTAACAAACATGATCCATATCCAAAGGTTGTCCCAAGTTATGCCCTCAACATTTCCCTGTGCATTATGACCCCATTACTGCAGAGAAGAAGAAGAAAACCAGGAGGAAAAATCCAAGTGTCACCTGCTAATGCTTATTTGGCAATGTCTATATCCAATGTCTGCATTTTTTTTTCAGCAGACATTATGTGATGTATGAACTAAATTTCAAGTGCCCAACTTCTTTCACACTTGTCTCCTCCACCGGTGTTACATGGGGAAATTTTGAATGTATCATTCAACAACAAGACAATTATCTTTATATAGTCAAATGATTTACACCATTACCGTAATAATGTACAACAAAATCAAGCTTAGGAGATGATGAAAAGCAAATTTAATATATGCTTGGTGATACACCTATGAAAAACAGCATTTGTCGCATTTCTGGCTTTCAGTTGTCTACAGCAGTGGCCCCCAACCTTTTTTGAACCAGGGACCGGTTTCACGATTATTTATTCTTCCACGGACCGGTACCTGAGTAACGCGAGACTCCACCGCCATCGGGACGGCTCTTCATTTGAAGCCGCCCCCCCCTTCGACGAAACTAAGGCACGAGCACCGAAACACCGCTTTCCAACTGAAAACCCGGAAGCACTTTCCAACAGAAAACCCGGAAGCATCGTTGAAACAAGATGGTGGTGCCCAAGCTTTGTGGCCCAGTAAAAAATGATCCATGGACCGGTACCGGTCCGGGGACCAGTGGTTGGGGACCCCTGGTCTACAGGATAGAGCATATTCCACAGTGTGTGTGTTTCTTATAGTGACTAGCACATGGAGATAAATTTCCATTGTTTTTACCTTAATTTCTCCAGAAAGGAAAGAAGTAGCTAAAGTTGTACAACAGAATGAGCAATTAATCTATCTCAGGAATCCAAACAATGACTAATATAGAAATCTGACAGGACCTCCACTTCCTCACTTGCTCATACCAAAGTCTGCATCTCATAATATTTCCAAGTTATTTATTCCTGCTCTTCACTTTCAAAATGAGGATCTCTTAAGCCTCTCCCTAATTTTCATAAATATGACAAACTGTATCCTGGCAATGCTAATTTTCCCATATTCTGCTATCATATCTTTATTTCGGTCAATTTTTTTCAATAAGGCTTCCAAGGTGTACATTTAAGCTAATTTGGTTTTCATCAAGAAGAAAAGAAAGTCTGCACTTCTGACAGAAAAGTACATTCATAGCAAAACAATATGAAACCATACGACACTATCATGGTAGCCTAACTAACAATACACATCTGATTTTTACATCTGTCAAGAGACCAACCCTCAAAGTTATTATGAAAACATTTTTTTAATAAGTTTTATTTGGGTTTTCACAAAAAAAAAGAAATACAAGTAAAATATCTTTTTTGAAAGCAGCATAATCCCGGGTTACATCTCTTCGTACAGACACAAATTCAAGTTCATGCTCATTTTTATATTCCATTCCATATCTTATTACTATTCTACATTTTCTACATAGCTTCTCCCCTCTTTTAACTTTCTTAATTTTATTTTATTTATTTCATCTCAATTCAAATCATTGTACTTATATTCTTTGTCTGTCCTGTTTCAACTGTCTACTATCTTTTCTCATTAAACAAAATTTCTCCTGTAATCACTGATTGGAGTATGACGCCTTTATATCTTTCCCCTAAAATTATAACACTTAATATAATACATAACTTTCATTCAGATTCTGCTTGGCACATTCTAAAACTACACATTGTATTCTTAAAAAAGGAAAAAAAGATTATACATGTATGATATAATTAAAACAACAATCCGTTCCAATTCAATTCTGTCATTAATATTAATATTCATTTAGATCTTAACATTTTGCACATTACTTTTCAAATAAATATCATATTTCTATGGGAACAATTATAAACTTTCCATAGTTAATCCCCCCCTCTTCACTTATATTTTATAAAACATTGAGTAATTAAAATGTTCCCATTCCTTCCTAATTCAATTTTCTCATTTATTTTATTTCATTTATTTTAATCACAAACATTTCCCCAAAGCACATCAACTACTTTATCCCTCTTTTTAATCATATGTTGTTTCCAATTTTCTAAAATTATTTCTATTACAAATATAACAATACAATCTTATGTACCTTCACATAATCCCTTTTTCAGTTAGATTTTCACCCATTATCTCTAAATAAGTCCTGTTTCTTTACATCTTGCTCCAAACCTTTATAACTTCTCTTCCTTTCCCTCTTCCCTCTCTTACATTTTTTGTAATATGTGGTTCCCAAAAATATAGACACTGATAAGAGATCACACAAAGCACTTTTTTCCTATACATCAAACAACCAGACAACATTGTCTACCCATGTTTACTAGCAATTTAACTGTCTAAATATTTCATAAAGTTGATCACCAGAGAATATAAAAGGGACCATTACTGGCTTGCTAGTTGTCTGGGAGTTGTATTGCCCGATTGCTGTAAAGGTACAACAGCTGGTTGTGCTCTCAGTTTAAATACACAACCTATTTTAAAGCATGTGCAAATCCTACCTCTGCCCACCTAGGTTTCATTATAGATGTGTCTCAGATCCAAAGTGTTTTCAATCCCTGGTCTCAGTGCTGGAATATGCAAGATGCTTATGGGCCTGTACACAGTCTCATTGCATCTCCATTTACTCCTCTCCTATTTGTGAAATCTTAATAAAGAATAAAAATATATTTTTAAAAAGCTACAATTAATGTTATTCTAAAAATAGAATAAGGACACTTCTATAGAAACTAAAACATGCTGGCCTTCTATTCACATGTATTGTGAACCTTCAAATTTCTTTAGATATTACCGTCCAAGACCTTTCTTTTACTCTGGAAAATGCAAATAAATCAAACTTATACTGCCAGGAAAAATGGCTGTGCTTCCAGTGCTTACTGAGAGATGGTTATATGTTGTCTCCCTTAATTAAACTGAAGAGGATTTCCCAAAGAATCACCAAACCTGACATTGCTTGATAGATAGGCAATCTCAGATTTACCGGTTATTTCACCAAGGAAGTATTTCAATTACTTTTACAGAATCTGGTGGCTGACCTGACCAGTTTACATATTTAGGAATAACAACCAAAACAACAACTGGAGTAGTAATTGACTGGAATTTTCTATATTCATAGGAATGTTTGAAAATAAAAGCTTGGTTTCAAAAGGGCCTAGTTCGATCACAAGGTGTAAATAAGGCTGAGAAGAGCTGTAAAATTTTTACAGTATTTAAGTTCTGTGTAAAAAAAAGAAAGAAAGAAAGAAAACTTCCAGGAAAGATGAATAATATGCAGAAACAGGTTTACATGCAAAATTGCATTTTTTAAAATATGAGGTCCCATGGAGGCTGTTTGGGAGCAAAATCAGCTTCAGCAGAACACCTACAAAACTGTATACATCCCAACCAATTTGATTATCATCATAGTTTTTATCTCTTTCCACATTTTAAATTCTTCCCCCAACATACCATTCTCCTATTGGTCATCTCTTTCGTGGAAAGAGATGTACAAATACATGGAATTCTAAATTCCTGTTTATTTTTAGCATGCCTCTTATTTTCTTACTACATCACAATGAACTATTGAAGAAAAATAAAGCTACTACATAATACATTGTGATCATATTGATTCATTTCAGACTACAGATAGTCCTTGACTTACAACAGTTTGTTTATGAACTGTTCAAAGTTACAACTGAAAAAGTGACTTATTGCTAAAAGTGACTTCATATTCCTATGAAGGTTAATCAATATTAAAATCCCACCAGTCCAGCATCCCTATGATCACATGATTTACATTCAGATGCTTGACAACTGACTTAGATTTATGACAGTTGCAGCATCCTGGAATCATGTGGTTCCATTTTGTACCCTTCTGACAAGCAAAGTCAATCTGGGAAACCACACTTAACCATGTTACTAATTTAAGAACTACAATGATTCACTTAATAAATGTGGCCAGAAAAATTGTAAAATTGAGTAAACTCACTTAACAAATTTCTCACACCAATATAAATGTTGGGCTCAGTTATAGTCATAAGTTGGAGGACTACCTGTACTCCAAATCGACTTTATCCTATTAAAAGTGATGTGTATTCCATTTTGTTTTAAAAGGCAGCTAACGATCTAAGGAGTTGACTTGCAGCGTATCAAATGTCAGGGGAATGTTAACTTGTGAATGCAGCTCATATGAAAGTCCCAGTAAATTCAATTGGACAGAATCTTTAATATATGTGTTTAGGTTTGCAGCTTCAAAAATTACTGTGATTAACAGGTGCTGAATTAGTAAAAGAGCTTTTAAACTGGTAATTTCATATTTTTATTCTCAAAAGTAGGAGAATATAATTCAGCACTGGAAATGTTTTGTACAAAGCATTTAAGTGTTTTTTTCCCTGAGAAAACAGAGGAAATAGATTATCTTCAGTGCCTATCATTGAAGACAGAAATCCATTTTTGTTCTTTTTCCTCTTTCTTTGTTTCCCTCTCTCTTCATCCCCATATACATACATAGACATGCCCACAAACACATACATTAGAAAAAAAGTTGAGCTTGTTGAACTCTCAAATTCTGAGCATTGTGTGAATATTACGAGGGAGAAATAAGGAGGGGAAAAATAGCATTTGATATGGGCTTCTCCAGCGCTAAATGTGTTTTTTTTTTTAAAAAAAATGAATTTTATTTCAGTCACAATCTCTCTCACGCACACACAATCACACAAAACATTTCACTGAGTAATGTACAATCCTCCAGTCCTTGAAATGGTGATAGAGAATAGGAGTTGGCAAGCAGATGAGATTACTGCTAAAAACAATTTCCAATCAATTGATGTTGGAAAACTTTCTGTGAGGAATGTTGAACTGCATGAGCATAACAACTACACATAAATCTTCTCAATTTAGCCATTTTATTAGTCCATGAAAGCTATGAATGAAATATTCCAGATGGACAATATAAGCTATTAGGAAATCAAGACTAGTTGTAACCATACATCTCTTACTGAGAAATGGATTATGTTTCCCTTCTGTTTAGCTATTCCTCTGCTTTGTTGTACAATCTTTTGCCTATTAAAAAGATCTGAAAATCATAGGACCCAAAACAGAATGATCTACGCTGCATCTTTTACTTTGGCTATTTACACATATTTCTATGAAGGTTAATCAGTATTAAAATCCCACCAGTCCAGTGATACTTATTCCTATGTGTGTACGCTTAGAATTGCAGCATTCTTTACTTAGACATGTATAACTGTAGTTATTTTTTTATTTTTTATTCTCCCTTCAGAGTAGCATGCTAGGGGCCACAATCCCCAAAACAGGCAGAACCAGGAAAAAAAATTGTAGTCAGAACCAGAACAAAAGTCAAAATGGATTTCATTTAAATGTATACAAGTACATTATTACATGTTAATATGATTGCTCTATTTGTCACATTGAAAGAGAACAAATCTAAATCCAAAGAAATTCAGTTTCATTTTTCATTAGGACCTCCTGGAGAAACAAACATTTAAATTCTCATTCTAGGTAATACCGTATAATTAAAAAAAAATAAAGCACATTATTTGTTTCTATATAACGTAGGACTCAGATTACAATTACAATTGGAACCAGGATTTCCTTTACTAAGGTGATGTTAAGTGAGTTGCAATCAATTTTATAACTTTTGCCACAATTGTTCAGCAAATCAGTGTAGCTGCTAAGTGAATACAGTCATTAAATAAATCTAGCTTCTTCCATTCACTATTAACCCTGAAGTTGGAAGAACTGCGGCCATTTTCTTTTTATAATTTTTTTTCTAGGGAGTTTTCTCTTCTTACTGCTTCAGGGCTGACACAGCCTGGAGCAAAGGGGGCAGCGAGGAAGATATAGAGATAGCTGCGGTGGTGTAGCAAAAATAAAATTCTTTCCCCTGGGAATCAAGGACGTTGGTGCAAGTGTTCGAAAGGTAGAGAGTGAGGTCACCTAGCAACTGAATTACATGCTGATCGGACCATGTGATTGGTGACTCTGGGAGGAAGTGACAAAGTTTTACTTTTAAATGAGTATAAAACCAGCAGGAACTTAGAGCTGGTTTTCCACCAGGAATATGCCAATTTGATATGTCCCAATAAAAATGTTCTTTGAGGAATATGCCTGCCTCGGAGTTCTAATTGAATGGGATGTATTACTTGGGACCTTGATATCCACTTTGCTTGTTGGAAGCCTCTGGGAAGGTTACAAAGGGTGGACCCAGGATGCTGAAACCATTGTAAATACATGCCATTTGCCAAGTGCCTGAATGTTGATCATGTGACCATGGAAATGCTGTGACTGTTGTAAGTGTGAGGACCAGTTTTAAATAACGTTTTTCAATGCCATTGTAATTTCAAACAGTCATTAAATGAATGGATGTAAGTAAATATACAATTTAAAAATAATCACAACTATCAGAAAGGTTAATGATGGCCACAATCCATTTTGTCTTGAGTAGTGCAAATACCTTCAATGGTCCAAAGCTAAAAGAGGTGATACAAACATAAACTATATTAGTAAATACCTGCCTGAAATTGGTAAATTTCATTAGGAAATAAAAACAAGCGAATTTTACAACATAAGGGTGAACTATCTGGAAATTTCTAAGGTTAGCAATTAGTGGAGTGTTTACATCTCAAGTGCTATAACACAGGACAGCTGCACTTCAAAAAATAACTGATATCTGAAGGAGAACACAATAACTGCCTTTCTGGATGTTTTTCTGATTGTATAAGCATAAAACTGAAAAAAAATTGGATTTGTCAAAGCATAGTTCATTTGATAAAAGAAATCTGAAGCTTTAATCCAAAGACACAAGGCAATTTTCTCTTTTAACTTAATTTATTGTTTAAAGAAGGATCGCCCAAATAATCATGTCATTTAGGTACGATGAAAGAAACACAGCTCAAGAAGTTAAGCCCTAGAAGAAGGAGGGATTTGCCTTTATTTATAACCTGCAAGAATCGAACAATCCCACAAATGCTCTTTTGCTAGAAGTGGGGAAATATTTCATTGCTTTTTTTTTTTTTTTGCATTCTTCCCTACCAATTCCCTGCTCAAAATCGTTTTAAGGATGCATTAATTTATCAGAATGTATCATTGTTCATAGGGTCTCCTGACCCTTTTCTCCTTTGTTAATGTAGTATTGAGGTGGGTTTAATTTTTTAATTTTTTATTTTGTTATAATTAAAAATAAAAATACCTTGCCAATGCATTCTAATACTCAGATTTCAACTCACCAAGAAACTAGAATAATGAATGCTCCTGACTACTTAGCAAATACATTATTTTCAAGTCAAATACTCTCCATATCTCTCTTTACGACTCATTTTTCATTATCTCTCAGTAATTCAAAGGTTGGTGACTCAAAGTCAGAGACAAGAGCTAAAATGAGCTGCTTAATGCTGAAACTGGATGAGGTTCATGACTTCAAGTGCATCCAGTCAAGCGAAAGAGAACAAAAGCAATAGAAACAATAAATAAATAAATTGTAAAAAGCACAGACAACAAATCAATGGCATCATCAGAGCATTTTCGATTTTTTTGTTTCAAATACCAAGTATAATCAAAGACGCCAGAAATCTTGAAAAATAAAGAGGAAGCTTGCAGGATTTTTGAAGAGTGTTTCACACTGCAGTCTATTTAATTACCATTTCAAAGAAAAAAAGTTACATCTTTAAATCTTATCATTTTTACTACCCAGATGTGGAAAGAAAGGAAGAAAAGACAAGGAATTAATCTGATTTCACAAGTTATCAATGTGCAGCTATCATAAGCAAGGAGGTCAAAGACTGCTTGCTGGTGGTGGGATATCTTGAGAAGACATTGAATACAGATAGTTGGCTGCAACTTAATGATAAAATGCTTAAAGCCAGAATTAACAAGCTAATGAGTAAGAATACCTCAATGCCCATTCTGAGTATAACTACAGCCAGCACTGCCCGAATTAATTCCTCTTCTGCTACATATTTCAAGTGCTTAATTTTTCATATCAATGGGGGGAAAGTGCCTGAAAGTTTTCCTGTAAAAAATTAATAGCTTTATTTTAAACATTTCACATATGAATCTCTTGGAATGAGTCCTGTTTCTCCGTAGCTTTCTCCCTGGTTGGAACTCATATTATAAAATATCCTTCAATGAGATTGATCTTGTATCTCTTTTGTCTTTTTAGTACCAGGGAAATATCTTCCCAGACTTTTCAATAGTTTTTAAACAAAATGATTTCTCAAACATACTAAGATTCATATCTGAAAGAGTGACTCAATCAAAGCTGTCAGTTAGATAATGGGCAGAGACCAGAAAAGCTAGAAAACTTAAACTCTGATCAACCAATCCTGAACAGCAAGTTTTGCACCTCTCTCTCTCCCATTATCAGACCTACCAGGTAGACCAGACCAGGAAATAAACTCCACAGAAAAACTAAAATTACTTTTATTGAGACTGGCAATACAAGTAGTCTTCATTTAATGACTTCCTTGTTTAACAATCATTCATAGTTACGATGGTGATGAAAAAGTAACTTTATGATCAACTCTCCCATCTATAACTTCAGCAGGTCCATAAATCAAAGGAAAGTTGTAATAATCCAAGGAGTTGTGGTTGCACCTTGCAATCATTTTGCTTAGCAACCAAGTTGCCAGTCCCAATTAATTGGTTGTTAAATGAGGAATACCTGTTGTTAACAGAATCTTGCTAATCTTCCCCACATGCATTTTTCCATCAAAGTACAACAAATTGTACACATTTTTGTACAATTAGAGAGGCATCTGAACTGAGCGGCTTCTGAACATTATCGAATTATTCTTTAAAAGACTTTTAAACAGGCTTTAGTCCCTTTTCGCTTCATGAGAATTTCTGTATATCTCTGTCAAGTTTACACTCAGAAACTTTTAGAAAAGGAATGGACCAGTTCCAATTGGCCTTTGTTCTTCTCTCAATAACTCTCTTCAGTCTGGCCTCTACTAGATAAGAAAAATGTCCCCACCCAGAGAAGAGTTGAAGACTCAGAAGAACTTGGCCATCTAAAGAAATGTGGAGCTATATGTGAATTAAAACTGTATTAATATATTTTTATTCCTATTTTATCTGAATTGTACCAAGAGGTGTATGAATGTGTAATCTATATGGAATATAAATAGTAATATACTCTGCAGGATTCATGACACTATCCTTTTCTTTTCTCCCACTGTCTTCAGCATTCAATTTGTTTTTTAATCTTAATCTACACTATAAACAACTTATAACTTCTGAAGTCAACAGAAGAGAAAATTCATCTTACCACAATCTGACCACTTTGGTAGCTGTAGCACACTCTTCTTCCTGAATCAAGCACCAGATAGGAATTTCATCTCTACAAGAAGGAAATGACGGCAGGGACAAAACAGACTCCCAAAAGGGTGGTGGGAAGGTCCAACATGATGGATTCTGTGGATGGTTTAGGGATCACCACTTGAGAGAACCAAGTGGGTAGATGCCTATGCAGAAGGACAAAGACCAGGACAAAAACCCTCTGTTGCCTATGCAGAAGGACACAGACCAGGACAAAAACTCTCTGTTGCATTAACACAGTTCATTATAAAAGTGGCATAGGCAAAGGCCTAGTGAAATGGAAAAGACTGACAAATACATATTTAAAAACAAGGAAATCTGCATGAATTTGAAAGAAAAAATAAAAAGTGTGGTAAAGATACACCCAACCTGCACAACATATTACTGAATAAAAATATCAGAATATTCAAAATAATTGCCTAAAATAGTAGTATTTCTTTAAAATAGTAGTAGTATTGAGAACTACATTCTCAAATCTTTGTACAATGCATTTTAGAGAAGAACAGTGGGAGGTTTTGTTTGCTTTGTTTTGTTTTTAATGTGGAAGATCACTAGTCGTATTACATTAAAAATTAAGGATCAACATAATTTTTTTAAAAAACATGATTTTGCCATTTGGTTAAGCTGTTGAACATCAGGGCTGCCCTATCTTAGCTGAAAGGCCATTCTTATTCACTACCCAGATGTCATTTTGAGAGAACACCTAATAAGAATGAATCAAGGCACAGAGACATACAAGTGAGAATATAACTGTATTGCAGAAAGGAATCCAGCTTTCACTCATTAAGTATCCTTGGGTAGGGAGGGGGGACAGCCTGGCACAGAAATCTAAATTGAAGGGAGCTGGAGAGGGAAAACAAGAGTAGTTGATGAAGCAGTTCGCTACCAGACATAACTGAGAAAAATCCTGATCAACAGCTACATGAAGCTGTGTTTTTTCCCTGATAAATAAAGTAATAATCCACAGCAGTCGTTCATGTGAGTAGCAAAGATGATTAGGGAAGTGGAGGATAAAATATATGAAGAATGATTTCAGGAACTGGGTATGTCTAGTTTGATGAAAAGAACAACTAGGGGTGACATGATAGCAGGGTTACAATATCTAAGGGGCTGTCAGAAAGAAGAGGGGGGGTCAACCTATTCTCAGGGGTGGGATTCAACTGGTGTTACTACCGGTTTGGTGACTATGGCACACTGTGCGTGCGTGTAAAAAAAAAATCAGCTACCCTAACAGCTGAAAAGTGCTGTGCATGGATGCACAGTGTTTGCAAAGCCTCTTTTTTCCTGCCTTTTCAACCGCAGCTATGCCGTGCAAAGCAGATGAGGTTGAAAAAACAGGAAATAACAGTCAGGTAAGAGCCCGGGCAGGCAGGTTGACCAAACAGCAGCAAACACAGAACCGGTTCAGTGTCTGCTGCTCTTCAGAGCTACCGGTTCTTTAGAACCAGGCAGAACCGGTAGCATCCCACCCCTGCCTATTCTCCTAAGCCTTTGAAAGCAGGACAAGAAACCATGGGTGGAAACTAACCAAGGAGAGAACCAGCCTACAAATAAGGAGAAATTTATTGACAGAACAATTAATCGGGGGAATGGCTTCCTTTCAGAAATTGTGGGTGCTCCAACACTGGAAGTTTTTAAGAAGAAACCAGTCATTTGTCTGAAATGATATAGCTTGAGCAGGGGGTTGGATTAGAAGACTTCCAAGGTGCCTTCTAACTTTGTTATTCTGTTATTCACACAGTTAATATCAGTGGAGCCGATTACCCTGCCCACTTGCTAGAAGCAGCCTTTCAACACAGCTAAACGTGGACACTAAGTTTTTAATAAAAATTTTGGATCAGCAAAACATCCTACTTTGAGCCAATATGCAAAATATACCCTCCCCAATCACATATTTGCAGATTCTGGCCAGGAAGCAACACCTCTAGGTTTACAGGGTCCTGCTAATCAAGAATATACTAGATTTGATTTTAACTACAGATGTTTACAACTTGTCCTTTTACCTAAAATATACCCTTATCAACTCTGCCAATGGGAAAGTGTTGCAAGTGTTACAGTTGATGAAAATAATTTTGTGCCTCTATACTTTTCCTCCTCCTTTTGTCATTCATAATGCCTGAAAATGTTAGTTTTCTAATGTTCATTTTTGGGGAAGTGGTATATTTAGGAATGTCGTAGCATGGAAACATTAATTTCCTTCTGCATGCCAGTGAACAATTCTACATCTGACTGTCTCTCTATCTAATTTATTTGATCTAAAAGACCATGATGTTCTTCCAAACAAAGAGCCAATGTAATCCTGCTGATGAGTAGTTTCTGATTATTCTTCAAGGACAGATTGCATTACAATTCAAAAAGAATATATGCAGTTGTTTTACAGTTCCATTTATTTTCCCTTAATTATTTTGTAAGAGCTATCCAGAAATTATTTATATTTTTTTAAAGTGGTACATTATTCTTTCAGTTTTTTTCCCCACAAATGTCACTCCTTACTCCTAAGTAGCAGCATGAAACTGAAGAATATGAAGAGCAGACTGAGCACTGCATGGCTATCATGCATTTAACTCTGGCCAACTACCCTGTGACACTTTTGCCACAATTCTCACTGTCTATTTTGGCAACAGGCATTAACCCTATCTCACCTAATGGAACAACATCCATGGAAAACAGTGACAAGCACATGGGCTATTTTTGTAATCAGCATTAAAAGTTGTTGATGTGAAAATTTTTCCAACATCATAACAAAACATAATTTATGAGAGCTGAGACAATTAATGGCCACCACTACTATTTGAAATACAGAAAGAAATACTAAGCTTTACATTGTTACCCACAGTAATCTCCACCTTTGCATCTATAAGAGCAATCCACCTTTGATTACTTCAAGGGCTGGATTTGCAAGATGTCACTCAAAGAGCATTTCACTTAACCCTTGGCAGCTTCCTCAAACAAACAAAAACCATTAAAACTGCATTCCAGTATAACTCCAGGATCGTTTACAATCATTAAAAATACTATCCACAGAAGCATTAACAAATAACAGGTAAACAATGCCAGTGAATCAAGATTCATGACCATCATTAAAAAGTTAATTGCAGAAGAATATTTCATAACTGGTGAGGTGTAAACAGAGAGACCTGGTATCAATCTCAAGTCAGATGAAGAAAGCAGGCTAAAAGGAAAACCAACACAGCATGTTAGTATTTTACTGACTTAATTCAGGAATGAGTGCTTTTATCAGTCACCAAACTCATTATAAATAAGCACCTGCATTTCAGTTTGGACTATGAAGCAACAAGGCAGTTCATGCTCAAATAAACTGACCGATTCAGAATTCTGTCAATAAAATATCCACTGCACTATTCAACCATCTTCAAAAGCACCTTCAATTATTGTATGCTGCAAAGAAGATTTTCTGAACAGGTCCAGATGTTGTACTTATTATCTTAAATACTGTGTTTAACACATTGCTTATCCAGCATTGTCATGAATTTGTATACAAATAAATAATATTATAAGATATATTCAAGCCATGGTGAATGAAAATGAATTTAGAAAGCCATTTAAGACTGCTATGTAGAAGTGTTTTATAGAACTATCCACGGACTGAAAAGACTTTGGAAAAGACTAAGAAATTTGGAAAGAGCAAATCTGAAAAAAATGCAAAATAGATCTATTGTGGTAACTATATGTACTATAATGTTTTTGGTAATGCTGAGTTATCCTGATTAAAAAAGGTTTATACTCATGCAGTTGCATTTTTATGGAGGGGAAAAGTAATAATGGAAAAAAGATTAAGGTGATAGTCAACTTAACCATGTCCCTTTAAAACTATTGTATCCAGTGTTGCAACTCTACTTCCTACTTCCTTCCCTCATCTCTCATACATTTTTGTCCCTTTCCAGAATATTTCATTAGAATTCTACCATGTTTCTCCAACAATACACCACCCCCATAGGAAGACCCAGCATGTTTTCTAGGCATAAAATGAAATTAAGCCCCTCCCCGCAAATTTAGGCCTAGTTTAAAACATGCAAAATTGGGGGGGAAGGTGGGGGGGAACTTGCCATTAGGAGTGCCCAGCAGGCAGCTACGCGTCACCATCATCCACTCCTAACACCATGGTGGAGCACAGAGGGCTCCCTTACCTGGGTCAGCAGGTGGGCGGCGTCGGTGTGGATGTCCAGCAGCATTTCAGCCACTTCTCAAGCCTCTGTAGCTTCCACAGTTCCCACCGGTGCTGGCTCCTCTCTCGCCAGCACCATCTCCAACAACAGCGTCTGAGTCGCTCCCGCTTTTCCCCCGTAACAACAGGAAAAAATTTTTTGAGGTACCTGGGAGCGCCACGCGCTGCATTTTGGTTTAATCCCAAGTGGCTGAGTGGATGTGAGAAGAGCCAAGCGAGCATCTCTGCTGCTGCTATGCTTGGTGCTCCAGCCTCGGGCTCTGCAAGTTTGCAAAAGTCCCTGTGCGCAGCCCATTCCTGCATTCCAAGCGCCCAGGCCGAGCTGCAGCTGTCCCTCTCTCACCAGCGCCATCTCCAATAACAGCGGCAGCAGCAGCGGGAACTGTGGCAGCGTTTCAGCAGCTTCTCAGGTGGGGGAGCTGCTTCCGTAACTTCCATGGTTCCCATCGCTGCTGCCACTGTTATTGGAGACGGTGCTGGCGAAAGAGGGACAGCTGCAGCTCGGCCTGGGCGCTTGGAATGCAGGAACAGGCTGCGCACCAGGACTTTTGCAAACTTGCAGAGCCCGAGGCTGGAGCACCAAGTGTAGCAGCAGAAACGCTCGCTCGGCTCTTCTCACACCCACCCAGCCGCTCGGGATTAAACCAAAAACGTAGCACGTGGTGCTCCCAGGTACCTCAAAATGTTTTTTTTTCCTGTTGTTATGGGGACGGGGGGAAAGCGGGAATGACTCAGACGCTGTTGTTGGAGACGGCACTGATGCACGGGGGGGAAGAAAATTCACCCCCGAAAAGACATCCTAGCCATTTTTTCGGGGCTCAAAAAAAAAAAAAAAAGGCCTGGCCTTATTTTGTGAGAAACACGGTAATGCTCCAAGGTTTGGCTCTCTCTCCAGAGTTTCCAGTATATGGGAATAACCTGTGGTTTATAAATATCACCATATTATAATTCTTGTCATTCTTGGACACTGGGTAGAACAGATGGATGCTGTCTAAAATCAAGCTCCTCATGAGAAACAGAATTTCATATGCTAGTTTGAAATACTGCAAATGTTCAGGTACTTCTGAATTGTTATTGAATATGGTAAGTCAATAATATACTGCAGAATAGATAATATGACATTACAGAGTAAGGCACAGTGAATAGTTAGAAAGGAAGACATGAGGGAAGAAAGAGAAGTGAGCAAAACACCTAGGAGTAACACTGCTGAATATATTTCTATTTTCATTTTCCAAATATCAAAGGATACAGAAGTATATTAGAAAGTTGAATTTTCTTTTAGGAAATTCAAAATTTCTTCCATGTAATGGTTTACATGATATGTATCATTATATATCATTAATTCAATTTGTTAATGTAAATTAGTTTACAGCAATAAAATTCACAGAAATTATATTCTCTGTGTGTGTGAGAGGGAGACTTTTTATTTTCTCTGCTGGGGAAATTATTTCATCTGTCATAAGAAAGAGGGATAGCCTGATTGTCTATCAATGAATCTCTAGACAGACCATTATCATATTGCTAAGTGAAACAAGTATGAATATTTTCCTGTACTTTAGGTCAATAAAATGGTAAATTAAAATAGAATCGTTTGAACAGGTTACAACAAGCCATTTCAGTCACAACTTAACTGTGTTGTTCATATCTAAGGACAGCTGTAGCTTCTTTTCACTTGAAAATCAAAACCTGGCTTTACTAACCTTTTTAAAGGGCAGAGATTATAAAATGAGCCATGAATGCCAATATCCTGTATACTTACATGTGTCACACATGCACAAAAACAAACAAACACTTCTTGCATTTTAGCTGCACTATTTTAAAGTAGGACTAGGGTAACAAAAACATCCAAGATATTAGAGTAATTGGTCTAGATGCTTCCCTTAATAACTCATTTTTCTATCTAAATTTATTATTATTATTACTAAGCAGCTTTTAATTAAAATAAAAACAAAAAAGATATCTGGCATGTTTCTAAGAAAAGCACCAGTCTTCTATGTCTTATTTATTTCAAACAATGTCTCTAGTCTTCACACTCTCTGCAGAGACATTCTTAAAATATCAGGCTAAGTGGCTGATCCCAGTGCTTTAGTTATGCTCAAAAACACAAAGCTAAACTGGGATAGAAGAGAAAGGTGAGAAAATAACCTCTGTGGAGCTAGAAAGGAGAAGCAGTTAAAGGTATTGTGATTTCTAAATCCACTTTAAGTATGGAAGTTAGTGGGTTACCTTATAAACTAATCTATACTTCCTTAGCCATAGGGAAAAAGCAACACATGCTTCTGATAATCTTGCCTACAAAAAAAGCATAGACTTGTCCAGGTGGTAACCACGAGTTAAACTAAATCAAAGCTATACACACAAACAAATGCTTATTTAAAGATAAACGTTCCCCTCACATATTTGTGCTAGTCATTTCTGGCTCTAGGGGGCAATGCTTATCTCTGTTAAAAGCCGAAGAGCCAGCACCATCCGAAGATGTCTCAGTGGTCATGTGACCAGCATGACTAAATGCCAAAGGAGTACAGAACACTGTTTACCTTCCCATCAAAATGGTCCCTATTTTTCTACTTGCATTTTTACATGCTTTCGAACTGCTAGGTTGGCAGAAGCTGGGACAAGTAACAGGAGCTCACACCATTATGTGGCATTAGGGATTCAAACCACCATATTGCCGACCTTTCTGATTGACAAGCTCAGCGTTTTGGCCACTGAGCCACCATGTCCCATAAAATGCCTATTTAGTATCTGATTATAGAAATGAATGTGAATACCTACAACCATTTTTACAAAAGCACGCTTACAGCATGGTCTCTGAATTCTAAATACAATGATTCAAAAAGACTGCTATCCTTTGTGTAAAAAAGCAGCCTTTTTCAACTTTCTTATCCTGGAAGAACCCTTGAGATAATGTTTAGGTCTGGAAGAACTCCTTCATAAGAAAATATTATATTTCTACAACTTAATGTTACCTTAAGTATAAAAAAGAGTGTTTCTTTCAATCACAAATTCCCAATGAGAAAAGACTCTTGCTTTAAGAGAAGGAGGACAGGGCTGTCAAACTCCCAGCCCACCGGCTGGATACATCACACACTGGCCATGCCCATATCCGGTTTAGCGAAGGGGGAAAAATCCGATATGTCACATGATGCTGCCTTGACAACATGAGTTTGCCATCCCTGATCTATGACATCAAATTCTGGCTATTGACAGAAGATGCAGAGTCAAAATCATATATAGAAAATCCCCCATACCAAGATCCATACAATGATGAATATTGTTCAACTATTGAGTATTCAGCTCAGAGTATTCAACAGGATTCAATTCAGAGGTGGCATTCAGCAGGTTCTGACCAATTCTGGAGAACCGGTAGTGGAAAGTTTGAGTAGTTTGGAGAACTGGCAAATACCCCCTCTGGCTGGAGATTTTACAGTATCCTTCCCCTGCCAGGCCCACCAAGCCATGCCCACAGAACTGGTATTAAAAAAAAAATTGAATCCCACCACAGATTCAATTCATAGAGAATCTACAGGGAAGCACATCCAAAACAATTACTAATGCTATGCTACAGCTACACATCACATATGAGCCATTTCCAGGAGCACTGCAACATATCCAAAATATTTTTTACATTCAAACCCTATAATATTATGTATGAATAAATTATTCTTTTCATTGTTTGGTCATCACCTGCATATGGGATTTTCATTAATACCAAATTATGACTTTCGAAATCTAAAGCTGTCCATAATTTTTAAGAACTTCATTTTTAAACAACCTTTTTACATTGAATCACCTTCAGAGATTGTAACGCTATTTATTCTGGACAATTTTATTTTAAATTTCTCTCACTTCAAAGTTTTATCATTATTGAAAAATAATCCATCATTTCTTAATCCAAGATCTGCATATGTGTGTGTCTATGTGTAACATTTTTAAAAAGGAAAGGAAAAATGGCATGGACGGATTAAGATCAGTTTGTTGTTTCTGATTTTGGCCTGTTTTTAAACATCATACTTTAACTACAATATATACTTTCCTGAATGTTAATACCAGAATCTAGAACTTCCCAAGTTCAATATCACGGTTAATTAAAAATCTAACTGCACAAGGAATCGTGTTTTGCCAGATATTTATATGTTCTCATGTCCATAAAAATGGAAATAAACTTTCCAAGCTGAAGCATTCTGATATATACTGTACCTTGTTGCCACAGAAATGAAAGTTGGAATTAGGCCCAATCTCTGAGGTTGCTGCTTTTCTTGTCTTATTATCTGAATGTTTGTATACATTTTCAAAACAAGTTGTTCTGAATTAAATGAGCAGCCTGATTCTTAGGAACAGGAAGAGTCACTGGACAACATATAATATGCTTACCATTATGGTTGCACCACCTTTGTACATGAGCAACAACAACAACAAAAACTCTTACAACTACGGAATACAGTGTAATGTGTAATTGATTATGCTACCAGGACTAATACATATTTTCATATAAGGTGATTCCGAAAATGATTGTTCAGCTGCTGAGTCATAACTCTCACTGAAAAACATTGTAAAATTTCAACTTCCAGTTCGGGCTTCTTCGGTGTCGAACTGAAATCCACAATCGTGTGCCGTTTTGATCTGTGTTTGCCGCTGGACCACCCTGAGCCACCCGGATTTGGGGCTGAAGCCACCCCGTAGAGGTGATGAAGAAGGGGGAGCCGTCAGTGGGGTTGAGGAGAGACGCATCTCTCCTCCTTGGCTGGCCATTATTCCCTTTCCCAAAGGCGGTTACAGAGGTGGTCAGAAATGATCACCCCAAAGAAGAACCCGACTGGAAAAAAATGTGCAGGAGGAAGTTTAAAGGAGAAAGTTTGATTGACAGGTTTGAATAGAGCAGTGGCCCCCAACCTTTTTTGTGCCACGGCCCGGTACCGGCATCACAAAATGATCCATGGCCCAGTACTGGCATCAGCACGCATGGCAAGGCGAACCAAGCGACCGGCCAGCCAGCTGTCCCCCGCTTCTCCCCACCACCTTCAACTCCTCCTTTGTACCTTTGTCGATGGGCTTCGGGACGGCTTCGGAACGGTCACTCGGCTCGCCTTGCCTTGGGTGCTGAAAGAATCCTTGCACCTTAGTTTTGTTCAAAGCCACCCCCCCTTCGATGAAACTAAGGCGCGAGGATTCCTTCAGGATCCAAACGCTGCTTTCCAACTGGAAAAGCTCACTGGAAGCACTTTCTCATCAAAGCAAGATGGCGGCGCCCAGCAAACCAGTGGCCTGGTAGAAAATGTTCCACGGACCAGTACCAGTCTGGGGCCCGGTGGTTGGGGACCCCTGGAATAGAGAACATCTATTTAAGGTACCTGGAACCTGAATTTTAAAGACTAATATTATTCCTAAAAAAGATTTTAAGCGGTGAAAGAGAAAGGGAAAGGAAATGGAAGTTGCTTTTTTTCCTCTCATATTGACAGTTTTAATTGACTTGGAATGCTAAGAAGAAGAGATTCAAATAAGGAATTGATACTAATCCACTTTTACATTAATAGGCGATTTCTAGCTGAAAATAAAGTGTCAAAGGGATAAAGATTCTTGGATAATTTAAAAATTTTCTTTAAAAAAGAAAGAAAGCAGAGGGAAAAAGGAAAAAAGAGGGTGGAATCTGGAAAATGGAGGAGACCACCTGGAACTTAAAAAAATTGATAGTGGAATTTTAACAAGGCTTGCAAAAGATACATTGTAACTGAAACTTTGTTACAAGATAACAAAGCCCCTGGAAAGAGAAAGTGAGAAAAGAAGCAAGAAACAGTTTTGGATTATTGGATGATTCCTGGAATTTTGGATGGTGGATCCTAATAAAACAAAATAAAATCAACTGGGGCTTGTTTAATTTTTTTTTAAATGGCATCATTCCTTGATGAGTTAAAAATGAGACTTAAAGAACAAAAAGAAGCACAAGAGGGAAGAGGATCTTTTGGCTTCATATTTCAATTTTTAGAAATGAAGATTTTAAACTATGAAAAACAACAAGAAACCCTGGCAGAACAAGAAGGCGGGACAATGAAGAAGCCACCTTTAATGACCAAGCAACTTTAAGTGCGGTAAAAAAGGGAAAGGGGAGAAAGGGAGTTAAAAGGCTAAGCATTGAAGCAACAACCAAAAAAAGAGTGATTTGAAAAGCAATCCTAATATCAGGAAGAAGCAGAAGGGAGGATCACAGAAGGGAGAATCAGATAGAAAAGGGAATAAAAGGGGGAGGGAGAAGAGGGAAAGGAAAAGAAGCTACAAAGGACGGAAACAAGATATAGAGGTACAGGAAAAGCGTACAAGAATTAAAGGTATAAACCTATTTAAAAGACAGAGAGACAATGGTTAAAATTTAACTTAAGGAGAGGATTCTGCAAGGGTGCATGGGATAGCATTGTTATATTAGAAATAGAAAAGGGTTAGAAAATATGTTTAGAAGATTAAAATGATAGAAAAAAATTGTATTGATGTGTCATGGAATATTTGTTTGTAAAGAGAATAAGGATTGCAAAAAAAAGATATTTTGTTTGTATTTATATGTTTTGTGAAAACTTAAATAAATCTTTTATTAAAAAAACATTGTAAAATTTCCTCTTATTTTCTGGATCATTACTTACTTTTTTGCTTACAAACTATTATATGGACAAGGCTTCCAAACAGAAAATCTGCTTGGTCCGATGAGCAAATAAAGCAGCTGTAAATATCTTATTCTATGAACATAATTATATATTTATGCTATATCTATATCAGTAGTGGCTAACCTTTTTGGGCTCCCATGCTGAAAATTGCATGTGCTCACATGCACGTGCTCACATACCAGCACCCAGAAGGCAATGCATGCCTGTACGATATTAGCATACTCCGAAACCCTCACAACCGATTGGTCCGGACAGGCGGAAACTTGAGTGGTCAAAGGCTCGGCCGTGATTGGAGCACTAGGAATCTACTGCAATTGGCTGTGCCGATCGTGGGAGATTCAAAGTGCTGCCATTGGCTGCCGAGCCACGAGCCAGCCCTATATGAAGGGCTGCCGCGGCTCGCATTCCAAGAATATTCTTTATCCTTAATAAAGAGCTGAAATCACTTAAATGGTCTCGCGTCTCTGTCGAACCGATCCACCGCCGATCTAACACTGGCGACGAGGATGGGATCGTGAGACAAGGAGACCATCCAGCACGTGACGAGGCAACACGCAGCAGCAAGCGGAATGGCCGGAATCAACCCACCACCCGCTCCCTTCAACCCTGCTACCGAGGACTGGGAATCTTATACCGATAGGTTCCAGATGTTCCTCGAGAGTAGCAATATTAAAGATGCCAACGGCCACAAGAAACGAGCTGTGTTTCTCACACACTGTGGGCCCGCAGTGTTTAAAATGGCCAAAGCCCTGGCCAAACCAGAGGAGGTCAAGACGACGGAGTGGGGCGATCTCGAGCCCCTGCTGCAATACCATTACGCCCCCGTCTTGCCCATCCTTATACGGTGGCACGAGTTCTACAGACGGGATCAACGTGAGGACGAGGGGCTTGGCGACTTCATAGCGGCACTATGAGACCTGGGTGGTCTGTGTGAGTTCGCTAACCTGGACGAGGCACTGCGAGACCGTGTCGTCCTAGGACTCTGAGATCCCATCCTCCAGAGCTGCATCATGGCAAAGGGAAACATCTCCCTCGCCGATGCCCTCACCGAGGCCGCAGCAGCTGAGGCGGCCAAGAAATCAGCAGCTCGGATGTGGCAATCGAGCATCATGCCACAACCGATGGCCGGAGAAACAACATCAAACCCCCAGAAGTGACCAGAAACCGACCATCGAGACACAACCATGCACCACGGCGACATCGACTCCTTCTCGGAAACCGAGGACGACGAGGAAGAAACCCACCGCCTCCAATCAGCGCGGGAACCGCGGGGGCCACAAGGTCGTAAGTCGAGATTCCAGTGTGCCGGCTGTGGCGGCAATCACCCCCCGGGCGGACTGCCGTTTTCTCGATGTCATTTCCCGGCATTGCGAGAAACGGGGGCACATCGCCAAGGTATGCCGGAACAAAAGACACTACAGCCCGCAACGACGAGAAGGCAGCCCTCAACGGAGAGAGAGCACCCCCACCAGAAACCGCGATCGCCAGACGGAGAATCGATGGAGCCGAGAAGGTCGGAACAGGCAATTCCAGGAGACAAGACAAAGGGAGGAGACACACCGAACGGTCGTCATCGGCCACTGCTCCACAAGCGACGCCAGGAAAGTATACATGACAGTGGGAATAGAAGACCAACCATGCGAAATGGAGGTGGACTCCGGGTCCTACCTCTCAATGGTCTCCTGGAACACGCTCAAGCATCTGGTTCCCACCATCCGCCGCCATGAACTGGAGGACCAAACACTAACTCTCAAGGACTATCAGGGGAACCGAATCCCTGTAGCCGGCAGGGGCCACTTTAAGGTCACCTTCAAGGGCCACACAGAAGTGCTACCCCTGACAATCATCGACCAAGATCGCCTGAGCCTGTTGGGACTGCAGTGGTTCGCACCCCTGGGCATCGAAGTAACCGGGATACACCACATCGGAGAGGCGGACTGGGAAGCGGCGCTCGTGAGGGACTTCCGGGAAGTCTTCAATGACAGCCTAGGCAAGTACTGGGGGTCCCCTATCTCATTTAACATAGACCCGAGTATCGCGCCAATCCACCTTAAGCCCAGGCGAGTGCTGTTTGCACTCAAGCCTAAGATCGATGAGCAGCTTGACAAGCTCATCGCGCAAGGGGTGTTGGAACTGATCGATTATGCCCGGTGGGAGACCCCAATTGTCACCCTCAACAAGCCAGATGGGTCAGTGAGAATTTGTGGTGACTACAAGGCCACCCTAAACCACGCACTCCAACAAAGCGCATACCCCGTCCCAGTAGTCCAACATCTTCTGCACTCACTGGGGGGAGGCCGGATCTTCGCAAAGCTCAACCTGGCACAAGCCTACCAGCAACTGCCGGTCGACACCACAACAGCAGAAGCCCAAACCATCGTAACGCACCGAGGGGCTTTCCGCTGCAACCGGCTCCAATTTGGAGTCAGCATGGCACCTGGGGTCTTCCAAAGCCTTATGGAAAGACTCCTCCAGGGAATAGAAGGGGTTGTGCCCTACTTCAATGATGTCTTGGTGGCCGCGAAAAATGAGAAACAACTAGAAGCCAGGTTGAGGGAGGTACTGCAGAAATTCAGAGACTCGGGACTTAAAGTCAAGAAAGGGAAGTGCCAGCTATGGGCCAAAAGGGTCAAATTTCTAGGGTACCTGCTAGACAAACAAGGGATTCACCCCACAGAAAAGAAACTGAGAGCCATAAGGGAAGCACCGTGACCAAAGAACAAAATGGAATTACAGGCTTTCTTGGGACTGTTAAACTTTTACAATGTCTTCCTACCTCAAAAGGCGACTGTGGCGGAACAGCTGCATAGGCTGTTAGATAAAACAGCCACCTGGACCTGGGGAGCACGGGAGGAGAGCGCCTTCAACAACACAAAGAACCTGCTAACATCCGACGCGGTACTAATCCAGTACAGCGAGACCCTGCCATTGACGGTAACTTGCGACACGTTGCCATTTGGGATTGGCGCCATCCTCAGCCACCAGCTACCAGACGGGAGGGAAGCACCCATCGCTTTCTTGTCAAGGACACTTTCAAAGCCAGAGCGGAACTACAGCCAGCTCGACAAAGAGGCCCTAGCAGTCATCGCCGGCGTCAAGAAATTTCACGAGTACCTTTACAGTAGGACTTTTACAATCATCACGGACCACAAGCCGCTGCTAGGAATCCTGGCGGGTAACAGGGCCACACCAAACATTCTGTCGCCAAGAATGACAAGGTGGTCCGAATTCCTAGCAACATACAATTACCAGCTGATACACTGACCCGGCAAGGACATCGCCCATGCAGACGCCCTGAGCCCCTACCAGACCGGGAAGACAACCCGGCACCCACAACAGAGGTATTCCAAATAGAGACAATATCCAAACCACTCGTGACCGTGCCAGACATTGCCAGAGAAACAAATAAAGACAAACGGCTGGTGCGAGTCTTGAGCTGGGTGGGAAAAGGGTGGCCGGAAGGGGACATAGACGAACTATTCAGACCCTTCCGGAACAGACAAACTGAACTCTTTACCGAAAAGGGCTGCATACTTTGGGAGGACAGAGTGGTAATTCCGGAAAAATTACAGGAAAAGGAATTGGGAATGTTGCATGAGGGGCACCCGGGGATGGTTAAGATGAAAAGCCTGGCCAGAAGCTACGCATGGTGGCCAGGAATGGACAAACAGATCGAAACCTGGATTGCCAAGTGTAAACAATGCCAAGAATCCAGATCCAATCCTCCCGCCGCCCCAACCCAAGAATGGGAAAAACCAAGAGGTCCGTGATCTAGGATTCATATAGATTTCACGGGGCCAACCAAGGGACATATGTACCTTATCACAGTAGATGCTTACTCCAACTGGTTGGAGGTAAGCACCATGAAGTCAATTACAACAGAGGCGGTGATAAGGAAACTGAGTAAACTTTTCGCTACACACAGCCTGCCAGATGTAATAGTGTCGGACAACGGCCCCCAGTTCACCGCACTACCATTTGAATGATTTCTGGCAGGCTAAGGGATACGCCATGCATTAACCGCACCGGCAAACCCGGCGGCAAACGGGTGGGCAGAACGCATGGTCCAATATACCAAGAAAGCCATCCAGAAAATAGAAACAACCAATATACAGGACAAAATCAATAAAATGCTCCTCATTCAACACATTACACCTAGCGCAACCACAAATAAAAGCCCGGCGGAACTAATGATGGGCAGGAAACTACGCTCAACACTAGACAGAAAGCACCCAACATATAACCCAGAGAAACCCCCAGGCTCCTCCAGAAAACACAGAAAATTTAATGTAGGGGACCTAGTATACGCCAAAAACCTCACAGGGGAACCACTCTGGGTGCCAGCAACAATCACCCAGACAACCGGGCCCCTATCATACCGACTGGAAACAAGCAATGGGAAAAACTGGAAACGGCACATAAACCAACTTAAGTCAAGAATAGCCATCACCACCAGCCAGACACCCGAACAAGAAACTAGAAGGGGGAGGGAAATCGGCAAGCGATAGAGAAAGAACCGAAGGAAACCAACTAACGCAAGCAGAACACCCCCCCATCTAGAATAGATAAAACAATAAACCAATGCTACTCACCTGTAGACGCAGGACCAATGGAACACGAAACCCCGGAATCTTCACCTGGAAGGAGCAGCCAAACCAGCTCACCCAGCCAGGAAAAACCTGACGGGAGCAGAAGCGGCAGCTCAACCAGCCCCGGTAGACCGGGAGGGAGCTACCAAGAAAGGCCCAGCTCAACGTTCCAGGTGGTTCCATCCTAAGGAACTGGAGCGACAGAGAAGGCATCCGAACCGGTCAACGACCATACCAGAACTGAACCGCGCAGGTCAAGTAGGCAGGTGTGAAGCCCCGCCTACTTACGTGACTACATCACTACGCACCGACGGATGAAACCAAGAGGGGAGGGGTGTACGATATTAGCATACTCCGAAACCCTCACAACCAATTGGTCCGGACAGTGAAAACCTGATTAGTCGAAGGCTCGGCCGTGATTGGAGCACTAGGAATCTACCACGATTGGCTGTGCCGATTGCGGGAGATTCAAAGTGCTGCCATTAGCCGCCAAGCCACGAGCCAGCCCTATATGAAGGGCTGCCGCGGCTCGCATTCCAAGACTATTCCTTATCCTTAATAAAGAGCTGAAATCACTTGAATGGTCTCGCGTCTCTGTCGAACTGATCCACTGCTGATCTAACAGGCACATCCCCTGTGCATGCATGTGTGACCCCTCCCCGTGCACGCCAAGCATTTCTGCACATGCACACGCATCTCCCACGTACCCCTGCCCCCCATGCATGCACACCAGATACCCGACAATCAGCTGACGGGCAGGCGGCATGCACGCATGCGCAGTGAGGCTTTTCTGGGTGACCTCTTGCATGCCAGCAGAAGTGGCTCTGCGTGCCACTTCTGGCCTGCGTGCTATAGGTTCACCATCACAGATCTATATGAAGCAACCATGACTTAACTAACTTTTAGATCTACTGAAAAGATTGAGAATTGTTGGCTGTGACTTTCTTGGGCTATTGGTTTCAACAAGTTACAGACAGAGAGTGTACATATGTGGTACAGATCTGCCATAGGGAAAAATATTCTCTATACCATCCATCCATCAACCTGGTGTTCTCCAGAAGTGTTGGAAGTACATAATTCTCAGAATTCTTCAAACAGAAGCACAGAAAAATATTATAGGCATTAACAATATAAATTGCATTAATAAATTAATATTAGTTATATTTATTACGTATTCATGGTATCAGGTCAGAATACAGGTAGTCCTTGGCTTACAATCACAACTGACCCCAAAATTTATGATGCGAAGTGAGACAGTTGTAAAGTGAGGTTTGCCCCACTTTATGACATTTCTTGCCACCATTGTTAAGTGAATCACCACAGTTGTTAAGTTAGAAACATGATTGTTTAATAATCTGCTTGTTGGAAGGTTGGAAAAGGTTGGAAAAGGTGATCACATGATCCCTAGGACACTGCAACAGTCATAAATATGAGTCAGTTGCCAAGGATCTAAATGTTGATCATGTAATCATGGGGATGTTGCAACAGTTGTAAGTGTGGAAAATAGTCATAAGTCACTTTTTCAGTGGCACTGTAACTTTGAACCATCACTAAACAAACTGTTGAGGACTAGCCATATAATGTAGTATAATGTAACCAGGATAAGGTAAAAATATCACTTGAAAGAAGTCTGGACTAGTCCATTATACCTGGTCCTCATACTCATGTTTCTGTTCCTTTTTGAAAAAGAACATTCTTACCTTCAGTCTTCCATAAAAGAAAGTCAGATCATGTATTTCCTTTTTTCAACTTGACATTTGGTACAAATCCTGTAAATATCTCTGCCCCAGTCCTGAGCTACACAGGAAGACATCATTTACGACATATCTGCTCTGCATCCTTAAGTTTTTCTTCTCCTATATTCATGCCAGCTCCATTATTATCAAGAGAATCTTGTCCTGACTAAAAAGCTTTAACCACAGCTTGTAAATTATTCAGTTCAGACTCCAAGACCTCATCTTCCATGGACAATTTCAATGTTGTTGTGTCCCCTTCTCCACTTCCTATCATTCTGTTCCAGGAAAGAAAGTGCTATTGTTTTTTTACCTGTGGGTAAGTCTTACTGAATGAAGAGAGAGAGAGAGAGAGAGAGAGAGAAACATAGCTCCTAATGCAAAAACACCAAAATCTTTGAACTTTTGTAAGATTTGGTCATCTCAATTAATTTAATAATACTTAATTTTAAGAATGACATGAAACTTATCTCAACTGGGTGAATTCACTGAGACCCTCATTTGATGGTACCCCTAGTACACTTTTAAAATATTCTGTGTAATAAAACAGACACTTCTATTTTTTCACTTACTGTAACTAGAAGTGTTTATTCTCTTCCCTTTTTAACATTTTGCTTTATTGCTGAAGTCATGCAGGGAGCAACACATAGCTACCTAAAAGAACTGAATAAGGAAATAGCAAGAATCTACAATCTTCTCTGCTACAAGGAAAAGCTGTGGAAAGAAGGGTTTACCTAAATAGGGAAAACTAAACAGTTAGATTAGTATTTGCTTTCATTCACAGTTCTTTTCTTTGATATGTTACTTTCCATTCCTGTAATTCCAAACAGAAAGGAAATCCAGTTCCAGCTTTTTAAACAAAATAACGGCATATCTTATTTTCTGCGTTGTTCAGTGTTAGTCTCTAAGATCACCCTAACATGAGGTTACTATTATCAATTGTGAAAGCACAACAGGTGGGTCGTGAGGAAGGTCAGGTTACTTTTGTTCACAGGCCCAGACACAAGGTTTTTATTACCCTTAATAAAAACAGAAGCTAGCAATAAAAATATATCACTGCAGGAACATACCTCTCCCTACATAGGCCATATATAACCTTAAACATTAGCTCTCGGTTTTTCAAAATACTGCTGCAGGCTTCAGGGCTATGATTATTTCTGCGGTTGCTACTTTAGAAAATAAATGTTATAAATCATGGCTCAACTTCTCAACAGTCCTTTTGAAATGCAATTTAAAATGTTGGTCTAGACGAATCTAAATATATTGGCCTACTTCAAAATCTTAAGCACTTTTGATGGTCAATAAGGTGACAGAGCTATTTAGCAATTCTTGTCATTAGAGTAATATGGAATTATGATGACCTAGAAACAATTAAGGGCCATGTCCAAATCCCAGGACTAAGCTAAAGTAGAAACATAATTTAGCTGTGATGTAAAATAGCCCAGAAATGCAACCTTGCATATAGTTCTGAGGAACAAGCTCTTTCACAGGCCGATAGGCCCAAGCTGTATACTATGCCCGTTGGGGCTGATACAAGCTTATTGTTTTGACCTTATATGTTTTTCCCCAAAAAAGAGAGAGAAAAATTCTCATTTTACAGATGTCATTTAAAGTTAATCTTAAAAATTTACCTTAAGTATACTTATGTTATAATGAAATTTATATTAGAAAGCCAATATGTCAAAGAGCCATATTTGGTGTTTATTAGCAAGGGAAGGAAGCATTAACCCAAACAAGGAACTATTTAGAGCGCCCATATTTCTACATCATAGGCTATATCATACTTCCACAAGATTACGTTCAAATATGTTGAAGCACGGCTCATGCTACAGGAAGTGAGGAATCCAACAAGCTGGAGAAACAGGTTTGGAAAGGCTGCCAAAACACCCACTTTTACTTTTCCTAAACATGAGAAAGCTATTTTCTTGAGCCTAACAGTTTGCCAGCTTTCTTACATATAAGTTGACTATAACAGCAGTCAATTTACACAGGCAGCTATGGTCACTTCCATATCACACTGCTTTGATTTCACAATCCTTTCAAACCACTTGGCCTCAGCCATGTGATCATCTTCACACCTGCCAACCTCAGAACAGTGAAGACAGGCCTGACCAAAAGAGGAATATAAAAATCAACAAACTCCTCTAACGATAAATGTCCCTCACCAATACTCCACACAGATGGGAGCAAAATGAATGACTCTCCTTTATGACTTTGGTACTCTGGTACACTGAGCATTTCCAATCATTCTCCAAAAAGTTCAAGCTGGACACAAAGGCATACATCTTTTGCATATAAATTTCCACAGAAAGGAATGACGATGGCATGACACCATAGCTTTTCAGCCAGACACTGTTCCCATCAGCTACATGGATGTACAGTATGGTGTAGAGCTGCATATGTGCATATAATAAGGAGAGGCAAGAATTCAGTGCAATGCATGACTTACAGAGTAAAAATCTGGTATTGTAACAAAAATGTGAAGCTAACCAGAAAGGTTAAGATTGCCTTCTCTAATAAATTTACTGTGAAATCTACTAAAGAATTCCAAGTGCACATGTGGGAAGAAATGCAGAATCAGCTCATCCTAAAGTTCATAGAGCTTCTGTGTCACAAATAGCAAACAGGACAGTGTCCATGTGAGTTCCATTCAGATAGTAGAAATTCAAATAAGAATATTTTATGGTACTATATGTACTGTATAGTACTATATGCATTGTTGGGAAAAGGGGGGGAGGGGGGGAAGGCTCTGGGGTTTCCTCAAAAGAGACTATATACACACATATACATATATACACATATACATATACATACATATTCTGCTTTGAATGTTTTTTCTTTAAAATAATCAAATTTAAATTTTTAAGGTAATAGAACAGCGTTACTGCAAATTGAACATGATGTGATTCAGCTGCAATATTTAAAGAGGAAGATAAGAAGAATGATATAATATTTTAAGGGCTTTTGAAATATCTTCTAATATAGGTTCATAAAGCAAAGGTGATGCAGTACTCTAAAATCTTATGTATAAAAGGTTAAAGAAAAGTAACAGCAAGTAAATACTACTGACACAGAAACCTCTTCAGAAGACAAGGCCTGACCAAACAGATTATATTTTACTCTTATATATATATACTAAACCTTTCAAAATTTCTACAGAATTAGTCCAAGCAGTTTAGTAGACAAATTTCAAGTCAATTTATCTCTCCAGAGCAACAAAACACCAATACAAAATTTAAAACAAAAAACAAACTTGTTACAATGAGGACGAGAGGGTATCAGCCAGCTTCTGCATGCATAAATATTGCTTACAACTTGGCAAATTTATAGTAACTGGCCAAGTTACAGAAGATTTCTGATCACTGGATTTATATGTGTCAGTTGTCATGGGTGATACAAAGAATAATGTAACATCTGTGGATTACTTACTCTTTCTGTATCCAAGCAAAAATATACAGGATATTATCTGTATGAAAGATTGCTACAAACTCTTTGTAAGCCACCCAGTGTCGTCTTATCAGAGATATGGAAAGCATATACATTTAATTAATTAATTAAATGGTCTATGCTCACCAGTGGTGGGATTCAAAAAATTTTACTACCGGTTCTGAGGGCGTTGGCTTGGCAATGTGGTATGGCTTGGTGGGTGTGGTTTGGTGGGCATGGCAGGGGAAGGATTCTGCAAAATCTCCATTCCCACCCCACTCCGGGGGGGAAGGTTACCACCAGTTCTCCAAACTGCTAAAAATTTCCACAACCAGTTCATATGACACCTCTGAGGATGGGGATGGAAAAAGATCCCATTACTATTGCCTTTAGCCTGAATAGATGTAACAAAATTATTAACCCGAGAAGTTGACTTAAATGACAGTTAAAGATGAAAAATGTTAAAACCCTAGGCAAATATATAACTGTCACAAATTACTAAAAATAAATTTTGTTTGGCCACTGGGCTAGCCCCCTTGTTCACTGCCATGAATAATCACTCCCCAAAAGTGGATTAATTCTATTACTCTCCCTCTATACAAGAAAGGTAGGTAGGCATAGATTCCATATCCTTGCAAAAAGGTATCAGGGTAGTTATCAGTACAACCAAAATGTTGTATTAAGAAGAGCAGGCAAAAATATCAAGGACAAATAGTAACTTTAATTAGTTTCAGCCATATATACTTTTAACTTGAGGTGCATTTTTCACATTTTAAGCACAAGGGTAAGCATTGTCAGAGCTTTGATCCTAAAGAGAATAATGCACATTTTCATGTATCGCATGAAATCCATTCCATAACACCATAGTGATTAAAGGATTATAGCATTTTCTTGTGAAGAATATTGTGCATGTGGGACATGTTGCCAAAATACCCTTCTTCCTTCATAAGCACTACATTTTGTCCAAAATAAAGACTACTTATAATTACCTTCTGCGTCTTCTATTCTCCCACTTATGTGATATTTTCTGGTAGGAATGCTGGAAAGTTAATAAAATTCTTTCCAGGTGCAGACCCAGAGGCTCCAAGTTTGTTCAAAGCCACATTTATAAATCTCTAGAACTTGCCCCTCTTTCAAGTATCAAAAACTGTCAATATAAATATCTCAATTTCCTTTTCTCATCAATTCATAGTTACTTTTTGATGTACTTAGTTTATCATCATTGAGTGTATAAAACCATGAAAACAGGCTATTAGTGTTTAAATAAAGCCAAATTTGCTACAGAATAATTTTTGACAGCTAAGAATCTTTGCTACAATCAGTTTAATAGCTTCTTTTGTCTTCAAAGCTTTAAAAAGTCTTTAGGGGAATTAATAAACACACATCAGAAAAAAATGACAAATTCAGGGTAACAATTCCAAATACAACTATGAGGGTTTTTTTAATGTTCATATTTTGAAAATAGATGCGTAAATTGTCTCTTCCCCATTCCCCATTCTCCACAGCAAAAAAAGTTATTTAAGTATATAGTATTTATACATGAAGAGAACATAACCCCATAATTAGTTTTCTCACCCTCCACAAGCCAACTGATTGCAGCAGGAAGCCTTTTCTATCTGTAGAAATCTTTTAAGATTTAGAACTCAAGAAGATTAAGTTCTAAATTCTACAGGTAACTTTTAGGAATAAAGAAAACTGGTCTCCCTAGATAGGCTATCTGTGCTTTTACTTAATAATAGCACAACACTAATTAGCTCAACACTAATTCTTCTGTTTGGCTTTACAAAATTGTTATTACCTCATCTGCAGCACACAACTGAAACATTTTTAAATTGTCATTAGATGTATCAACATAAAACTAATATTTTCCTCCTTAACCCAGCACCATCTTGTGACAGCCTCAAGGGGTGTAAAATCTGTTACAATTCACCATGTCTTGGCAAAGTCTGGTGACCACTATGTGACCAATATGTTCAAATTTGTGTTTGAGATATTTTCCTTCTTTATTACCTGTTTGTTTCCTAGGTTTCTTTCATATTTGTCTTCCCCTCCCTAACTGGTTTTTAACACCAAGTTAACTCCAGGTTTCCAAAAAGGCAGGAGAACGGAGACCAGGCCTCCACTATTTTTTTTTTTAAAAAAGAGGGGACATGTTGTGCAAATAGATTTTAACAGTGCTTTGAAATGTGTTTTTCTGAGAGAAATCTTTCATTGCTATTTGCCAGTTTTATCATTTTTTCCTCTAAAGCAGGAGGGTGGCTGCTCAGCAGTTTTCAGGCTCCGTGGACTGAAATAACAGCACAATCATGTCACAGCCTCGTTTCCTCCTCTTTGAAGCTATTTTCTTTCCAAATGTATCTTTATACAGTGTCCTACTGAGGCAAGATGGGTGGTAAATAAATCTAATAAATAAATAAATAGTCTGTCCTATGATTGACTTGATTTTTCAAGTAACACTAGGAAGGCAGAGTGTGTCAGGATTCCAAGCAATAAATCCATTGCAGGCAAGGCTCCGAGGCAACACTGAAGTAGACAAAATGGCTTAAGCAGGACAGCTTCAGGGTTGACAGAGTGCTTAAACAAGCCCACTCTTCCTAAGCTGATTTCTAAGGAGGTAAACTACTTGCTTGCCAAGTGCAAGCCACAAACTAAGAAGCCCTCCCCCTACTCCACTCCCACTTAATAAGTTAATACAGGCAGTCCTCGAGTTACGACCACAATTGAGCCCATAATTTATGTTGCTAAGTGAAACATTTATTAAGTGATGACTTCCGGTTTGGGCTTCTTCGGCAATGAACTGAAATCCATGATCATGCGCGGTTTCGATCCGTGCTTGCTGCTGGAGCGCCCCGATCCTTTAGATACAGGGCTAAAGCCACCCTGTAGAGGTGATGAAGAAGGGGGAGAGACTGCCAGATGAGTTGAGGGGAGCTGCATCTCTTCTCCTCGGCTGGTCATTACTCCCTTTCCCGAAGGTGGTTGCAGCGGTAGTCAGAAATGGCCACCTCAAAGAAGAACCTGACTGGACAAGAATGAGCAGGAGGAAGACAAAGGGGACAGCTTGACAGATTGGGCTAAGCAGAGATAATATCCATGTAAGGTACCCTGGAATTTAAATTACCAAGAGTGTTACTCCTAAAAGATTTTTAAAGAGGCAGAGGAGAGAGGGAAAAGGAAAAAAAAAATCTCTTTAACAGCTGCAATTCGCTTTGAGTTCTAAAATGAAGAGATTTAAGTAAGAAATTTGTGTTAATTTACTTTGACACTAATAGGCAACTTTAAGCTGAAATTAAAGTGTCAAAGGGAAAATAAAGACTTTCTGGGTACTCTAAAGCCTTCAAAAGGAGGAAAGTAGAGGAAAAAAGAAAGGGTGGGACTTGGAAACAGCAGAGAGTACCACCTGGAAATAAAAAGAATTAACAGTGGAATTTTAACAAGACTTCCAAAGGATACATTACTGAAACTTTGCTAGAAGATAACAGAGCCCCTGGAAAGGGAAAGTGGAAAAAAAAAGCAAGAAGAAACAGCTTTGGATTATTTGGTGATTTTTGGAATTTGGGTGTTGGATTTCTAGTGGTTTGAACTAAAATTAATCAGGAGGTTGTTTAAAAGTGTTTAAAATGGCAGTATTTCTTGAACTAAAAATGGAACTTAAAAAAATGATAAAAGAGTCACAAGAGGGAGGAGGATCCTTTGGCTTTGCACTTCAATTTTTAGAAATGGAGACTCTGAACTATGAAAAACAACAAAAAATGCTTGAAGAATAAGAAGGGCTGGACAAAGAAGAAGCCATCTTTAATGACCAAATAATTCCATGTTGGGTAAAATGGGAAAAGGGGGAGAAAGGAGTAAAAAACTTGAGATCTGAGGAAACAACTAAAAAAATAGTTTTAAAAGTAAATATAATATTAGGAAGAAGCAGAAGAGAGGATTACAGAAGGGAGAATTAGAGAGAGGGGGGACAAAAGGATGGTGAGAAAGAGGGGAGAGATAAAAAGGAAATAAAGTTATAAGGACAGAAACAGTAAATAAAGAAACAGGGGAACCATACAAGGATTAAAGGTATTAGCCTAATTAAAAGACATAGAGACAATGGTTAAAATATAAATTAAAAGAGAGGATTCTGCAAGGGTACAAGAGATACCGTTGTTATATTGGAAATAGTAATGAGCTAGAAAATATGAAACATAGGTGATTAAAGTGAAAGACAAAACTGGCATTGTCATGTAATGGAATGTTTGTTAATAATTAAATGAAATAAAGAGAGAAAGGGAACAAAAGTAAAAGAGAGAATAAGAGGAAGGAATGAAAATACTTTAATTGTTCTTAATGATTTATAAAATATAATTGACTATATACATAAAACTGTAAAAAATTTATAATGAAATCAATATCAGTTGTCAGGATGAATTTGAATAGAATAACCATTTTATTCATTATTGTTATATATATTTTCTTTTTTTAGAACTTATTGTGTATTTTTAAGATGAAGTACCAAGTGGAATTTGGCTGATAAGAGTTATATGATATAAAATAGATATTAGAAACTCAACGTTATAATTGTATAATGTATAAACTTAATGTTAAATGAGATTTGAATGGATAATAACTATAAGATATAAAGGTAACACTCTCTACTTGGTAATTACAGGGGGAAAACCTTGCTTTTTAATGCCCGGAAGGGGAGGGAATTGTTTTTTTTCTTTTCCCCTTCAGGACGATGATGGAAAAAGAATGTATGAAATTGCAAGCAGGACAGATAAAAGTACAAACATAATGACTAGAAAGATATAGAAATTTAGAAAAAGATATGTAATGAAATTAGAAAAGGATGAGATAATTATAAGTAAGGTTGAGGAAAGTAAGGGAAGGGAAAAATTATTGAAAAAATGACAAAATAGTGACAAGATATGAAATAGAATATAAAGATGAATATGTAATTGAGATTATGTCTGTATGGAGATGTGATAATCTGGAATCAAGCTACTCTCAAAAAAATATTTTATTTATATTATGTTTTGTGAAAACCCAAATAAAACTTTTATTAAAAAAAACATTTGTTAAGTGACTTTGCCCCATTTTACAAGTTTTCTTGCCATAGTTGTTAATTGAATCACTGCAATTGTTAAGTTAGTAACACAGTTGTTAAGTGAACCTGGTTTCCCCATTGACTCCAATTGTCAGAAGGTCACAAAATGGGATCACATGACCCCAGGACACTGCAACCAGTGGTAAATATGAACCCATTGCCAAGCATCTGATTTTTGATCATGTGACCATGGGGATATGCAATGGTTGTAAGTGTGAAAAACAGTCATAAATCACATTTAGTGCCTTTGTAACTTTGAACAGTCACTAAATGAACTGTTGTAAGTTAAGGACTACTTGTACCTATCTGCTTTCATCTCCCGCAGGGCTTCTGCCTCACCACCAAGCAGTTTGCACTACTATGTACCTTTCTATATGGATTCCCTATCAATGCCTTCAGGTTCTTTTCCTTTTCTTTCATTATATCATTAAAGTAAATAGAGCATTTGAGTTCCTGCAGTTCTTCCCCAGACCAGGGTGAGCCTGAGTGCTATAAATCCTACCCCATTGTGAGAACATGCCACAGCATTTTCTCCTTATCACTCCTTTTGGCTCACTGTGGTGGTTTGAAAGGAATCTTTCCAATGCTGCATTGATTGGAATTTCATTACTAAACTTTTATTAATTGTTTTTCTCTTGCATTCACAATTTTTTGTATTTTGGGTGCTAAATTAGCTAGCAAAGTTCCCATACCAAGGCATGGTAGGAGGGACAAATAAACCAGGCAGAGAGGTCACAGGGAGTCCTGAAGGCAGTTCTCAGTATTCCTGCTGCAACGGATGCTCGAGATCAGTGGTTGCCAACTTGTGGGCTGGGGACCACTGGTGGTCCACAAGAAAATTTTGTTGGTCCACAAAGAAATGTCACCAACAAAACACACTCCCAAAGCAATTAATGTGGAGTGTGAAGGATGTGTGTTTGTATTTATTTTCATGGTCATGATGTGTATTGAAGATGGTGTTTGATTTTGTTGTATGAGGTGCAATGACAATAAAGTAAACTTAACCAATTAAACCAGGCTATGCAGGAACACAAGGTTGCACCACTCGCATCGCCCGTGGGAACATAAGGCTTGCGTCACTTGCATTGCGAACAACAGGAGGTCGTGAGGGGAGGGGGGAAAGGGTGGGGGGAACTCGCCCCATGCACCTCCTCTGGCCACTGGGCTGCTTCTTTCCTCTTCTTTCTTCTTCTGCCTTTAGTTCACGCAAGGAAAGCAGAAAAAGTCTTTTTTTTTCTCCCCAAACTCCACCAGAAATGAGTCTTTGGGATCCTGAAGGCATCGTGCTCCAAGAGGCTGTGCCAGCACAACAAGTCTCACAAAGACTCATTTCTGGCAGAGTTTGGGAGAGAGAGAGAAAGATTTCTGCTGCTTCTGCTGCTTTCCTTGCATGAAGCCAAAAGTCTCCCTCCCCCTCCCGAGAATGGAGACAGTATCCTGTGATCCCAAATAAAGAACAATCGATGAGTAGGAAAATGGGGTGGGGAATTTTCCTGCAGACATTTTGGGGGATTTTCCCAGGGTCTCTGGTCCTCAGGATTTAAAATTATGAGTTTGGTGGTCCCTGAGGTCCAAAAGGTTGGTGACCCCTGCTCTAGATGATGATGGTTGGGATTGTGCTAAAGGAGCATAGCAAGTGTGCCAGTAGACAAAACCAATGACCTTGGCTAGAATGGCTAGCAGGCTCATACATCAAGAAAACACCATTCTTCAGTGCCTCAAAACAGACACAATAGTATCAAGGAAGACATTAGAATGGAGGCAGCCAATTTTATGCCACCAGTATTGGTTACCTAATCAAAGATGGGCAGATACTACTTTAGTTCAGCAGTGGGAAAAGATCCAATATTAACAATTATGTGTGAAGAGTAATCACAGCTGGTGACTCATTTTTCATTCCTCTTTTTTCAACTAGTAGAGGCTACTCACTTTAATCATAATTGCCTAAACTAATGTGAATGTAAGAAGTTTATTATTTGATTATTTTTTTCCTGTGTGACACTTGGTAGTCAAATTCCACTATGGTTGTCCCAAGTCACTTAACACATTTACATCCTGCTCTTTATCAATAGCTGTTCAAGTTGGAGAGCAACATCAGCTAAAAAACTATATGGTGAATTAGTTATAAATAAAGCATCCTTTAAAATGCTAATATAGCAGGAAGAAAATGATACTAAAATACATTACAGTCAAGGACATTTTAAACAATTTAAACCAATGAAACATTATTTAGGACAGATTTGATCAACCTATAGCAGGTCATTAGAAGGGGAGTCCACAATTTGATGAATCTTCTGAAAGATCCATAATCCTAATTCATTTATTTCTCTTGGAAAACAGATCGCTTTGAATGCCTGTTATGATGTCTAAGATTTAAAAGCTAAAATATAATTTTTAGCAAAAACACTAAATACAAACTCGTTGCAAAGAACTTTCAATCTACAAACCTAAATATTCTTCTCAAAGTCTTGAGAATGTATTATGATTGAACTCCTAAATAAGATGGATATATTGTAGGATCTCAATGGTCATTGCCAAGGCTGCAAGCAGCATTCCGTTTCAACAGTACCCAGTGCTGTCTTCTGAAACAGATCTTTCAGAGACTCCATAACTATTCCCATTCTCCTGAATCTCATCTTGACAGATCACTTCAGAAGAATAATATGTTTGAATTGAGAAGCCACTAAATACTGAAGTGCCTTAGAAATTGTCAGAAAATCCCCACGTCCAGTGGAAACTTTTGCAACAAAAGTTTCTGGATTCATCTTCCCATGAGATAAAAGGAAGCCTGAATAGGTTTCTATTTATTCAAAAGCAAATTAAATCCACATTTAGATTCAATTCTATCATAGATTACCATAAACAGACAATTTTGAAATTACACTTTTAGAATTAGAACTTGCTAGCTACACTTAACAGTTTTCCTTGCTATAAAAAGGATTTCTAAAAGAGGAGAAAATTACAGGTTTACAAGTATGTTTTTTCCATAAAGATTCCCTTGTCTACGTATTATTTTGTAAATTATTTATCTTTAATTTCTTGGGTTACATCTCGATACATGTTTTGTGAAACTACCTGTAACATTTCCAAGATTTCCAATATGCATACCAACCCTCAAAATGTTAGACCCTTCTACTTGTTTGGTGGTTGTTTTAGTATTTATACGTATTTACAGTTTTATACATTCTTGCATTTAAAAAAAAAACAGGAATCAGTTGATCAGCTATTAGATGCTCTATGCTGCAGAAGTAAGATAGCTTTCATCTATGCAACTAATAGCTGCAACATCAAGAACATACATGAGAGCTCATAAATACTCAATGGAACATTTCATTTTTTTCCTGACAGTATACTTGATCTATGTTGGAAGATGCTTGTGAAATAATCCTGGAAATATCAGGGTACTTACCTGATCTGTGAGACACAGACACAGAAACCCTGATCTCAAGAGATACAGTTCAGAATCCAAGCACAATGCAATTCCTGCTAATATAATTTCTCAAACTCACATTGTAATTCCTCTTCCTATTGAGGAAATTCTTATACACCAGTATAATGTATGGGAAAACACCTTTAAAAGATCATTGGCAAGGATGAAAGTGACTATGGAAAGCAGTAAACATAATGTTTATTTACTGCATTTATGTCCTGTCCTCTTCCCAAGTAATAGAAGTTGGCTTCTCCTAGATATGGGTAAAACTGAGGCGACTGAGAGAAAGAATAAGAAAATGGCTCCCAATCACACCATGAAATATACAGTTGAGTAAATGAGATATGGTTCTGTGCAAATTTGTTGCATAGTTGTCTGGCAACAGATGTAATTTAGAATACTGAATATAACAAATCATATTTTTTAAAAAAATATTTAAAGAATTAAATGAAATATATAAAATCTTGTGCAAAACTATCATCAGAGAGATCCTAAATCCGCATGAGTGTCTATATGGATATGGATATGTGCACATGTGTAGCATGTCTGTGACCTTAGTGCAAACTGAACTGACAGAGAATTATTCAAGTGTTATGAAATGATGTAGCTAGATCTTTTACCTGGAAACATTTGACTGGTGCACAATGTTTAAGCTATTGTTGTAGTATGAATTAAACTGCTGGTTAGTTGAGGCTAAATGCCAAGAAAATTAGAAAACTAATTAAGAAATGTTTTTAAACTCTTAAGGAAACCATAATAAGTTCTTAATAACTTAGGGAAGAATTTAAGTATTAGTTATCCAATCTTTATGTCATTGGTTATATTACTTAATTCATGGATGTCTTTCAAATCTAGCAAGACATGTAAAAAGGACGATATGTAATACATATGGCCATCATTTATTCTTTAACACTCCCATTTAACTAAAAAATTTCAAGGCAGAAAGATACTATTTTTTTTCTTCATAAATAATTGAACCTTTGTTCTACATACAAACATTATTTTCAGAGCTTCTAAACCTCTTTCAGTCATTATGATAGCTTTATCAGAACTATATAAAAACTACAAGAATCTGAAATCAGGAAGAATAGATGGTTTCTGTTGTGTATGTACCATAGTTAATAAAGTATGAGCTTGAGGTAAAGTGCAGGGTTCTGGCCCTGCACTTCTGATTGGCTGTTAGGCGGCCAGATCGGATTGGTTAGTTCTGAGGAATCCGATTGGCCCTTAACAGAGGATTCTTATTGGTTAAAAGAGCTAGCGTTCATAGCTCGCTATTGGACAATTCTTAAAAGGGTTGCCTATATAAGGCAGAGTTCACTGTTGTTGTTTTGAGAAATCACTATGCTAATAAAGAGCTGAAAGTCACTATTCAGAGGCTGTCTCCATTTACTCCGACCCATGTCCAAGTACTTAACACTGGCGACGAAGGTGGGATGTGGAGACGTCTGAACCGAAGAAGCCAGGAAGCAATACCGAACACGTGATAAGACGACGCCAACAACGGAACCATGTCCGGCGGCATCGTACCACCCGCTCCATTCGATCCGAACCAAGAGGATTGGGAATCCTACATGGATCGCTTCCAAATGTTCCTCGAGATGAATAACTTGAAGGACGCCACACCAGCAAAGAAGCGGGCACTGTTCCTGACGCATTGCGGCCCAGCTGTATTTAAGATGGCTAAAGCACTCGCCAAACCTCGAGAAGTGAAAGCCATGAGCTGGGACGACCTCGAACCCATCCTGAGAGACCATTACGCGCCAACCGTGCCTACACTCGTGAGACGCCACAAGTTTTATCAGAGAAACCAACGAAAAGGGGAGAGCGTGGCCGATTTCGTGGCGGACCTCCGAAATTTAGGGGGTCTCTGCGGGTTCGCCGATTTAGAAGAGGCACTAAGAGATCAAGTAATTCTGGGATTAGATGCGCTAGGCGTGCAAAGCAAGCTGATGGCGAAAGGCGACATCAGCCTTGCTGACGCCATCGCTGAAGCCACGGCTGCAGAGGCGACTAAAAAGTCGGCTGCACAACTACGGCGAAGCCGCACTCTGGTAACACCACCGACCAGCGAAATCTTACCCAACTCAGAAGGGCAGTTCTCAACAACGCACCACGAGGACCTCTCTTCATCATCAGATAGCGACGAAGAAGGGGTCCATCAACTGCGGTCCAACCGCGACCCTCGCCCTAAGCCCTTACGCCCTTGCGCTGGCTATGCAGCAAACCATGCCAGGACCGAATGCAAATTCCACGACGCACTCTGCCATGAGTACAGGAAACGAGGCCACTTCGGCTGGGTCTGCCGCAGCTTACCAGGAACCAGCCAGGCCTCAAAGGGGGCTAACTATTGACAATCGACAGGAAACCGTCCTGTAAGGCGAGAGCCAGTAAACCACTCCTACAGAAATCGAGCTTTGCAAAAAGAAGAGGCTCATCATACTATCACTATAGGCCACGCCTCAGTTTTGGACACTAAGAAAATCCGAGTCACGGTAGCCATCGAGAACCAGCCTTGCCACATGGAGGTCGACTCGGGATCGTCCCTCTCAATGGTGTCTTGGAAGACACTCAAGCAACTCATCCCCACAATTCAACGCCAAGACCTCCAATTTCAACGCCTCATCCTCAAGGACTACCAAGGAAATCGAATCCCCATTGTCGGGTCCTGCTGAGTCCAAGTCTCCTTCAAGAAGCATACAGCGTACTTACCTCTAACAATCATCGATAGAGATAGGCCTAGTCTATTAGACCTCCAATGGTTCACGCCACTCGGCATTGAAGTGGCCGGCGTGAACCGAGTCGGTGGTTGTGAGTGGGAGGAAGACCTTATCTCTGAGTTCAGCAACGTCTTCGCGGACAGCTTAGGCGAGTATAAAGGGACCCCAATCTCATTTAGTCTAGATCAAAAGGTAGCCCCCATTCGCTTGAAGCCCCGTCGAGTTCCATTCACTCTTAAAGCAAAGATCGACGAACAACTCGACAAGCTAATTGCTCAAGGGGTGTTGAATCCCATCGATCACTCTCCATGGGAAACCCCTATTGTAACACCCATTAAGCCAGACGGGTCAATCCGAATTTGTGGGGACTACCGGGCCACTTTAAACCACGCCCTACAGCAGAATGCGTATCCAGTTCTGGTGGTGAAGCACCTCCTCCATTCCTTGGGGGGCGGAAAGGTTTTCGCTAAATTAGATTTAGCTCAAGCTTATCAACAACTACCAGTGGATGAAAAAACGGCCCAAGCCCAAACAATTGTAACGCACAGAGGTGCCTTTAAATGTACCTGATTGCAATTTGGAGTTAGTGTAGCCCCGGGGATCTTCCAGAGCCTCATGGAAAGGTTATTACAGGGAATCAAGGGCGTGGTTCCTTATTTTGATGACGTATTAATTGCAGCCCCTACAAAAAAAATCTTGCAGGATCATTTGAAATGTGTTCTTAAAAAATTCCAAGAGGCTGGATTTAAGGTGAAAAAAAATAAATGTCACTTATATACTGACAATGTTGAGTTTCTAGGATACCGGATTAATAGCCAGGGCATTCATCCTACCGAGAGTAAATTAAAAGCGATCAAAAACGCTCCCAGACCACGCAACAAGGCCGATCTCCAGGCGTTCTTAGGCCTCATTAATTTCTATAATGTGTTTTTACCGCACAAAGCAACTGTCGCTGAACCATAACACCGATTATTAGATAAGAAAGCATTGTGGGTATGGGGTTACTGGGAAGAGCAAGTGTTCCGGAATGTTAAAAAACTGCTCACATCTGACTCTGTACTTATGCAGTATAACGAGACTTTGCCGTTAGTTATAACCTGCGATGCATCGCCTTTCGGGGTGGGCACCATTTTGAGCCATGTACTGCCTAATGGGAACGAAGCCCCTGTTGCATACTTTTCGAAGACTCTTTCACAAGCAGAGTGGAACTATGGACAAATTGATAAAGAAGCTCTCGCAATCGTTTCAGCTGTAAAGAAATTTCATGCATATGTGTATGGAAGGACATTTACCATTATAACTGACCACAAACCGTTGCTAGGGATAATAGCCGGGGACAAGCCAACCCCCTACATATTATCCCCTAGAATGACCCGATGGTCAGAATTCCTAGCTGCTTATAATTATCGCCTGCAATATCGCCCGGGGAAAGCCATTCCCCACGCCGACGCATTAAACCGAGCACCGCTTCCAGAGACTCTCGACAATCCAGTACCAACGGCAACTACATTGCAGATCGAAACACTCAACTCACCGCCTATGACCGCCCGAGACATCGCGAGAGAAACCAAACGAAATCACACCCTAGCTCGAGTCCTAGGCTGGGTAGAATGCGGATGGCCATTGGACCAAGTACCAGATGACTTCGCACCATTTAAATCTCGACAGACTGAACTTTTTTCCCAAAAAAGCTGTATCATCTGGGGCGATAGAGTCGTTGTCCCAGAACGACTCCGGAAGACGCTGCTATGAATTCTGCATGAGGGCCACCCCGCATCGTGCGGATGAAGCTATGCATGGTGGCCGGGCATGGACCGGCAAATCGAGCAGTGGGTCAAAGCGTGTGCCAATTGCCAACAAGTCAGCAACGCCCCACCAAAAGCCATGCCTACTGAATGGGAGACGCCACATGGACCCTGGTCCAGAATCCACCTGGATTTCGCGGGGCCAACCAAGGGCTATACCTTCCTGCTGACAGTCGACGCATACTCCAATTGGTTAGAAATTCATCGTATGACGGCTACAACTTCCGAGGCAGTGATCAAGATCCTAAACAGACTCTTTGCAACCCACGGATTGCCTGATGTCCTGGTGTCCAATAACGGGCCACAGTTTACGGCACTAATGTTCGAGCAGTACCTCGCTGACCGCGGCATCCGCCATGCGCTCACCTCGCCTGTGCATCCTGCGATCAATGGCCGAGCGGAACGCATGGTCCAATTTGTTAAAAAGACTTTGCAAAAAGTGGACTATGACAATATCGATGACAAGGTCAACCAAATTCTCTTTTTGCAACACATAACTCCACATAGCGTCACCGGCAGAACTCCCGCCGAACTACTGATGGGACAAAGACTCCGTTCCCACCTCGACCGGTTGCACCCTGCTTACGAACCGGAAAAGCCAATAGGATCCAGTGGCCGCTGTCACACCTTCCAGGTAGGAGACCTTGTTTACGCACGAAACTTATCGGGCGATCCGTTATGGATAGAGGCAACAGTAGTATGAGTGACCGGCCCCAAATCCTATGTAGTGAAATGCTGTGACAATAGACTGTGGAAACGGCATATCGACCAATTACGGTCATGACTCACAACGGCCAGTCAACAACTCCATGACCAAATGAGGCGGGGGGAGGTACAGAAGAAGATGACGTTCCAGGGAACCTGCTCGAAGGGAGCGACGAACTAAGTGATACTCAGGAAATGGAGCAGGAAGGAGAATCGTTTTCACCGCAAGAAATTGCACCTGAGCAAGAAGCAGATCCACTGCCAAACAACAATCTACCTCAACAGGATTGCAACCAACCAGTCCAACGAAAATCCGAAAGACTTAAAAGACAACCGTCCTATTTAAAGGACTATATAACTGCACCGTAATTAAGAAGCCAGGGGGAAGGGGTGTTGTATATGTACCATAGTTAATAAAATATGAGCTTGAGGTAAAGTGCAGGGTTCTGGCCCTGCACTTCTGATTGGCTGTTAGGCGGCCAGATCGGATTGGTTAGTTCTGAGGAATCCGATTGGCCCTTAACAGAGGATTCTTACTGGTTAAAAGAGCTAGCATTCATAGCTCGCTATTGGACAATTCTTACAAGGGTTGCCTATATAAGGCAGAGTTCACTGTTGTTGTTTTGAGAAGTCACTATGCTAATAAAGAGCTGAAAGTCACTATTCAGAGGCTGTCTCCATTTACTCCGACCCATGTCCAAGTACTTAACAGTTTCAATACTTTGTATAGAACAAAACAAATCTATAATTTGAATCTATAAACCTGAGAGATTGCAAGCTTCTCAAGCTTCCTAAAGTTATGCATCTTTATAATATTAACTATTCAATTTCATAAGCTTACAAAATTTCATAAATTTACAAAATTTATATTTCATAAAGCCATATCACATCATTCCAGTAATTCTACTTAGTAGTATATATTGCTTCTCTTGGGCCAAGGTTTCAACAGTAAATCCAATAAAGATACATGGCCATTGGGCTTCAGACACTGGGGCACAGGGACTTAGTAATATTCTATCTAAATTTGTTCTAAAAAGGAGGCAGACAAACTAGGTAAGGAGGAAAAGATTTTTGTTTTTGAATGAACAAACCCTGAGGTGGAATTTAGGTAAAGATAAAGGTTTACCCTGTCCAGCCATATCAGACTCTAGAGGTCACTGCTCATCTCTGTTTCTTAGCCAAGGGAGCCAGCATTGCCCAAAGACATTTCTGTGATCAGGTGGCCAGCATGACTGAGGTGCATGAAACACTGTTAACTTCCCACCACTATTTACCTACTCACATTTGCATGCTGTGGAACTGCAAGGTGAACAGGAGCAAGGGCAAGCCACAGGAGCTCACAAACCAGGCCAGGGTCTTTAACCTCTAAGCTATCATGCCCCCGGGGTGGAATTTATTCATGTACTTACAGTATTTGATTTATATATAGCCCTCACATTCAAGAGCATGAGGCGACATCCATACTGCTCCTTCTTCCCAATTTCTCCTTATCCTCCCAGGTAAGTTGGCTGGAAAAGAGTGATTGGCCAAAAAAACGCATGTCATCCAATAAGCTTCTCCAGCTAAAAGTAGATCAGGGCCAGGATTGCCCTGCTCTTAATCCAGTACCTTAAACATCACACCACACATAAATAATATAAATAAATATAGTAATACGTTGAACTCTGCAGAATATCTTTTCTGTGAGAACTGCTTCACTTTCTGTTATTTTCAAGGCAGCTTCTTAAACCAGAATTATGATGAAGTACAAAGTGTGTTCATACTCATCCTGACTACAGCCTTTATCCTCAATTCATTTTCTTCTCTGGTCTTATATGATTTCTTAAAACAATGGAGTTTTTTCTCCCGGTGAGGCTAGACTTTCTCTTTGTCTGAGAAAAAAAATGCCAGCAACCTAATCTACTTTTACTCTACAGCTTTTTCCACATGGGGCATCAATTATAATACAGAATCTATCCATTAATATCAGCTCTTCTATTTCAAAGAAAGAGAAAGAAAAAGGTACCCATTTTTATAAATGTATACATTTACACTTTTCCTATGTGTATATACATGTGTATCAAAAAATATTAATTGTAGAAAAGTGAACAATACTGAAGTTCTTTGAAACAGAGTTAATTTTAATAAAATTCACAAGCAGGGCCCTTTTAAGAAAATAGCAACATTTTTGAACATTAAAGAGAAGCTCATTATATCAAGACAACTCCAATGTAAAAAGCGGCCCACCTTCAATCTCTGCCTATCTGCATGTTAATGAACTTGCTGTGTGAGGGAGAGACTGAACAGGGCACTACCACAAAGTCTGTCTTAAAGCACACAGTGCACTATGCAAAGGGAGGGAGGAGGAGTGCCACCTTTAATCAATAGAACACCTTTTCACTGGTACCTTAATAGCAACTGAAATGATTTCAAACACAACACAAAAGGAAGATGATACTTAGTAAAGGTTTCTGTTCAGACATAACATTTCTTGCACATTCTTTCAGCATTCACATGCTGTCAGCATCACTGCGGTGAAGACTTTCAAGTTTTGTCAGACAGATACCGTACCGCCTAGTACAAAGTCTTTGTCATAATAATTTCATTGCGGTGCCCTGATCAAACATCTTGACAAATCTGAGACTGAAAAGTGAGAGCTAACCATTGACCTTTGATTATAACCACCAGGACTAGTTTTAATAAAAATGTCTCATTCATTGGTTTCTGCTGCCAACAAGGAAGGTGTGTTAGAGCCTCAGAAAAATGAAGTCAATATACCATTTACACCCATATAATGATTGCTATTATTCACAGCTGGACTTTGTGAATGTACCAAGTGAAACATAGTAATCTTAAAACAGCAAATAAAAAAGCCATACAAACAGAATGTTCTACCTTAAAATAAATACAGGTCTTCAATAGTCTGATTCTTTTGCCTGCTGCCAGCTTTCATGTCATTTAATAACCTTATTTCCACAATTTTTACTGTGAGTGTTTGCTGCCATTTCTTGGAACACTGCAGACTGGTGGCAACGCTGAGTTTTCAAGGTCACATGAATCCTTTGATTAATGAACAGAACTCTATTCAAAAGTTATAAAATTATTTTCATCCAGATTTGTAGTGAAGTTTTTCACTATTTTGTGGTTTATTTGGGGGGGGGGGGAAGAGACGACTTTGGAGCTTTGAAATCACTTTCAGAATACTTTGGTGTGTTTTACCTACAAAATAATTTTGCCTGGTGGGATCCTGGAAAAGAGACTTTGTCTCTTGTGTCCCTTCCCTTTAGAACCCCTTGCCACCAGAGGTGGCTCTTCCAAAGAGTATTAGGACCTGGTTCTGTCAAATGGCATGAAGGATCAAGAGTGTTTTGACTAACAACCTTAGGGATGGTTGTTGTCATGCAGGTAATTCTCTCCACCTTTTTAATGTTTAACTTTTAATATTATTAACTGTATCTTTTTATTTTGTTTTTTTTACTTAGGCTTCTATATTTTGTGGTGTTTTTATTATATGCTGCCCAGAGTCCCTTAGGTAAAATGAGCAGTATTAAAAATGTGAATTAATAAATAAAGAAACATACAAAACTCAATGCTCCAAAGAAATCCAGTTAAGAGTCAGTCTTGCCTATTTGCTGGTTAGTGTTATAAATGAAGGGAGAAGAAGAGCAGACTGAGAACATTGATTCCCTTAAAAATGGAAAGTCTTATGAAAGGTGATAAATATTCAATTGATTTGGTACTACTGAGCCACCATATCAAACCTAATAATCTGAAGGGTGGAGCTCTTTAAAAGGAAAGCTTGCTGCTCTCATCACTTAGAAGAGTTGGAGCAATGAGAGGAGAAGGCTGGTGTTCTTAATATGTGTGCACACAATTCCACTTCATCTCGATTTCAAGGGTGGAAAGGATAAGTTGCTGCAGTACAATCCAAAAAGTTTTCATTTATAAAATAGAAAGAAAGCACTGAGAAGCAAAAATGATCTTGAAAAATTTTAAAGTTGATACCTTTTAGATCTCTTGGGAAGCCCTTGGAAATAGAGGGCAGCTGATTTTAATTTAATGGGAACAAATTTTAAGAAAAGCATTAGAAGTTTTCAAGAAAATGACTAGCAAGAAACTGATAGGCAAATCTGGATCTTTCTCCAAATATCCAGCTAAAGTAGGGTTAAAGCAGTTGTTTTTCAACAATATCTATTTCTTCTAGATTTATTTATTTATTTGTTCGTTTATTTATTTGCTACATTTAAATCCTGCCTACTCCAAAGACAGCTAATATCACAATAAAACTGCAACAGCATAAATATAAATATAAGATTAAAAACATGTAAGAATTGAAATCTACTACTAGTTTTCTTAATAAAGCAGGTTTGGTTAGGTTAGGTTAATAAAGTTGGAAGGGACCTTGTAGGTCATCTACTCCAGCCCCCCACCCAAGCAGGAGACCCTACACTATTTCTGACAAATGGTAGTCCAATCTCTTTTTGAAAACCTCCAGTGATGAAGTTCCCACAACTTCCGAATTTATTTTTTATTGTCTACCCAAATTTTAAGCTATTTTTAAAAAGGTTTCAGTACAATAAAATAATTCTATCTCTGCAACATGTTCTTGATTATTTAATTTTAATTTAATTTAATTAATTTTAATTTAATTATTTAATGTTTGAGAATTCTGTGCTCTTTGTAATCTGATGCTATACATGTATAGCCCCCACCCTCTCTCTCTCACACACACCTATCTAGTTGCATTAGTATGCCCTCTCTTGAGTATGCTATGTAGGCTGTGATTATATTGAACTTAGCCTAGTAACCAAGCGAATGTTCTGTAAACAGAAAACTCAGATTTCAATTGTTGCCTTAAATTTACTAGATGTAAGTCAATCTCTCAACATTTTCCACAGTTTTGAGTATAATATTGAACCTTACATGCTATTATAAAGATTAATGGATATCTATCTAAATGGCTCTAAATATTTTAATGCACTTCATAAATGCTAAATAATATTATTAGTTATAATCGCCATTTTTGTTGCTTGGTTTGAATTAGCAAAAATACTGAGGTTTAAAAGACAGATTTATTATTGGGTAACATTGATGGTCACAATTGTACTGTTGGTTTAATGTATATCTTTAAATAAATTGGAAAGGTTGTATTAAACCTGATCACTTTGCCTAAATTATAGTTAATACCAAGAGAAGTAAAATATTGATTGCTGAAGACTGCTAGTTTCGCTGACTTCAAATGCAACAGTCCTTCATAGGCCTTAGGCATGGAATGGAATATCTTTGATATGCAATATAGAGATCTGAGATCAGAGAATGCTGTATTATACTCAGACTGTTGGATTATCTAACTCAGTATCAGTGAAATAGACCAGCAGTAATTCTCCAGGATTTCAGACAGAAGTATTTCCTAAGATTATCTCCCAAGTGTGAAACCAAAAGCAAATCCATGCAGTCCTGTTGTCTTTTTCTCCTTAAAGATTACGCTTGCATTCAATCAGTTATCTGTACTGATAAAAACTACTTTAAAAATTCCAAAACAAACAAATCACTAACACTTTTATGGTTTCTGCTTTGTCTCTGAATGTTTTGTTACTGTTCTTTTAGCTAGAATAGTAATAGTAGTAGTAGTAATAGTAATAATAAAACATGAACTCTTACAGATATATATTTTTTAAAAAACAGTGATGAGTCTATGAAATTGAACAAGAAAGAGTTATTAGCTGGCTGTCTCATCAGAAGCAATGGATTCTTTGGATCCTATAACAACTCTCAACCATTAAAGATGTGCCAACCTGTTACTCACCCTTTCCAAAAGAGTCTGTCCCACATGTGGTTTGGAGAATGCCACACACTGTGCAGCAAAAATCCTTGCTAATTTGGCATTTGTTGCTAAAAATTCAAAACAGACATAATAAGATGAATCACTGACCACAAATCTAAACATTTACCTGGTATTTCTAATATGTTTGGGTGGGGTGGGGAACAAATTCATCTTTTTTTTCCACGATCTTAGTTCAAGGATTATAATTCATCAGTCTTGCCTTATTTTTCGCATATATTTCAGCTGGCAAAGAATAAACTGAAAGTTTTTAAATGTCATTCAAATTAGGAAAATCTTATTTCCAAATGACACAGTACTTTAATTCAAAAAATAAACATCCTCCTTTTACTATATTCCCTATCTGGATCAATCTAATATTGCCTTCTGTAACAAATTTGAAAAATGTGTGGAAAGCTACAGAGGAACTATTGTGTTGGTAGATAGGTCCCAAGAAGAGACACGAGGCGAGTGACTCTTAAAAGTTCTTTTTATTGTCAGGTAGATTGGCTTACTAGGCTTGGATCGGCGGCGGCTTATATCAGTCTTGCACAGGGTGCCGCAGCCAATGACGGCCGTTCAAATCTCCCGCGATCGGCTCGGCCAATCGCAGTTGCTTTGTAATGGCCAATCAGTGCTACACACTCAACCAATCCGAGTGCTCTGCGTTTTAGCCAATCAGAACACAGGTTTACAAGAATGCAAATACAGAACACCCCTCCCCTCTTGGTTCGGTCCTACGTAATGTAGTCCCGTAAGTAGGTGGGGCTCTGTACTTGTCTACTGGACCTGCGCAGGTTAGTTGTCTCTTGGTCTCCGGCCGGTTCGGTCGGGTTCTGTGTTGCTCTCTGCCTCATTGATGGAATCGCCTGGAAGGGTGAGTCGGGCCTTTCACCGTAGCTCCCTCCCGGTCTCCCCGGGCTGGTCGAGCTGCTGGCTCCATCGTTCCCACCTGGTCTTTCCGGGCTGGTTGAACTGGTTTGGCTGTACCTTCCAGGTGAGGCTTCGGGCTGGTCATCTGTCGGTGTCTCTGCTGGTGAGTATTGCTGGTTTCTTTCTTGTTGGGTTTGTTTGTTTTGCATTGCGGGGTTTCCCTCTCTTTCTTGGCTGCTGTTTGGGTTTCCCCTTCCCCCTATGGTTTCCTTATCTTTTTGCGTGCCGATTGTATTTCCTGTGTTAGTTCTCAATCTTAGCTGATCAATGTGTCTTTTCCATGCTCATCCATCGGTTGTTTGTAGCCGGTATGAGCGGGGACCTGTTACCTGGGTTATTGTTGCTGGTACCCAGAGTGGGTCCCCTGTGAGGTTCTTTGCGTATACTATGTCACCCGGTGTGAATGTTTGGTGCTTGCTAGATGAGTCAGGGGGGTTCTCAGGGTTGTACGTGGGGTGCAGCCTGTCTAGCAGGGACCTTAATTTCCTCCCCATTAATAGTTCTGCCGGGCTTTTGTTGGTTGTCGTGTTTGGAGTTATATGTTGTATAAATAGCATTTTATTAATTTTTTCTTGTATTTCCCCGGTTTCAATTTTTTGGATTGTTTTTTGGTAAATTGTACCATTCATTCTGCCCTCCCATTCGCCGCCAGATGTGCTGGTGCTGTCAGCGCATGCCGTATTCCCCGTTCCGCTAGGAATTTTTTGAACAGTAGCATAGTAAATTGGGGCCCGTTGTCAGATACAATTACATCCGGGAGGCCGTGGGTTGAGAATAGTTTGTTGAGTTCTTTAATAACGGCCTCTGTTGTAGTTGTTTTCATGTTGCTTACCTCCAACCAATTGGAGTAAGCGTCTACCATTATCAGGAACGTGTGTCCCTTTGTGGGTCCGGCGAAGTCTATGTGAATCCTGGACCATGTCCCTCTGGGGGTTTCCCATTCCAGGATTGGGGCGGCGGGAGGGCTTGGCCTGGATTCTTGACATTGCCTGTACGATGCCACCCAGGCTTCGATTTCCTTGTCCATCCCTGGCCACCAAGCGTAATTTCTGGCCAGGGCTTTTGTTCTAACGATGCCCGGGTGCCCTTCGTGTAACATGTCCAAAACCCTTTTCTGTAATTTCTCTGGGATAACCACCCTGTCCCCCCATAGTAAACAACCTTTTGTGTAAAGAGTTCTGTTTCCCAGCTCTGGAATGTCCTGACTTGTTCATCGTCGTCTTTTTCCGGCCACCCTTTCTCCACCCAGTTTAAAACCCGTGCCAGACGTTTGCCTTTATTGGTTTCCCGGGCAATGTCTGATGCGGTCAGGGGGAGATTGGGTAAGGTCTCTATGCTCAGGGTAGACGTGGCGGGTGCTGGGTCGGTGTCCAGGTCAGGCAACGGAGTGCGGCTCAAGGTGTCTGCGTGTGAGATTGTCTTACCGGGCCAATGGGTTAGCCGGTAATTATAGGCGGCAAGGAATTCGGACCACCTTGTCATTCTAGGGGATAGAATGTTCAGGGTGGCCCTGTCCCCTGCCAAAATCCCGAGCAATGGTTTGTGGTCGGTGATGATACTGAAGGTTCTGCCGTAAAGGTACTCGTGCAACTTCTTTACGGCGGCGACGATTGCCAGGGCCTCCTTATCCAGATGGCTGTAATTCCTTTCCGGTTTTGAGAGGGTTCTTGAGAAGAAGGCGATGGGCGCCTCTTTTCTGTCAGGGAGTGTGGCTGAGGATGGCCCCGATGCCAAAGGGGGGATGAGTCGCATGTTACTGCTAGAGGCAGGGTCTCGCTGTATTGGATGAGAACAGCGTCCGATGTGAGTAGGTCTTTTGTTCGGTTGAATGCATTTTCCTCTCGCCTTCCCCAGTTCCAGGTGGCTGCCTTGTCCAGCAGCCTATGCAACGGTTCCGCCGCAGTTGCCTTTTGGGGCAGGAAAACATTATAGAAGTTAATCAGTCCAGAAACACCTGCAGCTCGGTTTTATTCCTCAGTCTAGGGGCTTCCTTGATGACCCTGATTTTTTTTTTCCATTGGGTGGATCCCGTGCTGGTCTAGTAGGTACCCTAGGAATTCGACTCTCTCGGTGCACAATTCGACTCTCTCGGTGGCATTTCTTTTTCTTGACTTTTAACCTCGAGTCTCTGAATTTTTGAAGCACCTCCCTCAAGCAGCTCTCCAATTGTTTTTGGTTGGCCGCTGACACCAGCACATGATCAAAATAGGGCACTATCCCCTTGATGCCTTGGAGTAGCCTCTCCATTAGGCTCTGGAAGGCCCCCGGGGCTATGCTGACTCCAAACTAGAGCCTCTTGCAGCGGAAGGCCCCGCGGTGGGTGACTATGGTTTGCGCCTCTGCGGTTTCCGCGTCAACCGGCAATTGCTGGTAGGCCTGTGCCAGGTCGAGTTTCGTGAAAACCTTGCCTCCCCCCAGTGAGTGCAGAAGATGCTGTACCATTGATATGGAGTAGGCGCTCTGTTGCAGAGCGCGGTTGAGGGTAGCCTTGAAATCATCACAAATTCTCACTGACCCATCTGGTTTTACCGGGGTGACTATAGGGGTCTCCCACCTGGCATGGTCTGTTGGCTTGAGTACCCCTTGCTTGATGAGCTTGTTTAACTGCTCATTGATCTTAGGTTTGAGCGCAAAGGGGTTTAAGGCAGACTGGGGCAATGTTGGGGATTAGGTTAAAGGATATCGGGGGCCCTCGGTACTTGCCTAGGCTGCTGTCGAAGACCTCTTGGAAATCTTTTGCGAGCTGCTCCTCCCAATCCGCCTCGGCGATGTGGTTGATGCCTATCACCTCTATTCCCAATGGTGCAAACCATTGTAGTCCCAAAAGGCTAGGGCGGTCCTTGTCCACGATGGTTAGTAGAAGTATTTCAGTGCACCCTTTGAACGTGATTTTAAAGTGTCCAATTCTGACCACAGGGATGTGGTTCCCCTGGTAGTCTTTGAGGATGAGCTTCTGGCTTTCCAGTTCACGCCTATGGACGGTAGGCACCAGGCGCTTGATTTCCCGCCAAGCAACCATGGAGAGGTAGGATCCAGAATCCACCTCCATTTTGCATGGTCGGTCTTCGATGCCCACCTCCACGTGTACCTTCCAGGCGTCCCAGTTTGAAGAGTGGCCGATAACAATTGTTTGGTGGGTTTCTTCTCGTTGTGGAGCCTTGTTGAGATTCCTGTTTCTTCCATCCCAGCTCCATCGGCTCTTGGTGTGTCAGTCTCTGTTCCTGGGGGGGGTGCCATCTCGTCTCTGGGGGCTGCTGTCTCGATGCCAGGGGCTATGGTTCTGCTTGAACTGGCACACCTTGGCAATTTGGCCCCCCTTGTCGCAGTGCCAGCAGATTGCATCGAAGAACTGGCATTCCGACTGTGGATGGTCACCCCTGCACCCGGTGCACTGGAACCCCAACTTACGACCTCGCCGCTCGCGCCGGTCTCGATCTGCCTGGAGCCAGTGGATGTCTTCCTCTTCGTCCTTGGTGTTGGTGAAGGAGTTGAGGTCACCATGATGTGTGGTGGTGGTTGTTCAGCGGCTGGCTTTGGCGTGCTTCTCAGGGGTTGGGGCTGCCTCGGTTGTCATGGGCCGGTCCGCTGTGCTCGTTTGCCGCATCCGGGCCGCTGATTTCCTGGTCACCTCCACTGCGGTTGCCTCGGCAAGAGCATCAGCAAGGGATATGTCGCCCTTCACCATTAGCCGGCTTTGCAAGATAGGGTCTTTGAGTCCAAGGACGACTCGGTCTCACAGGGCTTCATCCATGTCGGTGAACCCGCACATGCCCCCAAGGTCCCGTAGATCAGCCACAAAGTTGCTGATGCTCTCACCCTCCTTCTGATCCCTCCAGTAGAAATCATGTCAGCGGATGAGGGTGGGTACAGCGGGCGCATAGTGGCTTCGCAGCAGTGGCTCGAGGTCAGCCCAGTCCATCGCCTTCACATCAAGGGGTTTGGCGAGGGCTTTCACCATCTTGAACACTGCGGGCCTGCAGTGGGTCAGGAACACGGCCCTTTTTTTCTGTTCATTTGCATCCTTTAGGTTGCTGCTTTCTAGGAACATGAGGAATCGATCGATGTAAGATTCCCAGTCCTCTGCAGCCTGGTTGAAAGGTGCGGGTGGCACGGTGCTGCTGGCTATGTTGCCGGTCGCCTTGCCATGGTGCCACGTGCGGGGTGGGTCTTTGTTCAGTAGCCCACCTTCATTGCCAGTGTTGTGTTGGTAGATCGGTCCCAAGAAGAGACGTGAGGCGAGTGACTCTTAAAAGCTCTTTTTATTGTCAGGTAGATCGGCTTACTAGGCTTGGATCGGCAGCAGCTTATATCGGTCTTGCACAGGGCGCCTCAGCCAATGACAGCCATTCAAATCTCCCGCGATGGCTTGGCCAATCACGGTTGCTTCGTAACGGCCAATCAGTGCTGCACACTCGACCAACCCGAGTGCTGTGCGTTTTAGCCAATCAGAACACAGGTTTACAAGAATGCAAATACCGAACAGGAACATTTTATTTACTCAATAGCAGGGAAGATTCCCCTAGAAAAACTATAATCTAATTATGATCATTAAAAGTTTTTTAAACAATTAGTTGTTGGTCATAAACATTTATGTTTTATCCCTATTTGAGTTTCTTAACTATCTCAAAGGCCTTTGCTAAGCTTCAGTATAATGCACACATTTTCCCCTTCTCTTTGTTTCTTAATTTTCAACTCATAGAGAGAAATATTCTGATCACATACTACTTCATAATCCAATACTTACTCCTCTATTCCTATTTATCTTACAACTTCTTTTGGTTTTATTTTCAACATTCGCAACCCTGTCTAGAACTTTTGTTATTTTCACTGTTGTGTTGGTGTTGATGTTATTACAATACAAATAACAACTTGCCAATTTTTTAACCTAGTTTTGGCCTTCATTCAGGATCAAGTTCATTCCAAAAACCTAGGACGTCATAATGCAATGGCTTACTATATATGTGGATCGAAGCAAAGTGGCCCTTTATAGACAAATGGAGATTTTGTCAATGCACAGGTTTTCTAAGGACCATCTAAGATTTTTTGGTGTGACATCCAGCGTGACTATTATATAATTATATGATTAGCACTACCATGGCCAGTTTTGCCACATTCTTTTAATTTCAGTTTTCAGATCTTCACATTTTATGATCTTCTCCCAATTCTTTGTCTTCTCTTCTACTCTCTGCTGGTATTGCCATATCAATTTATCCATGTTTCCCTAATTTCAACCAGTTAAATCTGGTACGTTATGAACCAAGATTTCATCGGTTTGTAATTAGAAATACCACAATATTTAAATTTCATTTTCGACTGCTTTTTCTATGTTCCCACCAACTATATTTTTATAGATGTTTCAGTAAATCATTCTGGCAACTGTGTTGTGTTGCTTATTGTAATCAGAGTGTGCAATCTATTTGGAAGATTTACTATTTATTCTGCTTCTTTGCACAATCTACACTTTCAATTATTCAATGATTTTTCAATCTGGCCTTGATTGCATTAGTTCTAATAGCTTACTCTTGAGCAGTCAAAACCAAACCTTCAGTTTCTTTTTTTAATGCTTCAGACGTTGCCAAATTCTATCTTTATCTACTTTCCTTCAGTCTTTTGTTGAAATTGCTTTCCCTTGCCAGCATTCTGTTCTTGTTTTTATTACATTATTTCAATATCCATGTTTTGTTGTATGAACATTCAGTAAGTTTCAGTTTTTAATTTGTTCTTGATTGTCTTTTATATGATCAGCTAATGTATACTTTTCGTCCTCAACAGTTTGACTTGAAGGAAACAGCTGCCTCCATTTCTGCAGAGCAGGTATAATTTATCAGTATCACTATTGGGACATAATGCATACCATTAACTTTTGTGTTTTTGTGTCCAAACTGTCCTGTTCAGCTTACATCCAGTTAATAATTCTAGTAGGGTTTTGTATCACAGGTATGGTCCAGGTATCAATGGCTTTAATCATTTCAATCATTGAAGTTTGTCTTTAGCACTATTCTCACTTTTTGATTGTTTACTTTATGAATCACATTTTAAACTTATTCATGTTTGATATTATCCAGCTGTAAAATGCCCAGATACTTGGTAGACTCCTGATGGCTTCTAATTATTTGGCCATTCAGCATTTTAATTCCATTACTTTTTGTCATTTTACCCTGATTTACTGCTATTGTAGAATATTGGTCTAGGCCAAATTCCATTGCTATATCTATTTCTGTTCTTCCATGAATATCATCCATATAAAGAAAAATACTAGCATTTTTTGCTATTTGGAAGCCAAGATTCACTTCAATAGCAATGAAAAACAATAAAGGTGATAATGAATCACCCTGGAAAATGCCTTTCCTAATATGGGCAAGGCCATATTTTTTATTTCCAAGCACCAGTTCTGTCTTCCACTGCTTCATTTTTTTTTTCTTGTTATTATTTTGTCATTCAAAGTTTTAGCTTCTGCATGGGATCTGAATGTTTCCCTGACCACCAATAATCAAACTTTTTAATGGTACTAAGGCTGTGTTATAGGCTCCAAATGCATGAACAGAATGGTTGATGGTTGGGTGGCGATTAGATATAAATTAGCGCTGATGATAAAACTTTATTAAATAAGCATCCATGGCAATGGGTGGCAACTCTAGTAGTATGTAGAAATGTTATTGATTTGACAAAAATGATATAGGTTAGTATTGTGACCTGGCGCATAAAGTTATCAATTAATAAAAACATCCTTACAAAAGACAGCTACTCAACCTTTGTAGTGGAATGTACAACGCCATTCCATTAATATGACAATATAATAGTGGTATGAAAGTCATGATCAGTGCAGTCTATGATCAGTGGCTGACATAGGATTGTCATCAATCTCTGGTATATTACAGTCTTATGCAAGATAGCTTCACACATCTAAAGGGACACTTAAATCTTACCATATAGAAATTTATGCCTTTCATAATTAAATTTATCTCTTAATTGAAAATGGACTTATTACTACAATAATTTTCATTGAAATCTTAAAAGGGAAAACTAGGTTTCTAAATAAATCCTTAAATGTATTTGAAAGCCTAGTTTTCTTTTCTCTTCTTTTGAAATATGTCTCCTGAAATATTGCACAAGAACAAATGGTGGTGCCTCAGTCTTAGCCCAGGATTCAAAGTCATAATGGTCCAGAGTTTTTAAAAGTATGCTTACTTTTATCATATTTCTCCCCCTGCCAATAGCATTTTTTTACATTGTAAAGTGAACTCTGAAAAGAGGCAATACATTTTGCATTTGTTATAACCATAGAGTCCTTGCTTGGATAGGATCAAATGGCTATATTCCTGATTGGAATTTTTCTTTCTTTCTGATTAAGAATTATATGTGATATGATGTATCAGTGATGGAGTTGTCAACATGCTGAATTCTTTCCAGGAAATTGTGAATATTTGACTGAGCAATCTGAAGTTCTACACTCATTTTTTTCTTTCCACTGCTTGGCTTGTAACAGACAAATCAGTTTTCAGCAATATAAATAGTAACAATATTAACTGGCTTTGTTTCATAACTGTATTATGAACTGCCTTCTTTAATGAACTATGCAAACAAAAGTAAGAAAGAAATGTATAGTTAAGCTTTATTTTTCCCAATCCCCAGGTTAAACTGTAATACAGTCTGTCTAGTGACATATTTAACAAATCAGTTCTACTACTGATTATTTAAACAGAAACAGATAGATCAACTAGCAAGCAAACATCAAGCATTCCACCCAGGAATAAGAATAAGAAATGAAGAGCAAGAAAGAAGAAAACGGGATGGAAATACATCTAAAAATCATTTCTAGCTTACAAAAGCCAAAATATATTACAATATCTATTCTGTAGACAGCTGTTTATTCTGCAGATAGCTGAGTATTGCTAAGATTTTTGCTTCTTTTCTTGTTCTATATCTAATTCTCAATCTTTTCATCAATTAAACTTTCCCTAAGAACAGCAGAATTAGCAGTAGCAAAATTTGTCTTCCAGAGCTCCATAATACGGATTATTATTATTAATTGTTCCTGCTTGGAACAATTGTGAAGTACCATGTATTTATTTTCTGGTTTTGAGGTTAGTTCCATTCTATGATTATCACTGCAACAACAGGAAAAAAAAGAAGTACATACAGACAGAGAGAGAGACAATGCCAGTCACCAAATACTTTGATTAATTATCACAACTATAAATATCCATGGAAGTTCTCAGTCATCCCGGTTATAATTTTCCAAAAGGTGCTTTTTCAAAAGGCAAGTGGACTTTTTTTTGGGGGGGGGGGGGGCGTTCTTTGAAGATGTTTCACTTCTCTGAAGAAGCTTCTTGGATGAGAAGCAAAATGTCTTCCAAAAAAAAAAATCTAGAAAGTCGGTTACCTTTTTAAAAAGCATCTTTGGACAACTACAAAGAGCATAAACTCTTCAAAACACTTATGAGAAAGAAGAGTTTCAGCTGAGAAAATACTCAATATTTTGTCTACTTTCATAATAATCCAAATTATTGCTTTTCTATACCACTTAATTAACCAACTTCAGAATTTGTTTTTTTGTCCCAGCTATGAGACTTTAAATATAACTATTAATCTCAAGCAGCTTTGATTATCAGGTTAAACGAAGGGAACAATACCTTGTGTTCTCTTTTAAAATTACACCAGATAAGTAATCAATTTACAATCAGATTGATTTGATGCCCTTTTGTGTAGTTTCTGATGTTTGTGCCATGAGGTATTATTGATCTAGGTCAGGGGTAGGGGAAACTTGGCTCTTTTATCACTTATGGACTTCAACTCCCAGAATTCCTGAGTGAGCCATAAAAGGTTCCCCATCCCTGGCCTACTTGTTTTTCAGTTGTGGGGGAAATCAATTTTTGACTTGAATGGGACTGTTTAATATACAAATGTAGGACATGTCCTACATATAGGAATTGTGTTAGTACTTAGTTAAATATCCTATATTAATGATATCTAAACCATGGCTCAAAAGAGGATTGCATTAAACATCAGTATAACTCCATGAAACCTGAACCATTTAGAATGTCAAACATATTTTATAGTTGTATGATACCCAACAAATTGGGTTTTTAAAAAAAAAAAATGAGGGGGGGGGAACCCTGCAATTTTTTAAAATTTGAGAAAAAAATAACTTTCAAAATTTATTACTATCTCAGACCTCAGTACACAGCATTTTAAAAAGTAATTTATCATAACATTTGGATGTAATTATATTCATAAACTAAATTTCACATTAGACTAATAATTTTGATTACCAAGGACCTTGCTATACATTTATAAAAGTTTACCATTCCCTTAACTACAATTTTGTATGTGCATAAAGCTGTCGTGCTAATTAGCAATAATTCTTTATAAGCAGAGTTTTAAATCACTCCGAGTCTGTATGCACAGATTACGGTACATGTTGTGTACTTTGGTGGGGAGGGGTATCTTTAAAAAAATGTTATTTGAGAATATAAAACTAAAAGGCTCAAGATAATTTTTTATTTTAATTTTGCACCTGCCAGAGAATATCCTTAGAGAATATTGCCATCATCTTCAAGTCTTCACACTCTGGAACAAGTGATATTTTTAGTGGCAGACAGTCTCATTCAGACCTGCATACATTGCCAAACATTCAACCAGACATGTTGACTTTGATTTGTGCTTGAGGTATTGTGCAGTGCAGGGTGGAAATTAACACTAGCTGAGTAGAATGGTTTTCATAGCATAGCAGCAGTAGGCTACACTGCATATCCCCATAGTCTTATGATCATAGGAAATTCAAGAAGTCAGCCTTGCCCCTCCTACCAAAGCTAAATCCTTTTCCAAAGGGACAGCTGTGTTAACACGGTGACAGCAAAAAAAACAAAGAGCCTTGGGGAACCTCTATACTGGCCTGTTAAAGTAATTAATGATGAACACTTAGCCCAATATACTGTATAATCTGCATTTTGGGATCTGATCCAAAAAGAAACAGCTATGTGTTTTACTTTACAGATGACAAACATCAACATCAAGCCATTCTCTCTTTGAACTTCAGCCCCAAACAATTGTCAACTTTTATCAGATAAAGGGATACTAGACCAAAGGAATTATAGAAGTCATCCCTACCCATCAGTGCACTGAAATGTACTGTATTTGTCAATTTGCTAATTATTTCCAAAAGATCTTCTACACATACATACAATAGCAGATGCAAATAACATGCAAATTTACATCCTCTTTTGCAGTTTGCTTGATGATGGATTTCCTCTGGGGAATGCAATTTATATACAACTTCCTTTTCTGAAACATCTAGTCCTTTAGCAAAAAGGTTTATCTCAAATGTATTTGGACCCCTCCTGAAATTAGCTGCCAAAAGCAACATCAGTTCTTGACTCTCTAAAAAGAAATAGCAATCATACTTCATGTTTCTGCTTTACACTTGATACTGTAAAGAGTCCATCCACACTGATCAAACTTTGTTATTTCTGCCTCAGTAAAGTTATTGCTTTAAAATCTTATGTCAAATATGTATCTCTACAAAACACATAACTAAGTAGCTCTTTCTATTGTTAATAGAATACAAAGAAACTGGCTTTGTAGTATTTATTGCAGCTTACACCTTTAGAAAAGTGTGGGGGAATTACCTCTTTGAAGGATGTTTCCCCCTTAGGGCACTTTGTTTATAATGGAATTATTGTTCGCCGTTTTTGCTAGAAATGTGCTGTCTTGCATCACTTTAAAAATATTCTTATGCTAGTGATACGTTTTTTGTAGCTTAATCTAAATAGCCTGATATAGTTTCTTCAATTAATTAATGACATTTCCTGTTGCAGAACTCTATTCCTAACAGAACAATAGCCATGCTGTTGATGGTAGAAAGCTGATTTCACCAGTTAAGAATTTAAATGACCACTTAAAGCAGTAAGAGCCTGAGATGGAATTTATTTTTCATGTCCAAAAGAACCATACAAGTATATTAGAAGTTCAGACTATCTTGCACCAGATAAAAATATTAAGTGACAATAAATAAAATCTCTCATATATGGGCTATGGTTATGCAAATAGAACACATAAAAAAACAAAGATGGAAAGCAAAAATATAACTTATTGTTCCATCAGTGTTAAGAGCATTTACTTAACAAAAAAAAAATCTCTTTGTGACTGGAATGAAACTGGATACTCCTTCCATTCACATAATGAAGTGGTAACCAATAGCAAAGAACCAACAGACAATGCCTTCAATATACAGGCCACATAGCTTCCCAGTCTGCAAAAGCTTATTCACCTTCTTAAAATGGATACCCTTGAAAAAAGTATCCAGTGAGCACCAAGAAACAGTCTGTCTTGCACCTAAAACAGCTTGGGAAATTTGGGGGTTGCAGTTGAGGAAAGAACATCCTTTTTTTTTTTGTTAGCAATAACAGAAACCTGAAAATAAGGTTAAAGGGGTCATTTATTACAATCTTCAGGAGATTGGTTTCAACTCTATCTATTGCAGACGGGCATCTTTGTATATATGCTGATTAGGAGAACGGGTGTGTGTATGAATATTTATTAAGAGCTTGTAGATCCCTTTGGATCTACTCAGTTGAATTTGATTCATACACTGGTAGCAAATAACCCAACAAATGGTATGCAATTCTTAAGTTGAAAATAATTTCCCATTTGGCCACAGATTTTAATATTTTTTCCAGTCTTCTTGAATAATTGATTTTTTTTCTGTCTCTGCATGGATAGTAAAAAGCAGTTATAATCTGCTCCTAGTTATGTATTTAAGCCAGTATTTTTCAACCTCAACAGCTTTAAGATGCGTGGACTTCAACTCCCAGAATTCCGAAAGTTGAAGCCCATAAATCTTAATGTTCCTGAAGATGAATAACACTGATTTAGGCAACTGGTCATAAAAAATTTCTAGAATGTTATCAAGATACTGCATCTTTGTTATTTTATATGTTGCTTTATTTATTTCCCCCTCCACATACACAAGTACACACACAAAATGTGTTCAGATTGTAAGACTTAGAATTCAGCCAATTTAAATATTATGGGAATTGCAATCTCGACACCTGGAGCAGTGCCAAGCTAATTCTGGAAATAAATAATGTCCTTAAATATTTCCTGGGTGTAATGCCTTTTCATTTTTATCTAAGAGCCTCTCTTAAGGCAGTTTTTTTTTTTTTTGAAACAAATTTTATTGATTTTAAAGACAAACAAACCATCATTAACCATTAAATACATAAAACCTCTTTCCATTATTAATTTTACAAGTCAAGTAGAATATTATTTTATGCAACATAATTCTGTTTTACACCATTTCAATATAAACATATAGATATCTCTTAACAAATTTCTCATTATTTCTCTTTTCATATTCAATTTCATTGTTGCAATTATTATTTTCTATATTTATCAAATTTATCATCATCATCTTCATTCCTCTCTGACTTGATTACCATTATTCTCATCCAACATTCCTCCGAGGTTTTATTAATTCTCAAACAAAACATAGATACACAAAACACAAAAATATAAAACTTCTTTTAAGAAAGTAGTTTGGCCCCAGATTACCTCTCTTTGTATGGACTTCAATTAAATTCGTGCTCATCTTATATACCATTACCTATCTTATTTACCATTCTATATCTTCTATATAACTTCTCCCCGCTTTTCATTCTTATTTCTATTTTATTTAATTCATTTTAATTTAAATCATTGTATTTGTATTTTTTGTCCATTCTTTCCAAATTATCCATTTATCTCATTCCCTATAGTAAAAAAAAAAAAAGAATTTCTCCTGAAATCACTGATCAGAGTATGATGCCTTTCTATCCTCCCCCTAAATTAATATTTAAAATAACACCTAATACCCAATCTGATTCTGCTTAGTACATTCTACCTACTAACCTTTAAAGAGAAAAAATAATAAATTCATAATAATTAATATAATTAGATAATAAATCTAAATATTAAATCTTATAACATTCCGATTGTCTATTTCAAAAAACAAGTGCTACAATTTTATTAAATTTTAAAATCTGTCATTACTAAACATTTCAATATTTTAATCTTTTATTAATTCTTATAACATTCTAGTTTTCTATTTCTAATACATAGTACCATCTTATGTACCTTGCAGAATCTTCTTTAAAAAAATTATACCTTACCCTTCATCCCTAAAAAAAAAAATCCTTTTTTCCCATCTTGTTTCATACCTTTGTGGCTTTTCCCTCCCTTTTCCCTTCCTTTCTTATCCCCCCTGGCCTTTTTACCCACCTACCCCTACTAACCTCCGCCTTTTTAGCTTTCCCTCTCTGTTGTAATCCTTTCTCCTTTTGCTCAGTAACATTAAGTTGGTTTTGCATCTTATTTTTTCCTTTCTTAAGTGTTCTTTTAAGTCTTAAGTCCTTCATTTTCCTTCCTTTCTTTCTCCTTTCTCTTTTAATTATTTTTTTAGATTCACTGAAGATGGCGTCTTCTTCTTCTTTTTCTTCTTCTTCTATTTCCTCCACCTGTTGTTGTGTTTGCTGATAAATAGCAAGCGCCATTTCTAAAGAAAGAAAAGCTTCTTTCACAGCGTCCTTACTTTCTTGATATTCCTTTCTAAGTTCATCAAATAAAGCCATTCTTTGTTCTTCTTAGAGCAACCAAAATGTTTCAAAAGTTAAAACAATTCCTCAAAGTCCCAGAGACATCAATCAGTCCAAACAACGCACAAAGTTCTCGCTTTCTCTTCCTGGGGTGGTATCAGTAAAAGGGAAAAGAAAAAAAGCCCAATCTGTATTTTACAGCCTTGTTACAATTAATTTCTAGTCTCAAGATCTTCAAGGCATCTCCTCCAGCAAGATCTTAATATATTTTTTTTGTCCTCTCCCTTCCCACTTATAACAAGAAGCCAAGTTTTTACCTTTTATAAAAAAACAACAGGTTTCTCAATGGCCATTTGTTGATTCCATAGGGAAGGAGAGTAAACTTTCCTTTCAGCACCTCAATTTTGCCGCTTGAAATCCTCCTCTGGAAACCAAGTATTTTTCAAAAAGTCATAGTTCTCAGGATTAAACACCTCTTAAAGTCCTGGATCAGCCAAAAAACTTTCTCTTGTAAACTTTCTCCCCTCTTCCTCCTGCTCAGTCTTACCCAGCTGCCAGCATCTTTGTGGCGGCCATTACAGACCGCTGCTTGACCGCCTTGAGAAAAAGGGGTTTTGCCAGCTGGGGAGGGGGTCTGCAACACCCCCAAACCCCTCACCAGCTCCCCCCTATCTTCGGCTGCCTCTGCAAGTCAGCCTTAGCCTCCAAACCCATCCGGATCAGAGGCACCAAAACGGCTAGCACAGCAGGGATCGCGCAGGATCGCGAAACCCTGCCGCTGGCGAAGCCGACAAACCGGAAGTTTCTTAAGGCAGTTGTTTTATGCTACGTGTTTTATAAGCTAATTCTCATGATCTACATTAACTCAAACTGTACCAGGTATCTGAGTACGAAGCATTCAAAAATAATTGTTAATAAGCAGTTTCACTTGCCAGAAAATTGATAACCAGAGAACAGTTAAAAATAACAAACCATTTAAACTAACTACAATTATCTAGGATGTGCACATAAATAGGCTGGGATGAAATGATTATTCCCTCACCTCCTCTCAGTATTATGTATGGTTTCCAGACTCATATTAAGCTAATAATGTATGTTTAATTCGATGCTTTAATATTATAGTAGACAGTTGCATGCTAACCTTACAAGTGGCCTGTCAAAAAATATTTGATGTCACAGCAAAATAGCTCCTCAAAAAACAGCAGTAATACCAAATGTAACATGAAACCAATACGTGCAGTTGTCTGCTATCAGGAGCAAGCAGCTTCATAATGGTTTAACAAGACTAAGAGAATAGCATCTTCCAGTCTTCCCAATAAGATCTGAACACCACAGTGACTGGACTGATATATAATTCAGTATTGTCACTGAAAATAAATCACTAGTCACTTCGGCAGTAGAATCCAGAAAAAAAAAAATACATAAAACAGAATTCCCTGACACAACTAGAATTGAAATAAGTTCCAAGGCTTCTGTGAAAGCTTCTACAATTAAAAAAAGAAATGAACTTCGGTCCTTCTCTGCTTCTAAATCATGGGTGTCTTACCTTTTGGCTTGCTTTGGCCACATTGAGCGAAGAGGTATTGTCTTGAGCTACATATAAAATATATAATATACTTAACATATATAAATAACAAACTTCATTTTATATGCTCTTCTAAGGCCACATTACTAATGTCCATGGCTCTATGTGTCCTGTGGGCCACAGCTTGAACATGCCTCTTCTAAATACTACTATTAAACACAAAGATTGTCATATTGGTATGCAGAAACACTCACTTGGAATTAGTTATAAGAATTTCTTTGGTATTGCTTCCAGTTGCGAACTGCAATATACCTTAGTAGTTTGTCTTCAGAACAGCAAATATGAATGTGATAAAAACAAAAGTATTTTTTATTGTTGTTAATAAAAGTAACTTTTCGGTTATTGTTGCATATTTATGACCATCTTGGTAACAAGCCAAAATCTGTCAATCATCAGGTAACAAAATTCACCGAAGAGATGGCAAACAACTAATCTTACTGGGATAGTGAGCATTTTTGTTCAATATATCTGGACAAACAGGCTGAGAAAGGTTAGAATGGAATGGAATGGAATAGGAATAGGAATAGACCATTCTTTGATTTAGCTTCCAGTCCCCTAATCTTTGTTGCTCTTCTCTGTACTCTTTCGAGAGTCTCAACATCTTTTTTACATCGTGGCAACCAAAATTGGATGCAGTATCCAAGTGTGTGCATTATAAAGTGGTATTAACACTTCATGTGATCTTGATTCTATCCCTCTGTTTATGCAGCCTAGAACTGTGTTGGCTTTTTTGGCAGCTGCTGCACGCTGCTGGCTCATATTTAAATGGTTGTCCACTAGGACTCCAAGATCACTCTCACAGTTACTACTATTGAGCAAAGTACCACATAAAGTACCTGTGCATTTTGTTTTTCTTGCCTAAATGTAGAGCCTTACTTTTTTCACCATTGAATTCATTTTGTTAGATAGTGCCCAATGTTCAAGTCTGTCAAGATCTTTCGGTATCGTTGGCTATTCCTGCCAGCTTGGTGTCATTTGCAAATCTGATGAGTTTACCATCTATCCCCTCGTCCAAATAATTGATGAATATATGGAAGAGTATTGGGCCTACGACAGAGCCCTGTGGTATCCCACTGCATACCTCCCTCTATGTATATGCAGTTCCATTGAGGTTGTATTCATTCATTTTAGTTCAAAACATTTTAAACCATTAGAATATGGAACTTAATTTTTTAAAGATAGTTTAGTTCAAACTGCATTCACACTGATAGTGCTGAACTGAAAGAGCCAGATAACTCATAAGACTTTTGTATCCAAAGCTTAAAAGAAAAAGAGTCCGTTTATTCTGTTAAGTTAAGGTGAAGAATACCTTAATTTAACTGAATAAGGAATACATCTGTTAAGATGCTGGCCTAGGAACCAGGAAAGTAAAAGTTCCAGTCTGACTTTTAGGCATGAAAACCGGCTTTCGGCCAGGTATTCTCTCTTTCAGCCCAACTCATCTCTCAAGGTTGCTGTTTTGGGGGAGATAGGAGGAGGAAGGAGTATTAGATATGTTCACTGCATCAAATTATCTATAAAGTAATGAAGGTGAATAAAAATCTATTTAATAAAGAAAAAAAGAGGGTGGTTTTTTTTTTTAAAAAAAATGCCAGATATGTTAAACTGTAGACATCAGACATAATCAGTGGAATGGCTTGCCTTCAGAAGTTGTGGGTGTTCCACTGGAGGTTTTTAAGAAGAGATTGGACAATACTTGTCTGAAATGGTATCCTACTTGAGTAGGGGGCTGGACTAAAAAAAAACCAAGGTCCCTTCCAACTCTGTTACTCTGTTATATTAAAACTCCTAACCCCACGATATGTTTAATTAGCTGACCTAGACTGATCTGAAAAGTAGGATATGACCTGGTTACCTATTGGATTGAACATCATCAGGGAATTCCAAGACTAGATTGATAAATTTAAAAAAAAAAAATCCAGCAGCGAGTTGTGGCAAATCACTATTGTGTTACTTTCTAAGAAAAATACATTGAAGTGTCCACCATGAGATGAACACAATTCAAAGGAAATCTCCTGTAAAATCCTCTATTGATCTAGTTGAGTAAATATCCAAGTATAATAATTAAAATTCAACATTACCAACATCCCAAAAGCTGTACTTTGATGAGACGAGGATAAACGTACGCACAAACTAAAGGATAATTTTCTTGCCTAGGGAATCTTTTTTTCTGACTACTGGCAGATTGTGAGTGCAGAAGTCCCATTCATTCAGAGGGGATGCAATTCAATAATTTTCAGCTTTGGACACAAAAGCCTTATGGGTTTTTACTTGGAATGCAGTTCCACGGAATTGCTATATAGATTGCAATGCAGATAGCTTCAAAAGTTGATGGAAAAATGGCTCTGCTCACTGTATTGCATGACCACTAGATTTCTGTTCCCAAATCCTGTTTGGAGAACTACTACTCTGAGACTAAATATTAATCACTTGTTTATTAGTCCTCGACAAACAAATAAGCATAAGCAAATCAAGGAACTCATGAAAATCGTAGAGCAATGCCTCTTACTGCATTTCAAAATGCCCTCCTGGTGGAATTTTTCTAACTCTAATTGTCAGAGCTGCCTGGACAAGTCTCTGAGATTTTCTTGGCAAGTTTTTGCAGAAGTGGTTTGCCATTGCCTCCTCCCTAGAGCTGAGACAGAATGGCTGGCCCAAGATACACAGTTGGATTTGTGCCTAACAGTTCTCCAAGTTCCTAGTCTGGTGCTTTAACCGTTATACCAAAATAGGCTCTCTTATCACATTGGGAAACTGGAAAATTACTATGGTTAATCTCTAGTTTACTTTGTTCCCAGCATATCCCAATCAATCCCTTAATGTACCACTTGGTTCAGGTAGCAATATAACTCAATATTTATTTATGAAAAATCATCAAATACTAAAAGAATTAAATGGCAAAATTGGGACAAAGACATACCAAAATAGAAATAAACAAACTTAAACATTATACCTATTAAGAAAGGACATACCCTTTACAGGAGCCCTAGAATAATATTTTGGTAATTATTTTTAATTGTAGCCTTTGGATACCCCTTTCTTGTACACACAGCAGCAGACTAAAGATGGGAAGTAAGACACGAGGTGAGCCTTCCTTTATTCTATAGAATGAAAAATAATTTGGAGTGGAATAATATATCCAGCATTCTTCTCCATCCCCCACCCCCAGTGCTTTTGGTCAGCATATAACAATGGTCATAGGACTGATTGAAGCAAAAAAGTACATTAAGTTGTCAAATCATTCTCAGTAACCTTGAAGCTTGTTCTTCAATTTTGCTACAAAAGGCAGGCTCTTACTGAATATCATCAAAGTATTGTACCTGCTGTGAAAAGCTGTGTATGACCTGCAATGGGATAAATTATCCCTAATATTTAGGCCACAATGAGACTTTTCAAAAAAAAAACCAAATCCTTGTCTCTTAAATTTCCACTGCTTCTTTCTCCTTTCCTTATTACCTCTTAGTAGCTATACCTCATATTACTTTGCAAATTAAAATGCCACACAATTGTTGTAAATTAAGGGAATATTTAAGCCAGATGACTCTCTCTTTCTCTCTCTCTCTCTCCCCCTCGCTCCCTCCCTCTCTCTCTCCTTTTTGGAATCTCTGTGAAATTCCTATCCGCTAATCTATGATGAGCTGTCTTTTACCATTCTGTGCCCACAAATGGTCATGCATTTAGGAATAGCACCCAGCAATTCGGAAATACAAGGCAACTCCATACAACAAGTACAACTCAACAACCAATAACTTACAAACCTGATCTTGATCTCCTCCTTTCCATAGAAGGAAAGTTCACTCCTACTGACCAGATCAGGCCTTTATTCTAGAGAGAAACATAGGATCCCATTTTCAAATATCATGTCCTTTCCTTATGCTTTTTCTATGAGCTCTTAATTACATTAGGTTTTATTTTCTTACTTGAACTGAGGGATATGGTAATGGGAATTTGGGATTTTACAAACTCAAACAACTAAATAGCAATCTTATTTCCCAGCTCCTGTGTTACAATGTTAAAACAAGAACAGCAGCAAAAATAATAGCAGCGTTTTCTGTCCTGTGTTCAGATAGTACTTTTCTATATTTTTTAATGGTCTTTGTTCCTCTACAAAGAAAATTCTTATACCTGGCTATAGTCTAAGAATTAAAATAGTAAAAGGTTGGATTTAGAAAATACTAGGCAATTACATGGCCAACAGAGTTGGAAGGGGGCCCATATAATTCTATTACTGTGTTCAAGTATTATTTGAAAGGTACAGTGAAGACTTTGGTTTCCAGCCACAATAATTAATGTACCAGTCAATACTATTTATTGAGATTTCAACACTTCTCTATGTTGTGCTCTGTGGGTATGTGGACATCAGCAAGGCCTGGACTACTTTACTTGTAAAGTAGTCTACATGATTCACAATCTCATATGAATCACAGTATTCTACTATTGCTGGAATTCTCTTCCAGAGGCTTGCATCATTAATCGTTATATGCAATCTTCTAGATTGTAACTGCTTCATATGGTATCAGTTTTAGCTTAAAAAAGGATCTCTGTAAGTTACAAGAAAAATGTTCTGATTGTGTGAGATAATTTTATTTTTCATTGCCTATTTCTGAAGGCGTGCGTATTAAAACATGCACAGTGATGTATACTTTTGAATAATGGTGTATACCTTTAACAAGGCAGCAGCAGATGAAGTTTCTTAATAGACAGAAATATAGGGGGAAATCCATGCTTCTCCACTTTTTATCAGCAGTTGTGCTTCTGAGGAAACGTGGGGAAGATTAACTTTGAAATACAGAAGAAAAAAATCCTCTCCAAGAAAGAGGCCTGCTAGATAAGAACAAACCTCCTTTCTCCTGCTATGAGTAATAGGGCTTTAAACTGGCTGAAAAGCATGTTCATGTGGGGTGATTCAGCTCTGAATCCATTCCTGATCCAATATTTCTGGAGTACTCAAAAGCAACAGCAGCCAAGGAGTTCTAGCTTTAAAAAAAACATTATTAGAAGAACAAAGTTTTTGTCCAGGTGGAGTCTCTACAAATGTGTCTCTGTGGGAGGACGTACTTTTCCCCAAGGCTAATTAAACTCCAGATTTTTTTTTTTTACAAAAATGAGCAGCGACTTCCTTAAGAACTTCTTTTCACAGTGAATGATATCTCACGCTTGCCAAAGAGAAACTTTGAGGCACAGATGAAAGATCTGAAATATTGGGACAAATTCAGTTTCAACTACATTTTCTCCAAGCAACAGGGTAAGGCAGAAGAATTTATAGCAGTGAGATCACTGGGGCTGAACCACAGAGTTTGAAAGGTCCTGTACCAAACTACAAAGTAAAAAAGACACTATGCTGATCACCCAGCAATCACACCTAGTGAGGATATGCTTCCATTCTTCCTGAGATATGATTTTGTGGAGAAAAGGACAGCTCCTTGATATTAAAATCCTTGTAAGAATGATGCAAAGTATTATCCCTTTTTTTTCCCTCTCAGAAACCAATCTCATTCCAATGATCATAGCAAAAAGTATTCTAGCTAGGAAGAATTTATATTCAGATGATCTTGAGCCTCTATAACTTTCTTTTATTTCTAAGATGATATTTGTATTCTTTTATTTAAATGTGTATGCAACCCTTAGTTCACTCTTATAAAAGAAGTGCTCTGGTCTTATATTGATTTGCTCTAAAACACTTTGTCTCATCTGGTGGGAGGCAGTTTTGAATTCTTGAAACTTCGCATTAAAAACAACACCAATACTATGAATTTAACTGATTATTTGCTCCGGCGAAATAGAAGATGTTATATACAGAGACATACAAAAAGAGTGATAAAAGTTGTGAATACCCATCTTGGCCGATCTTGTCAGCCTAAAGTTGCCTGTACAAACAAAACCCAATTCTGGAAATCCTCTCCCATAAATATGTGTAAACACATTTATTGTGTGTAACACATTTACTTATTAAATTGGCATATAGATGTGCATTATATATACTTGACAATCCAAAAAGTACTATTATAGCAACTAAATTAATAACAAATTAAAATTAATTGCCTATAAAGTATTCTATTTATAAAATTCATTGATCTCTCTTGCATTATCTCTCTTGTATTAACCACTGTCTCTCTCACACACACAAATATGCACATCCATACGTAAATACAAATATACTCTCTCCTTTACTGGGAGGGAGGGAGGAAGGAAGGAAGGAAGGAAGGAAGGAAGGAAGACCTGCCTGTAGTTACCATGTGTGAGTTGGGCAACCATATAAATTTGTTTAATAAATAATAAATAAAGCAGGAAAAACTAAATGGGGATAAGAGAAGGAGCAGAGGTAGCTGACAGGGAAGAAAGAGACGCCCCATTTAGACATAAAATCCCCATTTAACATGTACGCAGTAATCATTTTGTGGGAAAAATCTGTATTGGTACTAAAGTACACTTCATATATTTCACTTATGCGGAGAACTATAAAAATGTATTATATACAATGTATTCCGTTATTATTGTTTTTTACCACAATGTTCCCTGTGGAACTTTTACTATTTAGCATCTTTTAGTATTTTACTATCCTTAGGAACTCCTTACTAGATAGTTCTTACTTCTATTGGTGGCACATTTGAATGTCTATTGTGCTATATATCAAGTCATGCTGCTAGAGTACCAGGCGAACCAGTAGTGAAAAAAATAGTTTAAAAAAGCTACTGGTTCAGCTGAAGCGGTATTTCTTTTTTTTCCTCCCAACGATCAGCTGTTCCAACAATCAGCTGTGCCAGGATCCCCCTTGCTGTTTTACTGCTTCGCTCAGGAGGCTTGTGAGACCCAGAAGGCCAAAAAAATAGAGTGCAGGAGAGGTGTGTGGCCCCTCCCCCCGCACTTCATTTTTTTCCTCCTGGGCCTCAGGGAAGCAAAAACGGCCTCCCAGAAGGCTTCCCTGAGGCCCGGGAGGCAAAACAACAACAACAACGAGCGTGGCGGTACTGCAAAAAAAAAAAGCCACGCTCACCCAGCCACGTGGCCATGCCCACCTAGCCACACCCACAGAACCCATATTTGCATCCCACTCCTGTACCAGTTGCATCTTTTCCTGGGTCAGAGTCACAGTGCACAGTCACTCAAGCCCTGGTCATCTCACACTTGAATTATTGAAAAATTCTCTACATGAGGCTACCCTTGAACAGTATCCAGAAGCTAGAGCTGACACAGAATGAGCTCCAAGGGTGGCCCCTATGTTACACCACTTGTTCCAAAAGCACTAATTGCCAGTTTGATTCCGGGTCCAATTCAAGGTGTTAATTATCATCTCCAAAGGCCTTCATGGTATGGATCCTGGTTATCTGAAGAACCATTTCATCCTGATGGGATTGGCTTGCCCCACCTATGCTAGCATGCTGCAATCAAAGAATTCTGGCCAGTGGGATCCAGGAGAAAAACTCTTTCTGCCACAGGAAAATTGTGCTCCCCAAAGTGAGATCGACTCTTTTGGCCTTATAAAAGGGTCTGAAGACTTGGCGCTGCCAACTGGCCTTGGGCTCCAATGGGAATGTGTCATTTTGGACGTGATTAATGGATTAAGATAAAACCCCCATCTCCTCTTCATATGCTTCTTGCTCACTTCCCCTCCATCTTTGTCAATTTTAATTCATATTTAATGTTAGTATTAATGTTTTACTGTTTCATATTGGCATTTTAATTGATTGATTGCAAACTGCCTAGAGTCGCCTTTAATAAATGAATAAAAATGTTTTAAACGAATTGCTCAATAGCATTGTACAAATCATTCAAAGAGGGGCCAGAGCTGCAAAACACTTGCAATCATCAGAAGGCACAGTATGCCTGTTTCAAGGCAGTCCTCAAGTTTTTCTAGGCCCAGAAGACACTCCTGCAAAGATCACTCTGCTCCTCTGTGCCTCAGATCCTGAGGGACACTTCACTTCATTTGCACAGGCCTCGCATATTTGTTTCAGTGTACATCGCATAACAATAAATTCAGCGCTAATGGTTCTTGTCACTTCAACCACCGATCAACAAAAACAAATGGAAATACTGTACAGGTTAAACAATTTTAAAAATGCACTTTTTTTTTTTTGAAAGAGGAGGAAAAGGGCAAGTACAGGATGGAGGGAGAATGCCTGGCAGTCAAAAAGTTTATCTTTGACAGAAACAAGGCCTCAGCAAAAAAAGAGAAACTTCATTTCTCTGATCAAAAGGCAAGCAAAGCTGCAAGATCTCTGTTTTTATCAATGGGAACAAATGTAGGATTGCTACCTCAATTTCTCCCAGCATGGCAGAAAAATTGGAATTATTTATGCCTCACACAAACAGCCTGGAAGATACTATAAAAATAAAATGTACATTATCACTAATTGTGAAGTGCATACCAACAATTAACTCACAATGTGCACAGAGAAGTACACTCTCAAAATAGCAGCAGAGTTATTGATAAGACCTTTACCTTCCCAGATTTTGACCCCTTGTCCACACTTCTTCCTATTCAAACTTGTTGTATGCTGCAATACCTGTGCAGACAGACCTCATTTTCTATCAACAAAGGCACAATAAGCCACATTCCTAGCATATTTCAACCACAGACTTAAGCAACAGCTATGCAGCCAGCAACATATCTTCTACAACATCTCTGTGTTCTGCCTTTAATACAGGATCTAAAAAGGTTTGTAGGGCAGTTGTGTATATTTACTCCAGGTTCCACTATGTTTAGTAAGGGTTACTCCCAGGTAAGTGCAACACCTTATATACTTACAGAATAGTCATTAAAAATCAATCGCAAAGGACAACAAAATAACATTTCTACTAACATGCACCAAAACTTTGCAGAACTAAATGCATGTTAAAAGCTTTATGGAATTGAGCAATGCAAATCATTCAAATACTGCAGCACAAAACATAAAAAGTATTTAGAAATAAGCTCCAGATTCTACAGAGAACTTATTTATGGCAAGAGATCTAACCCACTATACAGTTTGAAGGGTCCTTCAAATAAAGCAGTGTTCCCATAAAACTGAGAACAGTAAGAACACAAACACAGAAGAAGCCAGATACAGCAGCTGTATCTGGCATTCTTCTTCCTCTATTTTGATAGTCCTGTTTTACAGTATTATATTGCTAATTTGTTTACTTTGTATACATTTTATCACTGGTTATCTTGATTCTTAAGAAATAGTTTTAAATAAATAGTAAATAAACCCTACAAGTGTAACAGTTTGCCCATAATAAAAATGGCAACCAATTCCACAATTCCCATTTGATGGAAAATAAAATTTTATTCTTAATTTTTTCAAATATCTCAATATGCATGTTCCATGCAGAAGGCACTACTGCATATTCAAGAATATTTCTTCTGGACATAATTAAGGATAAAGGAAGCAGCAAATTAATTTTGAAATAAGCATCAAAATTTGAGTATTCGAACATCAGTTCTTTATAAGCAGTCAGCAGCACAACTGTCTGAAGGAGACGGGAACATCTGTTTACATAAGACAATATTTAAAACAGCTCATTGACTGACAATGAAAATACACTCAAATAAAACAAATATCAATTCACAGAGAAAATAGCAGTGGTCTTCATATATTAACTGGAATCAACTTAAGTCTTTCTGTGCTGGCATAGCTTAAACCCAAACTCTCACCAAATGCACAAAAGAGGTACAAGCAATTGTAAGATAATCCCAAATTAGAATGTATTCTAATTATTTGGGGGAATAAAACCCTAAGTGCATTTTTTTAAAAAACTCAAAAGCAAGGAGTGTTAAGCAAGGAAAGGGAGGGGAGGGAAACCTTGACAATAAGATAGGTTTGAGGGGCTAAACTGACAGCTAGGTGCAACAAAAGAACACTTGAATGCACAAAAGTTTAGCAAGAATTATCCCATTATCTGGATAAATCATGTTGAGATTGAAAAGCTATTTTAAGGTGTCTCCAGGAATAAAAAAAATTGTGCATCAAAATCTGGAGGAGAGAAAAATGAATATAATACCATTCAAAATATGTCCGGTCTCAATGGGGGACGGGGAGGAAAAAAAACCAAAACAAGAAGGAATGCAAACTCTTAAGAAATGCATGAAAAACAGACGGTTGCAGCAAAGGAGGAACACTGGGCAAAAGATATGGCCAAGAATGTGAGCATAATGTGAGATTAGAGCATTTTGTTAACGAGCCCCACTTGCAGTTACTACTAATCTTAGTCCAAAAAGAAAGAATAGCCTTTAAGAGGAGAAAGCTTAGAAATGAGTTACTATCTTGAAAGATGAATTCTCTAAAATATAGGTAGTCGACTTGCAACCGTTCATTTAACAACTGTTCAAAGTTATAGCACAACTGAAAAAAAGCTCACTCACAATAAACACTCACACTTATGCACCCACTGAAACACTCTTACGGTTGTGATTTGGATGTATTTACAATGGTTGCAATGTCCCAGGGTCACAATTGCCCTTTGCAATCTTCCCAGCTGTCTTTTGACAAGTTATTGGAGGAAACTGGAATCTCTTCAAATGACCACAATAAAAAAAAAGTATAACATTAGGTGTAACTCATTTAATGACATTGTTTAGCAATGGAAATTCTGGTGCCAATTGTAGTTGTAAGTTGAGGGCTTCCTTGTATATCAGTTATAAACTGAAGCATTTTCAGATTTGTTCCATATTTTCACACACAAGCTGTTCAGAAAAGTATTCATAAACACAGTGCAAAGGTTCAGCGCAGTCCTGGCAAAGCCAATATGTGCCCTCCCTGAACAAATGTATGGCAGCCAGTTTAGTCTAAGGGTTAAGGCCTCAGGCTAGAAAGCTCCAAGTTCAATTCCCACCTTAGCTATGAAAGCTAGCTGGGTGACTTTGGACCAATCACTCTGTCTCAGCCCAATCCACTTCACAAGGTTGTTGTGGGGAAAATAGAAGGTAGGTATGTTTGATATGTTCACTGCCTTGAGTTATTTGTAAAAATAATAAAGGCAGGATACAAACTAAGTAATCCAAGAGAAACATTGCAATACTTGACAAAAATGTGTAACAACTTGACTGAATATACTAATCCTGTCCACACAAATCTTCTAAACAAATCATTACTTTATGTACTGTTTTCTGTTGTAGAGACAAAAACATATGCGAAATATATGAGCAAATTTTATTTAATGAACTAGAATTAACTAGATTGTAGGATTTAAATTACAAGATATCTAAACAATATCAGACTTGACAAAATAGCTTTCTTTTCACTATAATTTTTTTTCAATTTTACCCAGGCCAATTGTGTATAACTAAGTGACCATATTTTCTAACCTGACTAATTTTCAGGACAAGGGAGCTGCCGCTGCTGCTATTATTATTATTATTATTATTATTATTATTATTATTATTGTTGTTGTTGTTGTTGTTGTTGTTGTTGTTATTATTATTATTATTATTATTATTATTATTATTATTATTATTATTATTCAGCTTTCCAAAGGAAAATTCATAAGAAAATCCAAGAAAACTTTATAAAAATGCATATTCTAATAATATCTAAAATCAGTATCCTGGGAACATGAGAACACCTTTTGAAATCTTCTGACAAGTAAAGTCAATGGGGAAGCTAGAGCATGTATAAATTTCCATATTTTTTGCATGAATGTAAAAGACTATGCTAATGCTAAGTGGTACCACTTGCATGCTAAATGTTAAATGATCAAAATAAGGGACAAAAATGAGTTTTTGAAAAGTAAGCAAGTAATTCTAAAAGGAATTATTTTCAAATAAAGGGCTGCTCTCCATAATAAAGATGTACGGTGGCCATATGGACAGCAGACACTGTGAGTATTGTTTGCTTTCTATAACATTTCATCAGCTCCTTCTTTCTTCTTCACTTCTCATGACTCATGAGCCCCTTTCTTTATTCTCATTCTGGTGTGATCTTGCAGTCTCATCTAATACCAAACTGTTTATGCTCATTCCACTGTCCATAGGCCTTTCTCACCATGTCTGCCATACCCTTATCTATGTGCTAAATTCCTCACTTAAGTATGTATTTGAGCCCTTGTTTTGTCAAATTCTTTCAAAAACTCTATTCCAAGGATCACTATATTTTAAAGAAAGCTCATGAAAATTGCTTTCCAGACAGGCAAGCTTCCCTAGTTTAGGGAATTTATTTAGAAAGCTGTTAGAAACTCTAAGACATAATTGATTTTCTGTTCCTTTAATATATGTCCTCTGGGCCTTGAGGTCAGATTGAGGAATAAACCCGAGAGAAGAGTTGTAGAGGTTTTCAGTATTTTCTCCCCCATTTTACTGCTTGGTATGTTTTAATGTGTAATGTTAGCTTTCATTGTTTTTTTTTAAGTGGTACCCAGAGTCACATAGCAGGGTGGCCATATAAATGCATAAATAGATCTGTTTTTTAATAGAAATACAGGTAATCCTCAACATACTACTATAATTGAGCCCAACAGTTTCATTGCTACCCAAGACAGATTTTAAGTGTGTTTTGCCCCATTCTACGATCTTTCTTGCTTCAGTGGATAAGTGAATCACTGCAGTTATTAAGTTAGTAACATGGTCGTTGAGTGAATCTAGCTTCCCCATTGACTTTGCTTATCAGAAAGTCACAAAAAGGGGGTCACATGACATGCAACTGTCATAGATATGAACCAGTCACCAAGCATGTGAATTTTGATCGTGTGTCCATGGGGATGCTATACCAGTAATAAGTATGAAAAGAAGTCATAAGTACTTTTTTCAGTGCCGTTGCAACTTTGAATGGTCACTAAATGAATGGCTGTAAGTTGAGGACTACCTGTAATCAATCTAATTAGCCACATGCACAATACCTGGCTGTACATATGTTAAAAAACCATGAAGAAAACTTGGTATGTTAACATACCAAAAGAGGAGTTGGTCAATTAAAACATATTATCTGCAAGCCATTTTTCCATATAACACGATAACAGTGTTAAATCAATGAGAGTATTTTCAAATGTCTTAAGAGATAAGAAGTATTATTGACTATAAACATTTTTATCGATACACTTTGGTATACTGACAGATTATTTTTATATTTTATATATTGTAGACAGTGTTTTGTATACTAGAAATAAACACCCAAAGTCATTGAGAGTTGGGTGCATATTACTGTTACTAAAATTATCTATTAGGAAAGCAAAATAAGTAGGTATAAATCTGATATACAAAGAGAATACTTTGGATAGCAACTGAATTAATTTAAGACAAAGACTAGACAATAAATTAACAATATTAAAAGGTAATAAATTAAAAACCCAAAATGTATTTTTCCATAATTGTATCTACCCATCACAGAGATCATAAAAAAGCATGCAGGTTTTGGAGTTTTCCACAATTCTTCAGTGGGCAAGGAGCTACCAAAAATTGCATTGTCAAAAGCATAAAAACTACATATAAGGTTTGCTTACTATTTTGTCTGACGAAACATTTCTACTTCAGAATAGGCATATTAAAGATATTATCCTCAGAAGGGAAATTAAGGTGATTACAATATCTTTAGAAAAGAGTTCATTACAGCAGCTGCTTAAACGTTGCAAGTGATTACGAACAAGAAAAACCTTGGGGATACTTCTATTTGATTCTCCACATAAAGACAAAGGGGGGGGGGGTTTAATGTCTGTGATGCAAGAATGAAGGAGAATAGCACAGCAAAAACTTGAATATATGTGTAATATGTAGGGAACAACCTCTGTTGGCCTGTTGCTGAATACAACGGAAGATTGAGTTTAGGCATATTTGAAAGAACGTATTAGCCTCTAGCTTTTCTGTTTCTTTTCCTTCTCTTTGAACATGCCCATCCCTTATCTTTCACAATGTCTCCCTTTTTTTTAATCTTCAGATGCATCCTGTCCAGCCTGAAGCAAAATGTTGTTGTTTTTTCCTTTTACTAACTGTTCTTATTTAACCTCTAACACAACAGTTAGCAATAATTTATGTACCACTGATCAAATCAATATGTTTTATCACTGCACATTATTTAAAGAAGCTATGCTGTACATACTTCCTTGAAAGGAAACCACACTAGCTTGGCTTTAAATAAACATAAGACCATAATACATTAGAAATAAAAAGCTGCATGAGATAGCGTTGAAGAAAATAAAAAAGAATTAAGTTTAGAGCAAAGTGTATGTTTGCACAGACAAGAAACACATCATACATTTTTATTTTCTATTCATATGCAACCTCTCCTCCAAGAATTTATATGGAATCTCCTTTCTTTTTATCCCTACAGTAAGAATTTTATGAGAAATTTTGGACTGAGAAAGACATTTCATGGATTTAAACATAGCGTTCTCCAATCCTATAACATAGCACGCTTAAAAATGAATAGTGGGAATAAAAATTAAATTTTCCCATTCTTGTTCCCACACAATTCACTTATAATGTTCACTTACAATGGATTTTGCTTTTCATCTTATGCAAATTTTCTCAAATGTCCCAATGTTCATTAGATCTTACTTCCAGGTAGGTGTATATAAGATTACACACCCTAATCTTTTTATTGGTCTCCACGTGATCACCTTTGCTATTTTACTATTTCCTTTAAAAAGATAATCAGCCAAGGAAAAGATTATTTATTAATCAATCCTAAATCATAGAAAGCATTAGTAAAGGCAAATTATATTGAGCAGACCTTAAAATGTACGGCACCAATCCAGAGTCCTGTTATATACAAATGTTCCAGGTTTTGCAGTATAATTAGGGATTACACTCATGATTTAATGCTTTAAGGGCTGCAACTATGGAAGATTTTCACTTTGATGTTATAAATATGCCCTCCTCACTTTCTCCTTTCTACTTCTTTTATGGGGATGGTAGTAGTAGCAACAGTCATTTGACCAATAACAATTTGCTACAATTATTTAAGAAAATATATTTTGCTCCTTTGGCATGCTTGCAAGAAAGCTAAAACTGCATGTTTTTGGTTATGTAAATTCCAAAATGAAAATACAAATCATTTTGGTTAAGTAGAAAAATGCAATGAAAACTAAACTAGGAACATTACCGATATCTCAATACAATTACAGAAAGCAAATACAAAAAAATATTTATGGGGGGGAATGTGGTGGATTTTAAAGTCTTGACATTGATTTAAGCAAACAGCATATTTAAAGCAGATATGCTGAACTACTTTGTAATAAAATAAATAAATAAATAAAAGTACTTAGCATTAGCATATACATTTTAAAGTAGCAACTGTAATTTGTTTCCAAACAGCAGAAGCCTTTATTGTGCATGTGTGTAAAAAAAAATATTCAAAATGTTTCAAATTTGAAATGTTTTGAGGTTGGAACATTTTTAACAATGTAAGAATGCCCTGTGTCAAGCAGAAAATAGTTCAGACTCAAAATATCTTTGCACATCTTTGTAATGCAGTTACTAAGTAAAACACCACGATACAAACTGATATGCTATACACATATTTGTGTGCCAAAGAGTGGTGTTCAATGCAAAGAGGTCCAGTGTTTCTTCTGAAGCAATATAGTCTGTTAAACTACCGCATAAAGCATAATCAACAAGCTTCATTTTGCCCCACCCCATCTCCAGGACACATATTTCATATCTCCAGTTTATTTTTGTGTGATTAAACTACATGAATGTTATCCAGAGAGTATACTTTGCATCTTTATAGCCAGTGCTATCTCCATTATGCTAAAAATAATGGCAAAGTCTCAATGGCACATGTAAGACATATGTGCATACGTTTTTATGTTACAACCTTACAATTTCTTCCAAAGCCCTGGATGCTAGTACAAAAAGAAAAAGAAAAGTCAGCCTTGGCTTATAAATTTTGTCTATTATTATTAGTTAAATAAAAGAAAGTATTCCCCCTCTCCAGATATTCAGATGACTTCCCTCCAATTCATTATATGATAACCTATAGATAGGCCATCCTAAAGTTTTGATCAATAAAATGACTCAATCTTGAGAAACTCCTGTCACAAAGACGAAATTTGGTCAGCATACCTTCTGAATTAAAGGTGCGCTTCACAGCATGTGTATTTCTCTGGACCTTCTGAAGAAAGAAAAGATCATTGAGTCATGTCTAAATATTGCCTCAAAGCTTCAAGCTGCTCTTAAAATTGGCCCAATTTTCTCTTTTCTTTTCCTTGCGTAAGGACCTAGCAAGTTTGTCATTTAAGCTCAGAATTAAGAACATAGTTTGCTTGCTCTTAAGTACCACTCTTTACAATTCTTTCTTACAACATTATCTCTGTTCCATTCTGGTACCTAAGTTCACATTTTCAAGCCCACCCACCATGAGTAGCAGCTGCAAGAAAGCATAGAGAGATATATTGGTAAGATATATAAGCTGCTGAGATGCAAAAGGTGGTTAATCAGCTCTGTCCTATTCACCCATACAAATCATTCCAGGATCCAGATTTTGGTGTAAATCTGAAAAAAAAATGTGGTTGGGGTTTGTTTTTTTTCTGCCAAGCCATAACAGATTCAGAACGATTGAGCTGGAACTCAGCATCATTCAGGTTCAAATTAAAATATATATTTGGTGCCTACCTCTAATACAAATTAATGAACCAAATATGTTATGTGCAAGATTACAACTATATTTCCAGAGATTCTGGTTCTGTTCTGCACTAGATTCTAACAATACTCTACATAAGTGAAAGCAGAGTCCAAACCACTACATTTTAATTCTATGCAGCCTCAGATATATTGCCTTTGATATGGAAATATTCTTGTTCTCTCATCTTCACATACAGTCTCACGCACAGAAATCTTTATCTGATTCATAAAAAATAAACTAGAATCCAATCTCTACACCTGACCTCAGTGCTTAGAAGTTGTTGTTTTTTTTTACTAAACACAGTGTCACTATAAAAAGAATGGCTAATAGTGGGGTAAAGTTGGATATTCTAAACAATGATAGGAAAGGCCTATGGTTAAAAAACCTGTCCGTATAACATTTCTGAGATTGTAAAATCTTCTCTCATTGCAGATAGAACTGGCTATTTGCTTCCCCTGTACATAACTGAGAAACTGCAACATCCCAACACTATTCCTTCTCCCAATTTAGTCAAAGATGCTTTAAAAATAAAGGTTATGCTCCTACAGTATAAACAGTATTAATTGTTCTCATGCAGTTTTACTTGAAGCTTCTCTCTATATCAATTTACACTTTTTAAAAACATGACATTACCAGAAGTCAGCCAGCAAAACTCTCAGATTTCCTAGTAGCACACAGAGAAGGACCACCTACCCTGTAGGTAGAATTGTTCGGGTACATTGAAAACATGGCTGCACATGATTTCTATTTTGTAACTATATTAACATGAAAATTTTGGATTTCAACAAGTCTAATCTGTTCACCACAACATGAAACTATACGTAATTACAACTTCTAGAATGCCAATACAGTAACTAGAACATGCTGTTTTTATAAACCTAAAAATAACCTTCAAGGATAACAATCCCACCACTGCTGCTTGCTTGCTAATCTCTTCATCAAATTCTATCGAATATTCAGTAAACATCCAATCCATAAATGTAATCTTGCTTACAATATTCTTTTTATATATACAAATAAGATTCATTAGATACTGAAACACCTGTGACTTGCAAGTTTCTAGATTAATTGTACTTCCTAATTTATTGTACCTACCTCTGCTTCTAATGGAAAAATTTGCTTCATTTCACAACAAAAGTTCATCTACTTTGTATTATGTGTCACTGGTAACTAGTATCTCTTATAAGCTCGATGTTTTCTGATTAGATAAATGCCAATAAATTGAGTGGTTAAGCTTTAAACATCCTTTCTTTAGGAATTCATATAGAACTAAAACTTACTGAGTTGCCAAACAAACAAGGAAAGAAATCAATCAGTATGTATCAATCCCTATTTCCTGAAAATAAAAACAGATTGTCCAAGTTTCTGTTCTATTAACTGAAAGAGAATTATTTAAAATTTCACTGTGTAATTGAATCAATATATGACAGTTATATGTAACAGATTTTTTTTAATATCAAATAGCCCATAACTTTCCCAAAAATGCAAACTGAATTTTTCTATAATATTTCATGTAGGCATCAAAAACAGTGGCTAACTTTAAAATAATTAGATATAATTATTAGATATTTTACAATTACTAAAATAAATATTTGAAGAACTGAAACATCCAGTCTTAACACATGGAGTTTCTTAATTGGTAGACATGTTCTGGTAGCTAGCATACTTATGTCTTCTAGTCCACATAATTTACAATTCAGTATTACAAAATATGTGTTGTAGTAGGACCTGCAAACCTATTATGCCCATCGAGGATTAAGCCCATTTAATGCAATAGGACTGAACATACATTCATAGGATTGTACTGTAAATCTTCCAAAGTCAGTGTGGCTTACATTTATCAAAATACAGATAGGATTGCACAGTTGTTGGACATTGTAGCTGTACCAAATAACTACTACCCAAATATATATGTTTACTTAACAAAATGTCTATTCCAGTCTGAAAATTCAGAGAGCAGTCCTTTGAAAAAAGGAATTGTTTTGTATCAGTTAATAAGAATACAATGAGAAACACCTATATATTTTGTGGTGTGTGTATGTACATATGTGAGTGTGAGTGTGTGTGTGTGTGTGTGTGTGTTAAGTGCATGATATGTAAAGAACTTCTATCATATTCTTTGGTTGCAACCTGTTGCAATACTATAAAAAGGGGGAAAGAAAAACATTTTTAGGATCCAAATATTGTCTGAAAAAATGACAGTTTACAAATCTTTTAAGGAACTGCTAATCTTCCAATAAAATACATTCAAATTATCACATTGTAGAAAACACCTCAGCATCCCAAGATGCTGAGAATTCTGAAAATTCTTGTTTTTGTAACTGAATCCAACCCCAGCATACAATTTTACAATAACAATTTCATAAGAAAGCATTCTAAGAAATTAAAATTTTACTGTGGAGCAACGCTTTGCATATACATTTGCATGCATACAAGTGGATATATATACATATGCACATATAAAGTACCAGCCAAGCACACTATATTCATGACAGAGCTACAATACGAATGGATAATATAGACAGTAATAAAATATTTAAACAATATTGCTTCTCATCACAAAGACACATTACACATATAAGAAGCTTATCATCCTTCAGTTTTTGACCATATATGTCTAACAGCATTTTTGAAAAGGCTAATGGGTATTTCTTAATATAATAAAAGCACTTCTGAAACTGAATAAGGTTATGACTGAAAAAGCATTTCGGTGGTGTTCGGTGTTCACCGAAAATAATACATTTACTTTGTTATAAAACATGGTCTTCATCTTTTTAATAGACTCCCCATCACAAGGATGAAAAAAAAATAGCATTTATTTATGTATTTTTCTTTCCAGGAACAGCTTGGCCCATTAACCTCTCATTAAAAAAGACATGGTCAAAAAACCGGACTAGGATAGGAGGTATGCAAGTCTGAACCAAAAAGATATATGTTTTGCCTCAGGTGAATAGCTCAGCATGAAGTACTGCAATTCTCTCTCTCTCTGTGTGTGTGTGTGTGTGTGTGTGTGTGTGTGTGTGTTTTAAAAATGCTTGCTTATTTTAAGGAGGGATAGATTGGACCATGCACAGATACACCCTGCAATTACTAAAATGGGTTGGAATCTACCTGAACCTTAAAAAACAAGACAGGCTTTGGAGGGGGAATTCTGATCAAGGTACATCACTCGACCCAAAAGCATCTCTTGCCCTCTCTGGGCAAGGCTAGCTGGATCACTCATACCTTGTGGAAATACCCTTTCACAGAGGCCAATCTGAAGATGTTGAAGTACATTTAAGTTCCACATTAAATTATTGCGTCAAGATATGCAAGAGATGAGAGGGATGGAGTTCAGAAAACACCTGCAATTACTTTTCCGGGTAGCATTTATAGCTCGATATTCAAAAGAAAGCACTCCAACCAACTTACAAAGATGAAGCAAACCCACAACAGAAGAAGCAAAAAAGAATACTCTTTTAGAATATTATGGTCTGGAGAGCTGACACTTTCTCCAATTGTTTGGGGGTGGAGGGAATGAGATTATTGAACTGATGTCTGCAGTATGGATGACCCCAGTTATACCACTACCACCACACGACACCTGCACATCGCTACGGTTCACCTACAAACTCAGCCGAAACGTGTCGGGATGCCATTTCCCTGCTGTGCAGACCAGTCTACTACCAGCCACTCTTTACGTCAGGGCGGCCGCGTTATAAACTGCCTGGGACTACCGCCGCGTAAACGAGTTGTGGCAAGTATACAAAAGAACCGCGCCGGAGGCAACCACCCAACTACGGCCAAGCCTGTCTTTTGGGGGGGGGCGATGCGGGGAGTGGAAGAATGAGCGCGTGAGGCGGATAACGCGCGGTCAGCCTCGCGGGAGCAGCAACTCTTTCAGCCTGCCGCCTCGTCGTTCGCGCTCAGCGGACGCTGACGGGAAGGCGGCGCAAGGGCGCGCACTCTCTTCCCTTGCTGGATGGGCCCCGCTTGGGCAGGCGCTCTGCTCCGGCTGCCGCCAAACCTCCTGAGGGAAGGAAAACTTTGCAGGAAGTCCACTAAACCTCCCGGGGGGGGGGGCTTCTCGACATTCACGCCCTCTCTCAACACACACACGCACGCACGCACGCTTTCTCAATGGGAGAAAGCAATTCTACAAGGGAGCCACAGGCTGCTTTCTTTCTTTCTTTCTTTTTTTTTCTTCCCCTCCCCCGCGCCTCCTTGCAAGTTGTAAATCGCCCGCTGAGTTTTTATAGAATATATAGAACTTGAGCTAAGTAAAGCTCCCCCCCCCCTTCCTCTGGCCCTTTTTTGTTTGTTTGTTGTTGTTCTCCCACCTCGCGCACAAGGCTCCCCCGCTATCCCTAAATCTCCGCTCCTTCCTTCCTTCCCGAGGCGTTAGAAAGTTACCGATTGGAGGGAAAGGCCTGCGAATGCAAATGACCTTGGTCTCCTCGACATCTCTCCTCCCTCTCCCTCTCTCTCTCTCCCCCCCGAAGGGTGTCAAACCAGCTGCGCCCCAAGCAGAGGAGGCGGCGAGGGTCTTCCCCGCAGGGCTGCTATTGTGGCAGCAGAGAGATTGAGGCGGCCGGCGGGGGCTGCTGCTCTCTGCAAGCAGGCGCTAACCCGGCTACAGGTTCACCCCCAGCCTTCTCTAGAGACCTGAGTTCAGATCTAAGCACTGGTGTAACTGTCAAATTCTCCGGATGTCATAAACACACACACACACACACACATCTAAAATCTACATGTATGTTTTTCTGCAAGATCCCTTATTTCACAGGGGGGAGGGGGAACCTCTTGCCCAACTCGCATTTGGTGTATGAATTCCAGTTACATTGTATGGGTTGCCATCCAGCTGTTCTTTGGCTCAGCGAGTTTGAGAAAGAAAGGTGAGGAGTTCGATCCGAGTTCCTCCCCTTCTCCCATTCTAAATTTGATTCCAAAGTCGAGGTAGTTGAATTGGCTAATTTCGAATGCAGGCTATTGAGAGAGGCCAGGCACAGCAGTATTTACCCCTGTATAGCAGTGGGATACAATGTGCTGAATTGACAGTCTAATTATAAATGTGGCATTTGGACCTCTTGACAAGCCAGTGCCACCTTACCTTATGAGGGAACTTCAACTACAGCAACTGTTCAAAACAAAATGCCATTACGGGATCAGCTTCATCCAACACTGGAACTAGCCAAGAGATTGTTTTACAAATAAGTCTTTCTCACTTAACACAAGAATGTATTATAAGAAACACAGTTAAGGAGAAGGAGGCAGAGTTTAAAAGAAAACGCCTCAGAAGTTCTCTGCCAGGTGTCAAGCTACTCTGAGCTGCCAACGAAATCCAAGTAACCTAATTATTTTCCTTGGTATCTGCACCTCCCTAAAAATACATTTGACGCGAGGGGGGGAGGCAACTCAGATTTATTTTTAAGGAAGATTAAGATACAGATCCAAGGAAAGATGCACATTCAGAAGGCAAAGGCGTGCGCGCGAGCGCGCGCGCACACACACACACAAAATCCTGCCTAATCCCTACCTTTTGAGTGACAAAGGTTTGAGTTGTACATCCTATTCAGTGCCCGTGTTAAAAATGTGCAAAGGTTTCAGTAGAAGGGCAGTCTAGTTCTAAAATGTATGTGTATTTGTGTCTACATACGTGCGTGCGGTTGCTACCCTCTCTCTCTCTCTCTCCTACTCGTTTATGATTTAGCAACATATTAAATATTCTGTTTTGTCCCGAGGTCCCATTCTTTTCAGGCAAAACCATAGTGAAAGCTCGAAGTATTTTTAAATGAATCTCTTCTCCTCTCTCCCCCCCCCGCCCCACAAATTAAAATTAGGTCCAAACTTGCCTACCCTACGTCAAGCGGGCTATTAAAAAGAAACCCACACGCAAAACGTTTTCCTAATCTGCATAACAACAGGCCGAAAGGAGCTTGTTTATCTCGGAAAGTTTCCGTGTCTGTGTTTTTGGGGAAACACCCTAGAGGCTACAAACTAATCTCCTACCCGCAGGCTCCCAAGCCCGGGCACGATCTCCCTGACACCCAGACACAACAACGCTCCGTTGCCTTTTCGACATTTGCCCCTCTCCTCTCGCCGTCCTTAAAAAAAAAAAAAAAAAACCCACCCAGGAAACCTGCCCCAAGCAAAAGCCAACCGGCGACGAATCCAATGGAGATCGTCGGTGCCTCCGATTGAGCCCACGGGCCTGCTTGGCTCAGGCGCGGGTGTGCCTCCAACCAGCGAGTCTGGGTGGCGAGGCGGAGCGGAGGCCCCGAAACGGCAACCGGGGACGCCAAAGCGCTGGGGAGCTCCGTGCTAGCGAAAGCGGCTTAAATTATTCACGGGCAAGTCGCGGGGGCGCCGTGTGTGTGTGTGCGTGTGTGCGTGCGTGCCGTGCCAGAGCGGCACACCGACCGCCTTCAATCCCACACTCGCTCACAGACCAACGCACACCCTTAATCTTGATTTATACCCCGCCTCGGAACAGCTTTGGTTTCCCTACCACGGTAAAGAATTTGAAATTCACGGGCGCGCGTTCGTGGGGGAGGGGGGGTTGTTCCCACTAGAAAAGTGCCGGGTGGGGTGGGGGCCGCAACTCAAACTACTGCACACCACCGGTTGAAAGTCGGCCGGTAAGTCCCCGAAGAACAGCATGCGAGTGTGGTGGGTTGAGAAACCGGCAGAATTACACAAAACAATCAAACGCTCAACTAGATCTTCCTACCGGGACTTCTTGCAAACACTCAACTAAAACGGGATCTTCTCCATGCAGCAGGAGGGGAAGCAGCACTTTTGAGGGGAAAGGGGGGGTGGGAGGCGAGCGAGGAGACACCTGGCCGCACCCCTCCCCTTTCTTCAAGCCCGTTTAAAATTCCAGCTCCGCGGGCAGCCTCCGGGCGACCCAGGTTGCACGGAAAAGTAACACAAAACGAACAACCACGAAGCCCCAGAAAGAAGAAGAGAGAGAGTGAAAAGAAAAATAAGACTTCCTGGGAACTTACTTTACGGTTACTTTAGGCGCTATCCTTTTCTTCCAGCTGGCAAGAAAAGCCGTTTTGTCCAGGTTGTCTACTTACGGATCAGTCCGTAAGGCTACGGGGTTTATTTTAATTTATGGCTTATGCATTCTTTTAAGGTCGATTTGCATGACCTCCGGCAAGAGCTAAGACACAGCGAGAACTCCCCCGCTGAATGGAGGGCGAGCCCACAACGGCCGCCAAGAGCTCCCCTTCTCATGGTGTAAGCAGAGCCCGGTGTGTTTTTGAGCTCTTTTTTTTTTTCCTCCCCCTCCCTGTAGAACACAAATTAGGGTGTGATATCAATTTTAAAGTTTTCGGTATAACTTTATCCTAGCCTCTCTGCCTGCCGAGAGATAAGGCGCCACGGACGCGGTAACTCCTCGATAGACTGCCCCTCTGTGGCCAAAGGCAGTATTGTCTCGATCCCTCCCTCCCTTTCTTAAAAGATCTCTCGGCCGATCTAGAACGATCGAGAGATATATTAAAGTACGCTAGCGCCGAACTTCTGGAGAAGTTTACCCACCTCAAAAGTTAGCAGACGGGATTCAAGGCGCTAACACACCTCCTCATCCCCCCACTCCTACTAGGAGTTTTGCGGGCGAAGGCAAGGCGCCTCTCGGAGGAATGACAGCCGCTTTTGTGTGCCCCAAAGTTGACGTCTGGGGTTTTGTTTTTCTGCTCCCGTTCCCCTCGCCGCCATGTGTTCGCAAGGCAGGCAGCGGGGTGATCTTAAAATACAACATGGATCTGTCACTACGTTTTAAAATAGACGCCACTTGGAGGGCGGAAGGGAAAGGAAGCGAGGAGGGGTGGCGGGTGGGGGAGACAGAGGCAGGGAGGAGAGAGAGGAGAAACGAGGTGGCATTGTTGTGGTTTCTCCTCTTTACGCAGACTTTGGGATCTTTTTCGGAAAACTCACCCCAGATTAGCAGCGCAACGACTTTCTCCGTCAGTCTGCTGTTTCCTTTCCCATCCCCAGCGCCGCCGCCGCCGCCGCCGCCGCCACGGCAACCCCGACTCCCCAGAAAGCCTAGCAGTAAGGAACCGTGGCGGGAAATCATTCAGAAATCTCTGAACTTCACAGGCTACTTTTGGACGCGGCGGCTGCTTTGGTCAATTGCAACTAACCAGCCCTTCAAGACAGCACCAGGAGTGCCGTATTCTCTCGCATATGTCGGCACCAAGGAAAGGTGGGAGACCCTCTTACAGCAGGGGCGAGAGATCTACACCAAAGCCAAGCTGTCCCCACCGCACACACACAAACAGAGAGAGAGAGAGAGAGAAACACACGCACTCGCAACTTCAGTCAACAAACAGTAAAGGTGCAATAAGCGCTGCCTGGGTTTCCTGCCAAGTTACCTTCTTCGAGATCCAGTGTGTCGATTTAAAGAAGGGGGGAGGGAGCCTTGGAGTCTTCCTTTTTTTAAAAAAAAAAAAAATTCTGCAGAGACGGGAGGTAAGGAAACAAGAGAAGCGCGACTGACTCTAGGACAGCGTGAATAAACTGCAAAATAATATGCTATACTAGCGAAAGAAGCAAGCGCAACGGGTGATGATTCTCCGGCCCATGGTTATGCTGCAAAAATCAGATCTTCGGTATCAGTTTGCTGACGGGTTGCCTGGAGATTTAATTACAATCGAAGAGTCATTATTATTTGTTGTTGGGCTTGGTTCTCTCTCTTCCCCCCCCCCCCCACCTTTGGCCGCCTCCCGCCCCTGCGCGCCGTCCCTCCCCCTCTCCTGCGCGCACACACACACACACACAAACGGCACCCAAGTGAAGGCGCCGCTTTACTCCTGTCAATCTTGCAAATCAATACGAGCGGCCATGTCGTAAGTATTCAAAGCATTTCCCTTCGCGCAACATCAGAGAGTGGCCGGGGCATCGATCGGAGAAACGGCGAAAAGGAGGCAGGGCGGCTGCTGCCGTCGCGCGCCCGCCCCCAATGGCAAAGGCAGCAGCAGCAGCACGCGCTGAGGAGCGGGGGGGGGGGGGGGAGAGGGAGATTGAAGGGCCGGAGAGAAAGTGAGCGCCAAAGAGAAAGTGAAATTTCATTCTCTCTTTCCCTCTCACCCCCCCCTTCCCTCTTCCTCCAACGCACGCGCGCACGCCTTCCCAACCACAAGCCATCTCACCTCTCCCTTCGCCCCCTCTCTCGCTGCTGCTCGCTTGCCGCCGTCTCTCTCGGAGAGCTATTAAGTTCACACTTCCCTGAGAGTAAAGTCCACCCCGAGGGGATTTTAACCTACAAGCGAATTGCGAGGCAACGGGGCTGCAAAAAAAAAAAAAAAAAGGCGTAGTTCCGATGGGGCCGGCATAAAGTAGTCTCTCAGGTTTCCTGCCCAGAAAATGTGTTTTGTGAGGCTTGTCCGTAAATAAGCCTGGTTGCGATATGACAAAACAGTAATCGGACACCCAGGTTGGCTCAGAAGTAACCCTTTACTTCGGACAGCAAAAGGGCAAACTCCAGTGAGCTTATTCCCAGTTACGAGTAAGACCGTTGAAAAATAATTTAGAAATAACACAATTCTATGGAAACAATTCCTGGGTACAACTTGAAATTAAACGCTTCTCTATTCGTCTTTTTATTCCCGCCAGCTCCATTTATTTATGAATGGCATAGTCAAGCCAAACATTTCGTTTCTTGGCTGACTCAAACCTGGACCGGTTGCCTTCAGAAATCCGACCGATTTCTAAGATTCCTAATTAGATGCTTGGTAATCTCATCCTTTTCTTTGAGCCCCGTCGATTTAGCTCTTTAAAAAAAAAAAAAAAAGGGGGGGGGGCAAGGCGAACAGACGCCCGCAGCTTCGCCAGTCTACCCCGGGGACTTCTTTCGGCAGAGGCATCTATTTCTTCCGCCTTCGGAATCAAAGCAAAGCGTCTACAATATAAATACATGCCAATAAAAAACATTCGGAGACTTAGGACTGGAGGTAAGGGGAGCACTCACAAACCTTCCGCACGCTCCTTGTTGTTGTTGGGTGGGTCGATTTGGACGTCCCGCTTACACCGCTCTGCCAGCGTTGGCACCTTGAAATCAGCGGGACTCACTCACTTCGAGGGCAGGCGATTTCCCCCACTCTCCCTTTATAGAATTAGCTGCTGGTTTTGGGAGCTTCACTGGGTACCCTTAGACTCCCAACAGTAAAAAAAAAAAAAAAAAACCAATGAACTCTGCACTCTCATACCTGAAGTTGGGATGTGGTTGGAATCCATTGTGGTTGATGAGACAAGGCGGGGAAGTGGGGGCGGAGAAGGGAAAGAGAGGAGGGAGGGAAAGGCCTTGTGAATTGGGCCAGAAAGAGGGGGGGGAGCTTGAGACGATTCACTTTTAGAGAGGAAAGGCGCAGATCCAAATGAAGGATAAGGGTAAAAGGGAGAGAGAGAGAGAACTCTGAGTGGGAATTGAAATAAACTCGAGAGAACCCCGCTCAGGTTGGAAGCGACGCTTTGGTCCTAATCCTCTGGTGGGAATGAGTTAATTTTGCTGAGCCGGCCGAGCTTTTACTCTCTAGCCAACATGGGCAGAAGAAGCCCCGTTATCCCGCTTCCCAAGAAGGTGTGAAGTGGACCATTCCGTAAAGATCCAAGTTTCACTTTTACCGACGACGCCCAAGTCGACGTCCTCGGAAAGGCAGCCGCTGGCAGGCCGCAGGAATTACTCCGGAGTAAGCAGGCTGCGCTTAAGGCCAGATCAGACAGACGGGTGCTTAGATTCGGTAGAAATCTCAGCTATTTCTCTCCGCCTAACTGCGGGACGGGGCGGGAGGGGGAGACTCGGAAAGGAACGCGTTAAGAGAGAGGCGCGTTAGGAAAGTGAAGGAGACATTTACTGCGGGACAAATAGGCAACGCTTTGGGTTTAAGTCATAAGCAATCCCTTCAGCGTGAACCGGCCTGTGAAAATGGAGTGTGTGGGGGAAATACCCTGGGCAGAGGACAGCTTAGGAACCTGGCCGGGTCCTGGAGGCTGGGAATGGGACAGTTCCGAAGCATTGCCTCTCCCACTCCATTTTCCTGAGCCGCAAAGCAATTCTGGACATTTTAGGAACTTTGGTTTGCTCCTTAACCACCGAGGGGAAGGGAAGCGCTGAAAAGAGACGGAGAGATTAAAACACAACCTGTTGCTTGAAAGGCTCGCTCAATCTGGGGTTTTGTGGTTTTTTTGGTTTTTATTTGGGGGGGGCAATTTCACTCCTCCCCATCCCGGAATATTAGGGTTTCTCACAGTTCCCGGAGGCGCCAGAATTAACGTAAGGAAATAAAAGTGACTTTCCCTTTTCCCGTCCTTTGCAGGATTTTTAGTGTAGGATGCAGGCGCCAAACTGACAAAAGTCGAGACCGTTGGTGGGTGGCTTCTTTGGCTTTGTATTTCGGGCTTTGCCTTGGCCACCTCCCACCCTCTCCACAAGGTCTCCCCTTACCCGCCCCGCGCCCCCCTTCGTATGCTCAGAAAGTAACGGGGAAACTTTTCTGGTGTAAAAGATTCCACTCCCCTCCTTAAAGGCCAAGCCTCAGCGCACCACCGAAATCTTCTGAAGCCCATACACGTGGATTTGGGAAGACCACAGACAAAGCCCCAAGAAATAAAACCCCAAAATTCTCCTGATTGCGGGGTGGTGGGGGGAAAGTTTGTAGGCGCTTGCTCTGAACTGGTTGTATTTCGATTCAGCTGGGGGAAGAGAATGCGTGTGTGTTGATTTTTAGAATCTAATAAAAGCTTTTCTTCTCTGAAACCCGATCAAGGCTCTTCAAAGTATTCTGGTGCACCTGAATGCCACATTTGGAAAATCAGTATTTTAAAATTCTAGATTACTAGAAATGGGTGGTTTGAAATGTATAGCCTGATATTCTTCCCAAACTAAAAAGGGAGTTCCTTCAATAATATAATGTATCTAACAATTTCCCTGCTTCTTTTGAAAATGAGAAGTTTTTAATATATATAACATGGGTAGATATTTTGTAATTCCACGGATGACGTTTTTGTAACAAAACTTACTTACAGCTAGTTTTTCTATTCAATACAGGTGGTTTATCTACCTACAGTTTGCGCCTAGTGCCCTGAATGATGGTGTTTTTTTCCCCCTGCGCAACGTTTCTCCTTGTTTAGTTTGCATGGTATGACTTCGTATTGCAAAAAGAGAGAAAGCACGTGAGATAGCCAGGTAGCACAGTTTTTTTTTAAAAAAAGAAAATGTGCACAGCTCTTCTTTGAACCATTTAACAATGTGCAAAACGCGGTTCAGGTCCGACAAAAATCGGTGGATGATGAAGCGATCTGTGTAATTCACAAATGCGTAGATTCCTCTGGCTGTTCGCGAATGCGCGTCCAGTAGAAGATGTCGCTTACGTATCTAACTCTTAAATGCCTTGCTTTGTGATACCAAGGTACTACTTCTTGTTCTTTACATCTGGATGAGTAAAAGCACAATCCAGAGTCAAAAGTACCATATCTGATACTCTCCCATCAGTCTGGCAGCGCACTGCCAGGCGCGTTACCAGCCAATGCGCCAGCAAAGCATCAGGTGGGAAATGTTTATTGGCAACCAAACGCATTTCCAACGCAGAAAGGGGACAATTTGGAAACCCCGTCTAAATCTAGAAGAGTCAGGGCAAAGGATGTTTGCTAACCTGGAGGCGGGGAGGGAGGGTGAGCGGAGGAGAAAGAAATTAGGATTAAATTGCACAATAAATGCATACTTGTTGCGTGGGACTGAGGTGGGAATTTACCACACTTGCCCGCTTAATTTGATTCCAGCAAAGCTAGACTGAAAAGAAAAGAGGCCTTTTTTCAAGCTACAAGTGTGACTTTCGCCCACCAAGATACCCACTTTTAGAGAAGATCAGAGCAGAAAAACGACACTCCGAGGCTTTTGCAGATCGGAAAGGAAGCGAGTGTGTGGCGCTTTCTCGTTGCCCCTCCCGATCTGGAGGAAGCCGCGGATTTAAAAGGAGCATCTGTCTCGTCCGGGTAAAAGTTCCAAACCCTCCAGCACGCCTCAAGTATTCTGGACCCTTGATTCTCCCGCCACCCGCGACTGGACTCTGAACTGACGGGAGGGAAGAGCCGCGGCTCCTAAGTGAGATGCTGCTCTGCTAAAGCCCGAGCGCACCTATCAAAACTATCTGTCATCTCCACCACCACCACCACCCGCCCCCCAAAAAACCCCACTTTGTGGCTGAGATGGACAGAGGGGACCAAGATAGCAAGGCAAGAAGGGGCGACCTATCAGGGCACGTCGAGTTTCAGCCGCACTGTGGGAGCGCAACTCAGCCGGAACAAAACATCCCACAAAGTGGGCGAATCCGACGACCCTGACCTTCTTTTCGTTGATGTCTCCATAAAGTCCCCCTTCTCCGCCACTGTTTCTCCTCCACTCCAGCACGCTAAGGAAGCCCTGGGGTTCTCAGTCAGGCGGAGGCGGAGAAATGCTGTCCCAAAGCCGCCTCCCTGGGAGGGACACGCACCGGCAACCTGAAGGTTTGGGAGTACAAGGCGGCTGGCTGCGGACGAGGAGAAGGGCGAAAGGAGAGGACCACGTCCCTTGTCCCAGAGCCCGCTCCTGGGAACGTTCAGTAGAAGGACTAGACTAAGGAAGACCTTCCTGGCTTCCCTAGTCTAGTTACCAGCCAATGCGCCAGCAGGGCTGGCGTTGGAATAAACGTTCAAAGAGGTGATGGAGAAAACTTGTTCCCTACCTGGGGATATTGGCTGGTGCTTCGGGGAATAGGGGAGGGACTTACATGTGAGAAGGAGGAAGGAGAGCGCTCGAAACGCGGTTTAACAACCCAAACAAAACTTTCGGAAATAAACCGCGGCGAGACCCAAATGTCTAAGCGTGAAAGTGGAAACCAAAACCGCTACAAAAGTACCATAAAGTTTTTGTCAGGCAAAGCTAGCAGATTCATCCTCCGGACAAGGATCCCGACAGTCGATCAGAATCCACCCACCCGCCACCATTTCTTCCCCAAATAGATTGGGTGGGGGATGGGGGAGTAAATCACCCCAAATCATCCTTCCACCCACCCGCCCACACATAGAGACCTGGCTGAACTTCTCTCTCTCTCTCCCTCCCTCCCTCCCTCCCTCCCCCCTCTCTCTCCCTCCCTCTCTCCCTCCCTCCCTCCCTATCTATCTATCTCTCTCTCCCTCCCTCCCTCCCTCCCTCCCTATCGATCTATCTATCTATCTATCCCTCCCTCCCTCCCTCCCTCCCTCCATCCCTCCCTCCCTCCCTCCCTCCTCTCTCTCCCTCCCTCCCTCCATCCATCCATCCATCCATCCATCCATCCATCCATCCATCCATCCATCCATCTATCTATCTATCTATCTATCTATCTATCTATCTCTAGTCGCGTTTTCTCCCCGCAGCTAAAGTGGCACCGCAGCAATTACAACCAAAGCGACTCCAAGTCCCAGTCATATTCCCCGCCTTCACCTGCCCTCCCACGGCTCCCCACCCACCCCCCGACCCCCAATAAACAAAATCGGGCAGATCGTTTGGTTTCGTCCCCCTCCCACCTATCCACCCACCCACCCTCCCTCCCTCCGCCAGAGGCAATTCCACAGAAAAGTTGTGCGAGAGAGAGCTTTCCCCTCTCTGGGAAAGTTGGTCGGAAAGATCCCTCCACACACGCGAAGTTCAAAGGCAAGCGGAGGAAAAAGCGACGGCAGTGGGAGGGGGGCGCGGGGGGGGGCGTCCCCAGCTGCTGCTGCTGCTACTACAACGAGAGAGAGAAGGCTGGGGATACTCAGAAGGCTGCGATTCACCGAAGCTGCGAGGAGGGAGAGAGAGAGGGAGAGGGGGGCAGTGCCACACTGGATACACCTTCACCGCAGCTCATCACATCTGCTAGCCTCGCTCCCCTCTCTCTTTCATTTCCACGTTCCCTTTGTTCCTGCCAAAGAAAAAAGAAAAAGTCTACACGTCACATCAGAGTCCCCAGATGCAGTCTACACCAAAAGAACCGGGGGGGAAGGGGGGGGCGGAAGAGAGAAAGATGAATAATTCAATCAAATAGTAGATAGTCTCTAAGGCAAAAACATACATTGTACTGCACCTAAAGCAAGAAAGGATAATGGAGACATTCCAAGCAGGTAGTCCCTAGTAATAGTCCTGAGAGCCTGCCCTCTGCACACGTCCAGGGGCAAATTACCATAACAAAGTTTCCTTTAAAAAGAAAAAAAAAAGCCATTGTCACCTCACTTTCTTCCCACCCCGCCCCAACACCCACCCACACATTTCCTCCACACCTACCCCGGAAGGGGCAGAATGACACTTGCTCTGAATGGAAGAAGTAGAAAGTCTTCAGAAGGCTCCGGGTGACTTCAAGGAGCATTTCAAATCCAGGGCCAGCCGTGTTTAGCAGCCCAAGGAGGACAGATGGTTTTCTGGAAAGTGTTTTAAAATACCCTCCCCGGGCTCACAGTCCCGCCCCCCTCCCCGCAGCCTGACCACTCACGCGCCCTCTGTCCTCCGCCCCACTCGCGTTTCCTTCTTTTTCACTGCGCGGGATCGCCTGGGCATCCTTACCGCTTCCTGGAGCTCCCAAGCAAGCCTGCAGGCAGAAAGGGCGCCTCCAGGCCCAGCCCCGGCCCTCGGCTATGCAGGGTCCGCGCTCTGCTGAGAAGACGGCCGCGGTGGGGGCGGGAAGGACCGCGGGCGCGAGAGTGGTCGGCTAGCGGGCGGGGGGGGGGGGAGCGTTTGTCAATTGACTTCTGGTTGAGCTGAGTGGGGGAACGCGAGGAGGAAGAGGGGGAGGGAGGGAGGGAGGGAGCAAAGGGAGGGAGGGAGCAAAGGAAGGGAGGGAGGGAGGAAAGGAAGAAAGGGAGCGAAGGGAAGGAAGGGAGGGAGGGAGCAAAGGAAGGAAGGAAGGAAGGAAGGAAGGAAGGAAGGGAGCGAAGGGAAGGGAGGAGGGAGGGAGGAAGGAAGGAAGGAAGGGAGCGAAGGGAAGGAAGGGAGGGAGGGAGGGAGGGAGCGAAGGAAGGAAGGGAGGGAGCGAGCGAGCGAAGGAAGGAAGGAAGGGAGGAAGGGAGGAAGGAAGGAAGGGAGCGAAGGGAAGGGAGGGAGGGAGGGAGGGAAGGAAGGAAGGAAGGAAGGAAGGAAGGAAGGAAGGAAGGAAGGGAGCGAAGGGAAGGGAGGGAGGGAGCAAAGGAAGGAAGGAAGGAAGGAAGGAAGGAAGGAAGGAAGGAAGGAAGGAAGGAAGGAAGGAAGGAAGGAAGGAAGGGAGCGAAGGCAGCGAGAGAAGCGACCGGCTCAGTTGCCCCCATGGCAGCCCAAGAGAGAGAGACAGCAGAGACAGCCTTCGCGGCACTTGTCCCTTCCTTCCCAATTGGAATCGCTCTTCCCTTTGCGGAGGTCATCTGAGCTCTCCGCCTTGGGGATCTTTGACACAGAGCCGGTCTCTGTGTCCCTTTACCCCCTGCCTAACATTGAGCATCCTCCGCATCAGCGCGCCGGCCTTAACGGGGTCCTTTTCAGAGGTGTTGGACTACAGCCCCCATGGTCCTCAGACAACAACCCGGGCGGGCGGGACTTCTGGTTCAATGTTGAAGTCCGACTCTTTATGGAGGGCGCCCCGTTGGGGAAGAGCGCCGCAAAGTCAGCATGGCAAAGAGGAGCCCAGGTAAGGAGCCGGGCAGGCGGAGTATACTATAGAGCGAAGGGCCGCTGTGTTTTCAGCCGGGCTCGGGGCGCTGTGACTGCGGCGGCGCTCGGTGAAACTGCGCTTGTGTGCAGAGCAAGGAAAGTTCAGAGGATCCCTCTGGAAGCCTTTTCCCTTTTCTAACCCGGCGGGCGGGCGGGCGGGAGGACGCGACGGATCTGAAAACCGAACCATTAGCGGCGCCCTTAGTCAAACGGAGAGATACGCTGGGAAAAGACGCCGGCTGGTCCAACTCCTGCCGCCAGCAGGGCAGCGTTTGGCTTGATGGGGCTAAAACGCCACCTGGAGGCCAGTCCGCGAATAGCAGCCCGTGGGTGGTGGGAAGCGGGAGCAACCAAAGCGGGGAATCTACTTCGCAGGACCACGACAACCGTGACAGCAGCAGCAGCAGCAGCAGCAGCAGCCACAATAATCTGAGCTTTCAAATAATGACAGGGAGGCTAACAAAGGATTGGAAGGGGAGAGCAGATCGACCACATCACTCCGACGAACGGGGAGGAGAAAGCAGGGAAGGCTGCAAACCTGAGCGTGCTGGATTGAGGAAACCTTCAAAATCTAGTGGGTTTCTCCTTCCTGTCCCTGGATTGTGGGTGCGGGGGGAGGGGAGAGATCAAAACTGCTGCGTCTCTGGCATTCACCTTCAGGTGAGTCAGGGCGGACTCCCACAGATCAATTCAGCTGGTATCTAGATTTGCCAGTCGGTCTGCTTCTCACTATTCAGAAGTTAGTCCCAAATCCAGTTCTTCACTTCAAGGAACAGGGCATTGGATTGCACTAAGCATTCTAACCCTCGAGCTATTTTATTCCGGAATAAATATCATTGAGTTTAGTGGGATTTGTTATCTAATATTTATGCAATTAACTGCTGTCAGCCTCATATCCATGCATTCTTGTAATATTGTAAGGCAGGATCTTATGCATGCATATTTAGACTAAGTTCCAGGTGGCCTTGTACAAAGTGGCATTTATTTCCAGCTAAATGTGTACTGTATTAATAAAACCTAGCAGAAATCTGAGAGCTACAGTTTTGTCTGGAAACATTATTAACAACTGTACAATGCTGTTAAATAAGCTTAAAAGCAATACAAATGCTCTCTAAAACTTAAAATTAGGAAGTATTTTAAACCACAATGGGAGTTCTCTTATTTAAGGGAGGGTAAATTGACCACCTCTCTATCCAACATTTTTATCTAGAGAAATGTTAATTTCTTTTATATGGTTGGTTAATAGCTAGTAATTCTGAATGGGAAAATAAGTTTACATTAACAGGCACAAGAGTGGAAAGCTAATAATTGAATAATGGGAGTAGCCTTTCAGTAATGAAAAATTAAGTCAGTTACATGTCTGATTTCCTATCTGGAGATCTGGGTAACTTTGGGCCAGTCATTCTCAACCCAACCCACCTCACACAGCTTTGTTGTTGTAAGGAAAGTAGTAGTAGGAAGGTGTGTTGGATTTGTTTATTGCCTTGAGTTGTTTGTAAAAATAAATAAAAATAAATGTATATTTCTGAAACTGATCTTAATATTTTGAAAATGTTCTTTAGGACAGGCTTCCATTTTTAATGCTGCTAAACATGAAGATTCATGAAGAATCTCTATTCCTAGACAGTATTGATGAACAGTAAACACTGAAACATTTCTTGTTAGATGTTAATATCTCTTATCTGCAAAGAAAGCCACAATTGTATGTGTGTTTACCTGGGGAGTCGAACATGCTGAAAAGGATAGGGTACTTTCAGAATAAGTAATCATAAAATATGGATATGTTGTTTTTTCTTTCCATAATTCAAGGACCAGTATTACTCCTACAGATTAGAGACACTTGGCTAGAAGGTGGGAGATTGTGAGTGAGTTCCAGTCCTGCCTTAAGCATGAAGCCAAGTTTTGGCAAGTCTTTCATTCCCAACCCTAGGAATAAGGCAATAGCAAACAACTTCCAAAAATATTGCCAAGGCAACTGCATGCTCTGTTCTGTGTAGTGAGGAATCAAGACTGACTCAAAGTTACAGAAAGTGGGGCCGGGGCGGGAGGGAGGAATGGAATGATAAGGAAAACAGAACCACGTTCCAGAGTTAAGAATTTAACTAAGGCCTGGATTACAGTTACTTTTTGGTTCATAGCATAAGTCAAAGCAACTGGTTCTTCCCCTAGCTATAGACATAACCCAGAGGTCATAGAAGTATCCCTATAAAACACTGCCATGTTGTAGTGTTACTGAGCTTATAGCCCTGCCTTATGAAAGCGACCTACAAAATGCAAACATGTATTCTAAAGTCTAGTCCTCTGCCTTCCCCCATATTCTAATTCCAAGGAAGAAATCAGTACCCTTGAATGTTATCTCATGTCCACTATGGGCTGGATAAAGGAGGACAAACCAAATCCAGGTTAAACTGTTGGTAAACAGAGACTTGGATGTGGGGCACAGAGATGGAGCTTTTTCTGAATTGAAGAAGAGTCTTAGGAAGAACTATTTGTGTCCAATCGCAGCAATTGACTGCAACTCTTCCTCAGCTGGTTGGACTTGAAGACAGACACCCGCACCTTAATTAAAACTGTCTTGACTACTACAACATGCTTTCCATGCTTTCACCTTGAAAAGTGCCTGGAAATGGCAATGGGACCATTTCCAGCACCCAGCTGCTGACTGGTGCAAAGTCCAGAGTTCTTATGATGCCTGTACTGAAACAGCAGCACTGACTACCCATTACTTAGCAGACAGAAGTAAAGAGGCTGAGAATGATCCTTACTGTTCTAAACAGCTACAAATATGATTACCTGCAAAAGTGCCTCTCCTTTCTGTACCTCATCAGATACAGAATACTGCTTGGATAATAATTATGCCAAGAAGAGTGTCTCTTCTGACATTCATCTTCCCAAAGCTTAGTTACATAGGAAAAGAAATTTCTCTTGTGTCTTCTGTGAGAGACAGAAAGTGTTCCTAAGGAAGGTTTTAGCTTTCATTCTTCCAAAAGGTAGCAAGAGAATAAAAAGACATCATTTTTTGCCAAGGTTGTAATTTTTAAATTATTTTTATTGTTTTACTTTAATTTTGTTTATAATTGCATTAATTTTATCAAGTTTTATACTGTGGATTTTTGTTGTGGTAAGTTGCCCCTAATGTTGGAATGGATAGGAAGGTAAAATGTTAATTTAAAAAATAAATAGATGTTTATCACTTCTAGGAAGACTAAAACATAGGTTAATGCTCACATCTCTGGGAAAATCAATGGCAGAGTTTAATTGATTTATGTAAATCTGGATTGCTAGCAAAGGGCTTTCCTTTGCTTACCATTTCACTCAGCTCACCCTATGTTCAAATAAATCAAGCTATTACTTTATCTGAGCACTGTTAGGAGACTCCTAAATCAATTAATACTATATCTGTGCTTTAACGTAACAGTTCCACTTGTCAAACTAAGCTATACTGCACCATCTGTAAGGAAACAGATTTTATATATATATATATAAATATATAAATCTTGTCTACACAGTCATGTGAGAATATTAAAGCAATAATGCCCTGGAAAGTTTATCTGCTCAACAAACCTCATTGGAATAAATAAAAAGTGCTAAAATGTGTTAATTTCTCAATAAGTGTTTGATGCATTGTACTTTGAACCACTTTCTTATAGATACCAGTAGATGAACATGTTATTGAAAATGGTTTCAATATCCTTTTTATATGATTGTTATATGTGATTTTTTTTAACTTGGTTTGATGCCATCTGCATACAATTACCATAATAATCATTTTAAAGTAATGCATTGTAGCAAAATTGTTGCAAGATGAGCCTGATTCTGAAAACTCTCATTTCCCTCTTGTCATGGTATATTTCAGCTAGATTCCAAGAGGAAGCTGAAATTTACATCTATTTAAATAAGTAAAACAAACTTTTATTTGAACTAATGCAAATGGACCAGCTATTACAGTCCAAGAACTTATATTTATTCAGTTTTCCATTTTGGCTGATATAGTTTGAATTCATACTTACTTTCAAGAAGATATTTCCAGTAGGTATTTATAAGCAGGGTTTTAGTGATTATTTTTTAAAAAAGCAGAAGTTTTAAATGACATTGAAATAATGATGTGCATTGTTATTGCTACGGAACTCTTAAAATTAGCCAATTGTCATGATTCCCCCCACTTACCTAGCAGTTAGCCCCAGTGAAATCAATGAATCCATTTCTGAGTAAACAGCAAAGATAGAAAGATGCTATAAAAGGTTCATCAAACATGTACCTTATAATGTAAAGCAAATTGTTAGTGTACAAAGCAAGATGGCTATACAGCTTCTTCCTATTGAAACATGTCTTATTGATTAATGGGAAAAAGTGCTTAAAGATAATAGCATTTTTAAACTGTCATTTCTTTCAAACTTCTTCATTGTGGTTCCTAACTGTAAAAAATACAAACAACAAACATAATTTTTCTGGAAGAAAGACAATAAGTAAAAGTGACATTAAAAGTGCTCATTAGCACTTTCCAAATGAAAGGTGTTACTTTATTGCAACAGCAATTATGATGAAATAAAATCTTCAGATAGAATCTTCTCAGGATCTAGTGACAAATAACTTGAAATAGGCAGGTGTGGGTTGTTTTTTAAAAAATCTTTATACAAAATAGCTTTTGACATACAAAGTTATTTTTATTTGTACAGTAAGTAGGCAACCTTTGCAATATGTCACTTGACATTCTATAAGCACATTCATTGTTGAGAATTGTATTTGTGATATGGAAACTTATGTACAAAGTGCATAGGCTGTTATTTGATTTACAGGCTATCTCATCAGTGAGTTAACATCCCCACTTGCAAGTGTGTATGGCAGGGGACACAATAGATCAAACATTATAAATCAGCAAATCAGAGCAGAAATTATAGCTTTGTAGCCATTTCTTTAATATATTAAATATACAAAATGGTATTTCTTATCTCAATATAGTACTTTTTTATTTACCTTCTCTTTTCCTTCTTTCCATCCTGAAAGATTTGGTCAGTATGCCATAGCATCAACATATAAAGTTAAATTTACAAAGATATAAAATATGTTTTATTTTAAAATTTTGATAGATAAAATTTAAAATGAAGTGTATATATTACCTATGGTACAAGCAGTGTTTTCTAAAATTTAATTCCACCATGCCGATTTATTTAAAATCAAATTTAGATAGGACCTGGACTTTTTTTAAAAAAAGCTTTTATTGTACAATGTTAATTTTGATCTTTCTATTTCTTATTGTTTTGGATAAATTTTAAAAATAATTGGCATTATTGTCTGGATGTTGTTAAAATTGTATTTTAATTATATGACTTTGCAAGCAGCAACAATATGCCTAGAGTAGTTCCATAAAACAGCTAGCATAAATATGTACAAGAGGAACATGAAATAAAGCAGAATAGTGCATTTTCAATGTCTGTGAGGTAATGAACTACCAAAATGATATAATATCATATTGAAATGTTAAATTAAAAGAAAATCAATATATTCATATTTCAAAAAGGTTACTTATTGAAATAAATACATGGAAATATTGAATTGTGTGATTCTAAATAGTTAATTAATGCTAGGTGAACCAATATAGATACAAAATTCAAACTATTATTACCGGTAAATGGTTCTAGGATGATAAAACATTTTCACATTGCTTTTCCACCTAATTATATAAATGTAGCAATTTTTTAAAGACAAACTACTGAGGCAATAAATTTTTGATCTTTTTTTAAAGAAAACAATAAGATGTTCCATACTATAGACAGCATTTTGTAACATAAATAAACAGGAAATATTTCTTGTAATCATTTATGATTGATTTCACAGCATATAGGTTTCAGTAGACAGCTTAATATAGAGAACAGTCCCCAGCAAGATTCAAGTGCATAATTGGTTTTTTTTTCAAGACTTTGCATTTTAATGAATATTTTATTAAGGTTATTTTTGTCAAATAGATACCATCCCTGTGTGATAAAGCTATCAAAATATCTGTAAAATTCTTTAGGCCAAATAGAAGTAGATGTAAAGATTTCCACCAAAAAAAAGTAAGATTTAATGCAAAACACATTTTCACAGCCTCAACTGAGGTACGTCCATTATAATCAAGAGGGAAAAATGCCGGTGCTAGAAAATACAAGGGAAGAACCAGAAGCAGAGGCAGAACTCACGCCTTCTTAGCAGAAAGTCTCAAACTGAATTCCCAGCAACACTGGGTGGGCATCTGCCTCAAAGCGCCCACCAGTCACGGTCAGCGCAGGAAAATAAAGTGGCAGGATTGGGATGCCATGTCAGGCCTAAAGAGCAATCCTGTGACAAGCCAGCACTTTTCTTCATGGAAGATTCTGGGAGGCTACAAAAGAGGACTTTCGCTCATTTTCCCTGACAATCAAGAAGGAAAAGCAGATGTTTATAAAGTTGTTTGATATGCTGGTTTGCAAGATATGCTCAAGGTTGTTTTGTGGATGTCAAGGAGGAAGAACTGGAGAACTGCCTGCCTGGTATGTTTCAAAAAGCATTTCCATTGGCTCAGTTATTGTTACTAATGAAAGAAACACTTTGTGCTACATGGCAGAGCCTAAACTCCCGCCATGCAGTCCTCAAACACACCAACACATATGCACGCCACCCACCCAGCCAACTCTTAAGATGTAATTTACAAAGATAATAATAATTTCACTTCTCTAAATGCTCCACATTTGCATACCGGGACTGTGCACAATGCACTCATAATGACAAGGGATCCTTAGCAAGGCAAAGGCAGACGGAGAGCAGCATGTTGAAAGCAATCTGAGAGCATGTTTCTCCTTCTGCCCAGATCCCAGGTGCGGAGGGCCTGCACAAACAAAACTCACATTCAGCTCCACACCTTTGCTGCACATGATAATCTGAATGATAATGCTGCCTTCCATGCTGCACTGCAAAGCAATTACGGGAGCCGTTCTTTTATTCAGCGTGCCGGGAGGGTGTGTGGAAAATTGTCGTTCCCATTGATTGTTTACCAAGCATTATTATTGTCACATCCGGAGAGCACTTTTCATAGGATAAAGTGCCTTAAAATTGGCATTGATTGAGCTTCACCGAGGGCCACATTGCATTATCGGATTCCAACACAGGCAGGAATTAACACAAAACAGCTGCACAGAGAATGTGCAGTGGGTTTTTAGCCCTATGGACAACACAGAATCATTACTCTTTGTGATTTAGGGGACTCAACTCCCATATCTACATTTATAGAATCTTTTAAGTATTTTTTTTTAAATGTAATGCATAAAGAAATCTAGAGGATTATAGTAATAGCACTTAGACTTATATACCGTTTGACAGTTTTGCAGTACTCTCTGAGCAGCTTACAAATATCAGCATGTTGCACCCTCAACATGCATGGCATTTCTAAGGGCCCTCATTTTACCAACCTTGGAAAGAATGGAGGCTGAGTCAACCTTGAGATGGTCAGAATCAAACTCAAGGCTATGGGCAGAGTTAGCCATAATTCTACATAGAGCTTTTCACTGGCCTTTCTTATCTATCTAGTTTTTATTTTTCACCTTTTTTCTCTCCATCTGTTCCTTTAAAGAAAGTTGTACTGCCTTTTCACCAGATCCAGGGATCTTGTAACTCAGTGAACTTTCAGGAAGAGTCAGTAGAACTGGGTCAACAACCAATGCAATACATATGGCAGGAACTTTGTACTCCATAGAGTCAGGGGCAGCATTCTCTCTTGCACCTCTTATACAGAACATTCATGTTCAGTAAAATATAACATGGCTTGTTTGATTTATGGCTTAATGTTCTACGAATTCAGTCAATAGTGCAAGAGGTGACTCCATCTCAGACTGCATATAGTCTTCGTTCTAGTTACTCTCACACCTCTGTATGTAAATTTACATTGTTCCCATGCACAATACACATTTCCAGTTCACACAGTAGCTATTTGACAAGTTACAAGAAGCACAATTGTGATGGGATAAAAGGGTGCACAGGATGATTTTCCTAGCCTATGGTTCTCCCCTGATCTCCTCTAGTAACAGGAAATCTAAGTTTCCAAAATCCTTTCAGAATAGTTCAGTTTTTACTGCTGTATGAGAATGTTTTGCTTTGTGGCAGAAGATGCTTGGCAGGGGACACAGTGTGGTGATTTGTTAAGGTGAGGACTAGAACTGAGATGTGGTGGGTTAGATTCTAAAATCTGCATCATAGTTTTTGTACCACTATTGATCCACTGCCTTTTCCACTGTGGCCTAAGGTCTTATCAAAACCCATCCCGCACAACTCTTCTTCCTCTGAAATGGGAGCATATTTCAAATGTGCACGTATGAATACATACATGCAGCTGGTATCCAAAACTATGAAAAAAGTATCAGACACTCAATCTTTTACTATCTATGTACACACACTGGTTGAAAATTGGAGAAACGTGATCTATGGTAGTCCCATATAATCTGCAAAGATAGAGAGTGGGGATAAAATAAATAAATTATCCAGTGCTCAGCACTCAATCATGGTACCTGCTTCCATAGAAATGAAGTCCAAAAGAAAGTTACATCTTGGAAATATTCTTGTCTATCACTATATTTTAAGCTCTCAGATCAATCTGAGAAAGATTGCACCCTGAGTGAAGATGAATGAATCTATGACAAAAATCCCTAAATATTCATGGCACAATCACAAACTGAGAGTGTAACGCCCCTCATCTTTAAAAGGGGTGTTTTTCTTATACTTATTTTGTAATGTATTTGTAAAATATATTCCTGAAAATAATAAAATTGAAATCAAATGCAGTTGTATGGTTTATTTAGTTTTCATTTTAGATGAAATGAAAGTTGAGCTGGTCTGCCAATCAAATCACAATAAAAATGTTGTGGAATTTGATTTGTGTTTGAACCTACTACAAGATAAATGTTTTTTAAATGTTTTAGTTCGGGGAGCTACAAATAAAATGTCCACAAGCCTCCTTGACTTATTGAACATATAAATTTGAAGTATGCTTGAATATCTGAAGAAAATCACCCCTGCTTGGTTTGCAAGCCATAGGGTCAACTATGTCTGCCACTGTGTCTGAAATTCTTACTTCACTACACTTCACTAAACTGCAGGAAATATATTAGTTGGCTAACTTTTTCTAAGTTCTAAATTTTCAGTTAAAAATGTTTTAACTTTTTGAGCAAGGGGCCTCTGGATGGATGATAGATAGATAGATGCTAGATAGATAATAGATAGTTCCCTTATTACATCACTATATTTTTTTCTAAAATGTTACCTGTATTATATACTGCATAGCTGACACACTTGTTATGTAACAAATTATATTGAAATGTATTATTTTATAAACTTCATCACTGCTTACATTCTGCAACTTTAACAGTTGATTGAAAGTTAGAGCAACATTGTCAGCAAATGCATATCTACTGGGAAATCAATCTTACTTGTTTGAGAGGCTTTGCATGTGTTAAGATTCTAAATATGTAATACAGAATTACTTAAGGTGTGTTTATTTATTTATAATATTTCTATAGCCTCCCATTTTATAACAAATTTGGGGAGGGGCTCCCATTATCAATATCCAATTTCTGATTTAGGGGCAAAAAGCTGGGAAAAATATCTTCCATCACAAATTACAGGATGGCATACAATGAATTATTTCATTTCTTTCCCAAAACCACACAGTGAGTTGGATTAAGGAGAAATACTCTAAGTGGCTTCGGGTCATGTAATAATGGATAATGTGGTTTGAGCCACAGCCTCAAGTCCCTCTTCAATTCTCAATATTGTTATAATTTGTATTTTAGTAGATTACCTTTTAAATCTTGCTGGTAAAAGGAAATAAATCCAAAGTTCCAATGAAGCAGCAATGCTGTTTGCATAAAGTAAGGTGACCTGCATTCTCAAGCATGCATGTTATCGCCCATGCTTCCTTTCTTATACATCTTTGGAATCCCCTAAACTGCATTGCGGGATGGGGATTCCACCCCAAGAGAAGACTAATCATATACGACAGCTATAAAACATTTCTCAAATAGGCTATCTATAGTTTAAAACATAAATCCCATCTTGTGGAACTAAACAAGTAAATAACAATAAAAACAAATCCTCTCTTTCCCCTTCTCATCCCATATTTATACTTCCATACCTCCATTTTGCATTACTGTTTTTCCCCATTCCAAAAACTTCCTGTGTCCTTTCATGATCTCCCAAAAGTCGTCCATCCCTGGCCAGAAGTTCAGCTTCCGAGACAAACAACTGTATCACGGATGCTGAGCATGATCCCAGGTAGAGTGGCGCATAGAGCCAAATGGCAGGACAGAAGGGCAGCGTCAGAGGACAGAAGGATATCACTCTTCTCTAAAAGACTGTCAATGAATTTAGTTAGTTACAAAAGATATAGAGACACGTGCAGCTTATCTAGACTGTGCCTTGGAATATAAAGATGTTCCAAATAATTAAGATGCAAATAATTGTTTTTCTGCCTTATTCAATTTAATGACTTGGGCATAGTAAGCAAAACAGTGCAGCCATGCCAATTTTCAGTTTTATAGCCTCATCTTTCAAGTGCTTTTTTCTGGGGCTCTTGAGTCTGTTTCTTTCTTAGAAATAGAGTCCTATGATAGATTAACATAATGCATCTTTTCAAAGATCAGGATCTAATGTTTTTCAAAGGCTGTTTCATGAAGAGCTTGACTTTCTGTTCTTCCCTCCATCAAAATGAACAAATATGCATCATTCTGATTTGACAAGAGGTTTGGGTTTTTGCAACATGGTTTAAGGACAGCTGCTGGTGGTATTTTTACACTGATATATATTATTGAACTCTGCAGGGCAGTGAAAATGCAGATTTGCTTGGTTTATGTGGCAGGAAGTTAGTGTCTGTACAGGTAGCTCTTGGAGATTTCATCCTGAAGAAGAACATTCCCATTTTTAATTCAGTGTTGTAAAGCTGCAGAAGATTGGTTCTAAGTACCAAGGCTCAATTTCAGGATATATGAAATTGGGTTCTGTTAAAGTGCTCCTGAGCTGGTGCAAAGTGCATTTCCCCTTATCATCAAATAAGGGAGCTCTCAATGGCCAACTAATATCATATAGTACAGCAGAATGAGGCGGCAACCAAATGCCAGAAAGCTGCAAGACGTTGTTTGAAACAGCCATGGTTAACGATGCCATCTTCAAGCTGTGCTGCAAGAGAAACATTAGTACTTCACGTGGGTTGCTGTCAATCTGTCATGAATGATTATCTCATTGGCCAAACACTCTGTCAGTGTTTCTTAAATGTCTGGAGACTGTGGAGCCTCCTAAGCTAAAAGCTAAAGCTATTTTTAAAACATGGAACAACTATCATCACCTCTTTTAAACAAAGAAAATATAGTGAAATATTGAACAAAACATGTTTCAATAACATGCTTCAGTTTTCATGCCATTTAAAACACGAGGAATAAATCTTAATGGGTTGCATGACATGCTGTTGAGGCATATATTTCATCCATGCCTGAATTAAGATTTAACCAGACAGAATGGTGGACTCCATCGTTTGCTATGTCTCTGGGGCAGTAGAATATATGGTCTTGTTACCAGCATGGAAGAGGCATTCAATTGCTAGTTTGGGTACCTTTTCTCTCAGCTTTTCACTTTTGGATCTTTTTTTTTTTAAAACAAATTTTATTAATTTTACAAAAAAAAACAATACACAATCCAGGCATAACAACTTGAAGAATCTTTTCTAAAAATAATAATAATAATAATTAAAGAAGAGAGCCAATAGAACATAACTCCAAATTGTAATATCAATATTT